>BSBM01000150.1:28265000-30665000 GCA_027924585.1 Larix kaempferi
CAGTTGTTTCACCGAAAATTGTTTATTTCCATTGACCAGCCCTAGCGAGAGTCAATTTTTGTCGCTGTCACTTCAGGAGTTTTTCGTGGAAAAGTATCCTTTCGCCCAAAAGCAGTTGCAGAGTTTTGTTTATTCTTCCCCGACATTGTCGCTTTTTTTTATCTTCCCCCCTGACCTCATCAGTAAGTTTCAGTTGCGAAGCTTTGACCGTTTAATCCTAATATTCCTCGTTGCTAGTACTTTCACTGTGCCCGAGTCCTCGCCGTTTCGCAACTTCTTTCCTAGTAGTTATGCGCCGACTATGTCGGGGTTCCTAAAAGGAAACACTCCAGCTAGTCTCAACGATGCTTTGAGATTATTGATCGTTTCGAAGTAGTTAATTAATTTGCGCTGAAATGGTCGACGGTCTGGATCTAAACCCAATGAAAGGTAGGTGCGATGATTAAGTGACCCTACCTACCGCATTAATGTCATGGGTTTCCCGTTGTGTATATATAGAAGAGCCTGGTTTTATTTGTTTTTACCGTGTTTGCAAAGCGTAAAAATGTCATTCAAACACCTTTGAGTCATCGCTAGTTAGGGAATGCTGGCCATCTATCAACCAATAGGTTCACGTTTTCTCCCAGCCACCCTGTTGTTGCCAAGTAGGTTTTCTACGCACGTTTCTATAATTCAGTTTTGGCTTGGGGTTTTGGTCTATTACTTTTGTTTAAGCATTTTGTGGGGTTTTGGGGGATAACTCTTTGTTGGTGCTGTATTTTTTACCTTCTCCCTTTGGTCGAGCACTACATCCCTTACATGGTTCTTCTCTATGCAAATCCATGCCCCACTGTCCTGTAATTGAGTATGGTCATATGGTGGACAACTAATTAAGTAATGATTGCATGATAGCTTCATATATGTCCATGCATCTTCATTATTCTTGCAAATAGTTTGTTGGATGCCTTGTTTCTCTTTCCATCTCTTTAAGTCTACATTATCGAGCTGCTCACCCGTTCAATATTACCCATGTGAGTTTTAAGCCCAGTCGCCCACAGCCTTAACCAACGCCGGTCATCGTGGGTTTGGGGTTTCCCTGGCTTGGTTTCTTTGCATCTACTTTCTCATGTCTTAACCAAAGTTTTAGAATATCAGCAGCCACAGGGAGAACCTTTTTTTTTCTTAAAGTGGTCATGCACTTTCAAGTTTTTTTTTTGTTGAGCATCTTGTCACCGAATCGCTTGACCCCGAGCACTCGTGTTTCACGTCCGTCATTTTTTTTTCAAGCTAGGTGGAGTTGTTTTGTGCACCTGGGTTAACTCATAAGTTTTAGTCAAAAGCATGCTAGAATCGATACTTCTCTCACACCCATGCACACATCCAAGACTTTTTAACTTTTCTGACAACATGAGAATCACTATTTGCTTAAAATTTAAATTTGTCTACCATAGTTGCATCATTTGCTCGAAGGTTTATTTTTTGCATCCTAAAATTTCAAAAGGACCAATGAATACTCACAACACTCATACCCATTGATTATGGATGATAGGTTATGTGTAATTTTTTTTTCCTCATTGAGTTTTTTTGGTGTCCTTTCACACTTGCTATGCACAGATGTTCCGCTAGGAGTAAAGCCAAGCTAGGTGAATGAAACTCAAACGTAGAAGTCCTGTTAGACACTGCACTTGAAACAACTTTTAGAGAAACAAAATCTGTGATGGAAGCAACCCTATATTTGAAATGGAACAAACTATATCGAGCTATCAGAGACATGGATGTCCTTAATGCCACTATCGAGGAGTTAATGGTCTACCAAAACATTAGGAAATCTCACCTCAACGGAGCAACCACATGCCCTGAGCTATTTCCATGCTTAGAAGTCATAGGGTGGATTATACCCCAGACTGACGCAACCTCCAGGATTGTCTCATACATCAACGACGAAGGACTTGCATCTTTCCAACTAGCTCACATAACCGTAGCATACAAGTTTCCTGTTCCTGATGTTATGATGAATGATGAATGGATTAAGGCGACCAATATAGACCACTTTGAGTATGCAAAGAAGATGAAGGTCCCTCAAAGGCAGCGAAGACCAAGAAGTAGTGGGGAATATGAAACTAAATACCTAAGAACCCCCTATTGGCTAATAAATCTGATGCTGAGCCAAATTTTTGGATTAGCAAACAGAGTACTTACAGACTCAGCTGGGTACTAGTAATGTACCACATTGACACACATGGCACACTGTTCAATTGGGACAAGATCATCTACGATATCATGTCATCACACATCGCTGTAGCTCAAGGAGGATTGACTCAGAAGAAGGCTGAGCTATTTATGTCCTCCTATCTCCTAGATTGCATATTTATCAGACATCCTTTCCCTGCTTTGGAATGTTTTTGGAACCCCGTCGGTCCTCCCCTCCAACTATCCTATCAGATACTCTGGGCCCACAAGTATCCAAGCCACTATAAAAGGATCTATGAAGGATTCATCATGCCATTGCATCGGAAAATATTCAAAGAAGAACCAAATTGCATGTCCAAGAATGCAATGTCAATCATTGAAGAACATGGGGATTATTAGTTCTCCATGGAAGGCGTATACATCAGAATGTACGGTGGAACCAAAACTCCTTCTTTGTTTCCTCAAAATGCCACCGACTTTGTTATACACAAATAAGTCGCCAGCCAAGGTTTTGTCGATGGGATTGGAATATTTATTGCAGACAAGAAGAAATCGGTCTACCCACAGTTTCCATTCATGATCAGAGCCTATAAATTAGCAAAGGCTAAAGAGGATTAGGATTTTGTCCAATATTTAGAGGCTTTTTCGTTTTGGGACGAATAATTTCAGAAGACATGATCCCGAAGGTAAGGTTGCTGCTCATTGTGCTTCATGTAGGATCAACTTCGAGTATGCGCACCTTTTCTAGAAAGATGAGGCATTCTATCGAAGCGCGAAGAACATGAATGAATTAAACAAGTGCTATCATCCTAGTTCTAAGTCTAAAATTTACAAAGAAGCAGAAGTGGAAAAGCAACATCAGGAGGCATTTTCTATTCAAGCAGTAGAAACCAAGAAAAGGCTGAAAGAAGAAGCAAACAAGATTCAGAAAGAGGAAGTAGAGAGACTCCAGAAAGAAGAAGCATGTAGGATTCAAAAATAGGAAGCAGAGAGACTCCAAAAAGAAGAAGCAGATAGGCTGCAGAAAGAAGAAGCAGATAGGCTGCAGAAAGAAGAATCATATAGGCTTCAGAAATAGGAAGCAGAGAGACTCCAGAAAGAAAAGGTCAAAAAGATACGAAGGGAATAGGTTGAAAGGTTGCAAGAAATAAAAGAGAAAGCAGATAGAGAAGCATCTGAGCAACAAAGGAAAAAGGAAGAAGAAGATAAGTCCAAGCAAGCTGTGGAGCCAAAGAGCCCTAATGTACAATTTATGGAAACGAGCCTACCATAAATAATCACTGGAGGACATCTCCTACTTCCCGGGCTCGACCTCACCCCATTTACGCCTTCAAAGCAACATAGAGGAGCATCTGAGCAGCAAAGGAAAAAGGAAGAAGAAGATAAGTCCAAGCAAGCCGTGGAACCAAAGAGCCATGATGTACAATTTATGGAAACAAACCTTCCAGAAATAATCACTGGAGGACATCTCCTACTTCCATGGCTTGACCTCACCCCATTTATGCCTTCAAAGCAGCATACCGTGGATTGACTGGACATGATCTTTTTTTAATCCAAAAAGAAGGCTATCATGAAGCAGTCATAAAAGAGAATGAAATGTCCAACATACCAAGATGTTGTGATAGTAACAGAAAGTGCAATATTCGAGCGTACTCACAAGGACCCTTAGTTCATTGCAGCAGCCAACATAGCTACAACACAAACAAATGCAGACAATGTCAACCAGCTGATGGAAGATGTGGCCAAGAAGAATGAAAATCTCTTCAAAGTAAATGACAATTTGATGAAAGAGGTAAAACATGGATTGGAGCTGAAAAGAAAACATAGCGTCCTCCTATCCCAAAAGGGAAAGATAGCTGAGGATTACCAGAGGTTGGATGAATAAAAGGAGGCCTTATCTGTTCAGTTAATGATATTGGAAGGAGAAAAGAATTATCTTGAAGTTGAAACTACTCAGCTAGAATCAAGCAAGGCAGTTTCCAACCAACAAGTCCAAGATTTAAAAGCTGAGGTGGAAAGATTAGAAAAGGAAAAAGAATCTTTGACCGAAAAAATGGAGACTGCAGACAATAGAAGGATGGATATGTCTCCATTATGGGATCAAGCCTATAAAATCCAAGAACAAATACATCATTCTTAGGTGACTCTCACGGAAAATATATACAAGATAAAGCTAATGATGGCGAGAATGGACGAAATATCTTTTGAGTCATAGGAAATCAGAAAAAAAAAAGTTATTTGATGTTGCAGAAAAGATCAAAAGTCAAATAGCATGGCTAGTGACAGACATTGAGTACCCCGACAGCTTGCTTCCTAAGACAGCACTCAGAGTTGAAATCAGAAATGGAATTGTTAGAATTTTGCAGGAGAGCTTCCATAAAACTGAATAATGATGTCATAAAGACTATACATAAGTGTCAATATTTTTATGAGAAGATTCAATAGGGTCATGAAAAATGTCACCTCTCTCCTCTCCTGCCAATGAACGAGCTTCCATCAAAGGATCTACGCATATCAGATCTGCAGAATGGATTGCAATGAGAGTTAGAACACATAAAAAGTTGGATGTGCTCATAGAAGAAGACATCCACCATTTTATAGGGAAAGCATGTTGATGTGTTTGTAACTTCGGAAGATATTCACTTGTATATTGTAAGTATTAAATTTGTACTTTATTGTATCACCAACAAAGTTGTATTATTCCTCCAATTCGAAGTGTCGTCATTTGTATTTGTAAGTGTTGCAAGTTATATTGTAAGTGTTGTAACTTATATTTGATGGGTTATTAGACCACCTTAGAGGGGTTGACCCAGTGTGGGTCAATGGGTTATTAGACTCTCCTAAGGGAGGTCGGCCCAGTTAGAGTAAAAGGCAAGTCAAGTCATTGTATCAATAGAGAGTGTGTCTCTCTCATTCTATTCATTCACTCACTCACTCACTTCGCATTAGTGAGAGAGAGGAGGAGTGTGCACAAGTGGAGGAGGAGTAGCTGATGCAGAAATTTATCTTTTGGGGATTCACCTTGGTGACCTTTTTATTGGTTCTTATTCTATCTCTGAGGAAGTTGCGGGGTTTTTCACATTCTTGGTTTTCCCTAGTGAAATGCTTTGTGTCTCTTGTCTCTTATCTCTTATGTTTGATATGTTGTACATGTTGTTCTTTTTGTTAAGATCCTAGATCATATTGAATTAAATGATGAAAAACTAACATGGTATCAGAGCTATCCTGAAGGAAGGAATTGTATGGCATTTATGACACTTGTTGCACTTGCGACAAATTGGAAGCTAGGGCGTGGTGTAGTAAAAACTAGTCATCGTGGCACTTTCGCTATAAATACTTTTTGGAGAAGGTTTAGGATATGAAACGTTTATAGGTCGAAGATGAAATATCCATGTACCTTGTGTCTGAAGGAAATCCTCATATTCATTTTACTTTGTGAGATATGATCCGTACAAGTTAGGGTTTCTGCCTCTTCCAAAATGCAGTCCCAAACAAGTGACCTAGGAAAAAAGGTCATATCTCGGGATAGGAAGATCCAAATGGAATTCTGTAAAAAATGATAGTTAGGGCTAAAACTATAGTTTCATAGGTCTAGGTTTTAGAGGACGAAGTTGAAATAGTGACATGTGGATTGCCGTACAAGTTTGCTATACTGTTTCATCCCATAAACAGGTCACATTGCGACACTTGGCATATCTCTCTCACAGAGAATCCATTTGAGCTCAGATCTATGGGGTTGGAAAGATGATAGGTCAATATACCACAGGTCAAATTTTAGTACCCTGAGTATCCAAAATTTCATAGATACATCAGAAACAATATGGCATATATTTCTGTCCAAAACAGAATTGGATTCTAAGCACTTTCATTTTTGGTTTTCACTACTGCGGGAAATTAGGGTTTTGGAGAAAGTTGGAATTTTTGGAATCTGAGACAACAGCTGAATTATCCTCAAGAAAAATTGATGTTTAGAGACCAAGATCAAATGTTTTGGTTGGGAAGAACCCCGGGCATCCTCAAACCCTAGTTCGAGGTTTTGATCGGAAAGGTGGAAAATTAGGGTTTCTGCAAAAGTTGGAATTTTTGGAATCTGAGACCACGGCTCGATGCTCCTTAGAAAAATCAAAGTTTAGAGAACAATATCAAACTTTTTGGCTAGGAATAAGCCCGAGCATTATCAAACCCTAGTTCGGTATTTTGACCTTTAAACCAGAAATTGCAGATCTGAAAGTTTCAAAGGCAATTTTGAGGGGTCGAAATTGAAGTATACCAGCTTGATCAACTCAACAAGGCCATCTTTTCATCCAATCAGAAGCTTGAAATTCAATGTTTGTATTTTTAGGGTTTCTCTATCAAACCCTAGCCAGCTCCAGATCCAACTTCATCAAATCAAAGTGGATTGGGTTAATCCTATAAGAGAATGATTTGGACACCTGCATAAGTGAAGAGATTCCAGTTCCAGAGGGAGATGAGGCTAAGGCCTTACATAAGAAGACTACAAGCAATCCCGATAGGTATGACTTGAGGAGATACAGGTATGTTTTGAAATCTATTCATGATTAAGTTTATGACATGTTTTTCTTCATGTTATTGAGGTTAGTACAATCTTGATTAATTTTAGACTTGTCTTATCACCCCAGTAAAAGTATGAATGCATGTGAATGATAGAAGACATTCAATGATTAGGGGTATGACACTTATGATTGTACTAATACACTCTGGTGTTGTATGAGGATGATGTTGTCCACTAACATGAAGGGTACATCAAGAAAGACAAATCAAGTTCTAGATCAACAACACATGACGATTGTGACATGAATACAAAGACTCATCCATAGTCATTGAGCACATAGAAGCTCTACTTACAAGGTATGTATAATTTGGTTCTACAATGCTTAACTTATGCAATATGCAAGTTACTAGCAAAATGTCTCTAAAGCATTGAAAAGAACAAAGAAGACATTGTTTGGGTATGTTAGACATAACTAGCAAACATGATAATCCAGGTATGTTTTTTCAGGTATGTTAGAATCCTACATTGTGTTAGGATCTTATATAAGTATATTTTTTGTATGATTGGTAATGATTATTAACGAAGTTATAGGTTTGAGTAATCATGGGTTTATGCATATTATGCTTCTTACTTTGATTGATGATATGACAAACTAGAAAATTCCTATGGTCAAATAAGAATATGCATGAGTAAAAGAAGTACTCCCTGAAACCTTGAATACTAACACTTGTGACAAATTACCTGTGTATGAAATGATCATGACCATACATATTTGGAATCATAATGTTTTGATAGTATTGAGATTATACTAATGTATGTATGATTATGTATCAGATCTTGAGGATGGCACAATGATGACACTAGTGCACAGTTAAGCATGCATAGTGGTCCAGGATAGATATAAGTTCAAGGATAGATAATCAAGGAAGCAAAGATTGAGAGGTAGTCCACCCAACAACCAAACAAAGATAAGTATTTGAGTGGTCATTTATTGTATATCTGATTGTTTAAATAATATTGTTCAATGATGTATATACTTATGCTCCTAGACTTAGGTTGTGTATTATGCATATTAGAATAATTGCATTAATGAACAATATACTACTAATATGCATGTGATGGGTAAGTGGCCTATGGCACTGTACAACATCCCATTACTATTTATCTAGAATGAAACCACTTTGATGACATGTTGGGAGTAGTGCAAACTCTTAAGAATGTTCTGGTAGAGATGGAAGGCATCTAGAAAGTTACCGTATGAATACGGGATATGGATGAATACTGTATTGAAGCATCGGCTAAGATAATTGCATGATTGTATGACATATGCCTTTATGTGTAAGTCTTTGTTCTGAAAACTATGAGAAGTTTCTAATCATGCAATTGAATTTGACTTGTAGGAAAGATCATGTACAATCACCTACAAAAGAAGGACTACAACATTTGTTCCAGCAATGAAGTTCAAGAAAACTATCTATTGAAGATATTGAAGAATTTGAAGTTTCCCAGGATTAGGGATGAAGTAATAGAAGGATGCCATGATTGAGGAGTACTAGTCGATCATGAAGAATTATGTCTGGGATGTGGTCCCAAGACCAGAAGGGAAGTCTGTTGTGACTTCCATGTGGATCTATAAGATCAAGCATGCTGCAGATGGCAGCATAGAGAAATACAAGGCAAGGTTTGTGGCTCGTGGCTTCTCCCAGAAAGAGGGGACAAATTATGAAGAGACTTTTGCACCTGTAGCCAGATACACTTCCATCAGAATAGTACTTGCTCTGGCTGTAGTAATGAAGTGGAAGATACACCAGATGGATGTCAAGACAACTTTCTTGAATGGTGTAGTCGAAGAGGAAGTGTATGTAGAGGAGCCACTTGGTTTTGAGACACATGACAGGGAGTCATATGTGTGCAGATTGAAGAAAGCCTTATTAGGCTTGAAACAAGCACCTAGGACATGGTACAATAGGATAGATAACTTCCTGTCCAGTTTGGGATTTACCAAGAGTAAAGCGGATTCCAACCTTTACTACAAGGTTGAGGAAGGAAATCCAGTGATACTCCTATTGTATGTGGATGACCTGTTTGTGACAGGAGAAGATAGGTTGATTGCCGACACAAAGAGGAAGCTTGTTTCTGATTTCGAGATGAAGGACTTGGGTATGATGCATTAATTTCTAGGTATGGAGGTGTGGCAGAGTGTAGATGGAATCTTCCTTGGACAAGGGAAGTATGCAGTAGAGATCTTGAAGTAGTTCCAGATGATGGACTGCAAGGCCATGGCCACACCTATGGCATCGAACCTAAATATATTGAGTGATGGTTCATCAGAGTCGGTTGATGCCACGATGTATCGTCAGATGATTGGGTCCTTGATGTACCTGACGTACAGTAGACCAGATATTTGCTTTGCAATGAACGTCTTGAGCCAGTTTCTGACAGATCCTAGACATGTTCACCTAATTGGTGTAAAGCATATTTTCAAGTACTTGAAGGGTACAATTGATTATGGGTTCAAGTATGATGTGAATCAAAAGTTTAACTTGGAGGGTTATGTTGATTCAGATTGGGCAGGCAGTGCTGCAGATAGGAAGAGCACTTCACGGTGTTGCTTCAGTATGGGATCAGGTGTGATCTCTTTGTTTAGCAGGAAGCAATCCTGCATAGCACTGAGTACAGCTGAAGCAGAGTACGTCGCAGCTTGTTCGGCTTGTTGTGAGGAAGTATGGCTAAGGAAGCTACTGTTTGATTTATTTGATCTCCAGTTGCATGCTACTTGTATCTATTGTGACAACCAGAGTTGTGTGAAGTTGTCAGTGAACCCAGTGTTCCATGATAGGTCAAAGCACATCGCGATCAAATATCACTATATCAGGGATATGGTGCAGAGAGTAGCAGTGAAGCTCCAGTATGTTACAACAGATGAGCAGATTGCAGATGTGTTGACCAAACCACTAGCCAGAGTGAATTTCAAGTACTTTAGAGAGAGGCTTGGTGTTCTTCAAATAGAATATACTTCAAGGAGGAAGTCATGGGACACATTTGCAGGAGCCATTCCAAGCATGGTTGTAGGAGGATCCTTCCCATGGACGTGGATGTAATCATTGTGTGATGAGCATCAGGACGATGCTATGGATGATGTTCTACATGATGATGAACAGGGTGATCATGTGTGATGATATGCATTAGGACGATGTTGTGACGATGATCAGGATGATCATGTAATGATGATATGCATCAGGATGATGATGTGACGATGATCAGGATGATCATGTGATGATGATATGCATTAGGACGATTCTATGATGATGATCAGGATGATTATGTGATGATGATGTACATCAGGATGATATACTCTGTGATGATGATCAATATGATCATGAGCATCAGGATGATGCTTCGTGCGAGGATGATTAGGTGGATCATGAGTATCAAGATGATACTCCGTGGCCGTGGACAGGTTGTGCGATAACCATATAATCTTTCCCTCAGAGATTTGCAGATACTCTTGCGAGGTTTTTCCTATGGCATATAATGGCTCTCTGGGAGATCTAGAAAATGCTCTTTCGAGGTTTTTCTTGGGAGGACATATAACCTTTCCCTGGGATATTTGCAAATACTCTTGCGAGGTTTTGCCTATGGCATATAATAGCTCCCTGTGAGATATGGAAAATGCCCTTTCGAGGTTTTTCCCTGTGGCATATAATATTTCCCTAGGAGATCCAATAGGTTGAGCAGTAAGCTTGTAATCAGTCTTGGGATGCTCTTTCGAGGTTTTTCCAGATGACATGTAATCAGTCTTGGAGATCCGATAGGTTGTGCTAGGCACGTAAAAGTCCTAGGATGCTCTTTAGAGTTCTTGTCGGTCATGCTATCCACATAAACATTCCTGGGACACTCGTTTAAGGTTTTTGGTGGTAACATGTAATAGCTCCTTGGGAGATCCAATAAGTTGAGCAGTAAGCTCGTAATCAGTCCTGGGATGCTCTTTTGAGGTTTTGTTGACACACGTAATCAGTCCCGAGGATTCCACAGGATGGCCAACTCGCAGAGATGATGAAGAACTACAGCAGGCTAGGCCTACATCCAACATGAAAAAGGGCTGGCTCTGTAGAAATTCCTATGTTGAGAAGAATTGAGAGATAGCCCAGTGATCTAGATGATGAGTATAGCAGCAGTGACGATGATGCTCCATGATTCAGTGATGATGATACAACTCCAGAATTGAAGACTTGTACCTATATGTATTGATGACCTATGTCAAGAGAATACCTTCCTACTTGAGAGGGAGTGTTGATGTATTTGTAACTTTGGAATATCTTCACTTGTATATTGTATGTATTACATTTGTACTTTATTGTATCCCCAACGAAGATGTATTATTCCTCCAGTTGGAAATGTCGTCATTTGTATTTGCAAATGTCGCAAGTTATATTGTAAGTGTTGTAACTTATATTTGATGGGTTATTAGACCACCTTAGAGGGGTCATCCTAGTGTGGTTCAAAGGGTTATTAGACCACCCTAGTGGGGTCGACCCAGTGACAAGTGGTAATGGGTTATTAGACTCTCTTAAGGTAGGTCGACCCAGTTAGAGTAAAAGGAAAGTCAAGTCATTGTATAAATAAAGAGTGTGTCGCTCTCATTCTATTCATTCACTCACTCACTCACTTCGCATTAGTGAAAGAGAGGAGGAGTGCACATAAGTGGAGGAGGAGCTACTGTAGATAGTTATCTTTTGGGGATTCATCTTGGTGATCCTTGTATTGGTTCTTATTCTATCTCTAAGGAAGTTGCGGGGTTTTTCACCTTCTTGGTTTTCCCCAGTGAAATGCTTTGTGTCCCTTATCTCCTGTCTCTTATGTTTGATATGCTCTAGATGTTGTTATTTCAGTTAAGATCCTAGATCATATTGAATTAAATGATGAAAAAATAACAAAGCATCCATACATCTATATTTCCTGGAAGATGGTTGTACAACGGCAGAAGCAGGGGTTGTATATAGTGAGACTGAACTGTCATACCATGAAGTCTCTTTGCAAGTTTTGGAGCCCAAAAGGATAAATGTCATCACAAAAGGAGCTAATGCGTGGGGGGAATAATTTTCTAATTTAGTTGGGTCCACATAAATTCGAATTTGTAATTACCTTTTGTATTCTCTAATGCATGGGAAAAATATATTTCTGAACAGAAAAGACAGCTGGAGGCAGATTTTGTTTTTTTCATTGTATAAACATTAAAAAATAGCTGGGAACTAATTTTGTATTTTATGAGCACTAGAAAACAAATTTTTCAGATTCCCTAGGGTTAGGGTATGTGAAGGGGCACTAGAGACAATTTTTTAAAGTTATAAATAGGAGAAGAGAATAGTAACAAAGGACTTTTTGGCAGGTGAAAGGACTGGACTGTTTTGTATGAGAACTACTTTTTTGCATTAATAAAGAAGGATCTATTTTCCTGGGAAAAGCTAGTACAACGATTTTGCTTGGGATATGTGGAATGTTATGTGGAATTATTTCTTCACCATTCATATGCATACTGTGAGATTGTTCATAACCGTCTTGAATTAATTCATGGTTTTGAATGCTCTTATTTCTTGTGTAAACATTTATGTGCTTAATGAGTAATAGAACGATTTAGTTTCATCACAGTTATCTTTGATATCTTGTAAATGGGCTTATGTTATTGAAATAGATATCTATGAGATTCTTAGGTACATTTTTAGTTTATTACTCATATTCCAGATTTGCTCCCTACAAAGATAGATTAGATATATTAGATTAGTTTAGTTAGATCAGATTAGATTACATGCATTTAGATAGGGAACTTGCATCTCATATTTAAACATAAAATACATAAACGGTGGATCGAGCTGCAATTAGTGAACAAATAACTTTAAATCACATATGGTAGTTGGGTCGTTAACTGGACAGATTCCCCACACCAAACGGTGAGCGATCTAATTGGGCTTGCTTACCGGGGAGAATCCCTTACTGCTGGTGCTGTGAATTTCGGGGAATCAACAGTTTTTGGAGCTAGAAGGAGGGACGCCAGTGCATGGCTGGCAGAGGAAACCCATTTGTTAGAATAAATTCCTCTAAAGACTCACTTGAAACAACTATCCCATAAGATTTATTTATGGAATCACAAGATCAAGAAAACCCAAATTCTGGAGGTGAACATCAAGAACGGCTATACACTGAACCCTTTGAAGATGTAGACCACTTTACAAGACACGCACGTTCTTATGTAAGAAGACTTGGAGGGTTAAACGTAATTTCATTATTACCCAGAAGGCGAGCTCCTAGGAGGGAAACACAGTACACTAGAGATTCGGTACTTGTGGAAAACTTGGAAGAGTTATTAGATTTATCTTTGGAAGAAATTACCGATCCCTTTGATCATATTAGGCCTGAAACCCCTCCCACTCAGGAAGATCCTCATACTCCACCACAATCACCACCACATTCTCCACTAAGAATTACGGTTATACCTGCGTGGAGATCTAGAGGGGCACTTAATTTAGCTACACCTTTACATGATCTACCCAAACATCCAGAAAAGGTGTTACCTGAATACGATCCTGGAAAAGAAATTTCTGTTGAAGATCACCTTAAAAGTTTTTATTTGGCTCTGAATATCCTGGATGTTTTACATGAAGATGTAGTTTACAGAATTTTTCCCTTTACATTTGAGCCTAAGGTATCTTCCTGGTACTTTAGTTTGTAGGCTAATTCAATATTAGATTGGGACAGTTTCGAGAAATGTTTTTTAAGTAAATTTGAAAATTAAAAGACCGTTGCCACACTTATGAAAGAACTACTATCTATAAGGATGGAAAAGAAAGAAAAGGTATAGGAGTTCAATCAGAGATTTACTACCCTGTTGAATAAATTTAGTGCTGCAACAAGACCCACTGAAGAATGTTTGGTAGAATATTATACCAAAGCACTCAATCCACCCATAGCTATGTTTGTTAAAAGAGCGGTTAAGGCTACATTGGTAGAAAACTTTGAAGAAGCAAAGAAAGTAGAAGCTGAAGCAAATAGTATTTCTAAACACTCCCTTGATTTGGAAACAAAACCAACAATGAGCAAGAAACCTTTGTTGTTATCTAGACCTAAGGAAGAATCATCAGGTGAGTTAGAAAATGTGGTCAAGATGATGCAGAAAATGTCCAATAAAATTGTAGATCTGGAAAAGGATAAGGCAACCAATACGTCTAGAAAACCATTCAAACCTTTTTACAAGAAAAGGGATGAAAGTGGACAACCTCTTCCACCTATAAACAATTATGTTGTCCTAAATTTGAATGAAGTGGGCATGGATCATTTCTACAGCTTTCATCAAGAACAACATTCTGAAAAGAGCTGTCCACAGTGGATAAATTCGATGAGTTTGTTCATGAATCAATTGCTTGATGCTCAAATAATAGACCAAGAAGACCCTCAACAGGAGCATATTTTTGACAAGAAGAACCCACTCTCGACACCACGATAGTCTTATGGGATTGAGAACCCACTCAAGAATTAACGAATGAAGCTCATACAGATGAAATTCAAGTCTAATCAGTAAATATCACCACTAGAAGTAAAGTCTCGGTTATTAATCAAATCCCGGTTGTGCCTAAACCAAAGATTTTGAAATAAATTCCCAAAAAGAACATTAGTGTCACTCAGCCACAACCCAAGGTAAACCCAGTGGTGGTAAGATAATCAAACCCAAAAATTAATAAACATCCAAAGGTCACAACAAGCAAAACATGAAGTAATGGGATAAGCCCAAAATAATATAACATGGGATATGACATCGTTGAATATATCAATAAAAACAAAGAAAATATTTCTTTATTCGAATTGTGTAATCTGCCTCACCAAAGAAAGAAATTGTTACAAGCTTTTGACCCACAATCTAGCAGTACAATAGAAAACGTTGAAGAAGATACTAAGATAAATGAAGCTAGCATTGGTGGAAAATCAAAATCTCAAACTTTGCCATTCTTGTTAACTTTTGAAATATTTAATCTTAATGTGCACAATTGCTTGGTAGATTCCGGAGCTTCCTCCAATGTAATGCCACTATCAATCTGCAGGAAAATTAATCAGACAGCTGATACCATCTCCTTCTTAGATCATACAGTTAGATAGGTCTGTTGTTAAAGTAATTGGGGAAATGAAAAATGTACTTATTAGGTTGTCTGTTGATCCAAGGGTGTGTCAATTCATAGATATCATGGTGGTAGATATACCTGAAGCGTATGGTTTAATATTGAGTAGGAACTGGTCTATGAAATTGAACAATTATTTTGCAACAGACTGGTCTCACTTGTGGTTTCCATACCAAAATAGATAGAATCAAATCAAAATACTGAGAGAGCCTCACATGAAACAAAATGTAACTCAGTTGGAAGAAAAGAACGAGGATGTAAATTTTTCATCTTCAGTAGTGGGGAATTTTTAATTAGAAATTGAACCGGGAAATTATCAATCAGAAGATGTTAGCCATGACTCAGACGAACAATCTGATTTCCTTCAATTTTCATGGACTAATGATATTGACTATAACATAGTAGAATTAGTCACTGCATTAGGTAGAAACAATACTAACTTAGCTAGAACAAAAAATATATGTTGGTTTTTTTGCACTTCAATGGTTCTAAAACCCAAGAAGGATCCAAATTCGGTTGTGTTTTGATTGAACCTGGATGAAACAAACATTTTTTATCTTGTAGACTAGAGTTTGAATGCACAAATAACACAGTAGAATATGAAGTTCTAGTTCAAGGATTAAAGAAGGCTATTAGTTTGAATGTCAAATATTTAAAAGTTTTCAATGATTCAGAGATAGTTGTCAGACAGGTAAGAGATACAATTCATTGTCTTGTAAAATCAGTCACAACAGATCTATTGAACAAGCAAATCAATCACAATGATGTAAAACAAATTGGAGTAAAAACTGTGCAAGAGAGATGCATCAGTGCTCTATAACTCAGAATAGTGAAAATACAATACAATACTGTCACAATGACTGAGCAATTCGAATTAGACAAGGAGTTCATTCGAATATACTGCATGGTGTAGCTTGGCTCCAACTTGGAGTCCTCATCATCAGATCAGTGGAGTCATCAATGCACAAGTAATGGTCAACCAGGTGTCAAACTGAATCTAACTGAGTGTGGTAGGTGTAACTGGCACATGTGGGCACTAACTAAATGAAGAAGGCTCAGTAGAGGGCGCATGAGGAGCTAATTGGAGTCAGAATATTCAATCTATTCTCACTGGAGGTTGAACGGAGTGATACAAGTAGTTAGGAGTCAATCTATCCTTAAATCAAGGAAAGACAACTAGCTAACTAAAGTGAACTCAGTGGTAGGTGAGAGAGGGCCCCTAGGATGCATGCAAGGTGCACTAAGCACTAGGAGGGCTAAAACTAATCAGAAAGAAGCTCTCGGGTGCTGGCAGACTAGGGACCAGGTGCTAGAGGCATCAAACTGGTGACTGGGATGCATGCAAAGTACATAACTGAATGATGATATATCCTAACACCCCCCCTCAAGCTATACTATGATGTAAAAAATAAATGATAGGGCCCTGGTAAACAAGACCAAAGGTCACCTGAATACAATAATAATCCAAATAAAGAACAATCCATGAACCGAGGAAATGGAGAAAACCTCATGGGAAAACCCCCCCCTCAAAATGGACCGTAACACACCAAAATATTTAACTTCTCCAAACTCAAGTAGATATGTCTGGAGGTATCTTACTCTTGGGATTAAATGGATCATGTTCCAAAAACATGTGCTTGAATTCTCCATCACTGGATGCAAGCGAATGTGGAGACTTTATGAACTTGCTCTTCATACCGAAAATGGTGAGAACGAATATGAAAATATGAGGATGATCTTGGAACCTGTGATTCGAACCAAGTGAGGTAGGAATAGCTCCAATCGAATCAAATATATCTTGAAACTTGAACTTCTTATCAGTGGAAGTTAAATCATCTTCAATATTTGACAAATGGTTTCTTGAGATCTCCTTTGAACCAACAGGGGTGAGATCAAAACCAAAATCAACAAAAGTTGCATGAGAATTGAACTCAAGCGAATGGTAGTGCTCTTCATCTTCAGTAAAACTCTGAGAAACTGTGAAAATGATAGAACAAAATTTTATAGGAGGCATGCAATCAAGGAGGACGAATGCTTCACCTCCAAAATCAGATTTTACCTCCAAAACATCAAGTAGATCATTATTCTGCATGTCGGCAAGCTCATGTGAAAGAGAGGATTCAAGAACCTCTTTGGAATCTAGAGTATGAGCTGGTTTATCTTCCTTAGAATTCAAAATAGAAGACTTTGAGAGAATGAGTGTTGAATCTACATTTTCTTCTTCATCTTGAACAATGGATGAGGCCAGGACATAATCAAAGAGAGCACATAAGGAGATCTCACTGGGCTTGTTCTCCAAAAGGCTAGCATGATCCTCTTCTTCCTTCTTTCCAAATTCTCTATTGAGTTGGGCCCATAGATCTCTTGGATTTTCAGCAGTAGTACTGAGGTAGCACATACAAGGAAACATAGCAAAACATATTGTCCCAAAAGCTCTGTCACAATAATTAAGCCAATCATTCTCCTCTTCATCGGAATCAAAATCTCTTGTATTACCAATGCACATATCAAAGATACATTGTCTCTTCAAGCATGCTATAATTTTTGGTTTCCATTCATCATAGTTGAATGGAGTAAGAAGATTTTGTGAAGAATAATATTCCACCTCTACAATAGTGAATGCAAATGGAGGAAGTAAGAAACCTGCAAATCACAGACAAACAAGAACCATAAGGTCAAACAATTCACCCATTTTAGAGTTGCATCACACCTGAAATAGGAGATCAAGCAAGCTTGATGATCCAATGATCTATATCCAGGAATTCTGTGGAAAACACACGGCTTCTGGAGTGGATTGGAGAGTGTTGGCTACTTTCTGGACAGACCTGGGTTTTCAGGAGGCGCGGCAACAAACACCCCTTTGGCGCACTGGCCCTTTCTGCGCAGTAGCCCGAAGTCTCACCCAAAGTGGCTATGAGGGGCTAAGGAATCAAGTTTCCTTAACCTGGGTGGTGCGGAGTCTACAGTTTTCTCCTACCTTCTTGCAGGTAACCCCTGAACAGAGTGTCTTATTCTTTCACAGGTCATATAGCACGACCACGCTAGAACTTACTTGTCTCAGCCTAGCTGCACTGTAACCCCGCCCTTGCACACAAGGCTTTTACCCACTACGCCCGATACACTATGTATCGTCTCTGGCCTTGCGTCATGGCGCAGCAACACACTCCTCAAGCGCTATGGCGATAGTGTTCTTACAAGCTCCTTCGACACTGCACGAGTATAACTTCTAAGGGAGCTTCAAGGACTTACTTTACATACTCATTCATAAATATAGCAAAACATTCATGTAAGCATAGACAGTAAAGCATAGACATGCAATCACATAAGCATATAACAACAAGAGTTATGAGGTTCGCCTCCATGGGGAAATCACGTCCATGGGAACTGTAGTTTATATTAGCTTGAAATGGGAATTACACAGTTCCACTGTGCACACAGCTGCAGCCTTAGATCTTTCTGGGAAACTCCACGCACATAGCTGGGAGCCCTTCTCTTAGATCGATTATGTTCTTCTACAGATATTACAATGACTCAGACATCAACTTAGACTGTCTATAAACTCAGTGAATCTAGCTCTCCAGATACCCAATTCTCTAACTCCTTAACCCTTCTAACCATTTTCCCTTTACAATTACACATATATATAGGTGGCCCTAAGGGTCGCACCTTTACAAAACTATGGGCCTTTCCCAACAGTGATCCCCAAAAACCCTAACCACTGACGTGGCTAGGTGTACTTTAGATGCCTCTTGCAGTCGCGTCGCAGCTTCCTGCAGACTCTGTGATTTTCAGCGCAGATCGCGGGTATGGGCAGAGCTTCATCGTTCTTTGCTCCTTGTCCTTTTCCTTCAATGCTTTAGCCCGTTGCTTCTCCCTTGGTCCAAGCACTCTATTCCGTCGCTTCATTTATTGTGGTGGTTGAGCTTTCTACTCAGCCACATTTACTATTCTTTGGCTTGTGCTCGTGAGCTCTGCGATTTCTGGCCCGCACTCTGCGGTGAGCTCGTCCATCTGGCACCGTATCATGCACTATTCATTTCCGCCAAAAATGGTGCTTTTCCTCAATTAGCACTTTTCCTTCAAACTTAGTGCTTTTTCCCAAAACTTGGCATCTTTACCATAGCTGCGGCCTATGCTCCAACAGGCCCCTAACAATTACTTGTAGCTCATCCCCGAGCCACTCGCACTAGCTGGTGGTCGTTTTAGTTGTGCATCTGACTTGGCTTGGGTCGTAGCGAAGTCTTGCTTCCACTGTGCAATAGCGGTGTCCATGTCTTGTATGCACTCCATGGCTGTCTGCACCAGGTTTGCAGTAGCTTCTTCTCCTTCTACAGCATCGACCAACTCTTGAGACTCAGCCAATGCTTTGACCTTGGCCTCTACTTGGGCAGCAAGTTCAGCATACTCATCCATAAACGACTGAATGATGTTGGTAAGAGTAGCATCTTTGTTTCAGAGCCTGTGCAGTTCTTGCTGGACTTTGTGGACTTCGCTCATCTTTCTCATCTTGGCTAAGCCTTCCAAGGGCTTAGCTTCTTCATTCAGAACAGTTAGGGACTGTTCTGCTGCTTCCACCTTTTCCAAAAGGGAAACTCTAGAGGGGAGCTTCTCGAGCTCAGCCCAAGCCTCCATAGCTTGCATCATTAACTGCTGGGCTTCATCTGTTTTGCTCTTCATTTGGGTAGAAGCTTTGCACAGTGCTTCAAATCGTTCTTGCTTCTCGTCTATGGGAGGCACTGCGACACGAGCTTCCAACTCGGTGAGCTACTTTCTATGGTCCTCAGCCATAGCAACTACTTGTTGTTCTAGGGATTGCACCCTTCTACCAATGCGTTGCACTTTCTCAACTAACGGGAGGTCTGGTTGAATCTGGCAGGTTGGTAGCTCCTGGGTGATTTCATCAACAACATTCCTTAGCCCAGTGTCTTGCACTTCGTGAAGTTCGAGCTGTGTAGAGATCTCCTTATATCCTTCCCTTAGCTCTACTTCTTGTGTCTACAATCTTTGATTGGCATGGAATGTGGAGAGCTCCCTAGCTCTCAGCTCAGTAGAAACCTGCTCCTGAACCAAATGGAGAGTTTCCAATGGAATAAGTGACAAATTTATTTCAACAGGGCCGACCGCGCTTACCTGCAGTGCAACCAAAGGATCTGGGAGTGTCATGCTTGTAGGTGGGATATGGAAAACAGTGTGCCTCTCTGTAGGTACTTCAACCCGCTTGGTGCTTGTAGATGCTTGTGGCGCCTGCGAGCCGGATGCTGGCGCATGGGTCTGCACAACTCGTCCTACGAGACCTTTCAACTCCATGAGGTGCATGTCCAGAGAACTTCTGATATTGGCCTGAGAGGTACGCAGCTCATGAAATTTCTCCCTCAAGTACTCGCTGAGCCCCGTGGCAATGGTCTCAGAGCGATCTCCAGTCGCTTTTGCGGTGTGCAACAGCTTCTACTTCTTGGTAGCCGGTCCTGACGGACCTTCATCATTCTTTTGCGCGACCTTCTCCTTGCCTTTATCTTTCTCTGGCACATCAGGGGGTGGCATCGTGGCAGTGATGTCAGTGGCCTGCTTCCATTTATCTAGCTAGGACTTCATAGTATCCTCCATGTCCTGGGTAGTCATTCGGGGGAGCCCTACGGCCCATTCTTTTGACTGAATTCCACGAGGGCAGAAATATATTTCATGCAAGTTGGCAGAAAAGACCAACTTCGTTCCATAGAGTTCTGGCGTCTCCTCAGTAAGCCTCACAATCTGTAGGATGGTATCCCTGAGGAGATTGTAATACTCAAAAAACAGCACAGTTCATCTTGCGCTTCACGGGATTATTAGAATCCCATAGGTTAACATAGCGCATCCCTGTAACCTCTCCTGAACGACACAGAAGAAACTGAGTGTTGGGTGGTTCCTTCCACCCGACAAAGGCACACAAGATCAGGAGCCAAGAGAAATGGAATAGCTGATTGGCGGTGTCTTGAACGTTGCAGCAGTCATCCAAGAATGTATTTAGGAGGAAGAGAGACCAGTTATACTGCTCTCCCTCCACAACTACGACGGTGAGCTCTACAACAGCTCCATGGACTTCTTTAGGTCGGCACTTCGTTAACAGTCTTCCTGCGAGTAGACTACCTGTGAATCTGAGTGCTTCATCTTCAACTGTAGTGAGGTCATAAGCCTAACCTCCTCTCGACAATTTGTATTTCTGCACCACCTGTGCAGCAAGCTTTCGGTCCTTGTCTTTACCAACAAAATGGACGTTGGGGTCCTTACCAACCTTAGATAGGCCGGTAATTCGATGAATTAGGTCCACATTCAAATAAATTGGCCTCCCTAGCCAAAGATAACCACCATGAACACAGGATAACAGGACCTTGACAACCGCATTAACTTGATTGCTACACCTGAAGTGTGGTAGCTTCAACAGGTTCAATAATCCAGGCCTCTCTAGATTTACTGCAAATTCATGTGGGACGAATTCATCAACTTTCTTAGTGGGATTATGGACCACTGTCAGATAGTGATCCTGTGCGAACTGCAGATACATTCTATAATCTCCCAATTTATAGTAAAAAAAACTTAACCAGCGGGAGGTGTCAAAGCAGGAATCCTTCTTCTTGCACAATTTCTGCCATTGGTAGCAGCGGAATCGAATACTTGGCATTCTTGGGAATACGCACCTCGGGTGCATCATCTAGGCGTGGAGGAATATAGTTAACCAGAGTGGCCAAGGGCTCTGGAACGGGTTCCTCCAGCTGCTGCTGTTGCTGAGATGCCCGCATGCCCGGGGATTGTCTGGGATCAGGGAGCTCGACAATCTTGATCGGGGTACCCATACCGAAATCTAATCCTCTGCGTCGGAATTGACAGATGAATTCTTTAGTTGACAGGTTATCCGTCATGAACTTGCATACACGACAAACACTAAACAGAAGGGTGGAATAGCGTAGGATGTGAACTCTGAAAACAGGAAAGTAGTCTGCACGACACAGCTCTGAAAACAATGACTTAGACTCTAAGGCAGGACAACTATACAACGCACTATCAAGCAAAAGTAACCCAAACATATACGAATGAGGGGTATTTATAGCTAAAGGTAGTAGTAGATGCGGACAAGTGGCACTAATAACCGTTTGCGCCTAAACGAATGAGTTGACAACCCCCCTACCCCCGCGCCTCTGTGGTGCATTAAATCCGATGGACGGGCTCTGACAGCCTTTTGGGAGATGAGCTAAGGCATTTGGCTCCTTAATTAAATGTGGATCTTAGGGAAATCAAGACGAATCTATCAGAGCAAATACAATTAAATGGTTGTCTCGTCCTTCATTAAGACTCAGATGCAGCTACAGAACTATGGCAATTCAAATTTTTGGCGGGTAACTTTAGAATGGGTAACTGTGCATATGGAGGACTCCATGGCGAGGATAACTCTATAAGAGCGACAAATCAACAACAGGGAACTCCGCAAGAGTGAAAGTTTGACAAAACTGACTTTATTGAGTGCGCGGATGCTTCGAGGAACTGCGCGGGAAGCCAGAGACTGAAAATGTCTCGCGACTTCCATGTAGACTGTGACAGGTGCGATGCCTCTTTCAACTAAACTGGACATCTGCACGACTTTAGCATCTGATTAGGTCCACAGGGCGGAGTGGCCGTCTCGATAAAGCTTGAGCTGACTCCTGTTGATCATTGTGGGCAGCAACTCTCCATTAAGCTTTGCAAGCTGAACTGCTCCACCTTCTGTTATCTTCATTACTTGAAAAGGGCCTAACCAATGCACATGAAACTTGCCTAGAAACTTGATGAATTTACTATCATAGAGGAGTACCAAGTCTCCTTCTTGAAAGACTTTATTCTTAATATGCCTGTCATGCCAAGCCTTCTGTCTCGCCTTCTGCACTTGTTGATGGAATCCTGCTAAAAGCCTATCTTCTTCTAAGGCAACCAATTGTGACAGCCTTTCACTCATAGTATCAGTATCTGCCATTTCTGTAATTTGAGCAATTCTAAGGCTGGGAACAATGTATTCCATGGGCATAACTGCTTCTTGTCCATACACCAAATTGAAAGGTGTGTGACCTGTTAATTTCTTGCATGTGGTTCTGTAAGCCCATAACACAGCTGTGACTCTAAGATCCCAATCATCTCTTTGTTGGTTATAGATCTTGGTCAGGGCATTCTCCAGAATCTTATTGAATGCCTCCACCGTACCATTAGCTTGAGGGTGGTAGGGTGTACTCTTATGGTGACTAATGTGGAATTCTTCAGTAAGGGCCTCTATAGTCTAGTTCAGGAAATGTGTGCCTTGATCACTCATTAGAATCAGTGGACATCCAAATCTAGTGATAATATTCTAAAAAATGAACTGCACGGCAGTGACAGCATTGCAATTCTTAACTGGCTTCGCCTCAGCCCATCTGGTGAGGTATTGAGTAGCTATGATGATGTATCTTGCACCGATTCTCTTTCCTGGTGGGTTGATAGGTACAACAAATCAATGGCCCACTTATCAAAATCATGCACTGTTATCTGGGGTCTTAGCGGCATTTCATCTCTTCTTGAAGGTTTTCCTATTCGCTGGCACACATCGCAACACTTGCAGAATTCCTTAGTATCCTTGTGCAATGTTAGCCACCAAAGACCTGCGGCTAAGATCTTCTGCGTAGTCGGCTTTCCTGCGAAATGGCCTCCTGTGGTTCCTGAGTGTGCTTCTGCAATTATGGAGTTCTTTTCATGCGGTAAAATGCATCTGCGCAAAACTTCATCAGGGCCCAACTTATAGAGTTTGCCTGCTATCAAAGTGAAGTCTGCGGCTTTGACAACAAGTTGTTTCTTCTGCTGTATTGTGAACTCAACTGGCGCTTGCCCTGTAGTGAGAAACTCAATAATATCAGAATAATATCCATCTGCTTCTTGAATAGAGAACAGCTCCGCATCAAGCAGATTGTCCTCCAAATTTGTAGGTTCCTCCCCTGACTCTATCCTAGATAAATGGTCAGGTCCTGCATTCAATCTTCCTAGCTTCACAATAATCTCAAAATCATACTCCTGGAAGAGGAGTAGCCATATGTAAATTCTTCCCCCTAACACTGGCTTATTGACCAAATACTTCAAAGCAGAATGGTCAATATACATTTTAAAATGAGCACCCAATAGATAGTGTCTGAACTTCTTTAAGTCATACACCATAGCTAGTCCTTCTCTTTCTGTAGTGGTGTACTTCTTCTCAGTTGTTGACAGCGTTCTGCTAGAGTAAGCAATGGGGTTGTCAATACCTCCTTCTCCTGGTTGTGTGAGTACAACCCCCAATGCTATGGAAGAAGCATCTACATGAACATGAAAGGGTTTTCTCCAGTCTGGGAAAACTAGAATAGGCGCTGTGATCATCTTTTCTTTAAGTGTGTCCAAGCTCTATTGGCATTCTTCTGTCCATTGGAATTTCGAATCCTTTTTCAGCAGTCTTTCCATAGGCGTAGTGATCTTTGCATAACCTTTGATAAATTTCCTGTAGTATCCTGTATGTCCCAATGTAGTGCGCAATTTTTTGACTGAGTTGGGTGCAGGAAAGTTAGCAATGATGGCAACCTTCACAGGATCCATCATGAGTCCTTGTCTGCACACAATGTGACCCAACAAAATACCAAAAGGAGCATAGAAGATACATTTTTTTAAGTTAAGGGAGATCTGATACTGTCTACATTTTTCTAACATCATCCTTAGGTTCCCTATATGGTTCTTTAGTAAACCAAACACAGTCCAGTCATCAAAATAGACTTCTAGAAACTTATGGATGAACTCTTTAAAAACAGCAACAACGACTCTAGAGAAGATAGCAGGAGCATTGTAAAATCTCAATCACATCTGAACCTAGCTACTGTGGATTCCTCACTGGTGAAAGATTGCACAACATTTGCAAGAATTAGCATAAAAAATTTAAATGAATGAAGAACAATTACACATGAAATGGTGAATAATGTCAATATTATTAACTGTCCAACCTTAACATAGGTTAAGAACACTCATATATACAAATCTGGAAGAATTCGAATCCATCTGGAGTGTTCACACCGATCTAGCTTAGAAAAAGCTCAAACCCCCCTAGGTTGACCAAAATATCCCAAACCATCCCAAACTGGTTCGAATCTGCAGCGTGAATGCTGGGAATGACTGGACAGGCCCATGTGACCTCACACATGTGAAGAAACTGGTTGGTTAGAGGTTTGGAGTCTAAAAATGGTCAAAAATATGACAAAACAAGGCAAGATTGTCCACAAAGTGAGCAAATGCGCCCTAGGTAGAAGAGAAGCATGCTGAGTGCATTAAATGACCTGAGGAGGGCGCTCTAGGCATGCTGAGTGCATTAATTGCCCTGGGGAGCGCTCCACAAAGCTGGTTTGACTCAGCCCTTGTTCACATTGCTAACCAGTTCATGATAATTTGACCATTTACCAACTAATCAACTTAGGGATGTAATCATTAATCACTTGGGCTAATTAATCATCATTAATAAATGATTAATGTACATAGGTGGAAAAATGTTCTAACACCCCCCCTTAAGCTAGACTTAGTGAAATATCAAAAATTAAGGCCTTGGCAACTAGGCTCAAGTCACCTTTTACATCATAAAATTTATTTGTCCATGTAACCAAGGTAAGGAGGAAAACCACATGGGAAATAAAACCTCCCCTCTAAAATGGACATGTGGCATATATCAAAATACACCAATCATCACCATGCATCACTCACCCCAAGCAAATATCTAAGGTGAGTGAAGGTCTTCTCGGTAAAACACTTGGTGAAGATATCAGCAGTTTGCTCACTGGATGGGCAATACTGCAATGCTATGATCCGGTCATGCACCAAACCCCGAATGTAATGCATGTGTATCTCTATGTGCTTGGTCCTCTGTCTCTGTACTGGATCGGTAGAAATCTTGATTGTACTTTGATTATCACACCAAAGAATAGTGGGTGAATCAAAGACAATCCCGAACTCTGCAAGAATACCTTGCAACCAAACACATTGTGTGGCTGCATTAACTGCTCCCCTGTACTCGGCCTCAGCTGAAGATAAGGAAATAGTGCTCTGTTTCTTGCTTGACCAGCATATAGGTCCATGTGCAAGCATAAAGACATAACCGGAAGTTGACTTCCGATCAATACAATCACCGGCCCAATCAGAATCTGTAAATCCTACTAGTTCAAGGGATGAACCAGCAGCATAATGGATACCAAATGACTTAGTACCCTGAACATAATGAAGGATCCTCTTGGCTGCCTTCCAATGGATCTCATGAGGCTCTTGCATGTGCCTTGCAACAGCCCCAACAGCATAAGACAAATCTGGTCGAGAGTGTGTAAGATACAACAAGCTCCCAACTAGTTGTCTACACAACGAACTGTCAACTAGTGGTGAAGAACCCCATTCTGTAAGTTTAACTCCTGAAAGAAATGGAAATTTTGCAGACTTACATTCAGCCATCTTAAATTTCTGCAGCAAATCTGAAGCATACCTTGACTGACATACAGAAATTCCATTCACAGATTGAACAATCTCCAAACCCAGAAATTGTTTTAGCAATCCTAGATCGGTCATGGAGAATGCACTGTGCAATGCTCTCTTAACTGAGTCAAGTTCTTTTGTGCAGCTACCAGTGATCAAAAGATCATCAACATACAGTACAATAATCAATATCAGATCACTAACATGCTGCATATACACATTTGGATCAGACTTACACCTCTCAAACCCCAAAGATAGCAGAAAATTGTCCATTTTTGCATACCATGCTCTAGGAGCTTGCTTGAGCCCATAGAGTGACTTGTTCAACCTGCAAACAAGTGTATGATCAGAAATAAAACCTTCATGCTGCTGCATATAAATCTCCTCATTCAGATCCCCATGAAGAAAGGCACTTTTTACATCCATGTGATGAATCTCCCAGCGCTTGGAAGCCCCAATGGCCAAAACTAGTCTTATGGAGTCCATCTTTGCCACCGGTGCAAATGTCTCTGTATAGTCCACTCCTTGGACCTGAGAGTAACCCTTAGCTACTAACCTGGCCTTATACTTCAGATCAGAGCAATCAGATCCAATTTTGGTTCTATAAATCCACTTGCATTGCACTAGTTTCCTCTTGGGAGGAAGAGGGACCAAATCCCAAGTTTTGTTCTCATGGAGTGAGTTCATCTCCTCTTGCATGGCTGATTGCCACCTTGGGTCTGTACATGCTTCTGAATATGACATTGGATCAGATCCAACCATCAAATAACATGCCTCACTCAGATCAGAATTATTATATGCAAAGGAATTGTGAAATTGAGATCTAGTTTTCCTAGCATCTTGGGGATATCCCACTAGCTCTCCGGCACTTTGAATTGTTTTCTCTGCCCACTTGGGCCTTGAGGGAGGGATATGTTCAGAATCCATATCAACATCATCTTCAGCAATATCAGAATCAGAAATATCAGAGAATGAATCACTACTTACTTCATCATCAAGACGAGGGAATGAGCATTCCCCATCACCTTGTTCACTAGCTTGCAAGAATTCTTCCTCTTCGAATTTGACACTTCTTTCAATGAAAGTTTTGTGAGTGGATGGATCAAAGAGCTTGTAGCCCTTGGAATCCTCTGCATACCCAACCATGATTGACTCCTTTCTTTGGGGCTGCAATGCCTTTCTCTTCTCCGGTGGAATTCTGGCCCAAGCCCTTGAGCCAAAAATTCTGAAATGTGAGACATTTGGCTTGTGGCCCATCCATGCTTCAAATGGAGTGATTCCTTGCAATGCTTTGTGTGGTGCCCTGTTCTGAACATATGCTGCACAATTCATAGCTTCAGCCCATAATTTAGGAGACAAATCCCTTGCTTGCAACATGCAAGTTGCCATCTCTTTCAGTGCTCTATTTTTGCGCTCTGCAACACCATTTTGCTGAGGTGTGTAGGGCACTGAGTGTTGCATCTGAATGCCATGCTCTTGACAGAGCTGCTGCAAATTGTTATTGACATACTCTCTGCCATTATCAGTCCTCAAAACCTTCATGGCCTTCCCACTGAAGTTCTCAACCATGCTCTTAAAAATTTTGAAACATTCAAAGACTTCAGATTTTTGCTTAAGGAAAAATAACCAGCAGTACCTTGAGTAGTCATCGATGAAGGTGAGCACATATTTGCTGCAGCCATAGGAGGGTGTGGGGAGTGGCCCTATGAGATCAGAATGCACTATCCCAAGAGTTTGATCAGCCCTCCTTTCCTTCCCTTTGTCATACTTCCTTTCAGGATGCTTCCCAACCATGCAACCCTTGCATGTTCCACTCGAAAATCTGATTTGGGGCAGCCCTTCTACCATATTTTCTTTGCTTAAAACTTGAAGATATCTGTAGTTTAGGTGCCCATACCTTTGATGCCATAGCTTGCTGGTCTCATTCCCATGTGACAGAAGCACACTTGGTGAGGAGAATTCGAGGAAGTGGGAGAACTTGTACATCTTCATGTCATGGTCTGCAACACCCTTTGCAACAATTTTCCCGGTGGAAACTTCTGATATCTCCACTTCATCCTGAGTGAAGACCACCTTCTTTGCTGCTCCAGTATGTGTCATTTGATATACAGAGAGCAAGTTTGTTGCAAGATTTGGCACATACAGCACATTGGAGAAGAAGCCATTCTCCATAGAGATTTTCCCAATGCCATGAGCAGGGATTTCTGAGTCATCTCCCATTCGAATTGAGAGGCCACTGTAGGGAGCAAGTTCAGAAAACGAGTCTCTTGAGGAAGCCATGTGCCTTGAGGCACCTGAATCAATGATGAACAAAGGTGAATGAGATGAGCTAGCCACCAAAGCATGGCAGCTCTCCTTGTCTTCAGAAACGCACTCCTTCTTCTTGGAACTTTCAGGAAGAGGAATGTTATTTTTCTGTAGGAGATGGGTCATGGTGTCTATGGTTTTCTTCATGCATGAGCTCTCTGGATGAAAACCTCTTTGACAGTAGCTACATTTTGTCTTCTCAGCCTTCTTTCCTTTGTTCTTGACAGGATTCGAAACCCCCTCAGAGGATTTGGGCCTCTCATCCTTCTTCTTCTTCTCTTGAGGTTTCGACCCCCTGGGTTTTTGCTTGCCTCTTCCACATTTCGAATCTCCAGCTGCAAGAACTTGATCTTTTTGCTTGATGGAGCCCATCAAGACCAGCTTGTCTTGCTCTTGAGTTAGCATCTCCATGAAGTCAGCCAAAGATGGCATCTTCCAACCTCTAACTGTGAGCCTTGTGGAGTTGAAGGAAGACACAAAAACTGAGTATTCAGAACCCAATTTGGAGAGAATGGACAACACCAACTATTCTTCTTTCTTCTCTATGCCACATTGTCTGATCTGCAAGACCAAGTTCTTGAACTTGGTGAAGAAGTCCTGGATGGAATCGAAATTCCCTGGGCTCAATGAGACAAGCTCATTTTCGAGCTGGTGGCCTCTCATCTCATCAGTCTTTCCAAACAGTATCTCAAGCTTGAGCCACACTTCATTTGGAGTTGCTAGACTTTCTACATGAAACAGGAGGTCTCTCGAAATGCTGAGACAAAGGAGGCCAAATGCCTCATCCATTATGTTAAAAAAATTGGATTTCTCCACAGCTGAGTTTGGCTCAACCTCAGTGCCCATCGTGATTCTGTAGAGACCCTTGGATCTCAGCAAAATCACCATTTCTGCCTTCCAATCGAAATAGTTGAAGGGAGTGAGCACATTTGGGTGAGATGGCTCCATTCTCTCTGCTGCAATTCGCACTTGCTGACAATGCTGATCTTCAGTACCTGCAAACAACTCTCAAATCACTCTGGAGGGATCTACACTAACAGATTCAAACCCTGTATGGATAGTGGGTGCATTCGGGAGAGCATCACACCTGAGAGGAGCCACTAGATTTCTCCAGTAAGCTCAAGGCAATGGCCTCAGGAATTATGTGGTTTCTCCACTGCTTCTGGCAATCCACTACAACAGTCTTGCTAGTTCGAATTCTAGCTCCAAGAGCTCTGATACCATGTAAAATCTCAATCACAGCTGAACCTAGCTACTGTGGATTCCTCACTGGTGAAAGATTGCACAACATTTGCAAGAATTAGCATAAAAAATTTAAATGAATGAAGAACAATTACACATGAAATGGTGAATAATGTCAATATTATTAACTGTCCAACCTTAACATAGGTTAAGAACACTCATATATACAAATCTGGAAGAATTCGAATCCATCTGGAGTGTTCACACTGATCTAGCTTAGAAAAAGCTCAAACCCCCCTAGGTTGACCAAAATATCCCAAACCATCCCAAACTGGTTCGAATCTGCAGTGTGAATGCTGGGAATGACTGGACAGGCCCATGTGACCTCACACATGTGAAGAAACTGGTTGGTTAGAGGTTTGGAGTCTAAAAATGGTCAAAAATATGACAAAACAAGGCAAGATTGTCCACAAAGTGAGCAAATGCGCCCTAGGTAGAAGAGAAGCATGCTGAGTGCATTAAATGACCTGAGGAGGGCGCTCTAGGCATGCTGAGTGCATTAATTTCCCTGGGGAGCGCTCCACAAAGCTGGTTTGACTCAGCCCTTGTTCACATTGCTAACCAGTTCATGATAATTTGACCATTTACCAACTAATCAACTTAGGGATGTAATCATTAATCACTTGGGCTAATTAATCATCATTAATAAATGATTAATGTACATAGGTGGAAAAATGTTCTAACAAGCATTTTTAAGACCAAAGGGCATTACCGTATGCTAGAATGAGCCCCATTCAGTCGCAAAAGTGGTATTATGGTAGTCCTCTGGATGGATTCTGATCTGATGGTATCCTGAAAAGCCATCAGTGAAGGAGTAAGCCTCTTGTCCTCCAATATTATCAAGCACTTCATCTGTAAAGGGCGTAGGAAATGGATCATGCACTGATGCGTCCTTGAGCTTGCGCAGGTCCACGCAGATTCTTATTTCACCTTTTGTCTTTTTTCTCTTGTACCACCATAGGACTAATCCAATCACTTTCCTCTACTGGTTCAATGATACCAGTGGCGAGCATCTTATCAATTTCTTCTCTGACCTTTTCTTTATATCGCGGGTTCAACCTGTACGGGCGTTGTTTTACAGGGTTAGCATCTGGTTTCAAAGGTATGCGCATAACTCCTAAATCTCTTAGGATGCCTTTCATTTCTGTAAACTTGGTAGGAAAGATATCCTGGTACTCATGTAGTAAATCTACAATATGGCCAACAGTTTCATCATCCCAATAATCTCCTATAGAGGCAAACTTGGGTTCGGCTTCTGTACCAATGTTAATTTTCTTGAGCTTGATGTGTTCTGTTACGCCAGGGATATGAAGCTGAGGGCCTTCGACTTTGCGCGTCCCTTCTAATTCTGGAATATTGATGTTGTGAGGATCATCATCCTCTTCTCCAGTGGCGAAATTATAGCATTCTAGGGCATGTTCCTTCTGGATAGCCCAATCTGGTTGAGAATACTCTGGTAAAGGACATTGTTATGTAGAATTTTGTCCTACGGATAAGCCAAAACTCTCTTAACTTTAAAGCAGAATTTAAACTAACCTTAAAGAAAGAAACAAGTCAAAACAAATGCTACCTTGAATCCCTAGATCTAACAAACATCTCAGGATTAAAATGCTAGAAAGAGTAGAAGAAATTTAACTAACCTTCTATCCGGACGCTTGTTCTTGTAGTTGCTCCGATCTCCAAGCCCTCACAAATGAACCTGTCAAAATGGAACCGAGACACAAGAATGCACTATACCCTAGCAACCTGAAACATGAGTTAGAATCTAAATCTATGAAAGATACAAATCATGTCATTAAAACAAAGTTAACACAAATGATTTGGGAAAACAAGACAAGTTATTCCATTACAACTTGAAGAATACTTACAAAAGATGCTTGATGTCCAAGCCAATCCTCCAGCTCCAAGTGTCTTCTCCTCTAGCTATCTCCACAATGCTGCAAGACCATAAGTTTGGTACTCTCAAGATTCCTCCCCTTTCCCAATGGAATGCCTCTCTTTTATAGTGAATGGTGAGGTTAACCAACAAGAGAGATGGGTGGATCTAAGGAGAGATAAGTGGATCAGGGTTTCTAATCGAAGGAAATGAGTTGAGATCGAATCAGGGACCTCAATCTTCCATTATCTTCGAAGATCCAAAATCCCACAAGCCAAGGGAAAAAGGCTATTAAAAGAGTACCGCGTTCTGCAGTCTTTGCAGAATGCGGTATTGCCGCGTTTTGGGGAAAGAGCATAGCGCGGTAGTGCCTAGTACCGCGTTTTGATAAATGAGCAAGGCGCGGTAGTGTGTGTAGATAAAGTCTTAGGTGGGTCAGAACTTGTCAGGGTAGATTCATCTTCAAGGTTGACTCATCATCTGCCTCTTCTGGATGGCTTAAAACAATAGGGAAAGTGTCGTCAACTCGTTTTGTGATAGAGATGCGACACTGTGAAATATAGAGGTATAACAGATGCCCCCTAATGTGTGAGGTCAAAAGGGAATGATGGCCGAAAGACTTTACAAATATAGTGTGCAGAGATAGCATCGAGGAGAGCGACACTGAGCTAAAACAGAAACAAAGTGTTAGATATACCACCGAGGCGGGCATTCCCATGCTCGGAAACAGATGACTGAAAGCATGGCTACCGATCAATACATTGCAGATCCATGAGTACTGAGATGATGTAGACTGTGGACAGATCATGGCTACTATGAACAATCGTAGATCCATGAGACAATAATGACACAGCCACGACCAATACAATAAGTGGATCTGTGTGACAATACAAGGGACATCTCCATCGCAGCCTGGACGCAGTCGAGATACAGCGATGCGCCCAGGGTCTTCTACCCAATCACAAAAGATACGAATCTAACCATGTGATTACAAGGTGTTGAAGTCGAACATGGTAGAAACCATTTGATTACCGGTCAATGATGTGGACCGTTAACAAATGCGAGGGAGATCACCAATGATGACGATGATTCCCAAGGTATCAATAGTACATCTTAACGAAATGCGAATGAATGAGTTGATGTCGAGCATCCGAGAGATTGCTTGATCAGAGGTCAATGATGTGAACCTACTGCCAAACACGAGGAAACCTGCCATTGAGGCATGCAGGTACCAAGGTACTAACGGTTGATCTCCAAGTCTAATTCCCGGATAGTGATTTGGTGTCGACAGGAATAGACTCGTCGAAGGTGGGCCATGATGATTCCCACATCATCGACACGAAATCGACACAGATGATAAGATGATGGAGCAATGGAGTATGTACTGACACAGCGGAGGCCTGACAAAATGAATGACTCGAAACAATGCAACCCTTTGAACATATAACGGCATGTAACAGGACTTGGCAGCAGGGATTATTGATAAATAGAGGATAGACACCGGATGAGTGGACTCGTGGCCAGGGAGACGACTCATGATGATGACCATAACTCAGTGAAAAATGGATACCCAATATAGACAAGAGACGGACACATGCCATGTTCAAAGGTAACGACTGACAAGCTTCCATAGATAAACTTGACTTATCCCCCCATATTTCCCCGACGTGATAGACGAGTACCTCTTTCTTGTTTTGCGAGCTCGAAGAGGATACCAGATGCTCGGTGTAGCTCATCTCATGGATGAGTCCAATCTCACATGTTTTACGAACCTGAGAAAGGAGGGGTTCGTCCCAAAGTGGGTCCTTCGATGTTAACATTTTAACGAGTCCAAGGAAGGAAAACTCGGTAGTTTTTTCATATTTAGAGAGCCTGAAAAACTTAAAGGAAGCTCCATAATGTACTTTTTCGTAAAATTTAGTCTCTCGATCCCGAAAAAGTGTAAAACAATTCTCGAGAGAACTCTCCTAGCCGAGACTGACTGAGGTATACCTTTCTCGTAAATAGTCTAGACAGGCCGAAAAAGGGGTAACCTATCACCGAATAGACGACTTTTCAAATACTTTTACAAGTGTGAAAGAGTCAAGATCACTTGGCAATCTTTTCAATTTTAAGGAGTCTGAAAAGAGCTTAACTATGGGCTCCTATGGTCTTTTTCGTAATTTTAAATTATTCTGGTCCGAAAAAAGAATAAAATACAACCAGGATAATACTTTCCTCATTGTTTAATGAGCATGAGTAAAGCTGACCGTACTTGACACCGTTTACTCGAGTTTGACAAGCACGACACGGGTGTAAAAGCGCTTGGAATCTTTTTCAAGTTTTAAATCCAGAGCACGAAAAAGATAAAGTATGCTCAAAATGAAGGTCAAATCATGAATAAATACCAGTGTAAATGTATCGCATTTTTACCGAGGATCCTGTCAATAAATGCTCAAAAACTGGACATTAATAATGTGAACAAGGGTTTATTTTAACTAATTAAAATAGTAATTAATTAATTAAAAAAAATGTGAAAAAATGCTATATAAGGGATGGTAAAAATAGAAATTACTATTCATTTGTGTTTTTTACCCAAAGGAGACATTTTCACCCATTTAGGAGCAAGATTTCAAGGATCCATACCGGGAGTTCTGGGACACCATTTCGACAGCCGTCTGCTTCAGGTAAGAGTGCTTGAGCCCCTCTTTCATTTTATGTAAGAAATTTTTGCTTTCACTGGGAAAAATTTGATTTTTTAGTGAGCCCTTTTGGGCAAGAATCGCCCTTCACACTACCGCGTGGGGGCTCTATCGAAAAGTGCGGTACTGTCTAACAGTACCGCGCTGTATCCCCAAACCGAGGCGCGGCAGTGTGGACTGCCGCGCGGTAGAATATCCCTCAGACGCGGCAGAGGCGAATTTTGAATTTAAAAAATCAAATTTTCTCCAACTTTCTGCTGGAACTAAGTTGCTAAATAGTTACTAATTGCTTTGTTCGACCTTTTGCAGGGATTTGCAACTTATTCGGAGCAAAATGGTAAGATGGAAAGAAAGCACAAAGCGGATGATTTTGCAGCCGAAAATGACTTACCAACCGTGACCGCATTGCGAGAATGTGGTTTGCTAAAGTTTTTCAAAACCAAAGGGATTCGTCAACAACCTAAGCTTCTCACTCACCTCATCCAATTGTGGGATCCTGACATTCAAGCTTTCCGAGTGGGAGAGCATGTGCTTGAAATCCAACTCGAGGATATTTACTTCCTCACGGGTCTCTCGAAAAGAGGGGCGTGGGTGAACTTTACTGGATACTCAGCTTCAGAATCAAGCACAGATGACTTGATTGCTCGATATTGCCAGGCGGGTTCGAGTAAGAAAAGTGGGAAGGTGGCCATAAAGGAGGTCATAAATCTTCCTGTGAAAACCGTACTATTCACTATCAAGCGTGCAGCAAGAAGCGTGAGTCCACATCAGGCATCCCGCACACAAGTGAATCTCGCAGCAGAGTGCATGGGAGGAACAGTTTTCAACTGGTGTGAGGCAGTGTTGTCCAATCTGAAAGAACAAGTGCACAAGTGTAGGACTGGGAAAAATACCCAGTTTGGCTATGGGAGCATCCTGGTCACTTTCTTTTTGGCGAGGGTGCCACTACTGCGTCCACAGATATCTATGCACCCTCGTCCACCTACCGAGCCATGGATGGCTCGATGGAGTGACTATGCTGGATGCCTAGGGGGACCTCAGCGGCTAGCCTTTGGCGAGGACTTCTTCTCTTGGCTAGAGGAGCAGATAGTTATGATTGATGACTATCCCTACTCAGGGGTAGATTTCCGTGAGGACATCGATTTGGCATTGCCGGAGGATGATGAATGGGATGACTCTGGTATGACCTTCATGGATATGTATTTTTTCCTTTTTGAATATTTAATTTTTATTGCTTTTTTAGAATGTGTAAAAGATGCCTAATGTATATTCGCATGCATGTTGCAGACCGTGGACCACAGAGGCCAGTTGGATACTCTCCACTCCGTCGTGGTGGTGTTGATCGTCAGGCTGTTCCTGACGAAGAGGAAGATAAAGACGAGGCAGGAGGTGTTCGGGACATTGAGAGGAACCTGCAGGGATTGACTCATGGTATCCCTGCTATGCGGATGGATGACGTGCCTTACCACCTCCAGCGGCATACTGTAGGGGTGCCGGGTCGTATCAGTCGACTTCTTCGCAGGGTGGTTCGAGCCGTAGTATGTTATCACCAGCGGCGGGAGGAGTCTGATGAGGGACATGATAGGTCTCCTAGGTCTCCATAGATGGTCTTTCGATCTTTTTGCGGCATGTACCCGATATGTAGGCCTTGAGGGCCAATTTTTGTATATGGGATTTGATCCCCAATTTTGTCTTTGACACAAACTTTATGTATTTTTGAAAAAACACACTTATATACAGTGATATGGACCTATTTATGATCTAAATATTTACAATGACTTGTGCATTTTATTATTTATGATGTTTTTATGTATGGGTAAGATGCCAATCCAAAATGTAATTAGCCAATGAATTAGCAATACAATTGAATTCTCTCGGTATGTGTTGATATGTGATAAAATTAAATGACCATTCCAAGAGGCGTACTCTTCGAAATAAACGAAGTAGTGTAGGATCGCGAACTGTGTAAACACGGTTTAGATGAGAAACCACGAGTTGGGAGTCCAAAAAGACTGATAAGGAGTCAATCCCGAGTGAAGCAACCTCTGTCAAGAGACCAATGAATGCATGGTACTCCGTGATATTGTTGGTTGCAGGACCTAAACAATTGGCTCCTGAAGAAATTAACTCGCCAGTGGGGGAATAGATTACCCATGCTGCGGAAGCAAGATTCCGGGTATGTCGGCTTACACCGTCGGCGAATCCAAAGTAGGCAGACATCTGCGCATAAAGTCACGAGTCAAAGTAAGAGTGGATACATGAGGTCCATGCGCATACTAAAAAGAAAGCAAAAAGCAAACTAAGTACATTATGTACAATAAGTAACCCGCGTAGGGTAACCTCACGCGTAGAAACGTTTGAGGTATAACCCGTTGCGGGGCCATGCCAATGGCGTACCATCACAATCGATTAGTTCATAGGCTCCTTTTTCTAAGACACGTTTTACAATGAAGGGGCCGTACCACATAGATTCAAGTTTACCTTTTCCAAGCTTATCATGCATCTGATCATATGTAAGTACGAGGTCACCCTCATTGAAGATCCGAGGTTGAACGGATTTGTCGTATTGAGCTTTGATGCTTTTTTTGTGAGCTTCATTAGCCAAGGCGGCGTCGCGGAGGGTTTCATCTAGCTTGGCTAGGTATAGAAACCGTTCCTCTTCGGAAGTAGTGTGTGGAAGTAGTTCTATGGCTATCTTGAGTGATGGAATTTCACATTCAATCGGCAGAATTGCTTCTAGGCCATACACCAGTTGGAATGGTGTAAACCCGGTAGCACTTTTCACTGAGGTCTGGTAGGCCCATAGTGCTGAGAATAGAGCTGAGTGCCAATTAGATTTTTGGGTACCCACAATGCGTTGAATCATTCGTTTCAGGACTTTATTAATGGCTTCAACTTGGCCATTAGCTTGTGGGTAATACGGGGTTGAGTTTTCGTGGCGAAAACCCAGTTTGGCACTTAGTTCTTCGATCATATGGTTCCTGAAATGGGAACCATGATCGGTCACAATAGACTGTGGGACACCGAATCTAGCTATAATATGATTGAATATGAACTGCGCTGTTGTTTTGCCATCTTCAGCATACGTAGGCATCGCTTCAGCCCATTTTGTAAAATAGTCGACAACTACTATGACATAGCTATGCCCCCCGGCTGAAGTGGGCTTACAGTGCATAAAATCGATGCCCCATTTGGAAAAGGGGCCGACGGCAATGACAGGATGGAGTGGAGCAGGATGCGAGCGTGCTTTGCTATGAAAGAATTGGCATGGCGGACACTTCTTGACTGTTTCAATGCAGTCTTTGAAAATTGAGGGCCGAAAGTATCCCGCTCGCAATATTTTTTGGGTCGTAGCCATCCTAGAGAGATGACCCCCACATGCTCCAGCGTGGCAGTCGTTGAGAACGCGTTCCGCCTCATCTAAGGTCAAACAGCGTCGAAGGACAGTGTCGACACCACGTCTATACAGAGTATCGTTTACTATAAGGTAGTATTTTGCGTGATGTCTGATACGTCGCCGTTCATCGCGGGTGAGATCGGGACGGAAGCGTTGGGTTTGGAGATATAAGAGAATATCCCCATACCACGGATCGGACGTGCTAATGAGGAACAATGATTCGTCGGGAAGAGAATCAATGGGCTCGGATTACTTAGTAGCACGGGGCAAGTTACAAATTAACTCAGCGAAGACCAGAGATTTCTTAGACTTGGCTTTGACAAATTCCAAGTCAAACTCTTGAAGGATGACAATCCAACGGGAGTACTTGCCCCCAAGCACTTGTCGTGTGAGGATATAGTACATTGGATTGAAATCGGTGATGATGGTGGTCCGGCGGAGTAAGATGTAGTGACGGAATCTCTGGACAGCAAATACTGTTGCCAGAGCCAGCTTTTCAACATGTGAGTAGCGAGTTTCAGAGTCAAGAAGACTCTTGCTGAGATAGTACACCACATGTTCTATGCCGTTGTGGTCTTCCTGGACTAACACCATACCAATGGTGGAAATTGAGGCTACGAGATAAAGGATGTAGTCCTGTGTGTAATTGGGGGGTTGAATCACAGGATCTTTGGTTAAGGCTGCCTTTAAATTGTCAAAGGAGCGTTGGGCTTCATCATCCATATGAAGGGAATGTTCTTCTTGAGAAGCCGCATGTAACCTTTTGTTATCTCGGACAGATTGCAGATAAAACGGTGTAGAAAGTTTGCATGCCCTTGCAAACATTGAAGTTCTGGAATATTGGTAGGTGAAGGCAGGGCTATGATAGCTTCTACCTTTGCGGGATCTAGATGTATCCCGTCTTTGGAGACTATGAAGCCTAACAGTTTTTCGGCTTCTACACAAAAGACGGACTTATGCGGGTTCAAACGTATATTGTAGCGCCGGCACCTTTCGAAAATGGCACTCAAGTGGTCTGGATGGTCTTCCCGAGTCCGAGAATGGGCGGGAAGATCATCAAGATATGGCTCTACGATATGTTTGATGTCATGGAATGCGTAGGACATCGCCCGTTGGAAAGTTGCCCCGGCATTTTTCAGGCCAAAAGGTAACTTTCGATATGCAAAGATCCCCCAAGGGCAGATAAAGGCTGTTTTGTGCTGGTCGGCTGGGAGGATATCGATCTGATTATAGCCGAAGAAGCCATCCATAAATGAAAAGATAACACTTTCGGCACAGTTATCGATGATCTGGTCGATAAACGGAGTTGGTTAGTTGTCCTTGGGACAAGCCTTGTTCAAATCACGGTAATCAACACAGAATCTAATCGTTCCTTGTTTCTTGGCTACGGGAACGATGTTGGATACCCATTCTGTCAATCGGACAGGATAGATAAAACCAGCACGCAAAAGTTTTTCAACTTCTGCTTTAATGGCGGCTGCCTTACGAGGATGAACGGGTCGAAGCTTTTGCCAAACAGGTCGGGCACCAGGGAAAGTTGGAATTTCATGGACCACGATCGAGGGGTCAATTCCTGGCATCTCTTCATAACTCCAAGCAAAAACATCGCGGAAAGTTTTAAAGTAGGCACTATAGAACTCCGTTTCGAGGGGAGTACATGTTTTGCCAATGTGTACGTTTTCCACGATACCAGGCTTCACTGAAATATCGATGGGAATGGTTGCCATAAGATTGGCCAAGTTCCCTTCGGAAGATACCTCGTCGAGGGAAGTGGGGAAATTGGTTTGAACCATCCCAAGTGAAGCGCTGGGTCTAGTATCAGGCTCAAGTGGCTGAATGGTGGGGAATGAAGATCGATGATGAAAATCTCCCCATGGTGGCTCATCACCACACATAACCTCCTTTATTGATTCGTCAGTAGGAAAAATCAAGTTGAGAGGATCAAAAAGTGGTGGGTGTGGATGAGTTTCAGCCGAGAGCTGTGCCACGGTGTGATCGGTAGAACAGTCGACCCAATCTGTGGCTGTTTGGATCGCATGATATGCTGCAAGGTTTCTGTTCAAAGGCATGGAATTGCCATAGCCTTGAATCTGAGTGGGACTCGGAATCACCCATGAATCATCGGGAGGGGTGACATGTGATGAAATCATGTTGATTGGTTGAAGATGGGTTCCCAGCTCTGGAAAAAATCCAATGAGGGATGAATCCTTCATGAGACCAACACCTATGTCTTGGAACCGGTACCGAGGTTGATCCAATAACGGGACGGTATTGGTGGAGTTCGGATGAGAGTCTGGGATACAGTAATCCAGTTGATCAATGGTGACAATTTTCCCTTGATGAGGAAATTGTGCAATATGGAAGACTGTAGATGCTATGGCGGTCATGGCATAGAACCAGTTCCGACCAAGTAGGAGATTGTAATCCAAAGGTGCATCTACGACTTCGATGTGTACGGATACTGTTTTGCCCCCCAGTTCAACACCGATTGAGGGAATGAGTCCATATGGTTGAAAACCATGTCCATCAAACGCCCTAAGAGTAGTGGGAGAAGTTGTGACCTCAGGTGAGCCTAAGGCTCTCCAGCAGTTCAAAGACATAATCGACGTGGAAGCACCCTCATCTAATACAGTGCGGTGGATGACATTTCCACAAATTTTTGTATGCACTTGGAAGGCTAACTGGTGAGAAAGCCTAGGTTTAGCGTGCTCCAAGTTAAACATGATGGAGTTTGAAGTATCCGGGTCCATTTCCCCCAGTGCTGAAAGTAGGGTTCTACGCTGCGTGGGGCAGTGTTGGAGAACCTCGAGAGTCGACATGGCGCAAGGGGCTTGAGCCAAATCCTCAACAATGTTGTAGTTTTGGGCAGCTCACGCATTCGAATTAAATGTCGCCTTTCGTATGGTGCCCTTGGGTGGGTGTAGCACCATGTCCATTAGCGGTCTCTCGATATGGAGATGGCCGTTAGGGGGGGGAATAGGAATCGGATCTTCAACAGGAGATTTGCCTTTGGCTATCTCCGATTGTTTGTTTGAACTTGGAGGGTCGTCATAAGTCTTTGAACGAGTGGTGATATTAATCTCTTCATTACTTGTCATTAGGATTTCGCGGTTTGTGGACGTCTCTCCACGGGTGGGATTGGTCGGGTTGCCCCCTTGTGGGGATTCCTAGGCAACCATTTGCTGTTGCTGTTGGGGGAAAGGGTCAGTTAGCACTGTCGGGCGAGAGGATCCTTTAACAAACTTGTTGACCTCGTCCTTGTAGGGACAGTCACGCGTATAATGATCATCTTGACAAATCAAGTAGGGAAACTTAGCTTTTCGACGTGGTTTCTGGTCATTCTGGGTGGGTTGTGGCTTGGGGTTCTCCTGTTGGTTCTTTTTGGTTTTGCCACGATTGTTTTTCTTCTTTCCTCCGGATGGTTGTGACATAGATTGAACTGCATTCACTTCGGAGGAGACAACAGGAGAGGTGGAAGCTTTTGAAGCGGCCTGGGTAAAAGCGGGGGAAGTAGAAGCTTGTTGTCTCGTCGAGTTGGTAGCAGGCTGAGCCTTGACTGAACCAACAATACCATCAATGGGTGGTTCAGTGGTAGGCTTTGTTGGATCAGTGTGAACGCGGGAGGCATGTGGAAGAAGTTCATGTAAAGTATCGGATTGAGTATATACTAAATCCATGTACTGTGCTGCCGAGATGGCTTGTTCTTCTATAACCGGTCCGCGCATAGCGATGTCTCTGGATATGAGAGGCAAAAAGGATTTTGTAAACCAATCAGCAACTAGCTGATCCGAAATAGGTGCCTTTATTAGCCTACGACGTCTTCGCCACTCATGGATGTGATCCGAAATATGTGTCGAAGTGGTTTGACGCAGTGAAGTTAGCAGTTCTGTTCCAGTCTCATACCGGATGGGGAGCTGGAAATGTGTCAGAAACTGCATAGCCAAAGTGTTGAAATCATGAAAAGAGTGTTGTGGCAGCTCGATATACCATTTTGCTGCCGTTCCGGTGAGCGTGCATTGGAAGATCTGAAGTCGGATGGAATCATCCATCAAGGAGTTGGATGAACACCAAAGATGGAAGGTCATCACGTGGTTCTTGGGGTCTTCCCCGGGCTTGGCATCGAACTTGGGAATGTCCGATGGTAGTTTGGCTGGAATAGGTGGCCAGTGAGGTTCATGCCATATAGGATCGTTGATAAGCCTCGACAAATCAGGTAGATCAAGTGTGGCCAAAAAGGGAAGTTGACGGTTGGTCTGCGGGAATGAGTAATAAACATGTGGTGCAGAGAAACCTGGAGGTCCCTGCATAGCATGCTGGTGCGTGTTATACCCATATGTGTTTCCCGGGGGATACTGCTGGAAATTCTGTGGATGGTAAGCCATCTGGTTAACCGGTTGATTGTAGGCAACCGGTTGGTGAGTGTTCTGCTGAGTGGGTATAGTACCTTGGGGTTGCTGGAACCCAGAAATGGTTGTTGTTCCTTGTTGGGGAAAAGTTCCTTGGAATTGTTGTGTTCCATGGGTGTTACCACTATATTGTATAAGTGGAGGGTTTCCCATAGCAGGGTTGGGGGGGTGGCTGCGACGGTGGTGTCCATGGAAGGCTCGTTCCGCCTTAGGGAACGAGTGGAAATTGCAGTGATGGGTTCCATGGAGTTGTAGCAGCTGAAGGGTAAGGGAAGCCAGAATTCAAGTTGGGGGGAATCTGAGATTGCCCCCTAGCTTGGTTCCAATTTCCAAAAAGTGAGTACCCCCCACTCTGTGGGATTTGGGTATCCCAAGAAGGAAGTATGCCTGACAGGGGTTGTTGAGAGTAAGGCCCGGTTGGAACACCGGAATAAGGTTTCCCATTGCCAGGTGGATTGTACATACCGAATTGAGTAGACGCTGCTGGTTGGGAAGTTTGTTGGATCGAGCCAATAGGTTGTCCGCCAACAGGTAGGTTGGATGGCCCTATATGAGGAGGCTGTTGACTGGGAACGGGGTTCCCAGCAAAAGGTTGTCCTCCAACTGGTTGGGTTGATGGCCCGCCAGGTGGGGGTTGTTGACTTGGAACAGGGTTCCCAACAAAAGGTTGTCCACCAACTGGTTGGGTTGATGGCCCGCCAGGGGGAGTTTGGTAATTAGAGTTGGGGACCACTGTAGTCGGTTGTCCACCTCCTGAGATAGTGTAAATGGTGGCTGAAGGTGATCCTCCGGTCCAACCGGAAGATCCAGTAGTATGACTAGTTGTTCTTCCGCCGCTGGTCAAATATGATAACGTGGATTGGCCAACGGCACCAAAAGTATCGATTTGCGGAGGGGGTCGTCCATATCGAACAGGTGAGGACGGGGAAAAAACTGGGTTATCCCTCATAGAATGTGCACCAAATATAGGTGATGACAGCAAATGCGGGGAATTTAGCCCAGGGGTATTAGCGACGTCCATGACATGTTCAATGGTAGGAGGACCCTCGAAAACTGGGTCCGAGTTCATGTCCTGGAAAAGGTTTTGGGGATCCGGCAGGAATCTAGGTATGGTAACGTCCGAAGGTCCTGCGCCGTCTGCAAAGGAGTGTCGAAACTCCGTGCTAGACGGGATGTTGGGATCCCTATAGTCAGAAGGACGAGTGTCAGGGGGATATCGAGAGACTGACGAGAGCATTTGCTCTGTGCTGCGTCTAAACTGTGCCGATGCTAACAGAGAGTTCGCTAGGCTAACCATACTAGACTGGATTGAAGCCATGATTTCATGTCCTGGAGGGAGGTTGGGTAGAGATAAAGTGCAAGGTACGTTGCTAGAAGAACTTGTCTCCTGAGGATGAACACTGAGTGACGTAGTGATAACAGGCGGAAGATCCGCCTGGGAAGTGATGAAACCATGATCAGGTTCAAAGGGTGTGTCAGGAAGTCGAGTATCTTCAACGATTTCAATGTACCCGCCTGGGACTGAAATCAAGCCAGGTATGTCCTGGTCGGACCCTTCTATGGTGTCAACAGATTCGTCTGTATCATGGTGAAAAGCGTCTGATGGATGGGAAGTGCTGACATCCGGTAGAAGGATGACCTCGGGTCTAGTACTTTGGGTTGTACTAGGTTCAGTTGCGGTAACTGTGTCCACTGTGACAGATAAATCTGGAATGACAGTGGGTGAAGTGACAGTGGAGGTCTCAGATATGCTAGTGGTTGCAGAAGCTGCAATAGATTCTGAGACTGTGCTGTGAGTGGCAGTTACGGGTGGAACTGAAGCCGTTGTACGTATCAGCGGTGGAATGTTCCCTCGACCAGCACCGCGGCCAGGAGGAGCAGGAATGCGTGATTCAGGTGGACCAGTAGTCCGTGGCGGTGGTGGTGGTGGAGGGCTTTGGCCCTGTTGTCTTCGTGATCTTCGTGGTAGATCTGACATGATGACAGGAAAATGAAAATCGGGGGCAGTATCGTAAACAAAGAACTCAAAAACTCTAATGCAACCGAGTGTGCAGAAGAGGAGCTAGAAAAAGAAAGGCTCACATGCCAAAAAGCAAGCTCTAAAATCTATACTGAGACCGGTGTCTCAATAAGCGAGCTGATCAACAAAAATGGCCAGAATGCCAACAAGCAGTCCCTATAAAGAAAAAATGACCCTCTACAAAGATGAGATAGCAAGCAAACTCCTAACTAAGAGCTGGAGACCTCAACAGGCTGTATCCTTCGCAAGGTGATGAAATCCAAGTCGAACAATACAACATGAGAGACCGATATAAGAAGGATATCCCTCTACCGAAAGGGATCCTGGGTAAAAGAGCCCTAGTAGAATAGATACTAAGCCACCTCGTTCATGACACGTCAGAAAAGGTTTTGGGCACTTCAGCCTTCCGAAGAAGACAGCGATCGATGTTGCCTTAGGGCTAAGTGGAGTGCGGTATTCCACAGAGTCCGTCCGGTTCTCAATCTCGCGGCCGTTTAACCCCTGAAAGTTGGAAACAGTCAGGAGGCCCCTCCACAAACTAGCTGTGACCGTGTCAATAAGTACTAGAGGATTTTAGTTCCCTAAAGACAACGACTATGTCTCAGATGAAAATGACAAGGGGGAATTATTTTGATGCCTATCCCCGGTGTCCTACCTAACTACCAAATTCTTTTGATTTCCTCAAGTGAGGTTAAGGTTGGTTTAATTAGGGTGATTAATTTTAGTGGCTGTCTTTACTCAATCAGGTAGTGGACGTGAAACTTGATGGTGTTATGACGACTCAAACCATGCAAATGAGAATGAATCACAAATAATCCTTTGTCTTCGATGAATTCTAGCTAGGGTAAAGATAGAGGTTCTTCGATCAAATATGCATGAAATTTTTCACAAGCAATCAAAAAACCAAAGTAAAAGATTTTTCCTTTTTGATTTATAAACAAAGCCAAACTGAATTAAACACTCTTTTCAATGCACTGATTCTACAATCTACAATGCTTCTACAATGAGAATTTCTATGGCAAAATCAATGGTTCATTTCCCTATGCAAAATACTAGTAAACTTTTTCAATTTAAACAACAAAATTGCTCTCAACTAATGATCTTTTTAATTTACTGAAAATAATAATATGACTGTAAAAGCTACAGGATTCAGTAATAGAGAACAGTGGTGTTGAGTTGGTTGTGGTGAAAAAGTCAAGTCAATGCAATCAAACTGGAAAAATGACCAATATGTCAAAAATGCCACTAATTCAATCAACAATCAAGCTCACAAACTAGGTAATAAGCACACCATGCAGACTGGAAATTGACCAGGATGCTACCAGGCAACAGTAAACACTACTTAAGGCAGAGAGAGACTCAGGAAACCAAGCAAAGATACAAAAAATTTAAAATCTTGCAGACACTACCGCGGGTGATGGTCTGACTGGAACGCGGCACTGTGACAGTACCGCTCTGGTATTAAGGCAGAGGACGCGGTACTACCGCGCTGGAGGCAGTTCAGGGGGCGCGGTACTGTGGCAAGGTATGGATAAAGTGCAACTTGAGAAAATGAAATGAAGTTTTCAGGGTTGTTTCTAACCCAGGGGACTCAGTGATCAAACAGGGAGATAGATACTGCGAGGAGGGGTGAATAAAGGTAAAAAAGGACCAAGATTCAAACTGGTTTGAAGTGCAACAAAAACTCACAATGCAAAGATAAATGACTGTGAATTGAATCAATCAAGCAGTAATCAAAACCAGCGGAGTCGCCATTCTTGTTATGTAGAATTTTGTCCTATGGATAAGCCAAAACTCTCTTAACTTTAAAGCAGACTTTAAACTAATGTTAAAGCAAGAAACAAGTCAAAACAAATGCTACCTTGAATCCCTAGATCTACCAAACATCTCAGGATTAAAATGCTAGAAAGAGTAGAAGAAATTTAACTAACCTTCTATCCGGACGCTTGTTCTTGTAGTTGCTCCGATCTCCAAGCCCTCACAAATGAACCTGTCAAAATGGAACCAAGACACAAGAATGCACTATACCCTAGCAACCTGAAACATGAGTTAGAATCTAAATCTATGAAAGATACAAATCATGTCATTAAAACAAAGTTAACACAAATGATTTGGGAAAACAAGACAAGTTATTCCATTACAACTTGAAGAATACTTACAAAAGATGCTTGATGTCCAAGCCAATCCTCCAGCTCCAAGTGTCTTCTCCTCTAGCTATCTCCACAATGCTGCAAGACCATAAGTTTGGTACTATCAAGAGTCCTCCCCTTTCCCAATGGAATGCCTCTCTTTTATAGTGAATGGTGAGGTTAACCAACAAGAGAGATGGGTGGATCTAAGGAGAGATAAGTGGATTAGGGTTTCTAATCGAAGGAAATGAGTTGAGATCGAATCAGGGACCTCAATATTCCATTATCTTCGAAGATCCAAAATCCCACAAGCCAAGGGAAAAAGGCTATTAAAAGAGTACCGCGTTCTGCAGTCTCTGCAGAACGCGGTACTGCCGCGTTTTGGGGAAAGAGCATAGCGCGGTAGTGCCTAGTACCGCATTTTGATAAATGAGCAAGGCGCAGTAGTGTGTGTAGATAAAGTCTTAGGTGGGTCATAACTTGTCAGGGTAGATTCATCTTCAAGGTTGACTCATCATCTGCCTCTTCTGGATGGCTTAAAACAATAGGGAAAGTGTCGTCAACTCGTTTTGTGATAGAGATGCGACACTGTGAAATATAGAGGTATAACATACATTGTCCAAATACCTTCTTTCTAATACACTTTAAAGCCTGATCGATGCTTGGATGTTCTGACTCAAAGCTGAAAGTGAGTTGAAAACTTTAAATCATGAGAGGCCAAGTGATAGTGCCTTTGCGCAATTCTATTTCAGTGTACCAATTCCTTGGAACTATATCCAACGTGTGGATGAATAGGTGAGCACACTCATCCCCTGGAATATCTGACCATTGCTGAATACACGCTTCCACATGTGTCCTGGGGTCACTCTGTCCATCAGATTTGTGCAAAACTCCTGCTGTAGTCTCTTGAAATCTGCGCAGTATCAACCTGCGACAGTCTTGCTATGTGTCGATATTTTCTTTATGCACACCCCACCATCTTGCAGGTGTAGCGCATAGTGCTACATCCAATGCTTGTATGTGCTGCTCATCTGGGATTTCTTGTTCATATGCATGTATGAATTCACTTACTCTAGTTAAACCATCAAAGATTGGAGTGTTATTCAATTCTATGCCAATCCATCGAATGGATTTAGTCATCATGGCGCAACGCCTTGCAGAAACCTCATGTAAGCAATTCTACCAGTTTTCCAGTCTTGCTTCTGAATCTGATGCGCACGAACTATTGTATCACCAGCTGATATGGCCGTCGGCTGTGGGATTGACATAGTCATTATGACTAGCAGTCATCTGGTACAAACTTTCCATGTGGCGCACTTCTTCTTCTACTCGAATGGGTTCAATATACCATGGTCCTTGAAGGGGATCCAGTGGTGCAATGACCCTAGTCTGCTCATCCTCAAAGGTCGTCTGTCTTTTCTTCAAATTAATGATAGCCAAATTATCAAATGCCCAGTCTATGCCTAAAAGTGCTAGGTAAGGTCTACTGTTATCCATAATTTTGATTACTTCAAAGTTTGCAGAACTTCTTACTCCCTCAATATCAATGGGTACATTGGGTAATCTGCCCAATGGAGAAACTCTTTGCTGATTTGCAAGTCTTAGCTGGATAGGAGATCTGGTAAGCTGAGGGATACCCATCTATTCCCAAGTCTGCATGGTGAGAACATTAAATTATGAGCCTAAATCCAAAATGACTTCATCCATTTCAAATGCTCCAATCTGCGCTGTGAGTCTCATCTCTCTTCCAGTTCTAGTATGACTCCTGATCTGATGAACAGCACGCTGCGGTGTATTCAGCGAAGCAGATTATTGACATTGATCTAACAGGTGTTGGAGTTCCATAGTTGCTTTTTCATTGCGCAACAACTTTAAGTAGTTTCTCAGCAAAGCATGAACACTACCTAGTGCATCCTCCTCATCAGGCCTTCCAGATGTAGCGGCCTGCTGTTGTACCAAGTTCTCTTGACATGGCACATGTGGTCTGATATCATTATGCAGAATTGTGACAGAGCTTGAAGCTCACGGATCTGAGAAATACTCTTGAGCTTGCTTGAATGCTTCTTTTTGCTTCTGTAGGTCAAGCGGGGATGGTTTAATATTAGCGCGGTGCACCCATTGTGTTGCTGGCTTCCCAGTTCTCGACTCTGGTGCACCAGTGGTTGCTCCACTGCGCGTCACTATATTAACTGTAGGATCTGGTTCTCTTTGTTCTGCTCCAATCAACTGGATATTCTAGTTAACCTGTGGCTTCTTTTCTTGCATCTTGGCCATCAACTGAGGGCATTCTTCAATGACATGATCATAAGATTTACAGTATCTATAGATGGTTGTAGGATTTTGGAAATCCCTTGCATAATGGCCTTGAGCTCCATAGTTATAGCAAGTGATCTGTCCTCTTCCACGACCAAAACCTGCTGTGCATCCGTGACCCCTGTAATTTCCTCCTCAGCCTTCGCGAGCTGGGTCATACTGCAGACCTGCTGTGGGTCCCGGTGGTTCTGAATGTACTCTATAAACATCGTGTTTTCTTTCTATCATAAGGTCATATGCTCTGCAATTGTTCTCATCATGGCCTACTGATTTACAGAAATTGCAATATAGTTTCTTTGGAGTTTGTACATATTTCTGTAACAAGTGACACTCTTGTGGTCTGTGGCCTCTAGTTCTATAGATTTCACACCAAGACCCCTGTGCCTGTGGTAACGGGTTAGGTGCTCCAGTTGCAATATAATCTATGAAAACAGGACAATGGTCCTTTGAATGTCCTTGTGCTCTACACTTTGTACACCAAATTTATTCTTTAACATCCTTTCCTTTCTTGATATCATGCACTTGCAAGGTTAGGTTTTCTATTTGGTTCTGCAACTCCGCAACATCGTTGCTTGTTCCAACAATTGGTGAAGCTTCTAGTTTCATAGCCATATCTAGAGCTTGTTCTTGTGTAGTGAGATTCTGTTGCATAAGAGGAAGTCTAATGTGAGGAAGCAGCGCAGCAATGAACCATTCCTTATGCTGCTGCGGTGCAAACTCAAAGCTTACTTGATCTATCAAGGCTTTGAACTTCTGGTCAAAGTCCCATACTAATTTTGTAGGTAACTGTTTTATGTCTTTGAGTTCTGTTATGCACTGTGATTTTGATTTAGGTTTCTTGAATTCTTTAATCATAGCATTTCTTACATCAGCAAGCGTCCAATTCTGTGCTGCTGAGTATTTCATAAACCAGGTTAAGGCTCTCTCTCTTAGTGTGGTTGCTAACTGAACCAGCTTAACATCATCATCATTAATTTGCTTAATCGTCCAAATGGCTTCACATAGAAACCAGTGCTGCTCAGGGTCTTCTAGCCCTGTTCCTCTAAAAGTTGGTAGCTTCATGTCATCACCCATCCTTCTTGTGCTAGGTTGATGTGGAGGTGTTGTGGCACTACCTCCGGGATGGTTAAACAAAGGTGGAGCTGAGGTACTAGAAGTACCGTGCGGGATACTAGAGGGTGTTACTGCAGGGTTATGCTGAGCCCCGTCTGGCTTTTGCGGTGTAAAAGGGTGGTAAGGGATATGACCACTCCCTTGTCTCTCTATATGGCTCGCTCTACGAGCTCGACTATCTTCTCAGCTAGAGTCAAAAGAATGCTGGTCGAGACCTACTTTATACCGTTTTCCACTACGAGTGCAACCAATAGCTTCAAAATCACTATCAGAATCTGTGGACATTACTTGTCTATGCTATTCATCGGAAGCTATGCATAGTTTTCCTTTTTCATATAAGAGCATTTTAATCCATAAGTTCAGAGAATTTAAGAACTTACCCCTGTATGCTTTGAAGAAGCTCCTTTCAGCCTCGCTGAAGCTCTTTCTCGTATCTACTGCAAACTCGGTGATGAAGCATTCCAACAGACTGTTCAACCAAAATTCTACTACACGGGATACAGGATTATATAGCCGCTTCACAATACTAAATAGCTCAGGTGACCAAACAATAGGTTGATCAACATGCACAGTGGGTTCATTATCTGCTAGCTTGGATACCCACTCATGCAACTCGAGTGCAAATGTTACAAAGAAGATTTCGTGAAGGTCAGTATAAATATGCTTCTGCAACCAGTCTTCTGTCTGAAGCCTAGGGCTTCTATTTTCATGTTCAACGAACTCTCTTGCCTTTGAATCAAACCACTCTTGAATTCCTTTAGCTGTAGGATTCCAGCACCACACTGCCTTCAAAATAATAGGGTTAAAGCCAGCAATGAAACCATTTGTTGGCTCCCTTTTTCTCTAGGTTTCGCATCAATCTCGTACATCGCCGACATAACAAGTCTCAAGGCAACGAAACCATTTCTTGGCTGCTTTCTGGATAGACCCTGGTTTTTAGGAGGTGCAGCAACAAACACCCCTTTGGTGCACTGGCCCTTTCCGCAACGAGCTGCGCAGTAGCCCGAAGTCTCACCCAAAGTGGCTATGGGGGGCTAAGGAATCAAGTTTCCTTAACCTAGGTGGTGCGGAGTCTACAGTTTTCTCCTACCTTCTTGCAGGTAACCCCTGAACAGAGCGTCTTATTCTTTCACAGGTCATACAGCGCGACCAAGCTAGAACTTACTCATCTCAACCTAGCTGCGCAGTAGCCCCACCCCTGCGCACAAGGATTTTACCCACTACGCCCGATACACTATGTATCATCTTTGGCCTTGCGTCACGGCGCATCAACACACTCCTCGAGTGATGCGGTGATAGTGATCTTATAGGCTCCTTCGACACTGCATGAGTATAACTTCTAAGGGAGCTTCAAGAACTTACTTTACATACTCATTCATAAAGATAGCGAAACATTCATGTAAACATAGACAGTAAAGCATAGACATGCAATCACATAAGCATATAACAACAAGAGTTATGAGGTTTGCCTCCACGGGGAAATCATGTCCACGGGAACTATAGTTTATATTAGCTTGAAATGGGAATTACACAGTTCCACTGCACACACAGCTACAGCCTTAGATCTTTCTGGGAAACTCCACGCACATAGCTGGGAGCCCTTCTCTTAGATCTATTCTGTTCTTCTACAGATATTACAATGAATCAGACATCAACTTAGACTGTCTGTAAACTTAGTGACTCTAGCTCTCCAGCTACCTGTCAAGCACTCTATTTGCAGATAATTAAATATCAAACACACAGAGCATATGAAATTTATTGTCAACCCGGGAAAGTCTTTTTATTTCAAAGGATAAGTGCACAATATATGCTTAAACACAAAACCATTAGAAGCAATTACTTTTACCTTCTATCATCCATATTCATCCCAAGAATCTATGCAATCCCAAGTGCCTTCTAACTGCTATACTATAATTCTTTTCTATTATGCATCAGGAAGAAATGATATCAGATCTAATCAACGATTGCAAAAAGGAAATCTCATTCGTATTCTAAAATAATCACTTGTCTAATCTAATCAAGCTGGAAATCATAAAACATGAACTGAACATTACTCTAGAATTTCAAATGAAAGGAACTGAAGCAACTGTTCTAAGAAACTGAATTGTGAAATAAAGATCAATCAACACATAACAGGAAAGCTAATTTGTAAGAGCTTCTGGGATCACGGCTCAACTATAGGATGAACACGGTAGTGTGAACAAAAATTGAAATGTGTAAAGCAACCCTGACTCAGTCGACTGTTATTCTATACCATTCACCAATCTCACAGAAATATAATCTTTCACCAAGAAATCCACACAATAATTATTGCTGCTGCGTACAAAAGAAAGAACAAAACATCACACAACAAGAAAGATGAAATCCTAATTTAACTCAGCAATCTCTGTGGAAGACGGGCCCAGTCTTCACAAAGAGACGCTGGTTGAACAACACCCTTTTTAACTCAGAAGTAACCCCTTATATTAACAGAAGAATGAGTACACAGTTTTGGCTTGGCTGCTAATACAAGATAAATTAATTGTTTGCTGTCCAACCCCTGGGTCGAGGCAACTCCCCATATTTATACATACAACTTGTAACATCTAATCCTATAATTGGGCAGCCATGAAGATCTCTGATCTTCAGGCGCCCTAACTAATCTAGCTGTTACAATGCGTGGCAGAACTGAAATATCCAAATATGAGAGAGTTATTAATTGCCCCAAGAGTGGCGGTCCTTCCAGCTCACAGCTGGACTCGAGCAGCGACATACTTAGGATAGCAATTTCTGTTACAGCTGCCCTATCACGATTGTGCCTTGATTGACGATTCGAGCCCCGAGGAACCTTCTACAAGCAATGAACGTCCCTTCCTTCATGACTTGTTCAGCTCCGATCTTCCTGCAGTCTATTTGTCTCACTACCTTCATAAATCGCATCATGTTAGCACGAATTAAGAGATGCACAGCTTTATTCATCACAATCATAAGTATTAATACAATAAACAATAATCGGCCATACCTTGGTAATTTGGGGAATAAGATAAGGACAAGAAGTCTAATTGCCAAGGTAATTGGTGTAGGACAAGGGAAGGGAAGATGATAAATGATGATCAAAAAGGGCCAATTCTGGGCTCAACACTACCCAATTCTCTAACTCCTTAACCCTTCTAACCCTTTTCCCTTTACAATTACACATATATATAGGTGGCCCTGAGGGTCGCACCTTTACAAAACTGTGGGCCTTTCCCAACAGTGATCCCCAAAAACCCTGACCACTGACACGGCTAGGTGTACTTTAGACACCTCTTGCAGTCGCGTCGCAGCTTCCTGCAGACTCCGTGATTTTTGGTGCAGATCGCGGGTATGGCCGCCGCTTCATCGTTCTTTGCTCCTTGTCCTTTGCCTTCAATGCTTCAGGCCGTTTATTCTCCCTTGGTCCGAGCAACCATAACTCATGTACTTTGCCTTAATGAGGGTAGCTGAGCCCTCTATTCTGCTGCTTCATTTATTGTGGTGGTTGAGCTTTCTACTCGGCCACATTTACTCTTCTTTGGCTTGTGCTCGTGAGCTCCGCGATTTTCAGCCCGCAATCTGCGGTGAGCTCGTCCATCTGGCGCCGTACCGCACACTATTCATTTCCGCCAAAAATGGTGCTTTTCCTCAAAATTAGCACTTTTCCTTCAAACTTAGTGCTTTTTCCCAAAACTTGGCAGCTTTACCATAGCTGCGGCCTATGCTCCAACAGAGAGAAATTTCAGTCTTGCATGCACATGAATGAATGCACATGAGATTTTGCATGCCGCTGCTGAAATATTTTTGTGAGCTCTTCACTCAATATTCGTGTAGAACACCTGTAGAAAATAATTCTTGGCCCTACCATGGCTATGATACCATGTAAAATTAGTCACAATAGATCTTTTGAACAAGTAAATCAATCACAATGATGTAAAACAAATTGGAGTAAAAATTGTGCAAGAGAGATGCATAATTGCTCTATAACTCAGAATAGTGAAAATACAATACAATAACTGTCACAATGACTGAGCAATTCGAATTAGCCGAGGTCATTCCAATATACTGCATGGTGTATCTTGGTTCCAACTAGGAGTCCTCATCATCAGATCAGTGGAGTCATCAATGCACAAGCAACGATCAACCAGGTGTCAAACTGAGTGTGGTAGGTGTAATTGGAACATGTAGGCACTAACTGAATGAAGAAGGCTCAGTGGAGGGAGCATGAGGATCTAACTTGAGTCAGAATAGGAAGTCTAGTCTCACTGGAGGTCCAATAGAGTGATATAAGCAGTTAGGAGTCAATCTAGCCTTAAATAAAGGAAAGACAACTAGCTAATTGAAGTGAACTGAGTGGTAGGTGAGAGAGGGTGCCTGGGATGCATGCAATTGCATGCAGGGCACACTAAGCACTAGGAGGGATAAAACTGATCAGAAAGAAGCTCCCGGGTGCTGGAAAACTGGGGACTAGGTGCTGGAGGCATCAAACTGGTGACTGTGATGCATGCAAATGCATGCAAAGCACATAACTGAATGATGAGATATCCTAACATGTCTTTCACCGCACTTAAAAGGTTATCAATCTGAAGTCTGGAATTTAATTTCACATTTCAATGCTTTCAATATAAATTCTATTCCTAGATTACAGAATGTTGCAGCTGATTTGCTAGCTACCTCTGCTTCTAGATTAGTACCTACAATTAACAAATGCTCTATTGAATTGATTTTTAGGCCATCTATACATGATAACATTACAAATCTAAGAGTGTTTGGTAATGATGATCAAATTATCAACTTCTTAACAAATGAAGACGCCTTCCAAGAATATATAATCGATGAAGATAAACATAATTCAGATTTGCAGAACAAGGATGCAACTAAAGGAAATTTTATTCTGAAAGGTGTAAGGACTCTTGAAGGATTGTTTGATTTACAGAACAAATTCAGGAGGCCATCAAATGTAAAAACTAATAGCTCCTCAATGCAGCACGAGCTAGTAAATTTAGGTACAGAAGCTGAACCCAAATTTGTTAATTTGGGTAAGTGTTGTTCACCGGGCAGGAGGGATAAGTTCATCAGGCTGTTCTAGCAATACAAAGATGTTTTTTCATGGAATTATGAATATCTGAAAACATATAACACTTGCATCATATAGAACATAATACCAATGAAGCCAGGTGTGAATCCATTTCAGCAACAATTACGAAGAATACATCCAATGCTTGAACCATTAATATAGAAGGAGTTGAAAAAATGGTTGGATGCTAAGATCATCTTTAAATTCCGACACTCCGAGTGGGTCGCTAACCATAGGGGCTTCACTCAATGACTTCCTACCATATCACGTCTATTCATGGCATATGAAACAATACCCCTAATTTCAGTAAATATTGGAAAATACCTCCCAAAATCATTTTTTTAACCCCCTCTCAATATGGCTTCCCAATTTAAAAAAACCCATATTTTCCTTGTATATTGTATGTATCCATTTTATCATTTATATTTTTTATACCCCTTTATATATCTACCTAGTATATTGGCATGATACCGTGGGTTTGACTAAACCTCCCAAGTCCTATAATAGGCATGAGTGGTTGGGTATTCAAGCCCTCAAGGCTTATCGTGGGCCTATAATAGGCCTTGGAGGCTTAGAGCCTCCCAAGGCACCCTGGGGGCTTGTGTGAAGCACCTGCAACAATTAATTAATAAGAATATGCCAAATAGCAAAAATGACAGAACTTAGAATCACTTTTATATTGATGACAGGCCACTTCGAGAGGGCAACCTCCTTTGAGCAAGCTCAATACAAATAACTTCATGGTGGCTTCATAGGTCTCAACACACACTTATATACTAAGTCTAGGCGCCAATACTATGGGTCAAAACCATGGGCCACTACAAACTATGGATCAACAATACTACGGGCGACTTACAAAGCATATGTGCCAACAACAATAACACAAACTATTGATCAACAAATACTACGGGACGACTTACAAAGCATATGCGTCCAATAACAATATACTAACAAAGTAAAGACATGGGTTCCTAACATCCCCTCCCCCTTAAAAAAAGCTTTGTCCTCAAAGCTTTAGATGTGGAAATTGTTGTTGAATCTGAAGGAGTGGTTCCCATGTAGTATCGTCTGGTTGCATGATGTGCCATTGAATTAAGACCTTTGTGATAGAGCGAGAGAGAAGCTGATGACTGCGCCGATTGAGGATGGCCTCCAGCTCCAAAAGGATGTATCCTTCATTATCTCATTCGGGTAAAATCGTTTGTCCACTGATGTTGGTTCCAAGAACTTTCTTCATACAAGAGACATGAAATACTAGATGAATGCGGGAAGAAGGAGGAAGTTCCAATTTATAAGCAACAGACCCAATATTCTGAATAATCCGATATGGCCCATAGAACTTTGGAGAGAGTTTATGATGCCCTTTGAGTTTCAAGGAGGATTGCTTGTATGGCTGGAGATGAAGAAAAACCATAATGCCTACTTGAAAAGTGCACTCAGAACGGTGCTGATCAGCATGTTGCTTCATGCGATTTCTTGCCATGTGAAGATTGTCCTGCAAAATGTGAAGAATCTGATTGCGGTTTCGAAGGACCGTGTCAACTTCCTGAACTAGTGAACTGTTGGGGGTGTATGGAAGAAGAACTAGAGGTTCCTGACCATAGACTGCTTCATATGGGGTCATTTTAGAGGCAGTGTGGTAAGAGGTATTGTACCACCATTCAACGAGAGGGAGCCACTTTTCCCATTGATGTTGTTGTTCAGAGGTGAAGCAACGAAGATAAGTTTCCAAGCATTTATTGATAATTTCAGTCTGGCCATCTGTTTATGGGTGATACCCTGAACTCATCTTCAGTTTGGTGCCAGTGTGGTGAAATAGTTCTGTCCAAAAATGACTGGTGAAAGTCGCATCATGATCTGAGACAATGGAAGAAGGGATGCCATGAAGACGAAAGATCTAGTCCAGGAAAATTTGAGCGACTGAGGAGGATGTATAGGGATGGCTGAGAGCAAAAAAATGATTATATTTGGAGAGGCGATCAACCACAATGAGAATCACTATCTTCCCACCAGATTTAGGGATCCCTTCAATGAAATCCATAGAAATATCTATCTAAATCTATGCAGGTATGGGCAAGGGTTCGAGCAATCCTGGAAGGAGTGTTGTTTCACCTATATTGTGCTGGCAGGTATCACATTCAGCCACCATCTATTGAATTGTCCTTTTCATGCCTTGCCAAAAGAAGTTACGTTGTGCCCGTTCATACGTTTTGAGGAACCCAGAGTGCCCTGCTGATGGAGAAGCATGGAGTTCATAGAAGACAGCCTGTTGAAGATCTGTGCTTTGGGGAAGCACCAGACGACCCTTGTATCTCAGAGAAGCACCATCCCAAGAGTAATGTGGTATAGTAGAAGGGTTGTTGGTCAAGCGGTGGATGATTTGAGATAAGGAAGAGTCATTGACATAACCCTGTTGAACAGATTGCAACCAATTTGGAACAGGCATAGAAATAGCTGAAAGAGAACCTTGGGCATCAAATGTGCAAGAAAGAGCATCTGCCACAATATTGTCTTTACCCTTCTTGTAAGTGATCTCATAGTCATAACCCATGATTTTTCTAACCCTTTTTTTTGTGCTGGGGAGGAGACACGCTGTTCCAAGAAATATGTCAGACTCTGGTAATCAGTCTTGATGCGGAAATGATTCCCTAATAGGTATGGTCGCCACTTTTGTACTGCATACAAAATAGCCATCATGTCCTTCTCATATGTAGAGGCAGTTAAATTCTTACCTGAAAGGGATTTGTTGGTGAACGCAATGGGGTGTTCATCTTGAAGGAGAACAACACCAAGTCCATTACCGCAAGCATCACTCTCAATAGTGAAGGGCTTGGAAAAATCGGGCATAGCTAGAATAGGTGTAGTACACATAGCTTGTTTTAGTTTGTCAAATGCACACTGAGCAGCATGTGTCCATGTAAAAGCATCCTTTTTCAATAGAGCAGTTAATGGAGCTACAATCTTCCCATAATCCTTGACAAACTTGTGTTAGTATCCAGTCAACCCCAAAAAACCATGAAGGCTCTTGAGTGTCTGAGGATGCGGCCAATTGTTCATGGCATTGATTTTGGTAGGATCCACGTGAACCCCTTGTGCTGAGATAATGTGCCCGAGATAATCAACTTCCTTCTGTCCAAAAACACATTTAGACTGCTTGGCGTGGAGATGATGGTCAGAGAAAAGTTGCATGACAAGATCTAGATGCTGGAGATGTTCATCCCATGTTTTACTGTAGATGAGGATATCATCAAAGAATGCCAGAATGAATTTCCGCAAGTAGGGTCGAAATATTTTATTCATTAAGGCCTGGAATGTGGAAGGAGTATTACTGAGGCCAAAGGGCATGACCAAAAACTCAAAATGGCCATCATTTGTGCGGAAAGATGTTTTAGGGATATCATCCTCGTGAACCTGAATTTGATGATACCCAGAACGAAGATCCAACTTGGAGAAAAATTGAGCCCCATGAAGCTCATCAACAATAGGAATTGGAAACTTATCCTTGATGGTGAGGTGATTAAGTGCTCAGAAGTCAATGCAGAGGCACCATGACCCATCTTTTTTGCGGACAAGAAGAACTAGAGAAGAAAAGGAACTAGTGCTTGGGCGAATAATACCTTGCTTCAATAAGTCCCGAACGAGCATTTCAATCTCCGTTTTTTGGTGAAATGGGTAGCGATAGGGCTTGATGTTGGGAGGAACGCTGCTAGGAAGGAGATGAATACGACGGTCTTCTATCCTTGAAGGTGGCAATCCCACTGGTTCAGCAAAGACACCTGTATATTGATCCAGAATTTGTTGTAGATCCAAAGGAGTAGTGGAGACCGTTGATGGTTGCATCTGAATGGAATGGATCTGAGCGATGACACCATGTGAATTCTTCTTGAGGATTTTTTCCATGCGATGTGAGCTGATGATGCTGAGAGACCCTAGTTGTAATCCTGTCAATGTGTGTTTTTGTCCATTGAGGGAAAACTGCATCCAAAATTCAGCAAAATCCCATAAGATAGGGCCAAGTGTGCATAGCCATTGAGCAACCAAAACCACATCACATCCGCCTAAGGTCAAGGCCATCAAGTCAGAGCGCAAGGTATAATCTCCCATAGAGATATAGACATTTCAACACTTCCCTTTACAAGGTAAGGTGCCCCCATTGGCCACCATGACTTCAAAGTTGGAGCAACAATGGATAAAACAATCAACTTGTTTGGAGATCTGAGGGTCAATGAAATTACGAGTGCTACCAGAATCAATGAGTATTGTAAGAGGAAGATTCTTGAAGTAACCCCTGACCCGCATTATTTGGGGGGTGGTGATTCCAGCTAAAGCATGGAGAGATATCTTTGGCTAGTCATCCTGAGATGGAGGGTCAATAGGCGGTTCCTGAATGTCGACCTGAGAATCCATTGTTTCTAGATCTTCGTCACCAATTTCAGAGGTAGGCGAAGAATCCACATCCAAGAGATAGAGCTTTTGTTGAACACATCTATGTCCCCGAGTGAATTTCTCATCACAATTTATAGCAAAGCTCCTTTTCTCTGCGTGCTTGCATCTCTGTTTTAGACAAACGCTTGATAGGAGTTGGTCGAGGAGACTGTGGTATAGGTGGTTGTTGAGAACCCATATTTCGGAAGGGAACAAAAGTGGGCTTGGAGCGTTGTTGGGCTGCAATCTTGTCTTCTGCCAACTTAGCCAACCCTAGGGCTTCCATCATTTTGTTGGGACAGAACATTTGACCTCAGAGTGGATGGCATCCTTAAGACCACTGATAAAACAACTTCGGTAAAAGTCATCAGACGATCCTTCAATGTGTTTGGCTAGTTTCTCAAATTCGGTTTGATACTCTCTCACAGTTCCAATTTGGCAAAGTTTAGTGAGGGCTTGTAATGTCCCTTGTTAGGAATTTTATTAAAATTGCTATTTTCCACTTTTTTTCCCTTGTTCGACCTTTAACTAGTTTTGATCTCTAGGTCCCAAATTTGCCCCAAATGATCCCAAATCTTCTGAGAAGGTGTATGAATGATATTAGAACATAAATATGTGTTTCAGGGATGCCTTTGGACCTTTAAAATACTTCTGCAAATCCTCTTTCAATTCTGATCAATGTAGGTAACTTTACTAGTGATTTTCCTTTGACTAGTATTGGTCTCTAGGTCTCAAATTGACTCCAAATGCCTTCAAATCTTCAAGGAAGGTGTATGAATGATATTATAACTTGAATATGATATTTATGGATGACATATGGCCACCAAAAGACCTCTGCAAACTCTCTTAATATTCTGGACCAATTATGCAATTTTACTAGTAATTTGGGGTTCAAATCCCCCTGGGGTAAACAATGAAAATGGCTTCCCAAATGCCTCCAAACCCACTCAAATTTATGAACAGAGGTATTTAATGTGTTAAGTATGTTATTAAAGTCTCATATGCACCATTAATGGATTATTACAACTGTTCTCACCCTCTCCCATTCAACTGCAAAAATCCCCAATTCGACCCTTGGGGAAATGGCACTATTTCACCTCCCAATACAACTACACTGAGTAAAAATGCTTCAAATGCTCAAGTACAGTACATGAAACTTGTAGAAGACATCCATGGCAGTATATTTATCACAAATATATCAGAGAATCATCCATTCATTCGAAATAATCATCAATACATTGGCTCACAACAAGGTAGTGGGGAAATGGCATTGTTCTTCCATTAAAAATGAGATTTATACATTTCTACTTGGAATTTCGACCTGAAACTTTTTGGAGATGAAGAACAGAGTATTTACTTCATATTACAAAATAAATGGGGCATTAAAAGCTTCCCCAAAGAGTACAATAGCTCACCAAAAACGCCCTCCCTCAAGGATCAAGAATATGCCATCAAAACTGGAAATGGTTGAAGGAGTGAGCTGCAATAGAAGAAACCATGAGCTGCCCTGTAGCTTACACCTGCAAATAAAGACTCCATTAAAGCTCCAAATGAAAGGTCTGAATGGCCTTTCCAATTACCAACTTGGATGGGAATCTTTCACCCTCGAAATTGGCTAAGGCAAGAAACTAGTCATCCACTAGCTCTCCCTCTTCACAAATGCAATTGCAAATTCTACAAATGATCAAAAGCTATTCTCATACTTCATTTCTACATTTTATAACCAACATTATCCTTCTAAGGGTCGAAATCCTCTCAATAGATTCAATAGATTTTCATTTAGGAAATATTCCACATTTGCCACTTGTCTCCTAGTTCCAACCTTCCATCTTCTCCCAAATTCGATTTTGAGTCTCTTTGGCTTCTCCAACTCCCAAATTCGCCTTCTTTGAGCCTATTTTTGGGGCTGACATGTCATAGTGGTCAGATGTCAGAGGTCAGGTCTGCAATTTGTCATAGTTGTCATAGATGCTCCATCATTGGTGTCATAGGGGCTAGGGAATCTAGCCCAAGTGTCCACAAACTTCCACTTTGACTCTTTATCTTCCATGGAGGTTACCAATCCTTCCAAATTCGACCTAAGATGCTCAATGACATGTGTTATGACTTACCAACTCACCCAAGAGTGTTCACATTCCCATTAATTCGAATTTGCAAAAGAGAGATACCATGTATTATGAAAAATCAAGCTAGTGTGGGTCCCACATCCTCCATATGTCTCCAAAACCATTTGTCACTTAGGATTTCTCTTGAATTTCTTTATTCACTCTATTTATTAAATACTTGAACCATTCTAATGTCTAAACATCATTTATTATCCCCCTTATTCCAAATCCCAAAGCTTCCACCCCAAACCTAGGAAACTAGTAATTTTCCTCCTTGGCAATTATTTGACCCTTAACATCAATTTTACAAACTCTAATGAATATGGATAATGTGATTAGGCCATTGTGACCCAATTCCAAATTTGGGACATGACAAATCCTCCCTTCTCAATATTGCTTGTCCTCAAGCAATTTCAAACATGGGTGTTGAAGAACCTGCTTTCTGTATAATTCTTTGAAGTTGCCATTGAATTGCCAAACCTTGAGTCTTTGAATTTCCATGAATATTTTAGAGAGGAACCACCATGCTTGCTGCTGCACTACTCTTATTAAAATCACTTTATTAAGTGGGGAATCCATCTCCCATGCTGCTTGCTTCCCAAAAAAAATAAAACCAACGAGACAAAAATTATTCCAGGGTCCCATTGCTTGTATTGCCCCCCAACAATTAAGAGTGCTCTCCAACCTACACCATTAGATAAGAGGATTCCTGGATCCCATTTTCTTGTATGCATTCTTCCAAACATCATGAGTACTAAATATATATCATCAAAGTACATAACAACATAATGAAAATGTACATCAAGGATATGCTTCATCAAAGAGTCATGAAAGTGCTTATACCTCCAAGCAAGTAGACCACCATTTTCCAAGTGCATACAAGCTTCAAGTGACCAATCAAATCTGCTCCAATGACATAGGTGAGGATCCCATGTCCTATAATGCTGCTCCAAAAGGATGTGATATGCATCAAAATATTCAGCCATGTATTCTTTCATCCAAGAAGTGAATGAAGAATCTCCACTAGAATCTGAACCAAATAATGAGCATAAAAAACAAGGAGACTTCAAAGGACTCAAAGAAGTCTCATCCATACATCCATGAGGATATGTATCATCATAAGGTAAAGCAATATGCTGCTGCAATTCTAAATAATGAGGTGCTCTATTCATGTCATCATCAAAAGGAGAGGTAGGAGTTTCATACCCCTCATGTGGCACCACTAGAAAAAAACCTTTCACCCAATTTTCATCCCAAAGTGATGTGGTTGGAAAAGAAGTGTGGGGTGAGGAATTATGAACCAACTTTAATTCTTTACAACTCTTACCCATTGAAATATTTAATTCATCTTCTCCATAATTGCTTGGTCCAACTGTTGTGAGATCATATACCTCTTCCAAGGCTTTGTAACTCTCTCCATGAGGCAACTCATAATCCCTTTGAACAAGGACAAGTTCTTGTCCTTCTTCTTGTTTTAGTGTAGCATCTTCAAGAACCTGCATATCAACATGTACCTCATGTTCCCCAATTACATTAGGTTCCTCTTTTGTGGCATAAACTGTTTCATCCTTTTCCTTGAAAAGAGAACCATTGCTCATTATTTTTTCCGAGTTGCTTCCAATTTCATTAAGCAACAATTTGAACTCTTGAAAGTATTGCCTCCACTTGTCTTCAAAGGAAGGTTCCAATAATTTTCTAAACTTCTCATTATCCTCTGAGGTTCCTTTCTCATCCTTACTCATGGTGACCAATGAATGCACTTCTTCTCCTATTTCTTCCCTTTCACCAAAGTACATCCAGTTTCACTTTCTAAGGGTGGTGGCTTATTTATTTGACCCCTGGTCTTCATTAATGTTCTACCACATCAGGTTCCAAGACCATGCTCTGATACCACTGTAATGTCCCTTGTTAGGAATTTTATTAAAATTGCTATTTTCCACTTTTTTTCCCTTGTTCGACCTTTAACTAGTTTTGATCTCTAGGTCCCAAATTTGCCCCAAATGATCCCAAATCTTCTGAGAAGGTGTATGAATGATATTAGAACATAAATATGTGTTTCAGGGATGCCTTTGGACCTTTAAAATACTTCTGCAAATCCTCTTTCAATTCTGATCAATGTAGGTAACTTTACTAGTGATTTTCCTTTGACTAGTATTGGTCTCTAGGTCTCAAATTGACTCCAAATGCCTTCAAATCTTCAAGGAAGGTGTATGAATGATATTATAACTTGAATATGATATTTATGGATGACATATGGCCACCAAAAGACCTCTGCAAACTCTCTTAATATTCTGGACCAATTATGCAATTTTACTAGTAATTTGGGGTTCAAATCCCCCTGGGGTAAACAATGAAAATGGCTTCCCAAATGCCTCCAAACCCACTCAAATTTATGAACAGAGGTATTTAATGTGTTAAGTATGTTATTAAAGTCTCATATGCACCATTAATGGATTATTACAACTGTTCTCACCCTCTCCCATTCAACTGCAAAAATCCCCAATTCGACCCTTGGGGAAATGGCACTATTTCACCTCCCAATACAACTACACTGAGTAAAAATGCTTCAAATGCTCAAGTACAGTACATGAAACTTGTAGAAGACATCCATGGCAGTATATTTATCACAAATATATCAGAGAATCATCCATTCATTCGAAATAATCATCAATACATTGGCTCACAACAAGGTAGTGGGGAAATGGCATTGTTCTTCCATTAAAAATGAGATTTATACATTTCTACTTGGAATTTCGACCTGAAACTTTTTGGAGATGAAGAACAGAGTATTTACTTCATATTACAAAATAAATGGGGCATTAAAAGCTTCCCCAAAGAGTACAATAGCTCACCAAAAACGCCCTCCCTCAAGGATCAAGAATATGCCATCAAAACTGGAAATGGTTGAAGGAGTGAGCTGCAATAGAAGAAACCATGAGCTGCCCTGTAGCTTACACCTGCAAATAAAGACTCCATTAAAGCTCCAAATGAAAGGTCTGAATGGCCTTTCCAATTACCAACTTGGATGGGAATCTTTCACCCTCGAAATTGGCTAAGGCAAGAAACTAGTCATCCACTAGCTCTCCCTCTTCACAAATGCAATTGCAAATTCTACAAATGATCAAAAGCTATTCTCATACTTCATTTCTACATTTTATAACCAACATTATCCTTCTAAGGGTCGAAATCCTCTCAATAGATTCAATAGATTTTCATTTAGGAAATATTCCACATTTGCCACTTGTCTCCTAGTTCCAACCTTCCATCTTCTCCCAAATTCGATTTTGAGTCTCTTTGGCTTCTCCAACTCCCAAATTCGCCTTCTTTGAGCCTATTTTTGGGGCTGACATGTCATAGTGGTCAGATGTCAGAGGTCAGGTCTGCAATTTGTCATAGTTGTCATAGATGCTCCATCATTGGTGTCATAGGGGCTAGGGAATCTAGCCCAAGTGTCCACAAACTTCCACTTTGACTCTTTATCTTCCATGGAGGTTACCAATCCTTCCAAATTCGACCTAAGATGCTCAATGACATGTGTTATGACTTACCAACTCACCCAAGAGTGTTCACATTCCCATTAATTCGAATTTGCAAAAGAGAGATACCATGTATTATGAAAAATCAAGCTAGTGTGGGTCCCACATCCTCCATATGTCTCCAAAACCATTTGTCACTTAGGATTTCTCTTGAATTTCTTTATTCACTCTATTTATTAAATACTTGAACCATTCTAATGTCTAAACATCATTTATTATCCCCCTTATTCCAAATCCCAAAGCTTCCACCCCAAACCTAGGAAACTAGTAATTTTCCTCCTTGGCAATTATTTGACCCTTAACATCAATTTTACAAACTCTAATGAATATGGATAATGTGATTAGGCCATTGTGACCCAATTCCAAATTTGGGACATGACAGGGCTCATGTGAAGTCATCAAAAGCACTAGGACCAAATCGTTGCAAAAGGAGCTGAAAAAAGTCTGGCCATTTTGGCTCTTCATGAGCCTTGATGTACCAATGGTACCATTAAAGAGGTTCCTGTTCCAAATGAAAGGATGCAAGTGGAACTTTGTTGACATCAAAAGTATTATGAAAACTGAAATACTGTTCTGCACGATAGATCCATCCAGTTGGATTAGTACCATTGAAGCGAGGAAAATCAAGCTTCGGACCACGGAAATTGTTGGAAGAAGAGAACCCATTGTCTGATGAAGACTCGGACTGCCGTTTGTTGTTCATAGCTGAATGTTCAAGATGGAGGCCGAGATATTTTTCATCCAGATCCTGGAGTTTGGCTTGGATGGCTGCAAGTGCTTCTTCCATGGTTTTTGCTCCTGCATGGGTGACAACCATAACCAGGATTTTTTTTTTTTTTTGGTTGACTGGGAAGGAAAACAAAAACAGAAACTACTTCAGTAAAGGAAAATATGGATTTGGGAAAAAATCTGAAGGGTAATTGGGGTTTGACTAGGTTTTGGACACTGTCGAATAGACAGGGAAGCAAAAATGAGGATTTCAGAAGTGCGGTGAAAGAATGAGAAAATTTGGCAGAGGGGGACAAGGAAGCAGAATTCAGAAAGGAACTCTGTGGTAAAATTTGAAGGTGATTGGGTGAAATTTGAGGAAGTTATGGAAAACCCTAAAAATAGACAAATGTGGGATTTCGGGCTTTGGGAAGTGGAATTAGGGATAGGGTCCTCAGGAATGAAATATGCAGAATAGGATGACAGGGATTCCCCAAAAATTTCAAGGGAAACAGAGTGAAAACAAGGGAGATATGGAGAAAAAACTGAAAATAAATTAATTCACAACAAATAAACAGTCTTTAGTTGTACCACCTAGTGACAAAGGAAAGACACCAATGAAAAAAGAATTGATGGATCAAGAAAATAATTTAATAGTCATAGCATGGAGGAAGATCATGGCACACTTTAGAAGAATGCAGAGCTTGGCCAACATGGAAGTCATGAAACATGGTTGGTTGTTTCATCTTGAAAAAGTATCCTAGGGATGCAACAACTATGCATGGAAAAGACCGGGTATCAGGAAACAAGGTTCATACTTCTAACCATATTGAAACCAATTCTACTATGGGCTCATTGTAAACAAGAGAGGAGCTCAGAAGGCGAAAGAGAACTCTTTGTCACCAACATACTAATCAAAGGAAGAGATAGTTAACTATTATGACAATCTTTGAACCTTGGACCCAAAATTTCAAAGACACTAGTGGATTGTTAAATTTGTAAACCCCTCTACATAAAACACCATACTCACTAAGATGGCTTCACTAAGAATTAAACAAATCAACAACACTGGAATGTACAGGTTTACAATCTCCTCTTCTTTCATAGATGGGATACACTACAGAACTAGGTGATATTTGCAATCTCCTTTTCTTCCATTGATAAGAAACAGTGCAAAGGAGTGCCATCTAATGTTTGTGGTGATGTAAAAAATCCTTACTTGTAGCATAGGGATGTTGTCTACACACTGTAAACATAGGCTTCATAATACTGTAAGCATAGACATCAGTGAGACATTGTTGGCTGCTTTGTGGACAGACCCGGGTTTTCAGGAGACGCAGCAACAAACACCCCTTGGCGCACTGGCCCTTTCGGCAACGGGCTGCGCAGCAGTCCGAGGTCTCACCCAAAGTGGCTATGGGGGCGCTAAGGAATCAGGTTTCCTTAACCGAGGTGGTGTGGAGTCCATAGTTGTAATGTCCCCATTTTGATCCCCTTTGTATTAAATCGTAAATGATGTAAATATTGTAATTTACTCATGGTGAGGAGCTCAAGGCCAAGGCCCCACCATTGATTTAGCGGTTCATGTATCGGCAATTAAAGAAACAAATGCCTATGGCTCTTGTGCTAGATATGCACAATGTAAATTAAGACATCATGTAAATATGAAATTTAATGAAAAACCAACAACTGGCTATGCTATGCAACAAAGAGATGGGGGCATGATTCTACAAGGAAAAGGGAGGGAAATTATTCAAACCCTTGAGCCAATGGTATTAATCCATGTGTCAATGGGGAAACCCATAAACCACCAACTACCCATTTTGTCTCATGCACCCAATCATTTAATTCTTCCAAGAAATTGGTTAAGGCAGTTAATGCCTTGGAAATGAAGAAGTATGGCAGCCAATTTCGTGCATGGGCAAGCCATCAACCTGGAAATTCATGTTTTTTCTTGTTGGGCAAGAAAAACCCCACGAAATGCTTCCTAAGGCAAGTATTCATGCATTACGTTCTCCCTCTCACGTAGACTGAGCTCACTGGAGTTTACCCTCACGTTTTTCACCATAACCCTGCATTTTTCCATGCCCAGGAATTCGTTTTTGGTATTGTGCAGTAGCTGGGGAAGGAGGGACGCGAATTGGGACTGAGGGAGAGGTCGTTTTTGCCCTTGGGGCATTTTTCTGGAATGGGTTTTGCTTCCCCAGTTGAATTTCCAAGTGCCATTACGTTTTGAGTTTACCCACGTTTTTCTGAGTCAGTTGAAACCCTATCTCATGCATCCCACTGTTGAAAAACGTTTTCTCATGCTCAGCAAGTGTAGTTGTGCTGCTATGTGCATCCTTGTTTGATTTGAACCTGTAAGCAAGAAATTGGAATGGTAGTGGATAGAATTGGCTTGATAAACCTAGTGTAGGGAGTAACCTCTCAAGAAGATCAAGAGGGCAGGCTACTTTTCTATGCACACCCTGAGAGCACTAGAAAGGAAGGTATGGCTTGAGGGACTGTGTGGCAGTGAAGAGCATACTTCCTTGTGTTGGGTGTGTAGGCATTGTGAGTGCCAAGCTGAATAGATCTGGGAGGGGTACCCATAGCTCTGTGGTTGAGCTCACTAGCTTAGCAATTCTCCCTTCCCATTTCCTAGCATCCTGATAAACCCAATTGCAGATTGGCTTGGCTCACCTTGGTGTATGCTTGGCTATGCGTGAGACTGCTGTTCCCTGGTTCCTTGTAGAGATCATGCCCAGCTCGGGGGGTGGCAGTGGTGCTGAGAGATTGAGGAGCACACTAGCCTATGGTTGGGCAGAACGTTGCAGTTGGATAGCCAGTTGCTTGGGACTACCTTATTGAGATAAGTATCCTCTTGTGTAAATTGGCAATTATCATTTGATGATTATTATGAATGTATGTTAGATATCAATAGGATTTATTTAATTCCGTTGTGTTCTATAGTCTGCACATATACATGTCTTGTGTCAATAAGTTTAATGAATGGATATGGGGCTAATTGCCCAGATTGAGCACCACGTCCTCCCTATCCTACTGGTATGGTAGGAGGGGACATTACAACAGTCTTCTCTCTTCCCTTCTTATGCAGTAACTTCAGAACAGAATGTCTTACTCTTCTACAGGCCTCACAGCGCCACTGCACTGGGACTCACTCTTCCTAGCCTAGCTGCGCGGTATCTCCACACCTGCACACCAGGTGTTTACCCGCTACATCCGATACACTATGTATCATCTCTGCCCTCACACCACAGCGTAGTAACACACTCCTCACGTGCTGCGGTGATAGTGCTCTTACCGACTCCTTCGACAGTGCACGAGTATAACTTCTAAGGGAGCTTCAAGGACTTACTTTACATACTCATTCATAAAGATAACGAAACATTCATGTAAACATAGATAGTAAAACATAGACGTGCATTCACACAAAACATCACCATAACAACAAGAATTATGTGGTTCACCTCCATAGGGAAATCACGTCCATGGGAACTGTATTTTATATTAGCTCAAAATGGGGATTACACAGTTCCACTGCGCACACATTTGCAGCCTTAGACCTTTTTGGGAAACTCCACGCACACAGCTGGGAGCCCTTCTCTTAGATCTATTCTCTTCTTCTATAGAGATTACAATGCCTCAAACATCAACTTAGACTATCTGTAAACTCAGTGACTAGCTCTACAGTTATCCAACTCTCTAACTCCTTAACCTTTCTAACCAACCTATCTCTAACCCATCTAACCCTTTTCCCTTTACAATTACACATATATATAGGTGGCCCTGAGGGTCGCACCTTTACAAAACTATGGGCCTTTCCCAACAGTGATCCCAAAAAAACCCTAACCACTGACGGCTAGGTGTACTTTAGATGCCTCTTACAGTCGCGTCGCAGCTTCCTGCAGGTTTCATGATTTCCGGTGTAGATCGCGGGTATTGGCACCGCTTCATCATTCTTTTCTCCTTGTCCTTTTCCTTCAATGCTTCGGCCCATTGCTCTTCCTTAATCTGAGCAACCATAACTTCTGTACTTTGCCTTAAATGAGGGTAGCTGATCCATCTATTCCATCGCTTCCTTCATTTACTGTGGTGGTTGAGCTTTCTACTCGGCCACCTTATTTACTCTTTTCCTTGACGTGCACGCAAGCTCCATGATTTTCGATCTGCACTCTGTGGTGTTAACACCCAAAAAGTGCTCACTAGCTCATTTCCCGATTCATATAACCCATTTGTCCACTTTTCCACCATCTGAGCCTCTGAAACCAACAAAAGGTCACCAAAAGACCTTAGTACACCCCTTTTTCCCACTCAAAAAGATTATTTTTCCTAAAAAGCATAAAAAACCCTCAAAAACGGTCCAAATTCCCAAAAATATTAAAAAGGGAATAAAAATATTAATTTTATTCAAAAAAGGAAAAAGGAGGGAAAAATACCTAAACCATGTTGGTCAATACCATTTGGTTTCCACAAAACCACAAATGGTATTCCTCACCACCAAAACCTATAAAAAGGTGGTAGGGGCTCCTCATTTCACATCCATCCATCCATTATCTCATCCTTATGCTGCTGAAATCTCCCTTGAGCATTTTAGCCATTGAAGCAACCTTGGAGAAGGAGACCTCTTGGAGCTTGGAGCTGCTCATCTTGGGAGTTGCTCAACATCAACCTTCACCATTGAAGGTATTATCGCAAGCACTTGCTTGCCCCCATTTTTCAATACAAGTTCATTCTTTAATATCTTCTTGTTCTTGTTTTTTAAAATGTTTACATTATTTGTTTAGATTCTTGCATAGATCCATGATTAGTTTTGTTTAGTTTAATTAGTTGTTTATTTCTATTTGAAACTGCTGCTACTAGTTAGCAGGTGCCCATAGCACTAAGCCTGGTTGCAAAACCGGGCCAACATGCGGTGAGCTGGTCCATCTGGTGCCGTACCGCGCACTGTTCACTTCTGCCAAAAATGGTGCTTTTCCTCAAAATTAGCACTTTTCCTTCAAAACTTAGTGCTTTTTCCCCAAAATTGGAAGCTTTTCCATAGCTGTGGCCTATGCTCCAACAAACATCATAAGTACAAGCCAATAAAGGATTGAATTCTTTTTTATTCATTCCACTCTTCCATACAAAAGTGGTAATATACAATTTATGTAAACAACTCAGGCTAAGAGGCTTGTAATTGCCTCACAAAAGTTGTGTTAATTATGGTGACACATGGATGGATCAAGTGGCGACTCTATATTTGGGTTATGTTATCACCATCCATAGTAGCTAGGCTACCATTATGTTTCAGAGTAGTTTGTACCAGACATGAGCTAGTCGTTAATTGAGATGAGCCTACCTTTTTGTCAGTGATGATCAGCGGTAGAGTACGTTTCGAGGAAGCCAGAGTTCCAAAGCAGTTTCATCAGCTTTCCCTCTGTCACATTTGAGCCTTCATGACCCCTGAGAGACACTTGTTATACCATGGTTTCACTTTAGCAATGCATTAGAGCAGGACGTTGATAGATCTTCCTATGCCCAAAATGAAGGATTGAGGCTATTGAAGTGCCTAGGTCTACTCTTCATGTCCATATCCATGCCCATAATTGTTTCTTAATTCCATTCCAACCCTTAAATTCAACCCAACATTCCTCCAAACCTGTTGTTGGTGGCTGTTAATCACTTTTCATCAGGCTGTTCATGCCCATAATTGTCTTTTAGCCCTCCAATAGATCAAGATATACTAGTCCTTCCCATGTGTATGGGACTCCATTCTATCTACTAGTTGTGAGTAAGACAAACATAATAGGACAAAAATATTCCTCAAACATTTATCTTTTGGATCGCCAAACCAAATATGCAAGAAAACACCTAAGTTAAACATATTTAGTATCAAGCAATTCAATTCCTAAAGCGGTCATAAGACTGTTTTTGTTTATGTAAAATATGGTATTCCATAATGTATGTGTAAAAACCAAATCAGTGAAAAAATTCTTACCATTGCTTTGCTTGATGTCTCAGCTGAAGTCAATGTTGGGCTCACAATCTAGCACTAAGGCTGGAACCTGAAGTTGACATGTTTGCATTAGAAGCAGTCAATTAGAATCATAAAGTATATAGTAGCGTTAGAATGCAAACAGGTTATGAATATTACATAGATCATTATTTGTCTTACCTTCTGAATACTGGCATGTACATGTTCTCCTTGCAAAAGAAATGTGCGGTTCCTGATCTTAGGCTGTAGAGCAATCAATATCAAGAGGTAATTGGCTCACAGACAACAACCCACGATTTCCACATTGAGTAGGGAAGAGCCAGTTCTCGTGCTTTTCATGCAAACCTCTCAAATAATCTAGTGACGCGCTATTTTCTTCTACTCTTTTTTGCAACTGCAAACGTCTATGGCATGTGTCTGGACTATCCCTCAAGTAAATAAATCCATCAGGAACAAGCCCAGGTAAAATAGAAACAACTAGATCAAACCATAAATCATATATGCTAAGCTCCATTTCATTCATCCATTTTGCCTCATGTACAGCTCTCACAAACACCTGGTATATTCAAGACCAGTAAATTTGTTTCTAATTTCTTTTTTCTAGTGCTAAAATGTCAGCAACTGCAATAAAAGCAGACACTAGAACACAAAGTATAGTGCAAAAACAAAGAATGCAATTATACTGACTCTTAATAGGGAAGATACTACAACATCAATTTTCCTATACATTTCATCATCTATATTGGACAGTAATAAAAATTAGACCTGAACAAAGTATACAATGAAAACTAAGACTCTCAAGTTACTACACTATCATAAATGCATGAAATCCTATTGACCTTTCTACCACAATGAACTTCAAAACATACCATCCGATCACTGAAAACACTTCTCTCCATAAGTCGTAGAGGCTTTAGGCCACCTATAGACTTTCTCTCTTGCATCACCCTTGTTACAACAACATAATTCTGAAATGTCAAACTAGTTAGTATGTGATGCATTATAGCAGCTTTTCATTTACACATAAATTATTGTGCTTTTCCCAGTTTCCTGTAAATTTAGAAGTGACATTTTTTAAACCTGTACCATTTCCCGAAACTATATGGATGTCTTGGTTCCAGGTGGCAATTGATTTCATGACATGAATTGGCAATGTTTTGTTGTTGAATGGTTGTGTTTGTATAATGAATAGCATAATTTCAAAGAGTATGGATGGTAGATTTCCAATCCTCCCAACCCAAACTGGCTTGCACTAATGTTGTACCACAACTTAATTCTATAAAGAGCTACAATCAATCCAATACTGCAGAGATAACTAATAACTACACCTTCAAGACATATCTAGATGTTTCATATCCAAAAAGAAATCTAAAAAATGGAATACGTATTCTCATCCATATCCTATTTGTGTTCTGGTAACTATAGCTCAAAAACTACATAAGTCCCATATGGTAAACAAGTAATATCTAACATAAAAGGAAAAATAGGACTAATTCTTAGATCAGGGACATGATAATTAGATACATCATTAAAGGAAAAGAGGAAATTATAAATTAAGCTTCATTTACTTTTCAAGAAAACCAATACTTTTCAATAAAAGCAAACAAGGATAAAAAGGAAAGCCAAATAATAAAAACCGTAAAAACCAGGCATGGAATATGCCATGAACATGTCTCCAAACTACTTGATGTTGAAGTTTAAGGGTTATAAGAGTTTTTAATTTACGTAGTAAACTTTAATGCATGAACATATAAAATCAGATTCAGAACAGTACTACTCTAATAAAATTTGAACTGTAATAAACAAACATAATTTTCATCTCTTTCAACTTAACGCTCCATTATTCACTGCATTAAAGTTGTTCCTCGAGAATCATCAAATTCCATGTACAGTAACAACATGATAAAATAATGTATAGTAGATATCAACAGTAAATAATCATAACCAATATTTGAATCAACCATATACTCAGATTTTTTAGATTTGATCTTGTCACCATAGGGACAAGTCAATCTAGACAAACAATTTACGTACCTTGAGAGAGATCCAGAGAGGGTTAAAGGAGAAGCATACTGAGCACATACTGAACCAGACTTCTTAGTCAACAAGCACATTCATACCTAGTACAGTCATGTTGACAAAGGACACACGGTCATGCACTAGTCATGCTGGGTAAGGATGCAGTCACATACTACAGAGACACACATGCATACTTTGCATAGTCATGCTTGAAAAAACACAGTCACAATAGGGAAGGACCCATAGTCCACATGAGAAAACAGATAGGGTATAAAAAAATTAATAAACATAACCTATGGACCAAGTAAGATACACGTAAGATAAAGGATCACAAGTCAACCAAGGGGGAAACAACAAAACAAACCACAAACCCACAAGGTCAAGGTGAACTATATAAGTTGGACAAGCAACTCCTTTATAGGACCAACAAGACCAATAATCTTTTCTCTCTCTCAAGGTACACTGTTTTATATTTTTTTTTTATCACTGTATAAGATTCATTAGTTATAGAAAGTAGAACCCACGTAGAACCAAATAAACAACTTATAGAAGGAAGAGAAGTGAAATCCATAAAAAGTAGTTAGCTTGGAAACTGCAACTGCAACTGAAATACATAACTAGGCATCAAAGAAATTGCAAAGCATCTCAAATAGACATAAACCATGACAAACGATGACAAAGTAGTACTAGAAACAAAATAGTATCATTTTAACTAGACAAGATAAGTTTAAAGCATAATTTTCATCTCTTTCAACTTTAATACTCCCTAAGTACCTATGTTAAAGTTGAAAATCATACAAAGACAAGAAATAACAATAGTAGTAAATCTAACTCAAAGTACAAAGAAAACTGATACAATAACCGACTATGAGAGTTGAAACCTTCCTTATACTCACTTATACTCAACTTAGCATACCTAGACACTGCTGCAAAGATGTCAGTCCACACAAGTCCGAACGCATAGTGTTCATCTCTTTCAACTTTAACACTCCCAAAGGTCCACATTTGGGATTATTAAAGTTGAAACAGATGAAAATTATGCTTTGAACTTATATTTTCTCACCCTTGTCTAGTTACAGCTGAAAAGCATACAAAGACAATAAATAACATCAGTTGTAAATCTAACTCGTGTCTAACTCAAAGTACAAAGAAAACAAATAATATAACCCACTAGGAGAGTTGAAACGTGGTTGAAATGTTCCTTATACTCAGCAATATTTTTTAGATCAAATCTTGTCTGTTAAGAGACAAGTCACTACAGGATCAAAGGACCACCAAAGGACATACCTGAGAGAGAATAAATTCAGTCACCTAGTCGACAAGCAAGGAATCCCTAATTATTGGAGCAGCAGAGCAAGGAATCCTCGTGGATTAAGTAGGTTTAAGTGGATTAAGATATCTATTGCACTGTATGAGTGTTTGGGTCTGATTAAAGTGAACCGTAAGGAAACCCCAATTACTGGAGCAGCAGACCCAAAAACAACAATCCATAAAATATCAGGTAATGATGAAATTTCACACACAAAACGTGCACAAACCAGATCTCTGTTTGTAGCCCATATAAAGCCCATACCTTTCTAACAACTTAGCACACTCAAACAGTGAAACAAAGATATTAGACCGCTCACATATGAAACCATGGGGGTGTTGCTGACGGACCAATACCATATCACGTTCGTTCATATTGGGGGCTTAATAATTATAAAAAAAATTATATTGGGAAAGTTATAAATCATGTAATATTGTTATATGTTTGACAAATTCATATAATTTGGGGCAAATTCAAACATATAACAATATTACATTGAATTATAACTTTCACAAACAATTTGCATTCACATCAACATTTCGTCAAATACATTGGAAACAAATTGGAGTATTAAATAATCATGAAAACAAAAAGATTATACTGCTTACATATTAAGGGGCAAATGGGTTTTTTATTTAATATAACAATACACAAATACTTTGGTGTATTTTTTATATGGGCAGATTGACAAATATCCGCGAAATGGCAATGAGGCAAGGCTCGGACTTACTAGAGTCACGGGGAAATCACATTGCTTGAGGCCAGGGTTTTGTGGTGAATAGGCAAGGCCTCGCAATGGCCAAGAAGATGAAGGTGTCTAACTCGTGGTCAAACTGTTATACTCTCTCTCAAGGTATTACCAAGTTATATAGTCCATAAATTATAAGTGTTCCAAACCACAACAGTATGTTTTATCATCACCATATAAGGAAGGCCCATACCACGTCCATACCCACTCCATACCACAACAGGTGCACAACAGTGAGTTTTATAACAAGATATTTCCACACCCTAGCCATCTTTCGAATCAACAAGAATCACAATTTCCTAATGAGTTAATATGCACTCCACACAAACATGACGAAATTAAAGAACACTTCCATTGGAAACTTTTAAGATCTGAAACAATAAACATCAAATGGACTATCAAGATTTAAACTTGAAAATTTCTCCGATTTCTCAACTTTGTTGTCAACTTCTAAACTATTTCCATCAGCATTGTGGCCAATAATATCTGAAAATACATTTTTGCCAATTCCTGTACAGCATGAGACTGAAAAAGAGAGTGAAAAGAAATACCTTTGCTTTTAGTAACCATACAAAACTTGGACTCTGCTATGTAGCTTCCATGAGCTAATAACACATAGTCAGCTAATAAGATTTCAAAGCATAAGCAAAAATGAAGCAAAACTGTAAGGCATGCTAAAAAACGTGTAAATAACGAGCACATCGAAATTAAGTGTGAATTAAATCTGAGTATCCCACTGCTTGTTCAATATTTTGGAAATGCATCTTCATACCTCAGTATTTACATGCATCTTCAACATGGAAACAAAATAGTATCGTTTTAACTAGACAAGATAAGTTTACAGCATAATTTTCATCTCTTTCAACTTTAACACTCCGTAAGGTCCCCATGTTAAAGTTGAAAATCATACAAAGACAATAAATAACAGTAGTAGTAAATCTAGCTGAAAAGCATACAAAGACCACAAATAACATCAATAGTAAATCTAACTCATGTATAACTCAGAGTACAAAGAAAACAAATAATATAACCCACTAGGAGAGTTGAAACGTGGTTGAAACCTTCCTTATACTCAACAATATTTTTTTAGATAAAATCTTGTCTATTAAGAGACAAGTCACTATAGGAACAAAGGACCACCAAAGGACATACTTGAAAGTGAATAAATTTAGTTACCTAGTCGACAAGCAAGGAATCCCTAATTACTAGAGCAACAAAGCAAGGAATCCCCATGGCTTAAGCATGTTTAAGTGGACTAAGATCTCTGTTGCACTGTATGAGTGTTTGGGTCTGCTTAAAGTGAACCGTAAGGAAACCCGAATTACTGGAGCAGCAGACCCAAAAACAACAATCGATAAAATATCAGGTAATGATGAAATTGCACACACAAAATGTGCACAAACCAGATCTCTGTTTGTAGCCCATACAAATCCCATGGCTTTCTTACAACTTATCACACTCAAATAGTGCAACAAACAGATCTCTGTTTGTAGCCCATACAAATCCCATGGCTTTCTTACAACTTAGCACACTCAAATAGTGCAACAAATATATTAGACCACTCACGTATGAAACTACGGGGGTGTCTCTAACGGACCAATACCATATCACATCCGTTCATACTGGGTCTCCCAACTATTCCACTCCTCAACACAACTGTATCATGCGAAGCCTCATCTATAGTAGTAGTGTGCTTCCTTGATTTCATGTATTCATTTCGAGAACTGGCAATATCACCACTTGCCGACACCAAAGAGAACCATCTATTGCATCATGTACATTCCACTCTTACTTTTTCCTTGTCATCATAGTTTGCAAGTGTTGCTTCCATCACCTTGAAAACATTAGGATCTTGTGTTTGGTTGAAATCATCTAGAAGTTTGATTGCTTGATTAATATCAAGTTGATATCTAGCCACGGTTGTCTACTTTGATCTGTTACCCAGAGGAATTTCATTAATTCCCAACATTGAAATATGACGTTGATGGGATCATGTTTTCATATGATTGTTTTTGAAGTTACGAAGCATTCGCGCTGCCAAGGATACTTATCCCGTTCCATAATCAATTCCACAAATTTCACAACGGATATTTATATTAGGTTTTCCATTTTCTGAATATACCTTGAGTGTTAGCTTCTCCTTGACAAACTCTTCCGTTAAACTCTTCACTTTCTATTCCCAAGATGCCAATACATTAGGATCAACCACTACAACTTGTTCCACTGACTGGGACACATGATCAACCGCTTCAACTTGTTCCACTGACTCGAACACATGATCAACTCTTGGTTGTTTATGCATAGGTTCCTCCACATTCCCTTCAATGTTTTCAGATATTGGCATTCCTTCCATTACATGTGATTGCAATGATTCAACAACGATTGTATCTAATTTTCTCTTAATGCCTATATTTGTTGTTGTAGGTTTCCTTTTTTGCTCTTGCTTTGTATTTAAAGGATGTCCAATTGGGCCAATAAAATCAAGAGGATATCCGATGATTTCATCATCCACAGTTTCAAAATAGATATCAGCATATGTACAACCTTTTCGACATTGAACTGTTCCAAGGACACAATTCTTTTCACCAATAAAAATTGCAAAGCTCTCAACATCACTTGGATCCATCTGCATTTCCATCCATGTGTACCCTTTAGTATGTTAAGAAATGAATAAAATTATAACAATTTTTTTTAAAGTTCGGATATAATATGGCTACGAAATGAGGCGAGTGCATCCATAAATAAATGAAAAAAGAAGTAATTCAAATTTACACATGCATATTAGTTCATTAATAAAACAAAGAGCTACGAAGCAAGGTATACACTTTCAATTCAAATCTCTAAAAAGGATGAAGAAATATTACTATCGGGATGAAACACCTTGAAACAAAATGTATTGTTAGTGGCTTATTCAGATAGCCCTCCCCAAACTGAAGATTCCACTTCAACGTACCTGTAGAAGATCAAAAGGTGATCAAAACAAGTCGAGATGAAAAAACATAGAAACTCTCCCTTCAAATGATGCTCATAATCATTAAATGTTTTGGTGGGTTTAGCCTATTTACCGTTGTTGAATTATACTCAAAAAAGTTCTAACTTTAATGATTGTTAACTGTTGAATTATACTCAAAAACTTTCTGACTTTAGCACTCTAGGGGATTCCTTAAACACAACTAAGTTTCAAAGATAATTCTTGGAGTTAATATTTTGATTATGAAACTACGCTGGAAAGATTTCAGATTTGGATTATTGCATCTAAAAGAGGGAGATTTTAGGCAATGTTTGCACAGTTCCAAGCTAACAAATTATTTTATGATTACAATGTTGGTAGCAAGACATAGGACATTGGCAAGAGACTTGTGTTTGATGTTTAAATACTTTGGGCGGTTGTGGAGGCCCTAATTAGATTTTAAATTAAGGTAAGTTGAAATCAGTTTTATGTTATCATGTTTTTTAGATTATGAAATAGTTCATTGGTTGAGGAGTAGAATTGGTTGTTCAATGGTTAGCAAAGCTTGAATAGTACGATGAAGAACTATTTAAGATATCTGAAAGTCATCCCTATTTAAGATCAAGGCTTAAGAGTATTAATATACAAGGGCAATACACACTCCACACACATATTGCACTATACTAAGGTCTAAAATTCATTCTTGTAGCAAATAGTAAAATATTTTTCGGGGGTGCTATGTCATTTTGATGTAGGATTGAAGGATGGTTTGGGGTTTCTTTTTATAGCAGTTTTAAAGGATTCAACTAATAGTGGAACTTGTGGAATGTTGCCAAGCAAATTTGTCGATGACTGTCTAAAGATTGAAATTTCAAACCAGCAAGATGTGCTTCACTATGAGATTTGACGGTTGTGCTTTGGTACTGTTCTATTACCCTTTTTATTGGGAAAAATAAGAATTGTTAGGGTACATATTAAGGTCTAATATATCGCTATGGATGATGGGGATGCTTATGAGGTGGTGCATTGGAGTAAAAATAAAAAATGTGAAGTTCAACAACATGTTTGGAAAAATCTCTAATCTATTTTCCTAAGATTTTGCTTTGAAATTCGGCATTGGATTTTTTCGAAGAAAGGCTTAACTAGTGTATGATTGCTATAGATAAGCTAATATAGAAGTTTTGTTTTTATTGTGAGCTATTTTGGTGTTTATGTGTTCAACTATGATAAAAGAATCGCATGCCTATCACATAATGTGGCTAAGTTCATAAAGAATCATGTATTACTTCTGCTAATAAATACTTTTCTACATTTTTTAGTATATTATTGGGTGAGATATTCAGTGTTATGTGCCACAATTGGGGGGAGTTATAGAGGAGTAGGGTTCACAACAGCTGGTATGAAAGAAAAGGTTACAGAGTTGTGACTTCTTGGAGTAAATTATCAGAGCTTCAACTACAAGATTGAGGCCTTTCAAGGGTTTAAACTAGTGAAGTTATTTGCTATTGAGTATGGAAGCTTCATATTTCAAGTTGTTTCGTTAAAAACATTCTGCAGAAGAGGTCAAAGTACCCAATCCAACAAGTGCATATGTGAATTTCCCCAAAAATTGTTAAGGAAAGACTCTAATTTCATGAAGAATGCATAGTGCCGGAAATTTCTCCTTTCAGTATGTACAGAAAAGCAGTTAGGCCTTTTTCAATGTATAAAGGTGAACTAATTCTTCAAAAAAAGTATTTGGTACCAAACATATTACTCTAAGTAGAGAAAAGTTCAAGATTCCATCATTTTGTTGTGTAATGCATTATGTGAAGGAAGCAGAATATTGTGAGTGAAGAAGGAAGATTCCTAGCGCTTAAGGACAATGAGGTGTCCAACATAAGGTAGAGTAAAAAATAAATAAATGACTCTATGTCCTCACTCTAACACCTATTCAAAGTGAACTAAAATCAATTCAATACAAAGTCTTGTTGGTGAAGGAGAAATCCATAAGGAAGGGAAAGGCATGAGAAAGGAAAAATCTATGAGGAAACCAGACTCTATGAGGTGAAGGAGCAGTATGTCATGTGAAGGTCAATTCCGTGAGGAAGCAAAACTCCTGTAGGTGAAGGTAAAGTCTATGGGGAATTCTAAGTCCATGAAAGAAGCAAAACCTTGGCCCTAATATGGACTTTTATTCTAGGCACTTTCTGCAGTTGAGAGATGGCCTCATTATCTGACTAGCATATACACGAATAATGGATGCATGCTATAAAGATCCCTCTTGGTCAATTTCGGGTGGGCTCTCACAAGGTCCAGGTTAAGAGAAATCACTCCATCCCATATCAGATCAGATTACCAACTATGCCACTTACAAGAGATTGAGATTGAGGAGCATCTCATCTTCCATTGTCCCATCCACTATGAGACTAAAGGAAGGTATCACTACCTCTGCCAGGAGTCAAGGAGTTTCCTATCCACCTTCTTCCACTATCTTGACTAGAGTTTTCTCACTCTATTTATGGAGAAGATTTTTTAACTGAGATCACAATCTCCTATGGCCTGACCTAACTAAAGAGCATTAAGAGGATCACCTCTTTCTTCCTGATTGCATCATCATCTTGGAGGAGCAAGCAACAGAAAATGACCCACACCTCTTTGAATTCCAAACCTATGAGTCTTCAGGTTCATCTCAACCCTCACACTAAGGGATCGATTGACCTCCTCAAGATCCCTTCAAATCTACCTTTCTAGACCTCAAGGAAATCACCACTAGTCTGAAAGACAGATTAGTTCCAGAAATCACAAAGTTGAACTCCCCTGCACAAAGTACCACCCACTAGATCAAGTTGAGTAACCAACCTTCCATCAAGAGCTATACAAAGCAAAGTTGGGAATGGAAATCATAGTCAATAGGAATTAGCTATATAAAGCAAAGTTATCAATGAGAATCAAATTCAATAGGAAGTGAATTAAACTAGGTGCAGACCAAAGTTTGGAGTAAAAGGGGAAGTAGGAATAAAAGGAGAAGTGCCTATTTCAAAGTGAAGCAGATATAGCAAAGAAAACTGACTAATGAGCTTAGAAATTGAAACTAGAAAAGGGTGAAATTTGAAAAAGTAAAAAAAAATAGCTAAGTTGGAAGATTGCCACCATGGATGATCAGTTAACAAGTTTACAATGTGCATGAGGCCAATACTATTGATGTGGAAGAGCATTTTAATGGAACCAAAATTGTGAAGTGCACTCAAATTGGGAAGAGACAATGAGAAGTCTCACTAAGCAGATGATAAAGGCCCAAGAAGAGTGAAGTTGTGTGAGTGATCAATTGTTGAAGAACTAAAGAAAAATGCAAAAGTCGTTGATGTAGGAAAAATAAAAGGAATGAAACAAAGACTCCAACAAAAGATCCAAAGTATCAAGAAAATATTCTCTTGTTTTAGCCTCGTATGAATCATTAAAGAGATCTTATGATAGCCATAAGGGGAAAATATCCCACTGAGACAATATATCAAAGATAACTCAAAAAGTCCAGACCACCTATGTTAAGAACTTAAGTATTGTATAATTGTAGTAGAAAAGCTCATCTAGAAATTCTGAGAATATGTGGTGTAATCTTCACTTCTAGCAAAAGGAAGAAGAAGAGAAGTCCAAGAAAGATGTGGAACCAAAGAGCCTTGATGTACAAGTTATGGAAATGGACCTGCCAAAAATAATCACTGGAGGACATCTCCTACTTCCAAGGCTTGACCTCAACCCGTTTACGCCTTCAAAGCAGCATACTGTGTCCCAACTGGAGACGATCATTTTTTACTCCAAAAGAAGGCTATCATGAAGAAGTCAGAAAAGAGAATGAAATGTCCAAACTACCAAAATATTGTGACAGTAACAAAAAGTGCAATCTTCGAGGGTACTCACAAGGACCCTCAGTTTGCGGTAGCAGCCAACATAGCTACAACACAAGCAAATGCAGACAATGTCAACCAGTTGATGGAAGACGTAGCTAAGATGAAGGAAAATCTCTTCAAAGTAAAAGACAATTTGATGAAAGAGGTAGAACAGGAATTGGAGCTGAAAAGAAAACATAGCGTCGTCCTATCCAAAAAGGGGAATATAGCTGAGGATTACCAGAGGTTGGATGAAGAAAAGGAGGCCTTAGTTGTTCAGTTAATGATATTGGAAGGAGAGAAGAATGATCTTGAAGTTCAAACTACTCAGCTAGAATCAAGCAAGGTAGCTTCCAACCAACAAGTCCAAGAGTTCAAAGCTAAGGTGGAAAGATTAGGAAAGGAGAAAGAATCTTTGACCGAAAAACTATAGACTGCAGATAAGAGAAGGATGGATATGTCTCCATTCTAGGATCAAGCCTATAAAATCCAAGAACAAATACATCATTCGCAGGTGACTCTCACGAAAAATATATACAAGATAAAGCTAATGATGGCAAGAATGGATGACATATCAGTTGATTCACAGGAATTCAAACAAAAGTTGTTTAATGTTGCAGAACAGATCAAAAGTCAAATATCCTAGCTAGAGATAGACACTTATTACCCCGACAGCTTGCTTCCCAAGATAGCAGCAGAGTTGAAATCAGAAATGGACCTGTTAGAATTTTGCAGGAGAGCTTCCATAAAACTGAATAATGATATCATAAATACTATACATAAGTGTCAGGAGTTTTATGAGAAGATTCAACAGGTTCATGAAAAATGTCACCTCTCTCCTCTCCCACCAATGAATGAGCTTCCATCAAAGTATCTATGCATATCAGAGTTGCAGAATGGATTGCAAGGAGAGTTAGAATACATAAAAAATTTGGATGTTCTCACAGAAGAAGACATCCACCATTTTTTAGGGAAAGCATCCATACATCTATATTTCCTGGAAGATGGTTGTACATCAGCAGAAGCAGAGTTGGCGTATGTTGAGACCCAGCTATCATACCATGAACTCTCTTTGCAAGTTTTGGAGCCCAAAAGGCTAAATGTCATCAAAGAAGGAGCTAATGCGTGGGAGGAATATTTTTCTATTTTAGCTGGGCCCACATAAATTCGAATTGTAATTACTTTTTGTATTCTCTGATGCACGGGAAAAATAAATTTCTGAATAGAAAAGACAGCTAGAGGCAGATTTTGTTTTTTTTCATTGTATAAACATTAAAAAAAAGATGGAAACTAATTTTGTATTTTATGAGAACTAGAAGACAAAGTTTTGAGATTCCCTAGGGTTAGGGTATGTGAAGAGGAACTAGAGACAATTTTGTAAATTTATAAATATGAGAAGAGAATAGTAACAAAGGACCTTTTGGCGGGTGAAAGGACAGGACTGTTTTGTATGAGAACTACTTTTCTGCATTAATAAAGAAGGATCTATTTTCTTGGGAAAAGCTAGCACACCGATTTTGCTTGGGATATGTGGAATTACTTCTTCACCATTCATATGTATACTGTGAGATTGTTCCAAACCATCTTGAATTAATTCATGGTTATGAATTCTCTTATTTCCTGTATAAACATTTATGTGCTTAATGAGTAATAGAACGATTTAGTTACATCACAGTTATATTTGATATCTTTTGTGTTCTGTTGTAAATGGGATTATGTTATTGAAACAACTATCTGTGAGATTCTTAGGTACATTTCCAGTTTATTACTCATATTCAAGATTTTCCCCCTGCAGGGATAGATTATATTAGTTTAGTTAGATCATATTAGATTACATGCATTTAGATAGGGAACTTGCATCTCATATTTAAACATAAAATACATAAAAAGTGGATCGGGCCGCAAAAGGTGAAAACAAAACTTTAAATCACATATGGTAGTCGGGCCATTAACCAAACAGATTCCCCACACCAAATGGTGGGTGAACTACTTGGGATTGCTTACTAGAGAGAATCCCTTGCTTCTAGTGTTGTGAATTTTGGGGCATAAACACATTATCATCACCATCTTCATCATCATCGTAATACTCGTCATGATCTTTATCATCATCATCATCATCATCATCATCATCATCATCACTCTCTCTTCCCTAGTTTTACACCTCTGTGTGTGTGTGTGTAAACCCACTCTCCCTCTCCCTAACCTCTCCCCCATCCCTAACCATCCTACTCTTTCAATCTCTCTGCTACTCCACCTATCCCAAAACCCCCTCCTCTCTACCTCTCTCCCCTCCTCTCTCTAGCCCTTACTAACTCGGGCTCTCTTATTCTCTCTCTCTCTTCCCTACACCTCCACATACATATAACCACACCTCCCATCTCTCTTTCTCACTCCCTACAACTAACACCCTCTCCTCTCTCTCTCTCTCTCCCTCCTCGCCCCCCTAACCATTACTAACCCCCTCTCTCAATCTCTCTCTCTCTCTCCCCCTCGCTAACCCCCCTCCTAGATCGTTACCCCTAACTAACCCCCCCTCTCTCACTCTCTCTTCCTTGCTTCTACACATCTCTCTCTCTCCCTCTCTCTCTCTCTCCCCCCTCTCTCTCTCTCCTAATCACCCTTCCCCTACCACTAACCACCTCCCATCTCTAATCCCTAAGCCCCTAACACCAAATCCCTATTTAACCTCCCAACCCATAGAAACTATTAAATAAACTATTGAATAAGGTTTTGAGGATTACAATAATGCTAGCGCGTTTTTGCATGAATAAATGCTTTCACGTTTTGTGCAAGTAGGCGTTATTTAGCCATGCACCAAACATATTAAATGCCTAGGATTTTTTTAACATTCCATAAACGGATGCACATTTGTGTGTCCACAATGCTAGTGCGATATGTGTGTCCATAACGCTAGCGCGTTTTGTTTGTGCAAAAATTCAGCAGAATACTTTTATACCCGAAATCTTCGTTTTGTCTTCTCGTCTCCCATACAACGCTGCAAGAAAAAACTTCAAACTCTATGTTCACAATCAACATTCAAGGAAATTGAGGAAGCTCAATACACTCTATGTTCACAATCAACAAGCTTGGAGAGGATTCTACAATTAGCATTTGGAATTGAGGATTCCACATTCACAATTAGCAAGCTTCAAGAGGATTCTACATTCACAATTTCAAGCTTCAAGATGATTCTACATTCACAATTTCAAGCTTCAAGGGGATTCTACATTCACAATGCAACCAAGCTTGATTAATCTATATGAACACAAATGAAGAAGAATCTACATTCATTATTGAGCAAGCTTGAAGAATCTATATTCACAAATGCGGAATTTTCTATATTCACAAGTGAGGTAGAAACTTTACTTTCACATTTGAGCAAGATTGAGGAATCTATATTCACAATTGAGGAATTATCTATATTGACAATTGAGAAAGCTTGAAGAACATATATTTACAATTGAGAAATAACTTATATATTTGAATAGTTGAGCACACCTCTAGAATCTATTTTCTTAGTATTGCTCATTGTGGTCATGTGGAATTCACGCAATCGAAAAAGGAAATCGGAAAGAAAAGAGAAGCCTCAAGCAACCATGGAAGAAATTAGAGAAAAGAAAATATTGGACATGTGGAATCGAAGGCATTCCATGGAAACTCATGCAATTCCAACTGTAGATGATGCCACAGTCGTTCCTACCTATCCACCTCAAGAAAAACGGATAAATTCACCAGAGGGGCCCTCAATTTCAAAAACATTTGATGAACAAGCACCCCATGGCACTAGTCAAGAATTAAGATGTAGGTTCTCATCGGGGGATGTTTCAATTCCCACATCAAGTCAACCTCAGAATATGGTAGAGAATGAATTGCTGGTTAGTGGTTATACAAGCGATGAAGTGAGAGAGTCATTGAATGAAGGATTTACAATGGAAGAAACAAATGTTACAGAGATCTTCTAAGAGAAAGTCCAATTTCCCACATCCAACTACCAACAAGAGAATGAAAGACAAGAGGCTCCTATTGAAACACTGGAGCGTCCTGGTGATTTTGTACATGCTCCAATTCCAACACCCTTACCTCCATTAGCAACTGCACGCCGAAGAACTCCAAAATGTATACAGGTTGATGAAACTCTCATTAGTTCACTTGAAGGTACGTTGTCTAAACGTGCTATTGCTTATCAAACTCGACAAATACTTGACAAATTTTTTTATTCTAAATGTGATGGGGACAAGTGAAAATTATTTTTATCATTGTTAAAATCTAGGTCTATGGCTGTTGTTAGAAGAACATTAAAGATAAAGATGACCAAAAAGTTAGAACCAAGTTCTCATATTGTTAAAATTTTACTAGGTGCATTTAGTACAATTCAAAATAAATCTTGCTCAAAGGATCCCAATGCGGCTCGTCGTGTGTTGTCACAATCAATCGTGAACTAAAACACTAGCGTACTTCATTTTCTTAAACTTATATCCAAAATTATTAATTTCAATGTGAAGACACTTCATAGGTATTGTGTTATAAGAGAACAACTTGAAACCGGTCAAACAAATGTTTGGGCATTCATTGGTAGGTTTCCATGCTCTGATATGAAGCTCATTGATGCGGTAAAGGGATTAGTGCAATATTTTTGGCATGACAACACTAGACCTTCTTCCAACCAAAAAAATGTATTAAAATTCAGAAGGATATAGTTCAAAGGATCATGAACCACACATTAAACATTTTCTTGATATGACACAAACATAATTATATGAGAGATTTAGGAATGAACATAACGAACTTGACTTGGGCCAAAGATCCGTTGAAAAATGAAAACCATGGTATGTTAACATAAACACAATTCATAACACATGTTATTGTCGATACCACATTGAGTATGGTTACTATTATGACACATATACATATATTTTTCGTGTATTGCATAACACTCTTGTGCAAGAATCCTCAGCTAAATTACCACCGATGCCATCTAGAGACTTTATTCATAGCATTTTGTGTAGCAGGCCAAACGATTGCACATTTTATCAAAAAACTTGCATAGATGGGACATTTCCAGGGTGTGGTGGATTCGCATTATTGGAAAAATATATACATGTGACCGATGAGCATGAACTTGGGAGGCAGGAGGTTAACTTGCAGTCATTCAAATATTTCACGTACGATATTGATGGAGGGAATGAAAGAAAAAAAATACAATTGGTCACTTCTCAGGTTGGGAATGAGCTATTGGATAATATTTTTTCTTCAGATTGAAAATTCATATGTAACAATTTATTGATATATGTCTTTATTGTTGATATACCAGGTATGGGTTTGCGACTTCATGGAGGAATTCTTTGAAAAGACACAACAGTATGTAAAGCATGTACATGTGGCTTGTTGGCAAGATGAGCAGTTTAGAATGTGCATGGATAAATTTCCGATTGGGACTATCCTGTCCGTGATCAATTGTGTGGAACAATACACTCTTCAACCGCAAAATGAGTTTCAGATTCAATACTATCACTCAGACCAGGTCAAACCACTTATACTAGGAAACGAGAACTCGACACAATTCTCGTTTTTCTCTCTCCTAATTTTAGTAGCTATTTTTACCTCCGTTTCAAAAAGCGTTGATGCCAGTATCACACATTTTCATTTTGAGGCATTTTTTTGGGCCTTTGAATTATCTTTGTCGTAAAATATATTTAATTTCTATTTTCAAGTGTGTTTTTAGAAATTTAACAAAATAACATACATTTATAAGTAATTTATAATAAAAAACATATACATTTTGCAATTGTTTCTAGAAAATAAGACATTTTTATGGACAAAATAAGACATTTTATTGACAAAATTATAAAAAATTTCAGAAAATAAAGACATTTAAAACCATTTTCAATGAATTTTTAGAGATTTTTTCTATAAAAATGATACTATTTCATATAATTTTCCGAAAAGTGATGATTCACATAAATTCAATACAAAATATACCATATATTTGTAAAAAACATATTAAAAATATTATATATATAAATTTTATTTCTAAAATAAAGTCTGAAAGTCAAAACATTACTAATATATCTTATCAAAAAATTGCCAAATTTAAAATTTTCTTCAAGACATGAAACTAATCAACACTTTAAGTTATTAGGCACTTTTAGTCTCTTGTAATATTTATTGGAATGAGCATAGCTGACACATACATCTATCTTCACAGATTTTTGTATTACTTTGTGGTTTACAGTCTTTTACTATTTCATCCATTAATAGAATTTGGGTTTTTTTATATTACTATGTTCTTTGCAATATCTTCTTTTGTATATTTCCATTTTATCTTTCTTCCTTCATTCAATGAAAAAACGAGATCAAACATCTCTTCCCTATTCCATTGATTTTTATGAACATGATACATTATAAACAGGGAAAATATATTTAATCAATTGGAACACAGATGTCTAAGTGTTAAGATTCCATAGGAGCCCAAATATTTGTATTTTATCAATATTAAAAAGAAAATATATGATTATAGCAAGTGACTATAATCACAATCACATTAGAGAAAACAAATAATTGATAGAAACACACAAAGCCTAGTTTGTGGCTTAAAAATTTAGACATGGAATATATCTATATATCTATGTAGAAAGGTTGAACACCACAAACTTCACAAGGAGGGTTATATTAATTGGCAATATAAAATATGCCTTTGCACCATTCTTAAAAATATATCTAGAAAGATAGAACACTTCAAACTTCACAATGAGGGTTATCTTAATTGCCACTATATGCCTGCCCACCACTCTTATCAATTGTTTCTTTGAATATAATTTTATTGATTTTATTATAAGATATATAACAAAATTCTTAAACTATTGAAAACCTATGTACAAGACTATGGAAATGAGGTATATATGTTTGTGAAAATATCATAACATTGAGCTAAAGAGATACCTATGTACAATAAATATTATTTTTACTAATATTTATATCTAAATTAAAACCTTTTACACTTTTTATAAAAAATCAAAATCATTATTAAACATTAATAACCTAAATCTTTCTATCTTTGGAATGATGGAAATAATCTAAATCTTTAAAATGAAGATAGTTGTTGTCAATATATACATATATTTGATGATTTTATTAAATGTAGTTATAAGTTCAAGTTCCTCTATTATAATTTATTTTTCTAAATCTTTACAAGTTCTATTTCGGGTATTAAAATGCATTTAGATCATTACAGTATTAAATATGAAATCTTATTAATAAATATGAAATATTCAATTGTCAACGATCAAGAATCTTCAATCTTCAATAGATCACCCCTACACCACACATGATTAAGAAATAATATTTTTCAATAGATCATCCCTACGCCACTTCGCCACACACCATGCACGTTTCTTAGTGGATGATAGTTTCCATTCAAACCTCTCTTTTAGAGTAGACTTGATTTCAATTGCATCGAGTCGCCGTGAAAGTCACCAACCGTATGTCGTTTTCCAAAAATTAAAAACTAGTTTTCATCGAAACCTACACCAAAGCACACCTCGTAAGATTCGAGTTAGTTACATGGTTTTTACTTTGTCTCTATTGAAATGATCTTCTCCCCATTCAAAGTCTGCATTTCAGAAGAACAAATTTGATTTCAGTGGAATCCGGTACTTTTGAAAGTTATTGAGATATATGCATACCACTGGGGGCCCAAATATTTGTTAGTCGCTGGACCGATGGCAGAACTTGATCATTTTCCACTTCTGGCTATTATGGTGGTGGTCGTGATTGCAGTCGACAATCAAACCGTGGGCAGAGGGTGCATCCCCCACAAGTATGTGAGTTCAAGATCGTTTATTAACAATCTGGATGCCATTTTGCAATCCCTTCTTTCAAATCTATTCTCAGATGGCTTCGCTAATTCAATGCAAAACAAATCTGGCAAAACGGATCCTGGAAGTGCTCTCTGGAACAGTTTGCATTATTAAAATGCATTTAGATCATTACAGTATTAAAATGATTTTTAAATTTGTAATCGCGTCAAACTTCTTAGCCGTGAGTGAGTAGCTCCCGCTCACTTGGGCACCCAAGGGCCACCCTCACGGCCTGCTCGATGCCCGACATCGAGCAGGCCATGAGGGAGGCCCTTGGGCGCCGAAGTGAGTAGCGTCTTTTAGCTAATATTCACTTGCATAATCTCAAAAATATGGTATTGTTCCACTCAGACAAAACAAATGTTGACCTGTATGCAATACAATAAGAGTACAGATATCATGCAACTCCGTTGAGAGGAGGTTGCAAATCTAGAAAAAATGCATCCACACACTTCTTAAACTCCAAATTTGTGAGGTAGTTGGTGGCAGCGCGTAGCTCGTTCAAGAGAGAGTCCACGATACAAGAGATACACTCTTCAAAGCTTCAACAAGATAACAATTTGAACATGATATAGAGTACCAACGAAATTGCAGGCAGCTCTAATCTCACATAGAGATGGAACGAGTTGAGCAGAGAGCAATCTTCTTTAACCTATGGAAGCATAGCACAGCTCTATGTCCCAACACAGCTCACATACCAACGCTTTGCACCACGGGCGGGCTCCTTCACAGTGTTCATGTAACAATAAGATATCATCAATCCCCCGCTCACTTGGGCGCCCAAGGGCCGCCCTCATGGCCTGCTCGATGCCCGGCATCAAGCAGGCCGTGAGGGCAGCCCTTTGGAGCCCAAGTGAGTTACAAATTTAAAAAGCATTTTTGTTTTTGAATTAAAACTCAAATTAACATTCACTCGCATGGAGTTTGTATCCAAAAACTATGTTCTGCCGCAAGGGCTTCAAAAGTTACATACATACTTCCTCTAGCTGGTCGTTTTGCCATCCTTCTACCTCAATGATACCAGGAGGTACAACAAGTGCCATTTTAGAAAGTAAATATGCTTCCATGTTTAATTCTCTATAAACATGAGCAAAAGAAACCTGTTCAAAGGAGGTGATGAACTCTTTAATTGATAGAAGCATATGTTGGAGGTGGGGAGCGTTGATCCGAATTTTACCATTTCCCAAACTATTACTATCTTTGAGTCCCCAAATAGCTTAATAGGATGCATAATATGAAAGATATATATGAGAATTTTGTTAACTAATATTTTTTAAAAAGTCAATTTAGGATGCATCAAATATTTTTACAATGACTAAATCAATGTTGTTTGAAGTTAATTTTTTTTTAAATATAAGGTTTACATGCTGCAATAAAAGTAATTTTATGACCTAATTATTTATATATATATATATATATATATATATATATATATATATATATATATATATTTTTGTTTAAATCAAATCTATTCTACATCTATAAGTGGAAATGATTTGCTCCATAATAGTCTAATATAAGGCGGTGAACTCTTATGTAATAATTGCATTAGTGATTCATAATGCCATATTGTGTTATTGTGTATATATTTCTCATGTGTCTATTTATCTTTTTTGATATGGTATTAGAGAGAGTGTGATTGTAGGACTAGCCGTGTAGGCAATAGATTTTTTTTTCTTTTTTCTTGAAAAGATAAGCATGCTCTTCTCTTGCATTGAACAATGATCTAGATAATCAAAAGGGCTTGATAGAAAGAGTAGATTATCACAAAATGTTGTCAAGGAGTTACCATGCGGTATTGAAGGGAAGGAGTTGTGTATTCAAGATAGTGGCCATTGAATGTTAACGAGTGTTTTGAAAGGATCACAAGGGGCAGAAAAATGATTACAACTAAGATATTGTTATGGTAGTCTCTATTCCTATAGTTGAAGATTTTTCAATGATTTTCTACTAGTTAAATTTATGTTCAACAATTTTTTTTGTAGTTTTTATTAGTATTTTTCAATTGGAAGATATAGTGTTTCATCATTTAGTATATATAGGGTATTAATATATGTTTCATTTTTAAACTTGTAATGTCAGAAACAATACTTTTGATTAACTATAAAATTTAGTATTTTAACTTTTTTTAATTGATAATTTTCTTGTCATTTCAAATCTTATATTTAAAATTTGTAAAAATATAAAATGAATTTTAACCTCTAAAGAAGTTTTAAACTATAAATAAATTTTTGAATATTTATATGAATTATTTGTTCTTGTATGGTCTAATATATTATTTCATTATGAATCGCATCATAATTTCTTTGGTTTTTATTTGTTAGAGTGGTGAAATTATTTATGATTTTTTTGTTTCTTTGTTTAATATGCAAGTTTCAAAAAAGTTGTAATTTATCTCTTGAAGAAAAAAAAAATTCCAATTTAGATGTTGATTTTAAAGTTTTTGTAAACAAGAGTATGGGATGTTTAGGCCATGGCTCCATTTTTTAACAACAAAAAATTCGTGTATACTGGCATCAACACTTTTCTATTTGGGGGGTGTTTTTGGTGTTTTTTTTTGCAAAAATCAACGTTTTTATGTCTAGATTTCTCGTTCATAGTATAAAGTTCTCCTTTCATAGTATAAGTGGTTGTCATCCTAATGGTCCATATCACCTATAGACATGGGAAAGATAGTACTGAAGACAACCAGGTTATATTGAAGGAGTATCACTTCGACATAAGTGATGACAGGTGTCACGACTTGGCTTTTGTACAACATAGCTTTCAAATGTTCTACAATCACTTGAAGGATAACAATATACGAATGGAACAACATTGGATTTGGTCTAATGGTTGTGCAGGGTAATTCAAAAATGCCCGTGTCTTCCAATGGTTGTGTATGCTCCACAAAAGGCACAAGGTGCCACATATTTGGAACTATTTTGAGACCGGACATGGAAAAGGTGAACATGATGGAGTAGGTATGTGCATAAAGACTGCATTACGTAGGCAAGAAATGAAGTTCACAAATGTATCACTCATATGAGATGCAAAAACCATTTTTGAGTGGTGTGCTTCAGTCATGGGGGAGGGAGAAATAAGGCAGGAAGATCACTCAACCAGGAAAGCACATGTACATAGATATTTTTGGGAGGTGGTGGATCTAGATCGATCACAGTTATATGAGTACAAGACCATCCAAGGAACTTGTGCATTTCATTCAGTTAGAATGTCGAGCAATGCTATACTTGAAATGTGGACAAGGAAACTCTCATGTTTTTGTTCTCCATGTAGTAGTGGTGAATGGGATGAATGTGAATCCATGGATTGGGTTGATAGATGGGACCATGTATCACTCCCCATCGGTCGACGAATAGCTATAGAATTATCCCAGTTGGAGGAGGACCAATCAAGTATTTCACTAGACTATGATCACATATCAGATATTGTACAACCAGGTTTGATTAATATTTTTATATTTTTTACAACTAGTTGTGTCTAATTAGCTGTGTATATTTTTGATAGTTTTTGACAACTAGTTGTGTCTAATTAGTTGACTGAAATGTTGGAACTATATTTTATCCAGAGCACATATACGTAGTGGTTTCCTCGAGACGCAATGCATGGAGCACCATCTATTGGCTGGCACGTTGCTTAGAGGGGAAGAAAACCCTCAATGTCCCATTACACGACTCTGAGGCCAATGATTTTCCGATTGGGTCGATGGTTATAAAGGGAGAATATTTGAACCAGGTTTCCCATTCAAAAAATAGAAAAGGCTATACATATGAATATTATAGACCATGTGGTATTGTATACCATTATACAAACTTAGTTATTGGCATAACCCTCCAGCTGCAAACAATGCTAAGGAAGAATTCATCAAAGGAACGATACTTATTGCCTTATTCCGAGCACGAGAGGTTAAAGGAAACCATTGGTATTCGAGGTGATCCTTATGGTCTAGTCGAATGACCATAGGTAGGTAATTTGGTATGTCGTTTGCATGTTTTATTGTGTACTATGTTATAGGTATGTGGTGTACATGTATGCTATGATTTTGTTTCATGGTCTCATTGAGTATTGACATTAATATTTTGACTATTGCAGCCATACATTGATAACTTGATAGATTGATAAATTGCATATACTTGGTAAACTTTGATAAATTGCAAAAGTTTCATCATGGATTTGTTTTCTTTGTTTTTTTCTCCCATCTAAGTAAACCATAATATCTACATCATCATGCCTATTTTCATGCTCACTAGCACCATCACCATCTTCATGCTCATTATCACTATCCCCATGGTCATTGTCGCCATCACCATGCCACCATGAACATCACCATCGTGCTCTTCCTACCCATGTTTTCACCATCACCATCCCATTTTTCACCATAAGATTCTCATCCATCATCCACACAAATATAACTGTTATATACCTAATTTAGAAACCTAGATGCCCAAGACTTGATCATGGTGTCCATATTCAAATTGAATTCCAAATACTCATATGAGAGGGATTTTGTCATAGTGTTTGAGATAAAGAATTCTAAGTTTGGAATTAAATCCATTGTCCCCCCAACCATGTTTATTCCTCAACACTTATTTATAGTGCACAAAACCTACTAATGAAACTTGTATCCCAGTTAGATGTTATATACCCCCTACAAAGTTCTCATTTTCTATTTAAAAGACTTTTCCAGTGCCCTAAAGCTTTAGAAAATTTAATATGATCATAAATCACTTGGTTCATCACTTGATGATGGTTAAGGCCCCACAATGCATTCATTGTCCTATGTGGAGGTCCAATGACACATTCATGAAGGTTGAGCCTAAGAAGTTATCTTTAGGGCCTAAGTTTGTTGGTTCCCTCCTCTCAGCATGGTCAAGGACCTAAGTCTATTATTTCCCTTCCATGATCATGGCCAAGGCATGAGTACCCTGTTACCGGACAATCTACCAAAAGAGGACTTAAGGCATGATCTCCCTAGTTCAATGCGAATCTAGAACAAATATTGACAGAAAATAACCTACTTTCCTAGATCAATAGAAGTGCAAACTGATGGATAGATCATTTATCTCATATTTGCAGATCCCTTTTCTCTTTGTTGATCCAATGCCCCAGTGTCATTAGATCTCAAGCTGCAAGACCTTGTTAAACACATAGTGTTGATGTATATGTAACTTCGGAATGTATTTCACATATATGTATATTGTATTCCTATAGAGATGGTATTATTCCTCTATAAGGAAGTGTCGTCATTTATATTGTAAGTGTCGTAACTTATACTTGATGGGTTATTAGACCACCTTATTTGGGGTCGGCCCTGTATAAGTCATGTGGGTCAAAGGGTTATTAGACCACCCTATTGGGGGTCGGCCATGTGGGTCAAAGGGTTATTAGACCACCCTATTGGGGGTCGGCCCACTCAGCATTATGTTATGTGGTTAAGTTCGAGCCGACATGAGTTAGGTAAAAAGGCAAGTCAAGTCAAGTATAAATAGAGTGCGGGAGGCACTCTATTTACTCACTCACTTCTCACACATGCTCTCAAGGAGGAGAGGCGCACTTATGGAGGAGGAGGATTGCTGCTAGGTTATGGCTATCTCTATTGGTTGGTTGTATCATTGCTCTATCTATCTCTGAGGAAGTTATTGGGGTTTTTCACCTTTATGGTTTTCCCCAAGAAAATCTTTGTGTCTCTTGTGTGCTTGCATTATTGTCTCCATGATTGATATGCTGTAGATATGCTGTACATGTTGTTCTCTCAGTTAAGATCCTAGATCAGATTGAAGTAAATTCAGAAAATTTAACATGGTATCAGAGCTAGCCTGAAAGAAGGCATGATATGGCATGTATGACACTTGTTGCACTTACGATGCTAGGGCTTGATATAGAAAAAACCAGTCATCGTAGCACTTTAGCTATAAATCCGTTTTGGCGAAGTTTTCGGATCTGAAATTGTTACAGGCCGAAGCTAAGATCTCCAGGTATCTTGTGTCCAAAGGAAAACCTCTAATTCGTTGTACTTTGTGATTTATGAGCTGTACAATATAGGGTTTCTGCCTCTTCCAGATCTGAGTCAAAATCAGGTGACCTTGGGAAAAAGGTCATATCTTGGGCTAGGAAGCTCCAAATGAAATTTCGTAAAAAGTGACAGGTAGTACACAGTCTGTACTATCTCAGAAAAATTTTTCAGAGGCCTAAGTTGAACCAATGACACGTGGAACGCCGTACAAGTTCGCTCTCCTGTATTATCCCATAAATAGGTCACGTTACGACATTTGGCATAACTCTCTCTCAGAGAATCCAATTGAGGTCAGACCTGTCAGGATGGAAAGATAACAGGTCAGGCTATCTCAGGAAACTTTTTCAGACCCTGTGGATCAAAAATTTCGGAGTTACACCAGAAACAATCAAGTACATATTTCTATCAAAACAGAATTATTTTTTGGTACCTTCATTCATGGCTTCCGGAATTTAGGGCTTTGGAGAAAGTTGGAATTTTTGTAATCGGAGACCACGGCTGGATGCTACTCATCAAAATAGAAATTTAGAGACCAATATCAGAACTTTTGGTTGGGCAGAAGGCCGGGCTTGATTAGACCCTAGTTCGGGACTTTGATCAGAAAAGTGGAAAATTAGGGCTTCTGTAAAAATGGGAATTTTTGAAATCTGTGACCACGGCTGGAAGCTCCTCAGAAAAATAGAAGCTTAGAGCTTTGGATCAAACATTTTGATGGGGAAAAAGAGTGGGCTTCATCAAACCCCAGTTCAGGGTCACGTCCAGTGAATCTAGAAGTTTCAAAGGCAAAATTGAGGAGTGAAACTTTGCAGTTTTCAAATTCTGAATATACCAACTTGATCAGCTCATCAAGGCACATATTTCTATCCTATCAGAAGTTTGAAATTCAAAGTTTGAATTTTTGGGGTTTCTCTGACAAACCCATATCCAGCTCAAGGTCCAGTTCTTGCAAATCAAGTGGATTGGGTTAATCCTAGAAGAAGATGGATTGGTCACTTGCATAAGTGAAGAAGTTCCTATTTCAGAGGGAGATGAGGCTAAGGCCTTACATAAGAAGATTACAAGTGATCTCGACAGGTATGACTCATCGAGGTATGTTTTGAGATTTGTTCATAATTAAGTTTATGGTGTGCTTGTCTTCATATTATCACGGTTAGTACAATCTTGATTTTAGACTTGTCATATCACCTTAATAAAATTATGAATGCATGATAGAAGTCATTCATTTATTAGGAGTATGAAACTTATGTTTGTACTAACACATTGTGATGTTGTATGAGTTTTATGTTGTCTACTAACATGAAAGGTACACCAAGAAGACAAATCATGTTCTAGTTCAAGAACATATGATCATGAGGACAAAGATTCATCCACTGCCATGGATCTCATAGAAGATCCATTCTCGAGGTATGTATAACTTAGTTTTATAATGGTTAACTTATGAGACATGCAGGTTACTAGCACAAGTCACTAAAGAGAACCAGAAGACATTATGCGGGTATGTTAGACATAAATAGCTAGCATGCTAATCCAAGTATGTTTTTCCTATATCAAGCTAAAATCCTACCTTGTGTTAGGATCTTATACTATTGTTGATAATAATTATTCATGAAGTCATAGGTTTGAATAATCATGGTTGGATGTATATTATTATAATTGATGATATGACTAACCAGAAGAATCATGAAAGTATAGGCTTGAATAATCACAGGTTTTATGCATTTTATATCTCTTATCTTGATTGATGATTCAACTAACCTGAAGAGTCATAGGCTTGAGTAATTACAGGTTTAGACATGTTATGTTTCTTATGATTTGACTAACCATAAGAATCCTTGAATGCTCATGCTTATTATTTCTGTTTGAAATGATCATGACTATACATGCTTGAGATTATTGTGTTTTAATAGTATACTAATGAATGTATGATTTTATATGAGATCACAAGGATAACACATTCATGATACTAATAAGCATGCATAGGGACCAAGGATGAATATGAGTTCAATAACAGGTAATTCAGGAAGCAAAGATCAAGAGGGAGCACACTCCAGTTGCTCCTGCCAGAAAGCAAAGGAGCACACTCTAGTTGTTCCTGCAAGAAAGCAAAGGAGCACACTTCAGTAGTTTCTGCAAGGATCCAGATATTCAGAGGGAGTTGATCATCTCTCTACATTTCACAACAGAAAGGTGTAGAAGAAGCTACCTCAGATTAGGACTCCAGCAGCTCCTGCAAGGAAGCAAAGACTCAGAGGGAGTCCACCCAACGAACAAACAAAGATAAGTATTTGAATTGTCATTTCTTAAATAATACTGTTCAATAATGTATATACTGATGTTCCTAGAATTAGGTTGTGTATTATGCATATTAGAATAATTGCATTGATGAACAATATACTACTAATATGCATGGGTAAGTAGCCTATGGCACTGTACAACATTCCATTGCTACTTATCTAGAATGAAACCTCTTTGCTGACATGTTGGGAGTTGTGCACACTCTTAACAATGTTCTGGTAGAGATTGGAAGGCATCTAGAAAGTTACGGGATATGGATAAATGTTGTATTGAAGCATTGGCTAAGATAATTGCATGACTGTATGGCATATTTCTTTATGTGTAAGAATTTGTTCTGAAAACTATAAGATGTTTTCTAATCATGCAATTTAACTTGTTGTGTAGGAAAGATCATATGCCATCTCCTACAAAAGGACTACAACATTTGTTCCAGCAAGAAAGATATCTATTGAAGATATTGAAGTTCCCAGGATCTGGGATGAAGAAATGGAATGCCATGATCCGTAGATCATGAAGAAGATGTTTGGGATGCAGTCCCAAGACCTGACAGGGAGTCATATGTATGCAGATTGAAGAAAGCCTTGTATGGCTTGAAGCAAGCTCCCAGAACTTGGTATGGTGAAGATAGATTGATTGCCGACACGCAGCGGAGGCTTACTACCGAGTTCGAGATGAAGAACTTGGGGATGATGCACTATTTGTTTTTGGCATGGAGGTGTGGCAAAGTGCAGATAGAATCTTCCTTGGACAAGGGAAGTATGCAGTAGAGATCCCAAAGAGGTTCGGGATGATGGATTGCAAGGCCATGGCCACACCTATGGCATCGAATCTGAAGCTTCTATGTGATGCTTCATCTGAGTCAGTTGATGTCTCTATGTATCGTCAGATGATTGGGTCCTTGATGTACCTGACGAACACAAGACCAGACATTTGCTTTGCTGTGAACACATTGAGCCAGTTCCTGACGGATCCGAGAAGTGTTCACCTGGTTACTGTAAAGCATGATTCTGAGGTACTTGAAGGGTACAGTGGATTATGGGCTCAGGTATGAGGCGAATCAAAAGTTTAACCTGGAAGGTTATGTTGATTCAAATTGGGCTGGCAGTGCTGCAGACAGGAAGAGCACATCTGGGTGCTGCTTCAGTATGGGATCAGGTGTGATCTCTTGGTTTAGCAGGAAGCAGTCCTGCGTAGCACTGAGTATAGCTGAGGCAGAGTATGTTGCAGCCTGTTCAGCTAGTTGTTAGGCAGTATGGCTACGGAAGCTACTGTCTGAGTTATTTGATCTCCCGTTGGAGGCTACTGGTATCTTCTGTGATAACCAGAGTTGTGTGAAGCTGTCCGAGAACCCAGTGTTTCATGACAGGTCGAAACACATAGAGATCAAATATCACTATATCAGGGATATGGTGCAGAGAGGAGCTGTGAAGCTCCTGTATGTTGCGACGGACGAGCAGATTGCAGATGTGCTGACGAAGCCACTAGCCAGGGTGAAGTTCGAGTACTTCAGAGAGAGGCTTGGCGTGTTTCAGATCAAGGATACTTCGAGGAAGAAGTGATGGACACATTTGCTGAAGCCATTCCAAGCATGTTGGAAGGAGGATCCTTCACATGGCTGTGGATGTAAGCGCTGGATGATGAGCATCAGGATGATGTTCTGGTTTCTGCTTGGATATGATCAGTTGGATCATTTTATGTATGTATGTATGCATCATGTTGGATGCTTGGACCATGTATCTGTATATGTATCAGGTGGATACATTGTATGATCAGGTGGATCATGTATGGTGATATGTATCATGTATTTGTATTTGTATCAGGTGGATACATTGATGATCAGGAGGATCATGTATGATGATATGTATCAGGTAGATACTTGGTATGCATCAGGTAGATGCATTGATGATCAGGAGGATCATGTATGATGATATGTATCATGTATTTGTATCAGCTGGATACATTGATGATCAGGAGGATCATGTATGATACTTGGTATGCATCAGGTAGATGCATTGATGATCAGGAGGATCATGTATGATGATATGTATCATGTATTTGTATCAGGTGGATACATTGATGATCAGGAGGATCATGTATGATACTTGGTATGCATCAGGTAGATGCATTGATGATCAGGTGGATCATGCAGCAGGATGTTGCAGTGATGATCAGGATGATCATAGATGACGAGCTTCAGGATGTTGCTCCAGATGACATGCAGCAGGACGTTGCAGTGATGATGATCAGGATGATCATGGATACATCAGGATGATGTATGGTGAGTATCAGGTTGATACTCTATGGCCGTGGATCAGGTTGTGCAGATGAGCATGTAATTCGTTGCCCTGGGAGATTTGTAGATGGTCTTTCGAGGTTTTGCCTATGGCATGTAATTCGGTGCCCTGGGACATCTGGCAAATGCTCTTTCGAGGTTTTGCTCTGGGAGGACATGTAATTCGTTGCCCTGGGAGATCTGCAGATAGTCTTTCGAGGTTTTGCCTATGGCATATAATAGCGCCCTGGGATATCTGGCAGATGCTCTTGCGAGGTTTTGTCCTATGGCATGTAATTCGTTTCCCTGGGAGATCCGATAGGTTGGGCTGTGTGCCCGTAATCAGTCCTGGGATGCTCTTGCGAGGTTTTGCCATGACCACATGTAATTCGTTGCCCTGGGATATTTCAGGTCGGAGTTGTGTACCCGTAACATCCTGAGATGCTCTTGCGAGGTTTTGTGGTGGACCACATGTAATTTGTGCCCTGGGAGATTTCAGGTCGGAGTTGTGTACCCGTAACATCCTGAGATGCTCTTGCGAGGTTTTGTGGTGGGGTCACATGTAATAGCGCCCTGGGAGATCCTACAGGTTGGAGTTGTGTACCCGTAACATCCTGGGATGCTCTTTCGAGGTTTTGTGACGCACGTAATAAGTCCTGAGGATTCCACAGTATGGCCAGTGATGACGAAGACCTGCAGGTGGTGGGCCTACATCCAGTATGAAAAAGGACTGGCTCTGTAGAACTTCCTATGACGAGTAGATTCAGAGATTGATTGAGATAGCAGCAGCAGTGACGATGATGATGACTCGATGACGATTATCCAGAGAAGATGACTTGTGCTAGAAGAACTGTGCTGAGAAATACCTTCCTAGTTAAGAGGGAGTGTTGATGTATATGTAACTTCGGAATGTATTTCACATATATGTATATTGTATTCCTATAGAGATGGTATTATTCCTCTATAAGGAAGTGTCGTCATTTATATTGTAAGTGTCGTAACTTATACTTGATGGGTTATTAGACCACCTTATTTGGGGTCGGCCCTGTATAAGTCATGTGGGTCAAAGGGTTATTAGACCACCCTATTGGGGGTCGGCCATGTGGGTCAAAGGGTTATTAGACCACCCTATTGGGGGTCGGCCCACTCAGCATTATGTTATGTGGTTAAGTTCGAGCCGACATGAGTTAGGTAAAAAGGCAAGTCAAGTCAAGTATAAATAGAGTGCGGGAGGCACTCTATTTACTCACTCACTTCTCACACATGCTCTCAAGGAGGAGAGGCGCACTTATGGAGGAGGAGGATTGCTGCTAGGTTATGGCTATCTCTATTGGTTGGTTGTATCATTGCTCTATCTATCTCTGAGGAAGTTATTGGGGTTTTTCACCTTTATGGTTTTCCCCAAGAAAATCTTTGTGTCTCTTGTGTGCTTGCATTATTGTCTCCATGATTGATATGCTGTAGATATGCTGTACATGTTGTTCTCTCAGTTAAGATCCTAGATCAGATTGAAGTAAATTCAGAAAATTTAACACATAGAAATCAACAAGCAATGAAAGCCTACATTTCGTATGATTGATATAAGTTAAAAGTTAAGGAAGAAAACTCTAAACATCATCAATGAGACACCATCTATGGAAAGAGATTATATAAACTGTAAATGAAGAAGTTATAGAGAAAGGAGAAAGATACAACCAAAGCCTTAATGTTGCATCCTCCATCCAACACGTCCAAGCCAAACCCCCTAGATGGTACAAGCCTTCAAAGATGATTAGGGATCACCAATATGGATTCTACCAGCATAAGGATACTATAGACCTTCCTCCCTTCCCATGGAGAGAGGGGGTGTTTATATATAGATAAAGAGATAGGGTAGGTTGAGGATTAGGGGATGATGGTTAGGGGATCCTCCCATTAGGTTAGGAACCGAAATGCCACCTCACTGAAAGTCCAGGGGATAGGTCTCCACCTAAACAAACTTCTAGAAAGACCTCGAGACTCCCCAAAATAGCCTCTAACTAACCCTGGTGCACCCTGGTAGAGGAGATAGAGCGCCAGAGAGGGTTAGGCACACCTTGTAGGAGGACAAAGTGAGCTAGTGGCTCACCCTAGCTGACTAAGAATTGCGTTGGTGCACCCCAGATGAAGGATAAGTGTGCTAACCTACTCAGACAGGGTCAACCGAGAAGGGATAACCTTCAGTTGAATGTGTTTTATCCTAGCATGAGTTAAGGGTTCAGAGCAAAGAGTTTACATAATGGTCATGATGACGACAATAGGTCATGATAATGACACTTGCACAATGGTAATGGCGATGACACTAGGTCATTATAACAATACTTACAACACTTGCGACACCTGCACAAGGGTGACGACATTTTGGTGTAACAGAATGCCCCCCAAAGCATGAAGCTGGAGGAATAAGATAGGTGAAATGCTTTATAGTAAGCAAATAATAATGGCAAGGACTTTTTGGTTGGAAGGAGCTGCTACAAAAATGACCTTGAGGTCCACAACTCTCATATGACACAAAACATAGCTGTTGACCAATACACTGCAGATCTATGGTAGTAAAGACCGACCGAACACAATCATGGCTACTAGACACAATTGTAGATCCATGATGAGAGGATAACACAACCACGACCAACACAATGTGGATCCGTCTAATATGACTCAAACAATCTCCATTGCAACCTGGGTAAAATATGACTTCCGAGGTTCTTCAAGCCAAACCCGCAATGATACGAATCTATCCATGTGATTAAAAATGTCTTGACGTCGAACATGGTAGAAACCACTTGATTACCGGTTATTGAGGTATACCGTTAACAAGTGTGAGGTAAATCACCATTGGTGTCAATGATTCCCAAGGTATCATAGTACAAACAATCAAAAGCGAATCAATGAGCTGAAGTCGAGCGATACATGGAATCTTTCCATCAAAGAGCAATAATGTATCCCCATGTCGAAAATGAGGTAACCTTCCATTGACTAGGCATGTAGGACCAAGGTACTTGAATGGTTTCTCGATTCAATCCTTGGATGATGTGTTGGCGTCAACAAGGATGAATCTATTGTAGGAGGGCCATGATGAATCCCCCATCAATGACACGAAACGTGATCACAGATATTTGAAATGGACCAGACAGTAATGTATGAAACTGACTCAAAGGTAACCAACATGATGGAAGGTGACAAGACTACAGATAATAAATGAAACTCCTCTTGAACATGAGCATGGCATGACCCGACAATATTGACAAACGAGAACAATGCTGACTCTGTAATGCGACTGATGGTGGAAGCATTAATTGGGAGACATAAAGGAGTGACGCGACTCATAGGAATAGTGAATCAATGACAAACTGATTTTCCCAAGTACTGAATGCATATGCAAAAGACTGCCATGTTCAAGAGTGACTACGAACTACCGCAAAAACAATGAAGCACAACTTCTTTCCTGTTTCCCCATCATGATTGATGAGTGCCTCACTTGTTTTCTCACGAGCTTGAGGAGGGTAAATAGATGCTTGGTATAGCTCATCCCATGGATGATTCGAATCACAAATGTTTTACGAACCTAGGATAGGAGGGGTTTGTCCCATGGAGGGCCCTTCAATGTTGAATTTTAATGAGTCCAAAGAAGGTAAAATCGGTGTCATTTCATGTTTAGAGAGTCTAAAAAGAACTAAAGAAGACTCCAAAGGTCATTTTTCGTAAGATTAGCCTCTTCGCTTGGAAAAGGGTAGAACAACGTGAGAGAGGACTTTTCCAGTCATGATTGGCTAGAGTATTCCTTTTTCGTAACTGGTGCCTCTTGGCCTAAAAAAGGGGTAAACTATCACTAGGAAGATGATCATTCAAATACTTTTACAAGCGTGAACGTATCAAATTCGCTTGGCGATCTTTCCGTATTTCAATATCCTAAAAAGATCTTAAAGAGGACTCCATGAAAAACTTTGTCATGGTTGGTGACTAAGCACGACAAAGGAAAAATTAAAGTCGACACAGTTCTTTTTCCATAAATAGTCTAGCGAGGCCGGATAAAGTGATAGACCTATACTCGTTAGACACACCTTTTTACTCAAATTTTTAACAAGCACGACAATGGTATCAAAAGAACTCAGAATCTTTTTCATATTTGAACCAGAGCAAGAAAAAGTAAAAATTAAGCTCAACCCACTTTTCATGTTTCAACCAGAGCACGAAAAAGTGAAAAGTAAGATCAATACAATCTTATTATTTTTAACAATCTCGAAGACAAGTGAAAAGAATGCTCATGATGTCTGCTTCATTTTGTAATGAGCTTGTAACAAAAAATGAAATATGCTCAAGGTTATTTGTTTCATTTTTAATGAGCTTGATATAGGAAAATGTTGAGATATTGTAACTTCTTAGAATATTATATTTGTACTTTATTATTCCGGAGATGTTTCATTCCTCCATGGAGACCCTATTGTATATCCAGAGATGTTTATTCCTCCGAGAGAATGTGGTAACTAGGTTTATTAGATCTCCCATGTGGGGTCGTCCCTGAGTTAGATGTTTAGGGGTTATTAGACTCTCTTAGGAGAGGTCGGATCAGTTAGGGTTAAAAGTCAATTAGAAGATGAGTATAAGTAGAGGAGGTGTGTTCCTCACTTATCACTCATTCACTCACTTGTGTATTGCGCATAGGGGAGAGAGAGATATGCATAGGAGGAGAAGGATCTATTGTTTCGAGACTACATCTTTGTATTGGTTGATTATCTATATTGAGGAAAGATTTGTTGGGTTTTCTACCCCATGAGGGTTTCTCAGGGTAAATATTTGTCTATCTTCTAATTGTGTTTCTTCCAGTGATCTTTCTTGTGAATTTAGGCTAAACTTAACATGGTATCAGAGCTATCCTGAATAAGACATCTTTCACAAGGTAAAAATACCTCTCTCTCCTCCTCTGGTGAAAATTAGGGTTTCTGCAAAATTTTGAATTTTTGGACTCTGAGAGAATGGCTGGATGCTCCTCCTAAAAATCAAAATTCTGAGCCCTAGAATGAACTTTTTGAGTGGGTAGAACCCCGAACTTTGTCAAACCCTAGTTTGAATTTTGGACGAGAAAACTAGAAAACCAATAAACCAAAAAAACTGTGAACCCGTGCACTAGTAACTAGAAAAAGTGTGAACCAGAAAACCAGAAAACCTGTTGCAGATCCGAAAGTTGCTGGTCATATTTGAAGGGTGAAAAGTTAAAGTTTTCAGAAGCAGAATACACCAGTCATCTCAATTCAATCAAGCACATCTCCTAGTAAGTTTTTATTCTATCTTTTGAGAAACTTCAAATTCTGTGACCTCTTGGATAAGATGGATCCAAGCACTAAGCTTGAAGACAAGCTAGAGTCTATAGTAAATTTTTGGGCATGGAAATATAGGATTGGTCTCATTCTTGAAGAGAATGATCTTGCCCAATATATCAAATATGAGGTTGCAGAACCTGCGGCAGATGAAGCCGAAGAGATTATAAGAAGGAATTGATTAGGGCAAAAGAGAATTATTGTTGATTCTATCAAGGACCACTTGATTCCCCAAGTGGCATCCAAGAAGACCCCAAAGGAAATTTATGATGCCCTAGGCAGAATGTATGAAGAGAGGAACATCAACAAAAAGATTAATTTGAGAACTCAATTGAAGAATACCAAAATGAATAAAGCAGAATCTATTCAAGATTATTTCACAAGGGTCTCCCAGTTCATGGAACAACTACAATCCATTGGAGACACCCTTGATGAAGATGAACTAGTCATGACTGCACTTAATGGTCTCACTAGACCTTGGGAGTCATTCATCCAAACCATGTGTTTAAGAAAAGAAAGTATGAAGTTTGATGTGGTATGGGAGGATTGCATTCAAGAAGAGTCTAGGCTAGCCAATAGAGAATCCTTGCTCAAAGAAGATGACCAAGCTTTGGCACTCACACCAGAAGAAGAAGGGGTCATTTCAACTCCATGGAGAATGGCCATAAGAGGTCTCATCCTCCACATAGATTTCAAAAGAAAGAAGGAGTAAGGTCAGAAAGAGACCTCTCCATTGTTAAATGTTATAGTTTCACAAACTAGGACACTTTGCTAGAAATTGTCCTTCCAGGAAGAAGAAGAATTGTTGGGTGTGTGAGCTATCTCAAAGAAAACACCTAATATTTAATTATCGACTGGGGTTGGTAATCTTAGAGTTGAGGCAAAGTATATGCTAAGGTAGGATAATACCTAAATTTCATCTTGTCAGAACTTAGAAGATTAAATAAAGAAAAGATCGAAAGATCTTTCAAAATGAAAAATGGAGTCAAACTTCAGAAAAACAGCAAAGAAACTAACTGAACTTATCTGAACTACTAGATCAAAATAATGTCAAACAATGTTTCTCTTTTAAACAAATAAGGAAGACAAAAGCTACTCTTTGTAGAAATGGAAACTACTTAATCATATGAACAGGAAAACTGAGTTAAAGCAAATTCTAAACTATTAATGACTTTAACAACTATTCAAAACTACTACAGCACCTAATTCCATTCTCCTTGGAAATCCTAAGGAAAAGTACCAAATGTGATGGGAATAGTGGTGGATGTATTGAAGTGGCTTTCAAAAGTAACAAGAAAACAAAATGGAATTAAATCTAATTTAACCTCTACAAATAAATGCAAGCTAAAGATTACCCAGCTACAATTAACTTTGAACATACTGACCTATCTCCTATTTATAAATGAGGAACTTGAACTGAAGAAGTCGAGAAACAAGTAGAAAATTGATAAAGATATTAAATTCAGAAGCAAGTAGAAAACTTGATAAAGATATTATACTTCCGAAGTAAACCTTATTCCATGAATCCATTATTAACATGAGAAGAATAATCCAGGATTGAAATGATTTAGAGAATGAAATTACTAACTTAACAGAATATTGATATTATTAACATATTAAAAATGAAACTAATAAATTCTGAAACCATAAAGCATATAAGGAAAATATAACTTGTAAATAACTGAAACAGAGTTTTAAAGAAAAGGGGAATGACAACTAAAGAAGATAACAAAACTTGATCAAAATTTCATATAAAATGCAACAAGGTCTTAATGATTCCTAAAATACTAATTAAGGATGAAAGAGATCATAATTGGAAGGAAACCTAAAAACTGGATTCTAATTAAGCAAATTGATGAAAGAAGTGGTGAGGTCTGAAAGTCGGTCTAGATGGCTATCCGAATGACAGTTCGAATGGAAGAAAAATAGTTTAAACTAAAGAGAAGAGAATATGGGATGATCTTACCTACTAGCTCGCTAATGCATATGATCCTATCATGCAGGGGAAGCAATGAACAAGGTGGTTAAGAGCTATAGTGAGAAGAAGCTATCTATGTTAATGATAATTTATGAAACTAACTATTTCTATTTTATCCTGAAATGAGATGGAGATGTAACTTAAGCTAATCTTATGCTAGTAGGAAGAAACTATAGAATTCTAGTCTATGAGCAGATTTAGAAGATTGAGCTATCTATTTCACTAATTTAAAGAAAACTATTTAAGCAGTTAAGTGAACTAAGTGCAATCTAAACTACTTAACTAATTGAAATAAACTAAACCTAAGCTAATTAAACAAACCAAATAAATCTAAGTGTGGCCGGTCAACATTTACTTCTAAAACATTAATAAAACAAAATATACATAACAGAAATAAAAACATTATTTACATAAACAACATAGCATCATTTTATATCACAGTACAGGAACACCATATACAAAGTAGATACATAAATAAAATAACAGCATGTTTTATTTACAAAAGACAACGACGATTCATATACATTGATGAAGAACCACTGGCTATTGAGGGGCCTGTCTCAGCAGACAGAGGCTAATCCTTTAATCAATCAATCACCATGCATGCTTGACAAATTCCCATAAAACTAAAATAGAGATATATTAATAAAAGACAGAGTTACAGTGTTCTAATATTCATTTGTAGCTGAAAAGATAGGCAAATATAAAAGTAAAAGATTGACTGACTAATCACTAACTCGTCTCTGCTATAGGGATGTTTATTTATACAGTGTTACAATGAAGAAAGCAATTCGACCCTTTAGAGGTCAACTGCTTAATAACAGTCTATCATGAATGCCCAAAATGGCTCTGTTTAATAGTTCGTGACACGCATAAGCCAAGGGATGGCTCTGCTTAACCATTTCGCGACAGCTCATAGCGAAAGAACAACCTCATAAAGTTTATGACAGCACACAGAGCTTTGTTCCAGATTCCACGACGTTGATCCTTCATGCGGTTGCTGAAGCGTCAATGCTCCTTTGATGTGAGTAGAGATGAATGTGATGTCGAACTGAGCGCATAGGAGAAAGGATATTCTAGAACATGTGCTCACGTACCATCAGGGCCACATCCCAAATAGAATCCATGTGGTGGTTTACTCTCTAACAACCCGAAAATATCTCAACCAACGATCTCGTGGGTTCAATGCAGGGTTAAATGACGCACTGAATGCGATTGATTGTTTACAACTTCAATACGAGTCTAATGAAGATTTGCTTGAGAGCCATAACTTGCAAGATAAAATATAGTCACTACATAAGTCAAATAAACATCAATAAATCATAATATGACAATCTTTTACCCAAATTCATATGATGTGTAAACAAACGCATACTTGCTCCATTTGATGGCCTTAATGGCAAAGAGAGTGACTGAGAACATTAAAAATGATAAAAGAAATGCCAATCAGAGTGCACTTGATATTCAAAAATGGTGACAAAACTGGGCACCAACAAGAATCTTCACAAAATACATCATGCACATCTAGCAGAAGATGATAGTGAAGAAGAAGAAGAGAAAAGGCCTAAAAAGAAGAAAGCTAAAGTAGAAGAAGAAGATGCAGAAGAGTATGTTCTATTCTCTGCACTCTCTGGATCAGTAACACCTGGAGAAGATACATGGCTCATTGATAGTGGTGCTTCAATGTCATGTTTCAAAATTGGCTTTGGGTCACAATGGACTAATCACAATGTCCATATTCATTAGTGTTTGTCAAATTGATGCTAAAGGTCAAATAATTGCCAATGAGGGAAATTACTAGTTTCCTAGGTTTGGGGTGGAAGCTTTGGGATTGTGAATAATGGGGATAATAAATGATGTTGGAACATTAGGATGGCATAAATATCTAATAAAGGAGATAAATAAATATATACAAGTGAAAATCAAAGTGCCATTTCATCATGAAGACACATGGAGGAAGTGGGACCCACATATGGGTAGATTTCCCCACTACATTTGGCATCATTCTCTCACCAATTCGAATTCAAGGTGAATGGTAACATACTTGGGGGAGTCCAAAAGGTATTATTCATGGCATGAATCATCCAAGGTAGAAACATAGAGGAAGAGTAACTCCCATGGAAGAGGAAGAGGCAATTTGGAGCTAGTGAGACACTTGGACTAGATTCCCTAGCTATATGAAAACAATGATGAAAATGCTATGACACCTATGACAAAAATCAGACCTGAAGGCTAACATATGACATATATGACATGTCAGGGCTAAAAATAGACTCCAAGAGGGTTCTCAAGGTTGTTAGGGCGTTTAAGATGCTTCCACATGTGATTTGGTGGAAGTGGGAGACTAGGAATTGTTGTAGAAGTGGTGTTCTTTGGAATCTCTTCCCAACATGAGTTGGCATGAGTATCTTGGAAGGAATTCGACCCATGGAGGACATTAGAACTTTATAAATTTCAATAACAAAGAATGAAACCAGCTTTTGATCATTTGTAGAATTTGCAATTGCATTTGTGAAGAGGGAGAGCTAGTGGATGACTAATTTCTTGCCTTAGCGAATTTCGAGGGTGAAATATTCCCATCCAAGTTGGTAATTGGAAAGGCCATTCAGACCTTTCATTTGGAGCTTGAATGGAGTCTTTATTTGCAGGTTTAAGCTACAGGGAAGCTCATGGTTTCTTCTATTGCATCTCACTCCTTCAACCATTTCCAGTTTTGATGGCATATTCTTGATCCTTGAGGGAGGGCGTTTTTGGTGAGCTATTGTACTCTTTGGGGGAGCTTATAATGCCCCATTTCTTTTGTAATATGAATTAAATACTTTTTTAGTCATCGCCAGAAATTTTTAGTTCGAATTCCAAGTAGAAATGTATACATCTCATTTTTAATGGAAGAACAATGCCATTTCCCCACTACCTTGTTGTGAACCAATGTATTGATGATGATTTCGAATGAATGGATGATTCTCTGATGATTTTTTATTAATGGACTGCCATGGATGTATTTTACAAGTTTCATGTACTGTACTTGAGCATTTGAAGTATTTTTACTCAGTTTAATTGCATTGGGAGAAGAAATAGTGCCATTTCCCCAAGGGTCGAATTGGTGATTTTTGAAGTTGAATGGGAGAGGGTTGGAACAGATATAATAATAAATGAATGGTGCACATGAGACCTTAATAACATCCTTAATACATTCCCTACCTCTGTTCATAAATTTGAGTGGCTTTGGAGGCATTTGGGAAGCCATTTTCAGTACTTACCCCAGGGGGATTTGAACCCCAAATTACTAGTAAAATTGCATACTTGTTCCAGAATCTTAAGAGAGTTTTCATAGGTATTTTGGTGGCCATATATCATCCCTGAACATAATATTCAAGTCCTAATATCATTCATACACCTTCCTTGAATATTTGAATGCATTTGGAGTCAATTCGAGACCTAGAGACCAATACTAGTCAAAGGGAAATTACTAGTAAAGTTCCCTACATTGGCAAGAATTGATAGAGGATTTGCAGAAGTATTTTAAAGGTCCAAAAGCATCCCTGAAATACATCTTTATTTTCTAACATCATCCATATACCTTTTCAGAATATTTGGGAGCAATTGGAGCAATTTGGGGACCTAGAGCTCAAAACTAGTCAAAGGTCAAACTAGGGAAAAAAGTGAAAAATTTCCATTTTAATAAAATTCCTAACAAGGGACATTACAGTGGTATCAGAGCATGGTCTTGGAACCTGATGTGGTAGAACATTAATGAAGACCAGGAGTCAAAGAAATAAGCCACCACCCTTAGAAACTGAAACTGGATGTACTTTGGTGAAAGGGAAGAAATAGGAGAAGAAGTGCATTCATTGGTCACCATGAGTAAGGATGAGAAAGGAACCTTAGAGGAGAATGAGGAGTTTAGAAAATTACTTAAACCATCCTTTGAATACAAGTGGAGGCAATTCTTTCAAGAGTTCAAATTGTTGGTTAGTGAACTTGGAAGCAACTCGAAAAAAATAATGAGCAATGGTTCTCTTTTCAAGGAAAAGGATGAAATAATTTATGTCACAAAAGAGGAACCTAATGTAATTGTGGAACATGAGGTACATGTTGATATGCAGGTTCTTGAAGATGCTACACTAAAACAAGAAGAAGGACAAGCACTTGTCCTTTTTCAAAGGGATTATGAGTTGCCTCATGGAGAGAGTTGCAAAGACTTGGAAGAGGTACATGATCTCACAATAGTTGGACCAGCCAATTATGGAGAATATGAATTAAATATTTCAATGGGTAAGAGTTGTAAAGAATTAAATTTGGTTCATAATTCTTCACCGCACACTTCTTTTCCAGCCACATCACTTTGGGATGAAAATTGGGTGAAAGGTTTTTTTCTAGTGGTGCCACATGAGGGGTATGAAACTCCTAACTCTCCTTTTGATGATGACATGAATAGAGCACCTCATTATTTATAATTGCAGCAGCATATTGCTTTACCTTATGATTATACATATCCTCATGGATGTATGGATGAGACTTCTTTGAGTCCTTTGAAGTCTCCTTGTTTTTCCTACTCATTATTTGGTTCACATTTTAGTGGAGATTCTTCATTCACTTCTTGGATGAAAGAATGCATGGCTGAATATTTTGATGCATATCACATTCTTTTGGAGCAGCACTATCGGACATGGGATCCTCACCTATGTCATTGGAGCAGATTTGATTGGTCACTTGAAGATTGTATGCACCTATCAAATGGTGGTCTACTTACTTGGAGGTATAAACACATTCATGATTCTTTGATGAAGCATCTTCTTGATGTACATTTTCATTATGTTGTTATGTATTTGATGATATATATTTTGTACTCATGATGTTTGGAAGAATTCATACAAGAAAATGGGATCCAAGAATCCTCTTATCTGATGGTATGGGTTGGAGAGCACTTTTAATTGTTGGGGTGCAATACAAGCAATGGGACCCTGGAATAATTTTTGTCTCATTGGTTTGAATTTTTTTTGGGGAAACAAGCAGTATGGGAGATAGATTTCCCACTTAATAAAGTGAATTTTATCAGAGTAGTGCAGCAGCAAGCATGGTGGTTCCTCTCTAAAATCTTCATGGAAACTCAAGGACTCAAGGTTGGGTAATTCAATGGAAACTTCAAAACATTATACAGAAAGCAGGTTCTTCAACACCCATGTTTGAAATTGCTTAAGGACAAGCAATATTGGGAAGGGAGGATTTTTCATGTCCCAAAATTGGCATTGGGTCACAATGGACTAATCACAATGTCCATATTCATTAGTGTTTGTCAAATTGATGCTAAAGGTCAAATAATTGCCAAGGAGGGAAATTACTAGTTTCCTAGGTTTGGGGTGGAAGCTTTGGGATTGTGAATAATGGGGGTAATAAATGATGTTGGAACATTAGGATGGCATAAATATCTAATAAAGAAGATAAATAAACATATACAAGTGAAAATCAAAGTTCCATTTCATCATGAAGACACATGGAGGAAGTGGGACCCACATATGGCTAGATTTCCCCACTACATTTGGCATCATTCTCTCACCAATTCAAATTCAAGGTGAATGGTAACACACTTTGGGGATTCCAAAAGGTATTATTCATGGAATGAATCATCCAAGGTCGAAATATAGAGGAAGAGTAACTCCCATGGAAGAGGAAGAGGCAATTTGGAGCTAGTGAGACACTAGGGCTAGATTCCCTAGCTCTATGACAACAATGATGAAAATGCTATAACACCTATGACACAAATAAGACCTGAAGGCTGAAATATAACATATATGACATGTCAGGGATAAAAATAGACTCCAATAAGACTCTTAAGGGTGTTAGGGCAGCTAAGATGCTTCCACATGTGATTTGGTGGAAGTGGGAGATTAGGAATTGTTGTACAAGTGGCGTTCTTTGGAATCTCTTCCCAACTTGAGTTGGCATGAGTCTCTTGGAAGGAATTCGACCCATGGAGGGAATTAGAACTTTATAAATGTCAATAACAAAGAATGAAACCAGCTTTTGATCATTTGTAGAATTTGCAATTGCATTTGTGAAGAGGGAGAGCTGGTGGATGACTTGTTTCTTGCCTTAGCCAATTTTGAGGGTGAAAGATTCCCATCCAAGTTGGTAATTGGAAAGGCGATTCAGACCTTTCATTTGGAGCTTTAATGGATTATTTATTTGTAGCTGTAATCTATAGGGCATCTCATGGTTTCTTCTATTGCATCTCACTCCTTCAACCATTTCCAGTTTTGATGGCATATTCTTGAGCCTTGAGGGAGGGCATTTTTGGTGAGCTATTGTACTCTTTGGGGGAGCTTCTAATGCCCCATTTATTTTTTAATATAAATTAAATACTCTTTTCTTCATCTCCAAAATTTTCAGGTCAAAATTCCAAGTGGAAATGTATAAATCTCATTTTTAATGGAAGAACAATGCCATTTCCCCACTACCTTGTTGTGAACCAATGTATTGATGATGATTTCGAATGAATGGATGATTCTCTGATGAATTTGTGATTAATGGACTACCATGGATGTATTTTACAAGTTTCATGTACTGTACTTGAGCATTTGAAGTATTTTTACTCATGTTAATTGCATTGGGAGAAGAAATAGTGCCATTTCCCCAAGGGTCGAATTGGTGATTTTTGAAGTTGAATGGGAGAGGGTTGGAACAGATATAATAATCAATTAATGGTGCAAATGAGACCTTAATACAATAATTAATACATTCTATACATATTTTCATAAATTTGAGTGGCTTTGGAGGAATTTGGGAAGCCATTTTCAGTACTTACCCCAGGGGGATTTGAACCCCAAATTACTAGTAAAATTGCATACTTGGTCCAAAATCTTAAGAGAGTTTGAAGAGGTATTTTTGTGGCTATATATCATCCATGAACATCATATTTAAGTCCTAATATCATTCATACACCTTCCTTGAATATTTGAATGCATTTGGAGTCAATTCAAGACCTAGAGACCAATACTAGTCAAAGGGAAATTACTAGTAAAGTTCCCTACATTGGCCAGAATTGAAGGAGAATTTGCAGAAGTATTTTAAAGGTCCAAAAGCATCCATGAAATACATATTTATGTTCTAACATCATCCATATACCTTCTCAGAAGATTTGGGAACAATTGGAGCAATTTGGGGACCTAGAGCTCAAAACTAGTCAAAGGTCAAACTAGGGAAAAAAGTGAAAAATTGCCATTTTAATAGCATTCCTAACAAGGGACATTACATTCAAAGCATGTGACAGGACAAAAGAAGACTCTCTGAAGTCTGGAAGAAAATAAATCTCCTCAAAAGGTATCCTTGGGAGATGACTATCAATATCCCATCAAGGGAATTGGTGAAGCAAGCTACAAGCTTGATTCTGGAACTCCACTAAAGATGAAGGAAATCCTATATGTACCAAGTTTGAAGAAGAACTTACTTTCTATCTCAGCATTGGATAAGAAAGGTTATAGGGTTGCATTCATAGATGGACAAGTACTCATGTGGTCCAAAGGAAAGTCAATCGAGGATGCAATTGTTATTGGTGAATAGGAAGGAGGGCTATATAGACTCAAGGGTCATCCAGAAGCTGCCCTTGTTCATGAGGCCACTAGCCCTAGTGAGCTATGGCATAGGAGGTTTGCTCACATTAACTACAAAGCATTACCTCATGTCAGCAAGGTAGTTATAGAACTACCAGATTTGAAGATTGATCATAAAGGCACATCTAAAGCATGTGCAAAAGGAAAGAATATGAAGAACCCATTTCCAAAGAGTGAGACAAAGACTAAAAGTACTTTGGAGTTGATACATCCAAATGTATGTGGACCAATGCCCTTCAAATATTTAAGTGGATTTGAATATTACCTTACATTCATTGATGAATACTCAAGGAAGACTTGGATATATTTCCTAAAAGTAAAAGATGAAGTCTTAGGGAAGTTCAAAGAATTCAAAGCCTTGATAGAAAACTATTCAGAAAAGAAGATCAAAATACTCAAAATAGATAATGGTGGAGAATACACTTCAAAGGATTTTGAAGTCTTTTGTAAAGAAGTTGGAATCAAGAGAGAACTAACCACTCCCTACAAACCTCAACAAAATGGTGTTGCGGAGAGAAAGAATAGAACCATTATGGAAGCAGTAAAGACAATGACACATGATCAAGACCTATGTATGTATCTGTGGGCTGAAGCAGCCAGGACAACAGTCTATGTGCGTAACAGACTATATCATAGTGCTCTTGATTTCAAGAATAGAGAAGAAGTGTTCACAGGAAAGAAGCCTGAGGTATACATTCACATTCCAAAAGAAAACATAACCAATTTGGATCCTTTTGGGAAGAAGGGAATATTTGCTGGATATTGTGAAGCATCCAAAGCATTCATAATATACATCCCAGGATTCCATCATATGGAGATAAGTAGGGATGTGACATTTGATGAAGAGGTATCTCTCAAGAGATCTAGGAAGTGCCAGTATGAAGAAGTATATGAGGAAGTTACACCTGCCAGAATTACAGAAGTTGCACCCACACTTGAAGATATAACACCTGAAGATCATGACATGATGGAACCACAAGAACCCTTTGCCATAAACATATTAAGAAAGAGAAAGCCAGCATGGGAAAGATACATTATACAAGGAGCAAAAAAGTATGGATCTCCTGAAGTCTCCACTAGAGTGAGCAAGAAACCAAAGACATTCTCCAACTATATGGATTTGATGTGTGATCTTGTAGATCAAGAACCCACTAGTTATGAAGAAGCATCTCATAAGAAAGAGTGGGTGGAGGCAATGATAGAGGAGTACCAGTCAATCATGAAGAATGATGTTTGGGATATAGTTCCCAAACCAAAGGACAAGAGTGTGGTATCCTCCAAATGGATATACAAGATAAAGAATGCTGTGGATGGTAGCATTGAAAAGTATAAGGAAAGGTTTGTGGCCAGAGGATTCTCTCAGAAAGAGGGAATTGACTATGAAGAGACATTTGCACCAGTTACAAGGTACACTTCCATTAGAACCATCATGGCACTTGCATCCATGTTGCAGTGGGAATTACACTAGATGGATGTGAAGACATCTTTCCTAAATGGTGTGATTGAGGAGGAAGTGTACAAAGAATAACCACAAGGATTTGAGGTTGAAGATAGAATAACCCACATATGGAAACTAAAGAAGGATTTGTATGGGTTGAAACAAGCTCCCAGAGCTTGGTATGGAAGAATTGACAGTTTCTTGACAAGCTTGGGCTTTACCAAAAGTAAAGTTGATCCTAATATTTATCTCAAAGTTATGGATGATGAACCTGTCATATTATTGCTATATGTGGATGATCTATTTCTGACTGGAAATAAGAAACAGATTATCGAGTGCAAGAAGAAGCTCTTCATAGAATTTGAAATGAAATATCTATGATTAATGCATTACTTCCTAGGTATGGAAGTATGGAAAGGCCCAGAAGGAATCTTTCTCAACCAGGGAAAGTATGTGGTAGAAATCTTGAAAAGATTTGATATGTTGGAATGCAAAGCCATGGCCACACCCATGGATTCCAACTTGAAGCTGTTAGCTGATGACTCATCAGATTTAGTAGATATGGCTTTGTACAGATAGATTATTGGGTCACTGACGTATCTGAAAAATATCATGCCAAATATATGCTTTGTTGTGAACACCTTGAGTCAGTATCTAGTAGAACCTAGACGTGTTCACCTGATTGGTGCAAAGCATGTGATGGGGTACCTAAAAGGTACGATAGAATCTGGTCTATGTTATCTTGGAGATCATGACTTCATATTGTATGGCTACACAGATGTTGATTGGGAAGGAAGTGTATCAGACAGGAAGAGCACATCGGGAGGATGTTATTGTCTGGGTTTAGTAGGAAGCAGTCTAGTGTGGCTCTCAACATAGCTGAAGCGGAATATATTGCTGCTTGCTCTGCTAGTTGTGAAGCGATATGGATTCGAAAGTTGTTATCATGATTATTTGACTTAGAGATGGACCCCACTGTGATCATGTGTGACAACCAGAGTTGTATCAAGATGACAGAGAATCCAGTGTTCCATGATAAGTCAAAGCACATAGAGATCCGATATTTTTATATATGGGATATGGTGCAGAAAGGAGCTATCAAGTTCGAGTATGTGAGCAATGATGAGCAAGTTGCTGATATATTGACCAAACCTCTGTCTTGAGTAAAGTTTGACTATTTCTAAGACAAGCTTGGTGTAGTTCAGAAAAACCCTCCTCAAAGGGGGCAGTGATATGGTCGTTGATGATGAGATTGCCTACATCGACGGTAAGTTCGATGATGTGGATACCTATATTGATGAGAATACTGATGAGGTTACCTGTTCCGACGATTAAGTCGATGTGTGGTCCTTAGATATTGTCTAAGTGGACGAGAGGACTGCATCATCCTTGAACAGTTAGTTCAAATGTACGTGACAGGACTGCATCATCCTTAGACATGAGAGGTGTCTTAATTGGATTAGGATTGCATCGTCCCTGAATAGTTAGTTAAAAATGTACGTGATCGGATTGCATCGTCCCTAGACATGTTGTGGTGTCTTAAATTGATAAGGATTGATCAGCTTGTAAGTAGATATGGATTATTCATCCTTAGACAGTGATCACGTAATTCCGAAAGTATGGATAGTCTTAAATGTTGATCCTTGGATTGTGGTGGGATTGATCATCCCTAGAAATTTATCCCGTAATTTTGAAAGGAATGATAGTATTAAATATTGATCCTTAGACTAGAATCCCATAATTCCTAAAGGAAGGATTGTCTAATATGTGAGTAGTGGACAAGGATCCCGTAATTCCGAAAGGAAGGATCGTCCAAGTGTGGTAGCTTCATAATGACTGGGTCCCGTAATTCAGAAAGGAAGGATTGTCAAAGCACCACAAACGTTGATGGACTAGAGTCCCATAATTCCGAAAGGAAGGACTGTCCATGATCCCATAATTCCAAAAGGAAGGATCACCAGAGTTGATGCACTAGAATCCCGTAATTCCAAAAGGAAGGATCACCAGAGTTGGACTAGAATCCTGTAATTCCGAAAGGAAAGATTGTCCATGATCCCGTAGTTCCGAAAGGAAGGATCACCAGAGTTGATGGACTAGAATCCCGTAATTCCAAAAGGAAAGATTGTCGATGATCCCATAATTCTGAAAGGAAGGATTGTCCATGATCCCATAATTGCGAAAGGAATGATCACCAGAGTTGATGGACTAGAATCCAATAATTCTGAAAGGAAGGATTGTCCATGATCCCGTAATTCCGAAAGGAAGGATCACGTGTATTGCAGAGTATGTTGCGATGATGATACTGTTGATCGAGATGATCCATATGATGTTGTCGATCGAGATGATTCAGATGATGTTGTCGATTGAGATGATCCAGATGATGATGTTGATCCAGATGATCCAGATGATGATGTTGATCCAGATGATCTAGATGATGATATTGTTGATTGTGATGATCTAGATGTTGATCGAGATGATCTAGATGTTGATGTTTATAGAGATGATGATGTTGTTAAGGCCCATTGACGGGTTCCTTCCCAACATGATACTTAGAGGTTGGTGGATGCCCCCAACATGATTGCTAGTGGCTTAACATGCCCCCCAAGCTTCGTTTCATCTGACTACTCTTCTTCCTTACCCAATTAAAATCTTGGCTACTAATATGAATATGTTCACCAGGGGGTAGGAAGAACGCGGGTCAAGTGACACAGGAAGATGAAACGAAGGTTCAGGTCCAAATCTAGTGGGAGACTCGATTCAAAGGGAGGGGATCTATTTCATTTTTATGCAAGCTTGAAACCAAAGGTAAACCATGCTTGTAGAGGTCTATTCCATTTTTTAACGAGCTTGGAATCAAAGACTAACCTATGCTCATGGGAACTTGTTTCATTTTTTAACGAGCTTTACACAGAAAGGGAACTATGCTCATGTTAAGGGCCATTTCATTTTTTAACGAGCTTGAAAGGGAATAAAACTATGCTCACACAGAATGGTTTCATTTTAATCAAGCTTGAAACCAAAAGGGAAAATATCCTTGAAGATCGACCCTACCCAACATGATGTCCATAGGTTGGTAGGGTGCCTCCCAGCATCAGAAGCTAGGGGAACAACTCCAGCATGATTCCCAGAGGCTGGATACCTGCCCCCCATCACGAGGGAGAGGAAACCACCAAAATATGTGGAACATTTAGGGAATTCAGATGACTAGGAGTCATACGATGACTGGGTGTTACAAAGGAAAGATGATCAATGGTCACAATTTTCCCATCATGGGGAAAATACATCACTCAAAAGAGTGATGACACTACATCTTTCATTGCATAAACATAATCACATACAAGGAGTAGATAAAAATATAAGGGACCTTGGACTACCATAACATCAATACAGACAGTTTTCCCTCCTAAGGTGACAGGTAACTGTGGAAGAATCCCTAAAGCTCTGGTAGTCCTTCTATTAAAAGCCAAAATATGGCCGGTAATCAGCACAAGATGAGGAGAACCTATAGCTTTCCAAGCAGTTGAGGATAAAATACTAATAGAAGCTCCCTCATCAACTATAGTGCAAAATATTTCTTTATTGGCAACACCTACAGATATCATGAAAGAAACATCTGAGGGGAGACAAGTTTCTACTAGACTATTCCAATCAAATGAAATAACCCCAAAACTTGGAGGAGGTTCCATGGACGAGAATTCTCCTTGCGTAGAACTGTCTGAACTGACCAGAATGATATCAATAGTTTCTAATTCACTTTCAGTTGGAAAAGTAGGATACGACGAAGATTTTGTGATGGTGACTGCTTCAATCTAGGCATTTTCCAATGAAAGAGTTGGGTGGACCGAGGATAAAACTAGATATACCGCTTGCATTTCACTCTTCAAAGGAGGAGTGGGATTAGTCGAAGATGATGCTCGATTAATCACTTGGATTTCACTTGTCATAGGAAGAGTGGGGTCAACCAAGAACGAAACTTGATTAACTGATTGGGTTTCATGTCTCGACGTAGGAACGGTGTCGATGAACAATGGAGTTGAATTTACCACTTTATTTTCACCCTCTGATGAAAGAGTGGGGTCAATCGAGGGTGGGGTTGGATTTAACGTCCTATCAACCAATGTAGGATCAAGGGACAACCTACAATATTCAGTTTGATGGTGTTTATGGGATATGTCCATGTCTTCCAACAATTGTGAAGATTCATCCATATGAGGACAAAGGTAAGTACGGTGCATGCCCTTGCATAACCAACAAGGGTATGCAGATCTACCCTTCCGACCCTTAATTACAATGTCATTAGTTGATGGGGTATCATTGGTATGATGTTGAAAGACTGATGAGATGGGCTGTTCTGAACGAAACCATATTTCTAATACCTTGGAGATACCAGGGAATCTATTAAGAAAATGAGACCCTTTACAAAGTCTGCAAGGGAATTTTGTCTTACGCAAATTTGAAACAAGTGTATCGATGCTCCTGCATGATGATCAATGGTTGGTGATCCCCCAACATGATGGTCATAGGCTGGGGCTATGACCTTCTGCTTAGTGTTCTTCTTCTTGGTCTTCCCTTTCTTCTTCTTCTTACCCACCTTCTTACTAACCATTGATTTCAGTAGGAGAAGAGGAAGAGTGGGAAGCCGATTCAACATTCGATGAAGAAAGAGAAGGGTCACCATGAGATCCATGCTCAGGTGGTGAAGGACCTAGGTTCGACACAATTGATGCACTTAGTGTAACTTGATTGGAGAATAACTGTACTGGTAATCCTATCGTCAATCCAGGAAGACTCAATGTAACCATAAAGGGAGGACCAACTGTTAACACCCAAAAAGTGCTCACTAGCTCATTTCCTTATTCACATGACCCATTTGTCCACTTTTTCACCATTTGAGCCTCTAAAGCCACCAAAAGGTCACCAAAAGACCTTAATACACCCATTTTTCCACTCAAAATGAATATTTTTCCTCAAAAAGCATAAAAAACCCTCAAAAAGGGTCCAGACTTCCCAAAAATATTAAAAAGGGAATAAAAATATTCAAAATATTCAAAAAATGAAAAAGGAGGGAAAAGGTACCTAAACCATGTTGGTCAATACCATTGGTTTCCTCAAAACCATAATGGTATTCCACACCACAAAAACTATAAAAAGGTGGTAGGGGCTCCTCACTTTCCATCCATCCATCATCCTATCCTCGTGCTGTCAAAATCTCTCATGAGCTTTTGACCATTGTAGCAATCTTGGAGAAGAGACCATTGGAGCTTGGAGCTGCTCACCCTTGGAGCTACTCAACAATCTTCACCACTTGGAGGTATCATCATTGCAAGCACTTGCTTGCCCCTATTCATAATACAAAAGTTATTTTTTATTTTATTTATTGTTCTTGTTTTCAAATCTTTCCAAGTTTATTATGATATGCACATGCTAGTTTAGTTTAGATTCAGATTTACAATTTTTTTTGCTTTCAATATTTGAAACTGCTATCACTTGTTGATAGGTGCCCATTGCACTAAGCTTGGTTGCAAAACCAAGCCAACAGTTTTTGGCGACTCCGCTGGCTTCGAATTCTTAGATCTCAGTTTTTTGCTGTAGATCTTAGTTTTTGTTATTTTTAGTCTGTTTAATTCATAGATCTGCCATCCTAGACAGTAGATCCATTGTTGTTCTAGATCTTGCCCCCTTTTATTGCCATTAACAGCCTGAAATTGCCATTTTCGGGTTCGTTTTTCAGCGTCCGTTTACGGCTTTTGCCTCGCAGCTTTTTTCCAAACAGTCGAGCGGCTCATTGTGACCTCGCGGCTCTTTTCCACGTGGTTCGTTGTGGCTTCGCGGCCAATTTATGCACTGCACATCGTGGCTTCACGGCCATTTTCCGCACTGCACATCGCGACTGTGTGACGAAAACCCACGCTTCACATCACGGCTTCGCGACCGAATCCCCCGCTACCCATTGTGACTGTGTGATAAAAACCTGCGCTGCACATCGCGGCTTCGCGGCCGAAACCCGCGTGGTCCATCGCGGCTATTTTGCCAAAACCCACGATGCAAGTATGTTCAATTCGGCCAATTTTTTTAAAAAATTATTTTTTGCTGTATTTTTTGCCCATTTAGCATATTTTACAGTATTAAAATTCATGCATTTTTACAGCCATATAAATCTTTTTACTATTTAAAATGCTCCTTTAAAAAAGTCTTTTTACAAAAATTTTGGAAATTGAAAGAAAGATTTATTTGCATTTTATCTAGATCAAGATTTTACTGTTTACTTCCTCGATACTTAAAGAAACCCATTTATTTCTTGAAGTATTCATGTTATTTGCTTTCCTATTTCAAAGATCCATTATTTTTGAAAAGTTTTTTCAAGCATTTACATTTCAATTTCATTTTAAATACCACACTTGCACCCACTCTGCCACATAATTTAAACTGAGCCTTAAAATTTACCTTAAATTCAACTAAATTTTAACCCCACTTGGGGAGCATTTAAAAGAATTTTGTAGTTGGGTAGAATTGAGGGGATAGGTGTTCCAATAACACCCCTCAGTTATTACATTTGAGACATAACTATTTTCCATTAGGGAACCAAAATCCCCTAGTATTTTTTGGCACGGTCACAACCAGTTTATCAGAGGGCCTCTCCCCTAGGAGGGTTGAATTCACCAGAATGGTTCCGGAGGCCTGAGTGGAATACCGAAATCCATTCAGTAACCGAAGGCTACCTTTCGCAGTTCTCGGGGTATCCCTGCATGGGGGTACTGCGGTAAAAGGACCAAACGACAGATTCACCTTTTATGAACATGTCATGAACGGGGTATCCTAGTCGCCACTCTTTAGGATTGTCTACCCGGTGTCCCTCCCAGTAGGGGGATATCTAGCCGTTGATTCAACACTCCATATTGTCTGACTTGGATTTCATCACCTTGCAGAGGATATTGTTTGTTGACTCACAATACTTCTAGTTAGGTGTTTGCATGATACATTACCCACCTTTGGTCTAGTAGCACCTCTTTTTTCTAGAAACTGTTTGACTGTTGGTATTCTGACCATTTTTGTTGCATCCCTCCACTTATTATAGCACAACTGTTATAATAAGTGCTTTTTGAGGTTGATTTTTTGGCCTGAGAGCCTTTATTTTCACTCCCCTTTTTTCACCCTTGGTTGCATTAGGGTTTCGAGTTTTTTACATCACCATCTTACACTGAAATTTTTTAAAACATATTTCTCACCATTGAGAATTTTAGACGATCTCGTCATCTTCAGGGTGAACCCCCTCAGTTCAGTCTACTTGGCTCTCTCCACATCACTGACATCGAGCCTTATCCCTTGACTCGACATGTCATCGGCCAAACATACAGTCATCTGATTCTGACACGCCTCACTTCACATCTGATTCTGAGGCTGAATCCGAAAACCATACTGAATTATTACCAACCAACCTCATGGCTGGAACACAATATGACCCACTTTTTACCAGTACTATTGGAGATACATCCACAAACCCTTCTACTGCTGTGCCATCCATGGCAACAACCACCCCTCTAGGCATGCCTAATATGGGGGACACTCCACCTTTAGGTATGCCCAACACAAGACTACCTCCTATTATGGGTATGCCAAACATAGGAATCACAGCACCTGTCATTACCACAACCCAGATCCCAGGAATTCCTGGCACTATTCCTAACCCCAGTGTAACCCATGTTGCACTTGGAAACGTTGTTCCATACCAAACCACAGTAGTTGGAGGACACATACCTTCAATACCTAGCATACCCTTAGGGGCTATTGGACCACTACATAATACCACCATGATTAGTTATGTCCCAGTCACTATGCCACACCCATCTGCTAGTTTACCTTACATGGCTAGTCTGAACTTACCAGACTTAACCAGGCTAACCAATGATCCTATCAGGCACAACCCTACATGGCCACCCATGCCTACAAAACTCCCCTCGGACATCCCCAAGTTTGAAGGAAAACCTGGGGAGGACCCCCAAAACCACATAATGTCTTTTCACCTATGGTGTTCATCTAACTCCATAGTATATGACTCCATTCGACTAAGACTGTTGCAACGAATGTTCACTGGCTCTGTAGCCAAGTGGTACATCGAACAACCACATGGGACCCACCATACTTTTACATGTCTCACCTCCACTTTCCTTCAGTTTTTTCAGCTACCTGTACATTACGATGCAGGAGTTGAAATACTGTTGTCTTGAAAACAAAACACGGCTACCCACATCATGGACCACATCCATGAGTGGTGCAAGCATCGTAGCCTCTGTAAGATTAAATTGGATGACCGTATATTTTTGGACTGGTTTCTTAAATCACTCCTACCCTCATATAAAAAGACGTAGCTTCTAAATGACCCCAGTCAGAGGAAGAAGCTATCCTAAAAGCTCAGCAATTCAACCTAATTTACGCCCAATCAGGCTATCTCTACACCATCATACCAGATGCCCCAAGAGGTGATTCTTCACGCGGTGACGCGCTGGGGGCATCGCATGCTGCTGATGGTATTATTGGCCAAGTCACACCGCAAATTAAACCTTTTAGCATGGTAAGCACCATAAATGCCCCAAACCTCTCTAGGGCTACATCTAATTCTGGAGCGACAACTTCCTACGCTCCAACGAATCAGACTCATCACACTCATGGACCCTCTTGTCCACAACATTGCTATGGGCAAGTGCCATTGGCATATATACCTCCCACATACTATAACCAACCTGCCACCTAGAACCCGATTCAGTTCCCGCCACAACCAATGTATTACCCACAGCAAGCTACAACAGCTAACCCAACACCTCCAATAGCTCAGGGTTACCAACAACCCCGGCAGGTAACTAGACCACCTCCAGCCCCACCAGCTTATTATCCACCGCAACCTGCTCCTGCACTTATGGCAAACCAAAATCCTCCCGCTGCTCACGAGCAAGTGTACACACAACACAATCAGCCCCAACATCAAAACAACCAACGCAACCAGGGTGGACAACAAAACCGTGGAAGAGGACGTAACTGTGGCAACAACCAACAACATAATCAAGGTCCACCACCTCCCAATCCTCCAAATAATAACAACACTGCTCCTCCCAACCAGAATCCAGATCGTCATCCCAGGCAGCCCAAAAACAATAACCTCAGAACAAACCATCCTTGTTCTATTTGCGGGGTCTATGGACACTACACACATGCTTTCCCACATTTGGCCTGAGCTCGGCAACTCTGGACTGATGATGCTCATCATCAAGGGCAAGCGGCTCCTCAAGCACCACCCAACCCTCCACCACCTCAGCATCAAACTTTGGTGCTGCAAAACCCCTTACCAACCCAAGGCATAGTGAACACTCAGCCATTAGCTCCCCCTCAGGGAAATGCGCCACCACAACAATAGATCACTTATGCCGCTCCTGATCAACCCATGTTCGATTCAGGTACCCACCACTTGTTAATGATGTCATCCGTTGATGCCAACCTCCAAACCTGTCGGAACCAATATGGCTCCACCCCTAAAGCCCCTCCTGCTGACAAAAACACTAACATTCATCCCACAGATCAGACGTTACGTATACCTCCGGCTCCACTCGATGGCGCTTCTAAAGCACCTCACTTCCTACTTCGTCGCATCAATAATAACCCCAATGCTCGTGCTGCGTCGAATTACAATATTGTAGATTACTTAGCCCAGTCTCCCGCAGCCATGTCTGCTTTAGAAGTCTTAAAAAATTATCCTTCACAGTGCAAGACTTTGCTCTCTGCCATTGGTGCTATTGACCCCAATGGTTTGCAACTGATTGCATTCGATTCAGACCAGTCTGAACCACGCTTGCCTTCCACTTTAGCATTCCAAGTTTCTGTTTCCGTTCGGAATCTTGTCATCCATCGCTGCATTATCGATGAAGGTGCCTCTACATGCGTTATGTCCACATTCATTTGGAAGAAGTTGGGATCCCCTACTCTCCAGCAGTCCACCACTGCATTGCGAGCCTACGACGGCTGTTCGGCTCAACCCCAAGGTTTGTTAGCTAATGTCCCCATCCAGCTGGCTGGTAAAACCTTGCTCATTGACATAGAGGTCATCAATGCCCAACTTGATTATAACCTCTTACTTGGCCACAACTACATGTATGCCATGCAGGCGGTTTCCTCATCCATTTTTCATACCATGATGTTTCCCCATGATGGACTCATGGTCAAGGTCGACCACCTCACCTATTATGATCCCAATGCCCCCACTGCACCTGAAAATGTTCTCCCCATGGTTGAACAACCTGTTTTTGGTACAACTACCTCGTTTGTTTCCTCTGTGGGACCCAAAATTTACTCAGATGCACCGATGACCTCAACATTCCAATCCATTCCACCCCCGTTACCAGTGCCCAAAGTATCTGACCTATGTACCCTATCCCACAATACACAAACACCCAACAATCAGCCGTCCTTGTTACCTAAACCACCATTGGTCCCTAGTCACATTGGTGTTACACCCATCCACACAATCCCCTTTCTATTCCCTCCCTCAGGCATAGTAAGCGCTCCAGTTATGGCTACCCTTAGTCTCCCCGGGTTAACCTTAGGATTACCCGTGTGGTATATTTCGCCTCCCGTTCCCCCGCTGACACCAAACATCATCTTGCAACTGGTGCAACCCATTGTCACTACTACTCAACCACTTCCCGGTGTCACTACCCCTTCATCTTCTACGAATCCCCCTCCTCTTATCAAGCCCACTGGGGGCAGAGGCCCACAACCATACACTGCGGTACCCCTCCCAAAGCAGTTAAACCTCCCCCTGTGTTTCATGCTCCTTCTAAATGCTGATTGTGCGATGAGTTAGGCCATCCAACTCAACAATGTCCACAATTACCTGCATTACAGGAACACATGCAAATGCTTGACGACGACCCCAACATCCTGGTTGTCGAATTCGACCCAAACCCCAAGCCTCATGATAAATCACTTCGTACTAACCACCCTTGTGCAATATGCGGCATTTATGGCCATTATTCACACCATTGCCCTGATCTCCCAGATTACAGAGTAGCGTTGTACGAGTTGAATAACGTCGACTTAGAAATATCTCCTCCCCTCATCAAGGAGATCTACCCTCCGAAATCATCTTCTTTGGAAGAAATCAATACCATCTATATGATTTCAACCACATACAAACCAAAACCCCTCGATTTATGGTCTGATTACTTCCATACTGATGAGAAAATTTTAGAAACACTCACTGCATCGGACTACCCTTGGGACGATATGCATCATCGCTCATACTTCCTCCCAGAGGCATCTACATCCACCACATCTAACCAGCTATCAGTCAAATCGAAATATTTCCTACCCACTAAGGTCGATTGGTTCAAGGACCCCATCCCAGCACCAGATGCCTTCGAAGAAGGGAACATGTCTGACATTTCCACCACACCTAGAAAACCTGAGCTCATCTCGCTAGGCGCATCTTGCACTCAAGTGAAAACTCAGGCATATAAGAAACTCTTCCAAGAGTTTCATGATGTCTTCGCCTGGTCATACACCGAGATGCCTGGCCTCGATCCCAAAATTGTGGAACATCACATCAAAACTTGGCCCAATGTGGCTCCTGTCCGACAAAAACAATGGCCCATTCACCCGTCCAAGCTCCCAGCTGTTAAAGCTGAGATTGAAAAACTACAAAAAGCAGGATTCATATATCCTATTGCCTACACCACCTAGGTTTCAAACCTAGTACCAGTAAACAAAAAAGTGGGAACCATACGCGTTTGTACTGATTTTCAATACCTTAACCTCGCGTGCCCCAAAGACAACTTCCCCACACCTTTCATTGACCAACTAATGGACGAATGTGCAGGACATAAGGTCCTTTCTTTTATGGATGGTTTCTCCGGATACAACCAAATAAAGATCCGTAAAGAAGATCAATATAAGATAGCTTTCACCACCCCATGGGGCACCTTTTCCTATCGCGTCATGCCTTTTGGCCTCAAGAATGTTGGAGCCACCTTCCAACGCGCCATGACTTATTGCTTCCACAACCTCCACAAGATCATAAAAGTTTATCTGGACGACCTCACCGCTCGATCCAAGAAGTGATCCGACCATTTAGACGACCTTCAACAAGTTTTCATGCGTTGTCGAAAATATAACATCCGCTTGAACCCTCTCAAGTGTGTCTTTTGCGTTACATCAGGTCGCCTGCTGGGGTTTGTTATCTCAGAAAAAGGCATCACTGTAGACCCCTTAAAAGTCCAAGCAAATCTAGAGTTACCGTCACCCCGCACATTAACACAACTGCAAAGCCTACAAGGGAGGTCCAACTTCCTTCGCTTCTTTGTCCCTGACTATGCCACAATGGTGCATGGTTTCCTACGACTACTATGTCTACATACCCATTTCATATGGGACCAACAAGCAGAGACAGCTTTCACCGACTTAAAGAAAGCACTCACAAACGCCCCATTGATTTCTCCTCCAGATTTCACAAAAGATTTCACCCTCTATGTTTCAGCATCCGAACATGCTGTATCTAGAGTTCTTGTACAAGAAGATACTGCTTGTCAAGAGCATGCCATCTACTATGTGACCCAGACCTTGTCTGGCCCACCCCTCCGCTACCCACATGAAGAAAACATGACCCTCACCATCGTTTTTTCAGTACAAAAGCTGCGACATTATATTCTCCTAAGCCACACCACATTCATATCTAATTCCAATCCTATGGTTTACCACTTGACGCATCACCTTCTTCAAGGCCGCGTAGCTAAATGGGTGATTATCCTACAAGAGTATGACCTTACTTTCAAGACCCCAAATAGCACCAAAGCCCTAGCACTAGCGCAACTCGTCACAGATCTCCCATCCTCTTCGTCATCACCCGCTATCCAAACGGATCTCATTGACGATCACATTTTTATCATTTCGTCTAACAACCCATGGTATGGCGACATCTTAATCTACCTCCGCACACAAAAATTTTGACCCCACATCGATCATGATGGACGCTGTCGTATATGACACCACGCCCCTCGATATCTCTTGTTAGGCGATGTACTTTATTAACGCGGCGTCGATACCATCTTACGACGCTGCCTATCTCATAGCGAGGTAGAACAAGTCCTTAATGATTGCCATAGCGGTGCCTGCGGAGGCCACTTCTTCGGCATGGCCACCACCCAAAAGATCATCCGTGTAGGTTACTTTTGGCCTTCATTATTTACTGATTGCATCACCACTGTCAAACATTGTCAAAACTGCCAACTTTTTGCCCCCAAAGCAAGAACCCCACCTGCCCCCCTTCATCCAATCGTCACTACCGGACCATTCTGCAAATGGGCCATCAACTTCCTCGATTGCAATCCCACGTCAGCCGGCGGTCACAAACACATTATTGTGGCCGTAGATTATTTCACCAAGTGGGCGGAGGCCATGCCAACTTACAATTGCAAGGCCGACACCACAGCACGGTTTTTTCTCAACCATGTTATCGCTCGTTTTGGAGTGCCAAAGCAACTCATCTCAGACCACGGCTCTCACTTCGAAGACGTCGTCTGGAGAGAACTATCAACCTTACTAAAATTTGAACACCATTTCTCCTCTGCTTACTACCCCCAAGGAAACGACCAAGTCAAAGAGATCAACAAAATTTTGAAAACCATCCTCCAGCGCACTGTAGACAAACACAAGTCAAATTGGCACCACATGCTCTTCCCGGCACTATGGGCATACCGCATGTCCACCAAAATCGCCACTGGTTTTACCCCTTTCCACTTAGTTCACGGTGTCAAATCCGTCCTCCCCATTGAGTGCCAGATTCCAACCCTACATATGGTCGTTGAACTCCTACCGGACACTTCCCCAATCGAGAAACGCTTACTACTCCTCGAGCAAGCCAATGAAGATCGGCACACAGCCCTTCAAACCATGGAAGCAGCCAAGAACCGATCCAAACTAAATTATGATAAACATGTCCACCCAAGAACTTTTTCTGAAGGGGACATTGTCCTCGCCTACGATCAAGCTCATGACAAAACCGGGAAAGGAAAGTTTGTGTCCATGTGGCAAGGACCATATATTATACACACTTTCCTCGGATAGGGGGCATACATTCTGACCGATTCAGAAGGAAACCCCCTCCGCAACCCACGCAACGGGTTGTACCTCAAGCGATTTTACCCATAGTAAATCTAATGGACACCACCGTCCATTATTGTACAGTATTATTTTGTTTTTCACAAAAAAATTCAAAAAACCTAAAATATTTGTTTTCTCTGCTTGACCATAGATGGATCCTGTTCCACTCTGCTACGTCGGTTTCCCTGATGATGCAAGCCGTTGGTCCCCTAATCTGGCCTCAGTAGCTTGGGTAATATACTCTCCTTCACATGAGTTGATACACATCGACGGAGTGTGTTTAGGTGCAGCCACCAACAACCAAGATGAATACGATGTCGTGATCGCTCTCCTGGCCGTAGCTCTCCAAATGAGCATACATCACCTTAACGTTTTCCTAGACTCACAACTCCTTGTTTCCCAGCTCAACAATGATTATCAGGTACGTGATCCCTGTCTTTTCAGAAAATTCTTGCTATCCGATCCGTGGCCCCCTTTTGACAATCTTTATGTCACCGGATCCAGTTTTCCGCACTCATGATGGTGCTTGAGACCTTTTCTTGCTCTCATCAACCCCTTTTTGTTCGGTATAGTTTTACCCCTTTTTCGGGCCGAGCAATCCCTTTTACGAAAAAGGCACTTAGGGAGTTTCTGTTAAGCTCTTTTCTGACTCCTAAAACAATGAAAAGATCACCGAGAAACCTTGCTTCCTTTCACACTCGCTAAACGTATCTGAAAGGTCGTCTACCTGGTATAAGTTTACCCCTTTTCCGAACCTTCTAGACTAATTACGAAAAAAGCATACTCTAGTCACATCGGCTAGAAGAGTTCTCCATTTGCATAATTTTATGCTTTTTCGGGCCTTCGAGACTAACTTACGAAAAAGAACACCAATGGAGTCCACTTACCACTTTCAGACTCTTTAAACATGAAAGAAACCACGAGCAATCACCATCCTGGGCTCGTAAAAATCCACAGGACGGTACTCACAACCACTCCAGAGTCTTCTTATCATTTTCAAACACCTTAAAAATGAAATCACACATGAGCACGAACAGTCCTGGGCTCACAAAATCCACAGGACAGTACCATTTCAGAGCACACTTTTATCCCTTCTTGGAGCTCATTAAAACTACGAAGAAGGACCCAATGGTGCTTCTCGGCGCCAGAATAGATCACGTCTACCCATATGGCAGCTTCCCCATTTTGGTCTCCTTTGTTCATAGTATTCTGCAGTATGTGACCCTGAGAATCCCTCGACAGCACCCAATAGCTCGACCCCCCCCAAGAGTCAATACATACCCTTCAGTCCCTAAAAGCTATGATACCCACACCTACAAGTCAGTTCCCTACGCTGCTAGGCCAACCATGTCATCATACTCTGAACAAAGGAAGCTTGAGTCTACCCACTCTATGACCCCAGTTACTTCCCATCCCCACAAGTATGTCAGTCCTACCATCAGTACTACCACACTTCAGTTCTACACCTCATGCTCCTATCAAGGAAACATCATTACCTTGTTAATTGTTGGTCTCCCTCTGTCGACGACAACCAAATTTATTCTAGAGGATAGACCTAGAGGTCCCTGTGTCTTGGACTCATCACCATTTATGATGAGTGCCTACGAATCATTTCGAGAAGAGTCCTCAGTGCCTCTCCAAATGGTTGTTTCTCACATGCTCGACTTCAACACCTTGATTGCATCGTTGAGACTCGCATAGGGTATTGATCCTTTCAGTTTTTAGTTGAAGACCCCGAATACCACCTGACTCTTCCACATTTGAGAGTCTACCAATGGAAACAACCAGTTACATTTTTCCTATAGATATTCAGGTTGCGCATGGCGACAGTATTCAGATGTACCCCAGTTTTATACTCCCTCGAGTATACAGTTACATATACTTCTCGGAGATGACTCACAGTCTTTGAGTCCCTACAGATGTTGGACACCTTCAGTTTCAGCAGTTCATCAGTTATTCCAGTGTATCAGTTATTGATATCAGTCATGTTATGATCATGAGTACATTCCAAAATAATGTCCCCTCTGGACCATTATTATGTACCAAAAGATTTTTTATGTATTTTTTAGGTCCCCCTTCTTGGGACTAATTGTTATGTATATGTCTTGATACGAGCATGGGTATGCCCGCCTCGTCCATTATCAAAGATTATTCCTCATTCATATTGAGGCCATGTAATATTGTTTATTTTGCAGCTTCCAAGGGCCGTGGATCCAGTCTCCAATCGGTCTCTTCTCTTCCCCAAACCCCAGAAAAACGACAAAAGAACTATGATATGGAAACAACCAGTTACATTTTTCCTATAGATATCCGGGTTGCGCATGGCGACAGTATTCTGATGTACTCCTATTTTATACTCCCTCGAGTATACAGTTACATATACTTCTCGGAGATGACTCACAGTCTCTGAGTCCCTACAGATGTTGGACACCTTTAGTTTCAGCAGTTCATCAGTTATCCCAGTGTATCAGTTATTGAGATCAGTCATGTTATGATCATGAGTACATCCCAAAATAATGTCCCCTCTGGACCATTATGATGTACCAAAGATTTTTTATGTATTTTTTAGGTCCCCCTTCTTGGGACTAATTGTTATGTATATGTCTTGATACGAGCATGGGTATGCCCGCCTCGTCCATTATCAGAGATTATTCCTCATTCATATTGAGGCCATGTAATATTGTCTATTTTGCAGCTTCCAAGGGCCGTGGATCCAGTCTCCAATCGGTCTCTTCTCTTCCCCAAACCCCAGAAAAATGACAAAAGAACTATGATGTCTATCGGCCATACGATGAGCTCCTGCCCTCACACATCAGGGGGCAATCTGTTAACACCCAAAAAGTGCTCATTAACTCATTTCCTTATTCACATGACCCATTTGTCCACTTTTTCACCATTTGAGCCTCTAAAGCCACCAAAAGACCTTAATACACCCCTTTTTCCACTCAAAATGAATATTTTTCCTCAAAAAGCATAAAAACCCTCAAAAAGGGTCCAGAATTCCCAAAAATATTAAAAAGGGAATAAAAATATTAAAAATATTCAAAAAAGGAAAAAGGAGGGTTTCAAAATGGTCAATACCATTGGTTTCTTCAAAACCATAATGGTATTCCCCACCACCAAAAACTATAAAAAGGTGGTAGGGGCTCCTCACTTTCCATCCATCCATCATCCTATCCTCATGCTGTCAAAATCTCTCATGAGCTTTTGACCATTGTAGCAATCTTGGAGAAGAGACCATTGGAGCTTGGAGCTGCTCACCCTTGGAGCTACTCAACAATCTTCACCACTTGGAGGTATCACCATTGCAAGCACTTGCTTGCCCCTATTCATAATACAAAAGTTATTTTTTATTTTATTTCTTGTTCTTGTTTTCAAATCTTTCCAAGTTTATTATGATATGCACATGCTAGTTTAGTTTTAGATTCAGATTTACAATTTTTTTTGCTTTCAATATTTGAAATTGTTATCACTTGTTGATAGGTTCCCATTTCACTAAGCTTGGTTGCAAAACCAAGCCAACACCAACAATTCCACAAGGGGGAATAACAAATGGCATACCCTGGAAAGGGATCTCTTGGTTGGTAATCTCAGAAGAATCTTCCATATCTAAAAAATTCCTAAGAGTCTCTGAAGTATCGCACAAATAAAAAACTACTCAAGTCTAAAAGAAACAAACAAACTGTGTGAATAGGAGTGGATGAAAAGTCAGGATCGTCATAGGATTGTCAAGGCACCACAACTCGCTATATACTGCAGGGTCCAACTATAAAATGTGACAAGGTGGATTGGGACCGTACCCTTTCCTGAATACCCGACTACCTAGACGGCACGTGCATAGTAATCTCCTCGAGTGTTGTTCTCAGTGTATTGCGATGCTAAGACAACCAAATGGTTATCTCAGTTGTTCTTAGGAATCTTATGAGTTTCTCCCGATATACTCAAGGTACGTGGGAGCTCAAATCCGTAGTGGTGTTGTCTAATGTACAACCGTACTGCAAGAGCCTTCTGATATACTACCGAGTACGTGAAACACCTTTCGATATACGCCGAGTACATGAATATCCTTTTGATATACCCTAAGGTACGTGAAAGAGCCTTTGATATACCAGTTGGTACGTGAAAGAGCTTCGATATGCCGGTTGGTACGTGGAAGAACTACAATACCCCTGGAATGCACTACAGGAAAATAATGACAACTGCCACATTTTACGACACCAGAACACGTCTCTAACTTACACACAGTTACTAAATGATTTTAACCTAAGCTAGAATTACTTTTATTTTATGCGGTTAAGTGGATGCATCAGGTATAGACAAGAAATGTAAAAAGAACGCAAATCCTAGCTATATGACAATGCACATTTTCCTTTGTCTTTAGATGAAACATACTTAAGGTAAGGAGATATCTTTTTCCTTTTATAATCAAAATGACCTTTAACAGTAATGAAATTAAGAATTCCTATCTAGGATGCATAAACTCTAACTTTCCGCTATAATGGGCTAAAAAGCGCAAGGAATTCAAAGAAAGGACGAAAATTTTATATGCAACAAAATATTGTCCTTGAAAACAAACTAATGCAGTGCTTTGATTTTCATATGCATGTATCAAGATGAAATTTGATAACTAAGTACTTTTCAGATCAACAAGCAGTAAATGAGAGAATGTGTAATAGCACTCTAATCATTCAGAAATTCCCAAAGAAAAAATGAAAACACCCACAAACTTTATGACACTCAAGAATCATTCAAAGCAAACCAAATGCAAGCAGAACATAATGATTGAATGAATGAAGGGTCTGGATATCGGATTCAAGGATCCGAACAGATTTGAAGTGATCTGGTAATGTGACCAGGGATTGGAAGATCAACCCAACAAGTGGGGGAATTGAAATTTCCCCTCCCAGCCAAGCCAATACTTGATAGATCACGGACCTAAAATCAACCAAAACACATCCAAACATGGACTATGTTGTTTCTAGGAGGTCTGTGTCTAGAAAGTACAGTCCACAGATCATCCTCTATCATACCAGGACCTGAAAACTGAAGTAAACCACTATCAAAACTCGGTTGTGAGAGGCTGGAGCACCATACCTCACTGGACAAAGCGCCAGAGGGGGTACGACGTAGGTAGTACACATGCAAGGTGCTCCACCAGTGCATTTTGTCTTCAGACAAATTGAGCCGCCCACACAGGAGCGCATGGCAGGCACTTCCCAGGTGCACATGTCGAATTTTGAGGAGTAAAAGTATGAGATCTCTCAAGGTAGAATGGTAGGAGGCCTGATGATGATCCCAAAGAGAAGCAAGGACACACAAGAAACTCTGTAATGATAGATATCTGATGGTAGGAAGGCTCAAAAGGCTAGAAATGGCTCAGAAAAAAGAGATGAAATCAAACATAAATGAAATAAATTCTACTCTAAGTCCCCAGTATGGTCGCCAAATTTGTTATCAAACATTCTACAAAAATAAGACTTAAGGCATGATCTCTCTAGTTCAATGTGAATCTAGAACAAATACTGATAGAACATAACCTACTTTACTAGATCAATAGAAGTGCAAACAGATGGATAGATCATTTACCTCAGATTTGCAGATCCCTTTTCTCTTTGTTGATCCAATGCCCCAATGTCATCAGATCTCAAGCTGAAATACCTTGTTAAACACATAGAAACCAACGAGTAGTGAAAGCATACATTTCATATGATTGGTCTAAGTTAATAGTTAAGGAAGAAAACTCTAAACATCATCAATGAGACACTATTTATGGAAAGAGATTATATTAACTGTAAATGAAGGAGTTACATCGAAAGGGGAAAGATACAACCAAAGCCTTAACATCGCATCCTCCATCCAACATGTCCAAGCCAAAGCTCCAAGATGGTACAAGCCTCCTAAGATGAGTAAGGATCGCCAATATCGATTCTACCAACATAAGGATACTATAGAACTTCCCCCCTTCCCATGGAGAGAGGGGGTGTTTGTATAGGGATAAAGAGATACAGTAGGTTGAGGATTAGGGGGAGATAGTTAAGGGATCCTCCCATTAGGTTAGGAACCGAAATGCCACCTCACCTAAAGTATACGGATAGGTATCCACCTCAACAAACTTCTATAAAGACCTTGAGACTCCCCAAAATACCGTCTAACTAACCCCGACACACCCTGGTAGAGGAGACAGAGTGCTAGAGAGGGTCAGGTGCACCCTATAGGAGGACAAAGTTCACCAGTGGCTCACCCTAGTTGATCAAGAATTGTGTTCACGCACCCTAGATGAAGGAGAAGTGTGCCAGCCTACTCAGGCAGAGTCAATCGGGTAGGGATAACCTTAAGTTGAATGTGTTTTATCCCAATATGAGTTTAGGGGTCATAGCAAAGAGTTTACACAATGGTCATGATGATGACACTAGGTCATGATAACGACACTTGCACAATGGTCACGGTGAGGACACTAGGTCATGATAACGACAGTTGCAACACTTGCGACACTTACACTAGGGTGACGACATTTTGGTGTAACATACCCATATGTGTATTAAAAACCATCTTATTGGAACCCGCATCCAACTAGGGTTTTTCTCATTAAGAGACAAAGAATATTTTGCATTAAAAGGTCAAATTCATAAAAAGTTTGCATGAGAGTTTATGGACAATGCGCTCATGTTGGTATATCCCAAACACACTTTCGAAAAATTACAACATTCAAATTTGTTGCTTGGTTTGGTTATTATGCCCAAGGATGAATTTTCCATCTCTCCTTGAGACACTTGACCTAAATTAAATTGGAGGCACGAAATGAAAATTGGGCATTGAAAGGACATGTCCTTAGTTGCAATACATCTATTCTAGTAGGTCCATCCTCCCCATTCAATCATAGAGGTCGAACAAATTTTCTCTAGAGTTTAAATGAGCCTAGAAATCCTAGCCAGACATTGATAGCTTGATAGATTGATAAATTGCATAGACTTGGTACAACTTGATAAATTGCACAAGTTTTGTCATGGATTTGTTTTCTTTGTTTTTTCTCCCGTCTAAGTAAACCATAATATATGCATCTTCATACCCATTTTCATGCTCACTATCACCATCACCATCTCCATGCTCATTATCACTATCCCCATGGTCATTGTCACCATCACCATCTAAACTATTGTAAACGGCTCGAGACCCATCCGTGCTATTGAAGACCCAATAACCATTAAAGAATCCCCAATAATGAGAATGGTTTGTGGATTCTAGGTATTTTTCATGGGGATTGAGCCTAAGAAGTATCACTTAGGGAATGCATCCCTTGTTTTCCTTACTTACACTTGGTACAGCTCAAGACCCATTCTTGGTTCACAAATATCCTAGTCATGGTGGCAATAACATCATTCTATGGCTCGCTCCATATCACATCCAAAAGGCCTTCAAGGACACCAATTGGATACCTACAGGAGCCATACATTCCAACTGTGCAACAAAACTGGGTTCCGGGGAGTCCTGCAAGTGTGTCTAGGAAGGTTCCTGCTGGGAACGCTAGCCATAAGTCCCCGGTCGATGATTTTTCAAATTTGACCCCCATGTGCAAAAATTGCACACTCCCTTATTGAGAAAAACCCTAGTTTCCAAAATGGACCTACAAGATGACACCTGGGCCATGGGACCGACAGAGAGGGGCACCCCTATCCCTATACCGATGTCTTGAATCCAATAGATTCGACAATTTGTTAATCTAAGCCATGGTCGTCGTTCTATGGATCGTTCCAACTTGCATCCAAAAGGCCTTCAAGGACACCTGTTGGATACGTACCAGGGCCATAGAATTCCAACCGTCAAATTCAAGCATCAATATCATGAAAGCATCATGGAATCATTAATGTCAAATCAGGCATCATTACCCAAACATCAACATTATCAACATCGTTATCATTGTTTAACATCAAATCAATATCATCCACATCATCATTGTCATCAAATCATCAATAAATCAATACCACCAACATATTCAAATCTATAATAAATAATCACAAGCCATCAAGATCATTAATACAAATAGTATCATTAACATTTCCAACTCATCAAGATCATGAAGATCATCAATATCAGTAGTATCATTAACACTACCAAATCATTGTCAATATCAATCAAACATCAATTCGACATCATTAATATCATTGAGTTGTCATCAATTAATTATCACTATCATCAAACAAATTAATAACATCAAATCAGAACATAATCATCAAATCAGTCATCCACCCACCAACTTCATCATGAAACCAATCATCAATAAAAAGTATCATCATCAAATCAATCATCAATCCAACATCATCGTCATTGAATAAATTAATAGTGTCAAATATCAACATCATCATCAAATCATCAATACCATCACTAATGTTTACAAAATCAATGTCGTCGACATCTTCAAATTTCCAATCAATATCAATGAACACAACATCAATCAATAAACACAACAATGTCAATGAACAAAACATCAATCAATAATACCTTCAAATCAATATAAGCAACATCAAGATCTTGCCCTCAAGATTTTCTTGAAATTTCATAGTAACCATTTTATTTTTATCAAACATTTTAAATTTGAAGCATGATTAATAATCTTGACAATTAATCAATTTAATTAAAACAAATATTAATCAATATAAAAGATCTAGATTTAATCTATCCCTCAATTTTAGAAACTAGGGTTTTGCTTAATAAGGGAGTGTGCAATTTTTGCACATGGGGGTGAACTTTCAAAAATCATCGACCGGGGACTTATGGCTAGCGTTCCCAGCTGGAACCTTCCTAAACACACTTGCAGGACCCCTCGGAAACCAGTTTTTTTGCACGGTTAAAATTCTATGGCCCCGGTAGGTATCCAACTGGTGTCCCTGGAGGCCTTTTGGATGCAAGATGGAACATGCCATATAATGATGACCATTTCTCAGATTGAAAAACCATCGACTCCGTTGGATTCAGGACATAGGGATAGTACTAGGGGTGCCCCCCTCCTCCAGTCCCATTGCCCAGGTGTCATCTTGTAGATCCATTTTGGAAACTAGGGTTTTGCTCAATAAGGGAGTGTGCAATTTTTGCACATGGGGGTCAAATTTGAAAACTCATCGACCGGGGACTTATGGCTAGCATTCCCAGATGTAAAATTCCAATACACACTTGCAGGACTCCTTGGAACCTGGTTTTGTTGCACGGTTGGAATTATATGGCCCCGGTAGGTATCCAACTGGTGTCCCTGAAGGCCTTTTGGATGCGATATGAAACTAGCCATAAAATGATGAATGTGGCTCAGATCAAAAAACCGCCGAATCCGTTGGATTCAAGACATCATGTATTGCTAGGGGTGCCCCTCTCCTCCAATCCCATGGCCCAGTTGTCATCTTGTAGGTCCATTTTGGAAACTAGGGTTTTGCTCAGTAAGGGAGTGTGCAATTTTTGCACATGGGGGTCAACTTTGCAAAATCATCGACTGGGGAATTATGGATAACGTTCCCAGCTAGAACCTTCCTAGACACACTTGCAGGACTCCTCGGAACCTGGTTTTGTTGCACGGTTGGAATTCTATGGCCCCAGTAGGTATCCAACAGGTGTCCTTGAAGGCCTTTTGGATGCGAGATGGAACGAGACATAGAATGACAACTTGATGCAGGAGAATCAAATCCTAGGGAGATCAATCGAAGTTGATCGACGTAAGGGAGCCGACCAGAGGGGTGCCGATGACTGCTAGAATGGGGAGTAGATTGACTTGTCGAAGTCAATAAGCCAAGAAGGATCAGTCGATATGCAACCGACCGAGGCAAAAAACGACTGATGTAGGTAGAAACTCTCTTAGGATAAAGCAGGATGTACTGACTCTATACTAAGACAAAAAGGAAACAAATGCTACCTTGAATCCCTAGATCTAACAAACATCTCAGGATTAAAATGCTAAGGAGAGTGGAAGGAGTTTAACTAACCTTCTATCCAAACGCTTGTCTTTATTGTTGCTCCAATCTTCAAGCCCTCACGAATGAACCTGTCAAAATGGAACCAAGACACAAGAATGCACTATTCTCTAGCAACCTGAAACATGAGTTAGAGTCTAAATCTATGAAAGATACAAATCATATCATTAAAACAAAATTAACACAAATGATTTGGGAAAACAAGACAAGTTATTCTATTACCAACTTGAAGTCATGTACAATAGTTGCTTGATGTCCAAGCCAACTTCCAGCTCCAAGTGCTTCCTCTAGCTATCTCCACAAGGCTGCAAGATCATAGGTTTGATGCCCCAAAAGTCCTCCCTTTGGCTCATGGAAAGCTTCTCTCTTATAGCACATGGGAAGGCTAACCAACAAGAGAGAAGTGTGGATCTATGGAGGGTTTAGTGGATCAAGCCAGCTAAACAAAGAAGGAGTTAGGATCGAACCAAAGGTAGTAATCCCAACAAAATCTCCTCGAAGGTCAAAATCCCAAAATCCAAGGCAAAAAGGCTAATTTCAGACTACCGCGCCCCTATAACTGAGCATAACGCGGTAGTACCGCGCCCCAGAGAAGGAGCAACACGCGGTAGTGCTAACTACCGCGCCCTTGTAGATGTGCAAGGAGCGGCAGTGCTCACAAACAGGGCTAAGTTGGGCTGGAAGATGGCAGAAAAAGGTTTTGCTTTCAGTATTCAGTCAATGGTTTTCACTCTGGATGTTCAGATGATCTTTAAGGGAAACTGTCGTTTAGGTCGCTAGTACAAGGATGCGACACTAATGCATAATGTGTAATATTGAGGTATAACATGTTCCATGCCTCGGTTGTGACCAGAACTCTTCTTTTCTCTTGGTTGAGCCTTGTTGGTTTTTTACCCATCTTTGGATTTAGCCTTATTGGTTTTTTCCTTTTGAGCTCATTCCTTCAACTAAGTCTTACTTTTTGGTATCTACCAGGTTGTCTTAGCGATCTCCTTGGCATATCAATGACTAGATAGTAGGATTTTGCTTGCATTTTTCATTTCGTTATATTGAAAAATACAAAAAAAATACATATAGTTTTGCATTTTCCTTTTGGTTATAAGAGAAAATACAAAAAAAAATTTACTTTCATGTACTGCATCTTGGATTGAGTGCTTGCTGCCTTCATTTATGTTTTGCTTGTGCATTGAAAATATAAAAGGATTGCATTTTTATTTTGAAACCGTTGGGTTGATTTTGCATGTTAGTGACATTGTTTTATTGGATAGATGAGTCTAGGATTTGATGATTTTGCATACTATTGAGTCATACACATCACTAGTTTCACGACCATATCCCTTGAGTAACCATAGCCACTAAAATTAACGCTTAATCTTAAAATTGATTAGACCAATTTTATTTATAGGGTACACCAACTAGCATAGGTTTAGAGTCTTGGAATAGATAAAATTTGTGAGTTAACAATCCAACACTACTAGATGAAACGTTAGGTGTCTGACCAGGGAGTGGAGGAATCCATGATATATATCAGTGTTCTCAGGAAGCTCTACTCAAACTAGAGTTAAGCAAAAGGTCACGAGAGGTTGGTTGAAGGGATATCCCTTTGATACCTCCTAAACGTGGGAGATATTTCCAAGATTTGTTCGTATCTGGGGACTCTTGGGGGATTTGACCCTCATTGAGTTTCAGGCTCAGCTACCCTTCCCATACGACGGATCCCACCTGCGACTCTCCCCCTAAGCATTGGTTATATTTCGGTGACAATAGTTGCCTTACCTAGGTATCGTATAGGGTGCTTGCAGTGGTTATGTTGTTTGTGTCCTGAGTCAGACAGGGATTGGATAGCACAGTTGTTTGTTGCCGAGGGTTACTGCCCTTTGCACGCAGTGAAGCCTGGGTGTCTCTATAACTAATTATGTTACCTCTGGATATAGTTTGGGAGTCTCAATCCTCTCCTAGGTGAGACATACCGACTCTAGTGTCGGGAGCTCATTTAGCCACTCTGTTTGTCTTCTCTTGGCTGTAGTTTCTCTAGGCGTGTACTTTTGATTCACTGTTTTTGATCGATATTTGGCCTTTAGGGGACGTTTTGATTTTATAATCTCTTTGAAGATATCGTGGCGCGGAGTGCTGCTCTCCGCCGATCCCATTGGTTGGATGGATTGCATCCCACCGAACTTTCACGTTGCGTTGCTAAAGGACGTTGGCGGGCTCCCTCTGAGTCTTCAGATTCTTACGAGACATATGTCCAAGACGTCATGACCGCTGCACACTCTGACATGAGAAAAATCCCTACTAGTCCATCGAGTAGAGTTGAACACACTTTAGACACCCCTACTCCTCGTGAGGCGTGGGGAGGTGATCCACCTGAGACCCAACCTAGCTTGTTTGGTTTGGATCCACCTGAGGATGAGCCGTTTGATCCTTCATATCCACATAATTATTTATACGGGATTCCAAAGGTCCATGATGATACAAGCCCTATAGTCAACCCTACCGCATTCTCATATGGTATGCCGGATTACACCATAGTTGATCCTTCAACTACTTTTGGTAGCCATGCTGGCACCGTTCATGGTGTTAGCAACACTGCACCCATTGGGGGCAATACCCTCGCCGGGGGCACCACATTTTCCAATCACAAACATAGTATGGGGACCGTTCGCGTTCCTCCTTACAGTGCTAATGTTGGAAGACGACCGCCTCCTAGGGCTATCCAACCTCATAGGAACACTATTTGAAACACGACTCGCCATCCACCACCTAACAGAAATATTGCTACCCATCAACCCAGGACCACTTTCGCGAACGTTAATGCTCCTCCTAACCATGGGGTTGGACATATACCACACACGTTTGCATCCACCACCGCTACTAGTAATACTAATGTAGGAGGTGGGAATATATCTTATCTTCATGGTCATAACGCTGCCATTCCTGCTACTAGTAATACCAACGTTTGGGTTGGGAATACTTATCATGCTTTGGGTCACCACACGACTGCTCATGCTAATCCTAATGCTAGGGGTGGGAACATACCTCACCATTATGGTCATTACAACTCGATTCCCGCTATGAATAGTATGTATATGCCCCATACTTATGGTGGAAATCTTTACTACAACACAGTCGGTGTTGGCCACCAGTTCAACCCACCTCAATACGGTTCCCAAAATACTTATATACCTGCTTACTCTCAAATGGGCCAGGTCAGAGGAGGTTATCAAACTTATGGCCATGGTCAAGCTTATGGTCTGCTAGGTCCTCATTATCAGTAGTTTAATGCTCATGGTCAAGCTTTTGGTCCACCTTATAATTAAATTCCATTCAACCAACCTTTTATGGGAACTTTTAATCAAGCTTTCCAGCCACAGCTCCCATTCCTTACACGTTTGAATCTTCCGAATCTTTCGAAGCTCATGAATGATCCGGTGTGTCATGACCCTAATTGAGCCCCGGTCCCTACCAAGATCCCTTCCGACATTCCTAAGTTTGAGGGGAAAGGTGGTGAGGATCCGGGTGATCATGTCACAACATTTCACCTTTGGTGCTCCTCCAACTCGTTGAATCACGTTTCCGTTAGATTATGACTATTTCAACGCACCCTCACGGGGGCAGCTGTGAAGTGGTATGTTGAGTTTCCTGGGAACACTTATAGGGGATTCAATGAGATCGATTTGGTTTTCTTGGATCATTTCCAGTTACTGGTTCGATATGGTACTAGTACTGAACTTTTGTCTACCTTCCATTAGAATAAAGCCACACATATTTCTGACCACGTTCAAGAGCGGCGTCGGTGGAAGAGATTAGTGAAAGCCAACATTCCTCCTGAATTTATTTTGGAATAGTTCCTCGAGTCCTTACTCCCATATATTGCCAAGGATGTTTCGATGTCTGGCATTGAGACTGAAGAACAAGCTATCTTGAAAGTCCAGCAGTTAGACCTACTATAGTCTCCATCTGGCATTTTGTCTGACATTATTCCTGATGCACCACGAACATGCCATGACCCCAAGTCAGTTCTTGGACCGCATGCTGATGGCATCGTGGGATTTGCAAGTAATCGCCCTATAGACTTGGTGGCCAATCAAATGAAAAATTTGTCACTAAACCAATCTACTCCTGGACAGGTTCACACCTTGTCCACTTCCACCCCGTCATCTGATGTACACAATGTGCAATCAACGAAACTGTCAGGTAATCAGTAACCTGGTGGTAAGAAAAAGGGGAGAAAAAAACGTAGGGGTGGAAACAATGGGAATAACAATAATAGCAATCACAATACCCCTCGTAAAGAGAATTCCAACCCTCCTTGGGAAGGCGCAAATGCTGGTGAGGACCGTAAACCTAGGCGTAAGGTGAAGTTTCCTTGCAAACTTTGTGGGGAAGACCATCTTACTCACTTATGTCCTCGAATTGAAGAAGCATCGAAGCATTTGGAACAGAGCCCAACTGTGTTAAAGGATCCCCTCCCTCATCATCAAAATATGGCTTCGCATGCTCCCACCACTGGTTATGGACCTACTAAGATGGTGACGTCCTCTTCCAATACTAGTGGTTATGGATGTGTGAATATGGTTCAATCCGAGGTTAGTGTTGCCACTCATCAACGTGATTATGGTGCACCACAACCTAATATGGGGAGTGACCCTCCCCCTCCTCCTGGAAATTCCTTGCATATCGAGAAGCCCTCTAATATGTCGCGGATACCGAAAGGTGTTCGTAAGCGCTCTACGCATAATCCTAATGTTCGAGCCACCCATAACTACTCAATTGTGGAAGATTTGGGCCAAACTCCATGTGCCATGTCGGCTCTTGAAGTCTTGCAGGCCTGTCCTTCTCAAAAGCATGCCCTTTTCAGTGAGTTAGGAGTCCAGGATGGGGAAAGTCCTAGTGTTATCAAGTTCGATACTACTGATGTTCAACCTCGCTTACCTTACCACGTGGCTTTTCAAATCTAGGTGGCGTTCCTTCAGAATTTTTTCAAACGTACGATGGTTGACGAAGGTGCTTCCGCATCAGTAATGTCATTAGCTTGTTGGAAATATCTTGGCTCTCCTCGTCTACTTGTGTCTAGAACCACGCTCATTGCATTCGATGGTCGGTCATTTAAGCTGCATGGAATTATCGCTTCCCTTGTTGTCTGCTTGGGAGGTAAATCTGTGCCTTTTGAAGTTGAGGTGGTTGATGCACCCATCGACTACAACCTTTTAATAAGTCGGAATTGGATGTACGCTATGAAGGCTGTCGCATCTACTATATTCAGAGTTATCTGCTTTCCTCATGAAGGCAAGATTGTGATCATCGATTAGTTGGATTTCATTCATCCCCCTTCCACAACATCCACGGGATCCATAGTCCCGTAGGTTACTGATTCTCAACCGACAACTGCGAACATGGGTGTTGGTATGTACCCTTCATTGATGGGAACTTATGATTTTCCCACACCAGTGAACTTTATTGGAACCATTTCTGACAATGCGTCTCCTCCTTCAAATAATGTACCATTTCGGACTTCATATTTTGACGATCCGTGGACTTTACTGTCTATGAATTCTACGTCTGGAGACATTAGGCACGTCAAAATGTCTATGCCACTATCTGTAGCTGAGCTTTCTTACCAGGATATTCAACAAGCCACTACACAGCCAGATCTCTCTTCTTCACAGACATGGGAAGCAGATCCCGTTATGCTGCCCACGTGTGCAGTCGACCCATCTTGTTCACATGATTGCCTTGATGGTATTCTACCTTCAAATGAAATTTTTATCGAGGCCATGAATGGTAATGAAAAGCCTTGGGAGGATTCTCATCATCAATTTTATTTCCTTCCTACCCTAGATCTTATTGAATGAGATGAGCCTCAAGTACAACCTACCATGCATTTGGATTTTGATCCAAGCATAGTTTTGTCTAGCCCCGGTTTGACATTAAAGTCTAATCTCCCTAGTGATGAGTCTGTAGACTCTCCTATAGATCCGGGAATCAGTGATCCTGATGAGTTCGATTCTACTTCTAGAATTTCCAACTCCCATGATGATGAATTTTCCACTGTAGATTCCTTCACGTCCTTCAGCTTTGCTGTTCATTCTGAATTTGATCATTTTGGTCCCTCGGGTGTTGGTACTATGGCACCTTCAGTGGTTAGTTCTCCCTGCATTATGTCTGAGGGTGATAATAGTGAACTTGAAAAATTTTCTACCATAGTGACCTGTATCAGATTTTTCTTTACGTATGTTTTAGAGATGATCTTGGTACTTATGTTTCTTGGAGACATGATTCTTAGTTGGACTTATACTTGTTTACTGGTCCTTTTCGACATTTGCTTCGGCCATGGCAGGAATATTCAGAACCTTGCATATAGGTTTAGGCCTCCCCATTGTTATGATACATTTGAACCTTTTTCCATCCGAATTCACAGACACCCCTGAGTGTCCTTATCTTGCTCATGTTCCTTGCATTATGCATAGCTTTGTTCCATGCGCTTGGAACTAGTCTCGCATGTCCCTGACACTCGTCTTCCCCCATTACGAGCATTCTCCACCTTTACTTCGATCTCATTAAAAATAGTAAGGAGGTTATGAGCATTCTTCCATCTCTCCTTTGAGCTCGTTAAAAACAGTAAGGAGGTCACGAGTTTACTTTTTTAGGCTCGTTAAACTTTTGCGGAAAAGATTTTTATAAAGTCTTTTTAAGCCCTGTTAGACTTTTTCAAATCAAACAAGATTACCGAGTATTCTTGTCATTTCACACTCATTAAAGGATTTGAAGCGACATCCACTTAGGTATAAGTTTACCCCTTTTCCGGACCTTTGTGGATTAATTACAAAAAAGGTATACTCTAGTCATACGTGATTACACGAGTTCTTCTCTCATTATTTTACACTTTTTTCGGGTGAGGAGACTAACTTTACAAAAAAGGAGTCCCCTTTTATGTCTAGTTGTGATTGCATTGCATTATCCTGCTTGTTGCTTGAGCCTTGTGCCAGCTCCCACATACTCAATTATTAGCCATGTGCTTGAGCACTTTACCTTCCGAGCCAAGCAGAGCCTTAATTTATCTTTCGCAGCTTGATGACCCTTTACCCTGAGGGAACACCCCCCGAGTGTCCACATCCTGCATCCTTCCTTGCATTGATCATAGGTATGTTCCACTGCTTGGGACTAGTCTGCTCGCTATTTGACACTCGTTCCCTCACTTGTTGTACTATAAGCAATTTTATTCTTTTTCATGCTTTTCCAAATATGAAAAAGACCCAAAAAAATCAAATATTCCAAAAAGCTGGATGGGATTATGGTTACTACTTCTAGTTGGAAGCTGTTGTGTTGCCTCTGAACAGAGCATTCATTCCACTCCATACATTATGAGTCGGGACTATAGTTGGACCTTAGGAGTTGTTCTTGTTTCTCAGTTTTCTCCACCGATTGGTTAATATTCCAGTCATTATAGAGCCCTTTGCAGTGCCTCCTACATCACACAGTCTATATCGAGTCTATGCTACCTAAGTCTATCCATCTGCTCATGCTCTTGTTCAAAGGAAGTCTTGAAACCAGAGTTAGCCACTCCTCAGATCTCTTGACTATTGCATGTCGGCCATCCTTATTGAGTCAGACCATTTCACCTGAGCTCTTCCAAATCTTTCAGCATAGCTGGTACCTCGTGTTGGTTGATGGGGGATGCCCAAATTCCCTCCTTATAGAGAGTCTCGTTCCATCGAATTCAACCCATTTATTCTGGGACTTGAGGCTTAGAGTTCAGTTGAGTACCTTGAGGCTTGTAGTCATTAGTGGCAGGTTCTCTCGCCATCGGTAGTTTTGGGAATACATCAATGTCCCCTGATTGATGGATTCATCCTAGTGTTCGACTTCAACACATCTATTCACACTCCGATGATTGTGCTCTGTGCCTTGATGACCATTTTCATTATTGGTGGGTTATCTCAAGTCTGTTAACGGTATACATCATTGACCGGTAATCAGATGATGTCACATCAGGTTCATGTTAGGATATTCCTATACTCCATCCTAGTCCTACTAGCTTTAAAATCATTTTCATTTTCAGTCATGCATGCAAAATTAGGGTTTGCATGCATTCTAGGTCATCAGTCCCAGCACCTAGTCCTCAGCAAACTAGCCCTCGGAGCTTCTTTCAGATCATTTCTAGCCCTCCCAGTGACTAATGTTCCCTCCTTTGCTCCACTGCATGACAAGGGTGCCTTCTTCACCTACCAGTCTAGTTATATTTAGTTATATTGAGTTATCTTCAGTTATTTCCTTGATTTAAGGATTAACTAACTCTTTACTGAGTTTATCACTTTGTTGGACCTCCAATGAGACTAGATTGACCATTTTGACTCCAATTAACTCCTATGGTTCCCTCCACTGAGCCTCCTTCACTATATTAGTGGTTCCATGTGCCAATTACACCAACCACATTCAGTTAGACTCAGTTTGACTCCTGGTTGACCATTACTTGTGCATTGATGACTTCACTGATGAGAAGGTGGACTCCTAGTTAGGAATTGATGACTCTCCACTGATTATGGATCTGTGCATGAAGGAAAATTTGAATTCCTCCTAGTGAATTCGAATCCTCATACTCAGCATTGTATATTTACCTATTCACTATTCAATTTAATGTAACATGTGTAATTATTCTGCCTCAATCAGAGTTTCTTTGGATCTAAGTTCTATTGCTTGTCTCTTCTTCTATTATTCCTAAATTATTTCATTGTGAGGTTTACATCATCTCTTTGGATCTTATGTGGGCAATTTCACATGGTATCAGAGCCTTGAGAGTATATTCTACCTCTATTCTTGAGATTTTTTTGCAGGTATTTCGAAGTTCCAATAGTTGCAGCAACAGATTCAGCAGCTTTCTATTTGCACTTGTTCAAGTAGTCAAGATGAGCAATTTGAATGCTCCTTCTTGTCCTATACTTCTCACTCCTTTCAATTATTTTGAATGGAAGATGAGGATGATAGTACTCTTGCAGTCAAGAGGGTTTACTAGAATAGTTGAGGAAAAATATGCCATACCACATCAATCTGAAAAGAGAGTCAAGCACCTAAACAAAATGGATGAAGCCTTTGGATGCATATGCCTTCATATATTTGGTGATCTATTGTTTCATACTGATGGATTGAAGTATCCAAATCAGTTATGGATAAAATTGAAGAGTCTTTTTGGAAAACAAGACGAACTAAGAGGCTACATTCTTGAGAATGAATTGGTTGCCCTTCAACCTAGCAATTTCGAGAGCATCCAGGAATTCTTCTCCAAATTTCAGAATTTGGTTTTGCATTGCAAGCAATGTGGCATTACTAAAAGTGATGAGCAATTGATACTCTCTATATTGAGCAAACTTGGATCTCAATCTTCTGTCTTTGTATCTACCTTTCATTCTGTTCAAATGTCTATCCCTGGATGGAAGTTTCCCACTTTAAATAACTTTATTGAAGCTCTCATTCAAGAAAAGAACAAACTGTTTCAAATGGGTGCCATCAAAACCTCTAGAGATCTAACTCTTTTAGCTGGTGAATCAAGTCGAGCGAATGCAAAAGGGGGACAAAAAGGAAAGGAAAGAAACCTTCAAGATCCAAGAATGACAAACAAAAGAGACCTAATTGTACCTATTGTAGGAGAGGAAACCATCCTGAGCATGCATGCATGCACAAGAAGATTGATCTTCTAACCAAGCTTCTTGGACAAAACCAAATTGTTGTTCCAAAAGAAGCAAAGATGACTGATTCTGGAAGTGGATCTGATGATTACCATGCATTGATGGCTGGTTTTTCAAAGACAAAAGCCCTCCTCATAGATTCTAGAGCCTCCAACCACATGATTGCACAAGAAGAATCCTTCTCCTCTTTGGATCTCCAAGATGGGCCTACCATTCACATGGGAGACAACTCTCAGATTTATGCCAAAGGTTTGGGTACAGTTCATAAGGAGCATGGTAAGTTCAAAAATGTCTTATTTTTTCCTTCTCTTACAGCTAATTGTTGTCAGTATATCAAATGACTCATACAGGATCTCCAAAACAAGTAATTTTTGGTCCAAACATAGTAGAAATTACAGAAATCTCCACTGGAAAGGTTATAGTGAATGGGATTGCTAATCATGCCTCAAAGGCATATGAGTTCTCACACTTCATGCCTTTCTCTCCAACTACTCCTTCAGATTCTGATGAAGATCACAGCGACTCCTCTTCCTATGACTCCTCCTATAGTGAAGAAGAAGATCAAGATTTTGATGTTGAGATCATGGTTCAAGAAGATTCAGAACCAACACCTATTCTCAGTCCAGATTCAAGAGAAATATGTTCTCACACAGTCCTTGCCACTACTGAGAACACAGTTGATGATTTATTTGTTTATAGAACTACTAGACTTCAGCATCATGCCATCCTTGCATTATGCCATCCATCTATCTATGAGAGATGCAGCATGATGATGGGGTTATCTCTTCCATCTTTTGGGAAGACTACTCATGTTCCATTCGCTCTAGATACAGAAAAGTTCCTGAAAGACTTGCTTCATCCTCCACATAGTGGGAGACCTTCCTACATGGGATCAGCTTGCCAAGTCTTTTGAAAAAATTTTCACTGATGAAAGCTTCTTTCTTTTCTACGTGATGGTTCTTTGAGTTATTTACTGTTCTTTTCAGGGGGGGTATTTTTCCCATGAGGTTTTCCCCATTTCCTCAGTTTATGGACAGTTATGTATTTTATTATCATTTCATTTATTATATGGGTGACCTTTGGTCCTAGTTACCAGGGCCCAAGATGGATTAATGGGGGGTGTTAGGATATTCCTATACTCCATCCTAGTCCTACTAGCTTTCCAATCATTTTCATTTTCAGTCATGCATGCAAAATTAGGGTTTGCATGCAATTAGGGTTTGCATGCATTCTAGGTCATCAGTCTTAGCACCTAGTCCTTAGCAAACTAGCCCCTGGAGCTTCTTTCAGATCATTTCTAGCCCTCCCAGTGACTAATGTGCCCTCCTTTGCTCCAATGCATGACAAGGGTGCCTTCTTCACCTACCAGTCCAGTTATATTCAGTTATATTGAGTTATCTTCGGTTATTTCCTTGATTTAAGGATTAATTGACTCTTTACTGAGTTTATCACTCTGTTGGACCTCAGGTGAGGCTAGATTGACCATTCTGACTCCAGTTAACTCCTATGGTGCCCTCCACTAATCCTCCTTCACTATATTAGTGCTTCCATGTGCTAGTTACACCAACCACATTCAGTTAGACTCAGTTTGACTCCCGGTTGACCATTACTTGTGCATTGATGACTTCACTGATGAGAAGGTGGACTCCTAGTTAGGCATTGATGACTCTCCACTGATTATGGATATGTGCATGAAGGCCAATTCGAATTCCTCCTAGTGAATTCGAATCCTCATACTCAAACTTGTATATTTACCTGTTCACTATTCAGTTAAATGTAACATGTGTAATTATTCTGCCTCAATCAGAGTTTCTTTGGATCTAAGTTCTATTGCTTGTCTCTTCTTCTATTATTCCTAAATTCTTTCATTGCGAGGTTTACATCATCTCTTTGGATCTTATGTGGGAAATTTCATAGTTCGACCCCAACTCCCTTATTCACTTGATGGGACTTGCACCGTCGAAGACTTGTGTAGAAGACCCCAGGCGATAGTTGCATTTAGTATGCTACTTATGATTATGACTTTACATCTGATATATCACCTCTCAGATAACAGTAGTTTGTACCTCCAGTTTGCACCAATTGTTTCCTTTTTAGTAGGAGACCATATCTTACTGTAGAGGGATCATGGCTATGATAAATTATGACATGTATTCATTATGTACTTCCTATTCATGGCCATTGTATCATATTGTTGTACTATACTGACATGTATTCAGGGATACTATTGTATTATGATGAGCGAGCTGCTCCTTCCACTTGTGTCTCCATCACTCCACTTCTGAGATTTATAATGTATTTCGTCCATCGTAGCATCAGTCTCTGATCTCACACATTAGGGGGCATCTATTACAATGTAATTTTCCACCTTGTGAGTATCAGCATTCTTTGGCCTGCAGGATCCATTTCACTAACTCAGACCCACTTTATATCCTTTAGACACTATTTTTCCCTATTTTTTCCCCTGTATGCTAGCTGCATCATTATAGTGGGCATACCCGCGAGTTGCATCACTATAGCAGTCAGGTAGCATGAAAAATGGTAAAAATCACTAGTTTATTACTTTTTACTCCCAAAAAGCGGTTATTGGGTGACCTTTGACCCTCCATCTGCCCAAGAAACGCCTCGATGTGTCCTTTCACTTACCTTTGAGAGGAGTATATATTGAGCACATATGGCTTATGAACGGGAGGAGAAAGAAGAGCAAGAGAACTCTAGTGGATTTTTGCCCTATCTTGAGTCTACACTATTTGATCCTTGTAGTTGTGAACCCCTTATGTTCACCTTCCAAAATCCTACCATAGTTTGAGTTTTCCATTCATGGAGGATTGAAGTGGTGGAGGCACTAGTGGATTGATCCAGATCTTGGTTCAGATTGGTTTCCGGCAAGAGGTCGTATCACTTTGTACTTCTTCTTGTTTATTAATAGAAATACTCATATTCTCGTCCATTAATGTTGTGAATGTTGTTTATGCTACATTGGGTTGCATTTACTTATAATATCATGGATCGTTGCTATTGATGATGTTAATGTCATTTATATATTATATGTACTTGTTGTATATTGGCTATCAAGACTAATTTGTAGATTCAAGTGCATGGATTGAAAGCCCCAATGAGGATCTACATCAAACATTTGGATCGAGGTTGGTTATATTCTTCATTATCTTAGCACTGCCATTTATATAGCATAGTACTGAGAATTGAGTTAATTTCTGGTAGTCAGCTGTCTGTAGTGGTCTACCCCAAGCCATAGTGATTTTTCTCCAATACAACAGTTGCAGGTCTACAGGATTTGTAAGAATCGGTGGATAGGAGGATGCGTGTCTCAGGGATCACAGTGATCTCGAGAACAGCAGCAGTAGGGTAGAAGGCCCGAGAGAAAGGATCAGTTGAGGGAGTCAGCAGCAGACAAGAGCAAGGTCTAAGGTTGTGATAGAGAAGAGTCACATATACTGATAATAGAGACGAGATTAAGCCATAGCTCAGAGTTTCACAGTGAACCAGAAGAGGGTGAGGTCGACACACAGTGAGAAAACACCATAGTTACTTCTATATTGTAATAGTTGAGGTCGACCATAGTTAATTGTTTTGCATTTCAGTTATTCCGCATTGTGACCGATTTCTGAGAAGTAATATAAGCCACTTCTAGCATTCTTTCTTACACCTAGTTCGCATAAGCATTATGGTTGTGTCGTGTGTATTTTTAAGAAAGAACCTTATTGTGTAAGGTTCCTTGCGTAAGTTGGTATCAGAGCGAAATAATCCGTGGAGTTAAAGAACGTCAGTGATATTGAGCCTACAAGTGCGTTGAAGAACTCCAATGGAGGTTGGGTAGAGTTGTGCACGACTTGTTGAAGTCCGGTTGCAATTGGACATGTGGGAGTTTTAGCGGAGGTTGAAAATGGCTCACAGAGGCATTAAGGTCTGAGGATGAAGAGCACATGGCGCAACATCCATAATAGTGGATCATGAGATGTTCGACAAATGCGTCAAAACAATGCGAACTTTGACAAATGAAGTCACAGTGATCAAAGAAATCCAAAGGCATGGTTGTATTCCTGATGCGTTAGACCACAACGACGAGGAAGTCAAAGAGGTGGAAGCTCGGGAAGAAGCCTCTGAAGAGCCAAAAGAAAAACTAATCAAACTTCTGATAGACATGAGTGGTTGGGCAAAGATAGATGTGCGTACCTAGTTGGGAAGCCTGGACCTAGAAGACTTGATCGACTGGTTTAGAGAAATGGAGAAATACTTCGACATAGAGCAGATCGAGGACCCTAAACAGGTTAAGACTGCATGTCTAAGGTTGAAAGGTCATGCCTCATTATGGTGGGATAACGTACAGGCTGACAGAGTCAATAAAGGCAAGGAGGAAACCAAGTCTTGGGACAAGATGGTTGCCAAGTTGAAGGGGAAGTTCTTTCTAAATGACTATGTGATTTCCTTGTTCATGAAGTTGCAGAACTTTCAACAAAAGGAGATGACCATGAAGGAGTACACGAAAGAGTTATACCAATTGTCGATTCGATCGGGACAAACTAACGAAGGAGAAGAAGTTGTCGCTATGTACATGAACGGCTTGAAATATGCTTTCAGGATGAATTGAGCATGTCGAGATTCAGAGCAATAAGCGAAGCCTACCAGTTAGTTCTGAAGGCAGAAGAGAAACTGTTGAGAAAATTTGCAGCGACTAGAGGTAGGATGACTAGTTGAGGTGCGAAAACAGTTTCCGCAAAAGGCCAAAGTAGCGGTTACAGAAAGGAATCTGTCGAAGAGCGATGAACGGAATGGACATTGACAAAGGAGAAAATGCATGAGAACCGATGCAATGGTCATGAGACTCATGGTCGAGGTGCGTATGGTCAAAGTGGTCCATCCGACAGAAAAGGAGCTAAGAGACTAGCCATAATCTGTTACAAGTGTCAAGGAGTAGGACACAAGGCATATGAGTGCCCAGAGAATCTACATGCTGTAGAGGAGTCGAAACTCAGACGTCGAAAAGATGAACAAGTCGACGAGAGGGAAGAGTCGGCATCCGACAGCAGTGGAGGTGAGAAAAGAATGAACCAAAACCTGACGGTCCAGAGAGCCTTGATCTAAGAAGATCAACGCGACGAGACAGAGCCAACACAGTGGAAGGCGATATTTTGTATGAAGGTGCGGATCGGAAAATGGCGTTGGAAAACCATAGTAGATAGTGGAAGCACGGAGAATCTTTTGTTGATAGAAGTCATCGACAAGATTGGGTTGAAGTGTCAGGAACACCCACACCCATACAAAATCTCATGGCTACAGAAAGGACACCATGTAAAAGTAACCAAACAATGCCTGGTCAACTTCAGAGTTGAGGGATTTGAAGACGGTGTACTGTGCAACGTAATCTCAATGGAAGCATGGCATATGTTATTAGGGAAACCATGACAGTATGATTAGAAAATGATCTATGATGTTTGAGCCAACACAGTCATAGTGTGGAAGAATGGCGTGAAAAGGACTCTTAATCCAAGGCAAGAAGAGCAAGTTGACATTAGGCACGGCGAAAGCAACTTTTGGGAAAAGCGAGTGCTGATGAGCTTAGCAAAAGAATTCCTTGCGGAAGAGGAGAGGTAGTCGGGATGTTTTGTGATCATTCCAAAAGGACCATGTGTTGAGGGGACAACCATGAAGGAAGAGATTCTGGTTGAAGTCGGAAAGTTATAGGAAGCGTTTCGTGACATAATGGCTGAGGAGACACCGACAGGATTGCCACCGATAAGGAGCATATCCCATGAGATCAACTTGATTCCAGGGTCGAGTCTGCCAAACAAAGCACTGCATAGGATGAGTCCGTTAGAAGGTTAGGAACTCACTGACAGGTCCAAGAGTTGTTGGACACAGGGTTGATCAGAGAGAGTCTGAGCCCGTGCATAGTACCAACAATATTGATGTCGAAGAAGGGTGGAGAATGGAGAATGTGTACAGACTCTAGAGCCATCAACAGGATCACGATCAAGTATTGGTTTCCATTGCCGAGAATGGACGACTTGATGGATTGCCTAAGTGGAGCGACATACTTCACAAAGATAGACCTGAAAAGCGGTTATCAGCAGATTCAGGTTAGAGAAGGAGATGAATGGAAAACAACATTCAAGACGAAAGAAGGGCTGTATGAGTGGTTAGTCATGCCATTTGGATTAACTAATGCACCCTGTACATTCATGAGATTGATAAATGAGGTACTGAAACCATTCTTGGGAAATTTTGTCGTAGTCTATTTAGACAACATTATGATTTTCATTCGAACCAAGACAAAACACTTGGATCACATTTGACAGGTATTGCAAACATTGCAAGAGGAAAATTTCATGGTGAACCTGTGAAAGTGTTTCTTCATGAAGAAGGAATTTGTGTACTTGGGATTTGTAATATCCAGTAAAGGGATATTGATGGACATGGAAAAGGTGAAGGCAATAGTGGATTGGCTGGAGTCGACGAATGCAGCAGGGGTAAGGAATTTCCATGGACTTGTCAGTTTTTATAGGAAGTTCATTCAGGGATTCAGTCAGATTTGTGCACCATTGACAGAATGCATGAGAAGGGGAGAGTTCAAGTTGACGGATGTTGCCCAAAAAGCTTTTGACAAGTTGAAGGAAAAGGTCACTGAGGGCCTAGCATTGGTGCTCCCAGACTTTGACAAAGTTTTCCAGGTCGATTGTGATGTGAGTGGAATGATAATTGGAGCAATGTTGAGCCAGGAAGGCCGACCAATTGCATTCTTTAGTGAAAAGTTGGATGGAGCGAAGCGGAAGTATTTGGTCTATGACTAGGAATTTTATGCTATCATCTAAGAACTGAAGAAGTGGAGACATTATATGTTGCCAAAATAATTTGTGTTATACACAGATCACCAAGCACTCAGGTATCTGAATACTCAGTCGAATTTAAATCAGTGACACATGCAATGGGTGGAATTCCTACAGGATATACATTCATGTTCTGACACAGGTCGCGCAAGTTGAATAAGGATGTCGACGCACTGAGTAGGAGAGTTGCACTACTGAACACACCGACAGTTCAGGAAAAAGGAATAGAGTCGATGAAAATAGAGTATGAGACCGACAAGGATTTTGCGAAAGTGTGGAAGGCTTGTCGTGAACCTTGGAGTGTCGACAGGACTCCGTACTTGGGATTTTTTATCCAAGAAGACTATTTGTTCAGGGGAAGTCAATTGTGTATTCCCAAAGGATCCATCAGAGAGAACCTAATATGAGAGTTGCATAACGGTGTATTAGCAGGTCATTTTGGCATCGACAAGACTAAAGCATTAGTCGAGGAAAAGTATTATTGGCTAGGAATGACGACAGATGTTGGAAAGTGGGTTCAATAATGTTGCATTTTCCAATTGCAAAAGGAGTGAAGTGAGAACACGGGGTTATATACACCACTGCTGGTACCGAATACCCCTTGGGAGCATCTTAGCATGGATTTTGTGTTAGGATTGCCGAAGACACAGCAGGGAAATGACTCAATATTTGTTGTCATCGACAGGTTTTCAAAAATGGCACACTTTATTCTGTGTAACAAGACAAGTGATGCCACAGGGATTGTTGTTCTATTCTTCAAGAATATAGTCAGATTGCATGGGTTTCCAAAGAGTATCACGTCTGATCGGGATACCAAGTTTATAGGGCATTTCTAGAGAACCTTATGGAAGAAATTGGGAACGAAGTTACAGTTTAGTACAACATACCATCTGCAGATAGACGGAAAGACCTAAGTAGTAAACAGAAGTTTGGGAAACCTTGTGAGATGTCTGACAGTTGACAGACCCAAGCAGTGGGAGAATGTGTTGGCATAGGAAGAATTCTCATATAACAATTTTGTGAATCGGTTGACAGGTTTGAGCCCATTAAAGATTGTTCAAGGAAGAATCCCACATGGAGTGGTGGATTTAGTTGAGTTGCCGACAGAAATCTGGAAAAGCGCAGACATAGAATCGTTTGCTGAACATATGCATGAAGTGCACGAAAATGTGTGAAGGTGCATAGAAAAGAGTAACGCGACATACAAGTTGAGGGCCGATAGGAAAAAGAGGCTACAGACGTTCAATGAAGGAGACTTAGTGTATGCATACTTGCAGAAGGAGAGATTTCTGACAGGTACATACAAGAAGTTGAAGTTGAAGAAGTTTGGAGTATGTAAGATTCTGAAGAATATTTCGGACAATGCTTATGTGTTAGAGTTAAAAGATGAATTGAACATTTCAACAATGTTCAATGTCTCAGATCTATACAAATTTGAAGAAGGGTCAAGCAGTGGAAGCGAAGGAGTGTCAAACATTGACTGGACAACCCAAATTCTCGATCGACACAAGGAAGAGATCACAGAAGTAATAGAAGAATGCGAAATCGGGAGTATGCGCAGGTCGCAAAAGAATGAATATTTATTGTGTTGGAAGGATGATGAGTTGTAGGAATCGACATGGATTTCCAAAGAAGAGTTCAAAAGACTGACGGAGCAGTCAAGTTATTTTTCACCTGGGGAGCTTGATGCAGGAGCATCAGAGCCTAGGGAGATCAGTCGAAGTTGATCGATGTAAGGGAGCCAACCAGAGGGGTGCTGATGGCTGTTGGAACAGGGAGCAGATTGACTTGTCAAAGTCAATAAGTCGAGCAGGAGAAGTCGGTATGCAACCAACCGAGGTAGCAAATGTCGGATGTTGCATTAAGTCGAGATTCGACATGCTATAATCGACAAACGACAAAGGAAGGTAAGGTGTCAAGTGGTTGACTGGTGGTCGAACCATGACACCAACAAGTTTGGTGGAGCCAAGTGTGGAGGAAGGGGAGGACTGGAAAACAAGAGGAGATAGGGACGAACCAACAGAAAGGTCAAGATGTGACCGACTACTGTAGTAGGGTTGGGAGAGAAGAAAGTCAAGAAAACTGTACCTGGTAGGCGTTTAGGGTTGCTGAGGAAGTTAATATAGTTATTGCAGGTAGGTGAAGGACATGACAGATTTCGTCACAAGAAGAGGCTATGCATCACGGCAAGACGCTGGCAATTGCAGGTCTGCAGGATTTGGAAGAATCGGCAGATAGGAGGATGTGTGTCTCGGTGATCGCAATGATCTCGGGAACAACAGTAGCAGTAGGGTAGAAGGTCCGAGAGAGAGGATCATTTGAGGGAGTTAGCAGAAGACTAGAGAAAGGTATGAGGTTGTGATAGAGAAGAGTCACACATGCTGATAACAGAGCGGAGATCAAGATATAGCTCATAGTTCCGCAGTAAACCAGGGGAAGGTGAGGTCGACACACAGTGTGAACACACTACAGTTACTTCTATATTGTAACCGTTGAGGCCGACCATAGTTAGTTGTTTTGCATTTCATTTATTCCGCATTGTAACCGATTTATGAGAAGTAATATAAGCCACTTTTGGTATCCTGTTTTACACTGAGTTCGCGTAAGCATTGTGGTTGTGTTGTGTGTATTGTTAAGCAAGAACCTTATTGTGTAAGGCACCTTGCGTCACAACCATGGCTCGGATCGACAGACTGTCGACTCCGTTGGATTTAGGACATCGAGATAGTGCTATGGGTGCCCCTCTCATCTAGTCCCATGGCCTAGGTGTTATCTTGTAGGTCTATTTTGGAAACTAGGGTTTTGCTTAGTAAGGGAGTGTGCAATTTTTGCACATGGGGGTCAAATTTGCAAAATCATCAACCAGGGACTTATGGCTAGCGTTCCTAGCTGGAACCTTTCTAGACACACTGGGAGGACTCCCCGGAACATGGTTTTGTTCCACGGTTAGAATTATATGGCCCCGATAGGTATCCAACTGGTGTCGCTGAAGGCCTTTTGGATGCGAGATGGAACGAGCCATAGAATGACGACTATGGCTCGGATCGACAAACTGTCGACTCCTTTGGATTCAGGACATCGGGGTAGTGCTAAGGGTGCCCCTCGCCTCCGGTCCCATTGCCCAAGTGTCATCTTGTAGGTCCATTTTGGAAACTAGGGTTTTGTTCAGTAAGTGTGCAATTTTTGCACAGGGGGATCAACTTTGCAAAATCATCGATTCAGGACTTATGGATAGCGTTCCCAGCTAGAACCTTCCTAGACACACTTGGAAGACCCCCTGAAATTCAGTTTTGTTGCACAGTTGGAATTCTATGGCCCCGGTAGGTATCCAACTGGTGTCCTTGAAGGCCTTTTGGATGCGAGATGGAATGAGCCATAGAATAGAGAAGGTGGCTTAAATCGAAAAACCGTCAACTCCGTTGGATTCAGGACATCAGGATAGTGCTAGGGGTTCCCCTCTTCTCTGGACCCATGGCCCAAATGTCATCTTGTAGGTACATTTTGGAAACTAGGATTTTGCTCAGTAAGGGAGTGTGCAATTTTTGCACATGGGGGTCAACTTTGAAAAATCATCAAATGGGGACTTACGGGTAGCATTCCTAGCTGGAACCTTCCTAGACACACTTGCAGGGCTCCCGGAACCCAGTTTTGCTACACAGTTGAAATTGTATGACCTCGGTAGGTATCCAACTTGTGTTTGTGAAGGCCTTTTGGATGCGATATGGAACTTGCCATATAATGACGACCATGGATCGGATCAACAAACCGTCGATTCTGTTGGATTCAGGACATCGGGATCATGCTAGGGGTGCCCCTCTCCTCCTGTCCCATCACCCAATTGTGATCTTGTAGGTCCATTTTGGAAACTAGGGTTTTGCTCAATAACGGAGTGTGCAATTTTTGGACATGGGGATCAACTTTGAAAAATCATCGACCGGGGACTTATGGCTATCATTCCCAATTGGAACCTTCCTAGACACACTTGAAGGACTCCCCGGAACCCAGTTTTGTTGCACGGTTGGAATTCTATGGCCCGGTAGGTAACCAACAGGTGTCCCTAAAGGCCTTTTGGATGAGAGATGGAATGAGCCATAGAATGACGACCATGGCTCGAATCGAAAAATCGTCGACTCTGTTGGATTTGTTGGGTCACGGATTTGACCCTATTTTCATCACCTTTCGACATATATTTCATCCCTCTTATTCCTATTATTATCCATTTATCATTCCATTTTCCATCCATTTGTTGTAACTGCATGTAAAATACCATATTACTTCCATTGATTCTTTAGTGGTTAATAATGATTATTTTTCTTTATCTTTGATGAATTGAAGACTATTATGCATAATGTTACTGATGATGGTTTGTGGAGTGATTTTTCATACTAGTAGTAGTAGCAGTCATGGTTCAAGCCTCCAAAGTTGGCATGCTAGCACACGTCCACATGGATATTCTCAACATGGTTTCATTCCTAGGATTGATTACCTGGATTTGTGATTTCAATTCATGCCCAAGTCCAACATGGCAGCCTCCAACTCATACTCGAACTATTCCAACTAGAAACGTGTGCCAGATAAGGACACAATGATTCACGTCTCAATTTGCGGGCTGATGAAGAAGCATCTTAAAAATATGGGACATGGGTTTTTCGTGCAATGACCTCCTTTACCTGAATCGCGAGGAAATCTCCAAACAAAGATACGGTTTGAGCTATATAGCTAGTTCTCTGAACATGTAATTCTCAAATTTACTGTTGCAACCGGTTTTACAAATTAGCAATTGGTTGAAACATATCACAAGTTGGGGATTTGGTTTCTCATTCTTCTAAGAGCATTTTATGTATAAATATGTAATCATTCTAATCAATTGGGAGGAAGAGAGAAAGCAATGTTATGTTATAGGATTTGATCCAGAACTCCGATGTAATAGTTCCATTCTGATAATACATGCTGGCAGTTTCTTAATTCTTGAGTTGTAGACATCCATTGTGGAGATTTAGCTCTGCTCAGTGCAGGAATGGCCCTCTTCCCTGAGCAGATGCTGATAGTGTTGATTGTTATATTGTAGGTTTGTTTATTATTCAGTTAATGCTTTGATTCATTAGATTTATCATAGTTGCATGATTTCATTCATTAGATTTATCATAGTTGCTTTATGTTAATTTCTTTTTGATAGATCATTGGCCAACATAGCATTTCTTTTACATTCATGCAATTAGATCTTGCTTCATAAGAATTGATTTTACTTGAAGTGTGATTAGATTTACAGTTTGGTTTTATGAATAGATTTTAGGTTTGATTTATTTTCAAGGTGTGATCTAGTTTATAATTAGTTTTGATTTCGTAACAATAGATAACAAACTCAGATAGAAATTGTGCTTGCAAAGATCTTGCACGATAGCTTTGAAATAAAAGACTTCCTCGGGTTGATAATTTATGTTTAGGAGTTTCAGTTGTTTAATTAATTAGACAATTAATCTGACCAACATTTTGGCGTCATTGTTGGGGAAGTTATCAATGATGCAAAAGTATATCTAACATTGTTCTGTAGATGCATTGTTAAAGTAGAGTAGTAGGTTGCATGATTAATTTTTTAGTTTATTGATTTTGCTTTGAGTGTGTTTTTTCATTTCTTTGCATTCAGTTTTTTTTCATTTTCAATTTTTGGAGCGTAAATCTTATCATTCCCCTTAGTGGTGTTGTAAGCACCACCCATTATACTAACAAGTTGACAGGAACATTCGAAGGAGGAGCCTCCATATAACACACGAAGAATCTAATGAAGAGATGGCAGGAAAGAAAGATGTAGAAGTTGTTACATTCGAATTTCCCATCAAATATTCAGGAGGAGTGGCATCAACGAAAAGTATTCCCCCACATGTTCTACCAAATTTTCATGGTTTGGAAAATGAATATCCTAATGTATTTTTATTTCAATTTGAAATTCTTTGTAAAGGATATGATCGCTAATGATCAGAAATTGAATGTGTTTCCCCTTATTCTAAAAGGAACAACCCTTCGATGGTTCATGAGCCTCGGTGGGAATTGTATACACACTTGGGAAGAAATGAAACATGTATTCTTGAAAAGGTACCAAGATTATTGCAGGGTCAATGAATATATATTCAAAATGTCACAAGGAGAAGAAGAGAGTTTGGAGGAATATGTGGAACGCTTTCAGTACAACCTTCAACGATCAAAACAAAGGCAATTTTGGAAAGAGACCTTAAAAACACTTCTATTGAAGGGAAACCGAGATGAATATTTAGAAATATTAAATCTGATGGGAATAGGTGATGTATTTCAGTTAGCATATGATGATATTTGTGATTTATGTAGAAGGTATTCAAGAGGAAAATTCAAGACTGGTAAGAGTTCTAGTAATCCTTCTTTCCAATTTTTGAAATCTTCTACAAGAATAAGAGTTATAGAAGCTGAAATCAACAATTTATTTGAAATTTCTAAAGCTGATTCACAATTGGATGCTTTGCAGGTTAAGGAAAAGTAGGAGGAGATAAGAGAAGCAAGGGATTTCCCTTTGGATGGTCTTGAAAGTTGTGGTATATGTGACTTGAAGAGTTCCATGGACTGTTTCCCCTCCTTACCAAGGATGAACGAAACATATCAAAGAAATCTAGGAGTTGCAGCAAACTCATTGCAACATTCATAGAAACCGTGGCCTACATGTATGGTTCAAAACTCTATCCCTCTATTTCCTTGATTTCATACTCAATCATTGAATACTCCTCCACCATGGTAGTTGTTGCAGCCTCAGTTTAACTCTTACCTACCTTATCCACAAGGTTGGAATGGCTTATCTTATGATCACATGGCCACTCTGCCTCATGCTGCAACACAACTTGGTCCTTCAATATCAACCTCACAAACCAATCTTCTACATCAGCCACATCCATATTCTCATCAAACTCCTTGGTATCCAACACAATTTCCTATCCAACCCACCCTCCACCCTAACCATAATAAAGCAGTACAGTATGCTTACAGTGTTGAACTGCAAAATTTTCCTACATTTCCCTCTTGTTCTACCTCATCTACACCGATGCAAAAATATTTGGCACTGTTGCAGCCAATCCACAAGAGGCATGGACATGGTTTAAATCCAAGACTTGGAAGCGAAGCTTCTTATGATCATCAACAAGTTAACAAGATCAACAAATCTGATGAACGAACATTGGAACCAAAAGCATCCTTCACATCATTAGATTTGAATCTCTTATGCAATCAAAAAGATCAGTTTACTAAGGAGATTCATGGTGTAATAGCCATGAGAAATCAAGGGAACAAAGACTATATTGAAGCTTGGTTTCAATTTGTTATCAATCTGCAATATCATTCCTTACTTCACCAATTCTTGGCACCATCATTTCAAGTGAAGTTGATCTCTCATATCCTAGCATTCATAAAGTTATATTTTTTTCTTGGGAGTATGAGAATACTTGAGTCATTTCTTCGAAAGTGGCCCCATTGGAAGTTCTCCTACACTTGAAAAAAAAAATTGTTATTTCCAAGTAGTGTAGGACATTGTAAATAAATAAAATTCAAGTTTGTTTTTTTCACTTAGATCTAGGATGCATAGATAGTATCATTTTATTTTGAATCAGAACTCTTGGACACATGGTGTAGTAAGAGCCACCCATATTACTAATCTCTCTTTTTCAGGAAGTTGGTGAGAGGAAGGAAGCATTCATGAATGAAGACTCCATGGAAAATGAGCTAAATTATTATGTAAACATTCAAGCTTGAAACTTATACAATCATCATGGTATGTGTTTAGTTTTTATTTCTATATAACACATCCATAAAAATACACAGACTTTATTTCAACATTATACCATTTTTAAAGAGTTGCAGCTGCAGCTGTAACACACTGTGTAAGTCAATCTATGTACTCAATGCTTGAAATTTTTGGTATGTGTGTGTGTTCTATTTAAATTTACATCATTAAAAACATTCATATCTATTCTGGTCACTTTTTCAGAGTCAAATTTCATTTATTGGATTTTTGTGGCATTTTGACTTGAAATGTTTACTGAAACACAGTCGAGACAGTCCATTTTTGGGAGATCAAATGGGATTGTTTTTAAAACCTATTTACATACTAAGTATCCCTTTGAATCTAGTTTCCAAACCAATTTGAATTTTTTATATTGGACATCAAACGAAAACATTATGGTCAAAATACTAATAGGGTGTCTAGCAGGCAGCTTAGGAATAGAGCTGGGACAGTCACGTTTTGGATGCCTTATTGGATATATCTTGCAAACCTGTTTCATTGGTATATTTCCCTATGAATATAGTTTACAAATCAATTTGAATCACTCAATTCCGATATCATATGCAAATTTTATGACCAAAATACCAACTGCCTATCACAAATCAGCATTTTTAAAACTTAGTTTCCTAGACTGTTCGACCCATGCATTCTTATTGGATTCAAAACCTATTTCCATTGGATATACATACATGAATCTAATTTCATCTCCAATTGGAATCACGTCAATCCGTTATCAAATGAAAAAATTATTCCTAAAACCGTGACTGTTGGTCTAATCCAGGATTCGAAAAACACATTGTCATGCAGGCTGTTACTGAGAAAATTGGAATATCATTACATAGAATTTTAAAAAATTGTTTCTAAGGGACATATACCTATAAATTTACTTTCATTTGGCTTTTGAATCACTCAAATCGGACAAGGAACGAAGAATTTATGATCAGAATATTGTTGGCGAGTCTAGATGGCCATTACTCTCCCGCAGGTATAAAGTGGATTTTGCTTCATTCATTTTTCTTTGGATTTGTTTTATAAGTAATTTCTTGTTGTTATTTTCATAAGTATTGGATGAAGTGAGATCAATCGCCTCTCTTCTTCCATGATCTCATGTTTTACTGCAGGCAAGTGCTAGGTTTTTGCAGGTCCTTGGAAGAAGAACGTCAATACATGCACGAGTGACTCTCGAAGACTTTTTCTCAATTCGCAATGGATTGAGCACATAAAAAAATGGAGAGATTGATGTGCAAACCATATGAATACCAATGTTTCATAAGTCAATTTCCTTCGCTACATGTATTTCTACTAAAGAAGCCTCCCAAAAAGACCTTTTTCCCATCATGCTCATTTACAAACACCATGATATGCCTATGAATTTCCTTTTTGCCTCCACCATTCCATCACTTCCATGACCTTTTGCTCCATTTCATCACTCTCATACTATCCACTCCACTAACACCTAACCCATGAATAATGTCTCTCAGCTCTCTTACATGCTGAGTCACCCCCTATCTTTTTCATTTTACCAATAAAGCCTACTTGTTGGAGAAAATATTTCATCTCTAGTTCTTCACAATCATTTGTTTTGTACTCATATTGGATGATGTGGAATTCATTAAGGTCCACCTTCCAATGGTATTGTCCAATCGACCTCAACACACTATCTAGGCAACAAGACTTGAGTGATGCATAGTACCTTGGAATTTACATGCATCAATGGTAAATTTCCCCGCTAATGATCAAGGGAATACATCAATGTATCTTGTTTGTCAGATCCTGTAGGTGAATCAACCTCAACACATACATTCGTACCTGACAAGTTGTACTATTGTACCTTGATAGCTCATTGTCATCACTGGTGAGTTGTCTCACATTGGTTAACAATTTTCATTATTGATTGGTAATCCAACGAAGTTTCTCCATGTTCGACTTCAAGAACATTCATTCGCATGGATTAAAATGTACATAAGTGCGGATATCAGATGAAGACTTTATATTTTTATTGTTCCAGTAGTTCAACAATATTCCTTTCATTCAGTTGGAAGCATTTGTTTTCAGTCAGCTTGCACAGTTCTTCATCATGGATCAGATTCAGCCTTCATAAGCTTCATCTTCCAGCTACATCTCTCAGCAGCAGTTAACCAAGGGTTCCACTGAGGTAACACTTGAGGTAAAATAGCACGAGTTTTTGATTTATTGAAGATTTAGAAATATGTCATGAAAACCACTATGCATTCTTCATTTCTATTTCCAATTTCTATACATTCTTTATTACCTATCATAACCATACCATCTTTTATCCATTCACTTCCATCATTTCCCACTCAATTCTAAACCCTCACCATTCCACTTCATGTACACCCAAGTCAAGTCCTTCCCAACATCCGAGCATAAGTAAATGAGTTGTTGTTGCCACCCAAGAACCAACAAAAAAAAAATGGGGAGAAGATCACGTTGTGCACTGTCATATCAACAAGGTGAAAGTTAGAGTTATGGTTTCTTTGGCTCATATCCATGATGTATTAGTTCATCTCATGAAAAATGGATTGCAATCATACATGTCATAAAGCTTTCATGGGCTGTGAAGTTAATGGATGTTTCAGGAAAGATTACAATGTCAACCATTTCATTAATGCATGACCCTCCATATGAACATCATGTTTGTTTGCACATTCTTCCTGCTTGCTGGTACACATCATTGTTTGGAAGTGGTTTATGTGCTCATAAGATTTATCAGGGGAGCATGATAATTGTTAAGATTTAATATGCTAAGACAGAAAATAGCAGCATTACATTCCATTTCACAATAATAGCATATACAGGATCACTGAAGAAACAACAAGCACAGCATAAACACAAGAGACACAGATTTATCCTGGGAAACCCTCATGGGGTAGAAAACCCAACAAAGCTTCCTCAATATAGATGACCAGCAATATACAAAGATGTAAACCAAAGACATGATCTCCTCCTCCATCATAGCAGACCTCTCCTCCACAAGTGCACTACTCTCAAGTGAGTGAGTGTGTCAAATGAGGAATACACCTCCTCTATTTATACACTACTCTGACATATCTTTTACATAATACATGTAGGCTCGTATTTAACCATTAGGTTAAATACCCTATTATAACTGACTAGGCCGACCCCACTAGGGTGGTCTAACAACCCTTTGACCCACATAACACATACAAGGTCGACCCCCACTAGGGAAGTCTAATAACCCAAGTTACCACATTCCGATGGAGGAATAAACATCTCCGGATATACAATAAGATCTTCACGGAGGAATGAAACATCTCCGGAATAATAAAGTACAAATATAATATTCTTTGAAGTTACAATATCTCAACACTCCCGCTTAACGAGAAGGATATTATTACAGCATCTGCACGAGCAAGGAGTCATCAACATCATACATGATACATCTATAAATCATTGGAAGCTTTCTCAACATCATCAGTAACTCAAGCAGTTACTGGAACATCTTCAGTACTGAATCTTTGTCTTCTGTAGCACTCGAACAACTACAGCAACATCAATGTCTGAATCCTCACAATCATCAACATCGTCATCTAGACCATCTCGATCAACATCATCGTCATCATACGATCATCAACATCGTCATCTAGACCATCACGATCAACAACATCATCATCATACGATCATCAGCATCGTCATCACACGATCATCAGTATCATCATCTCACGATCATCAGCATCATCATCTCACAATCATCAGCATCATCATTGCACAATCATCAGCATCGTCATCATACGATCATCAGCATCGTCATCACACGATCATCAGTATCGTCATCTCACAATCATCAGCATCGTCATCTCACGATCATCAGCATCGTCATCTCACGATCATCAGCATCGTCATCGCACGATCATCAGCATCGTCATCTCATGATCATCAGCATCGTCATCGTACGATCATCAGCATCGTCATCCCACGATCATTAGCATTGTCATCCCACGATCATCAGCATCGTCATCTCACGATCATCAGCATCGTCATAATACAAGTATCCATACCAATATAAGTATCCACATCTTCAATATAAGTATCCATATCATCAATACAAGTATCCATACCGATACAAGTAACCACATCATCAATACAAGTATCCTACCGATACAAGTAACCACATCATCAATACAAGTATCCTACCGATACAAGTAACCCATCATCAATACAAGTATCCTACCGATACAAGTAACCACATCATCAATACAAGTATCCTACCGATACAAGTAACCACATCATCAATACAAGTATCCTACCGATACAAGTAACCACATCATCAAAGAATCACTTTCTCGGAGACATATGTCTACGGATCAATTCAGGGACTGAAGTCCGGGGATGATACAATCCCCCCTTCTCGGAGACCACACGTCTACGGATCAATTCAGGGACCAAATTCTGAGGATGATACAATCCCCACTTCTCGGAGACCACACATCTACTGATCAATTCAGGGACCAAAGTTTGGGGATGATATAATCCCCACTTCTCGGAGACCACACATCTACGGATCAATTCAGGGACCAAAGTCCAGGGATGATACAATCCCCACTTCTCGGAGACCACACATCTACAGATCAATTCAGGGACCAAAGTCCTTGGATGATACAATCCCCACTTCTCAAAGACCACACATCTACGGATCAATTCAGGGACCAAAGTCCGGGGATGATACAATCCCCATCACGTACATTTTGAACTAGTGGTTCTGGGATGATGCAATCCCCATCACTTCATTCTCGAAGACCATACATCTACGGATCAATTCAGAGACCAAGGTACAGGGATGATACAATCCCCATCTGTCCATTAAGGACTTGATTTTCGAAGACCATACATCTACGGATCAATTCAGGAACCAAAGTCCAGGGATGATACAATCCCTATCTGTCCACTAGGGACTTCATTTTCAGAGACCATACGTCTATCGATCAATTCAAGGACCAAGGTTCGGGGATGATACAATCCCTATCTGTCCACTAAGGACTTCATTTTCGGAGACCATACGTCTACGGATCAATTCAAGGACCAAGGTCCGGGGATGATACAATCCCCATCTGTATCCTTATCAATACAGATATCATCAAAACATTTATCCTCATCGATACATGAACAAAACATGTATCCTCAACAAAACATGTATCCTCATCGATACATCAACAAAACATGTATCCTCATCGATACATATATCATCAAAGTAAAAGCAAGAAAAAAAATACTCTAAGTATAAGAGTCCTAAGTCTAAATGATCTAAATATCCAAGTGTAGTAAACAAGTATCCACATCATCGACCTTGCTGTCGATGAGGCAATCTCATCATCAGTGACCACATCACTTCCCCTTTCGAGGAGGGGCCTTCCAAGCTTGTCTCGGAAATACTCAAACTTTTCTTGAGGTAGAGGTTTGGTTAGTATGTTGGTAACTTCTTCACTTGAGGTAGAGGTTTGGTTAGTACATCGGTAACCTATTACAAATTCAAGCTTTATAGTTCCTTTCTGCATCATATCTTGTTAGATTCCTATGTTCTTTGACTTATCATGGAACACTGGATTCTTTGTCATCTTGATAAAACTCTATTTGTCACATAGGATCACAGTTGGTTCTATCTCTAAGTCAAACAATCCTGAAGCCAAACTTCTTCACAACTAGCAGAGCAAGTAGCCATATATTCTACTTTTGCTGAGAGCCACACTAGACTGCTTCCAACTAAACCACGAGATCATGGATAATCCCAGACAATAACATCCTCTCGATGTGTTCTTCCTGTCTGACACACTTTCTGCCTAATCAACATCTGAGTAGCTATTTGAAGTCATGATCTCTAAGATAGCATAGATCAAAGTCTATCATATCCTTTAGGTGCCTCATCACATGCTTTGCAACTAATCAGATGAACACATCTAGTTTCCACTAGATACTAACTCAAGGTGTTCACAGCAAAGCATATATCTGACCTAGTATTTGTTAGATACATCAATGACTCAATAATTTGTTTGTATAGAGTTATATCCGTTAACTCTGATGAGTCATCCACTAATGCCTTCAAGTTGGAATCCATGAGAGTGGCCATTCCAACACATCAAGTCCTTTTAATATTTCTCAGCATACTTTCCCTGGTTGAGAAAGATTCCTTCTGAGCCTTGCCATACTTCCAGACCTAGGAAGTAATGCATCAATCTGAGATCTTTCATTTTCATTTATGCAGCCATCTATCTGTGCCATCTCTCGTTAGATGGGTCTACTGATATGAACCTCAACATCATTCAAACTCTGAGGTGAGTTCCTTCTTGTATACATGTCATCTATGCATAGAAGCCATATTTAACCTTGTAACAAAGGTTGAGATCCACATCACCCATGATGATCATTAAGCTCATCAATTGATTATCGATCCTGGGTACCCATACAGAACCTGATTCACACTTCTTCTTTAATTACACCATTAAGAGAATGGTCTTATCTATCCACTTGGAGCAAACATCTTGTCATGATTCTCTTCCTCTTTCTAAGAGAATCTTCTAGCCATGAGCCTTCTATATTTTGTTTGATTTGTAAATCTTCTTGTTTGAACATCCATCACTTGTTCGGTGTCCATCATTCTTCATGATCTTTCCTACAAATCCAAATTAAGTACATGATTAGTAATACTTCATAATCATGAAATCATGTTGACATGATAACCTATTATGCATACAGATATCATTTACATAGTTATGCAACTATCTTGACCAATACTTTGGCACAACACTTTTCCATATCCTGTATGCATATAGTGGCTATCTAGATGCCTTCCATCTCTACCAGAACATGCTATCAAGAGTGTGCACAGCTCTCAGCATGTCAGCAAATAGGTTTCATTCTAGACAAGCAACAATGGAATGTTTGTCCAACTTACCAATCATATGCATATTAGTAGTATATTGTTCAATGCTCTATGAATGTTTACACTCATCATGATATATTCTAGGAATACAAATATGCATACAAGCAATATCATTTACTATTTCAAATAACAACTAAAATACTTATCTTTTATGTTTCTGTGGTTGCCTCCCGCTTGATCTTCTGTATGTCTTTTGAACTTCTATTCATTCTATACCACTGTGCATGCTCAAGTGTCATCCTCATAATCTCATACACAAACATACATTCATTAGTATATTCTCAGCATTATAGTTCTAAATAATCTTGAAAATGTATAGTCATGATTATAGATAATATTCAAGGTTTCAGGGAAGTCTTATTTTACTCAAGCATATTCTTGTTTGATCTAGTTAGTTAAATCATCAACCAAGATAAGAGACATAATATGCATGAACCCTTGATTACTAACTTTATGAATAAGCATAACCAATCATACCAAGTATACAATGTAAGATTCTAACATGACATAGGAAAACATACCTAGATTAGTATACCTGCTTAGTTACGTACAACATACCTAAACAATCTCTTCAATGATTTAGAGATCCTGAGCTAGAACCTGCATGTCTCATAGGTTAAGCATAATATAACAAAGTTATACATACCTCGTAAATAGAACAAATATTATGGATGAGTCTTTTGTCTTGATGATGTCATGGTCATGGAACTTGATTTGTCTTTTGTGATGTACCTATATCTTGTTAGCAGACAACATCAACCTCACACAACACCATAATGCATTAGTACAATCATATAGCCCTAATCAATGAATGTCTTCGATCATTCACATGCATTCATACTGTTACTAGGGTGATAAGACAATTCTAATGTTAATCAAGATTGTACTAATAAATAATATGAAGACAAACACATTATGAATTTAATCAGGAATCAGATTTCAAGACATACCTGAACCTTCTTAAGTCATACCTGTCGAGACTTCTTGTAGTCTTCTTATGTAAGACCTTAGCCTCAACTCCCCCTGAAACTTGATCTGGAGCTTGATTAGGGTTTGTTAAAGAAACCTTAAAAATTCAATCTTCGACTTTCACATTTCTGAATGGATGGAAGCATGTGTCTTGCTGAGCTGATCAAATTAGCATACTTCAATTTTGAAATCTCCAAAATTTGACCCCTCAAAATTGCCTTCGAAACTTCTGGATCTTCTGTACAGGATCCCGAACTAGGGTTTTATGAAGCCCATCCTTCTTCCCAATCAAAAGTTTCAATCCAAGGCTCTAAACTCTTATTTTTCTGAGGAGCTTCCAGCCATGATCACAGACTTCAAAAATTCCATCTTTTGCTGAAGCCCTAATTTTCCATCTTTCCGATCAAAATCCCGAACTGGGGTTTGATTAAGCCCAGTCTTCTACCCAACCAAAAAATTCAATCTTGATCTCTAAATTTTGATTTTCCTGAGTAGCATTCAGCCGTGGATTCCGATTCCAAAAATTCTAACTTTCTCCGAAACCCTAAATTCAGGAAGCCATGAATGGAAGTGCTCCAAAAATAATTATGTTTTGACAGAAATATGTACCTAATTGTTTCTGCTGTAAATCCAAAATTTTCACTCCACAGGGTCTGAAATTTTTTTTTGTGGTAGCCTGACCTATCATCTTTCCATCCTGACAGGTATGACCTCAATTGGACTCTCTTAGAGAGATTTATTCCAAGTGTCGCAACGTGACCTGTTTATGGGATAATATAGGAGAGCAAACTTGTACGGCATGCCACGTGTCACTAGTTCAACTTCGGCCTCTAAACAAGTTTTTTGAGATAGTACAGTCTGTGCACTACCTGTCACTTTTTACGAAATTGCATTTGGATCTTTCTAGCCCAAGTTATGACCTTGTTTCCTAGGTCACCTGATTTTGACTGAGATCTAGAAGAGGCAGAAACCCTAACTTGTACTGATCATAACTTACAAAGTACAATGAATCTGAGGGTTCCCTTTGGACACAACATACCTGGATATGTTATCTACGACCTATAAAGGTTTCATATCTTGAACCTTCACCAAAATGGATTTATAGTGAAAGTTCCACGATGACTAGTTTGTGCTATATAAAACCCTAACCTTCAAATTGTCGTAAGTAAAGCAAGTGTCGTAAGTGCCATACCTTGCCTTCCTTCAGGTTAGCTCTGATACCATGTTAAGATTTAATATGATAAGACATAAAATAGCAGAATTACATTCCATTTCACAATAATAGCATATACAGGATCACTTAAGAAACAACAAGCACAGCATAAACACAAGAGACACAGATTTATCCTGGGAAACCCTCATGGGGTAGAAAACTTAGCAAAGCTTCCTCAATATAGATGACCAGCAATATGCAAAGATGTAAACCAAATACATGATCTCCTCCTCCATCATAGAAAAACCCTCCTCCAGAAGTGAGCTACTCTCAAGTGAGTGAGTGTGTCAAATGAGGAATACACCTCCTCTATTTATACACTACTCTGACATATCTTTTACACAATACATGTAGGATCGTATTTAACCATTACATTAAATACCCTATTATAACTGACTAGACCGACCCCACTAGGGTTGTCTAACAACCCTTTGACCCACATAACACATACAGGGCCGACCCCCACTAGGGAAGTCTAATAACCCAGGTTACCACATTCCGACAGAGGAATAAACATCTCCAGATATACAATAAGATCTTCACGGAGGAATGAAACATCTCCGAAATAATAAAGTACAAATATAATATTCTTTGAAGTTACAATATCTCAACAATAATGGTTCTCTTGAGTAGTAGCATGGTGATTTTGTGGAATCTTTTGTTGCAATTATGGGAATATTTTTATTGCTGAATACATCAATGATAACAGAAGGGAGTCGTTATTAAAAGAAAATTGAAACAATGTCTCTACATTTTGTTTTGTTGTAGTGGCTTGTTTCAGAGGCACTTATCCTTGTTGTATGGCAACATAGGCTTCTTCCCAACCTATTCTAGAGTCCAATAATAAGACAATTCCTTGCTGCTACTCTTCAAAAACCTACAGCAAAAGAAGCATATACTTCCATAAAATAGAGAATGTATTTCTGAGGTATGTGTCTCTTGGTTCTAGGTTCATACATTGATCAAGAACTGCTGTTATAAACACTTCAATGCTGATACATGATTGGTTCTTTATGAAAAATGGATCTCCATGCCCTAAATCAGATGGTTTATTCATGTGACTTAAATAAATCACATTTCCAGCCTCATCCTCAATGCATTGCTACTCCAGATATGGATCATTAATGATTCCTACAATAGTAAACATTCTCTAATGATCATCTTCAGCATGAAGCAACAACAAAAACAAAATTTAATTATAGAGATTTTAACAGCATAAAACATATAGCAGATCTAGATATGATCATTCTTGATGACAACATGGTCACTATGAGTATTTTGGAGCAGGGTGATTCGCATATATAGCTTGGTTCTCCCATATTATGTGCCTTGGATCATTTTCTTTTCTGCGTGATTGACAAAGAAAATAAGTTTTCTTGGAAATTTATTGATGGCTTGGTTCTTTGAGATTTTCATTCTTAGTATGCTATGGGCTTTATGCTTGCTGCAATTAGGTTTCTAGTGTCGTATGCTATCATTATTTTCATATTATAGCATGGAAACGATTGAGAGGATCTCTTGAACTACTCTAAAGCAGTCCTACCATACACAACAATTGAAAAATGGCCATTTTCAGCAGCAAATAAATTTTATAACAGTGGGAATGATTGTTGTGTAGATCAAAACTTGTTTCATGCCTTCAAGAGTCTCATCATAGCATGAATACATGATGTATCATCAGTTTGGGGGAGATGGCTATTTTTAACTTAGCTGAAAACTCATCTCTTCAATGAGGACATGGAAATTATTCAATTTGGGGGAGAAGAAGATTTATCATGCTTGCTAGTTTTCCATTCATATTACTCATGTACATTATTTTTCCATATTTAGTGCAGAATTTGATTTGATCATATCTTGCAATTGGTAAGTTGGATATTCATGAAACTTGGAAGTTTCAGTCCAATCCAATGCACGGTTTTCAAGAAATTGGCCACCATCACCTACAGCAATTTTGTCTATATCTCGAGATCCGTACATCAGATGAAGTTGAGCTTTGGGGAGCAGAAGCATTATGTTAAGAGGAAGATACTCACCAATTTTCAGAAGAAAATACTTCATGGATTGAGAAAAAATGGCCATCATCACCTACATCCAATTTGCATTTTTCACAAAATCCCTAATGTTGGTATCTCTGATTTTCGATGTGGAGATGCATTGGACTTGTAGTAACTTGCTCGCAAAATTTCAGCCAAACCCAGTTTGTATTTTGGGAGATATTAGTTCAAGAAGTTTGCCGCAACACTAGCTGTGACTCCGCCAATATTGTCCATTTCCCTATTCTGGCAGCTGTGACTCCGCCAAATTCTCCGCTAAATGGCTGGGGCTCCGCTAAATTGTTTACTAAAAATTTTCGCATAGCTGTGACTCCGCCAGATTTGGCCATTTTTCATAGTTGTTACTCCGCCAGATTTAGCCATTTTCGCAGTTGTTACTTCGCCAGATTTATCCATACAGTAGTTGTTACTCCGCAGTTGTTACTCCAGCAGCTGTTACTCCGCAACTGTTACTCTACCAATTTTTCGGCTACAAATGTGCCAATGGTAAAATGAAAGCAACAATTGAATGAGTCTTTCTAGTTTGGATGCTACATAGGTATTGGGTTGCATGAGGACATGCAACAAGTTCAATTTGGGGTAGATGTTGGGTCATGGATTTGTCCCTATTTTCATCACCTTTCGACATATATTTCATCCCTCTTATTCCTATTATTATCCGTTTATCATTCAATTTTCCATCCATTTGCTGTAACTGCACATAAAATACCATATTACTTCCATTGATGCTTTAGTGGTTAATAATGATTATTTTCCTTTATCCTTGATGAATTGAAGACTATTATGCATAATTTTACTGATGATGGTTTGTGGAGTGATTTTTCATACTAGCAGCAGTAGCAGTCATGGTTCAAGCCTCCAAAGTTGGCATGCTAGCACACGTCCACATGGATATTCTCAACATGGTTTCATTCCTAGGATTGATTACGTGGATTTGTGATTTCAATTCATGCCCAAGTCCAACATGGCAGCCTCTAGCTCATACTCGAACTGTTCCAACTAGAAACGTGTGTCAGATAAGAACTCAGTGATTCACATCTCTATTTGCGGGCCGATGAAGAATAATCTCACAAATATGGGACATGGGTTTTGTGCGCAACGGCCTCATTTACCTGATTTACAAGGAAATCGCCAAACAAAGCTACAGTTTGAGCTATACAGTTGGTTCTCTGAACATGTAATTCTTAGATTTATTGTTGCGGTCGGTTTTACAAATTAGCAATTGGTTTAAACAGATCACAAGTTGGGGATTCGGTTGCTCATTCTCTTGAGAGCATTTTATGTATAAAAATGTAATCATTCTAATGTATTGAGAGGAAGAGAGAAAACAATGTTATGCTCTAGGATTTGATCCATAACTCTGATGTAATAGTTCCATTCTAATAATACATGCTTGCAGTTTCTTAATTCTGGAGTTCTAGACTTTCATTGTGGAGATTCAGCTCTGCTCAGTGGAGGAAGGGCCCTCTTACCTGAGCAAATGCTAATAGTGTTGATTTTTATTTTGTAGGTTTGTTTATTATTAAGTTAATGCTTTGATTCATTAGATTTATCATAGTTGCATGATTTCATTCATTAGATTTATCATAGTTGCTTTTATGTTAATTTCTTTTTGATAGATTGTTGGCCAACATAGCATTTCTTTTACATTCATGCAATTAGATCTTGCTTCATAAAAATTGATTTTACTTGAAGTGTGATTAGATTTACAGTTTGGTTTTATGAATACATTTTAGGTTTGATTTATTTTCAAGAAGGTGTGATCTAGTTTATAATCAGTTTTGATTTCATACCAATAGATAACAGTGTCAAATAGAAATTGTATTTGCATAGATCTTGCACGATAGCTTTGAAATAAAAGACTTCCTCGGGTTGATAATTTATGCTTGGGAGTTTCAGTTGTTTAATTAAATACATAATTAATCTGACCAATAGGATTCCAGATATCAGGTTAGTGCTAGGGGTGCCCCTCTCCTCCGGTCCCATGGCTTAGGTGTCAAATTTTAGGTCAATTTTGGAAACTAGGGTTTTGTTCACTAAGGGAGTGTGCAGTTTTGCACATGGGGGTCAACTTTGAATTTTTTTTATTTTGATTCTAAAACTAGACATTCAAAGAGTGGCAATCAAACCTACTACACTACACCCTTGGTATATTTCTATGTCCTTAGTGTGCCACGTCATTTAACAACTCCTTAGTGTTCCACTATATTTGGATTTTGAGTAAGTAATGTCATTTTTAAGAATTCAAAGTTTCAAATAAAAAATGGAGGCAATGTTTCATCAATGATATCCCTCTGATTCTTGATAGCTTTGTTAGATCAAAGTCACCATGAAAATTTTCCATCAAGTTATGGGGGAATACTTTCCAAATAACAATGAACAACCATTACATCATCATTTGTATCAATCAAGAACATTCAATTTTAAATACATTTTCATATGAGGATAATCCATCCTTTTTACAAACATAGGACCATGTGAACATTTTATTTTCCTTCATCAAAACAACATTATCAAGGAATATCATTAAACTAGTTAGGTATTTCATTTTCCATGGATTATGTATGATTACTTTTGCATTATGACAAGTGGAAAATACACATATGAAAGAGGTAAAGCACAACCCAAGGTCTTACATACTAGGTTTTAGTAAGGATAGGGTTTATATCTTCAACGATTTTATTAGAGTGAATTCATGACCAGCTATTGGTTGGCATATTAGAACAAACTAGGGTATATTTGTTACATATATTTGAGCATATGTACATGAAGGCCCAATGAATTTTATTACACTTTAGTTATGCATTCCTTGCCATTGTACTTGATAATTTGCCATTGTTTCTAGCATGCTAGAGTAGGCACACTTCAACCGAACTTCATCGATGCTCATGTACATATCGTTTGATGAAATACGGTAGCATTGATGAAATGTGTAGCATCTATTAGATTTCTAATTAGTTTATGAAAATGTCATAGGATTACATTGATGATATGCGTAGCATGTTACTATTGTGACAGAGGTTATTCAAACATATTTTGACTTATTTTGTTAAATTTTGTTTTTTTCTTGCAACATATTTTCCTTGCAACCATAATCCTGATCAATGGGTATGAACCCTTGGAATTGACAAAAAAAATAAAAATTAAATTAGATATCAAATTAGCATGCATGTGCTAATTTCATTGAACTATTGAAATATATTATTAGTTTTTTCCATTAAGATAATGTTTTCATAACACAATAGTGAGATGTTACTTGAACAATACAATAAATGTAAGAGAATAAATATTTCTTAAAATGTAATTATATAAATTTTAGTAGCATAATTAACAATTTGTGGAAGAGATAAATCATCACAAGGACAAGTGGAAACTCAAGAGAAAATATGGAATATATTGTATCATGCATTGATAATCAAATGTTTGTAATACAAAATATCTCAAATGGGTTGTCAGTGTACATGTATCCCTAATACAACAATGCGTACATGTATGTCAAAATACATATATACAAGACTATGCAACATAAAAAAATCAATCTTTCACTTGTTTTTCACCGACTTTCCTCTATTGACCACATCCTTGGGATCGCTCTGCATATCACGACTCTACAAAAAAAAATATTATTTTTATCAAATAACTACACTAATACCCTACCATTAACAAACTTAAAAAATTAACTTACAACCAAATTATTTATGACAAACACTCACCAAATCCTCATGGGGTATAGATGTGGGCAGTGTGCTCATGGAAGGCCTCTCTATAGTTGTGCTCTGCAAATAAAAGATCATATCTAAATTAATTCAACAATTCAACATTGATCAACATGTTTGGGTAAATTGAATAAAAAAACTCGGTCATTAATGAACATATCACCACGAGAGGAGACCCATTCAGAACCATGGATTGAGCAGAGGGGCCAGGCACTTCTGTCGCTAATGGCTACAATCACCAAATGAGGAAATAGTTAGACATGCATGAATAAACAATATAGTAACATGGTTACATATTATGCATTGTGATTGTTGAAATAGTTACCTATGTATGACTTGTGGCTATTGTAGATGTGACACTAACTGCAACATCAATGACCCTTGTTAGGTGAGGGGTAGATCAATCTCTCATGTGTCTGCTATAGAGGACATCCACACCCTTTCTAGGAGTGGATCCTATCATATACACTTCTCCCTTTTTCACATTTGGACTACGAGGAGATCCAAGTGTTGACTGTCTCATAAGTATATGTTGAGATATTGTAACTTCAAAGAATATTATAATTGTACTTTATTATTCTGGAGATGTTTCATTCCTCCGTAAAGATCTTATTATATATCCGGAGATATTTATTCCTCCGTCGGAATGTGGTAACTCGGGTTATTAGACTTCCCTAGTGGGGGTCAGCCCTGTATGTATTATGTGGGTCAAAGGGTTATTAGACCACCCTAGAGGGGTCGTCCCACTCAGTTGTAGTGGGGTATTTAACCCATTGGTTAAATACGAGCCTACGTGTACTTGTGTAAAAGATATGTCAGAGTAGTGTATAAATAGAGGAGGTGTGTTCCTCATTTGACACACTCACTCACTTGAGGATAGCGCACTTGTGGAGGAGAGGTCTGCTATTGTGGAGGAGGAGATCATGTCTCAGGGTTTCATCTTTGTATATTGCTGGCCATCTATATTGAGGAAGCTTTGCTGGGTTTTCTACCCCATGAGGGTTTCCCAGGATAAATCTTTGTCTCTTGTGTTTATGCTATGCTTGTTGTTTCTTCAGTGATCCTGTATATGCTATTATTGTGAAATGGAATGTAATGCTGCTATTTTCTATCTTATCATATTAAATCTTAACATGGTATCAGAGCTAACCTGAAGGAAGACAAGGTATGGCACTTACGACACTTGCTTTACTTACGACAATTTGAAGGTTAGGGTTTTACATAGAAAAAACTAGTCATCGTGGAACTTTCGCTATAAATCCATTTCTGCAAAGGTTCAGGGTCTGAAAAGTTTACAGGTCGAAGATAACATCCCCAGGTACCTTGTTTCCAAAGGGAACCCTCATATTCGTTGTACTTTATGAGTTATGATCAGTACAAGTTAGGGTTTCTGCCTCTTCCAGATCTCAGTCAAAATCAGGTGACCTTGGAAAAAAGGTCATAACTTGGGCTAGGAAGCTCCAAATGAAATTTTGTAAAAAGTGACAGGTAGTAAATAGACTGTACAACCTCAGGAAACTTTTTTCAGAGGCTGAAGGTGAACTAATGACACGTGGAACGTCGTACAAGTTCGCTCTCCTGTTTTATCCCATAAATAGGTCACGTTGCGACACTTGGAATAACTCTCTCTCAAAGAGTCCAATTGAGGTCAGACCTGTCAGGATGGAAATATAATAGGGCGAGATATCTTAAGAAAATTGTTTAGAGGCTGAAGTTCAAACAGTGACACGTTGCACATCGTACAATTTCGCTCTCCTGTTTTATCTCATAAACAGGTTACGTTACGACATTTGGAATAACTCTCTCTCAGAAAATCCAATTGAGGTCAGACCTGTCAGGATGGAAATATGACAGGTCAGGCTACTGCAAAAAAAGTTTTCAGACCCTGTGGAGCAAAAATTTCAGAGTTATAGCAGAAACAATCAGGTGCATATTTCTGTCAAAACAGAATTATTTTTGGAGCACCTTTATTCATGGCTTCCGAAATTTAGGGTTTCGGAGAAAGTTAGAATTTTTGGAATCAGAGTCCACGGCTGAATGCTACTTAGGAAAATCGAAATTTAGAGACCAAGATCGAATTTTTTGGTTGGGTAGAAGACTGGGCTTGATAAAACCCTAGTTCGGGATTTTGATCAGAAAGATGAAAAATTAGGGCTTCAGCAAAAGTTGGAATTTTTGAAGTCTGTAACCACGGCTGGAAGCTCCTCAGAAAAATAAGAGTTTAGAGCCTTGGATCGAACCTTTTGATTGGACAGAAGGGTGGGCTTCATAAAACCCTAGTTCGGGTTCCTGTCCAGAAGATCCAGAAGTTTCGAATGCAATTTTGAGGGGTAAAATTTTGGAGATTTCAAAATTGAAGAATGCTAGGTTGATCAGCTCAGCAAGACACATTCTTCCATCCATTCAGAAGTGTGAAAGTCAAAGATTGAATTTTTAGGGTTTCTCTAGCAAACCCTAATCAAGCTCTAGATCAAGTTTCAGGGGGAGTTGAGGCTAAGGCCTTACATAAGAAGACTACAAGAAGTCTCGACAGGTATGACTCAAGGAGGTTCAAGTATGTCTTGAAATCTGATTCTTGATTAAGTTCATGATGTGTTTCTCTTCATATTATTTATTAGTACAATCTTGATTAATGTTAGAATTGTCTTATCACCCTAGTAACAGTATGAATCCATGTGAATGATCGAAGACATTCAATGATTAGGGCTATATGATTGTACTAATGCATTATGGTGTTGTGTGAGGTTGATGTTGTCTGCTAACAAGATACAGGTACATCACAAAAGACAATCAAGTTCCATGACCATGACAACATGAAGACAAAGACTCATCCATAATCTTTGTTCTACTTACGAGGTATGTATGACTTTGTTATATTATGCTTAACCTATGAGACATGTAGGTTCTAGCTCAGGATCTTTAAATCATTGAAGAGATTGTTTAGGTATGTTAATCCAGGTATGCTTTCCTATGTCAAGTTAGAATCTTACCTTGTGTTAGGATCCCTTATATAAGTATACTTGGTATGATTGGTTATGCTTATTCATAAAGTTAGTAATCAAGGGTTTATGCATATTATGATGATTTAATTAACCTGAAGAGTACTATGATCAAACAAGAATATGCATGAGTAAAAGAAGACTTCCTTGAAACTATGAATACTAATGATCATGACTATATATATTCAAGATTATTTAGAATTAGAATGTTTTGATAATATTGAGAATATACTAATGAATGTATGCTTGTGTATGAGATCATGAGGATGACACTAGTGCACACTTGAGCATGCACAGTGGTACAGAATGAATAGAAGTTCAGAAGACATACAGAAGATCAAGCGGGAGGCAACCACACAAACATAAAAGATAAGTATTTGAGTTGTTATTAGAAATAGTAAATGATATTATTTGTATGCATATTTGTATTCCTAGAATATATCATGCTGAGTGTAAGCATTCATAAAGCATTGAACAGTATACTACTAATATGCATATGATTGGTAAATTGGACAAACATTCCATTGTTTCTTGTCTAGAATGAAACCTCTTTACTGACATGCTGAGAGCTGTGCACACTCTCGATAGTATGTTCTGGTAGAGATGGAAGGCATATAGATAGCCACTGTATGCATACAGGATATGGGAAAGTGTTGTGCCAAAGTATTGGTCAAAATAGTTGCATAACTATGTAAATAGTATCTGTATGCATAATAGGTTATCATGACAATATGATTTGATGATTATGAAGTATTACTAATCATGTACTTAATTTTGATTTGTAGGAAAGATCATGATGAATGATGAACACTGAACAAGCAATGGATGTTCAACAAAAGATTTACAAATCAAACACACTATAGAAGGCTTGTGGATAGAAGATTCTCCTAGAAAGAGGAAGAGAATCATGATGAAATGTTTGCTCCAAGTGGCTAGATAAGACCATTCTTTTAATGGTGTAATTAAAGAAGAAATGTGAATCAGGTTTGTATGGGTTCCCAGGATCGATAATCAATTGATGAGCTTAATGATCACCATGGGTGATGTGGATCTCAACCTTTGCTACAAGGTTGAATATGGTTTCTATACACAGATGACATGGATGCAAGAAGGAACTCACCACAGAGTTCGAATGATATTGAGGCTCATATCAGTAGACCCATCTAATGAGAGATGGCACAGATAGATATGCAGAAGATCATTCAATGCAGAAATGAAAATGAAAGATCTCAAATTGATGCATTACTTCCTAGGTCTGGAAGTATGGCAAGGCTTAGAAGGAATCTTTCTCAACCAAGGAAAGTATGCTGAGAAATATTAAAAGGACTTGATGTGTTGGGATGGCCACTCTTGAAGTTGTTAGCAGATGACTCATCAGAGTTAGTGGATAGAACTCTGTACGGACAAAATATTGAGTCATTGATGTGTCTAACAAATACTAGGTCAGATATATGCTTTGCTGTGAACACCTTGAGTCAGTATCTAGTGGAAACTGGATGTGTTCACCTATTAGTTGCAAAGCATGTGATGAGGTACCTAAAGGATACGATAGACTTTGATCTATGCTATTTTGGAGATCATGACTTCAGATGGCTACACAAATGTTGATTGAGCAGAAAGTGTATCAGACAGGTAGAGTACATCGAAAGGATGTTATTGTCTGGGATCAGCCATGATCTCATGGTTGAGCAGGAAACAATCTAGTGTGGCTCTTAGCACAAGCAGAATATATGGCTTCTTGCTCTGCTAAGTTATGAAACAATATGGCTTCAGGATTGTTTGACTTAGAGATAGACCCAACTATGATCCTATGTGACAAACAGAGTTGTATCAAGATGGCAGAGAATCTAGTGTTCCAAGATATGGTGCAGAAAGGAACCAAAAGTTTGAATTTGTAACAAGTTACCAATGTACTAACCAAACTTCTACCGATCCGATGTACTAACAAAACCTCTACCTCAAATAAAGTTTTACGAGACAAAATTAATATAGTTCAGAAGGACCCTCCTCGAAAGGGGGAGTGATGTGATAACTCATGATGAGATTGCCTGCATCGACAGTGAGGTCGATGATGAGGATACCTATATTAGTGATGCCGACAGAGAGGTTGGTGGATGGTCCTTAGACAGGGTCTAAGGTGACAAGGGGATTGGATCATCCCTAGACTTCAGTCCTAAAGAGAGCCATAGACGTATGTCTTCGAGAATGAAGTTCTTGGTGAACATGTGAGGGGATTGGATCATGCCTGGACTTCAGTCCTAAAGAAGAGCCGTAGACATATGTCTTCGAGAATGAAGTTCTTGGTGAACATGTGAGGGGATTGGATCATCCCTGGACTTCAGTCCTAGAGAAGAGCCGTAGACGTATGTCTTCGAGAATGAAGTTCTTGGTGAACATGTGAGGGGATTGGATCATCCCTGGACTTCAGTCCTAAAGAAGAGCCGTAGACGTATGTCTTCGAGAATGAAGTAATTGGTGGACATGTGAGGGGATTGGATCATCCCTGGACTTCAGTCCGAAAGAAGAGCCGTAGATGTATGTCTTTGAGAATGAAGTCCTTGGTGGATGGTTGAGGATTAAGTCATCCTTGGACGTAGTCCTAAATGTATGGTTGAGGATTAAGTCATCCTTGGACGTGGTCCTAAATGTATGGTTGAGGATTAAGTCATCCTTGGACATAGTCCTAAATGTACGATTGAGGATTAAGTCATCCTTGGACGTGGTCCTAAATGTACGGTTGAGGATTAAGTCATCCCTGGACGTGGTCCTAAATGTACGGTTGAGGATTAAGTCATCCCTGGACGTGGTCCTAAATGTATGGTGGAGGATTAAGTCATCCTTGGACGTAGTCCTAAACGTACAGTGGAGGATTAAGTCATCCTTGGACGTGGTCCTAAACGTACGGTGTAGGATTAAGTCATCCTTGGACGTGGTCCTAAACGTACGGTGGAGGATTAAGTCATCCTTGGATGTGGTCCCAAATGTACGGTGGTTGAGGATTAAGTCATCCTTGGACATAATCCTAAATGTACGGTGGAGGATTAAGTCATCCTTGGACGTGGTCCTAAATGTACGGTGGAGGATTAAGTCATCCTTGGACGTGGTCCTAAATGTATGGTTGAGGATTAAGTCATCCTTGGACATGGTCCTAAATGTACGGTTGAGGATTAAGTCATCCTTGGACGCGGTCCTAAATGTACGGTAAGGATTGGATCATCCTTGGACTTTAGTCCTGTGAACTGAGCCGTAGACATGAGGTCTCCGAGAATTGATAGGACTGGATCGTCCCTGAACTTCAGTTCAAAAGGTACATGATTGGATTGTATCATCCATGGACCTATGTCCTAAAGAGAGCGGGATTGATCATCCTGTAATATGATCGTGTGTGTTGATGATGTGTATACTTGTATTGTGTGGATACTTGTATTGATGATGTGTATACTTGTATTGGTGTGGATACTAATACTATTGATCTAGATGACGATGTTGCTGATCGTATTGATCTAGATGATCCAGATGCTGTAAATCGAGATGATCCAAATGCTGTAGATCGTGATGATCCAGATGCTATAGATCGAGATGATCCAGATGTTGTAGATCGAGATGATCCAGATGCTGTAGATCATGATGATCCAGATGCTATAGATCGAGATGATCTAGATGCTGTAGATCGTGATGATCCAGTTGCTGTAGATCGAGATGATCCAGATGCTGTAGATCGAGATGATCCAGATGCTGTAGATTGAGATGATCCAGATGCTGTAGATCAAGATGATGTGACGATGCTGATCATGTTGATCTAGACGACGATGTTGATGATCATGTGATGACGATGCTGATGATCGTATGATGACAATGCTGATGACAGTGAGGATTCAGATGTTGATATTGCTGTAGCTGTTTGAGTGCTGCAGAAGATAAAGACTCAGTGCTGAAGATGTTGATGTTCCAGTATTGAAGATGTTTTAGTAACTGGTTGAGTTACTGATGATGTTGAGAAAGCTTCCAATGCTTTATAGATGTATCATGTATGATGTTGATGACTCCTTGCTCGTGCAGATGCTGTTATAATATCCTTCTCGTTAAGGGGGAGTGTTGAGATATTGTAACTTCAAAGAATATTATAATTGTACTTTATTATTCCGGAGGTGTTTCATTCCTCCGTAAAGATCTTATTGTATATCTGGAGATATTTACTCCTCCGTCGGAATGTGGTAACTCGGGTTATTAGACTTCCCTAGTGGGGGTCGGCCCTGTATGTGTTATGTGGGTCAAAGGGTTATTAGGCCACCCTAGAGGGGTCGGCCCAGTCAGTTGTAGTGGGGTATTTAACCCATTTGTTAAATACGAGCCTACGTGTACTTGTGTAAAAGATATGTCAGAGTAGTGTATAAATAGAGGAGGTGTGTTCTTCATTTGACACACTCACTCACTTGAGGATAGCGCACTTGTGGAGGAGAGGTTTGCTATTATGGAGGAGGAGATCATGTCTCAGGGTTTCATCTTTGTATATTGCTGGTCATCTATATTGAGGAAGCTTTGCTGGGTTTTCTACCCCATGAGGGTTTCCCAGGATAAATCTCTGTCTCTTGTGTTTATGCTATGCTTGTTGTTTCTTCAATGATCCTGTATATGCTATTATTGTGAAATGGAATTTAATGCTAGTATTTTCTGTCTTAGCATATTAAATCTTAACAGTATAGAGGCTGGTGGTTACAATCAACGATACTGACATAGTTAGAAATGCATTGGTCAATGAAATAACATGTATTAACAAACTGACAATGATGGAATACATACCAATGTACTGTATACTTCAAGAAATTCTAAGAAATGTTCTGCCACCTGTTGTGTCTCTATGGGAACACTATCAGTTGTATTCCCACCAGGGGGAGCTCACTAGATGAAATCATTTCCCTCTGATGGGGATCTGCAATCTACAATTTAGAAAATTGTAAATATTAGATCATGTAGGATTAATTAAGTAACATGTGATAACAAACTAACATGTATTAAAATAATGTCATGTTGAAATAGTTACCTCGGCGTGAGATGTTGTCGCTGAAGGTATGACAACATCTTGTACATCAAAAGGTTCTGCTGCATGAGACTCTTTCCCCTCATGCCCTTCTTGTAGCAACTACAAGTTTTAAAATCATTAAAAATATTAGCAATCTATATATGTGTATAGTAAGGAAAAATAATTTACAAATGACATGTTAAATTGTTAACCATTTACTCATGTATTAAAATAATATTTTCATGTTGAAATAGCTACCTCAACATGAGTTGTTGTCGCTGAAGGTACGACAACATCTTGTACATTAGAAGGTTCTGTTGCATGAGCCTCTTGCCCCTCATGCCCTTCTTGTTGTTGATGTAATTGTAACTTCGGAATGTATTTCACCTATGTATATTATACTCCTATAGAGATGTTATTATTCCTCTATACGGAAGTGTCGTCATTTGTATTGACAAGTGTCGCAAGTGTCACAACTTGCATGTGATGGGTTATTAGACCACCAAGTGTGGGGTCGGCCTTGATTAGTATTACCATGGGTTATTAGATTGAGTTAGACAAGTCGGCCCTACTATTTTATTAAGAAGTCAGGTCATGTATAAATAGAGTGCGGGAGGCACTCTATTTGATCACTTCATTATTCACTTCTACACTCTCTAGAAAGTGGTGCACAAGTGAGGAAGGAGGAGTAGCTTCTAGGAGGACTATCTCTTGTACTTGGGTTGTATAATTGCTCTTTCTATCTCTGAGGAAGTTGTGGGGTTTTTCACCTTTATGGTTTTCCCCAATGAAACTCTGTATGTCTATTGTCTCATGTGATTGCTTGTTGTGATTGATATGCTTGATATGTTGTACATGTTATTCTCTAAGTAAAGATCCTAGAGTATATTGAATTAATGCTCAAAAATTAACACTTGCAGCAACTACAAGTTTTAAAATCATTAAAAATATTAGCAATTTATATGTGTGTATAGTAAGGAAAAATAATTTACAAATGACACTAAATTATTAACCATTTAATCATCTATTAAAATAATGCCATGTTGAAATAGTTACCTCGGTGTGAGTTGTTTTCACTGAACATCTTCTACATCGGACAGTGCTGGTGCATGGGCCTCTCGACTATGATCTGCATCATCAGTGGAAAGGTCTTCAACCTCGTGCCCTTCTTGTAGCAACTACAAGTTTTAAAATCATTAAAAATATTAACAATCTATATATATGTATAGTAAGGAAAAATAATTTACAAATGACACTAAATTGTTAACCGTTTACTTACCTGTGTAAAATACCCAGTAAAGGTATCATCTGTTTGGATAGGACCAAAGCAAGGATGGCTGCATACTGTGCATGGGTGGGGCTCTCAGCTATGCTCATGATGTGCAGGTCTAGTGCCACTACTAGATGATCCTCGACTACTGGAAGGTGGTGGATCTACCCTACCGGGGGGTGGTGTATCTACCCCACCGATAGGTTGTGGCTCTACTCCAACCATAGATGGTGCCTCTAATGGCCCTTCCTGGTACTTCCCTTGAAGATATGTGCTATGGCAAACAGCCGCCTGTGCCAACAATAGGAGTGACCCATGCATCTCTGGGACCATTTGATGTGCAGGAAGCACATCTGTCCTTGATAGCTTCCTGCGAGGTGGAGCTACTATGAGATTGGGATCTATGTTCCCCACATTGGGATGTTGCTAAGGCATCCCCATCCCAACTCCCTGGTACTCCAAGATACCAAAATAATTAACATGCTTCCCCAAAACAAATACATCTTTCTCAGAAAAATATAGAGGCATTTCCCTGTTGTTATATGTTGATGTATATGTAACTTCGGAATGTATTTTATATATGTATATTGTACTCCTATAGAGACGGTATTATTCCTCTATATGGAATTGTTTGTATTCCTATAGAGATGGTATTATTCCTCTATACGGAAGTGTTTGTATTCCTATAGAGATGTTATTATTCCTCTATATGGAAGTGTCATCATGTATATTGTAAGTGTCGTAACTTATACTTGATGGGTTATTAGACCACCTTGTTGGGGTCGGCCCTGTATAAGTCATGTGGGTCGAAGGGTTATTAGACCACCCTATTTGGGGTTGGCCCTGTGGGTCAAAGGGTTATTAGACCACCCTATTGGGTGTCGTCCCAGTCAGCATTATGTTATGTGGTTAAGTTAAGGCTGTCATGTCCCAAATTTGGAATTGGGTCACAATGGCCTAATCACAATGGCCATATTCATTAGAGTTTGTAAAATTGATGCTAAAGGTCAAATAATTGCCAAGGAGGAAAATTATTAGTTTCCTAGGTTTGGGGTGGAAGCTTTGGGATTTGGAATAATGGGGATAATAAATGATGTTTGAACATTAGAATTGCATAAATATTTAATAAAGGAGTTAAATAAATATATACAAGTGAAATTCAAAGTGGCATTTGATCATGAAGACACATGGAGGAAGTGGGACCCACATATGGCTAGATTTCCCCACTACACTTGGCATCATTCTCTCACCAATTCAAGGTGAATGGTAACATACTTGGGGGATTCCAAAAGGTATTATTCATGGCATGACTCATCCAAGGTAAAAATATAGAGGAAGAGTAACTCCCATGGAAGAGGAAGAGGCAATTTGGAGCTAGTGAGACACTTGGGCTAGATTCCCTAGCTCTATGACAACAATGATGAAGATGCTATGACACCTATGACACAAATCAGACCTGAAGGCTAACATATGACATATATGACATGTCAGGGCTAAAAATAGACTCTAAGAGAGTGCTCAAGGGTGTTAGGGCAGCTAAGATGCTTCCACATGTGATTTGGTGGAAGTGGGAGACTAGGAATTGTTGTACAAGTGGCGTTATTTGGAATCTCTTCCCAACTTGAGTTGGCATGAGTTTCTTGGAAGGAATTCGACCCACGGAGGACATTAGAACTTTATAAATGTCAATAAAAAAGAATGAAACCAGCTTTTGATCATTTTTAGAATTTGCAATTGCATTTGTGTAGAGGGAGAGCTAGTGGATGACTAGTTTCTTGCCTTAGCCAATTTTGAGGGTTAAAGATTCCCATCCAAGTTGGTAATTGGAAAGGCCATTTAGAACTTTCATTTGGAGCTTTAATGGAGTATTTATTTGCAAGTGTAAGCTACTGTAGCTAGGGTTTTCACCCTATCTTGTGAAAATGAGCACCTACTAAGGAGAAGGGACTCCTTAGTAGCAGTTCAATAAATTGTAAATTAAAGTGCTAAAACAGAAATGTAAATTACTCTAAACATATGCATGAAACAGAAAAAACAAGATATAAAGAATGGTTTTTGTATTGATTTTACCTCCAATGTGAAAGTTGGTGAAGCTCTTGCAATGGCCCAAGAGGGTTGCTCCAAGCTCCAACTTGCTCCTTCTCTTTCTCCAAATGATGGGAATGGGCCAAAAGGGGCTCTAAAGGTGAAAGTAGTTCAAGGGTGAGCTAGGGTTTCAAGAGCTATTTTGGCAGAGTAAGGGTGCTTATGATTGTGGATGTGAAATAAGGGGTCTCCATCACCTATTTATAGTATTTGGTGGTGGAGTGCTGGCCCATGGTTTTGGGAACCATATGGTTTAGGTCAGCTGTATAGGGTTTTTTCCTCCTTTTTCCTGATTATTTTATATTTTTTATTCCCTTTTTAGAGGGTTTTTGCTATTTTAGAGGAATTTTGGATATTTTTGGAGGGAAAAGGGGTTTTTTAGCCTTTTTGAGGCTTTTTTGATGATTTTTTTTTATGGTTTTGTGGCCTTTTGGAGACATTTTAGGCCTTTTGGACACTTTTTAGTGGGATTTTCAGGGTTTTTAAGGGAAATATGGTAGGGAAATGGACAAATGAGCCAAATAACGGGGTAGATGAGGTAGTGAACACTTTTTGGGTGTTAAAAGATTATCCCCTGATGTGTGAGGGCAGGAGCTCATCGTATGGCCGATGGACATCATAAGTCATGTATGGTTTCCTGGGGTGTGGAGAAGAGAAGAAACAAACTGAAGCCCGGAACAACAATCCCGAACAAACTGCAAGAACTAAAAGTACATAACCTCAATCATGGATGAGGGAGAATCTGATCATATAGACGAGGCGGGCATTCCCATGCTTGTATGAAGATATAGAACAATAATAATAATGGGGTCCAAAATATGGGGACCTGAAATATACATGGCCTCAAAAAATGAATTAGGCAGAATCTCAATATATGGACGAGGCAGGCATACCGATGCTCGTATCAAGATACATAAAAATAACTGTGAGGCCCGAAAAGAGGGACCTGTAGGATACATAGAAAACCACTGTGTACATCATAAGGGTCCAGAAGGGACACAAATTTGGGACAGACTGCTGGGCTGACCATGTCTGAGCTGAAGAACTGATACACTGGAATAACAACAGTGTTGCTGAGTGTGGTACCAGAGGAACTGATGAGCTATTGGATCATCGTGATAAGGGGTCATACTCTCAATGGTACACTGAACTGGGACTGAACTGGGTACTCAAGGAAGCATAGAACTGGATGGCTTCCGAATACAATCGCCAACGCAGCCCGGACATCCACGGGAACATATAACTGGGTGTTCCGAAGTGACTCACCAATGTGCTAGAGTCGGGGGAAATCTGGGGTCTTCGACAAATAATGGAAGGGATATAAATCCTATGTGATTCTCAATGATGCAATCAAGGTGCTAAAGTCGAGCATGTGAGAAACAACCATTCGGAGAGGCAATGATGACTCCTCCCAAAATGTTCTATAGGCACTCACCATAGATGGTGATGGGTCCAAGGCGCAGGGACCTCTGGGTCTATCCTCTAGAATAGAGGGGTTTTCGTCGACAGAGGGAGACCTGCAACTATCAAGGCAATGATGTTTCCTTGACAAGAGCACGAGGTGGAGAACCGAAGTGTGATAGTACTAATGGTAGGACTGACAAAGTGTGGGGGATAACTGTGCAAGTAGGGTGGGTCGACTCAAACTTCCTTTGTTCAGAGTATGATGGCGGGGATGATTGGGCAGCATATGAAACTGACTAGTGGGAAAGGGGTCATAGCTGTACTGGGAAGTGACTGGGATGAGGGAGACTCAAGCTGGTGTAAAATGGCAGGAAACGACAGAATACTCTGAACAAAGGTGACCTGATTGGGGGTGCTGCTAAGATGATCGATCATAGTGCCAAGAGGCACGGGCGGACTTCTTCATGGGTTAAGGAACTAGAAGAAGTGTGTGTAAAATGGTACTATCGTGTGGATTTATACGAGCCCAGGACAGTTCATGCTCATGATTGCTTTCAATTTTAAGGAGTCTGAAAGTGATAAGAAGACTCTGAAATAATGGAATGGTACTGTCGTGTGGATTTATACGAGCCCAGGACAGTTCATGCACATGGTGGCTTTCAATTTTAGAGAGTTTGAAAGCGATAAGAAGACTCCAGGGGGTTGCTTTTTCATGTGTTAGTCTCCAAGGCCCAAAGAAGCATAAAAGGATGCAATGAAGAACTCTTCTAGCCGGTGTGACTAGAGTATTCATTTTTCATAATTAGTCTACCAGGTCCAGAAAAGGGTTAAACTTATACCAGATAGACGCCCTTTCAGGTACTTTAACGAGCATGAAAGGAAGCAAGAATGCTCGACGATCTTTTCATTGTTTTAGGAGTCAGAAAAGAGCTTAACAGAAACTCCCTAAGTGCCTTTTTCGTAAAGGACTTGTCCGACCCGAAAAAGGGATAAAATTATACCGAACACAAAGGAATGGCCAGGCAAGGAGGAAGTGCTCAATCAAGGAACATTAATGATGACCAAAAATGAAGGTGGGGGGGGAACACTGATGGGCCTCCTTGTAGGATAATGAATGGTGGAAAAATAACGAAATAGTTGCAGTATGATAGGAGTGAATGGCTCATGGAAAAAAGTGGAACAATCCGATGGCGGTCGATGTGGCGCACAAACCGAGGTAGCAAGGTGTCAGGACACAATGTTGAAATTGTACCAAGTGAGAGTAAGAAATGATCTCAAGCATCATCACGAGCTCGAAAAAATGAATCCGGTGACATAAAAAGTGTCAAAAACGGATAACGGCTGATGTGGTACGCAAACCGAGGTGACTGGGGGCGTTTTGGAAAAATACCCAAAAAATCTGGGGGTGAGAGCAAGAAATGATCTCAAGCATCATCATGGGATCGAAAAAATGAATCCGATGATATAAAGTATATCAAAAATGGGCTACGGTCAATGTGGCATGCAAACCAGGGCGACAAGGTGTCGGGATGCAATGTTGATAATGGTCGTGGTGAGAGCGAGAAATGATCTCAAGCATCATCACGAGCGCGGAAAAATGAATCCGGCAGTGCAAATGGTGCGAGAAACGGAGGTCATAAGGACTCGAGAATGGTCAAAGGAAATAACTAGATTAAAAAATGGGTGCAAATAAAGGTGAGCCCACCAAGCCAAGGATGCAGTGGTGGGGAAAAATGATTACCTGTGGGGGCAGAATATTAGGTGGATCAAATCAAATCAACTATACAAGGGATATGTGACCGCAAAAATGGTTGAGATCACGCATGTGAAAAAGTGAGCAGGGTTAATGACCTACTGCCATGCGATGTGCATAGGGCTTGCAATTGTGAATCACATATGTGTTGGTTTGAACGATGGGTTCATTGATGTGCTGAGATAGATGTGATGGGGAAGGTTCAAAGTGATTGATCATGCCCCCTATCCCAGGTTCAAGGTAATCTATTATACCCCCGAGCTCAAAGGTGTCAATGTGGTGTTGTTTCTGGCGAACGGGGGGTACATCAGGCCATGTGTAAATGTGGTGCTCTATAATGGCAGGGTCCAGACTAGGCATTTCGGTATAGGACCAGGCAAAGACATCACGGAATTCCTGGAAGAGTTTTTTATATTCCTCAATCTCTTGCTCACTGCAGGAGGCTCCTAAAGTGATGAGTTCAGGGGCACCTCCTGGGGCAGAAATACCAATGTGGATGATAGGTGAGATGTTTGCCATGTTTCCTTCCTCAAAGGCATCAGGAGCAGGAATAGGATCCTTAAACCAGTCGACCTTGGTAGGAAGGAAATCTTTGGATTCAACTGCAAATTGGGTAGCGGTGCTAGAGGAGGATGCTTCTGGGAGGAAATACGAATGATGGTGCATATCATCCCAGGGATACTCCGGGGCAGTGAGTGCCTCAAGAATCTCCTCATCAGAATGGAAAGTTGGAGTCGTCAAATCGGTTGACGAGGGAGTGGTGATTGAAGAGATCATATAAATGGTGTTAACCTCTCCTGAAGGGGAGGAGACTGGGGGGTGGATCTCCTCAATGGTGGGTGGTGCCGTCTCAAGGTCCATATTATTCATCTCATAGAGAGCTGCTCTATAATCTGGGAGATCAGGACAGTGATGTGAGTAGTGGCCGTAAATACCGCATATTGCACAGGGGTGGTTGGTACGCAGTGATTTATCACGAGGCTTGGGGGTTGGGTCGATTTCGACAATGAGGATGTTGGGGTCGTCGTCAAGCATTTGCATGTGTTCCTGTAATGATGGTAACTGTGGACATTGATGAGTCGGATGGCCTAACTCATCGCACAACGAGCATTTGGGAGGAGCACGAAACACTGGGGGGATTTTGACTGTTTTGGGAGGGGGTACAGTAGTGGATGGTTGTGGGCCTCTGCCCCCAGTGGGCTTGATAAGAGGGGGGGGGGTTATGGAGGACGAAGGGGTAGCAACACCAGGAGGCGGCTGAGTAGTAGTGACAATGGGTTGCACCGGTTGTAGGACGACATCTGGTGTCAGCAGGGGAACAGGAGGAAAAAGGTACCACACGGGTAAGCCCAAGGTTAACCCAGGGAGGCTAAGGGTAGCCATAACTGGGGCGCTTACTACTCCCGAGGGAGGGATTAGGAAAGGGATGGTGTGGATGGGTGTAACACCAATGTGACTAGGTACCAATGGTGGTTTAGGCAACAAGTGCGGTTGATTATTAGGAGTTTGTGTGTTCTGGGACAGGGTACATAGGTCAGACATGTCAATGGTGGGTGACGGGGGTGGAATAGACTGGAAGGTGGAGGTCATCGACACGTCTGAGTAAACTCTGAGCCCCATAGAGGAAACAAACGAGGTGGTGGCACCCGAAACAGGTTGTTCAACCATGGGGAGAACATTTTCGGGTGCTGCGGGGGCATTGGGATCATAGTAGGTGAGTTGGTCGACCTTGACCACGCATCCCTCATGGGGGAACATCATGGTATGAAAAACAAAAGAGGCAATCGCCCGCATGGCATACATGTAGCTATGGCCAAGTAAGAGGTTATAATCAAGTTGGGCATTGATTACCTCAATGTCAATGAGCACGGTTTTACCACCTAACTGGATGGGGACATTGGCTAGAAGGCCTTGGGGCTAAGCCGAACGACCATCGTAGGCGCGTAATGCAGTGGTGGACTGCTGAAGAGTAGGGGATCCCAACTTCTGCCATACGAATGTGGACATAACGCATGTGGAGGCACCTTCATCGATGATGCATCGATGGATGACAAGATTCCGAATGAAAACAGAAACTTAGAATGCTAAAGTGGAAGGCAGGCGTGGTTTGGACTGGTCCAAATCAAATGCCATCAAATTCAAATCATTTGGGTCAATAGCCCCAATGGATGAGAGTAAAGTCTTGCACTGGGAAGGGCAGTTTTTCAAGACTTCTAACGTAGACATGGCTGCGGGAGATTGGGCTAAGTCATCTACAATGTTGTAGTTTGACGCAGCGCGCGCATTGGGGTTATTGTTGATACGGTGAAGTGGGAAACGAGGTGCTTTGGAAGCGTCATCTAGTGGAGGTGGAGGTATAAGTAACGCCTGATCAGTGGGATGAGCGTTAGTGTTTTTATCGACGGGAGGGGCTTCAGAGGCAGAGCCATATTGGTTCCGATGGGTCTGTAGGTTGACATTAGCGGATGACATCATCAACAAGTGGTGGGTACCTGAGTCAAACATGGGTTGATCAGGAGCAGCGTAAGTGATCTATTGTTGGGGTGGCGCATTGGCTTGAGGGGGAGCCAATGGCTGAGTGTTCACTACGCCTTGGTTTGGTAAGGGGTTTTGCAGCACTAAAGGTGGCTGCTGAGGTTGTGAGGGGTTGGTCGGTGCTTGAGGAGCCGCATGCCCTTAGCGATGGGCATCATCAACCTAAAGTTGTCGAGCTCGCTCCAAGTGTGGGCAAGCATGTGTGTAGTGGCCATAGACCTCGCAAATAGAACAAGGATAGTTTGTTCACAAATTAGGGTTTTTAGCCTGCTTGGGCAGGCGATCAGGGTTTTGGTTAGCGGGGGCTGCATTATTGTTGTCTGGGGGATTAGGAGGTTGACCGCCTTGGTCAGGAGGAGGGTTGTTCCCACGGTTAAGACCCTTGCTGTGATTTTGCTGGCCCTGGTTGCGTTGGTTGTTTTGGTTTTGATGCGGGTTTTGTTGGGCGTAAACTTGCCCTTGGGCAGCAGGTGGGTTCTGGGGTTGCACAGGTGTTGGAGCAGGCTGCAGTGGATGATATGTAGGTGGAGGCTGCGCGGGTGCAACAACTTGAGGGGGTTGCTGATATGGCTGCAGAGCGGGTTGTGGGTTTGCCGCAGGGGCTTCCTGTGGTGGGTAATAAGCGGGTTGGGCTTGGGAAGGCGCAGGAGCTAGTGCAGCCTGCTAGTGGTAATAGGGCTGAGGTGCGACCGAGGGGGTGTAAGTAGGGGGCGCATGACCGAAGAACTGAGGTGGATTGGTGGGTCCATGGGAATGGTGGTGATGTGTCATAGGAGCATACGAGTTAGTTGCTCCAAACTGTGAGGTAGCCCGTGAAAGGTCGGGGCCAGGGTTAGGATGTGCTATGGAAAAGGGTTGGGGATGCGAAGAAACACGGTCGATGATGCCGTCGACAGCATGGGATGCCCCTGGCGCATCGTGTTGGGAGGAATCGCCGCGAGGGGCGTCCGGTATAATGGTATAGAGATAACCCGACTACGCGTAAATGAGGTCGAATTGTTGGGCCTTAAGGATGGCCTCTTCTTCAGACTGGGGTTTTTCGGATGCCACATCCTTAGCAATGACAGGAAGGAGGGATTTGAGGAACCAATCTAAGAAGATACGGTCGTCTAATTTGATTTTGCATAGGCTGCGGCGTCGACGCCACTCATGAATGTGGTCCGTGATGTGGGTAGTCGTGTTTTGTCTGCAAGACAGGAGAATCTCAACTCCCGCGTCATAGCGAATAGGTAACTAGAAGAATTGCAGGAATGTCGAGGCAAGGGAAGTAAAGGTGGCATGGGTCCCATGTGGTTGCTCGATGTACCACTTGGCTGCAGAGCCAGTGAAGGTGCGCTGTAACAGACGGAGGTGAACAGAGTCATCCACTATGGAGTTGGAGGAACACCATAGATGGAAGGACATAATATGGTTTTGAGGGTCCTCACCTGCCTTGCTCTCGAACTTAGGGATGTCAAAGGGGAGCTTGGTGGGCATGTGAGGCCATGTAGGGTCGTGTCTGATGGGATCATTAGTCAATCTGGCTAGGTCAGGCAGGTTGAGGCTAGCCATGAATGGCAAACTGGAAGAAGGATGTGACACATTAGTGGGTTGGACCAAGTTGGGGCCAATGCCCCCAAGTGGAGGGGCAAGGTTTGGGATGTTTCTCCCAAGTGCGGGAACTAAGGTGGTATAGGATGGTCCTGCACCACCATGGGTAGTGTGAGTCACTGGTGGAGTGGTGGTAGGTATGCCAGCTACTAGAATGGGTACGGTAACCAGAATGGTGGTCGTGGCCCCCATCGAGGGCATACCCAAAGCAGGTGTGGTAACTGGTGTAGTGGTGGATGTGGCACCAATGGTCCCTACAAAGAAAGGGGTGGAAGTCATGCCAGCCATGGGGCTAGTAGGGGCAGTGTAAATGGGGTTCTCAGACTCTGCCTCAGAATCAAAGGTAAAATAAGGGGCATCAAGATCGGGTGACGAAGTCCTATGTCGCTGACGAGTGGAGTCAAGTGACAAGGCTCGAGATCTATGATAAGTGGTATCAAGTGATGAAGATCTGTGTCTATGACGGGTGGTGTTAAGTGAACCGTGCTGTGGGGGCTCGCCCCTGAGGCACCGAGAATGTCTCGGGGACTCAATGGTGACAGATGGTGTCAAATCTCTGGGGGTTGAGGTGAGTAAAAAATAACTCAAAAACCCTAATGCAACCGAGTGTGTAGAAGGAGAGCTCACAAAATAGGGCACTCAGGCCAACAACCAACTCAAAACACGCACTGTAACAGCAGTGCTACAATAGGTGGAGTATCAACAGAAATGGTCAGAATAGCAACAAGCAGCAGGTTTCCTAAAAATAAAAAATGGTGGACTCACTAGACCAAAAGGAGGTAAGGGAGCAAGCAAATACCTAACTAAATAGTATTCTGACTCAACTAGACATATCCTTTGCAAGGTGATGACATCTAAGTCAGACAATATGGATAGGAGAGCCAAGTGGCTAAGATATCCCCCTACCGGGAGGGACACCAGGTAGTCAATCCTAGAAGAAAGGCAACTAAGATACCCCATTCATGACACGTCCAAAAAGGTGAATCTGCCATTTGGTCCTTTTACCGCATACCCCTATACAGGTATACTCCGAGAACTGTGAAAGGTATCCCTTTGGTTACTGAATGGAGTGCAGTATTCCACTCAGGCCTCCGGAACTAGTCTGGCGACTTCAACCCTCCTAGGGGAGAGGCCCTCTGATAAACTGGTCGAGACTGTGCCAAAAAATACTAGGGGATTTTGGTTCCCTAATTGGACAACAGCTATGTCTCAAGTGTAAGCAACCGAGGGGTGTTATTGGAAGCCTATCCCCCCGATCCTACCTAACTACAAAAATTCTTTTGTGTTCCCCAAGTGGGGTTAGAATGTTGGTTGTGTTAAGTATTTTTTAAGTCTCACTTGAATTAGGTGACAGAGTGTGTGCACGTGAGGTGATGAACCCAAGTAAAAGTGCCATGGGGTGGGCAACTTCCTAACTAATGATATTGAATGTAAAATTTTTTGAATTAAAATGCTGAAATTTTAAAAAGATTCTGTAAATGGTACAAAAATTATGTTGCAGAAAAGGATATAGGGAAGTAGGGCTGCAGGTAGGATAGATGCCTGTGCAGAAAATATTGCAGCAAAAGGGGCTGGGTTCAAAACAGGGAAAAAATGTAGAAATCAGACCGCGGGTCGGTAGCGAAACTGGGCGGTCGAACTGCAAGAAAGAGAGAAACAGGCGTGGGAAGGTCGCGGCTTTCGGGCAGAAAGCTACAGACGGACCGCGGGAAACAGAGCAACAGGTGTGGGCGAGTCGCGGGTTTCAGGCCGAAAGGTGCGCGCGAACTGTAGGAAACAGAGCAACAGGCACGGGAAAGTCACAGGAAAAATGACTTACAGCCGCAATCGGATCATGCCAAGCAGGCTAATAGCCATGGTCGGATCGTAGGTAACAAACGTAAATCCGCGATTAGGTCACCAGAAAAAGTCTGAGAGCTGTGGTCGGATCGCAGGTAAACTCCTGAAAGACACGGCCGGGATGCAACTGCGAAGGGGAAAAACGCAGTTTACGGTAGCCGAAAGGGACAGCCGAAAGGAAAAGACAGGAGATTATTGCAGAAAGTTGAAAATATTTTAAATTTAGAACCAGAAATTCAAACCAAGAGAAGTCACCAAAACTGTAGCTAGGGTTTTCACCCTAGCTTGTGCAAATGAGCACCTACTAAGGAGAAGGGACTCCTTAGTAGCAGTTCAGTAAATTGTAAATTAAAGTGCTAAAACAGAAATGTAAATTACTCTAAACATATGCATGAAACAGAAAAAACAAGATATAAAGAATGGTTTTTGTATTGATTTTACCTCCAATGTGAAGGTTGGTGAAGCTTTTGCAATGGCCCAAGAGGGTTGCTCCAAGCTCCAACTTGCTCCTTCTCTTTCTCCAAATGATGGGAATGGGCCAAAAGGGGCTCTCAAGGTGAAAGTAGCTCAAGGGTGAGCTAGGGTTTCAAGATCTATTTTGACAGAGTAAGGGTGCTTATGATTGTGGATGTGAAATAAAGGGTCTCCATCACCTATTTATAGTTTTTGGTGGTGGAGTGCTGGCCCATGGTTTTGGGAACCATATGGTTTAGGTCAGCTGTATAGGGTTTTTTCCTCCTTTTTCCTCATTATTTTATATTTTTTATTCCCTTTTTAGAGGGTTTTTGCTATTTTAGAGGAATTTTGGATATTTTTGGAGGGAAAAGGGATTTTTTAGCCTTTTTGAGGCTTTTTTGATGGTTTTTTTTATGGTTTTGTGGCCTTTTTGAGACATTTTAGGCCTCTTGGAGGCTTTTTAGTGGGATTTTCAGGAATTTTAAGGGAAATATGGTAGGGAAATGGACAAATGAGCCATATAATGGGGTAGATGAGGTAGTGAACACTTTTTGGGTGTTAACAGCTACAGGTCAGCTCATGGTTTCTTCTATTGCAACACATTCTCTCAACCATTTCCAGTTTTGATGGCATATTCTTGATCCTTGAGGGAAGGCATTTTTGGTGAGCTATTGTACTCTTTGGGGGAGCTTCTAATGCCCCTATTATTTTGTAATATGAATTAAATACTCTGTTCTTCATCTCCAGAAAGTTTCATGTTGAAATTCCAAGTAGAAATGTATAAATCTCATTTTTAATGGAAGAACAATACCATTTCCCCACTACCTTGTTGTGAACTAATGTATTGATGATGATTTTGAATGAATGGGTGATTGTATGATGCATTTGTTATTAATGGACTTCCATGGATGTATTTTACAAGTTTCATGTATTGTACTTGAGCATTTGAAGTATCTTAACTCAGTTTAATTGCATTGGGAGAAGAAATAGTGCCATTTCCCCAAGGATCGAATTGGTGATTTTTGCAGTTGAATGGGAGAGGGTTGGAATAGATATAATAATAAATTAATGGTACACATGAGACCTTAATAATATCCTTAATACATTCCCTACCTCTGTTCAGAAATTTGACTGGGTTTGGAGGCATTTTGGAAGCCATTTTCAGTACTTACCCCAGGGGGATTTGAACCCCAAATTACTAGTAAAATTGCATACTTGGTTCAGAATATTAAGAGATTTTGCAGAGGTCTTTTGGTGGCCATATGTCATCCCTAAAAATAATATTCAAGTCCTAATATCATTCATACACCTTCCTTGAAGATTTGAAGGCATTTGGAGTCAATTTGAGACCCAGAGACCAACACTGGTCAAAGGGAAATCACTAGTAAAGTTACCTACATTGACCAGAATTGAAAGAGGATTTGCAGAAGTATTTTAAAGGTCCAAAGGAATCCCTGAAACACATATTTATGTTCTAATATCATTCATATACCTTCTCAAAATATTTGGGATCATTTGGGGAAAATTTGGGACCTAGAGATCAAAACTAGTCAAAGGTCGAACTAGGGAAAAAAAGTGGAAAATTGTCATTTTAATAAAATTCCTAACAAGGGACATTACAAAGGCTGACCTAGTAAAGGTTATTAGGAAAGTGAAGTCAAGTATAAATAGAGTGCGGGAGGCACTCTATTTCACCATTTTATCCTCTCTCACTCTCGGGAGAGTGGCGCACTTGTGGAGGAGGAGAATCTGCTGCTAGGAGATGTCTATCTCTTATGCTTGGGTTGTATCATTGCTCTATCTATCTCTGAGGAAGTTATTGGGGTTTTTCACCTTTATGGTTTTCCCCAAGTAAACTTTGTGTCTCTTGTGTGCTTGCATTATTGTGTCCATGATTGATATGCTATAGATATGTTGTACATGTTGTTCCCTCAGTTAAGATCCTAGATTAGATTGAAGTAAAATATGAAAAATTAACATGGTATCAGAGCTATCCTGAAAGAAGGCATGGTATGGTATGTATGACACTTGTTGCAATTGCGAAGCTAGGGCTTGATATAGAAAAAATCAGTCATCGTAGAACTTTCACTATAAATACATTTCGACGAGGTTTCAGGGTCTGAAAATTGTATAGGGCGAATATAAGATCCCCATGTACCTTGTGTCCAAAGGACAACCTCTAATTCATTGTACTTTGTGATTTATGATCTGTACAATATAGGGTTTCTGCCTCTTCCAGATCTCAGTCAGAAATAGGTGACCTTGGAAAAAAGGTCATAACTTGGGCTAGGAAGCTCCAAATGAAATTTCATAAAACGTGATAGGTATTGCACGGACTGTACTTTCTCAGGTATATTTTTCAGAGTCCGAAACTGAACCAGTGACACGTGGCATGCTGTACAAGTTTGCTCTTTTGTTTTATCCCATAAATAGGTCACGTTGCGACACTTGGCATAACCCTCTCTCAGAGAATCCATTTGAGGTCAGACATGTGGGGTTGGAAAGATGACAGGTTGGGATATCACAAGAAAATTTGTCAGGCCCTGTGGATCGAAAATTTTGGATTTTCACCAAAAACAATCAAGTACACATTTCTGTCAAAACAGAATTATTTTTTAGCACCTTCATTCATGGCTTCCGGAATTTAGGGTTTCGGAGAAAGTTGGAATTTTTGTAATCGGAGACTATAGCTGAATGCTACTGATCAAAATAGAAATTTAGAGACCAAGATCAGAATTTTTGGTTGGGCAAAAGGTCGAGCTTGATCAGACCCTAGTTCAGGACATTGATCGAAAAAGTGGAAAATTATGGCTGCTGCAAAAATGGGAATTTTTTAAATCTGTGACCACAGCTGGAAGCTCCTCAGAAAAATAGAAGCTTAGAGCTTTGGATTGAAACTTTTGACTGGGCAGAAGGGTGGGATTTATCAAACCCTAGTTAGAGGTCATGTCTAGTGAATCTGGAAGTTTCAAAGGCAAATTTGAGGGGTGAAACTTTGTAGTTTTCAAATTCTGAGTATACCAGGTTAATTAGCTCATCAAGGCACATCTTTCTATCTTTTGAGAAGTTTGAAATTCAAAGTTTGAATTTTTAGGGTTTCCCTGAAAAACCCTAATCGGGCTCCAGATCCAGTTCCTGCAAATCAAGTGGATCGAGTTAATCCTAGAAGAGAATGGATTGGTCATCTGCATAAGTGAAGAAGTTCTTGTTTCAGAGGGAGATGAGGCTAAGGCCTTACATAAGAAGATTACAAGCAATCTCGACAGGTATGACTCATCCAAGTATGTTTTGAGATTTGTTCATGATTAAGTTTATGGTATGCTTGTCTTCATGTTATTACGGTTAGTACAATCTTGATTAAATTTAGACAGGTGAATCCATGAAGATGGGTGTCTATTTTGAGGGGTTTCGTGAGAAAATAATTCTGAATTTTTCATGTTTGATATCTTTGGGCGAATAAAAGTGATATTTTTGTTTGGAATTTCACTTTTCACTAAAAAACAAACTTTTAGAGAATTATGTTAGCTTGCTATCCATATTTTTTTCAATTTTTTATATTGAGATTTGATATGTCGATTCAGCAAATGTTTGACAATGTGTTCTTATAAAATGAAAGGACTACAAAATAGCCATGTTTTGTCGCACACGTAAAATCATTGTTAAATTTGTTTTTTGCAAAAACCAAATATGCTACGACAATCTACATACAATATACTACTGCATGACTATAAGTTTGTAGCAAATGGATCTATATACTAATTATTATATTTATTTGAATTCGATCAATGGGGAAATCTTGTCGATTTTCAACATATTTTTTGTCGCAAAACTTTTTTCCCAACTGAATATAAAACTAAAAATTCTATGAATACCCTTTTGAAGTAGACACGCCAATTAACTGCACCATAGTTTTCTCAATTTTTTTGTGGTGTATTTTTTAAGTTATGGATTTTTCATTTCACCACATTTTGAAAGAGATGAAACTAAACTCAACCCCTGTTAACAAAACAAACAATTACAAACATCATATCTTACCTATACATAAAGAAATCTATATATTCGGAAAGTAGATTCAATAACGAAACTAATGGTATCAAGTACGACAGTCGCTTTATAGTGTAAGAGATCATTTTTACCTTCCAAAAATGGAGAAACCTGAAAACTGTGAGAGACAATTAGATTTTTAGGTTTCAGAGGTTATTCGGCCGAATAACTGTTTTTCATAACGGCGACGTCAATTTAATCAAAGGTTATTCGGCCGAATAACCAAACATAAAAAAAAACTCCTCGGCCGGGAAAAAAAAAAAAAAAAAACTTTTCTAAACTTATATAAATAAAACTAAATACTTCAATTAATTTCGCACATTTTAAGTTCGCATACTTTCGGGACAGAATATTTTTTAAGGGATTTTCTAAGGAGTTTTTTTTGCAAAGGGAGTTTTTTTTATAAGGTATTTTTTTTCTTACTTCTTTCTAAGGAATACATTGAAAGAACGTTTTTGCAAAATGAGTTTTTATTCCAAGATTTTTGCACTTCTTATTTCTTTGCAATGGGTTTTTTTTCCAAGGAATTTTTAAGGAGTTTTTTTTGCAAAGAGAGTTTTTTTTATGAAGTATTTTTTTTCAAGCTTTTTGCACTTTTTATTTCTTTGCAATGGGTTTTTTTTCCAAGGATTTTCTAAGGAGTTTTTTTTGTAAAGAGAGTTTTTTTTATGAAGTATTTTTTTTGTTACTTTTTTCTAAGGAATACATTGAAAGATTGTTTTTCTAAGGCATTTTTGCAAAATAAGTTTTTATTCCAAGCTTTGGTACTCCTAATTTCTTTGCAATAGGTTTTTTTTCCAAAATGACGATTTTAAAGAGTTTTTATTCCAAGTTATTTTTTCAAAAGAGTTGTCTTTTTCCTTCTTATTTATTTGAAAATTATTTTTTCAAATGAGTTTTTTCAAAGTTTTTTTTTCTAAATATTTTTGCAAAAAACATTTATTTCCTTCTTATTTCTTTGAAAATGGGTTTTTTCAAAGTCTCCCAAGTTATTTTTGCAAAAAAGTTATTTGTTGCAAGGGTTTTTGTTGGTTGTGGAGCCAGATCTTCTAGTTTCATAGATGATATTATATCAGCTGTGTTTATACCCCAGTTTTATATGATATGTAGATGGACTGTATAGTCACCCCAATGGGGGGGTGTGGGGGGGCATCGCCCCCCCACAGGGTTCCAGGGGCTGTTTTCGCCAGCTGTTTTGCGGGCCTATGGTTTTGGGTATCCCGTGGTATTTTCCCATTGTATTTCTCTTATAAAAAAAAGACATTGTAATACAACTAGGAGGATGATGTATTAGGTTTTATGAATTGTAAAGATCTCTGAGATCAGGAGAGAGACTGTGAAACAGAGAAGAGGAAGTGCAGTGGTTGTGCTGCAGGTTGTATCCCTTCACCTTGCTGGACGGTAATAATAATAAGGACTGACAAATTCAGTGTGGACGTAGCCCAAGTTGGGTGAACCACGATATATCTGTGTCTCTCTTGTAATGTGTATGTGTGATTATATTTGCATTTCTGTTTATTGTTTTTGCTCTGCGATACTATTTTCTAACAATTGGTATCAGAGCCAAAGGTCTATTTGGCAATTAAACCCGCAAGAAGCTACGGTTTCTGGTTCGAGTGGGAGCAATGGAAAAAGAAGGAAAGTTTAAGGTCGAGAAGTTTAATGGCCAAAACTTTGGGTTATGGAAGATGCAAATGGAGGACTATCTGTACCAAAAGGATCTATTCCTACTATTAGGAGGAAAAGCAAAGCAGTCGACGACTATGAAGGACGAAGAATGGGAGGTTCTTGACAGAAAGGCTCTGGGAACAATACGGTTGAGTCTGACTTCGTCGGTGGCTTTCAATATCTCAAAAGAAGCGACAACACAGAGTTTGATGAGCGCATTGGGTAAGCTGTATGAAAAACCCTTATCCTCCAACAAGGTATTTCTAATGAAGCGTTTATTTAATATGAATATGTCTGAAGGTGGATCTGTTACTGATCATTTAAATGAGTTTAATACGGTTACAAATCAGCTAAGTTCTGTAAGTGTGAACTTTGATGATGAGGTTAGGGCTCTTCTAATCTTGTGTTCATTGCCAGAAAGCTGGAATAGCTTGGTCATGGCTGTAAGTAACTCTGTCTCTGGTTCAAACACCTTGAAATTTGATGATGTTATTGGTGTTATTCTTAGCAAGAAAATGCGAATAAAAAGCACAGGTGAGACATCAGGTAATACGTTGACCATGGAGAGCAGGGGAAGACAAAAGGAGAGAGGAAAGAGCCAAGGTAATCATGGAAAGTCTAAAATGGGAAAATCCAAGTCTAGACTGGGAAAGATAGAGTGCTGGAACTGTGGAAAGAAAGGACATCTGAAGAAAGACTGCAAATCTCTAAAGAAGAAAGGAGATGCACAGAAGGAAACTACCTAGGAAGCAAATGTAGCAGGTGATGTGTTACAAGATGCTTTGATTCTTGCATTAGATAATACTAGTAATTATTGGGTAGTAGATTCAGGAGCTTCATGTCATGCTACACCCCATAGGAAATACTTTCATGAGTATGTTCCTGGCGACTTTGGACATGTTTTATTGGGTGATGATGAGCCATGTAAAATTGTTGGAATGGGTTAGGTATGGATAAAAGTTAAGAATGGAACTGATAGGTTGTTGAAAGAAGTTAGGCATATTCCTACTATGAAAATAAATCTGATCTCAACAGGGCAGTTGGGAGATGGCGGCTATCTATCTACGTTCGGAGAAAAGTGGTGGAAGATCACTAAAGGATCAATGGTGATAGCAAAAGGAGACAGAGTAGGTACGTTGTATTTATGTCCTCATAATACTAACCATTCTATCTCTTTAGCTTCTATAGGAATAGATACATCATTGTGGCATCATAGGCTTGGCCACATGAGTGAGAAGGGGATGCAGATTCTCTACTCAAGGAAGTTGCTGCCGGATTTGAAGCAGGTAAGTTTGGAATTCTACGAAAACTGTGTTTATGGAAAACAGAAGAGAGTCAAATTTCTCAGGGTTGGGAAACAGAAGAAGAATGAAAAATTAGAGCTTGTGCATACAGATGTATGGGGACCGGCTCAGGTACAATCTCTTGGTCGCTTTCATTATTATATTACATTTATTGATGATACAACTAGAAAAACTTGGGTTTACTGCATTAGACAGAAATTTGATGTGTTTGCTACTTTTAAGAAGTGGAAAGCTTTGGTTGAGAATGAGACAGGAAAAAGATTAAAGTGTCTCAGATCTGATAATGGAGGTGAGTACTACGGCAAGGAGTTTGATAGTTACTGTTCATACCATGGGATTCATAGAGAGAAGACAGTCCCAAGAACACCAAAGGAAAATGGTGTGTCAGAAAGGATGAACAAAACGATCATGGAGTGTGCAAGGTGTATGAGACTGCATGCAGGGTTGCCCTTACAATTTTGGGCGGATGCTGTAAATACTGCTATTTATTTAATAAACAGAGGACCTTCAAGTGCTTTGGATGGTGGTATTCTAGAGGAAGCATGGACAGATAAAAAGGTAAACTACTCATTTCTGAGAACGTTTGGTTGTGAAGCATTTGTCCATATTGATAAAGAAAATAGAATAAAGCTTGAAGCTAAATCCAAGAAATGTACCTTTATTGGATATGGGGTTGATGAATTTGGTTATCGTTTATGGGATTATGAAAATAACAAAATCATCAGGAGTAGAGATGTGATATTTAATGAAAAGGTCATGTATAAAGATCAGTTGCAAGGAAAGAAACAGGAAAAGGAAAACACAGAGTACATAGTGCTTGATGAAATTAAAGAAATTGAAGTTCCAAAGGTGCCAGAAAATCAAGAGCAGCGGCAAGTACTTGAAACTCTTGCAACTGTAAGAAGATCTACCAGGTTAAGTAGACTCCCTAAATGATACTCTCCTTCAATGTATTATTTATTGATGATTGATTATGGTGAACTAGAATGTTATGAAGAAGCAATGAAGGTGGAAACTAAAAAGAACAGGGAGCAAGGCATGAATGAGGAGATAGACTCATTGGTAGGAAACCAGACTTGGGATTTGGTTCAGTTGTCTGCTAGTAAAAGAGCATTGCAAAACAAATGGATTTATAGGTTGAAGGAAGAAGAAGGAGGTAAGAAGCGATATAAGGCCAAACTTGTTGTAAAGTGGTTTGCACAGAAGAAAGGTATAGATTTTGATGAAATATTTTCTCCTGTTGTTAAGATGAATTCAATTAGGACTATCTTAAGTCTAGTGGCAGTAGAAGATTTGCATCTTGAACAGTTAGATGTAAAAACAGCCTTCCTCCATGGGAATTTGGAGGAAGAAATATATATGCAGTAGCCACAAGGGTATGAGGTCAAAGGTAAGGAGGATCTGGTATGTAGGTTGAAAAAGAGCTTATATGGCTTGAAGCAAGCTCCAAGGCAGTGGTATCTAAAGTTTGACAGGTTTATGACAAAACAAGGTTATAGTAGATGTCATTCTGACCACTGTGTTTATTTCAAGAAGCTAGATAATGGAAGATATATTATCTTGTTATTGTATGTGGATGACATGCTTGTTGCAGGGTATGACATGCAGGATATAAATGTACTCAAAAGGAAGCTAGCTAATTCATTTGCGATGAAGGATTTGGGTGCTGCAAAGCAAATCCTTGGTATGAGAATAACGAGAGACAGGAAAAATCGTAAATTGACATTGTCTCAAAGTGAGTACATACAAAAGGTGTTGGAGAGGTTTAGAATGTAGAATGCAAAACCTGTAAGTACACCTTTGGCTAACCATTTCAGTCTAAGTAAGGAAATGTGTCCCAAGACACAAGAAGAGACAGATTACATGTCCAAGATTCCCTATCAATCAGCAGTTGGCAGCTTGATGTATGCCATGGTGTGCACAAGACCAGATATTGCACATGCAGTGCGAGTTGTGAGCAGATATATGAACAATCCAGGTAAAGAACATTGGAAGGCAGTACAGTGGATTCTCGGGTATTTGAGAGGTACTACCACTGAGGCATTATGTTTTGGAGGTTCAGACACTGTTCTATAGGGATATGTTGATGCAGATATGGCAGGTGACAAGGATAGCAGGAGGAGAACCACAGGGTATGTGTTTATTGTAGGTGGAACAGTAGTAAGATGGATTTTGAAATTACAGAAGGTTGTTGCACTTTCAACAACAGATGCAGAGTATGTTTCCATTACAAAGGCCAGTAAAGAGATAATTTGGTTGCAGAGGTTTATGGAGGAAGTGGGTAAGAAGCAGAAGGATAGCAGATTGTATAGTGATAGCCAGAGTGCCATTCACCTTGCAAAGAACTCAGCATTCCATTCCAAGACTAAACATATACAAATCAAGTACCATTTCATACGCTCTGCTCTGGAAGATGAACTGTTGAAGCTGGAAAAGATACATACAAGCCAAAATCCTGTAGACATGTTCACAAAGGTAGTGACCAGAGAGAAACTGAGTTCGTGCTCGGTTTCAGTTGGCCTTCTAACATGAAGCTGAAGAGGAGAAATTTGCCAAGTCCAAGTCCAGCAAGTGCAGCAGCAGTGGAGTTGCTGTGATCAGTCTCCAAGTGGGAGATTGTTGGTTGTGGAGCCAGATCTTCTAGTCTCATAGATGATATTGTATCAGCCGTGTTTGTACCCCAGTTTTATATGATATGTAGGTGGACTGTATAGTCACCCCAATGGGGGGGGTGTGGGGGGGAATCCCCCCCCCACGGGGTTCCGAGAAAATTTTTGGGGCTGTTTTTGTCAGCTGTTTTGCAGGCCCATGGTTTTGGGTATCCCGTGGTATTTTCCCATTGTATTTTCCTTATAAAAGAAAGACATTGTAATACGGCTAGGAGGATGATGTATTAGGTTTTATGCATTGTGAAGATCTCTGAGATCAGGAGAGAGACTGTGAAATAGAGAAGAGGAAGTGCAGCGGTTGTGCTGCAGGTTGTATCCCTTCACCTTGCTGGACGGTAATAATAATAAGGACTGGCAAATTTAGTGTGGACGTAGCCCAAGTTGGGTGAACCATGATATATCTGTATCTCTCTTGTAATGTGTATGTGTGATTATATTTACATTTCTGTTTATTGTTTTTGCTCTGCGATCATGTTTTTCTAACAGTTTTTACAAAGAAATATTTTTCCCATGTATTTTTTCAAAGAAGTTTTTCTTTTTTTTTCTAGTGGATTAACAAAGAAGATTTATTTAGAAAGTGTTCTGATTCTTTTCTAATGGGTTTTTTCAGCAAATATTTCTTTCCAAAGTGTGCATTTACAGAGTTTTTATTCCAAGGCATTTTTGTAAATAAGATTTTATTTCAAGTTATTTTTACAAAGAAGATGTATTTTTCCTTCTTATTTATTTGAAAATGGATTTTTTCAAAGTCTCCCAAATTATTTTTGCAAAAAAGTTATTTCGTTGCAAGGGTTTTACAAAGAAATCTTTTTCCCAAGTATTTTTTCAAAGAAGTTTTTTTTTTCCAGTGGGTTTACAAAGAAGATTTATTTAGAAAGTGTTCTTATTCTTTTCGAATGGGTTTTTTCAAAGGTGATTTATTGTCAAAGAGTTCTTATTTCATTCAAAGAAGGTTCTTTTCAAATAAAACTTGTTTCCAAAGACTTTTTCTTCAAAAGACTCTTACAAGATTCTGATAAGGTGAAGTAAATTTCAGTTCATGTGTTTATAAATTTCATAACTGTTTTGAAATATTCATTTTGTTTTTTTACAATAAAATGATGATTCTTTAATTTATCATTTATAGATTAAACAATCATGGGCAGTAAGAGAAACTGTCAAAGAAAATATGATCGTAAACGTGCTGATGATGATGATAATAGATAAAAGAAAAAACTTAAATATCATGCCAACAAAGCAAGCCTTGCAGAAATGCAAGCAACGATTATTGAAGATACAAATACAGTTTTACATGATAATGTAGATGAAATGGAAATTGAAAATAGCGGTACAAGAGGAACAAATTGAAGTTGAAGAAACCATTGTTGAAGATGTAAATAGTGATTTACATACTAATGTCGATGAAGTCAATATCGAAGATCAAGTTCAAGAACCAGAAATTGGACTAGGTATGTATATATCATGTATTTTTCAAATTCATTTTTTATAATGAATTGTATTTTTGGATACATGTTTTAAATGAAATTTAACTTGATGTATAGGTACTTTCACTGTTAAAGATGAAATGTTAGAAAATGTTGATTGCAACAAATATGGAAAAAAAAAATACCCATACACGCTACACAATATCGGGCTCAAAAAATTTATGATGATGTTCTGAAGAATTATTCAGCAACAGAACAAGCACAAATTTTGAGATGTTTATTAGTGACCAAGAAGTTAGAAGATGCTACATCATTATTGGGTATTCATAAGGCGACTAAAGAGTCGAAATTAAAACATAATGTGATAGAAAATATAGGTGATGCAATAAAAAAGTTTGGAAAATTTATGAAGAAAGGCATTAGTGCTACATGAAGAGCAATTCATACAGCAATTATTTCGACTAGTACTAAACAAAAACATTTGACAACACAGCTAGCAAAAGCAGTTGGAACCTTAAGAATGATATTATACAGACATAGCAAATTCAGAATGCAAATAGATGAAAATGATGAACTTGCTTGCTGCGCAATTATTTGTAGACAACCTTACAAAGAGAGAATGGGAGCAAGTGTTAAAGATATTGTACGGGAATATTGGTTGACACATGCTCGAGTTTCACCAAATTCAAGAGATGTAATATGACAAATAGTATCACGAGGAGTATATGTAAGCAGTCCAAAACATATAATGGATATGACACAAGTACAATTGTTCAATAAATTCAAGGAAGATCATCGTGGAATTAATGTATCAATCACTACATTTGTACAACTAAAACCATGGTATGTTAGACCTATTACTATCCGTGACACATGTTGTTGCCGTTATCATGTGCAATTCCAATTATATTACGACACATTTCTTGAATTTGGTAAAATGTTTTGGACAAATTCATCACCTCCGCCCACAATACGTGAATTCATATCTCAAACTCTATGTGAGAGAAATCACGATGAAGTATTTTATAATAAAAAATGTGTCAATGGAAAACATTGTAATCGTTGTGGAAATTTGATTTTATTCCACAATCAATATCCTATCAATACTAATCACTCACTGTCAAATGTCACCGTTGATTGGAGAAGATATGAATACATTACAAGTACTAGTGATGCACATTCCAAAAGGATTGATTTGGGAGAAGATAAAATAGGTGTGGTAGATTTTCTCAAGAAATTCGAAAGTGAAATTTATAAATACACCAAGCATTCACATAGAGCACGATGGCAATACCTTCAATTCAAACAGTCTCGTGAAATTTTCCCACTAGGAACAATTTTGTCAGTGGTTGATTTTGCAGAAAATTATACATTTGCTGCACAAAAGGAGATATAGAGTGAATACTATCATTCTGACCAAGTTTCAATATTTGTCCATGTTTTATATAGACATTCTCAACAGGATGTTGATGGCATTGAAAGCACATGTGACAATCGAGATGTGATTAAAGAATATCACTTTTATATCAGCGACGATCGTACACATGATACACATTTTGTTCAGCATTGTATTGAAAGTATTTTCTACAATTCACTAAAGGAACGTAACATTAAATTCAATGAGCATTGGATATGGTCGGATGGATGTGCCGGACAATTTAAATCTTCATGAGCATTTTATTGGTTATGTCGACTTCATAAAGCATTGAACATTAAACATCACTGGAATTTCTTTAGAACTGGTCATGGAAAAGGTGAACATGATGGTGCAGGAGCATGCGTAAAAAGAGCACTTCGAAGATGACAAATGAACCATAGTTCTGCATGATTCCATTTAGCTACAGAGGTTGTCCAATGGTGTAAATCACATCTAAACCATGATTATAATCAACAATCAAAAAATTGGCACAGGTATGTACACACAAATATTTTAATTTATATTTTATTGTCAAATTAAAAAAAAGTATGTACCTAACATCAAAATTTGTCATTTGTGTACTAGGTTTTTTTGGCATGTTGGGGTCCAAGATATAAATAGATCAATACCATACGACGCTAGCACCATACAAGGGACTAGAGATTTTCACTCTATTCAAACTAAAGTCTTCCAAAACATTTATGCATTTGATAGTAGAAAGCAATCATGCATTTGTCATATTTGCACCGAAAATATTGAATCTACAGAAGTTTGTGAAAACATAAAGAACAACTACGTAAAACATTGGAAACATACAGAGATTAATCCTAAAGGAAAAATGCCACTAGCAAGCATAGAAGAATTAGAATCAGAAGATATAGCAATATCATCTTATGGCGACAGAATTTCAGATCTCGTTAGAGAAGGTAATGATCATATACCACTGTCGATTGTTCATTCTTGTCCTTCACCTTATACACATGTATATTAGTCAATTTAATTGAATTAAAAATCCTGACATCAATTGTAATTTGCACAGGAGATGTTTTTGTTGTGATTGCACCTGTAGACAACAATGAAAATGTGAAGTATTATTTGATGCGATGCACTGAAGGAAAAATGAAGTTATTGGAAGACTACAATGACAACGGATATACATACAAGAGAGGATCCATCATTTTAAAGGGCTATTTTTTTCAGCAGATCCATATGACTCAAAATTATGTCTACTTTTAGGATTATGAACCTAATGTTATATGTTGTCAATATAGCCATTTAGTATGTGCATCTCGAATAAAATTGGTTCAAGTTCCATCGAAAAAACAATTAAAAAATAAAAAATGGAAACTGTCCAAATATGACCATGAATGGATAGTTGAAGACGGCATTCCATTGCGATGTTTTTAAAACTATATATTTAAAATTAATAGATCAATGGTTTTGTTGATGTCATTGTCAAATGTTGTGTACAATTTTTATTTTTTCTATGTCTATGATCTTGAAAGGAATTGGAGTATCAGAGTTTAAATGATCGTATTCTAGTATGCTGAAATTTGAATTCAAAAATTATTTGGTAATGAAAACCTCAATGTGTAAAATTTGTCTTAATTTTGTCTGAAATACTTTATTCGGGTCCCCATATGTCTATTAGACCACTTAAGGGATGAGATAACGGATCTGTGGCTATCGCCACTCTCCGCCCCGAATCTTTAATTTAAAATATCGCTTGTGTAAGTTCGCATAACTGAAATCATGGCAAATGCAGACAACGATCATTTGATTTTTAATCACAAGAAAAGATTCCAAGATTGTGAAGCTTATGCTAAATTAGAGAAATGATTATTTACAACAAATCGATGAAAATTCATCAAATTGTTGTTTAAAATCATTGCTCTAATTTAGCACAAGCTTCACAATCCTGTAATCTTCGGTTATGATTAAAAAATAAAAAATCGTTATCCCCATTTTCCATGATTTTAGCTGCATCAAATGTACCTGGACATTGAAAATAAGAATTATTAATTAAAAATTCATATCAAAATTTAAACAGATAATATTCATTTTTCAACTTCCTAACATTCATATTTCAATCAAACCTTCCTGACAAATTCCGGAACTTTGATCTTAGGTAGCATTTATTTTTAAACTTCCTAACATTTATATTTCTATCAAAACTTCTTATCATTCATTCATTCATTGCACCTTATCATACATTCCTTAACATCCATTCTTACCATCACATTCATTCTTAACATTCCTATCAAAATTTAAACCTAACATTCAGATTTCAATCAAAACTTCCTAACAAATTCCTAAAATTTGAACTTAACATATTCATTTTTAAGCTTCCTAGTTCATCCATATTTCTATCAAAACTTCTAACATTCCTAAACTTCCTAACATTCAAATATAACTTTCATGTTCTTAATATTCATTTTTAGACTTTAGTTCATCCATATTTTCATCGAAACTTCTAACATTCCTAAAATTTGAACTTAACATGTGTTCCCTTTTAAGCTTCCTAGTTCATTCATATTTCTATCAAAACTTCTAACATTCCTAAACTTCCTAACATTCAAAGATAACATTCATGTTTTTAATATTCATTTTAAACTTTCTAATTTATCCATATTTCCATCAAAACTTGGATAACATTCCTAATCTTCCTAACATTCCTAAGCTTCATAACATTCTTAAGCTTCCTAGTTCATCCATATTTCTATCAAAACTTCTAACATTCCTAAACTTTCTAACATTCAAAGATAACATTCATGTTCTTAACATTCATTTTTAAACTTCTTAGTTCATCCATATTTTCATCAAAACTTCAAACATTCCTAAACTTCCCAACATTTATAAAATTTGAACTCAACATGTGTTCACTTTTAAGCTTCTTAGTTCATATATGTATTTCTATTAAAACTTCTAACATTCCTAAACTTCCTGACATTCAAAGATAACATTCATGTTTTTAACATTCATTTTTAAACTTCCTAGTTCATCCATATTTCCATCAAAACTTAAATAACATTCTTGAGCTTCATAACATTCCTAAACTTCCTAGTTCATCCATATTTCTATTAAAACTTTTAACATTCCTAAACTTCGTAACATTCAAAGATAACATTCATGTTCTTAACATTCATTTTTAAACTTCCTAGTTCATCCATATTTTCATCAAAACTTCCAACATTCCTAAACTTCCTAACATTCAAAGATAACATGAACATATTTTTAATATATTCAATCTTAACATTCATTCATGTTTCAATCAAAACTTCCTCATTCATGAACTTTAAACATATGTTCATCCTTTTTTAAACTTCCTTTAACATTCCTAAACTTCATAATATTCAAGAATATCATGTTCTTAACATTCTTGATCTTAATATTCATTCTTACATATTCATTCATTCATTTAAACATGCAAGTACATATTCTAAACCTTTAAATCACACCAAATATGCTAAATAAACAAAAATAAACTTACATCATTTAAACCAAGTTTCACAAAATATGTAAGTTCAAAGAACATGTATATAATCCTCAAAACAATGTTCATGAACATACAAGTTCAATGTACATATATGTATCTAATCCAAAAATAAATCTCCTCGACATGTCCAAAAAAAATCTTTGCAATCTATGCATATCAACAAAAAAAAGTGTCCACCATGCTATAAAAAAAAATGTCCACCATGCTATCTTCCATTAGGGCCTCCCCCTAGACTCAACCCACCCTGCAACATGTATAAAAACAGATTATGAATATTATTTAAATTATTTAAACTATATTCAGAAAATTAGAATATTAAACTTATATATCAAAAAACAATTCAATTATTAACAATATTACATCAAATTCTCCAAATACTTGTCCACCACCATCCTCCAAAGAAGTTTTTCCTTTTCCTCCAAAAGACTTAAGAGACCCAAGCTGCAACATGTATAAAATCAATTTATAAATCTCATAAATTACTTGAACAAATTTTAACTAAATCCATAAAAATTAAAATATTAAAGCAGTGAACAAAATTACCTCCTTGCCAATATCTGCTGCATGAAGCAGAGAACCTATATCTCCCCCCTAAAATTTAAATTATATTAATAAATAAAACATAATGCAAACCAAAAAAATTACTGTGCCAATTAACTTAAAACTAAAACAAAAAGATTAAAAAAACATTAGCTCACAATAGATGGTAAATCATTTATAAAGTTCGTATCTAAAGAAACCTGCATGGATAAGTCAAATTAACAAAAAGATGCATAGTTAAATTAAAATTCAAATATATATATATATATATCAAGTTCAAACATAATTACAAATATGTAAATAATAAATATGTACCTCTCGAATATTCTCTAGATTTTCGCTAGTTGAAACATAGAAAGAATGTTCATTCATCATTCTTGAAAACTGCAACCAATTTAAACATTTATATAATGTACCTATTACTTTACATCAAAAAACATAATTTATCATTCATATAATGTAACAAAAAAATTCAATTCAAAGTGAATAAAATATTTAATTTAGATCAAGTCATATCATAATCAACAAACCTCTCCCAAACTCGATGTGTCATTGGATATAAGATTTGTCGCTAGGTCGCGATAAACCTTGGCATATGCCCTGAGATATTCAATACTCATTCCATCTATCCCGTCATTAGTTTTGTAAACAAACTTTTGATGAATAGCAGAATGAGCCCTTTCTTGAACCAATCCCACATCTACTCCAAGTAATGCTGACAATAAACCATTGCCAACAAAATTCCTTACAGTTGTCCCAAGTTGAGATGTGGGCTCTATCTCTGATCTTAATGTCACCAACCTAGGTGGGCGAGATATCTGGGGTGGAGGTCGAAGAGTTTTAGGATCTCTAAGAGCACCTTCTCGATTATATATTCGACCCTTTCCAACTCCATAAAATTTTGAATGAACATTGCTATAGTCTGGCTTCATATTTAAAAAAAACTCAACATAAAAAATCTAGCAAAATATTGAGAAACCTCATCGTTCCATGGAAACCGACCATAGGCTACGAGAAACCGTTCATAGAGTAGATGTGCAAGATCAGGATGCTTGAAATATTGCACTTTCAATATTTCTTGCTTTAGACCTTCTTTGAAGTTAAACATTGATTTGGCCTGTTCTTTCGTCACTCTCTCCTTCAGAACATCCCACTTGTCTGGACCCATCACTTGTTCCCTTCGTCTTCTCATCAAATCAACAAAACTATTTGTAGTTGGTCCGAGATTCTCATATGCCTGAATGAAGTTTTGCAATGATCCCAAAACAATCTCCAAAATTTGTTTACTCTCTGGAGGGATATCCATAGTAGACAAATCATTTTCCAACTTGTCATAGTGGGATCTACATCTTTCAAGAGTCGTTTGATGAACACCACTTTCCCATGGAAGCTCCCGAGGTAGAATAGATGGATATGTTGTAATGGGTGTACAACCCTCAGTTAATTCAACATATTGCGTCCTAGCTCAACCACCATCACCTTGTGTAGAATGATGAGCCTCTTGAGAACCTTGCTCTGCACCCTCATCCGTCTCCCTTGCTTGATTTGCCTCCCTCCCTATAGAATTACAAGCATATTTTGAACCATGCTCTGCTTCAAATAAAAACAAAGTTCTATTTAAACACAAATACAATTTTTGAGTACACAAAAAAACAATTTGCATGTACATGTTAAAAAATCGATATTCATATGCCAATAGAGGGTCAAGATCGACGTTCTCCCACAGAAGATATAGGGGAATCATTTGTACCCCTTTCACCTCGTCGATGTGAACTATACAATAAACTAGAATCCAGAGGTGAGGTTGACAACCTCCGATTATCACTTGTAACACCAACCCCAGAAGTTTGCGAAGACCTCCTACGCTTTCGCCTCAAAGAGTCCTTTCTTTCCATTTGATATATAATGTCTACACTTGCACAAATATCAACTAATTACATATTCTGATCCTACATGTTAATTCTACAAATTCTAAAACTTAGCTGCTAAAGAGACTAAGTTATTTAATAAGGACCTAGATTTACCTAATATTATCTAATAGTTCTTAAAAAGAGTTTAGCTAGTATTGTTAGATGTGTGAAGAATTAATGTACCAATGTTCTAAGTGTTTTTGATGTTTAAAATGAATGGAACCAATATAGTTAAATACTAAGTGAAGGGTTCATTTCTTTATGTCAAAGAATGAGTTCATGAACCTATTTTAACTTTTAATCTAAATCTTAAATTAATAACTTAATTGATATTTTAATATTTTAAACATAAATTATATCTTCAAATATTTTCATTATTCCATAAAATAAAATAAAATTAGCAATTCATGGTATTATGGTATTATGTTTCGAGTTTGACATGTTTTCCAAATTTTCCATGTTCGATAATGGTCTTCAGTTTCTTAAATTAATAATTTAATCAAGATATTTTAATACTTTAAACATAAATTATATCTACAAATATTTTTATTATTCCATAGAATAAAAAAAAATTGACCATTCATGGTATTATGTTTCGAGTTAAATGACACGTTTCCCAAATTTGCCATGTTCCACAATGGTCTTCAATTTCAACTTGATAATGGTAACGATTCTTGGTATTATGTTCTCCAAGTTTGCCATGTTGCAACCAAAGAAAAACATAATACCAAGAATCGCCACCTTTACAAGGATAAAACTCAAGACCATTGTGGCTTAATATCATCTAATAGTTTTTAAAATGATTGACTATTATTGTTCAAATGTATAAAAATTACTATACCAATCTTCTAAATGTTTTTGTTATTTCATAGCACATCTAAATTAAAGTCTATTCATATCTATAGTTTCGTTGTACCTAAAGTCAATTTTAAAGTTTTGTTGTATCAAAAGTAGAGTTTAATCGTCTAAAGTTTCGTTGTATCTATAGCTATCCATCAACACAGTTTGTAATAGAACTAATATATTGATCTCTTCACTCTGTCAACGTAGATAGAGTTCATGAACTCAGTCCATGTCCATGTTGACAGAGTTCATGAACTCTGTCCATGTCCATGTTGACAGAGTTCAGCAAATAAAACAAGCCTATATATAAATGGGATATATCATTTGCAAATACAATTACAGCCTACTTTTATTTTCATTTCTAAACACATAAGCAAAATCAACAATTTAACAAAATTAACTAACTGAACACTCAATATATTCCTCTTTTATATTTAAATTTAAATAATTTTCAACATACGATTTGACCAGAGTTCATGACCTTTGCCCAATTGGGCAGAGTTCATTTTCTGGGACAAACTCAACACTTTTCAAACCAATAATTAACTCTTGAATTAAAAAAAAAAAATTCTACTTACCTCTTTAGACGCAGCCGAAACAAAAGCAGGCAAATTTAGATCTGGCCGAAGAGAGCCCCAAGAGGAATTTTAAATAGCCGAAACAAAACGAGCCAAGCAGCCAAGAAGAGAAAACCTGCAATAACAATAACAAATTAAATAAAAAACTTGAAGAAAAAAATAAACAATTACAAATTAAATATGCCAAAAGATTTACCTCTGCACACCGTCGGGTCGATATGTCCCCAGCTACAGCACCTCACTATTGTGCGAACGTCCACATGAGAACACTCCAATGCCAAAGCTCCACCAACAGAAGTGTAGATGCACGCTAAACCTATAGATGTCCAGACACAGACTGCTCCAAAGAGCATCCAAACGTCCAAATAGAAATACAACCCAGCACTAGAGGTAGAACCTCGCATACGAGCGAATGGGGGAAACAGAGGGTGGCTGATGAGTGAATGGAAGCAGAAGCTGGTGGCCTACCACTCCAGCAACGACGAGCCGTCGAGCAAATCCTGACGCAAAGGGTGGCAGAGAAGTGACACACAGTAGCGAGTAATCGGGTGGCGGAGTTCGACGTCAACAACCTAGATGGAAGAGAGGGTGGACAGGTGATAGACCAGACTGGTGACGCGGAGGCAGGACCACCAACAGTGCCAAAGGGGTCCACGGAATCGACCAAAAATGACAAACAATGGCCACGGTCAAGATTTTATGCAGAATAATTATTTGGCCGAATACTTATTCGGCCGAATAAATATTCGGCCGAATATTTATTCTGCCGAATAATTATTCGGCCGAATAATTGCACAGCGCTGTACGTTTTCTCCATCCGGCTAAAACCTCGCACACACATCGAGGCCACCATTAGGTCTAACGGTGGCCCGTTAATTGTTATTCAGCCGAATAAATAATAAGTTATTCGGCCGAATAAGTTTAATTATTCGGCCGAATAATTAAATTATTCGGCCGAATAGTTAAACTTATTCGGCCGAATAACTTCCGCTATGGTTCTTCGATGGCCGATTCTCACCAAAGTGTAACCCACATTCGCGTTTCCACCCAGACTTGTCGTATCACCTTAATAAAATTATGAATGCATCATAGAAGATATTCATTGATTAGGGTGTTGACACTTATGATTGTACTAATGCATTATGGTGTTGTATTAGGTTTATGTTGTCCACTAACATGAAAGGTACACCAAGAAAGACAAATCATGTTCTAGTTCAAGAACATATGAGCATGATGACATGAGGACAAAGATTCATCCATTGTCATGAATCACTTAGAATATCTATTTGCGAGGTATGTATAACTTGGTTCTATAATGGTTAACCTATGAGATATACAGGTTACTAGCACAAGTCATTGAAGAGAACAAGAAGACATCATGTGGGTATGTTAGACATAACTAGCTAACATACCAATCCAAGTATGTTTTTCCTATATCAAGTTAGAATCCTACCTTGTGTTAGGATCCCTTATATAAGTATACTTGGTATGATTGGTTATGTTTATTCATAAATTTAGAAATGTAAGTAATCAAGGGTTTATGTATTTTATGTCTCTTATCTTGATTGATGACTTAACTAACCAGAAGAGTCCTATGATCAAATAAGAATATGCATGAGTAAAAGAAGACTTGCCTGAAACCTTGAATACTAATGTTTATGATCATGACTATACATGTTTAAGTTTATTGTGTTTTGATAGTATTAAGATTATACTAATGAATGTGTGATTATGTATGAGACCTCGAGGATAACACAATGATGATACTAATAAGCATGCATAGTGAAGGATATAAGTTCAAGGACAGGTAATCCAGGAAGCAAAGATCAAGAGGGAGCACACTCCAGTTGTTCCTGCAAGGAAGCAAAAATCAAGAGGGAGCACACTCTAGTTGTTCCTACAAGGAAGAAAAGATCAAGAAGGAGCACACTTCAGTAGTTTCTGCAAGGATGCAGATATTCAGAGGGAGTTGACCACTTCTCACAATCTACATCATAATGGAGTTGTAGAAAAGAAGCAAAGACTGAGAGGGAGTCAACCCAACAAACAAACAAAGATAAGTATTTGAATTATCATTCCTTGCATATTTTATTGTTTAAATAATACTGTTCAATAATGTATATACTGATGTTCCTAGAATTAGGTTGTGTATTATGCATACTAGAATAGTTGCATTGATGAACATTATACTACTAATATACATGGGTAAGTGGCCTATGGCACTGTACAACATTCCATTGCTACTTATCTAGAATGAAACCTCTTTGCTGACATGTTGGGAGTTATGCACACTCTTAACAATGTTCTGGTAGAGATTGGAAGGCATCTACAAAGTTACGAGATATGGATAAATGTTGTATTGAAGCATTGGCTAAGATAATTGCATGACTGTATGACATATTTCTTTATGTGTAAGAATTTGTTCTGAAAACTATGAGACGTTTTCTAATCATGCAATTTAACTTGCTGTGTAGGAAAGATCGTATACCATCACCTACAAAAGAAGGACTACAACATTTGTTCAGCAACAAAGTTATCTATTGAAAACATTGAAGATATTGAAGTTCTCAGGATCTACGAAGAATGCCATGATTGAGGAGTACTAGTCAATCATGAAGATGTTTGGGATGCAGTCCCAAGACCTGAAGGGGAGTCTGTAGTGACTTACAAGAGGATCTACAAGATCAAGCATGTTGCAGGTGGTAGCATAGAGACTTTTTCTCCTGTAGCCAGATACACTTCCATTAGATTTGTACTGGCTCTGGCTGTAGTGATGAAATGGAAGATACACCAGATGGATTTCAAGACAGCTTTCTTGAATGGTGTAATTGAAGAAGAAGTGTATGTGGAGCAACCACTTGGTTCTGAGACACATAACAGGGAATCATATATGTGCAGAACTTGGTATGGTAGGATAGACAGCTTTCTATCCAGTTTGGGCTTTACCAAGAGTAAAGAGGATTCCAACCTTTACTACAAGGTTGAGGAACAGAATCCAATGATACTACTTTTGTATATGGATGACATGTTTATTACAGGTGAAGATAGATTGATTGCCGACACACAGCAGAAGCTTGCTGCCGAGTTCGAGATGAAGAACTTGTGGATGATGCACTACTTTCTAGGTATGGAGGTGTGGCAGAGTGCAGATGGAATCTTCTATGGACAAGGGAAGTATGCAATAGAGATCCTGAAGAGGTTCGGGATGATGGACTGCAAGGCCATGGCCACACCTATGGAATCGAACCTGAAGCTTCTGTGTGATGCTTCATCTGATCCGATTGATGTCACTGTGTATCGTCAGATGATTTGGTCCTTGATGTACCTGACGAACACGAGGCCAGATATTTCCTTGCGGTGAACACATTGAGCCTGTTCTTGACGGATCCCAAAGGTGTTTACCTGGTTGCTGTAAAGCATATTCTAAGGTACCTGAAGGGTACTGTTGATTATGGACTCAAGTATGATGTGAATAAAAAGTTTAACCTGCAGGGTTATGTTGATTCAAATTGGGCAAGCAGTGCTACAGATAAGAAGAGCACTCCTGGGTGCTGCTTCAGTATGGGATCAGGTGTGATCTCTTGGTTTAGCAGGAAGCAGTCCTACGTAGCACTGAGTATAGCTGAAGCAGAGTATGTTGCGATAGATGAGCAGATTGCAGATGTGCTGACGAAGCCACTAGCCAGAGTGAAGTTCGAGTACCTCAGAGAGAGGCTTAGCGTTCTTCATATCGACGACACTTCAAGGAAGAAGTGATGGACACATTTGCTGAAGCCATTCCAAGCATGTTGGAAGGAGGATCCTTCACATGGCTATGGATGTAAGTGCTGGATGATGAGCATTAGGATGATGCTCCAGTTACTACTCTATATGCATCATGTTGGATGTTGGATATGATCAGTTGGATCATTTATATGTATGTATGTACGCATCATGTTGATGTTGGATATGATCAATTGGATCATTTATATGTATGTATGTACGCATCATGTTGATGTTGGATATGATAAGGTAGATCATGTATTTGTATATGTATCAAGTGGATACTTGTATTATCAGTGTGATCATGTACTTATGTATACCAGATGGATGCATTGTATGATCAGGTGGATCATGTATGATATGTATCAGGTAGATACTGTGTATGCATTAGATGGATATATTGTTTGATTAGGGTGATCACAGATGACGAGCTTCAGGATGTTGCTCCAGATGATATGCATCAGGTTGATGCTATGATGATCGGGATGATCACAGATGACGAGCTTCAGGATGTTGCTCCAGATGATATGCATCCGGTTGATGATATGATGATCGAGATGATCACAGATGACAAGATTCAGGATGTTGCTCTAGATGATATGCATCAGGTTGATGCTATGATGATGATCAGGTTGATCATGTGATGATGTACATCAGGATGATGTATGGTGAGTATCGGTTTGATACTTTGTGGCTGTGGACAGGTTGTGCAGGTAGCATAGAAAATATCCTGGGAGATCCTATAGTCTGCGCTAGGATGCTCTTTCGAGGTTTTGCTATAGGTAGCATAGAAAAGATCCTTTAAAAACTAGACAGGTAGAGCAGTGTGCTTGTAACATCCTGGGTTGCTCTATCGAGATCCTATAGTCTGCGCTAGGATGCTCTGAGTAGGTTTTGCTACAATTTTGCATAGAAAAGATCCTTTAAAAATCGGACAGGTAGAGCAGTGTGCTCATAACATCCTGGGTTGCTCTATCGAGATCCTATAGTCTGCGCTAGGCTACTCTGAGTAGGTTTTGCTACAGTTTCACATAGAAAAGATCCTTTAAAAATCGGACAGGTAGAGCAATGTGCACGTAACATCCTAAGTTGCTCTATCTAGATCCTATAGTCTGCACTAGGATGCTCTGAGTAGGTTTTGCAAAAGTTCACATAGAAAAGATCCTTTAAAATCTGGACAGGTAGAACGGTGTGCTCGTAACATCCTAGGATGCTCTACCAAGATCCAGACAAGTAGAGCTATGTGCTCATAACATCCTGGGATGCTCTGAGTAGGTTTTGTGAAGGTCAACATGTAAAAGAACCTATAGTCTGCGCTAGGTTTTGTTGACGCACGTAATCAATCCTGGGATCCACAGTATGGCCATTGATGATGAAGACCTACAGGTGGTGGGCCTACATCCAGTATGAAAAAGGACTAGCTCTGTAGAACTTCCTATGATGAGTAGATTTAGAGATTGATTGAGATAGCAGCAGCAGTGACGATGGCGATGACTCGATGACGATTATCCAGTGATGATGATCCAGAGAAGAAGACTTGTGCTAGAAGACCTATGTCGAGAAATACCTTCCTAGTTAAGAGGGAGTGTTGATGTATATGTAACTTCGGAATGTATTTCATATATGTATATTGTACTCCTATAGAGATGGTATTATTCCTCTATACGAAAGTGTTTGTATTCCTATAGAGATGTTATTATTCCTCTATACGGAAGTTTCGTCATTTATATCGTAAGTGTCATAACTTATACTTGATGGGTTATTAGACCACCTTGTTGGGGTCGGCCCTATATAAGTCATGTGGGTTGAAGGGTTATTAGACCACCCTATTGGGGGTCGGCCATGTGGGTCAAAGGGTTATTAGACCACACTATTGGGTGTTGGCCCAGTCAGCATTATGTTATGTGGTTAAGTTAAGGCCAACCTAGTAAAGGTTATTAGGCAAGTGAAGTCAAGTATAAATAGAGTGTGGGAGGCACTCTATTTCACCATTCTATTCTCTCTCATACTCTCAGGAGAGTGGCGCACTTGTGGAGGAGGAGAAGCTGCTGCTAGGAGATGTCTATCTCTTATGCTTGGGTTGTATCATTACTCTATCTATCTCTGAGGAAGTTATTGGGGTTTTTCAGCTTTATGGTTTTCCCCAAGTAAACTCTGTGTCTCTTGTGTGCTTGCATTATTGTGTCCATGATTGATATGATGTAGATATGCTGTACATGTTGTTCTCTCAGTTAAGATCCTAGATCAGATTGAAGTAAATTCTGAAAAAATAACATTATGTGGTGGTACATCAAACACCATGTACCATCGGTCCATCCAATTATCTATGAATGGTTGATATGTACACCACTCGATAGAAATATGCCTTTTGTTTGCATTCGGGATTTCACCCATCCGTGGATCTCTAAATAGGGAAAACATATGTTGTTTTTTTATTTTAAACTTCTTAACTTCTTTGTAGCTAATTCCATCATCATATTGTTGCCTCTTGAATGTAGCAATATCTTGCAGTGCACGATTAGACCTACTAAAGGTCTCTATCATTGCATCCAAATTGGATGCAATCATTCGATGCCTATCATTAACATTAATAGTTATTGAGGCTAGAATTTCTCTGAGCCTCTCAATTTCTCTTTGGATGTCTGAATGTGCCTCCATGTTCGTCACTGCAATAAAAAAAATAAAAAACAAATCATTAGAAACGTATACATGTGCTATAATGACATCTCTCAAAAATGAAAAATGTACAAACTGTGTGCAAAAACGAATACATTACAAACAAAAATATCATCTCAAAATACTATAATTAGAACTACATGTAAACCAAAGTGGAAGGTGAGGATCAACTACATGTAAATTTATTAATGATCGATGGTAGAGAGCTCCTAATTCAATTATTAATGAAGGATCCAAACAATGGGGGCCTTAAAAGAACTTTATGTAGACCTTTCTAGAGGGAAGGTATTGGGGAAGTTGTTCATGGCCCTTTCCTTGCTTAGAATATAGTGTATGATGAGGAATATTTGGTGGTGAAGTCCTCTGCGTCATTAAGAACGGGCAAGATTTTGAATGTGAGGGCCGATCTAGGCTTGTTCCATGAAGTAAATATCTTATCGGTTTCTAGGTATGAAGACCCAAAACCATGGATTGAGTGTCTTGGTGGTGAGGAGGTCAAAAAAGATGTGGTAGTTCATCTTAGCAACAAAGTAAGTGATGTGTCTACAAAGGAGGGGAACCTAGTCCCTTGGGGTTTGGGGGATGATGTAAAATACATCATGCCATTGGGTTGGATTCACAAACATTGGTTGGACATTTTTAGGGTTAAAACATGTGTGGGAAAAAAACATAGGGTTTGGTTGAGTCAAGTCTAGAAACCAAGCCTAGGTTATAGTCCATAGTTCCTCCTCCTAGCCAAATGGTGGATGGTTTTTTTTCCAATTTGCAATTGATGTGGAAAAAATATTGGTGTTGGGATTCAATTTCCAATTTCCATTTTAGTTTTTTTTCAAATCACTTATTGCTTGGGTGGATGTAAAATTCACTAAGGGGATTGATAGTGGGGAGGAATTAACATATGCTAAATAACAAATTTTAAATTTTTTAGTTTTGGAATTTCATTTACAAATATTTTTAATTTAGGGCAACATAAAATTTTATATTTTTAATGATGAAATGAGGAAAGGATTTGGATTCTTACCTTTCCAATCCTCCTTGCAAGATGAAATATCCCTCGTTGAGCTTCAAATTTGGCCTCCCTTCACTTCTCCAATGCGTTTTTCCAAGCCACAATCGCTCGAGCGTTCCGGTTTTGAGTGGGTAAACAGTGGTCGCGGTCCGTGGACTGTTTTTTTTTTTGTTATATTAACCAAAACGCACACACATTGTAGTGATACATAATGCGTGTACGTTATGTATCACTATAACGCGCGCACGTTTTGGAATCCTATCCTACATGTTAATTGACTTGGCAGGGTCGGAGTTCGTCCATGCCTAGTTCTAAGAAACGCGCACGTGTTTTGAATTTACTAAATTCTAACACGTTTTGCGAATGCATGATTGCACCTAAAGGGTCCCTCAGCTTCGTGCAAGGACCCGTCACCAAAATATTTGGCTATGATTATCAAATCGTCTACAAAAAAGGAAAAGACAATGTTTTGGCAGATGCCTTGTCAAGAAAACATGAGGAAGAGGGATCACTCTTTTCCTTATCCTCTCCATTTCCTGAATGGTTAGAGGAAGCATGACAAGAATGACTAATCAATGTTGCTACAGATCATCTCATCAAGTGCCTCAAGGAGGATCCCAACCCTCCCTAGGGTTACACTTAGTAGCAAGATATATTGCGATATAAAGTTCATCTTTCTCTGGTACCTAACTCTTCCTTAAAACATTTAATACTAGTATAGACCCATCTAATCCTAGTTATACAATGTAACAAGGGGGATCAAATATGCAAACCTTTCACTACTAAACTATAACACACATCCCTCTCACCACTATGTTGCAACACACTAATGCATGCATTCTTATTATTTATTTATTTATTTTTAAAAAAATTTATGGGATAGATGGACACTCCCCCCCACACGTGTTCCACTATGCTACAACACACTGATGCATGCATGCATTTTTATTTTATCTTATTTTTAAAATTTTTATGGGACATACATACACTTCCCCCCACTAAGGCTCCACTATGCGACATCACACTGATGCATGCATTCTTTTTTTGGGGGGGGATAGATGTACACTTCCCCTTCCCGAGACTCCACTATGCTATAGGACATTCATGCATGTATTCTTTTTTTTTTTTTTTTTTTTTTTTAATTTTCATGGATTAGGTGAACAATTACCATACCTCGGTTGTATAAATGTGCCTTATCAATGCAAATAAAAGAGTTGCATTCATCTCCTCTTGCATATTACTCGGGCTTTCAGAAAATGTATGCACATGCCAGACCTCCTCTTTCTAAGAAGCCATGAAAAAGGATATCCTTACTTTTGTAGCAGAATGTAACACTTGCCAAAGGACAAGGATGAGACAGTAAAGTCTCTTTGAGCATTACAACCATTACCAATCCAAGCCAATATTTGGACTAGAATTTCTATGGATTTTATTATTGGTCTTTCGAAAGCAAGCAACAAATCATTACACTCTACAATTGTACATTTTTTAAGGAAATTCCATCATTTAAATACTCAGTACAAGTACAAAAATTATATATTCAAAACAATAATTCAACTACTCACATTTCATCATTTTACAGCATATTCAAATTCATTATGAAATTACCTCAAATCATCCCTCCAATTTAATATATTGTTGTTTTTCATGTTTGCATTGCCACTATTTAGTGTCATGCTAGACCATCATTTGCTTGTACTCACCCACAAAAGGTTTGTAAAAACAAAAATATTAATTTGGTGGAGAATGAGAGGATTAGGTAGATTATAGAGCTATTATTCAAACAAATAGATCATGTTTAAAAACACTATTACAACACCTAAACATAAAAAAAATTGCTCAACATACAAAGAAATCTAAGAAAACAAAAGTTTTTCATAGACAACTTATTGATTGATAGATTCAAGAGTGACAAAGAACACTATTTCTATTTTTTATCGTCCCATGTTAAGAACTTTCCCACCCTTGCACTTGTTATATTGGAAGGGCACAAACCCTGGGAACCACCTCCTAATTGGTGGACCGCTATACCCATTGACATTGGTAGACATGAACTTGTTTAGCTATGTATGTGGTTGGTTAGTTTTTTTTTCGAACATTGCCCCTTCTCTATTATGTTTAATATTATATATTATTACTTTATTATTATGTAGCTATAACTTGAAACTTGATTGTTAGAGTGTTTTAGCTTTATCCAATTTCAAGTTTTGAATTTTTTAAAACATATAAATATTTTAAATAATTTTTTGTTTTTTTTTAAAGAATGAGGTTGATAATAAAATGTAATATAAAAAATAAATATTTTAAATAAACTTTTAATTTAATTTTTTTAAAAATGAGGTTAATAATAAAATGTAATATAAAAATAAAAAATATGGAACTATTTTTTCCACTAAGGAAAAAACCTGTTTTTTAAATCATAAAGGTTTAATCACAAGGATCAAAGAAAGTATTGAGCTATTACATTTATTTCTTAAAAAGAGTCTATATCATTAGTTAATCAAAACAATATTAACATTCCAGTAATAAACAAAAATTGAAGTCCCCTCTATAAAACCAAATTTCCATTAATATTAAAGAAAAAATAAAAAAATAGTAAACAAAAAAAAACCATAAATTGTTCATAAAATATACAATCATATTCCATAACAATTGCAACTGTCCTAGATGCAAACTATACTGTATAAAAATTTCATATATAATATGGAAGACCTTCAAACAAACCTATCTGCCACAGCATTTGGTTCCCTATCAAACTATAAAAAAATGTAAAACTATACATATACTAAATTCTGGAGTATATCGATTTGAAATAAATAAATATGTATGTTTATGAAATGCTATATACTAAATTCTGGAGTATATCAATTTGAAATAAATAAATATATATGTTTATGAAATGCTATAACTTTTTTCTAAATGTTACTGTTAATGATGCCATGGGAAATCAAATGCTCATTCAATAATGAGAATGCCATAGGAAATCAAATGCTAATTCAATCATTTCTCATTAATGTGAATGTTGTCATGCAACTCGCTGGGTTCCCGTGACCCAATGTAATCGACGAGACGTTGCATGTTTACCAAGAGGATCCTCCTGGACTCGCTGCTTGCCTTATCGTTTCTCTCACTTCTTTGCTTCTCCTCCTCATCCCTTCCCCTTCTTTGCTTCCCACCAGGCATTTGGCAGCTCTTCCGATCTCTCCTCGCTCTATCACTCCATCGGCCCTACACGCCTCTAACTTCAATCCAATCTTCCACTTGTTAAGCGCAAGCATTCTATTGGTGTATTGATCAGCCCCCTGTGGAAAAACCAACATGGGAACACCCAAACTCAGGCTCTCCATTGTTGAATTCCAGCCACCGTGGGTGAAGAAACCCCCAACGGAAAGATGAGATAAAACGGATAATTGAGTAGCCCATGGAACCACCAGAGCTTGGTTTTTAGTTTTCTCTAAAAAACCATTTGGAAGAACGCCGGCGTGACCATTTGCGTCCTTATCAAAATTTAACATATCTGGACGGACTACCCACAGGAAAGTCTGCTCACTTTCCCATAAACCCATCGCTATCTCTTCCATTTGAGCCTTGGACATACGGGCCATGCTTCCGAAGGAAACGTAAAGAACAGACGATGTGGCCTTCGAATCTAGCCACTGCGAACAATCCGTTTCCCCTCACAGACTTAACGACGTGGGATTCATTGACATCTGGTCATGCTTGCACTCGGCTTCAAGATAAACTGATGGAAGAAACGGCCCGAGTGAGTAGATGGGAGCTGCTGTTTCTCGAACTGCGTCGCTTGCTTCGCTATCGAGCTCGTAGACTGTGTTTCCGATAATCCACTCTGTCTCCTCGAGTAGAGGGAGCTGTTGCACAACAGCTTTATGGAGTGAACTATTCGTGTCTCCTGTTTGGATATCTGATGGAAGATCTTCGAGCGGCAATGGAGGAAGACCCGGAATGTAGTCAATTATGTCCCTCGGATCTGTAAACACAAAGACGTTCCTCGTTATTTCAAAATACCTAAATCTGCTTTTGATTGAAAAGGGAGGAGAAAGAGTGCACCTTCTGTTTTAGGCGGAAAGTGACCGTTGGAAATAATTGTGGAGAGATGTCTATAGATGGTGTAAACACTCACAGACTGCGACCAGAATGCGACGAAAGGAAGCTCAAATTTTTTGGCGAAAAGAAACGTCCAAGTAAGAAAGGAGCTGCCCATAATACACGAGAACGGGGACTTGCCTGTATCGAGATGACTTCGTATCAGATCTTCGGCAGAATCTCTCATTTCGTTCATTATAGATCGGAAAAATTCCAAACGATTGCCCACTCGGTCAAAATCCAGGGGCAGACCGTCTGAAACGTGTGCGAAACGAATGTTTGAATTGGGACTAACTGAAATTCCGGCTTTTATCATTTTGGAATGATTGGATTCCGTGTTGACGAAGGTGACAAGAATGCCATTGGAAGAAAGCATCTGAGAGAGTCGTATGAGCGGATTTATGTGGCCCTGAATTGGGAATGGTATAACCAGAACATGGGGAGCCATAGTTAGCACTAGCAGCAGATGGCAATTAGCTCTTTGCTTTCGATATAGAACAGAAATGCTGCAATGGGTCCTCTCTGTCTTAAATGAAATGGTATTGCTACTTAAATAAATGGTTATTGAGATCGAATGGTGTGCGTGGTTCATGATTCATCTAAATGAATGGGTCTTCAATAATACATTAAGCACATTCAGTTTCTGTTGATGTCATACGCAAGTGGAAATTTTATGTTTCAATTCCATATACGACATTGGACTCATCTAAATGAGTGGGTCTTCAATAATACATTAAGCACATGAAGTTTCTGTTGATGTCATACGCAGGTGGAAATTTTATGTTTCAATTCCATATACGACGACATCTGACATCTGACTCATCTAAATGACTGGGTCCTCAATAATACATTAAGCACATGAAATTCCGTTGATGTTATACGCAAGTGGAAATTTTATGTTTCAATTCCATATACGACATCTGACTCATCTAAATGAGTGAGTCTTCAATAATGGGACTAAATTGAAGTCACAAAGTATTGTTTAACTTTGACTTATCTAATCAATTCACGAGATGCCATTGAATGATTACATATATATTTATATAATTTTGTTAATTAAATATGCATATTGCAGTAATATATTTGTAGTATATTTATAGTTGTTCTAAGATTACAAGTTATTGAATTCAATAACTTATGTGAGATTATAAGTTATTGGATTTAATAACATGTAATCGTGTAGCAACCAACAAGCAGAGGCAGAGCAGAGAGGATGGTTCACGCGCACGAATATGTAATCAAAGATTAATCGGTTCAAAGTAAGCAACCCTGGTGGATATGAAGAAGCTGAATAAGCTCGGTTCGATTCCGGGCGTTTTCAGTTGAGTGACGCTTTGTTTCTAAGGCAAATGCGGAACGAAGGCCCGTCTCTTTTTATCCCGCAAGGAAGGATAAGGGATATAAAAAAGGCCCTTATAATTACCTATCAGTTATACATTCTATGCCTTGAAGTGGTAATTGTTAGACTCGGAAGGTGGCGTATGAAACGAACCTAGAACTCTGAAACGAAATGCGCCTACCTAAAGGGTTTCACCCATTGATGTCCGGGTGGAAGCAGTAAAGACGTAGGCGAGGGTAAAGGCAACTAAGGCAGGGCTTATTAACTTATGTGAGATTATAAGTTATTGGATTTACTAATTCATAATGGTGTAGCAACTATATTAAATGTTTTGTTGTTGAGTATTTATTGAACATATGAATTTAAAATGTATAATAATATTGAACATGATATCTAATTCTATGGGGTTTCACTTATTTTAATTTTATTAGATATTGATAAATATTTACCAAAATATTTTTGTTGAATCTCCCTTGAAATACATATTTCCAATTAAAAAAGTCTTACTTTCATGATATATTTCATATTTTTGCTAGATACCCTTTACATATTTCATTATAATTTCTGGAAATATGTTTTAAAGATAAGTTATTAAATAATTATACTAATAGGTGTTTAAATATTATCTGAGATTTTGGACTTCCTTGAGTGGATCAACAAGATTAACCTAAGTGTAACAAGTGTAAAGTGGGGATTCATTTCATTGTCATCGTATCTTGTTATGCTCAAATGCATCTTGATTAAGATTTAAATAAGCTTTAGTTAAGCGGTGGTTAAGAAGAATGGTATATTTATTAAATAGTATTTGTTCTTATGTTTATATTAATTAGTTTAATGTTTATGTTAGTTTAATATTGATATTAATTATTTTAATGTTTAACCTTTATTTAACAACCAGCCATCTCCACAAAACTAAGTGGTTGGCTATACTTATCGGTGTTCACCGACCACATTGGTTGTGCTAGTTAAAACATATTTTAAGTTATACATGAGGGGTTATTAGAAGTGATTTTAGGTTGTATTTCACGACCAATTATGTCAACTATGTCACTCAAAATTCAAAATTCATTTAAAGATGATTTTAGGTTTTATGTGAGTACCGAGGCTAATCTAATTAATATTTTTAAATACTTGAATCATCCTAAGATTATATAGTTTTTTTTTTCAAGGAAAAAAGCATAATTTAATTAAGAGAGTAATCAAATTACATATTGCAGAAAGCATTTAAAATGTCTTTCAGAGAAAGTATCCAGCATAGAGTTGTATCAAAAGAGGTGTTCATAAGAGCCATCATCCTGTATATACATGTAAGAGTGTACCAAGGCTCCCCGAGAGCCTCAAAAGTGACAAAAATTATATGGATCCCGATCAGAAAATGTAGAGTTCAAATAGTATCAGTTGTCCAAGAGTTCCTAAGATGATATAGTTTTTGTTTGTACATGTGCAATTAATAATTTGGTCATTATCTTGTCTACCTTATAAGTTTGTTTATGAATTCCATTTTACAAAAACAAATTCTAGATAATTTTTGGTGTTAGAGATTTTCAATTTTTTTTATAATTTTTTATTTTTATTTATTAGTGTGGTTTTTAGAATTTGACTAAACAAACTCTTTAAAATTTCAATTTGGGTATTAATAATTTAATTTTGAAAAATCAATTAAATTGTATGATAATTATATAGAGTTGTTTTAAATCAATTTAATTCAATAAGGGGAGTTTGGGTAATCGTGTTCTTCTCAATGCTATTAAGATGAAGTAATTATATAAGTGGTTTAAAAGTTAGGATGAAGATTGATAAATAAGTCATCATATGGAAGGTGAGTATTTTTTCGTTAAACATTTACTATCCATGGGAGTGGAGGAGGATGAGGTGGACTATACTACAAATCCCCTTCAGGGTGAATCCATCTTTGCAATGAGGGATACTTCCAAGTCTAGATTTAAGCCTTGGTCTAAGGGTGATTCAACAATTTGAAAAACATTGGGAGCTACAATTATGGTAGAGGGTTCAAGGATATGTGTTAGTAAGGCTAGTTGTATTTAGTCAACATTAAAGGCACAATTAATAATATTCGATGATAGTAGGGTTGTTCAAGGGGATCTAGAATGATACAAATTTAGTATTTCTCTTCATGTGTTAGCATTGGGAATGTATGATTATGAAGAAGGGATTAATGTTAATAAGGTAAGACTTAGTAGTTTTCCTAGACTAAACCTAGAGGTTGAGGGAAATAATGTTGAGGAGGATGGTGTGTTGAATGTCGTTGATGGGGTGGGTTCCATTAGGAACTTGGGAGTGCTAATTATAGTAGAAGAGGATTTTCATTGGAGTATGGTTATATTTAGGGAAGAAGAGGTAAAAGGTGGAAGGATTAAGGTTAAGAAAGGCATAGGGGAGGATAGGTGTCGAGTGTTTAAGGTGGGTAAAAATTCCTAAAGGTGTGTGAACTTACTAAAGTCTAAGGGGAAGTTGGTTCCAAGGAAATATGTCTCCATGAACCAAGTGATATACATGACCAATAAAATGCTAACTAGGTGATTTTATGAAAGGTATGTATTAGTGATATACTTGTTGTTGAGACTAATCTGCAGGTTCAAGTGTACAGATTGAAATCTCAATGAGGATCTACTTTGAACATCCGGTTGAAGGTTGGTTTTATTCTTCGTATCTTAGCACTTTCATTATAATAGCATTGCATTGGGAATTGAGTTATTTTTTGGTAGTCATCTGTCCGTTGTGGTCTGCCCTAAGCCATAGGAAGTTTTTCTCCATAACAGAAATGGTGACTTCGCCGGGGAGGAACCTCCATTTCGGGGATTTTTAGGCATTTGTCCTTAGTTTGATTTGTTGTTTGTCGAGCTTATGTTTCATTGATTGGTCATTGAGATTTACATTAGAAAACTAGCCTTTTCTGTGCTATTTGACTCTTTTTCGGCTCATTTTCCTTTCCCTGTTCGCGGGTCAACCTAGTTTTTCCCGCATCTACTCGCCCCTGTGTGAACTGTAGCCCGCGTCTACCCGCTACTATTCTATGAACAATTGTGTATAACTTCGGGATTGCTTGATTTTTTACCTTGGGTTGTTGCTGGGTTGGTTCTAAGTGTTCCTGAGTCATAGTTGGTCTGTCTCTTGACTGTTCCATGCTCTGTATGTGACTAGAAACTCCTCTTTCTCTAGTTTTTGATATTTTTGGTTTCCCACCATTTTTGTTTGTATAGCTCATTAGCTTGGCTGAGTCTTACTGTTTGGGATTTTCTGGGTTGTCTACTTGATATGCTCTGCATTTATTTATTGAATAGTTAGATTTTGCTTGCATTTTTTCATTTCCATTTATTGAAAAAATACAAAAACATTGTTTTGCATTTTCCTTCCATTTATAAGCGAAAATACAAAAATATTTGTTTTATGTTCTGCATTTTGCATCAAAGTGCTTGTGATTTCATCTAGGACTTGCTTGTGCATTGAAATTTCAAAAGAGATTGCATTTTATTTTGAACCATTGGATTGATTGTCATATTAGTGGCATGCTTTTTATTGAATAGATGAGTCTAGTGTTTTTCGATTGTGCATACCATTGAGTCTTATACATCATCAGTTTCACGACCATATCCATTGAGTAATTACAGCCATTAAAATTAATGCTTAATCTTAAAATTGATTAGAAATGATTTTCTCTTTTATAGGGTGCACCAACTAGCTTAGGTTTAGAGTCTTGGAATAGATCATTATGAGTTAACAATCCAAGACTATTGAACCAACATTATGTGTCTAACCAGGGAGTGGTGAAACCCATGGTATACATCAGTGTTCTCACGAAGCTCTACTCAAACTAGAGTTAAGCACGAGGTCATGGGAGGTTGGTTGTGGAGAGAGCCCTGCAATACTAGCTGGACGTGGGATATATTTCTAGGATTTGTTCGCGTATGGGGGCTCTTGGGGGATTTGAACCTCTTAAGTTTCAGGCTTAGTTACCCTACCCATACGACAGATCCCACCTGCGACTGTCCACTTGAGCATTGGTTATATCGTGGTGACCTTAGTTGCTTTACCTAGGTATCACATAGGGCATTCATTGTGGTTATTCTGCGATTGTCCTGAGTCAAATAGGTGTTGGAAAACACAGTTTCTTGTTGTATAAGGATTTGACCCTGTGCATGCAGTGAAGTCTGGGAGCCCTTATGATTGATTATGTTACCTCCGGTTATAGTTTGGGAGTCTCAATCCTCTCCTAGGTGAGACATACCAGTTGTAGTGTTGGGAGGTCCCTTGAGCTATTTCTGTTTGTGTGTATTTGGTTGTAGTTTATTTATGTGCGTGCTCTTTGATCGTTAGTTGGCCATTAGGGGGCATTTAGGTTTGTTGGATTTTGTGGAGTTATCATGGATCAAGATCAACCTCTTCGTCGGTCTCGTCATTTGGCTGGTCTACCAGCCGACGAGGTAGCATGTCCTTTTTACAAGAGGCGCCGGAGGATCCCCCTTGATCCATTTGAAACTTTTGACGAGCTTCAAGATTACATCATGACTTTTTCATCTGGCACAACGGGAAGAATTCTCGTGACTTCGTTGGGTGAGGTCAATGGACAGACCGTTCCTTCCACCCCTAGGGAGTTTGGGGAGGAAGGTTCACCCCCACATGTCACTTTTTCAGGTTTTGGGCTGAACCCACCCCCGGAGTCAAACCAATTTTATGGTACACACTCACATGGTTTCCGATATGGGATGCCGGATCTTGATATCACTGCAAACCCTTCGACCACTAATCCCTTTTTAGTTTGTATGCCCAGTCTTAATTCGAATGTTGCATCCACTTCATCAGGTAGTCAAGCTAACACTAGCCTTGGTGCTGGAGGCACTACTCCCTTCGGGGGCGGCACCCTTTTCTGCTCCATTTCAATTTAGGCCTAGTCATATCCCCTCGGCTACAATAGCTCTTGGGGGAGGACCACCTCCCAAGACTTCTCCTCATTTCAATGGGAACACTTCTCATAACACGACTCATTCCACAAGTTAACCCACATGTTTCTATGCATATACCCATGACTACGACCACATTTTCTAACTTGCATGTCCCTCCTAACATGAGAGGTGGGAACGTACCCCTTACTCATGGTCATTACTCGATTGTTCCTGCTATGACTAGCACTTATATGCCCCATAATTATGGTGGTAACCCACATTATAATGCAGCCAGTTCTGGCCCTTATTACAGCCCTCCTCACTATGGTGCTTACAACACATATATACCTTCATACCCTTACACGGGTCAGTTTGGAGGCCGTTATCATCCCTATCGTCATGGTCATGGTTCATATCATCCTTTCGGTCTGCAAGGTCAGCCTCTTTTGGGAGATTTTAATCTAGCCGCATAGCCACAACTCCTGTTTCTTACTCGTTTGAATCTACCAGATCTTTCGAAGCTCACGAATGATCCGGTGTGTCACGATCCTTCTTATCCTTCAGTCCCTACCAAGCTCTCTTCTGACATTCTAAATTTCGAAGGGAAGCATGGTGAGGATCAGGGTGATCATGTTACTACTTTTCACCTTTGGTGCTCCTCGAATTCGTTAAATCATGACTCCATCCATTTAAGACTATTTCAACGTACCCTCATGAGGGTAGCCGCGAAATGGTACGTCGAGTTGCCAGGGGGCACTTATAGGGGTTTTAATGAGATAGCCTTGGTTTTCTTAGATCACTTTCAGTTGTTCGTTCATTGCGATACTGGAACCAAACTTTTATCTACCTTCCGTTGGAACAAGGCCACACACATAGCTAATCACATTCAAGAGTGGCGTCGACGGAAGAGGCTAGTGAAAGCCAACATTCCTCCATACTTTCTATTGGAGTTGTTCCTCAAGTATTTGCTTCCCTACATATCTAAGGATGTTTCGGTGTCTGAAATTACGACTGAGGAGCAAGCTATATTCAAATCCCAGCAGCTAGATTTACTCTATGCTCAGTTTGGTATTCTGTACGATATTATCCTTGACGCACCGCGCTCATGTCATGAGCCCAAGCCTATTCCTGGACCACATGTTGATGGCATTGTTGGATCCACGAGTACTCGAACCGTAAACTTGGTTACAAATAAAATGAAATTTTTTTCTATTAGCCAATCTACCCCCGGATAGGCTCACGCCTCGTCCACTTCCACCCAATCGTCCAATGTCCATTCTATACAGCGACGAACCCATCAAGTAACCAGCAACCTGGTGGAAAGAAGAAGGGGAGAAACAATCGTAAGGATGGGAATAATGGGAATAATAGAAGTACTCCTAGAAAAGAGAATGCCAACCCTCCTCAGGACGATGGAAATACTGGTGGGGACTGTAATCCAAGACGTAAGGTGAAATTTCCTTGCAAACTGTTGGCTATAATTGACCCAGAGGTTTTCTTATAAGATTTGGTTTCTTCGCGGTTTCCCTTTGACCAACAAAACCCCTTCGCACCAGCCCTTTCGACAACAACCCGCTAGCAGGTTGAGGTCTCACCCGAGGTGTATCTATGGGGTACTGCGGAATCAGGTTTCCACAGTAAGTGACGAGTTGCTTGGACAGACGTACTGCGCAGCGCAACAAGGGGTATGTGCTATGAGGGGGGACTATGCAGTGATGGACAATGCTGCGGTCTGCACCACTATGTTCTTCTACCACGGTACTTCTAACGAAATTGCAAACTATGCAGCTCAACTTTATACTCGACTACCTTGAAAATGCTTAAGGCTCTGAATTGAGTATCACTCATCCACTCATTCGACTACCCAGTCGATTATCCATCTAAGTGTTATTCATTTGTTCTATTGCATATAGGGAAGTACTTAAGTTATCTCTTAACACTTAACCAATTAACTGACTCACTGTTCTCAAGCATAAGCTAAATGTTCACCATTCATCTATTCATGCAGAAATTAAGATATCATCTCCATACCTCTTCTGATGGAAAATGCATACAACAGTTCTCTCATAACAACATGCAAGGAAACATCTAGACATTCATTTACAAAAAACATAGATAATCATTCATCCATAAAACACAAACGCACAACACGATATTTAACGTGGTTCACTCCCCCGGATGGAAAGCTACATCCACAAGAACGGTTGGTAATATATATCTTTAAAAGGGATGGGGACAACTGTTCTTAGTCTGTGCACTCAGCTGCAGACTCTCCTTCCTCTCAGATAGGTCTCTGCGCACACAGTTGCAGAGCCTTTACAATCTTCTCAACTGAAAAGAGATTTTACAATACAACATCCAAAACTAAAAAATGTAACAACAGAAAGTAACCCCAAAACGTAACCCCAGCACATACAAAATTGTCTTCTTAAATAGACCATGCCCGAAGTTCATGTCTTTACAATGCCGAAGAACTAAACCCAAAAACCCTTAGGGTTTACAAAACTGTGCCGGTTTCCCTAAACCGGCTTGCTCGCATCTGGTAGCGTCTGCTTCATCGTGGCGGTTCTCCATGTCTTCACATTGGGCCTATCGACCTTCCTGTCGCATGTGTGCCAACAAGTCACTTTCATCGAATCGTTCATCTCTAACGGTCTCGCCCACTAGGCATGCTAAGCCATCGCTTTCCCTGAGCTGTCCTTTCCTTAACAAACTCGTGCATTGGCCGCCTTCCTGATTTGCTTGTGCCCGTCGCTCGGCACTCCTGGAGCATCTTTCCTAAATTAGACCACTAGTGATCCATCCGGTACGTGTACCTAATCCTTGTCCAGCACTTCGCTTTGTTGGCTCCATGTTGCTTGACTACTTCGTAGCACTGCTTCCTCACAGCGCTGATCTTCATGGTACTTCCAAAATTTAGATGTTGCGCACAATTTCGCAGCATGGTCAAAACTTGGATGCTGCGCACAACTTCGCAGCACCCTCAACACTTAGACAAAATTACTCCTGCTTATCAAAAGTGTTACCAAAAATTTGTCCCATCTTGGGCCCAACATGCCCCTAACACTTACATGTGGCTCATCCCCGAGCCACTTGCTGCTTCGGTCATCTCACTCTGCTCTGTGACCGGTGGAACTAATTTGGCCGCGAACTCGTTATATGTGCTGAACAACTGTACCACTGCTTCTCTGGTATCTTGTTCAACCTATTTTACCGTCTCAAGCAGTGCTGGAGTTATCTCTTCTCCAATCTGTCCTTGTACCCACTCCTGGTTGTCGCGGAGTTCCTTCAGCTTGTCTTCTATTTGCTGCGACACCCCCATGGCATCCTCCCGGAGTTGTTGCGACTGATTATCCATCTCAGTCTCTTTTTTTCTTAATGCCTGGACTTCCTTCTTCAAGCCTGATATTTCTTTATACCTCGGCAGCCTTTCCCTGGGTGGCAAAGCCTGGACCTCTGCGTCCAACTTTTCTAGCGTGGTCTGCTTTTCTTTTACCACGGTCTTAACCTATAGTAGTCCTTGACCCTCTTCAAGGGTAGTGAATGCCTTTGAAACCTTCTCCAAGAGATCTTGGCACTTAGCCATCTCACTTGTTATACTCTGCACGGGGGCACTCGCTGCTTTCTCTCTTAACTGCTACTCAGTTAATGGCATCTGCATATTTAGTTTTTCCTTCAACGTGGCAAGATCGGCCTCATAAAAAATCTCTTTATCCTGCATCTCTGACTTCAAGGATTTCACCCTTCGTCCAATCCTCAGAACTGTGTCCGCGAGATCATCCTAGAGTTCTAGACCTTCAATATCTTTTGCGACATTAGTAATGGTGTTCTCCAGTCGTACCCGACGGTCCTGTTCATCATAAAATTGCATCTGCATGCGTGAACTAGAGTCCTTGAGCTATCTGTTTGCTACGTGCAGCTCCGCTTGTGACTTCATGGACTCTACTATTCGTTCATGCATCTCCTCCACTATCTATGTGTGTAAAAAGTGTAATCCTGGAAAAGGGATCTTGGCGAGGTCGAGCTCTACCCGCTCGACACCCTTTGTGTCCAGGATGATCTGTTCCACCATTGGTAATGCTATGGTCAATGGGTCCAGATGAAGAACCCTGGTCTTTGAAGGCAGTGTTATGGCTAGTTGCGGCGGTGTCTGCTACGAGGTTCCTGTCGACCTCCCTTCAGATTCTGTTGTGCTGCACGGCAAGGTTATGCTCTTTTGGACATCCTCCATTTTCTTCATAAGACCTTGCAGTGTGAGCCTAGTCTTTTGCAGGTCATCCTGGATGACCTTGTCCTTCTTATCTTTTTCTGTCATTAGCTCCCCCATCTACTCTGAGACCCTTTCTGCAATCGTATCGAAGTCATCTTCATTCAGCACTATCTCAGATTGAGTCTTTGTGGCCTTCATCTTCTTCCACACCTTCGGCTTCTACGAGGTCTCAGGCTCTTTCCACTTTCCTGTTTCTTCCACAATCGGGAATGACAGTGGGATTGGCTCATCTTCTTCAGAGTCCATATCAACATCCATGATTTCAACACGGAAGTCAGCCAACCAGTCCTTCATGAGGATTTCAATGTCCTCCTCATACATATGGTAGTTACCTGGGTACCATTCTGGCTTCTTCATTCTTGCTTTGGGTGAAATAAAGATACATCGCATGTCCACCATAAAATCAATAATGTGAATGTACTTCGATGTTAACTGCTTTGTAATGCGCAATGTACGGGCGATCGCCTGGCACAACTGGGTGTAATACTGATAGAATACCTCAGCTGTCGCATGCTACTGCTCTGCGTTCAGATTTTCCCAAAGGTTGGCATAGCAGAATCCTCTAGGATCGTTGGTTTCTGTAATTACACCGACATATTTTTTCGGTTCCTTCTATCTGGAAAAGGAGATAAGGATGATCAACCATGTAAAGTGGAATTGTCTGCCATTCTCCTAGGTATCATTGAGTTCATCCAGGAACTCATGAAGAAGATACTGACACCAATTGAATTGGGTACCTTTAGCCGTTGTGGCACCGAGTAGTACTGCGCCCGCAGGCACCTCCGGAGGCCTAGCTGTTCTGAGGATTTTTCCTATGAGCAATTGGGTGACAAATCTTGTCACTCTGTCTTCAATTTATTCTGTGGGAAAACCTCTTTTTCCTTTCACCAATGCGTGGCTTTTCTTCATCTTCTCGGCAACTTCTTTTTCCTTACTCTTCCCTTGGAAGAACTGCTTGGGATCCTTACCGCGCTTTCTTAACCCTGTGGTGCGATGGATTAAATCAATGTTGACATCGATATTTCTGTTGAGCCACAGATATCCCTAGTGGATTCACACCATCAGCGTGCGAACCACTACATTAAGTTATGGTGAACGATCAAAATGAGGTAGTCGGAGCAGGTTCAGCAATTCGGACTCCACTACCAGCGTCAACCAGCTTTCGATGACCAAGTTAAAAGTTCCCTTGGCATCCTTCTTCCAACACATGTACTGGTTTGGCTGGAACTGTGGGTACTTTGGCTCATGGGGTTCTTCCTTCTGCACTCTTAGGAGGTCAAATTCCTCCCACTTACAATCCAGGATCTTTCTGAGCAGGTTCTTGGAAACCTCTACATGTTTTGAAATCGGTGACAATGGGATTTCATATCTAGCATTGTTGGCGAATTTAAAGACTGGGGCATCCAACGCCTGTGGTGATATATACTCCGGTGTCAACTTCAAGGGTTCCTTTTGAAAGACCGGTGATCTCAGTGCCATCTAGCCCGTCTTTGGAGTCTTGCTTCATGGTCCAGCTGTGGCTTTCCCTTTGTCCTGCATGGCTGGATTATGCTGAGGTGACCTTCTGGATGCTTGACTGGGTTCGAGTATAGTCTTCTTGACAGGGGTTTTCATTAACTCTGCAATCCCCCCATGCTGAAAGATTCAGATTGCTTCTTGAAGTGTAAGCTCTTCTTCCCTATCTGATGATTTGGACATTCATTGGCGAGAGAAGGCAATGGTTTTAGGAATATGACTAAGGATTGCTAATGCAAGAGTGAACGCATGAAAATTATAAGTGTTTGGTAACGCCCACGAGTCCTTATGCGGCATTATTTATAGGCATAGATGAGCCCCTCCGTTCCTTCCAACGGCTGGATGAGCATTTAATGAGGTGTTCGTTGGTGAATTTGAGCAAATCCTTCAGTCCCTTCCATCATCAGTGTGTTCAGAACGGATATCTTTTCGTTAAATGCTGAAGCAGTTCATTGCAACGGTCATATAACAACTATTTTTCTCAAAATTTTTGTAACGGCTATTTTTCTGAGTCTTGCGCTGAGCTATACAGCAAGCCATCTGCGATCCTACGTAGTTACTTTGCAGTGCCAAACTTTTTCAACTGCACGGTTTCAAAAATGTTTTTTTTTTTCCTTCCACACAACTTCAGCAGTGTTGCGCGGTACACACCTTATTCTACTTATCATACATGTACAGACTCCTTTACATTTCTAGTGTCCAATTTCAACTGTACTTGACACTTAGAACTTTCTTCCTCTGCTTATTACTCAGGATTCTGCGAAGCAGGACTCTCGTGATACAGCTTTAGTTTGCTTCCATTTATCAAAGTTGGTAGGGTATCGCCAGCTAAATTGGCTAACTGGACTGCACCAGTGTTAGTAACATGTATCACAATATATGGACCAAGCTAATGCATCTTAAATTTACCGAGAAACTTCATGAACTTGCTATCATACAGGAGGACTAGGTCACCTACCTGAAAGGACTTGCTCTTTATATGGCGATCATGCCATGCTTTCTAATGGTCTTTTTGAACTTGCTGGTGGAAGCCAGTAATGAAGCGATCTTCCTCCAACCCAACGAGGTGTAGCAACCTTTCTTCTAGTGCTGCGCAGTCTGCCATCCCTGTGAACGCAACGATCCTCAAACTCGGGACAATATATTCCATTGGCATTATAGCTTCCTTCCCATAAGCCAACTGAAAAGGTGTATGACCTGTCAATTTCTTGCATGTAGTACTGTATGCCCATAATAAAGAGGAGATGCACAGATCCCAATCATCTCTATTTACGTTGCAGACCTTAGTGAGTGCGTTCTCCAGTATTTTATTGAAAGCCTCAACAGTGCCATTCACCTGTGGATGATATGGAATACTGCGCTGATGACGAATGTGGAATTCCTCTGTAAGTGCCTCAATGATCTTGTTCAAAAACTGACTACCTTGGTCACTCATCAAAATCTTCGGATAGCCAAATCGTGACAATATTTCTTCAAAACTGAACTGTGCCGCAGTACTGGCGCTGCAGTCCTTTACTAGCTTTGCTTCCACCCATCTGGTGAGGTAATGAGTAGCAATAATAATATACCTTGCACCAGTTCTTTTCCTGGTGGGTTTATAGGACCCACAAAATCAATTGCCCATTTCTCAAACGCCTGCAAGGTCAACTATGGGTTTAATGGCATCTCATCTCTTCGTGAAGGTTTCCCTATCCTCTGACAGACATCATAATTCCTGCAGTGTTCTTTGGAATCTTTGTGGATCATGGACCACCATAGCCCTGGGTGCAAAATCTTTTGCGCGGTAGCCCTTCCTGCATAGTGACCTCCCGCGATCCCTAAATGCACGTCTGCTAGAATAAACGGTTTCTCATGATCTAGCACACATCTACGCAGGACTTCATCCGGTCCAAGTTTGTATAACTGACCTACAATTATAGTGAAGTCTATGGCGCACACCACTAGTTGTTTCTTCTACTGGAGATAATTCCTGCGGTGCCATCCCTGTTGTCAAGAAATTAATGATATCCTTGTAATAATCATCGGCAATTTGTATAGTGAATAGCTGCGCATCAGGAAGACTGTCTTCAATGTTCGTCGGATCTTCTCCTGACTCAATCCTAGAGAGGTGGTCAGGTCCCAAGTTTAGCCTGCCGGGCTTAACAACAATCTCAAAATCATACTCCTGGAATAGCAACAGCCATCTGCATATGCGCCCCCCTAGCACTGGCTTATTGAACAAGTATTTCAATGTAGAATGGTTAGTGAACATAAAGAAGTGAGCACCAAGCAAGTAATGTCTGAATTTTTGTAGGGCATATACCATTGCAAGGCCTTCCCTATCAGTAGTGGTATAGTTCTTTTCTACTGTTGAGAGCTTCCTGCTCGAGAATGCAATAGGGTGGTCAATACCTCCTTCTCCTAGTTGAGCTAGTATGATTCCCAGGGAAATGCATGATGCGTCAACATGGACATGGAATGGCTTCCTCCAGTATGGAAAGACTAGAATAAGTGCAATCACCATCTTTTCTTTTAGTGTATCAAAGCCCTGTTCGCATTCTGCATTCCAAATGAACGGTGCGTCTTTCTTTAGCAGCTTTTCCATTGCTGCGGTTATCTACGCATAACCCTTTATAAATTTCCTGTAGTATCTGGTATGGCCTAAGGTAGAGCGCAACATCTTAACGGAAGTTGGTGTTGGCAAATTCACAATAATGGCAATCTTCGCAGGGTCCACCATCAATCCCTGCTTACAAACAATGTGCCCGAGTAGAATCCCATAAGGAACACAAAAAATACACTTCTTTATATTTAAAGAAATCTGATGATGTCAACACTTCTCAAGCATCATTCTGAGGTTTGCACAATGGTTCTTCAATAGACCAAACATAGTCCAATCATCAAAATAGGCTTCGAGAAACTTATGCATAAACTCTTTGAATGCTGCGACGACCACTCTGGAACATATGGCAGGTGCGTTCTTTAGGCCAAAAGGCATTACTGTGTACTAGAACCACCCTCATTCTGTAGAAAAAGTCATCTTATGCCTATCTGTGGGATCAATCCTTATCTGATGATATCCTAAAAAACCATCAGTAAAAGAATAGGCCTCATTCCCTCCAACATTATCAAGCACTTCGTCTGTGAAAGGAGTAGGGAATGGGTCGTGCATGGAAGCATCATTCAGTTTTCTGAGATCCACACAAATCCTGATCTCACCTTTTGTTTTCTTGTCTTGAACAACCATGCGGCTAATCCACTCGGACTCTTCGACAGGTTCAATGATTCCTGCTTCAAGCATCTTATCCAACTCTGCGTTTACTCTTTCTTTATAGCGCGGATTTAGTCTGTACGGTCTCTGCTTCACCGGCTTTGCGCCTGGTTTCAAAGGTATTTTCATGACCCCTAGGTCTCCCATAATTCCTTTCATTTCTATAAATTTTGTCGAAAACATCTCCTGATACTCATGCAAAGTGTCTGTGATCTCTACAATGGTCTGATCATCCCAATAGTCTCTGATTGCTGCGAACTTCAGTTCTTCGCTTGTGCCAATATTCACCTTCTATGTTTTTACTGGTTCGCTCATATCTGGGATTTCTAATGGAGGTCCTTCTACATCGCGCGCACCCTCCGATTCTGGTATGTTTATGTTGTGTGGATCATCGTCATCATCTTCATTTCTATCATTGATGTCTTCCACTAGGTTGTAACACTCGATGAGGTGTTCTTCGTGTTCCTTCCATTCTGACTGTAGGTGCCTAGGAACGCTATCTACCTCAAAAAATTCCTCCAATGTCATATTTCTGTGAGGGCAGTCTTCCCTGAATATGCATTCCTTAATTATCTACAATGCGTCATGGATCAACGGGTTCTCATCATCAAAGATGAAGTTCCTCTGTAAGTTCGCAGTCAGCATGTCCCAATCAGTGGTTTCCCTGTGCAACTCCAGGTCTAGGTACCATTTCTTTGGAATGTCATCCTCCAGGGTATGCACGAATAGGTGCACCCATTCTTCATGTGGCATTTTCGACCATGCCTTTGAACAGAATTCAATGTGTTGAATAGGATCTATCTGTCCATTAAACTTTTAAAAGGGTAAGGTAACCCTTCCAGCAAATCGGATCTGCATCTTAATTCTGCATTGATCCCAAGTGGTCAATGCCTGCTTGTGCGCATTCCACCATCTGGTGGGTGTGTCGCGCAGTGCCATATCCAATGTTGGTAATCTATGCTCATCTGCAATAGCTGCAGTATATTTCTAGATGAAATTGTAAACATTAGCAAAACCATCATATGTGGGAATTGGACTTACCTCCTTTCCAATCCAGCACGGTGATTTCGTAACTTGCGCGGAGCTTCTTGTTGATACTTCATGCATCCGGATTTGCCAATTCTCCATTCCTGCCTCCGAATCAGAGACACGGGAGCTGTCACATCTCCAGCTGAGTGTACCATCTATAGTAGGATTAATGTAATCTTCCTGGTTCTCTATGAGTTGGTATAATCTGTCCAAGTCCTGAGCCTTGGATTCCTCCTGAATCAGCTCGCTATATCTGTCACCATCTGGAGGATCCAACGGTGTGATGACCCTAAGATGCTTCCCTTCAAATATCATCTTCTTTGTTTTCAGATTTATGATAGCCAAGTTATCAATAGCCCAGTCAATTCCTAGCAGTGCAGGAAAAGGCTGACTATCATCCACAATCTCGATAACTTCAAAGTCTACATGACTTTGGACTCCATCGATGTCGACTATTACGTTAGCTAACCGGCCAAAAGGTATGAATTTCTCTTGGTTATCCATCCTCAGCTGGATAGGTGACCATGACAACTTTGGTCGACCCATCTGCTGCCATGTCTGCTTAGTCAAGACATTTACTTCAGATCCCAACTCAAGGATGACTTCATCCATTTCAAAATCTCCAATCTGCACGGTAAGCCTCATTTCTCGGCCTGTTATTTTATGCTTCATTATGTGATGTACTACGCTATCAGAAGTCTCTGTTCCGGTCGGTGGTTCATATTGGTTTATGAGCTTCTACAGCTCTACTATGGCATTTTCACTTTTTAGTAACTTCATGCAGCTTTGCAGGAACTACGCAATGGAAGTGCTGACATCCGTCACAGTGCTTGTTTTATCATAAGCCGCTGGCATGTCTTCAACATGCGATGCTTCACTACGCAACGAGATTCTCCATGATTCTGTTACTGGTTCTCTGAAGGTATCTCGCGCATCGATAAAGACTTCCTTGTTCTTTCATAGGTCGAGAGCAGGTATTTTTCTCGGAGCTTTCCTTATCCATACTGTCTCAACAGGGGTATGCTTTGTGTGAGCCTCCCCTGACGTGAACGCTTTTGCTCCCCTATCACGGCCTGTCTCAGCGCCACTACGTGTGACCACATTGATGCTCGGGTCTACCGATCTTCTCTCCACTGTGATCCACTGGACATTTGTGTTTGGTGCATCCGTCCGTCTTATTTTTTGCATTTCCACCTCTAGTACTGGGAAATCTTAAATAACATGCTCAAATGATTTACAATAATTGCACATAGTGCATGGGTTAACACAATATCTAGATACGTGACCTGGTTGGCCACAATTATAACAAATGACCTGGCCGCAGCCTGTTCCCTCCACCGGGCCAACATTTCTTCCTCTGCCGCGGTATCCAGCACCACAACCTCTATATCCTCCTTAGTCATATTGTGCATTCTCTTGTTTCGGCTGGTTATCTTCTTGTACGCAGTACAAGCCATCGCCTCTCATTGAGTCCATATCTCATTTTCTCTCATTCATTAGCTCATATGCGCAGCAGTTGGATTCATCATGTCCAACTGATTTATAGAAAGTGCAGTATAAAGTTTTAGGTGTTTTTACATACTTCTGTATAAGATAGCAGTCTTCAGGTCTGTGTCCTGTCGTTCTACAAATTTCACACCATGGGGCCTGAGTCTGATTTATTGGGTTGGGCACACCCCTATTAAGATAGTCGTGGAATAACGGGAAATGCTCTCGGTCATGGCCTTCTCCTTTACAACTTGTACACCAGACCTCATGTCTAGATTCATACCTTTGTTCTTTTCCATTCTTCATGATTTGCAGTTCTAGTGTTAGGGTGGTCAGCTAGTTCTGGATCTGAGACATCCCAGAACTAGTCTCACCAATCGACGAAGCCTCTAGCTTCATTGCGATCTCCAAGGCCTCTTCCTGCGACGTAACTTTCTACTGCATCAATGGTAATCTAATATGGGGTAACAGCGCAGCAATGAACCATTCCTTGTGTTGTTTCAGGGCTATAACAAATCTTACTTGGTCTAATAGGGTCTTGAACTTCTGATCAAACTCCCAAACCATTTCAGTCGGTTTCTGCTTTATTTCTTTCAACTCGGTTATACACTGAGATTCAGATTTGGGTTTCTTAAATTCTGCCACAAGCGCAACTTTAATTTTTGCGAGGGTTCTCGGCTGTGTGTTAGAGTACTTCATGAACCAATGTAAAGCTCCATCCCTGAAAGTGGTGATGAGCTGTGCTCTCTTCACTGCATCATCTTGGATTTGTCTTACACTCCATACGGCTTCGCAGAGGAACCAATGCTGGTCAGGGTCTTCTAAGTCAGTTCCTTTGAATATCGGAAGCTTCATATCTGTGTTTTTCGTTGTCGTATTAGGTGGTGGGGCGCCCGGATTAGTGGGCGACTGCTATAAAGGGCTCTGTGCAGTGAAAACAAATGGGATTATCGGGATAGATGTACTGGGCTGAGTATTCTGTGGGGTGGGCTATGTAGCGGGTGGGTTTTGAGATAAAGGTGGTGCGGTCTCTGCAGCTGGTGGGTTCTCAGGGGTAAATGGTGGTGCAGCTTCATTTTCAATGTCACAAGGAATCTCGATATCTATGTAGAGTGCAGGGCCTCCAAGATTCTTATTAAATTTATATCTCTTGCCACTTCTAAGATTATGGGTATCTTCGTCAGAATCACTATATATATTGTTTACCATGACAAACTTAAGAATATTACTGCATTCTTAGAACACCTTTCTTAGATAACAACATCTTAATATATAGACCGAGACTGTTCAGCAACTTACCTTGGAATCCTCTGAAAAAGTATGCTTCTGCTTGCCTGTAGGATTTGAGTGTGTCTACAGCAAATTCTATTACGAAGCCTTCTAGCATATGATTGACCCAAAAATTAACTGCGCGTGTCAATGGGCTGTCTATTGCTTTGAGCTGCGCTATGAGCTCAGGAGTCCACTCTGTAGGAACTCCTCCTCAAAAATAGGTTTTCTTTTCTATGAGCCGCGAGATCCACGCGTGCAGCTCATTTGGAAATGATGCCCATAAAATATCGTGAATATCTTTCCACAAATATCTTTCTGACCACTGTGCGTCACATAGACGCAAATGTCTATTCTCTTGCCTTGCAAAGTCTCTGATGGTCTTGTCCCAACAAGATTGGATTTCTGTCTTTTCAGGATGCCAGTTGTCAGAGCCTTCCAGGAACTGGTATTCTTCGTCACTCATTATGGTTGCAACTCATCACGGATTCTAGCGTGGCAATAGAACCATTTATTGGCTATAACTAACCCAGAGGTTTTCTTATAAGACCCAGGTTTTTCGCGGTTTCCCTTTGACCAACAAAACCCCTTCACACCGGCCCTTTTGGCAACAACCTATGAGCAGGTTGAGGTCTCACCCGACGTGTATCTATGGGGTACTGCAGAATCAGGTTTCCATAGTAAGTGACGAGTTGCTTGGACAGACGTACTGCGGAGTGCAATAGGGGGTATGTGCTGAGAGGGGGGACTGCGTAGTGATGGACAATGCTACGATCCGCACCACTATGTTCTTCTACCGCGGGACTTCTACTGAAACTGTGAACTATGCAGTTCAACTTTATACTCGACTACCTTGAAAATGCTTAAGGCTCTGAATTGAGTATCACTCTTCCACTCATTCGACTACCTAGCCGATTATCCATCTAATTGTTATGCATTTGTTCTATTGCGTATAGGGAAGTACTAAAGTGATCTCTTAACACTTCACCAATTAACTGACTCACTGTTCTCAAACATAAGCTGAATGTTCACCATTCATCTATTCATGCAGAACTTAACACATCATATCCATACCTTTTCTGATGGAAAATGAATACAACAGTTCTCTCATAATAGCATGCAAGGAAACATCTAGACATTCATTTACATAAAACACAGATAATCATTCATCCATAAAACACAAACACACAACATGATATTTAACGTGGTTCACTCCCCCGGATGGGAAGCTACGTCCACAAGAACGGTTGGTAATATATATCTTTAAAAGGGATGTGGACAACCGTTATTAGTCTGCGCACTCAGCTGCAAACTCTCCTTCCTCTTAGATAGGTCTCTGTGCACACAACTGCAGAGCCTTTACAATATTCTCAACTCAAAAGAGATTTTACAATACAACATCTAGAACTCAGAAATGTAACAACAAAAAGTAACCCCAAAACGTAACCCCATCCCATACAAAATTGTCTTCCTAAATAAACCATGCCCGAAGGTCATGTATTTACAATGCCGATGACCTAAAACCAAAAACCCTTAGGGTTTAAAAAACTGAGCCGGTTTCCCTAAATTAGCTGGCTGGCATCTGGTAGCGTCTGCTTCATCGTGGTGGTTCTCCACGTCTTCACTCTGTCGCTATCGGCCTTCCTATCGCACGCGTGCCAACATGTCACTTGCACCGAACCGTTCATCTCTAATGGTATCGCCCACTAGGCATGCCAAGCTGTCACTTTCCCTGAGCTATCCTTTCCTTAACAAACTCGTGCATTGGCCGCCTTCCTGATTTGCTCGTGCCCGTCGCTCGACACTCTTGGAGCATCTTTCCAAAATTAGACCACTATTGGTCCATCCGGTACCTATAACTAATCCTTGTCCAGCACTCTGCTTTGCTGGCTCCACATGGCCTGATCGCTTCACAGCACTGCTTCCTTGTAGCGCTGGTCTTCGCGGTACTTCAAAAATTCAGATGCTGCGCACAACTTCGCAACATGGTCAAAACTTGGATGCTGCGCACAACTTCGCAACACCCTCAACACTTAGAAAAAATTACTCCTGCTTATCAAAAGTGTTACCAAAACTTTGTCCCGTCTTGGGCCCAACACAAACTTTGTGGGGAGGATCATCTGACTCACTTGTGTCCTCGAATTGAAGAACCATTGAAGCATCTTGTACAGAGCCCAGCTGTGTTGAAAGATCCCCTTCCACATCGTCAGAATATGGCTTCGAATGCTCCCGTCACTGGCTATGGGACTAATGAAACTACGACGTCCTCTTCTCATGCTGGTGGCTATGGATGCATGAACATGGTCCAATCTTAGGTTAGTGTTGCTACTTGTCAACGCTATTATGGTGCACCACAACCGAATATGGGGAATGATCCTCCTCCTCCTCCTGACTCTTCTCTTCATATCGAGAAGCCCACTACTATGCTGCGGATACCGAAAGATGTTCTTAAGCACTTGGTGCATAATCCCAATGCCCGAGTCTCCCATAACTACTCCATTGTAGAAGATTTGGTCCAAACTCCATGTGCCATGTCGGCTCTTGAGGTTTTACAGGCATGTCCTTCACAAGGAACACCTTGCTATCTTCTTTGGGATTCCAGGATGAGGGTAGCCCTAGCGTCATTAAATTTGACACTACTGATATCCAGCCTCGCTTGCCTTATCATGTGTCTTTTCAAGTCCATGTGAGGTGCTTAGATAAATTTGTTAAACGTATAGTGGTTGACGAAGGTCCTTCCACCTCAGTAATGTCGTTGGATTGTTGGAAAGCTCTTGGCTCTCCTCCCTTGTCAAAATATATGACCATGCTTACTACGTTTGATGGTCGGTCATTTAGGCCACATGGTATTCTCCCTTCCCTTGAAGTCCACTTGGGTGGGAAATCCGTGCCTATTGAAGTCAAGGTGGTTGATGCACCCATCGACTACAACCTTCTTTTGGGTAGGAATTTGATCTATGCAATGAAAGCGATCGTGTCCTCCATGTTTAGAGTTATTAGCTTTCCTCATGAAGGTAGAATTGTGACGGTTGATCAATTAGACTTCCCTAGTTCTAATTCTGTAGCATCGCCGAGAACTGTTGTTCCCCAGATCAAATACTCCTAGCCAGTAATTGGGAACATTGGTGTAGGATTGTATCCACCCTATATGGGATTATTTGAATTTGTTGCACCAATTTCGTTTATAGGAACCATTTTTGATAGTGCGTCATCCTCTTTAAGTAATGTACCCTTCCAGACCTCGTATTTTAATGATTTGTGGACTTTACCATCGGCGAGTGCCCCATCTGAAGACATTTCGCACATTGGAATGGCTATGCCACTATCTGCAGCTAAGCTTGCATACCATGAAATTCAACAAGCCACCGCAGAGCTGGATCCCTCCTCTTCACAGACAGAAGAGGAAGATCCCATTATGCTGCCGACATGGGTAGCCGACTCGTCTTTCTCACACGATTGTCTTGATAGTACTTTTCCTTCGGATGAAGTCATCATTGAGGCTATGTGTGGTAGTGATAGGCATTGGGAAGATTTGCATCATCGCTCTTATTTTCTTCCTAACCTCGATCTTCTTGAGCGAGAAGAGTTTAGGACGACTCTTGCAGAGAAGGTTGGTCACCCTGTGGCTCCTTTGGACTCACATGGGATTTACGTAGAGGAGAATATGGCTAATATCTCCCCAACCATACCGATCAACATCTCTCACACACCCGGAAAGATAGAGAACATTTATATTGGTGTTGATTGTTTTCCCAATGAGATCCACATATACATCGAGTTGTTCAAGGAATTTCAGGATGTTCTCGCATGGTCATATGAGGAGATGCCAGGAATATACCCTAGCATTATCGAAGATGAGATTAAGACATATCCTAATGCTAAGTCATTTGACAACGAATTCGTGTTGTGAATCCTAGGAAGGAAGCCGCGATTAAGGCAGAGGTGGAGAAACTACTTAAAGCTGGTTTCATCTAACTGGTTCCCCTTACTGAATGGGTGTCAAACCCCGTTCCTATGGTTAAGAAGTAGGCAACCATCTGTGTATGCACAGACTTTAGAGATCTGAATCGAGCATGTCTGAAAGATAACTTCACCACTCCATTCATAGATCAGATCTTGGATGCATGTGCGGGAAGCGATGTTTATTTGCTTATGGATGATTTCTCATGATATAACCAGATCTAGATTAAGCCCGAGGACCAACATAAAACTACTTTTATATCTCCTTGGGGTACATTTGCATACCGGAAGATGCCCTTCGGCCTTAAAAACGTCGTAGCCACATTTTAGTGTGCCATGACCTACGCGTTTCATGACCTTAAGCATATAGTGGAGTCTTACTTGGATGATCTTGCTGGCCATTCTCGTAAGAGAGTGGACCACCCCAAGCAGCTCCGCCTCATTTTCGAAATATGTCGGTGTTACAAGATTCGTTTGAACCCGAACAAGTGCATCTTTATCATGAGAACGGGTTGTCGTTTAGGGTTCGTAGTTTCCAAAGAGGGTATAAGAGTCAATCCTCTTAAGGTTGAGGCAGTACTTTGATTGTCTTCCCCGCGTAACTTAATTCAACTTCAAAGCTTCCAAGGGAGAGCCACTTTTCTATGATGTTTTATAGTGAATTATGCCAGTCTTACCCAAGGTTTTGCGCACCTTTTGAAGAAGAACACACTGTTTATCTGGGATGAGTGAGCTGAGCAGTCTTTTGATGCTTTGAAGAAAGATTTGGTATCGGCCACTCTGCTTAGTCCACCCGACTTTGCTAGAGATTTCTTGCTTTATGTGGCCGCGTCTCTTGAGACGAATGGCATGGTCTTAGTTCAGGAAGATGATTCTCTCCAAGAGCATGTCATCTATTATCTTAGTGAAAATTTAGTAGACGCTGAGCTGAGATAAAATCACGTGGAGAAGTTGGCACTTGTGACAATTCATGCAGTCCAATGTTTACGGCATTACATTATGCTTAGGAAAACCACTGTCATAGCACACATCAATCCATTTCAGTTCGTACTGTCACAATGTCTAATTGGGGGGAAGTATAATAAATGGATTGTTATTCTTCAGGAGTTTGATCTCGATTTTACTTCAGCGAAGTCAGTGAAATCCTTGGTTTTCGTTGAGCTCATGTCATATTTTATGCGACTCGGTGAGGACATCGTCCATGAAGATTCCTTTGTGGATGAACACTTATTTCTTATCTCGTCGGTGGACCCTTGGTATGGGGATATGATTGTATACCTACAAACTCTGAAGTTCCCTTTGCACTATTCATGGGATGAACGACGGTGCGTGAGACATCACGCTAAATATTATGTCATCCCCAACGACACTTTGTATCATCACGGAAAGGATTCTATCCTCCATCGTTGTTTGACTCATGAAGAAGTGGAGTTAGTGCTGAATGACTGCCATGGTGGGGCATGTCATGGTCACTTATCTGGGCTTGTGACAGCCCAACGTATCATGCGAGCTGGTTACTTCTGGCCTTCGATCTTCAAAGATTGTATGAATGTCATGAAGAGATGTCACCCTTTCCAGGTGTTTTCTTGAAATATACACTTGCATCCTACGCCCCTTCATCTGGTCATCATCGTTGGTCCCTTCACTGAGTGAGGGGTGGATTTCATGGATTGCAAACTAGCTTTGGTTGAGTGGCATCACCATATCATTGTGGCCGTGGACTACTTTTCCAAATGGGATGAGGCCATGCCTACCGTAAAAGATGACGGTGCTACTGCAGCTCACTTCGTGTTCAATCAGATTATCGCTCGATTCGGTATCCCGAAAGATATTGTCACTGACCATGGTAGTCACTTTCAGAACAAAATGATGGAGGATTTGTCACTCAAGCTAGGGTTTCGTCAAGATCGTTCATCTTCTTACTATCCCCAAGAGAATGGTCAGGTCAAGGTAGTTAATAAGTCCCTAAAGACCATTCTCCAACGTACCATCCAACAAAGAAAGAGCAACTGACACATTATGTTATATCCTACTTTGTGGGCATATCGAACCGTAGTTAAGACTACCACCAGTTTCTCACCATTTAAGCTAGTACATGGTGTGGAGTCTATATTGTCGATTGAAAGCGAAATCCCTTCATTGAAACTAGCCATAGATCTCTTGCCTAATACGTCGGATGTTGAGCAACGTTTGATCCACTTTGAGAAGCTTGACGAGCAGCATCGATATGCTGTGTGGCTATAGATGCCAACAAACGTCATGTCAAAGTTCAGTATGATAGGTCTATCCATCCCCGATAGTATGCTAAAGGTGAATTGGTCCTCTTGTATGACCAAGCTAAGGAACCCCTGGGGGCAGGCAAGTTTAACCCCATGTGGCACAATCCTTACATAGTGAGGCATGTCCTTGAGAAAGGAGCCTATGAATTGGAAGACTGAGGGGAACGCCTTGACAAAGCCTAGAAATGGGCTCTACCTCAAGCGGTATTATGCTTGAGCTTCTAGCTTGAGCTAATACTTTTGTATACTATTGTATAGTTGCTTCTGTACATAGTTTAGATTTCTTTTGGTTTTTTAGATCTGTTGATTTGCTTCTATTTGGTTGACAGATGTCGACGGAATATCCTGTGTTCTTGGGATTCGCGGATGGTGCTAGTCTTCATATGCAGCAACTCGCTTCTACTGCATGGGTTATTTATTCACCGAACCATTAGATTGTGTCTTCAGGAGGTGCCTGTCTCGGTACTACATCCAACAATGTGTCTGAGTACAATGTTGTAGTTGAGCTACTTTGGGATGACATTTCGCATGGTATCTAGTGTTTATAAGTTCGCCTGGATTCACAACTGGTTGTGTCTCAATTGAATGGCCAGTATCGTGTGAGGGATCCTACATTACTACAGAGGTTCTTAAGGGTAAGACTCTTGGAGCATCATTTTGTTTTCATTACATACATTCATGTTCCAAGATGTTTTAATCATGTATCGGATGCATATGTAATTATGTCCTAGATTGGCATTTGTCACATCAATAAAGAAGCACACAAATAAACATTCACTCACACATTTGTACATACACATCTAGTAGAACCGGAGAATCATAGTTTTTTATAAATAATAAGTCCAAAATGTGGTGTCACAGTATAAAACTGGAGCCCATAGCTATCAAAAATATACATAATCGATACAGAATATAGGACTGAGATATCTAAGCCCCACGGGAAGACCTAGATGCCTCGGTAGAATGTGTCTGAACATAGTAATGCACTACATTGGCTATGCGCCACAGTAACCGCACCCAGGTGCCCGGTACTCCTACAACATGTCGTTGCATCGCCTCTGGCAGATGCTCCACCTCAATCATGGGTACTCTGGTAGTCATGCGGGACAGGTTGACCCATACTATCTCTAGTGTGCGCTCTACTGCAGCGCCAACCACCGCTCCACCCTTGCCTCAACGACAATGTCTCAAGTATCCCTCTAGTCTTCGCGGACCAACATCTGTGAGCATACAGTGGAATGTCAATATGTGATACTACACTAAAAATATTTTTGCATTTTCCATTATAATAAAAAATCCAAAAAATTAAATACACAAAACATAAAAAGAGTAACATACCAATGCGTCCGAATGCGGACCCTGGAGGGAGCGGCATGTCGTGGTCGCCCCGGTAGTATATCCCCTCATATGAATAGTCATCAATGGCGATGACCTGTCGAGCCCACCAGTGGAAGAATTTAGCTTAATATGGTGATGCCTGTCGGCCACCACCCTGTCGTGTCAATACTTCATCCCACTGGGTTAGGGCTGGATCACGGAGACTATGCGGAGGGACTTCAACCCTCGGACTAAGCCCTGGAACTCTCGAAGAAGAAGAAACTGCAGAGTATACTGCCATACCCGAAGTTCTTTTCCTACCCAAGCTTACACTCCGTTAACTGGGTCTTTATAGACACTAGTAACATTGTGCACCAGTCATACACTATAGGCCTCATGCACTCTACTGCGTAGAACATCACTGGCCTCAAAGCATGATGTAAAGTTGTTGAACCTGTTATCCTCATGAGGGTGAGAACTATTATCTTCATGCTCAAGCTCACAATGGCCCCAATGGGTATTTGGATTCCCACCTTTTGGGTACCGGGAATATAGTACCAGTCTATATAGTTAGTAATGGTGATCCCACCACCTACAGTGCAAGACCGAAGACTAGCAACTTCCCCTCAACAGGACAACCCTGTAATAAAGTATATGTCATCCACCTCTAGTGAGAGTGTTTGACCATCCGGGTTGAAGTTCTGCACGTCTACATCCTAGTAATCAATCAATCGACAGAGCAGTTGGTTTTGCGCCCTTAAACCCCCAATGCTCTAGAATTTGTAGAGACCCTGGGAAAATCTTAGCGGATGTGCTCGTCAACGACATCATGTTCCCTTTCCCTCCACTCTAGGACCATCCTAGAGACAAAACAAAAGTTTTTTTCGCTTTTATCATTTAGAAAACCATCTTCAAGGTTGTTCCCATGGGAAAATGAGTAGACAGGGGCATATACCTGCGGTCAATGCAAGCATTGACCACGTCTAGCAGGCCCTACCCACAACCCGCAAAGTTGTATCCTGCGTACAATGCCATGGAGATGTAGGCCTAGGCCAATAAAAAAAATTTACCACTAAAAATTGAAATAAAATCTATGAAATGAAAGAGGAGGATGAGATGGCTAACATGCTCCAGACGGCTCGAAGAATGGATGCCCGTAGCTCCTGGAATCAGCAACTGAAATCTGAGGTGAAAACTAACCAAAAACTCCTATTTGGTTAAAATGTGAAAATGGAATAGTAATTGTAATTTTTTATTACTATTTATAGTTTTTAAAAACGCACTTTCCTATAGTTTTTACCATTTTAAGCTATTTTGGACTAATATGTCATCTTGGAGTACCATTTTGAACATATTTTTACGATGAGAGTTGATTTTTTGACCGTTTCGCGCTTACAGCAGGTATATTTCACACCCATCATATAGGTTAGATGTCATTTTCACCTGCATTATGCATTTGACCTTTGACCATTTTTCATTAACCCTAGGTGCAACCCTGCTTTTTAACCAACACGGAGCCTTCACACTGTTATAGAAATGTCATTATTTGGCAGTAGGGCTTGTCCAAACATGGGTTCCCTAGTTAGAGCCTTTTTATGCATTTTGGTGCACATGCCGTTGTCTCTCCTTAGGATCGGGAACCCTTCATAGTTACGCCATGAATTTGTGATAAAGATTCATACTCTACTTTTTCTTATGTTGGCCATCCCCCATAAGGACTCCCCCATTTTTTATAAAGTTGTGATTGCACTACATCATCCTGCTTGTCGCTTGAGCCTTGTGTCGGCTCCCACTTACTCAATTATTAGCCATGTGCCTGAGAACTTTCCCTTTCGATCCCAACAGAGCTTTCATTTTCCTTTCGCAATTTAATGACCCCTTACCATGAGGGAACACCAATGTAATGTCCCCATTTTGACCCCCTTTGTATTAAATCGTAAATGATGTAAATATTGTAATTTAATCATCGTGAAAAGCTCAAGGCCAAGGCCCCACCATTGATTTAGCATTGATGTATTGGCAATTAAAGGAATAGATGCCTATGGTTCTTGTGCTAGATGCACACAATGTAAATGAAGACATCATGTAAATACAAATTTTAATGAAAATACCCATAACTATCTATGCAATGCCACAAAGAGATGGGGCATGATTCTACAAGGAATAGGGAGGGAAATTATTCAAACCCTTGAGCCAATGGTGTTAATCCATGTGTCAATGAGAAAACCCATAAACCCTCAACTACCCATTTTGGGTTATGGACCCAATCATTTAATTCTTCCAGAAATTGGTTGAGGTAGTTAATGCCTTGGGAATGAAGAGGTATGGTAGCCAATTTCGTGCATGGGAAAGCCATCAACCTGGGAATTCGTGTTTTTGCTTCTTGGGCAAGAAAACACCCACGAAATGGTGCCCAAAGCCATTCTGAACAGTCAGTCTTTCCTCTCTCACACAGTCTGAACTACTGGGTCTTTCCCCATCACGTTTTTCACCATTTTTCCTGCATTTTCCATGCCTAGGAGTTTGTTTTTGCATATACAGTAGCTGGGAGAGAAGGGCCATGATTTGGGGACTGTTATGGAGGCCATTTTTGCCCCAGAATGTCCATGGACGTTTTTCTAAAAACGGATTTGGCTTCCAAGGGTTGTTCCCCATCTTCCAGTTTCGTTTTTGGGTTTCCCATGTTTGTCTGAAGCTAATGAAAACCCCATCTTTGGGCATCTCACTGTAAAAACGTTTCTTCATGCCCAGCACTTATACTTTTGGTGTTATGTGCATCCCTATTTTGGTTTGAATATGTGAGCAAGAGTTTTGGAGTGGTAGTGGACAGAATTGGCTTGATAAACCTAGTGGGGAGAATAACCTCTCGAGAAGATCAAGAGGGCTAGCTACTCTTCTATGCACACCTGGGACACTCTAGAATTGGAAGGTATGGCCTGTGGGACTGTGAATTGGTGAAGGGGATACTTCCTTGAGTGGGGTGTGTAGGCATTGTGGGTGCCAAGCTAAATAGATCTCGTAGAGGTATCCATAGCTCTGTGGTTGAGCACACTAGCTTAGCAATTCTTCATTTCCATTTCCTAGCAGCCCGATAAACCCAATTGTAGATTGGCTTGGCTCATCTTGGTGTATGCTTGGCTATGTGTGAGTCTGCTATTCCCTGATTCCTTGTAGAAATCATGCCCAGCTCGGGGGTGGCAGTTGTATCAAGAGGTTGATAAGCACAACTGGCCTATGGTTGGGTGGAACGTTGCAGTTGCATAGCTAGTTGCTTGGGACTACCTTGTTATAAGATAAGTATTCTCTTGTGTTAACTCCCCAATTATTTATTTGATAAATATATTGAATGTATGATGAATGTGTAATTGATATTACTTCCGCTGTGTTTTTCATATATTATACATTTCCATGTGTTCTTTCAATTATGTGAATGCTTAGTTAAAAGTTCATGGGGCTAGATGCCCGATTTTAGCATCACGATCCTCTCTATCATGTTGATATGATGGGAGGGGACATTACAGAACACTCGCCCGAGTGTCCACATCCTGCACATGCTTCCTTGCATTGATCATAGGTATGTTCCACTGCTTGGGACTAGTGTTCCTGCTATCTGACACTCGTTTCCTCACCTATTGTACTATAAGTAATTTTATTCTTTTTCAAGATTTTCCAAATATGAAAAAGACCAAAAAAATCAAATATTTCAAAAAGCTAGACAGGAGAATTGTTACTTCTTTTTGTTGGAATATTTTGTGTCACCTTTGAACAAATCATTCATTCCACTCCATCCATTATGAGTCGAGACTATAGTAGGACCTTAGTAGTTGTACTCGTTTCTCAGATTTTACTCCACCGATTGGTTAAGATTCCATTCATTATGGAGCCCTTTGTTGATGCCTCCCACATTGCACAGTATTATTACTTGAGTCTATGATACCTGAGTCTATCCATCTACTGATGCTCTTGTTCAAAGGGAGTCCTGACACCGGAGTCGGCCACTCCTTAGATCTCTTGACTATTGCATGTCAGCCATCCTTATTGATTTAGTCCGTTTGTTCGAGTTCTTCCAAATATTTCAGCGTAGTTGTTACCTCGTGCTAGTTGATGGGGGATGCCTTAATGCCCTCCTTCTAGTGAGTTTGGTTATGTCGACTTCAACTCATTTATTCTGGAATTGAGACATAGAGTCGGTTGAGGAACTTGAGGCTTGCAGTCATTAGTGGTAGGTTCTCTCGCCATAGACAGTTTTGGGAATACATCAATGTCCCCTGATCGTTGGATTCATATTAGTGTTCGATCTCAACATATCTATTCACACTTTCATGATTGTACTCTGTGCCTTGATACCCATTTTCATTATTGGTGGGTTATCTCACATTTGTTAATGATATACATCATTGACCGGTAATCAGACGTTGTCACATCAGGTTCGAATTCAATACCTTTATTCACTTGATGGGACTTGCACCACAAAAGATTTGTGTAGAAGACCCCAGATGTTATTAGCATTCAGTATGCTTATCATGATCGTGATTGTAGTTATGAGATATCATTTCTCATACATCAACAGTTTGTACCTCCAGTATTGCACCAGTTGTTTCCTTTCCAACATGAGACCATATCTTACTGTATGGGTCATGGCTATGACCACCTATGACATGTATTCACTATTGTTGCCTATCATGGCCATTATATCAGATTGTTGTATTGGACCGACATGTATTCAGAGATATTATTGTATTATGACGAGTGGGCTACTCTCTCCATTTGTGTCTCCATCACTCCACTTCTAAGATTTATAATGTATTTCGGCCATGGTGGTACCTTCTCTGACCTCACACATTAGTGGCCATCTATTATAGCATAATTTTCCACCTTATGAGCATCGGCATTAATTGGCCTTGAGTATCCATTGTATTGACTCAAATCCATTATTTTCTCTTCAGGAACCAAGTTTCCCTATTTTTGTTCCTGTACACTTGTTGTTCCATTATAGCCAACGTACACACAGGCTGCACCTAATTAGCCCACGTACATCAAGTTACATGTTAAAAACAATAGAAAAAATACTTTTTACTCCCAAAAAGCGGTTTTAGGGTGACCTTTGGCCCTCGATATACCCTGAAATGACTCGATTTGACCTTTGAATTACCTTTGGAAAGCTATATATTGATCTCTTATGGTGTATGTAAGGGAGGAGAAAGAGAGAGCAACATAACTCTAGTGTATTTTTTCCATGACTTGAGCTTACACTCATTGATCCTTGTTGTTGTGAAATCCTTATGTTCACCTACAAAACTCCTTTCATAGTTTGAGTTTGCCATTGCATGGGGGATTGAAGTGGTGGAGGCACAAGTGGAGAGACCTAGTTCTTGGTTCAGATTGGTTGCCGACAAGAGGTCGTATCATGTACTTCTTGTTATTAATTAATGGAAATACTCATTTTCTCGTCCAATTGATGTTGTGAATGTTGTTTAAATTACATTGGGTTACATTTGCTTATGATATCATGGATCATGCTATTGATTATGCTAATATCTTTCACACATTATATGTGCTTGTTTGTACTTGTTGTTGAGACTAATCTGCAGGTTTGAGTGTAGAGATTGAAAGCTCAGGATCTACTTTGAACATCCGATTGACAGTTGGTTTTATTCTCCATATCTTAGCATTTTCATTATAATAGCATTGCATTGGGAATTGAGTTATTTTCTGGTAGTCATTTGTCTGTTGTGGTCTACCCTGAGCCATAGGAATTTTTTCTCCGTAGCAGTCGAAGCTATGTACAAGGATTGGATTATGTACATATTCCTTTTATATGTCCAAATTATAAATTTTACCTGCACCTGGTGATTTATTGCTTATTAAAATTTCATAATAATGAATGGAGGATAAAAATCAATAGTTGCAACAATGATGAAATGGTTAAAGAAGAAAAATCACTCATTATAGGTGTCAAAAATTCCATAGGATTAATAGATATGTCCTATTAGAGGAGGAAGGGATCCATGAAGATAACATTGCTTTTGGAAGGAAATGGGTTATGAGGTCATTATCCTAGGGTGGAGAAGAGGTTTGGGAACCTCTTTTAGCTTCTATAATACCCTGTCTTTGGTGCATGAAATGTATTAAATCAAATTATATAAAATGATGTAAATATGCTAGTAGAGATTCCTAGTGTGGAGCTCAAGGCCAAGGCCTAACTACTAAATGGCTAGGAATTCATGATGTAAATATCCATTTATGGGCCATTTCATTATCTTATCACAATGTTGTAAAGCTATGTAAATATTATGTTGGAAAATAATAAAATGGCCCGAGATGTTTGTGTAAAGAGTGCTAGAGGGGATAGATTTCCATTATAGGGGAAGAGGAAGGGAGCCTATGGGAGAGTAAGCCCTCTTTTCCCAATTTCCAACCTTATAAATCATCCATTTTATACTATGTGCCTTAAATAAGCTATTTACTTCATTTGAATTATTAAATCTAATCATTGAATATAGTCCTTGGTGCACATATAATTATTCATGCATCCAATGATTAGATTTAATTATTCTGGTGATTCTTAGAATTACTAGTCAATTCAGATGAGTATAATTAGCTAGTTTTGTGAATTATTTAATGTACTGTATATGGGAGGAAAAATACATCCATATGAATGTAGGTAACCCCTTATATGATTTCCATGATATACAATTGTCATATATTTCTCTTTATTTGGAATTTGGAAAGTTAAATTGGAATCTAGGTACATTGCGATGAAAATTGATAACTAGTTGTGGATTGAAATCTTTGTTTTTGTAAAAATGGAATGCTACAGCCATATGATATATTTCTAACATGTTATTGTGATATAGGTGGCTACTTATCAGGTTTGATCCTTTACTTATTGATGCATTTCAGTTTAGTTCACTCATTTAGACTCAATTCCTTGCGGTGAATGTTAACTAGTTTGATTGGAATTGATGGAAAAGATCACCTTATGTGCAATTGGAATGATATGAAAATAAAGCCTTAATTGGATGGCGTTGCACGCTTAAATATGCTTTTAATGGCTGTAGGATTGATTTTTGGGTTTATGTTACAAGTTGATATTTTGCAACACTAACTGCTTATACTGGAAAACTAGTTAACTAGTCTTGTGAACTCTCTTTTGTAATTACCATGATTAATTATTGTAATTTTGTTAATTAGGACTTATTTACATGTAATTATATCTTCTTAATCTATTGGGATAGATAATAGATTGATATTTGTTAAACAATTGGATTTGTGATAAGTGTCGTCATTTGTGCACTAAGTGTCATAATTAACACCTTAATTACTCGTTAATTGTGATTAAGAATAATTAACGTTTAGAACTAGTTATCATATCTTATATGGATTGGATTGAATTTTTTATGATGTTATATGATGTTAATAATACTTCCCATCCCTTATATCATATGTTGGATGTGTTAATGAATTTACATTAACTTATTGTTAATTATTGGATTTTGTGTCGCAATTAATTTTGGAAAAATAGAAATTAAATGCTTATGGATTATCCGCTGCACTAAAAATAAACTAATTATCCTAAGATAGATAACTACATGTCCCTTACACAATTTTATATCCCCGGGGGTACATTACAAGTGATATTATATCTATGGTTCCAACTCTATGGCTGTTGGGCTTGTTATAGACTCATAATTTTATGTTATGTGCATTTGGAGTTTATAAATGTGCTTTGTGAAAGAATTTTAACCTCCCTTATGTTGAGGGAAGAATAAGAATCCTCACTTCATAGATCAGTTTGTTGTATGCTTTAGAATTAATTAATATTGCATATTTATTGTTCACTATATTGATTGGTATGTACTATGTGGTGCATATCTAATAATCAAGTAGATTGATTGGTTGATGCATGTTCACCTTGTATTGCTTCTTTTATTGTTTAGTGATTTGATTGGTCAATGCTTTTGCATTGCCTCTTTTAATTATTAAGTGATTTGATTGGTCGATGCTTATGCATTGTCTCTTTTACTGTTCAATGACTTGATTGGTTGATGCTTGTGCGTTGCCTCTTTTACTGTTCAACGACTTGATTGGTCGATGCTTGTTCATCGTGCATTGCCTCTTTTACTACTCATTGAATTGTTAATATTGAAATGCATATTGTGGTATGCTTTATTTACTTGTACATTATGATCATTAATTGATAAGTAAATAATTTCCATTATAATAGTATGTACTATGTATCATTATCAATATTAATTTAATGCTAAGTTATTAAGATGATATAGTTTTATTATTATTCAATGTTAATATGATTTATTAAGTGGCATTTATACCCTATATGGATTTTGAATTTTATACTGATGGTATACTTTTATAGGATTATTTATGCCACTTGGATGGTGGTGGTTACATTAATGAGTAACTCCTTGTCTATTTTGGGTAAACATGCCACTTGTCTTAATAGTGGTTCCATTTTCCTTTTTATTTTTATTTTCAATGTATATGAGTAACTCCTTGTCTATTTGTCTTTGCTGGTTCATATTCTTTTCTACTTTATTTATGGAGATGTAACTCCTTGTCTATTCTTGGAGGAAATGACTCACTTGTCTTTAATGGTTCATATTCTCTTAATTTTATTTATTTTTGTAAGTAGGTAGTATAGTAGTGTATGATATATATATATATATAACATAATATGTGGTGTAAGATGGATGAGGGGTATGTGATAATCTGCAGGGGATCTAGAAACTATAACAAACTCACAATCAAACTCCCAAGAATGTTGCAAAGAAGAAGAGAAGAATGCACTCAATAATCACTCATGAACACATAAAATGGAGAATAGAAGTATCATACATCAGTTGTGAGCTAGCACTGTGTGAATAATGAATGTGTTACAATAATCTGTGATATGGCATCATATAGGATTTGAATTAGCCAAGCAAGTCATTTGAATCAAGCTCAAAGTCTAGCTTGGATAAAAATGGAGACATCATCCAGTCAGTAGTATCAGTCATAAATGGTAATAGTCAGTTAAGTGTGTCTAACTAAGTCTAACAGAACCATCTAGGCATAAATCAGGGGATGGAGACTCCAAGGGGAGCGCATGAGGCTATAAGAAGGTTATGTGGCACTCCAAAACTACCTAACTAGGAGCTATAGGAAGTTAGGATGAGAAATCAGTGGAAGAACTGCTCAATCAATGCTCTAACTGAATGATAACTCCTAGTAGGTGAGGTAGGGCACTCTAACTGAGTGATAATTGGTGGTAGGTGAGCAAAGGCGCACTAACTGAGTGTGGTAGGTGAGAAAAGGCACACTTGGCATGCATATAGGTCAAATAGGGCACATGAGGTAGGTAGGAGTCCAACTGGGGGCTGAAGACAGGCTCTAGAGAGCTAGAAGCAAGCTCTAGGTGTTGGGAGGACCATCAAGATGATGATTGGATGCATGCAATTTCATGCATGATGACTGGATGCATGCAAGAATGAAAAACTGAAAAAAGATGGGGAGGATATTCCAACACCCCCCTGCAAGCTATACTATGAGTTAATAACTAAAAACTGAAAAATAAGGCCCTGGTGACTAATACCAAAGGTCACCCCGTACAATCAATCTAAATAAACTAAGTGAGGAAAGAGGGAAAATCGAGGGGGAAGAAATCCCTCCCTCAAAATAAACTGAAGGATGCTAATGTAGCATATCATCACTCACCCCAGAAGGAGGTAAGTGTCCTTCTTTCCCGAAGAAGGATCGATCGATCTGAAATGGATCAATAATGTGTGAAGGATGAAACCTTCCATGCTGAAAATCTCATCTGGAAGATTGGGGAGCAGTGGCTGCCCATCGAGGAAGAGGATCATCAATGTGACAAGAATGAAACCTTCCATGCTGAAAATATGGTCTATCAGATCGGGGGGCAGTGGCTGCCCATCGAGGAAGAGGATCAACAATGTGAGAAGGATGAAACCTTCCATGCTGAAAATTTGGTCTACCGGATCGGGGAACAGTGGTTTCCCATCGAGGGAGAGGATCAACAATGTGAGAAGGATGAAACCTTCCATGCTAAAAATCTAGTCTGATAGATCGAGGAGCATTGGCTTCCCATTGAGGAAGAGGAGGACAAACAGGTGAGAGATCTTCAAGTTCTTATGGATCTGGATCTTCCATTCGCTCATATTCATCATCAATTGCTAGACCTTCAGGTTCTTGTGGATCTAGTTCTAGCATTCCCTCATCATCATCTGCATCTTCAAATTCTAAATCTGAAATGTCATATGAAGATGCATCTATAATTGGCTCATCATCACATCCAAACTCTGAATCTAAAATCTCATGTCAAGAAGCAAGTACAACTAGCTCATCATCACATCCAAACTCTGAATCTGAAATCTCATATGAAGAAGCAAGTACAACTGGCTCATCATCACATCCAAACTCTGAATCTAAAATCTCATGTGAAGAAGATGTGCTCTCTTGCTCATCATCACTCAAAGGAGGAACAAATCCAAAAATGTGGATATCATGAAACTGTTTCAGATTGTGCATGTAGTCCTTTGATATCTCATTTGAACCATCATAGTTGAGATCATTATCAAAAGAAATAGCACAATATGATGATGGATCTTCATTAAGATCAAAGGTGGATGCAGTAGTGGTGGCCCATTTTGAAATAGGATTTGAACCAATAGGTTCTAGATCTTCAAGTTCTTGTGGATCTGGATCTAGCATTCGCACTTCTTCAAGAGTCCTCTTTTTCTCAATCTTCTTTGGTAGATATTTTCCTTTCAAGCAACCTTTGGAGGTGCCATGAGCAAAGTTGTCATGTGGAAGACCATCAACCACACTTTGGACTTGCATGTTATGCAAATGCTTGCAGTTGAGATGAGATATCCGACTCTCTTCATGTGTATGAGAGTGAAGAGAAGACTTCTTTGAGAGAGGTAAGAAGTGTGAAAACTCATAGAGTTTTGTCTTATGATTTGCAACTCCTTTTGCAATGATTTTCCCTGAAAACATGTGTTGTACCTCAACTTCATTTGGAGAAAGGATCACTCTTTTGGGATCTCCAATATGAGTCATTTGGTACTCTGAAAGTATGTTTGTTGTAATAGAAGGAGCATAAATCACATCAGAAAAGTAACCATGGTCAAGATTAATTCTTCCAATCCCCTGGGAGGAGATTTCTGAATCATTTCCCATCATGATGGTAGGGCCAACTAAGCTTTCGAAGCTGGAGAAGAGATCTTTGCAGGAAGACATATTTCTTGTTGCTCCTGAATCTATGATGAATGAAGAATCTGTTGATGCACCTTCCATGAGGGAATAACATCTTTCTTTTTCTTCGGATCTAGAAGGTTCAGTATTAGTATCTTTCTTCCTTGCACATGCAGGTACATGAAGATTGTTCTTCTCAAGCAACTAAGCCATTAAATCTATAGTCTTCTTCAAGCAAGTACTCTCAGGATGGAATCCTCGATGACAATATGTACAATTGGATCTTTCTTTCTGAGAATGCTTGGTCTTCCTTGAGTTCAAATCCCCATCTAACTGATATGGAATAAATTTTGGCTTTGTATCATTCGCTCTCTTATCATAAATCTTTTGCTTTCCCTTTGCATTCGCTCTTTTGGCCTCAATAACTGTAAGGGCCGAATCCATCTTGGGTTTGATAATTCCCATGGAGATTAACTTCTCTTCCTCTTGAGTAAGAGATTTGATGAAGTCATCAAGTGAGGGAAACTTCCATCTTGGAATGGACATCTTAATATCTGACTGAAAAGTGCAGACAAAAAATGAGAAGTTTGGCCCCAACTTTGAGAGAATGGCAAGAATGAGTTTCTTGTCTTCTTTCACTATCTCATATCTTTTCAACTATGAAATCAAGCTTTTGAACTTGGTGAGGAAAGCATTGATGGATTTGAAGCTATCAGGACTCAAAGAGATGAGTTCAATCTCCAATTTGTGACCTTTCAGATCATGATCTTTCTGTCCAAAGAGGGATTCGAGCTTGACCCAAACCTCTTTTGGAGATGTTAGATCAATGACATGGAAGTGAAGATCTTCAGAAATTGAGAGAAGGAGAAGGCCTACTGCTTCATCAGGCTTGTCCAAGTACTTGGATTTTTCTACTGCATTGAGAGGTTCTACCATTGTTCCATTTAGTATCCTAGTGAAGCTCTTGGATCTCATGAAGAGATCCATCTTGGATTTCCATTCGACATAGTTGGAAGAATTGAGCTTTAGATCCATATGAACCGTGAAGGTCGAATTGTTGAAGAAGAATTCGAATGGGTGAATAAACCTACAAACCAAGAAGAGTTTTTGCTGATGGAGATTTGCTACACTTTGAATGAACACTACCTTATGAACACTGAGCACATAGACTAAGTCCTTCACACCTAGATAGAACTCATTGGATTTATCCAATGAATTCAATGGAATAGCACCAAGATTTGTTGTGGAAACTTAGAGGCTTCTGGTGCTCAAGTGAAAGATAGCTACTCAAAGAAATGTTGCAACTACTGCAATAGCTGCAATTCGAATAGCTGCTGACTACTCTTATACCATGTGATAATTTTCAGGGGATCTAGCAACTGTAACCAAATCACAATCAAAATCTCAAGAATGTTGCGAATAAGAAGAGAAGAATGCACTCAATAATCACTCATGAACACAGAAAATGGAGAATAGAAGTATCATACATCAGCTGTGAGCTCAAAACTGTGCGAAGGTCAACTAGGCATAAATCAGGGAATGTAGACTCCAAGGGGAGCGCATGAGGCTATCAGAAGGTCAAGTGGCACTCCAAAACTAGATAACTAGGAGCTACAGGCAGTTAGGATGAGAAATCAGTGGAATAACTTCTCAGCCTATAGGGGGAGCTGGCATGCGGTTCCCTAACCCTTTGGGAGAATCCCTTACTCCTCTCCGACTATTTCTCAACCTATCTTATCCTCCTAGTCCTATATATATGAAGCTCTTCTCCATTCCAAAGAGAGGAAGGCTATAGCATCCATATGCTGGTGAAATAAGCTTAGGAATATCATCACTCATCCATTGGAGGCACCCATTTCTCCTTAGAGGCTGTTGAGATATTGTAACTTCAAAGAATATTATATTTGTACTTTATTATTCCGGAGATGTTTCATTCCTCCGTGAAGATCTTATTGTATATCCGGAGATGTTTATTCCTCCGTCGGAATGTGGTAACTCGGGTTATTAGACTTCCCTAGTGGGGGTCGGCCCTGTATATGTTATGTGGGTCAAAGGGTTATTAGACCACCCTAGAGGGGTCGGCCCAGTCAGTTGTAGTGGGGTATTTAACCCATTGGTTAAATACGAGCCTACTTGTACCTTTGTAAAATACATGTCAGTGTAGTGTATAAATAGAGGAGGTGTGTTCCTCATTTGACACATACACTCACTTGAGAAAGGAGCACTTGTGGAGGAGAGGTCTGCTATGGTGGAGGAGGAGATCATATCTTTGGTTTGCATCTTTGTGTATTGCTGGTCATCTATATTGAGGAAGCTTTACTGGGTTTTCTACCCCATGAGGGTTTCCCAGGATAAATCTGTGTCTCTTGTGTTTATGCTATGCTTGTTGTTTCTTCAGTGATCCTGTATATGCTATTATTGTGAAATGGAATGTAATGCTGCTATTTTCAGTCTTAGCATATTAAATATTAACATGGTATCAGAGCTAACCTGAAGGAAGGCAAGGTATGGCACTTACGACACTTGCTTTACTTACGACAATTTGAAGGTTAGGGTTTTACATAGCAAAAACCAGTCATCGTGGAACTTTCGCTATAAATCCATTTATGCAAAGTCTCAGGGTCTGAAAAGTTTACAGATCTAAGATAACATCCCCAGGTACCTTGTGTCCAAAGGGAACCCTCAGATTCGTTGTACTTTATGTGTTATGATCAGTACAAGTTAGGGTTTCTGCCTCTTCCAGATCTCAGTCAAAATCAGGTAACCTTGGAAAAAAGGTCATAACTTGGGCTAGGAAGCTCCAAATGAAATTTCGTAAAAAGTGACAGGTATTAAACAGACTGGACTATCTCAGGAAACTTTTTCAGAGGCCGAAGGTGAACCAGTGACACGTGGCACGCCGTACAATTTCGCTCTCCTGTTTTATCCCATAAACAGGTCACGTTGCGACACTTGGCATAAATCTCTCTCAGAGAGTCCAATTGAGGTCAGACATGTCAGGATAGAAAGATAACAGGGAGAGATATCTCAAGAAAAGTTTTCAGAGGCCGAAGGTCAAACAGTGACACGTGGCATGCCGTACAAGTTCGCTCTCCTGTTTTATCCCATAAACAGGTCACGTTGCGACACTTGGCATAACTCTCTCTTAGAAAATCCAATTGAGGTCAGACCTATCAGGATGGAAATATGACAGGTCAGGCTACTACAAAAAAAATTTTCAGACCCTGTGGAGCAAAAATTTCAGAGTTATAGCAGAAACAATCAGGTGCATATTTCTGTCAAAACAGAATTATTTTTGGAGCACCTTTATTCATGGCTTCCGGAATTTAGGGTTTCGGAGAAAGTTAGAATTTTTGGAATCGGAATCCATGGCTGGAAGCTCCTCAGAAAATAAGAGTTTAGAGCCTTGGATCAAACCTTTTGATTGAGCAAAAGGGTGGGCTTCATCAAACCCTAGTTCGGGATCCTGTCAAGAAGATCTAGAAGTTTGAAAGGCAATTTTGAGGGGTCAATTTTTGGAGATTTCAAAATTGAAGTATGCTAGTTTGATCAGCTCAGCAAGACACATCCTTCCATTCATTCGGAAGTGTGAAAGTCAAATATTGAATTTTTAGGGTTTCTCTAGCAAACCCTAATCAAGCTCTAGATCAAGTTTCAGGGGGAGTTGAGGCTAAGGCCTTACATAAGAAGACTACAAGAAGTCTCGACAGGTATGACTTGAGGTTCAGGTATGTCTTGAAATCTGATTCTTGATTAAGTTCATAATGTGTTTGTCTTCATGTTATTTATTAGTACAATCCTGATTAATGTTATAATTGTCTTATCACCTTAGTAATAGTATGAATGCATGTGAATGATCGAAGACATTCATTGATTAGGGCTATATGATTGTACTAATGCATTATGGTGTTGTATGAGGTTGATGTCGTTTGCTAACAAGATACAGGTACATCACAAAAGACAAATCAAGCTCCTTAAAACATGACAACATGAAGACAAAGACTCATCCATAATCTTTGTTCTACTTACGAGGTATGTATGACTTTGTTATATTATGCTTAACCTATGAGACATGCAGGTTCTAGCTCAGGATCTCTAAATCATTGAAGAGATTGTTTAGGTATGTTGTACATAGCTAAGCAGATATACTAATCCAGGTATGTTTTCCTATGACAAGTTAGAATATTACCTTAGGATCCCTTATATAAGTATACTTGGTATGATTGGTTATGCTTATTCATAAAGTTAGTAATCAAGGGTTTATGCATATTATGTCTCTTATCTTGATGATCTAATTAACCAGAAGAGTACTATGATCAAACAAGAATATGCAGAAGTAAAAGAAGACTTCCTTGAAACCTTGAATATTATCTATAATCATGACTATACATTTTCAAAGATTATTTAGAACTAGAATGTTTTTATAATATTGAGAATATACTAATGAATGTATGTCTGTGTATGAAGATGACACTAGTGCACACTTGAGCATGCACAGTGGTACAGAATGAATAGAAGTTCAAAAGACATATAGAAGATCAAGCGGGAGGCAACCACACAAACATAAAAGATAAGTATTTGAGATGTTATTTGAAATAGTAAATGATATTGCTTGTATGCATATTTGTATTCCTAGAATATATCATGCTGAGTGTAAACATTCATAGAGCATTGAACAGTATACTACTAATATGCATATGATTGGTAAGTTGGACAAGCATTCCATTGTTGCTTGTCTAGAATGAAACCTCTTTGCTGACATGCTGAGAGCTGTGCACACTCTCAATAGTATGTTCTGGTAGAGATGGAAGGCATCTAGATAGCCACTGTATGCATACAGGATATGGGAAAGTGTTGTGCCAAAGTATTGGTCAAAATAGTTACATAACTATGTAAATGATATCTGTATGCATAATAGGTTATCATGTCAATATGATTTGATGATTATGAAGTATTACTAATCATGTACTTAATTTTTATTTGTAGGAAAGATCATGATGAATGATGAACACTGAACAAGCGATGGATGTTCAAACAAAAGGATTTACAAATCAAACACACTATAGAAGGCTTGTGGCTAGAAAATTCTCTTAGAAAGAGGAAGAGAATCATGATAAGATGTTTTCTCCAAGTGGCTAGATAAGACCATTCTCTTAATGGTGTAATTAAAGAAGAAGTGTGAATCAGGTTCTGTATGGGTACCCAGGATCAATAATCAATTGATGAGGTTAATGATCACCATGGGTGATGAGGATCTCACCCTTTGCTACAAGGTTGAATATTGTTTCTATACACAGACGATATGGTGCATAAAGGAACCAAAAGTTTGAATTTGTAACAATGTACTAACCAAACCTCTACCGATCCAATGTACTAACCAAACCTCTACCTCAAGTAAAGTTTTCTGAGACAAACTTAATATAGTTTAGAAGGATCCTCCTCGAAAGGGGGAGTGATGTGATAACTCATGATGAGATTTCCTGCATCGACAGTGAGGTCGATAATGAGGATACCTATATTAGTGATGCCGACAAAGAGGTTGGTGGATGGTCCTTAGATAGGGTCAAAGGTGACAAGGGGATTGCATCATCCTTGAACATATGTTCTAAAGAGAGCCGTAGACGTATGTCTTCGAGAATGAAGTCCTTGGTGGACATGATAGGATTGCATCATCCTCAAGAGAGTCGTAGATGTATGTCTTCGAGAATGAAGTTCTTGGTGAACATGTGAGGGGATTGGATCATCCCTAGACTTCAGTCCTAAAGAAGAGCCGTAGACGTATGTCTTCGAGAATGAAGTCCTTGGTGGACATGATAGGATTGCATCATCCTCAAGAGAGCCGTAGAGGTATGTCTTCGAGAATGAAGTTCTTGGTGAACATGTGAGGGGATTGGATCATCCCTGGACTTCAGTCCTAAAGAAGAGCCGTAGACGTATGTCTTCGAGAATGAAGTTTTTGGTGAACATGTGAGGGGATTGGATCATCCCTGGACTTCAGTCCTAAAGAAGAGCCATAGACGTATGTCTTCGAGAATGAAGTCCTTGGTGGACGGTTGAGGATTAAGTCATCCTTGGACGTAGTCCTAAATGTACGGTTGAGGATTAAGTCATCCTTGGACGTAGGTCCTAAATGTACGGTGGAGGATTAAGTCATCCTTGGACTTAGGTCCTAAATGTACGGTGGAGGATTAAGTCATCCTTGGACGTAGGTCCTAAATGTACGGTGGAGGATTAAGTCATCCTTGGACGTAGGTCCTAAATGTACGGTTGAGGATTAAGTCATCCTTGGACGTGGTCCTAAATGTACGGTTGAGGATTAAGTCATCCTTGGACGTAGGTCCTAAATGTACGGTTGAGGATTAAGTCATCCTTGGACGTAGGTCCTAAATGTACGGTTGAGGATTAAGTCATCCTTGGACGTGGTCCTAAATGTACGGTGGAGGATTAAGTCATCCTTGGACGTAGGTCCTAAATGTGCGGTTGAGGATTAAGTCATCCTTGGATGTGGTCCTAAATGTACGGTTGAGGATTAATTCAGCCTTGGACGTAGGTCCTAAATGTACGGTTGAGGATTAAGTCATCCTTGGACGTAGGTCCTAAATGTACGGTTGAGGATTAAGTCATCCTTGGACGTAGGTCCTAAATGTACAGTTGAGGATTAAGTCATCCTTGGACGTTGGTCCTAAATGTACGGTTGTGGATTAAATCATCCTTGGACAATAAATCCAGTAATTCCGAAAGGAAGGATAGTCCTAAATGAATTGAGTGGATTAAATCATCCTTGGACAGTAAATCCAGTAATTCCGAAAGGAAGGATAGTCCTAAATGAATTGGGTGGATTAAATCATCCTTGGACAGTAAATCCAGTAATTCCGAAAGGAAGGATAGTCCTAAATGAATTGGGTGGATTAAATCATCCTTGGACAGTAAATCCAGTAATTCCGAAAGGAAGGATAGTCCTAAATGAATTGAGTGGATTAAATCATCCTTGGACAGTAAATCCAGTAATTCCGAAAGGAAGGATAGTCCTAAATGAATTGGGTGGATTAAATCATCCTTGGACAGTAAATCAAGTAATTCCCAAAGGAAGGATAGTCCTAAATGAATTGAGTGGATTAAATCATCCTTGGACAGTAAATCCAGTAATTCCGAAAGGAAGGATAGTCCTAAATGAATTGAGTGGATTAAATCATCCTTGGATAGTAAATCCAGTAATTCCGAAAGGAAGGATAGTCCTAAATGAATTGAATGGATCAAATCATCCTTGGACAGTAAATCCAGTAATTTTGGAAGGAAGGATAGTCCTAAATGAGATTGAGTGGACTAATCATCCTGTAAATAGATTGGGATTGCCTCATCCCTAGACATGGTGAGATGTCTTAAACTGATAAGGACTAATCATCCTGTAAATAGATTGGGATTGCCTCGTCCCTAGACATGGTGAGATGTCTTAAAGTGATAAGGACTAATCATCTTGTAAATAGATTGGGATTGCCTCGTCCCTAGACATGGTGAGATGTCTTAAGTGATAAGGACTAATCATCCAGTAAATAGATTGGGATTGCCTCGTCCCTAGACATGGTGAGGTGTCTTAAAGTGATAAGGATTGATCATCCTGTAAGTTGATCTGGATTGCATCATCCATGGACATGAGAGTTGTCTTAAACTGAGAGGGACCGATCATCCCGTAAGCGGATCAGGATTGTATCATCCTTGGACCTATGCCCTAAAGTGAGAGGGATTGATCATCCCGTAATTGGATCTTGTGTGTTGCAGGGTATGATGCTATTGTGTATACTTGTATTGATGAGGATACTTGTATTGATGATGTGTATACTTGTATTGATGAGGATACTTGTATTGATGATGTGTATACTTGTATTGATGAGGATACTTGTATTGATGATGTGTATACTTGTATTGATGAGGATACTTGTATTAATGATATTTATACTTGTATTGATGATGTTGTTGATCGTGATGATCCAGATGACGATGTTATTGATCGTGATGATCTAGATGACGATGTTGTTGATCGTGATGATCTAGATGACGATGCTGCTGATCGTGATGATCTAGATGACGATGTTGTTGATCATGTGATGATGATGTTGATGATCGTGTGATGACGATGCTGATGATCGTGTGATGACGATGCTGATGATCGTGTGATGACGATGCTGATGATCGTGAGATGACGATGCTGATGATCGTGAGATGACGATGCTGATGATCGTGCGATGACGATGCTGATGATCGTGAGATGACGATGCTGATGATCATGTGATGACGATAATCGTGAGGATCCAGATGATGATATTGTTGTAGCTATTCAAGTGCTACAGAAGATAAAGACTCAATACTGAAGATGTCGATGTTCCAGTATTGAAGATGTTCCAGTAATTGCTTGAGTTACTGATGATGTTGAGAAAGCTTTCAATGATTTATAGATGTATCATGTATGACGTTGATGACTCCTTGCTCATGCAGATGTTGTTATAATATCCTTCTCGTTAAGGGGGAGTGTTGAGATATTGTAACTTCAAAGAATATTATATTTGTACTTTATTATTCCGGAGATGTTTCATTCCTCCGTGAAGATCTTATTGTATATCCGAAGATGTTTATTCCTCCGTCGGAATGTGGTAACTCGGGTTATTAGACTTCCCTAGTGGGGGTCGGCCCTGTATATGTTATGTGGGTCAAAGGGTTATTAGACCACCCTAGAGGGGTCGGCCCAGTTAGTTGTAGCAGGGTATTTAACCCATTGGTTAAATACGAGCCTACGTGTACCTTTGTAAAATACATGTCAGTGTAGTGTATAAATAGAGGAGGTGTGTTCCTCATTTGACACATACACTCACTTGAGAAAGGAGCACTTGTGGAGGAGAGGTCTGCTATGGTGGAGGAGGAGATCATATCTTTGGTTTGCATCTTTGTGTATTGCTGGTCATCTATATTGAGGAAGCTTTACTGGGTTTTCTACCCCATGAGGGTTTCCCAGGATAAATCTGTGTCTCTTGTGTTTATGCTATGCTTGTTGTTTCTTCAGTGATCATGTATATGCTATTATTGTGAAATGGAATGTAATGTTGCTATTTTCAGTCTTAGCATATTAAATATTAACAGAGGCATTGGCTTGGCTTGTTGTAGGAAGCTTGCAATGTTAGGGCTTGGTTGTAATCCTCACTCTTCTATGTATTTCCACTTTTTATATGGTAATGAAAAAATCTTTTCCATAAATATCTTGTTATACATTGATATTTATAGTTTACTTCCTTAACTATTTACTTAGATAAATTATTGTGTAGGTCTGTTATTACTGCTTGTTTGTCTCTTGCATGTTCTGACGGGTCTTGTAGCTTCGGATCTGATGACCATGGAGCTTGGAGCAACAAGGGAGAAAGGGATCTACATATTTGAAAGGTAAGATGTTCATGTCTCTCAATCTCTAGTTGCATCTAGGAAGGTAGATTTGTATTTTGTCTCATTTGTTCTAGACCTACATTGAGCTAGGGAGATCACGCCTTAAGTCCGCTTTCGGTAGATTGTCCGGTAACACTTGGAGTCTATATGCCTCTTGATTTTTGTTCTTTTAAGCTTCCTCTAATTGGATAGTTGCCGCCTCCTGGCACTGCTTCTCCTCTTCCTCCTTTTGCTTTAACCCAGCTCCTTTGGCAGTCTTTGAACTGGAACCGGCTCTGCTTTTGGGGCGATAGCGCTTTCCCAACTCGGTCATGTTTGTGGCCCTTCGAAATAACACTTCATATTTGTCGAAAAAGTGTGCATAATCAAAAGTGACCTTGCAGTTAGTACAATGAGTAGCGACTTTTCCTTCGGGGTCATGCCTTCTAAAAATCTTTTTTCCAAAATGGAAGGCTTCTAAGTCTTGAGCAAAATCTATGCCATATTTTTCCTTGGGGAGCTGGTATGCTCCAATAGTAAAAGGCATTGGTGGGTATGCATCATTCTTCTTGTCATGGAGCACCCTACTAACTCCATCGATAAAGAGTTTCCTTACGGCTTCTTTATGCACTACATAATTCGTGGCATACCGGGGCAATAGGGATGGGGTTCGACTCCCTCCACACATTCTGATGTATGTTGCCTCCAAAGAAAAGTAGTAATCTCTGTATGCTTCTATCATCGGCATAGCATTCTATGACAGGAAATTTGGTTCTTCCTTGAAGAGAAGTTTATATAGGGGCATGATGAACTTTTCACAGATCTGAGTGTAGTGGCTTGCATACTTGTGTTCCTACGTCATCTAATAGGCCACATGGATGGGGGACTCTTTACGGTTCCAGATGCATCCCAAATCAGGGAAAGGATGTTTGATGAATAAACAATCCACCAAATAAGAGGAGATGAAGAAATCAGCTTTCTTTTGTGTCAATCCCCCTTGCACGGTAGCTAATGCAAGGACATGCTATCTAATATGATGTCCGCCCAGTTGAATACCATACCATGTGTGGCCACGTTGAACATCACTAGTACCCAGCCGATCTTATACATATTTCCATTTGCCAAACCAAAAATTGGCTCAACATGAGGGCGATGAGCCTGTATGGATTCCTCAGATGCTGACTCTCATACTCTCCAATAGATCTTAACCTTATTTTCCTTTTAGCAATTGTCATCTTCCTGGCATATTCCAAAGGGTCCATTTTTAACCCTGATATCCACTCATTAGTCAGTAGGGTCTTAGGGTAGGGAAATTTGTATGCTGCTGTGATATGATCTGGCGCAAAAGATGCAAGACCCATCCCAGTGACATCTATGATGAACCTGGTGTCAGCATTCACTTGGGGTAGTATCCAACCAATACCCTCCGAGCACGGGAATAGCTCCAGGCGAGTGGCTTCGTTGTGGAGACTAGACTTTCTAATGTTATGATAAACCATTAGCTCTTCTAAGGAGGCATCAGGGAAGTGTTGGTTTTCCACAACTCTGTGTAGTTCACCCCATTGATATTCTGGGGCAGCTCCTGTGATAGCTTTCGTGTCACCGAACATCATCTCGAGTAAGGTGTCCAAAAGGATCTCTATGTCTGAGTCTGACTCGGCTAACTTGTATTTCTTTCTGGTGGATCGCCTATGGATATCAAATCTGTGACGACAATGAAGGGACAAATGAGGGATCTCAATTGTTTATGAGTAATACAGTCTAAGGTGCAAATAAGCAGAACAAAACTTGATATGAGTGTTAATCTCCTTTCCCAAAAAATTTACATGTAATTAATCCATATAGCAGTTTAATGATCGTGATTTAAACATAAAGTAAGTGTTGTAGATGTTCATCTACGCTATTTAGAATTTAAAGATGTAAACTACCAATGTCGTTGAAGAAACAAAATTTCAAGAAAATCGTGCATGTGCAAGACTATCTTTTGAGCAACCATTAAAAGTGACGGATGAAGCCTTCCTTATGAAAACAAAACAGCCATACAAGTAGCTAAGGTTGAACCGAAACTAATGTCAAGAAAAACTGATAGAAGCAAATGTGTGTGTGTGAAAAGAAACAAAACAATTGTATGATATCTGGCAACCGGAGAGGACTTTCGCTGCTGAAAAATCTGCCTAAAAGATGACTCCTTCTCGGCCCAAAAAGACCCAATGGACACCACGATGTGAGACCACCCAGGGTACGACGACGCGAGGAAAAATGCATGGGATAAAACATTGGAGCAGACAATAGCGCGAGTGTGGGGTTTTTAAGGTCTTGAAAATGATAAACCTTGAAGCGAACAACTGTGGCCAAACAGACTTAGCCGACGAAAAAGAGTGGAAAAGGGACACAAGGTTCGAAAGAAATACATGGGCACAACCAGCTACGGAACGATTGCCTCTCCGCGTCACACAGGAAAGGAGAAACTGGACTTAAAAAGAACCTGCCCCCTAAAACCTCTATAAAAGCTTAAAAGACCAGAAAACAATAAAATGAAAGCTCCCAGCATTCAAAACAAACAGAACAAGGTTGTTGAACCTACTTGTTGACAGCGGAGTGGCTTGCTAAGTAAGTGGCGAGTCCTCTGACTAGTGGAAACTTGGCGTTCTCCATTTGGCATGCGAACTGTGCTCCTCTAACTTCGCAAATGGTGGGGGAAAAGGCTAAATCCCCATTACCTATATATATCTGAGCATTTAATACATAAGGTATCAGTGGTTGGGAACTTAAAGTGCATTGGGATCGATGGATTAGAAATAACTGCGCACGGGGCTTCATTAACGTCCCCACTGGTCCATAGTTGTGTTTTCCCAAAACAAAAAACTGTGCCCACGGCAAACTGGTCGGTGATATACACCTAGTTCTTGTGCAACAATCGGCTCAAAACAGTTAAAAACTGTGATGATGGGAGAGACAAGGTTCTCGGCAAAGGCGTCAGGTCGGCGAAACATAAGCCGATTTTCAGTGCAATGGTTGGAACATTTAAGCCTTAATACTGCGACCCGAACTCCACGACAAGGATCATGCAAGAGACAAACAAAACTGTGCAATGGTCAGCTGGTTTAGTGTTAAACACTGCGACCGATTGGCGGGACCAAGCTCAAAGCAAAGCGATTGATCAGGGAGAAATAAGCTAAATAATGGTGCAACGGTTGGTAAAGATAACATCACGATCGACGCAATCGTTCGGTGAAAGGTAAGTTAAAAACTACGACCGATCGGCGCGAATAAGCCTAAAGGTTGCAATTACTTCAAAGACAGTGACCAGTCGGAGGCACCAAATTGGAAAACAATGCAATGGTTAGCGAGAGAGAGACTAAAATATTGCGACCAATTGACGAATTTAAGTCTAAAGGCAGTGACCAAAATTCGACTGATCGGAAAAAAATTAAACAAAAGGGTGGGACCAGTCTTGGAAAAAAGATCAAAAACTTGCAATCAACAAAAGCTAAAAAGAGCCTTAGCCAAAAAGACAACCTTTTTCAAACTTCTCTATAGGGAAAACTAAGTGCAAAAGCTAGACTTTCAAATAGACTTCAAACTTTTGGAAAAATAAAAGGAGGGGCCCTATAGTTTTCTGAAAACTATGGGGATCAGGTTGCAGCAACAACAGTAACATAATCAAGACTGTAAGAAAAAAACTTCAGAAGTGGTAAAGATGTTATGTAGAAGTTTTCAGGATTTTTTGTTGTTGTTGTTTCAGGTAAGAAGTATGTGAAGAAATGACTATTTGGCTAAATATGTATGTAAGTCCATTTGATAGTCAATGTTTATTCAAATGAATAAAACATTTTTTCTTCAAAAAAAATAATAATAATGTGTGTGTGTGTGTGTGTGCACGCACACACACATATATACAAAGGATAAGTCAGTCTACGGATATATAGAAGAGAGGAGAATAGAGAAATGATGATTATAATCATTGTACACCATTGAACTTGATTTTGATATCTTAATACAAGATTGTTGATGAGTAATATTGTGTTGTGACCAGAGTTTAATACTGTAGTCTTATTCTGCAGTGTGTCACAAGCTAGGCATGGCCCACTATGCTAGTATACATTGCATTGTATCATCTAGTTAGTTTCTTTTCATTTGCTGATTTAGATTAGTTCATGTTATTAAGTTTTTCATTCCTTTTTTATGGAAAATTTGGTTTGATGTTTCTATATAACTTCCAACTAAAGAATGCAATGAAAATCTATATGAACAATTCCCCCACTGATGGTCATTGAACGAATTGCTCAATATATGGTAAATTGTGATTGTAATTGCATACTAGTATATACCAATTCAGTGCTTGAATGTATTTCTGTGGTGTAGGGTGGTTTAGTTAATCTCCCTCCCTTCAATTTTATTCATAAAATATTTGGTTTCATATTGATGAATATGGTTGATTTTTGTATTTAAAAAGTTGTTGAGGATATCAACCCACCAATTTTTGTTGAACAAATTGCTTGAAATGATTATTGAAAGAAAATTCTTCCCTTTGAGATAAATTGAAATATTGTAACATGATGTTATGAAATTTTGATTTAGTACATGGCAATTGAAGTGTTTAGAAATATCCATGTATCATAATTGTTTATTTGATTGATTTCTCTTGAATAGTTAAGAGTATTTCATAAGTAGAGTTCTTCCGATTGAAATAGAAGCTGTAATAAGTTCCCCCTTCATATATAGTACCTATGTTTCATAAGGATAGGTCCCTAGTCGATAATTAAATGTAACACAATTTAAAAGCATGTAAATTGCCTAACATTTTTGGCATCATTGCCGGGGAAATGTTAAAAGAGGTTAGAGCATTTATATATTTTGTTTTTATGAGCTTGTATTAGAATTATTTTGCATTTGATTTCTTTCATTACTATCATTTTATATCTAGTGGATTAGAGATGGTAAGATGAAAATATGACCTCACTATCACTACTGCAAAAAGGACCTTTAAAGGTGGTCATTTTCTTCCCCCAAAAGTGGATTTGGAAGGGGTTTTAGCATTAGCGAGAGTTTTGAAAACCCCCCCTAAAGGCACCACTGCTAAAATTCAAGCCTTTTAGCGGTGGTTTTTTAAGAAATATAAACCGTCCCCAAAATGGACTTTAAGGGGTGGTTCCAAAAAACCCCCAAAAAATTACTTTTGGCAGCAGTTTGGAACTACCCTAAAAGTCACCTTTTGGAGGCGGTTCTGAACCACCCCTAAAAATCACTTTTTGGGGGTGTTTTATATCTCTTCAAAAACCGATACTAAAATGAATGAATTTTAGCAGCAGTTCCTTTAGGGGAGATTCAAAATCCCCCTTGAAAAGTGACTTTTAGGGGCGGTTTAGAACCTCTACATAGAAACCTATAGGGGTGGTTTATATCTATTCAAAAACTTTCACTAAAAGGCTTGAATTTTAGCAGTGGTGCTTTTGGGGACGATTTGTAACCAACATTGAAAATTGATTTTTGGGGCAGTTTAGAACCCCCCTCATAGTAACCTATGAGGGAGATTTAGAAATCTCCTCATAGCATCTTTTGGGGTTAGTTAGAAACCCCCCTCGTAGAAGATTATGAGGGTGGTTTAGAACCCCCCTTGTAGAAACTTATGAGGGCAGTGTAGAACCCCCATCATAGCAACCTATGAGGGTGGTTTAGAACCCCATCATAGAAACTTATAGGGGAAGTTTAGAAACCCCTCTCGTTAGAACATACAAGGGAAGTTTTAAACCCCCCTTGTAGAAACATATCACGCCAATTTAGTACCTAGCTTGTAGGAACTTACAAGGCTAGTTTATAACCCTCCACATAACAAAGGGACTTCACTAGAAGGAAATATAATATCACGTTCATTCATATTGCGGTATTAAATATTCATGACAACCTAAAAATTATATTGCTTATATATTAAGGGGCAAAGGGTTTTTTTAATTTAATGTAACAATGCAAAAATACATTGGGGTATTTTTTATATGGGTGGGATGACAAATATCCGCCAAATGGAGATGGCGGGATCATGGCCGGATGAGAAATTGAGTTGAGGCAAGGCTCAGTCTTACCAATATGCACGGAAATTGCTTCTTAAGGCATGCTTGAGGACAAGGGTTTTGTGGTGAAGTGGGTTTCCATTCGACAATAGTTGAGAGACAGTGGTCATTGACAACCAATTGTTACCAATATCACTTAGCCAGTTGTTACCAATATCCTTGGGAGGCTCTAAGCCTCCAAGGCCTTTTATAGACCCTAGATAGTCCTTGGGGGCCTGAATACCCAACCACCCGTGCCTATTACAGGCCTTGGGAGGTTTAGTCAGCCTCCTAGAGCTTGTTACAGGCCCTGGGGAATTGGATACCTAGCCCACAACAAGATTAGTAAGCGATTGGGGAACTACAACATGCAATCTAAATATTGTACTATGTGCATTGGCTCTAGTGACATACAAGAAGTGATCTCATATATCTTCATTAGACCATTAGATGTTGCAAATCATAATGATATGTGGTTGTGTAATTGCATTATGGGTAAAGTAATGTGCATCCACAATATACATCTAAAGAAGTAAGGTGCATTGTACAATCCATGTGGGGTCGTAAGAGGGGTATCATATCTATATACTAGGTAGAAATATAAAGGGGTATACAAAATGTTAATGGAAAAATTGATACATACAATATCTAGTGAAAATAGGGTTTTTTTTAAATTGGGAAGGCATCTTGGGAGGGGATTAAAAAAATTGATTTTGGAAGGTATTTTCCAATATTTAGTGAAATTAGGGGTATTGTTTCATATGCCACAAACGAACATGCTATGATAGCGGTTTATTGAGTGAAGCCCCTATGCCACATAACAACATACAAAGATGGTTTGAAACCCCCCTTATATATAAATCATCATAAAAACATATTATAAATATATTACAATATTAGCAGGGAAGGGAGGAATCGAACCACCAACCTCCTACTTGTAAAGCAGGTGCTCTTTGATTGAGTTAGCACCCTTTAATATTTGGGGAGAGGAGCTTACACCCAGAATACAAAAAACAATCTTATTACCGATCATCTCTATTTCTTCCTTCTTGAGAATAACTTTGTTTTATATTTTGAAACTGGAACATATTTGTTTGCTATAGCCCAAATAGATGTAGTCCTCAAAAACATATTTTTTTTGCTATAGCCCAGACAGATGGTGTTCTCTTCCAACAACTAATATTTACATTTGAATTTTATAGTTCTATTGCTTTTATGACCCTACATAATTTTTAGCAGACATAAGACCTTATCTTTACAAGGCCTCCCCTTATGACTCTTGTTGAAGACCTTATCTTTTCAAGGCTTCCCCTTATGAATCCATTGCTTATAACAATGTTTAAGTAAATGAATTATCATTGCAATGTTAATCATCCACTGCACAATAGTCCTCATTTTGTGCAAAGAACATTGTTCCAACAAGTTAACATCATATATCTAACTTGCAATCAAACTAGATATGACAAAACTGTTGGATGCCCATTTGATGACTATATTTAAATTTTTACCGTGACAAACTAAATATGAAAGAGATGTTACCCCAACAAACTAAACCAAACATGCTTTCAAGTTACTTGATAAGAATTTATTGAACAACCTCAAGTGGAAAATAACAGCTATAATAAACCCAAGCAACTTGGCCTAAGAGGTGTATATTCTCCAATATAGCCACTCCATCCAGAATTCAAGAAATATTGTTGAGTTTGAAATAGAATATCTCATATAGTAGTGAAAAATGGCTGCTCATCTTAATGCTCAATATATTGTGAACAATATGGAAGCTCATCTTGGATCAATATACAGTGAACAATGGCAACTCGGCTCAATGCTGATATGTAAATTGCAGTAAGAGTGAACCATGACATTCATCCTTCAAATCGGTCGAATGACTTAGTGTGAAATTCCACAGGATGAATCACTAAGCTTGAACAAACCTCACTAATTTCACAATGTTTTAATTGAGAAGAATTACGAAGAAACACTAATCAAATCACTCATAAACCTGAAACATAAATGAAAAATTGTTTTTGATACATTCTTCAGCAATAAGATGGAAATCAACAGATTCTACAATAGAATGAATTTGGTATCCCCTGATAGGATTTGAATTCACCTCAAGTGGCAAGCTAAGTTAGCATTGGAACCATCTCCCGCTAAGGTCTAGTGGCCACCAATGATGAATGGCTAGTCAACTAAGGTGGACTTCCGCATGACTGAATCATTGGGGTTATAAATTAGGGAAGCAGACTCCAAGGAGGTGCATAACTGACTGGCAGTGGTAAAAAAGGGCCGTCCTACACTTAGTAGTAGTGAAACTAGGTGTAATAGTCAGTTAACAGGGTAATCAAGGGGACAAGGTGCCCCAAATCATGGAACTGACTGTACTGAATCCTAAAATCATGCATGAGGGAGCCTTTGGACTTTAGTGATGGAACCAAGGTGCTTTGAGTGGATAAGAGGGATAATGATGACCAAATTTAAGTTCTAGGGGGCAGAAATAAGGACTAGGTGCTAGGAGACTCACCTACCACTACATGGAATACATGCATGCAAAGCATGCAAAAGCAAGATGAGATGGTTAGAATATTCCAACACCCCCCCTTAAGCATAACTACAAGGAAAAGTATAAGTAAATAAATGGGAAAAAATAGGGCCCTGGTTACTGAGACCAATGGTCAACCCATACAACAATCTAAAATAATTGAGGAAAGATGGAAAACATAGTGGGAACAAACCCCCCCCCCCTCAAAATAGAATGTAAAAAATATAATCAACTAAGGTATCACTCACCCCAAGAAGGGATCATAGATGAGTGAAATTTTCACTGAAAATGTCTTGGTGAAAATATCCACAATCTGCTCTTCTGAAGGGAAGTAGAGTAGTGTGATGGTACGATCATGCACCAATCCTCCGATATGGTGCATGTGTATCTCAATATGTTTGGTTCTCTGTCTTTGAACAAGATCTATGGAAATATTGATAGAACTCTGATTGTCATAGAAGATGACTGGTGGAGTACTATAGTTAATACCAAACTCTAACAAGATGCCTTGCAACTAGATGCACAGTGTGGCTGCATTTACTGCACCTCTATACTCAGCCTCAAATGATGAAAGAGAAAGATTTGTCATCTTTTTGCTTGACCAACAGATAGGACTGGATCCAATCATGAAAACAAACCCTAATGTAGAATTCTGATCTGAGCTGTCTCCATTCAAATCTGAATCTGTGTACCCAACTAGGTTCAATGGAGACCCAACTGCATAGTGAATACAATAGGTCTTCATCCCTTGAACATAGTGCAAGATCCTTTTGGTTTCCTTCAAGTGAAGCTCATGAGGTTCTTGCATGTATCTAGAGAAATCACTCATGGCATAGGATAGATTAAGGCGAGTATGTGTAAGATACAAAAGACTCTCTATAAGTTGTCAATACAAGGTACTATCCACCAATGGTGAAGAAGAACCATGTTTGAGACTAACAACTGAAAGAAAAGGAAATGTTGTTGGTTTGCATTATGTCATGTTAAACCTGTCAAGTAGATCTGATGCATACTCGGACTGTGCAATCTTGATTACTGAATCACTCTGAGAGACTTCATGACCAAGAAACTACTTTAGCAGTCCCAAATATGATATAGATAAGGCATTGTGCAAGGTTGTTTTGAAAGATCTAATGCATGAAGAGAGACTCCATGTAATCAGTAAATCATCAACATATAGGGAAATACGGAGAATATATTTACCATCATGCCTCATGTAGACATTCGAATCAGACTTGCATCTCTGAAAATTTGTGATAGTAGAAAGGACTCCATCTTTGCATACCATGATCGGGGAGCCTACTCAAGAGCCCATATAAGGACTTCCTTAATCTGAACACTAATGAAGGATCATCAATGTATCCTTCAACTTTCTTCATGTAGATCTCATCCTCTAGATCTCCATGAATAAATGCACTCTTCACATCCATGTGATGCACCTCCCAGTACTTGGATGCAGCTAGAGCAAAAATAAGATGGATGGTGTCCATATTTGCAACTGAAGTGAAGGTATCTCTATAGCCAATCCATTAAACTTGAGAGAATAATTTAGCAACCAAGCAAGCCTTGTACTTACATGTTACTCTATCTGATCCCATCTTTGTTTTGTATACCCACTTACATTGAACAAGCTTCCGTTCACGACAGAGAGAAACAAGCTCCCAAGTCTCATTTTTATGAAGAGATTGGTCCTCTTCATCCATAGTTGTTATCCATCTTGGAGCATGGGAGGCCTCAGAGAATTTTTTTGGATCTGATCCAACCATAAAAAAGCATCTATCTGAAAGAAAGGGATATGTATGAGAGAGTGCAAAACTTGCACTTTGATACTGAGACCTAGTTCTTATGGGATATTGTAGATCCCCAACAAGGTCACTAAGAGATTCTATGGTCTTTGCAGACCATCTTGGAAGTGGTGCTAGATCTTGTGGTGCTAGATCTTGTGGTACTAGATCTTCAGTTTCTTGTGGATCTGGATCTAGCATGTGCTCACCTTCACTTTTTGAATCAGATTCTGAACTTTCATGGATAGATGATTTGCTATCTTGTTCAACATATTGTGGTGGAATAGTTGGTAATATTTATGCTTCAACATGGTGGGCATCATGCAATCGTCATTCTTCATGCTAGACACTTCTTTCAAGGAAGGTGTGCATGGTATATAGATCCAACAGTTTATAGGCTTTTGTATTTTTTGCATAACCAACCAATATGCACTTTTTTCTTTGACGCTCTAAGGCTCTCCTCTTCTTTGAAGAAATCCTTTCCCAATCTTTGGAACCAAATAATTTGAGATGAGACACATCTGGCTTGTATCCCATCCAAGCTTCGAATGGAGTTTTTCCTTTTAGGCCTTTGCGTGGAACTCTGTTCTAGAGCTATGCAGCACATTTGACATCTTCTTCCCAAAGTCTAGGAGCTAATGCTTTAGACTCAAGCATGCATGTAGCCATCTCTTTTAGAGTTTTTTTCTTTCTCTCAACCACGCCATTCTGTTGTGGTTTGTATGGAACAGTGTGTTGCATTTCAATACCTTCATCTGAACAAAATAACTGAAACTCATTCTTCACATACTCTCATCCATTTTCATTACGAAGGACCTTGATCTTCTTGTCAATGAATTTTTCTACAGAAGCTTTAAAAAAATTGAAATATTCAAAACTTTTGATTTCAACTTTAGAAAATATACCCAGCTGAATCTCGAATAGTCATATATGAATGTTAAGATGTATCTAGCATTACTCAAAGATAGGTGAGTGAGAGGCCCTGATATGTCACCTTGAATCAACTCGAGAGGAGATGAGGCTCTCTTTGCCTTTAATTTTTCAAACTTGTGCTACAGATGCTTACCAATCAAGCAACCTTGACAGGTTCCCTTAGCAAATTTGATGTTTGGGAGGCCTTCAACAATGTTTATATTGTGCATTTCTTGCAAATATTTGTAGTTGAGGTGCCCAAACCTCTCATGCCAAAGTCTGATCAATTCATTTTCATGAGTAAGAATTACACTTTGTGTTGAGTAAGCCAGAAAATGAGAGAACTCGTAGAGTTTGGAATGGTGATCTGCAATTCCTTGTGCAATGATTTTCCCATAAGAGATCTCCTATATCTCAACTGCAGTAGGAGTAAAAATTAGTCTCTTTGAAACTCTTGTATGTGTCATTTGATACACTGAAAGGAGGTTTTCATCCAAGACAAGAACATAGAGCACATCATTGAAGTATTCACGATCAAGATTGATCCTTCCAATTCCTTTTGAAGGAAATTTTGAATCATCTCCCATTAGTATGGAAGGCCCAACAGTAGGTTTGAATTATGAGAAGAGATATCTGGATGCAGACATGTGTCTGGAGGCTCCAGAATCTATGATGAAAGAAGATGCGTTCGAAGTACTAGCCATGAGTGCATGGCAACTCTCTTTATCTTTTGATTTAGAATTAGCTTCTTTCCTCCTACCACCTACAGGTACTTGAAGGTTGTTTTTCTCCAAAATATGATCCATGAGAGAAATTGTCTTCTTCATGCAAGCACTTTTAGGATGAAAACCTTTGTTGCAGTAGGGACATTTGATCTTCTCCTTTTGATTTTTCTTTCCTCTCTTAGAATTCGAAGTTCCCTCTGACTATTTGGGAGACTCCTTCTACTTCTGCTCATGCTGTTTCTTCTCCTGTCCTTTCTTCTTTCCATGACCATTCGCATTAATTCCTTCTCCAACATCAAGAGCTTGATCTCTCTCCAGACCCTTTGGGATTTAACCTTCTCCGCCACCTCAAGCTGTCTTTTCCTATCACTTGTGACTTTGCATATATTTCATCCATTCGTGCCATCATTAGCTTCATCTTGTACATCTTCTCTACAAGAGTCATTTGAGAATTATATATTTGCTCTTGGATTTTACATGCTTGATCAAAGAACGGAGATATATCTAGCTTTCTACTGTCAGCTGCTTCCAATCATTCTGTCAAAGATCCTTTCTCCTTCTCTAGCTCATCAACCTTAACTTTAGTTCTTGGATTTGTTGGTTGGAAGCTGCATTGCTTGATTCTAACTCAGTGGTTTGAGCTTCGAGATCATTCTTCCCTCTTTCCAATACAATTAAATGAACATTTAAGGACACTTTCTCCTCCTCCGACCTCTAGAAATCCTCTTATATCTTCTCCTTTTCAGATAGGAGGTCGCTATGTTTCCTCTTCAACTCATTACCTTGGTGCACCTCTTTTAACAGATTACATTTAACTTTGAAGCACTTGTCCTTATATTTCTTCACTTCTTCTACAAGCAGATCTACATTATCGACACTTGTTTGAGTCGTAGCCATGCTGGCTACTGCCATGAACCGAGGGTCTCTATTAGTCCCCTAAAAAATCAGAACTTTTGTTATTGTGACTACATCTTGGTCATATTGACATTTCATTCTCTTTTCCAATCTTCTCACGATAGCCTTCTTGTTCTTATCGAAAAATATGGAATCCAGCTTTATCACTCAGTGTTGCTTTGAGGGAGTGAATGGGGTGAGAGCGAGCTTCTGAGGTGAGACATGTCCTTCAGTGGTTGTCTCTGGAGGGTTCATCTTTGATACATCTATGTCCATATCTTGTGCGCCTGAACTCCCTTGCTCCACAACTTCCTTGGACTTTTCTGCTTCCTCTTTTTTCCTTTGCAATTCCGTTGTTTCCTTTTCCTCTCTCTCCTTAATTTCTTGAAACTTTTTAGCCTCTTCTCTTCTTATTCTTTCGGCTTCTTCCTTTTGAAGCCTCTCTGCTTCTTCCCTCTGCTTCTCTGCTAGCTCCTTTTGAAGCTTATCAGCTTCCTCTTTCTGTTTCTCAGCTAGCTCCCTTTGAAGCCTTTGATTTTCTTCCTCTTGGTGTTACACCTAAATCGTGCCACCATAAGACTCAGTTTAAACATCCCTAAAGTTCCCATGACTAGGAAATAAAACTTGAAGAGATACTGAACTATTTCCATAGGGTCTAATTAGGTTGTCGTAGGTCACCTTTGTTCAGCATGTGACGGCGCAGGTTGTCCTAATGCAGCCTGCGACGATGTCTGTTAAAGTTGATAAAGGGAATCTTCGAGCCATTTCTCAAACTCAAAGGTGTGTGACTTGGATCTCTATCCCTAACCTATAGGGGGAGCTGGGATTTGGTTCCCTAACCCTTTGGGAGGATCCCTTAGTCCTCTCTCACTATTTCTCAACCTATCCTATCCTCCTAGTCCTATATATATGAAGCTCTTATCCATTCCAAAGGGAGGAAGGATATAGCATCCATATGCTGGTGAAATAAGATTAGGAATATCATCACTCATCCATTGGAGGAACACATTTCTCCTTAGAGGCATTGGCTTGGCTTGTAGGAGGAAGATTGCAATGTTAGGGCTTGGTTGTAATCCTCACTCTTCTATGTCTTTCCACTTTTTATACAGTAATGAAAAACTCTTTCCATAAATGTCTTGTTATGCATTGATATTTATAGTTTACTTCCTTAACTGTGTACTTAGATCAATTATTGTGTAGAGGTGCTATTACTGCTTGTTTGGCTCTTGCATGTTTTGACAAGCCTTGCAACTTTGGATCTGACGACCGTGGAACTTGGAGCGACAAGGGAGAAAGGGATCTACAGATATAAAAGGTAAGATGTTCATGTCTCTCAATCTCTAATTGCATCTAGGAAGGTACATTTGTATTCTGTCTCATTTGTTCTAGACTTACATTGAGCTAGGGAGATCACGCCTTAAGTCCTCTTTCGGTAGATTGCTCAATAACAAATTTGGCGACCATACTGGGGAATACGTGCATTGTTTTAAGTTTTCAGTTTGAAAGTCATTTTCTTTGATTTCTTTGTGAGCCATTTCATTTGCCTCCTAAGCCTTTTTCACCATCAAATCGTCATGATTGAAGGGTCTATTAGCTTTCTCTGAGTCTGTATGCATGATTGTCAAACCTTTTGATTGCTCATTTTTTGAGATTTTTCCATCCTTGCATTGGGATTTCGCTTGTCGCACCTGGGTAGTGTAGCTAGAGCGACATCCTCTCCTAGGTGCAGTCTGTTGCTCTGCAACCTGCACCATCGACGCTCAAATCATTTTTACATCCTGCGACGCCGTCGCAGAACACCTGTTTTCCACCTGCGACGGGCGCTCTAAGTCTGACCATAGGCTGCGCCGAGCAGTCAATCCTAGGAATTGGGTCATCCCTCTCCATTTTTGAGTTTGGTTTGGTTTGCAGGTCTTCTCTGTGTTGCACTTTCCAGCTAGAGATCCCTTGATTTTGCATTGGTAGTGTTTGGATTTGTTTGGATTGGTTATGGGTTCCATTATTGGATAATTTTAAGATTTGGTAGTGGTGGACACTTTGGTCTCCCCCACCTTCATCCACTTGACCTTGCATTCCCTCCTCTACTCACCTGATCTACTCTTTGCATTGGATCATATCCCAAACCCCTTTTTCACATGTTATTTAAGCTTTCCTTGCATCCGGTTGTTCTTTGAGTGCCTTGATTGTTTTTCAGTTTATTGGAATGCTTGTCATTTTCTTGAAAATTTCTAAGTGTGTAGAGTGCTTGTGTATATCGGGAGACACCATTAGGATTCCTGAAAGTAGCTGAGCTATCCATTTGGATGTCTTGGCAGAGAAATACACTGAGAACAGCACTCAGGGATATTACTACGCACATGTCATCCAGGTAGTCAGATATTCAGGAAAGGGTACAGTTCCAATCCTCCTTGTCACGTTTTACTGTTGGACCCTGCGGTATATAGCGAGTTGCAAAGCCTTGATAATCCTGTGAGGTTCCAAACTATTGAATCCACACCTATCACATAAGTTTGTTTGTGGCCTTAGTTTGTGTATATTTTTTTGTACTTCTTTTATTTTGTTTAAAATACTCTTAGGAGAAACTATGGTTCAGTCACTCTAGCTGAATTTCCTTGGAGAAGGTCCCGTAGGATTTTGAAATTACCACCCGAATATCCCCTTAATCAGGAGCTAATTTGGAGGGTAAGATTAGACCCACACGTCACAGCCGTGTCACCTGAAGTAGAAAACCCTACTTTGAATGTTGGAGCACACATGTTCCCTCCAGATTCACCCATCTCCAACCCCTCGCAGGGAGAAGAGGAGAAAACGTCCACTTCACCTAATGTACCTCTCCCTCTCATTTTACCGGGAGAGCTTAGATCTATGGAATGGTTAAATCCCTCCCAAGACGACCCTGTATTAGCTGCGTTTGGTTCAGCTGCACCCTTTTGGGAAACATATCTAGGTCAACAAGTGGCCCATTTTGCCACTACATCCCCACCCACTTGGCCCACTCCTGACGAGCTTTTTAGACCCTTTCGTGATCACTTAAATCCATTATGTGCCATGGGTGAGGAATTTCAAAGACAAAGTATTTTACGAAGGGTTGAAGACCTGACGTTACTGCATATCGATAGATCTTGATTCGCACTTTATCTTATGACTCACCGAAACCATCCACCCACAACGTGATCACTTATGAGTATGGTCAACCCTCACTTCCTGCAAGTGTACCCCTTAGACAGGAGACCATTTCTATTCCCCCAACGACTCAACCTATTGAAGGATAACAGTCCAACACTCCTCTCACTACTACGAGAGCGTTACCCACTCTTCCCCCACCACAAAACTCATGGGGAGGATACTCTTTACCCCCTACTGTTCTTATGAGTAATGTTAATCCTGCAGTAGGTTACAATCAACAACCCCCATTGGGTCAACCTTTTATTAGTGGTCAACACATTGTTGCTGGGGGGAAACCCCTGTCTCTTAACCATAATATAGAAGGAGGAGTTCCCATTGGTCCTACCATTGGAACTTCCCTACCCGCCGGAGCATCCACCATGGGATTATCTCATGTTGAGGAACCATCCCATTCCAACCAACCACCATGGCTTCAAGCATATCCAGGTTATCTTAACCCTGTGTCGGGACAATTCAATCCTGGAAATTCACTCTATGGGATACCTTATCTAGGGAATCCATACACTCTACGGGGGCACCAAAATGATTTATAGAATGGACACCCACCAACCATCCCTCAAGTACCACCACCCATGTTTGGTCCACCTCCACCTCCCTCTAGAGGCGGCGAACCCTCATTCAGTTCTGGAGGAGGCAGACCTCTACCTTCCGGTCGAGGCCCCCCTCATTTTGGAAACAATGGCCCACCCCCCTCTGGTGCCGGAGGCAGAGGCCCTACCCCTCCCAGTAGAGGCAGAGGGTCACCTCCTTCCGGTGGCGGAGGACCCCTTACTTATGGTGGAGGACCACCCTATTTTGGTGGAGGTGGCGGCGAAGGACCATACCCTCCTAGTGGTGGAGGTGGCGGCCACGGGGGCTTCACTCAATAAACAACTATCATAGCACATTCGATCGTGGCATATGAAACAATATCCCTAATTTCACTAAATATTGGAAAATACCTTCCAAAATTGGTTTTTTTAACCCCCTCCCAATATGCCTTCCCAATTTAAAAAAACTTCTATTTTCACTAGATATTGTATGTATCAATTTTTTCATTAACATTTTTAATACCTCTTTATATTTCTACCTAGTATATTGATATGATACCCCTCTTATGACCCCACATGCATTCTACAATGCACCTTGGTTATTTCGATGTACATTGTGGATGCACATTACTTCACCCACAATGCAATTACTCAACCACATATCATTATGATTTGCAACATCTAATGGTCTAATGAAGAGATAGGAGATCACTTCTTGTATGTCACTAGAGCTAATGCACACAGTACAACATTTAGATTGCATGTTGTAGTTCCCCAATTGTTGATTAAGCCTATTGTGGGTTAGGTATCCAAGCCCCCAGGGCCTGTAACAAGCTCTAGGAGGCTAACTAAACCTCCCAAGGCCTGTAATAGGCATGAGTCGGTGGGTATTGAAGCCACCAAGACCCATCAAGGGCCTATAACAAGCCCTGGAGGCTTAGAGCCGCCCAAGGCTATTGATAACAAGTGGTTGAGTGTTATTGGTAACAACTGGCTATCAATGATCACTGTCTCTCAACTATGATCGAATAGAAACCCACTTCACCACAAAACCCCTGGCCTCAAGCATGCCTCAAGACGCGATTTCCCTGCGTATTGGTAAGCCCAAGCCTTTCCTCAACCCGATTTCTCATCCGGCCGTAATCCCGTCATATCCATTTGGAGGATATTTGTCAACTTGCCCATATAAAAAAGACCCCAAAGTATTTTTGTATTGTTACATTAAATAAAAAAACCCTTTGCCCCTTAATATATAAGCAATATAATTTTTAGGTTTTCATGAATATTTAATACCACAACATGAATGAACGTGATATTATATTACCTTCTAGTGAAGCCCCCATGGTGGCGGCAGTCCCCATCCCTCCGGTGGAAGAGGTGGTGCACCACCCCCTCCTAGTGAAGGCGGTGGAGGACCACCTTATTTTGGTGGTGGTGGCGGAACCCCGCCCCCTCTTGGTGGTGACGGCATACCTCCACCCCCTCCTAGTGGTGGCGGTGGACCTCCATCCCCCACGGCGGTGGTTGTGACCCCCCACCCTATGGAAATGGACCACCTTATTATGGTGGCATACCTACATATGGTTCAGGTGGCATGCCCCATTACGGCGAGTTTCCCCCGAGAACACCCTACAATCAGTCGATACAAGGTCCCACTGGTTGATATATGCCTTATCACTACTATCAGTACCCCTAGTTGAACCAATAGCTGCCATTCTTGGCTACTTTGGATGTACTTGACCTTTCTCATCTGATGAATGATCCCATCTTCCACGGGCATAATTGGCCCCCTATTCCAGTGAATTTACCATCAGATATTCCCAAATTTGATGCCAAACCTGGTGAGGATCCAAGAAATCATGTGATGACATACCACTTATGGTGTTCATCCAACTCCTTGAATGATGACTTGATCCGTCTTAGGTTATTCCAATGGACTCTCACCGGCCCAGCTGCCAAGAAGTATATTGAATTACCACCTAACTCTTTTCCATATTTTCGCTCTCTTTTTATGTCATTTTTTACCCATTTCCAGTTTCCCATTCGCTATGAGACCGGTACGGACTGATTGACCTCACTTCGTCAAAACAATGCCATTCATATCTCAAATCATATACATGAGTGGCGTAGGAGAAGATGTCTTATTAAGGCTCATATTCCCAACCAACTCTTAGTTGACTGGTTCACAAAGTCTCTTTTACCTATCGTAGCTCGAGACGTGGCAATGGGAGGGGTTGTTATCGAGGAATAGGCTATTTCCCATGCCCATTACTTAGACTTGGTCTATGGTCAATCCGACATGTTGTATGAAATCATTCTCGATGCACCCCACCCTACATATGACCCTACGAAACTAGCTAAGGGACCCTAAGCCGATGGCATCATTGGTTCCCTTACCATCGAGCCTCCTACTCAAATTGGTGGATCGTCAAACCCTCAAGGTTCTTCCCCATTCCCACCACAGGCTAGCAACAACACCACCAAATTATCCACTCTTTCCTCCACCGAAGAAGTGATTTCTGTTCAATCAGCTTCACCTTAGAAAAATGGTGGTAAGAAGAAAAACAAAGGTAAACATAAGAAATCTTCTAACCAGCGGGAGAATAAGAGCACCCCTGAAGACACCAAAGAAAAGAGGAAGTTGAAGTATCCTTGTTTGTTGTGAGGTAGTTACCATTTCTCTAAGGAATGTCCTCACCGAGACGAAGTGTAGAAGTTTCTCAAGGGAAACCCTACTCCCGCAGTTCTCAATGATCCCTTCCCTACTCAGAATCAATAGCTGATTGCTCAAACCTCTCCTTCACATAGAGATGCATCCTCTATCACGCATGTTCTCATGATGCGTAGTGAGACGATGAACTTGAAAACACGATCGCATTCATATGACTCAGTCCCATCGAAGGAACCCGTTGGAAGTAATACTGAAAAAGATTCCACTTCTATGCCCGATGTCACCATACCATGGACCTCTCTTACTATTGAGAATCCTTCTTTCAATTTTGTTTGTGTCCACCCAAGAGCACGATTTGGAAAGCAGTTTTCAATCCCAACGCTCGAGCAGCTCAAAATTACAATATTGTAGAGTACTTGGTGCAAGCTCCTTGTGCCATGTCGATGCTAGAGGTCTTGCAAAATTTCCCAATCAATGCAAGACTCTCCTTGCTACTATCGATGCAGTAGACCTGGATTCCTCAAATACAATCATGTTTTGACTTGAGTATTTTAAACCGAGGCTTTCCCATCAACTTGTCTTTCAATTTGCTATGAATGTTGCTGGGAAGATAGTCCATCATACTGTACTAGATGAAGGGGATTCTACCTCGGTCATGTCATTGTCATGTTGGACAGCCATTGGTTCTCCAGAACTGAACCATTCTCCCACCACCTTTAAAGCATTCGATGGTCATGGCTTTAAACCCCATGGGCTATTACAAGCCTTAGCAGTCGAGTTGGGGGGTAATACCGCAACAATTAATGTGGAAGTAGTCGCAAACCCTTTAGATTATAATTTCTTACTTGGTAGTAATTGGTTTTATGACATGACTGCGCTCACCTCATCTGTCTTTTGCATTGTACAATTCCCCCACCAAGGTCGAATTGTCACTGTCAACCAACTGGACTTCTACACACCAGACACCGCTACTCATCTCGGTGATAATGTCCCATTGCTTGGACAATCTTCGCAGTTGTATGAGAGCGTGGGGGTCAGCCTCATAAAAGACTCATCTCTTATGGGCATATTTCCAACCTTGGATCCCCCTAATCATGTTGCCATGGTGAACATGATATCCTCTGGGATTTAATCTTTTCCAAACTCTAAAGATCAATGGATTGTTCCCGATGAAGCCACTATGCACCTGATGGGAGACTCCATGCCTCTTTCACCCGCTTAACTCACTTACGAGGCTATCTAGTCAGCACCCAAGGACCACTTGTCTATGGCCTCCACGTCCTGTTCTCTACAGCGAATGTCATCTTTACCCGATCCTCTGCTCCAGAATTTTCATTCCAACGAGTCCATTGTGGAAGTTATGAGTGCAGACGATCCTCCGTGGGAAGACCTCCACCATCGCTTGTCTTTCCTCCCTCCTTTGGATTCTGTGGAGAGTAGAATCACCACCATTTTTACACCGGATGTCTACCCTTACCCCTAGTCCCCGATACTCAAGTGCCATACTGACACTAAGGGAAACTTAGTGAACATTGAACCCACAATCATGGTTGACATCTTAGTTACCCCAGGTTTAGTGGAACATATTTAGTTAGGCCAGAAATGTTCCCCTGAAGAAATTACTACTTTCACGGCCTTATTCAAGAAATTCCAAGACGTGTTTGCTTAGACCTACGAGGAAATGCCCAGGATAGACCCTGCTATTTTTTCACATGAAATTCAGACCTATCCTGATGCTAAACGAGACTGGCAGAAGCTACGACCAGTACACCCTCAAAAAAATGCGGCGATTAAGGCATACATTGAAAAGCTCTTGAAGTCTGGTTTCATTTACCCTGTTCCATTAACATAATGGGTCTCAAATGTCGTCGTTGTAGCTAAGAAGCAGGGCACCATATGTGTCTGTGTTGATTATCGAGATTTGAACAAAGGTTGTCCTAAGGACAACCACCCCACTCCCTTCATGAACCAGGTCATAGACAATTGTTCCTGAAGTGTCATCTTCTCGTTCATGGATGGCTTTTCCGGTTACAACCAGATTGAGATCCACCCGGCTAACCAGCATAAGATAGCTTTCATCTACCCTTGGGGCATGTTTTCTTATTGCAAGCTCCCTTTTGGTCTCAAAAATGTTGGTGCCACATTCCAACGGGCCATGTCGTACGCTTTTCATGATGTGAAGGACTTTGTGGAACCCTATTTGGACGATCTCCCTTCCCATTCATGGCAGCGCGAGTTCCACATAGATCATCTAACGACCGTATTCCTCAGATGCAGGTGGTATAACATCAGCCTGAACCCTCACAAGTGTGTTTTCTGTGTCGATTTTGGATGCCTCTTAGGTTTTATAGTATCGAAAGATGGGATCCACATTGATCCCTTGAAGGTGGAAGCCATTGTTTCTCTCCCACCTCCTACTGATGTTACGGGACTTCAAAGTTTGCAAGGGAAGGAAACTTACTTATGGCATTTTGTCTATCATTTTTCCTAGAAGACACAGGGTTATATGAGACTACTCAAGAAGGATGTCTTGTTCATATGGGACGATCAAGCACAACAATCCTTTGATAGTCTTAAACATGCTATTACCCATGCCCCTGTGCTCCAGCCACCCAATTAATACCGAGATTACATTCTTTATCTCGCGGCTTTTGCCACCACAATCGCCATGGTCTTAGTATAGGAGGACCACAACGCCCAAGAACATGTGAGATAATACTTAAGTAATGGTTTTATTGACTCCGAAACGCATTACTCACATGTTGAGAAGCTCACTCTCGCGACATTTACTGCCGTCCAAAAGTTCTGACATTACATATTTCTCCACACCACCACCATTATCGCCCACTCAAATCCCATGTACCATGTCTTGACATGTCATGTACTTGGGGGAAATTATTCACTTTGGATCATGATACTGCAAGAATTTGATCTCATATTTGAGAAGGCTAAGTCTAAGAAGTCTTTGGTGTTTGTCGAGCTCATCTGTGATCTTGCTCGTGCTGATGTAGGATCTGAGCCCAATGATTCTCTTCCAGATGAGTCATTGTTCCTTATCAATGCGTCTGACCCATGGTATGGAGATATTATCGTATATCTTCAAACCCAACATTTCAACCCCCAACTATCTTGTGACGACCGTTGTCGAATATGCCACCACACAAAGTATTACCTTATCATCAGTGATACCTTGTACCATCGTGGTATTGATTCTATTCTTTGACGCTGTCTGACACATGAGGAGGATGAACACGTCTTGAATGACTGCCATGCTTGGGCTTGTGGCCGTCATCTCTCTGGGATGGATACAACCCAGAAGATACTATGCACGGGATATTGTTGGCCATCTATCTTTAAAGATTGTATCGAGGCCGTTAAAAAATATCCCTCATACTAGCATTTTCAAACAAAAAAAGCACACCCATCCATTCCCGTTACACCCGGTTATTGCCGTTGGCCCCTTTGCAAAATGGGGCATTAACTTCATGCACTGTAATCCTACCTCAGCTGGTGGGCATGGTTACATCATAGTAGCCATGGATTACTTCACAAAGTAGGCCGAGGCTATGCCTACATACAATGACGACGACAAAACTGCCACACTCTTCATGTTTAATCATGTTATCTCATGGTTTGGTGTTCTGCAAGCCATAGTCACCAACCATGGATCTCACTTCCATAACCATATGGTTGATGAGGTGAGCGCCAGACTGGGGTTTCCTCGTGAAAACTCAACACCTTACTACCCGCAGTCCAATGGAGAAGTAGAGGCCATTAACAAGGTCTTGAAAACCATGATTCAATGTATGGTGGGTACGCACAAGTATAACTAGTACAACATGCTCTTTTCTGCACTATGGGCATACCGGACCTCCATTATGACTTCCGTCGGGTTTACACCTTTCCAATTAGTTTATGGATTGGAGGCAGTCCTACCTATAGAGTGCGAGATTCCATCTCTCAAACTCGCAGTAGAACTTCTTCCAACCACCATTGCCGAGGAAGAACACTTCCTCTACCTAGAAAAAATTGACGAGATTCGCCACGCTGCTGCTCTTGCCAATGAGGCACATAAGAAGTGCATCAAATCACAATATGATAAATCGCTAGAACCTCACATCTATAACGAGGGTGATTTGGTCCTCACATACGACCAAAGGCATGATAAGCTGGGGGCAAGTAAGTGCGAGTCCATGTGGCACGGACCGTACATAGTGAAACATGTTCTAGAAAAGGGAGCCTACGAACTAGAGGACTATGATGGGATATCTTTGGGTGAGCCACGCAATGGGCTCTATCTGAAGAGGTACTATGCCTGAGCCTTTCACGCATAGACATCTTGTATATATTGTACATGGCATGTGTGTTTTGTGTGGTGTGATGCTTTTGTTTTAGTGTGTCTAGGTCTTGTTTCGTTTCTTATACCATGTTCTGCTAGAGTGGTATAACTTCTGAAACCCACAGTTAATTCGATAATGCCCACAATTTCTTGAAAACCCACATGTTTGATAAATAATGAATAGTAGATAATTATTACATTTACAAGTATTGACCATTTATAGGTCAAATGGGTATCATTTCAATGGAATGATGTACCCCTTGGAATTTAAGTAGTTAGTTTAATTAATTAATCTTATTTGTGATTAATTAATATTTTTACTATTTAGATACACAACATTGCCTTCCCCGTTAAGGAAAGCTTTGTCCTCAAAGCTGAGTTTGTTGATGTTGTCTTTTATTATGGCTATGTGTCGAATGGATGACATGAGACATGTAAGGTTGATTACCTGCAGTGCTTCCTCTTGTTTCTTTTGTTTCAGAATCCACATTAAGTATGTACTTGGTGAAGTTTCGTTGACACTTTTGCTTCTTGCGTAGTTGTTTCTTTTAACTTCTTTTGTTGCCATTTGAAAAGACTTGATAGACTTGACAGTATAAACTATTTTTGTGATGTTATTCCCAACACATTCTATGTCAGTTCCTTTGAAGGGAATCCTTGTATTTATAATGTTCACATGAGCATCAATCTCATCATGTATCTGATTAACCTTATAGATGTTCTCTTTGATTTTTTGTATAGTGATATCTTGGGTGACAAATGTTCTTTGTGCATCTATTATTGGGATATTCTTGTCGATGCATTGATCCTCACTGTTGTCAGTAATACTGGCTTGATTCTTATCACCATCTTGGTCACAACCATCTTTATTTTTGTCATTGTCATTTTCTTCATCACAAGGGTATTCTATATCTTTGTCTTGCTTATTATCTTGATTGATAATTTTACTCTCATCGTTGTTGACATAATGGTCTATTCTGCCCTTGTCATCATTGAATGAGTATGCAACCTCGATATAAACCTTGGAGCTCTCCACAGTTGCAATTTCAAGATCCTTATCACAACAATCATCTCTTGTACTTTTTTTTGCTTGTGTCAATTCATGAGGCTGTTCCTTATCACAACAATCATCTCTTGCACTTTTTTTTGCTTGTGTCAATTCATGAGGTTCTTCTTTTGCTACATGACTGCTCATGGGTTTTTCAGAGTTCTTGAATAGTTCGCATGATGATTCACTTGGTGAGCCCATTTCGAGAACCACCTTGTGTGTATAATTAGAAACACCTGCAGTGTCTTGCATCTGTTGTTGTTGGTCACTTGGATCAATGGAAAACTCTGTTAAAGTTGATTCCAATAGCATCTTTGATTCAATTGCTTCTACTCCTAAGAGTGAAGTTTCTTCTTGCTCTTGTGAAAATAACTTTTTTTCTTCTATAGAAGGTTGTGATTCTTCTTCCATATTTTGCATAACTTCATGTTTTTCCTCTATGACCTTTATTCTTTGGTCTTTTTCTTTTTCACCTTCTTCCTTTAAGTTTTCGACCTTCTCATTTTTATTTCTGCCTTTAAATGGATGTTGTTATCAATAAAATAATAATAAAATAAACATCAACATATATATATATATAGAAATAATAATAATAATAACAACAAACAAGAATAATATAATAATATAATTAATTAGTGAAATGGTGTAACTCTTTATGAAGAGTTGCATTAGACACCCTTTAAACAATTATAAATATGGGAAAGTATATCTTGTAAAAGACCATATCTATTTTATCAAATTTTACATATATTCATGGATTATTTGTATTTTTGAAAGTGGAAGTTCGAGAAGTTTCAGTAAACGAATTTTTATCTAAACGTTACAGATGTTCCGGCACATTTCGAACTAGGTATCTTTTATCTAAATTTTGAAAATATCTGCTATTATTTCTTCTTTAAGTCTTCTAATTTCCTCTGATAAGTTGTTCGAGAACATTTTTGTGCATGAGTGGACCTTGTGCACGTCCGAATTTTACTTATGAAGAGCAAAAAGATTAAATATAATAATTAGTAATTATTATATTTAATAATTAATAATGATATTAATATTATTATTAATAAAATAAATTTAATATTAATTATTTGTATTCTTTTATTAAAAAAATTATAATAATAATGTTACTTATTATTATAATATTTTAATTGTTTTTTATTTTCTTTAAAAAATAAAAATTAGGGTTTGTGGTGTGGAAAACCTGTGGCGAAGGAAGCACGAGAAGGACCATGGTGGGAGCAGGTGAGGATGTGCAAGGTGTCGGTGAGCCAAGGAGAGGAGGTTATTGTGTGAGGAGGATGCGGTGGATGGGATGAGTGCGGTAGAGGGAGTAGGAAGGAGATGACGGTGTGTGGGAGGTAGTCAGTGGAAGGGAGGTTGCGTAGGTGGAGGAGGGAGTAAGAGGTAGTAAGGTGAGCACGTTGGAGAGCAGCCGAAGGGAGGAGATGGCATGGATGCAGGAGCGGGAGAGTGAAGGGAGGAAGCATGTGGGCACGGCGGAAGAGGAGGAAGGAGCATAGGAAGGAGGCTGTAGGAAGGAGGATAGGGCCACGAGAGATTGGGAGGTGAAGAAGACAGACACTGGAGGAGCAGGCGGGAGGATGAGCAGGTAGAAGTGATGTAGGGAGAGGAGGAAAGGAGGGAGGAAGGTTGGGATGGATTTGGGAGTGGAGTGGCATATGGAGAGGGTCGAGGGAGTGATCAGGTGTGATGGGATGAGGGCGGTGTGTGGAATGAGAGAGGTAGCGAAAGCGAGAGAGATGTGAGGGAGTGGCAGTGGAAAATGGAAGAGTAGTGATACTGAGGAGTTGAACGTGGCTCTGATACCACATGGAGTGGTATAACTTCTGAAACCCACAGTTAATTCGATAATGCCCACAATTTCTTGAAAACCCACATGTTTGATAAATAATGAATAGTAGATGATTATTACATTTACAAGTATTAACCATTTATAGGTCAACTGGGTATCGTTTCAATGGAACGATGTACCCCTTGGAATTTAAGTAGTTAGTTTAATTAATTAATCTTATTTGTGATTAATTAATATTTTTACTATTTAGATATACAACATCTGTCTGCATGTGCAGATGGAAACTTGCTACGGATTCGTGGACGCCACCAGCCGGCATACCCGTAACCTTGCTTCGGAATCCTGGGTACTTTACTCTCCCACCAGTGAGCTTATTAGCTCAGGAGGAAATTGTGTAGGATTCGGAACCAACAACTCCGCAGAGTATCAGGCAGTCATTGGAACCCTAACCGACGCTCTTTCCTTCGGTATGAACCATGTTGTCATCCATCTAGATTCGCAACTAGTGGTTTCTCATCTTAACCGGATTTATGCTATTCGCGACCCTACTCTACTCCATCTCTTTAGATGAGTCCGTCTTCTGGACAGGTCCTCTGAATCTATTCAATACCTGCACATTCCACAAGACATGAATACAGTTGCTGACTCGATGGCCAACTTCATTCTAGATTGGTACATTGCACACATAACATATTCATAAAATATAAGAGCATACATAACATGTAAATAAATCATTCTATAAGAAAACATTTAAACAAGATCGCATCAATCATCCATGGAACACATAATGTATAAAGCCACCGAAAATGTTTGTATATATATATGAATCGATACAAAATGATGGTGTTGATACAAAAATCAGAAGCATGCTAGCTTTCAGTAAGTCTCTACAAAATATGAAGCTCATAATCTTTCAGTACATACATAAGTAGAAACCTAATCACTAGGCTGACTATGATAGAAGACTTCGTCCCTCGCCACTTTAGCCAACAGTGTGCCAAAACGTGTAGACACCCCGACGATGTACCTCTTGTAACCCCGAGGTAGATCACGAACACCCAGCTCTGGGATATCTAGTGTCAAACTGTTGAGGTTCTCAAAGACCTCCTCTACCTCCTCGATGGAATCGCACATCGTGGGACCTACAACCGGCACCTCTCCTCTCCTTGCAATGCGCAAGACTCCAACTGGTCGTGATGGACCCACATCTGCACAAAACGTTGAGTCATCAGCAATACTCCAAAAGAAATCACATATATATAAAATGAAAAAACACAAAAGTTGTTGTTCTTACCGATGTCACCCCATTGTGCTCCCTCAAGAAGCACCAAGTTGGGATCACCTTTGAAATCGGTCCTGCTACATGGATAATCCTCTATCATGAGGAGCTGTCCCTCCAGCCAAGTGAAGAACCCTGTACCGTAGCCTATGATGGGACCCTCGCCACCATGGCGGGCCATCACCTCTGCCCATCGGGTCATGTGTGGATCCCTGACATCTCGATCATCCAAGTCCACCTGTGGACGTAGATGAGGTACCTGCTCCAATAGAATCACCACAGACCCATATCCAAACTATTTCAGCGCCCTGCATCGACACTTGTTCAACTAACTCTAGAGGTTGGTAAGGAGACCCTCACACCAGTTGAATACCTGAGGACCCATACACTCCTCCGCATACATCAACTATGTCTTTCTCACAAGATGACCAGACTAACTCCCCGCCACCCTCACTAAAGTGTAAAGCACAGTACGTAAGGGATGGTCTCGAAACTCCTTGATGGGGATCTTCCCAAAAATAGATGTAGTGCCTCCAGGGCAGTATTGAGTAATCATATCGTCCATTTTCTGGTCACCTCCTTGTGATCCGGTAAGAGATATAGGTTCTCCCCTATGGGATAATCCTACCAGGAATTAGATGTCCTCGACATCTATACTCAGTGTATGCACCCCAATCTCGAAGTGTTGTTGCGCTAGATCCCAACATCGGATCATGTGTGTCAACAGTGGGACTTGGGCCCTCATGCCCGGCACTCGAAAGTATTTGAGTAACCCATAGTTCCTTAATGCAGCAATACATTGAGGGTCATTTTTGGCCGGATCATCATCCACCTCGTGCTCTCATTCTCGCCACTCAATAACAATGTTTATCACCGTGAACCTGTCAAGAAGGACAAGTAAATATTATTAGAACTCTCCCCATGCATCAAATCTTTTTCATTTTGGTAGGGAGTTGAGTTGCATTTGGACGTTTGCGCCGTCGCAGGACGTGTTTTCAAATAGTGAAACATCATCGCAAATGGCCCTTACGGGTCTTGCGACAGTGCATGGCCATCGCAGTTCCCGTAAGGAGGGCTTGTGCTGACCTGTGGGTGCAATTCCCCCCACCAAAACAACTCAAAACCCTAGAATTTAAGCAAAAAACATAAAACTAATCCACTAAAAAGTTGCATAGCTGAGTTTAGGCCTACCTGTCTCTGGCGGCTCGTGAAACGATGGACCTTGGCTCTGGAAATCAGCAAATGAAATTTGGCTCCGAACAACACTTCACACTCTCCAAACTTGGTAAAAAAAAATTGTAATTCTTTTTCACTATTTCATCCATTTTATAACCAAAAATGGAATATTCCTTTTGTAATTTGATGCTTTAGTGGGTTTTTTACTACAGTTTGGGTTATATACTGCATTTAAATACTCAGTTAATTGTTTTTGACCTAGTCTTTGAGTTGTAGGTGAAGTTAGGTGCCTAATTAATGCCATTCTTCGATGTGATGATCATCTCATAAGTATTATCAGGTATGAACAACTCTTCGAGCATCTTTTTGTCATTATTTCGCTCATTAAATTCAATTATTAATGACACCAAGCTTACTCTTTGTTCTTTCCCATGCTCGTAAAACGATGAGAATAATTCACCGAGTTAAACTCCTACGAAAAAGGAACCCCCCAGACTCTTTCTTTAATCTCTTTTCAGGCTCTCAAAATATGAAAATATTGCCTAGCGAACTTTTCGCGTTCACGCTTGTTAAAGTATTTGAATGGTCGTCTTCCTGGTGATAGTTTACCCCTTTTTCAAACCAAGGGGAACTACTTATGAAAAAGGAATACTAATTCAGCCGATCATGACTGGAAGACTCCTCTCTCGCATTTGTTTGACCCTTTTTCTGGCCAAGAGGCTTACTTTACGAAAAAGGACCTTTGGAGTCTTCTTTAGTTCTTTTCAAACTCTCTAAACATGAAATGACACCGAGCTTACCTTCTATGGACTCGTTAAAACTCAACATTCAAGGGCCTGTCATGGGATAAACCCCTCCTTTCCCAGGTTCATAAAATATTTGGGATTGGACTCATCTATGAGATGAGCTATACCGAGCATCTGGTTACCCTCATCAAGCTCGTCAAAAACAACATGAGGCACTCATCAGTCATGATGGGGAAAAATGAAAGTTTTTTGTGTTTCACCTTTACCTGTGGTAGTACTTAGTCGTTCTTGAACATGGCACTCATTTGCATTTGCATGCAGTACTTGGGTCATCCATTTGTCCTCGAGTTATGCCTACTTCTTGAGTCTTGTTACTCCTTTGGGTCATCCAAAGAATACTTCCATCATCAGTTGCATTAGGAGTTGGCATCATTCTCGTCTTGTCAATACTGCAAAGTCATTCCATGCCCATGTCCAAGAATACATTCACTGCTTATCATTTGTAGTCATTGCACCCTCCACCATGTCGGTCTACTCTGAGTCAGCCTTGCATGTTACTGTACCATCCGATCTACTCCAAACATCTGTTATCGAGTTTCGTGTCGATGATGGAGGATTCATCATGGCCTTCCTTCGACGGATTCATCCTTGTCGACCTCGACACATCATCCGAGGATTGAATCTAGAAACCAACCAAGTACCTTGGGCCTGCATGCCTCAATGGCAGGTTACCTCGCTTTTGACATGAGTTTACATCATTGACTCTTGATTGAAAGATTTCTTCAAGCATTCGACTTCAATTCATTCATTTGTGCTTGATGATATGTACTATGATAACTTGGGGATCATTGACATTAATGGTTATTTCCCTTGCGCTTGTTAACGGTATACATCAATGACCGGTAATCAAGTGGTTTCTACCATGTTTGACGTCAAGACATTAGTAATCACATGGATAGATTCGTATCATTGCGGGTTGGGCTTGAAGACCCCGGGGAGTCATGTTTTACCCAGGTTCCGATGAAGATTGTTTGAGTCATGTTACATGGATCCACTTTTGTATTGGTTGTGGTTGTGTTATAATATCATCATGGATCTACGATTGTGTCTAGTAGCCATGATTGTGTTCAGTCGGTATTTACTATCATGGATATGCAATGTATTGGTCAGCATCCAGGTTGTGAGTCATACGAGGTTGTGTTCTCAGAGTCAGTTGTACTGCAGCAGCATCTTCCATTCGACAAGTCCTTTCCGTCCTTCTATCAAATCATTTCACATGTCTAGTTTCAACAACTTCATGCTTTGGGGGGCATTCTGTTACACCTAAATCTTGCCACCATAAGACTCGGTGTAAACATCCCTGAATTTCCCATGACTAGGAAATCAAACTAGAAGAGATACTGACCTATTTCCATAGGCTCTAATTAGGTCATCGCAGGTCACCTTTGTTCAGCATGCGACGACGTAGGCTGTCCTAATGCAGCCTGCGACGATGTCAGTTAAAGTTGATAAAAGGCATCTTCGAGCCATTTCTCGAAGGTGTGTGATGTGTATCTCTATCCCTAACCTATAGGGGGATATGGCATTCAGTTCCTTAACCCTTTGGGAGGATCCCTTAGTCCTCTCCCACTATTTCTCAACCGATCCTATCCCCCTAGTCCTATATATATGAAGCTCTTCTCCATTCCAAAGGGAGGAAGGCTATAGCATCCATATGCTGGTGAAATAAGCTTAGGAAGATCATCACTCATCTATTGGAGGCACCGGTTTCTCCTTAGAGGCATTGGCTTGGCTTGTTGGAGGAAGATTGCAACGTTAGGACTTGGTTGTAATCCTCACTCTTCTATGTATTTCCACTTTTTATATAGTAATGCAAAACTCTTTCCATAAATGTCTTGTTATGCATTGATATTTATAGTTTAATTCCTTAACTGTTTACCTAGATCAATTATTGTGTAGATGTGCTATTACTGCTTGTTTGTCTCTTGCATGTTCTGACAAGTCTTGTAGCTTCGGATCTAAGGACCATGGAGCTTGGAGCAACAAGGGAGAAAGGGATCTACAAATCTGAAAGGTAAGATGTTCATGTCTCTCAATATCTAATTGCATATAGGAAGGTATATTTGTATTCTGCCTCATTTTTTCTAAACTTACATTGAGCTAGGGAGGTCACACCTTAAGTCTGCTTTCGGTAGATTGTCTGGTAACACTTGGAGTCTATCTACCTCTTGCTTTTTCTTCTTTTAAGCTTCCTCTAATTGGATAGCTTCCGCCTCCTGAAGCTGCTTCTCCTCTTCCTCCTTTTGCTTTAACCCAGATCCTTGTGCAGTCTTGGAACTGGAACCGGGTCATCTTTTGGGGCGGTAGCGCTTTCCCAACTTGGTCATGTTTTTGGCACTTCGAAAGAATGCTTCATCTTTGTCAAAAATGTGCGCGTAATCAAAAGTGAGATTGCAGTTAGTACAGTGAGCAATGAATTTTCCTTTGGGGTCATGCTTTTCTGAAAATATTTGTTCCAAAATGGAAGGCTTCTAAGTCATGAGCAAAATCTATGCCATCTTTTTCCTTAGGGAGCTCGTATGCTCCAATGGTAAAAGGAATTGGAGGGTATGCAACCTTCTTATTGTCATGGAGCACCCTACTAACTCCATCAATAAAGAGTTTCCTTACGGCTTCTTTATGCACTACGTAATCCATGGCATACCGAGGCAATAGGGATGGGGTTCGAATCCCTCCACACATTCTCATGTATGTTCCCTCCGAAGAAAAGTAGTAATCTTCGAATGCTTATATGATCAGCATAGTAGTCTATGATAGGAAATTTGGTTCTTCCTTGAAGAGTAGTTTATATAGGGGCATGATGAAATTTTCACAAATCTAAGTGTAGTGGCTTGCATACTTGTGTGCCCACGTCATCTGATAGGCCACATGGAGGAGGGACTCTTTGCGGTTCCAAATGCATCCCAAATCAGGGAAAGGGTGCTTGATGAATAAACAATCCACTAGATAAGAGGACATGAAGAAATCGGCTTTATTTTGTGTCAATCCCCCTTGTGCAGAATCTATATGTGAGGACCTTCTATCTGAGATGATGGCCGCCCAGTTGAATACCATACCGTGTGTGGCCACGTTGAACATCACTAGTACCCAGCCAATCATATACATATTTCCATTTGCCAAACTGAAAAAGCGGCTCAACATGAGGGCGATGAGCCTGTACGGAGTCCTCAGATGTTGACTCCCATACTCTCCACTAGCTCTTAACCTTATTTGCCTTTCAACAATTGTCATCTTCCTGGAATATTCCAAAGGGTCCATTTTTAGCACTAATATCCACTCATTACTCAGTAGGGTCTTGGGGTAGGGCAATTTGTATGTTGTCGTGATTTGATATAGCGCAAAAGATGCAAGACCCATCCCGGTGACATCTGTGATGAACCTGGTGCCAACATTCACTTGGGGTAGTATCCAACCAATAATCTTTGAGCATGAGAACAGCTCCAAGCGAGTGGCTTCTTTGTGGAGACCATATTTTCTGATGTTCTGATAAACCATTAGCTCTTCTAAGGAGGCATCAGGGAAGTGTTGGTCTTCCATAGCTTTGTATAGTTTGCCCCATTGATATTTTGGGGCAGCTCTTGTGATAGCTTTCGTGTCACCGAACATCATCTCGAGTGAGGTGTCCAAAAGGATCTCTATGTCTGAGTATGACTTGGCTAACTTGGCTTTCTTTCTAGTGGATCGCCTGTGCATATCAAACCTGTGACGATAATGAAGGGACAAATGAGGGATCTCAATTGTTTATGAGCAATACAGTCTAAGGTGCAAATAAGCAGAACATAACTTGATATCAATGTTAATCTCCTTTCCCAAAACATTTACATGTAATTAATCCATATAGCAGTTTAATGATCGTAATTTAAACAGAAAGTAAGTGTTGTAGATGTTCATCTGCACTATTTAGAATTTAAAGATGCGAACTACCAATGCCGTTGAAGAAAAAAAATTTCAAGCAAACCATGCATGTGCAAGACTAGCTTTTGAGCAACCATTAAAAGTGACGGATGAAGCCTTCTTTATGAAAAAAAAAATAGCCATACAAGCAGCTAAAATTGAACTAAAACTTATGTCAAGAAAAACCGGTAGAATCAAATGTGTGTGTGTGAAAAGAAACAAAATAGTTGTATGATATCTGACAACAGGAGAGGACTTTCGCTGTTGAAAAATATGCGTAAAAGACGACTCCTTCTTAGCCTAAAAAGACCCAATGGACACCACGATGAGAGACCACCCAGGGTGGGACAACGCGGGGAAAACTGCGTTGGCTAAAAGATTGGAGCGGACAATAGCGCAGGTGCAGGGTTTTTAAGGTCCCAAAAATGATAAAACTTGAAGCGAATAGTTGTGGCCAAACAGACTTAGCCAAGGAAAAAGAGTAGAAAAGGTACATAGGGTTCGAAATAAAGATGTGGGCGCAACCGGCTGCAGCACGACTGCCTCTCGACGTCACACAAGCAAGGAGAAACTAGACTTAAAAAGAGCCTGCCCCCTAAAACCTCTATAAAATCTTAAAAGACCATAAAACGATAAAACAAAAGCTCCCATCATTCAAAACAAACAGAACAGAGTTGTTGAACCTACCTTTCGACAGCAGAGTGGCTTGCTGAGCAAGTGGCGAGTCCTTTGACTGTTGAAAACTTGGTGTTCTCCCTTTGGCATGTGAACGATGCTCCTCTAACTTCGTAAATGGTGAGGAAAAAGGCCAAAACCCCATTACCTATATATATATATCTGATCATTTAATACGTAAGGTATCAGTGGTTGGGCACTTCAAGTGTACAGGGCTCGATGGATTAGAAATAACTGCATACGGGGCTTCATTAACATCCCCACCGGTACATAGTCGTGCTTTCCAGGAAAAAAAAAAAACAAATTGAACCGATAGTGAACTGGTCCACGATATACACCTAGTTCTTGCGCAAGGGTCTGCTCAAAAGAGTTAAAAACTGCGATGATGGGAGAGACAAGGCTCTCGGCAAACGTGTTCGGTCGGTGAAACATAAGTCGATTGTAAGTGCAATGGTCACCACATTTATGTTAAATTTTCAGAATTTACTTCAATATGATCTAGGATCTTAACTGAGAGAACAACATGTACAGCATATCTATAGCATATCAATCATGGAGACAATAATGCAAGCACACAAGAGACACAAAGATTTACTTGGGGAAAACCATATAGGTGAAAAACCCCAATAACTTCCTCAGAGATAGATAGAGCAATGATACAACCAACCAAGAGATAGACATAACCTAGCAGCAGATCCTCCTCCTCCATAAGTGCGCCTCTCCTCCTTGAGAGCATGTGTGAGAAGTGAGTGAGTAAATAGAGTGCCTCCCACACTCTATTTATACTTGACTTGACTTGCCTTTTTACCTAACTCATGTAGGCTCGAACTTTACCACATAACATAATGCTGAGTGGGCCGACCCCCAAATAGGGTGGTCTAATAACCCTTTGACCCACATGGCCAACCCCCAATAGGGTGGTCTAATAACCCTTTGACCCACATGACTTATACAGGGCCGACCCCAAATAAGGTGGTCTAATAACCCATCAAGTATAAGTTACGACACTTACAATATAAATGACGACACTTCCTTATAGAGGAATAATACCATCTCTATAGGAGTACATACAACATATATGAAATACATTCCGAAGTTACATATACATCAACACTCCCTCTTAACTAGGAAGGTATTTCTCAGCACAGTTCTTCTAGCACAAGTCATCTTCTCTGGATCATCGTCACTGGATAATCGTCATCGAGTCATCATCATCGTCACTGCTACTGCTATCTCAATCAATCTCTGAATCTACTCGTCATAGGAAGTTCTACAGAGCCAGTCCTTTTTCATACTGGATGTAGGCCCACCACCTGCAGGTCTTCATCATCACTGGCCATACTGTGGAATCCTCAGGACTTATTACGTGCGTCACAAAACCTGGCTGCAACATCCCAGGCTATTACGAGCACACAGCTCTACCTGTAGGATCTCCCAGGAGCACATTACATGTGACCCATCACAAAACCTGGCTGAAGCATCCCAGGCTGTTACGAGCACGCGGCTCTACCTGTCGGATCTCCCAGGAGCACATTACATGTGATCTCACCACAAAACCTGGCTGAAGCATCCCAGGCTGTTACAAGCACCCAGCTCTACCTGTCGGATCTCCCAGGAGCACATTACATGTGGTCCACCACAAAACCTGGCTGAAACATCTGAGGCCTTTTTCATCCTGTCCAGATCTCCCAGGAGCAAATTACATGTGGTCATGGCAAAACCTGGCTGAAGCATCTGAGGCCTTTTTCATCCTGTCCAGATCTCCCAGGAGCAAATTACATGCCATAGGACAAAACCTCGCAAGAGCATCTGCCAGATATCCCAGGGCACCGAATTACATGCCATAGGAAAAACCTCAAAAGACTATCTGCAGATCTCCTAGGGCACAAATTACATGTCCTTCTAAGCAAAACCTCGCAAGAGCATTTGCCAGATGTCCCAGGGCACCGAATTACATGCCATAGGCAAAACCTCGAAAGACCATCTGCAAATCTCCCAGGGCACAAATTACATGCTTACTTGCACAACCTGATCCATGGCCACAAAGTATTATCTGATACTCATCAAACATCATCCTGATGTACACATGATCATCCTGATCATCATCACTGCAACATCCTGCTGCATGTCATCTGGAGAAGCTCATCATCCACGATCATCCTGATCATACAATGCATCCATCTGATGCACACCAAGTATCCATCTGATACATCCATAGGTACATGATCCACACAATGTATCCATCAGCATACATGATCTATCTGATCATACAAAGATACATGATCCACACAATGTATCCATCAACATACATGATCTATCTGATCATACAAAGATACATGATCCACACAATGTATCCATCAACACACATGATCTACCTGATCATACAAAGATACATGATCCACACAATGTATCCATCAACACACATGATCTACCTGATCATACAAAGATACATGATCCACACAATGTATCCATCAGCATCCAACATGATGCGTACATACAAAATACATACACATGATCCATCCGATCATATCCAGCATCCAACATGATGCATATACAAAATACATACTCATGATCCAACCGATCATATCCATCATCCAACATGATGCATACATATATACATATAATGATACAATTGATCATATCCAAGCAGAAACCAGAACATCATCCTGATGCTCATCATCTAACGCTTACATCCATAGCCATGTGAAGAGTTCCCCTTCCAACATGCTTGGAATGGCTTCAGCAAATGTGTCCATCACTTCTTCCTCGAAGTATCCTCGATATGAAGCACGCCAAGCCTCTCTCTGAAGTACTGGAACTTCACCCTGGCTAGTGGCTTCGTCAGCACATCTGCAATCTGCTCGTCCGTCGCAACGTACAGGAGCTTCACAGCTCCTCTCTGCACCATATCCCTGATATAGTGATATTTGATCTCTATGTGTTTCGACCTGTCATGAAACACTGGGTTCTCGGACAGCTTCACACAATTCTGGTTATCACAGAAGATACCAGTAGCTTCCAGCGGGAGATCAAATAACTCAGACAGTAGCTTCCGTAGCCATACTGCCTCACAACTAGCTGAACAGGCTGCAACATACTCTGCCTCAGCTGTACTCAGTGCTACACAGGACTGCTTCCTGCTAAACCAAGAGATCACACCTGATCCCATAGATCACACCTGATCCCATACTGAAGCAACACCCAGATGTGCTATTCCTGTCTACAGCACTGCCAGCCCAATCTGAATCAACATAGCCCTGTAGGTTAAACTTTTGATTTGCTTCATACTTGAGCCCATAATCCACTGTACCCTTCAGGTACCTCAGAACATGCTTTACAGCAACCAGGTGAACACTCCTCGGATCCGTCAGGAACTGGTCAATGTGTTCACAGCAAAGCAAATCTCTGGTCTCGTGTTCGTCAGGTACATCAAGGACCCAATCATATGACGATACATAAAGACATCAACCAGCTCAGATGAAGCATCACATAGAAGCTTCAGATTCGATGTCATAGGTGTGGCCATGGCATTGCAATCCATCATCCTGAACCTCTTCAGGATCTCTACTGCATACTCCCCTTGTCCAAGGAAGATTCCATCTGCACTCTGCCACACCTCCATTCCAAAAACAAATAGTGCATCATCCCCAAGTTCTTCATCTCGAACTCGGTAGTAAGCTTCCGCTACGTGTCGGTAATCAATCTATTTCCACCTGTAACAAACAGGTTATCTACATACAAAAGTAGTATCACTGGATTTCCTTCCTCAACCTTGTAGTAAAGGTTGGAATCCGCTTTACTCTTGGTAAAGCCCAAACTGGATAGAAAGCTGTCTATCGTACCATACCAAGTTATGCACACATATCTGACTACACCACGCTGTCTTGAAATCCATCTGGTGTATCTTCTATTTCGTCACTTTTATATTTCTCAATGCTGTCATCTGCAATATGCTTGATTTGATAGTTCCATTTGGAAGTCATAACAAACTTCCCTTCACGTCTTGGGATTACATCCCAAACATCATTCTTCATGATCGACGGATCATGGCATTCTTCCCGTATCCTGGGAACTTCAATATCTTCAATAGATAATTTGTTGCTGAACAAATGTTGTAGTTCTTCTTTTGTAGGAGATGGCATACGATCTTTCCTACACAACAAGTTAAATTGCATGATTAGAAAACATCTCATAGTTTTCAGAAGAAATTCTTACATAAAGAAATATGCCATACAGTCATGCAATTATCTTAGCCAATGCTTCAATACAACATTTATCCATATCCCGTAACTTTCTAGATGCCTTCCAATCTCTACCAGAACATTGTTAAGAGTGTGCACAACTCCCAACATGTCAGCAAAGAGGTTTCATTCTAGATAAGTAGCAATGGAATGTTGTACAGTGCCATAGGCCACTTACCCATGCATATTAGGAGTATACTGTTCATCAATGCAATTATTCTAATATGCATAATACACAACCTAATTCTAGGAACATCAGTATATACATGATTGAACAGTATTATTTAAGAAATGACAATTCAAATACTTATCTTTGTTTGTTCGTTGGGTGGACTCCCTCTGAGTCTTCGCTTCCTTGCAGGAGCTACTGGAGTCCTAATCTGAAGTAGCTTCTTCTACACCTTTTGATGTGGAATGTAGAGAGATGGTCAACTCCCTCTGAATATTTGCATCCTTGAATAAACCACTGGAGTGTACTCCCTCTTGATCTTTGCTTTCTGGATTACTTGTTCTTGAACTCATATTCATCCTTGGTCCCTATGCATGCTTATTAGTATCATGATTAAATCATACATTCATTAGCATACTATTAAAGCACAATAATCTCAAGCATGTATAGTCATGATCATTTCAAACAGAAATAATAAGCATTAGCATTCAAGGTTTATGTAGGATTCTTAAGGTTAGTCAAATCATAAGAAACATAACGTGTCTAAACCTATAATTACTCAAAGCTATGACTCTTCGGGTTAGTCATATCATCAATCAAGAGAAGAGATATAATATGCATAAAACCATGACTATTCAAACCTATGGTTTCATGATTCTTCTGGTTAGTCAAATCAATCAATATAAGAGACATATTATTTTACTTATATTCCTATTTGACCATAGGACTTTTCTGGTTAGTCATATCATTAAACAAAGTAAAAAAGCATAATATGCCTAAACCCATGATTACTAACTTCAATGAATAATCATAATCAATCATGCCAAGTATACTTATATAAAGGATCTTATCACAAGATGAGATTGTAACTTGATATAGGAAAAACATACCTGGATTAGCATGCTAGCTAGTTATGTCTAACATACTCACATGATGTCTTCTTGTTCTTCTTCAATGACTTGTGCTAGTAACCTGTATATCTCATAGGTTAGCCATTATAAAACCAAGTTATACATACCTCGTAAATGGATCTTCTATGAGATCCATGACAATGGATGAATCTTTGTCCTCATGTTATCATGGTCATATGTTCTTGGACTAGAACACGATTTGTCTTTCTTGGTGTACCTTTCATGTTAGTAGACAACATAAACCTCATACAACACCATAATGCATTAGTACAATCATAAGTGTCAACACCTTAACCAATGAATATCTTCTATCATGCATTCATAATTTTGTTAAGGTGATACAACAAATCTAAAATCAAAATTGTACTAACCGTAATAACATGAAGACAAACATACCATAAACTTAATCATGGACAAATATCGAAACATACCTTAATGAGTCATACCTGTCGAGATCGCTTGTAATCTTCTTATGTAAGGCCTTAGCCTCATCTCCCTCTGAAACAGGAACTTCTTCACTCATGCAGATGATCAATCCATCTTCTTCTAGGATTAACCCAATCCACTTGATTTGCAAGAACTGGACCTGGAGCTGGATATGGGTTTGTCAGAGAAACCCCAAAAATTCAAACTTTGAATTTCAAACTTCCGAAAGGATAGAAATATGTGCCTTGATGGGCTGATCAAACTGGTATATTCAAAATTTGAAAACTGCAAAGTTTCTCTCCTCAATTTTGCCTTTGAAACTCCCGGATTCACTGGACGTGACCCTGAACTGGGGTTTGATGAAGCCCACTCTTCTGCCCAATTAAAATGTTTGATCCAAAGCTCTAAGCTTCTATTTTTCTGAGGAGCTTCCAGTCGTGGTCACAGATTTCAAAAATTCCCATTTTTACAGAAGCCCTAATTTTCCACTTTTCTGATCAAAGTCCCGAACTAGGGTCTAATCAAGCCCGGCCTTCTGCCCAACCAAAAATTCTGATCTTGGTCTCTAAATTTTTATTTTTATGAGTAGCATCCAGCCGTTGTCTCGGATTACAAAAATTCCAACTTTCTGCAAAGCCCTAAATTCCGGAAGCCATGAATGAAGGTACTCAAAAATAATTCTGTTTTGATAGAAATATGTACCTGATTGTTTCTGGTGTAACTAAGAAATTTCTGATCCACAGGGTCTGAAAACATTTCCTGAGATAGCCTGACCTGTTATCTTTCCATCCTGACAGGTCTGACCTCATTTGGATTCTCTGAGAAAGAGTTATGCCAAATGTCGCAACGTGACCTGTTTTGGGATAAAACAGGAGAGCGAACTTGTACGGCGTGCCACGTGTCACTGTTTTAACTTCGGCCTCTGAAAAAGTTTCATGAGATATCTCGGCCTGTTACCTTTCCATACTGACAGGTCTGACCTCAATTGGACTCTTTGAGAGAGAGTTATTCCAAATGTCGCAACATGACCTGTTTATGGGATAATACAATAGAGCGCACTTGTACGGAGTGCCACGTGTCACTGGTTCAACTTCGGCCTCTGAAAACTTTTTCTGAGATAGAACAGTCTGTGTACTACCTTTCACTTTTCACAAAATTTCATTTGGAGCTTCCTAGCCCAAGTTATGACCTTTTTCCCAAGGTCACTTGATTTTGACTCAGATCTGGAAGAGGCAGAAACCCTATATTGCACAGATCATAAATCACAAAGTACAATGAATTAGAGGTTCTCCTTTGGACACAAGGTACCTGGAGATCTTAGCTTCGTCCTGTAACAATTTCAGATCCGAAAAATTCGTCAAAACGGATTTATAGCGAAAGTGCTACGATGACTGGTTTTTGCTATATCAAGCCCTAGCATCGTAAGTGCAACAAGTGTCATAAATGCCATATCATGCCTTCTTTCAGGCTAGCTCTGATACCATGTTAAATTTTCAGAATTTACTTCAATATGATCTAGGATCTTAACTGAGAGAACAACATGTACAGCATATCTACAGCATATCAATCATGGAGACAATAATGCAAGCACACAAGAGACACAAAGATTTACTTGGGGAAAACCATAAAGGTGAAAAACCCCAATAACTTCCTCAGAGATAGATAGAGCAATGATACAACCAACCAAGAGATAGACATAACCTAGCAGCAGATCCTCCTCCTCCATAAGTGCGCCTCTCCTCCTTGAGAGCATGTGTGAGAAGTGAGTGAGTAAATAGAGTGCCTCCCACACTCTATTTATACTTGACTTGACTTGCCTTTTTACCTAACTCATGTAGGCTCGAACTTTACCACATAACATAACGCTGAGTGGGCCGACCCCCAAATAGAGTGGTCTAATAACCCTTTGACCCACATGGCCGACCCCCAATAGGGTGGTCTAATAACCCTTTGACCCACATGACTTATACAGGGCCGACCCCAAATAAGGTGGTCTAATAACCCATCAAGTATAAGTTACGACACTTACAATATAAATGACGACACTTCCTTATAGAGGAATAATACCATCTCTATAGGAGTACATACAACATATATGAAATACATTCCAAAGTTACATATACATCAACAATTTAAGCCTTAATACTAAGACCTAGACGCCGTGATGAGGATCGGCGAAGAGACAAACAAAACTACGCAATGGTCGGTGGGGTTAGTGTTAAACACTACGACCGGTCAGTGGGACCAAGCTCAAAGGAAAGCAATCGATCGACGAGAAATAGGCCAAATAATGGTGCAACGGTCGGCAAAGAAAAGATCAATATCAGCGCAATCGATCGGCGAAAGGTAAGTTATGAACTGCGACTGATCGACGCATATAATCCTAAAGGTTGCAATTACTTCAAAGATGGAAACCAGTCGGCGAGACCAAGTTGGAAAACAGCGCAACGGTCATCGAGAGAGAGACTAAAAGATTGCGACCGGTCGGAGAATTTAAGTCTAAAGGCGGCGACCAAAAGGAGACTGATCGGGAAAAAATTAAACAAAAGGGTGTGACCAGTCTTGGAAAAAACATCAAAAACTTGAGATCATCAAAATCTAAAAAGAGCCTTAGCCAAAAAGGCAACCTTTTTCAAACTTCTCTATAGGGAAAACCAAGGGCAAAAGCTAGACTTTAAAAAAGACTTCAAAATTTTGGAAAAATAAAAGGAGGGGCCCTATTATTTTCTGAAAATTATGGGGATCAGGTTGTAGCAACAACAGTAACATAATCAATACTATAAGAAAAAACTTCAAAAGTGGTAAAGACCTTATGTAGAATTTTTCAGGATTTTTTTTTTTTTTTTGCAGGCAAGAAGTATGTGAAGAAATGACTATTTTGATAAATATGTATGTACGTCCATTGGATAATCAATGTTTATTTGAATGAATAAAATATTTGTTCTTCAAAAAACTAATAATAATATGTGTGTGTGTGTGTGCACACACATATATACGAAGGATAAGTCAGTCTAGGGATATATAGAAGAGAGGAGAATAGAGAATTGATGATTATAATCATTGTACACATTTGAACTTGATTTTGATATCTTAATACAAGACTAGTGATGAGTAATATTGTGTTGTGACCACAGTTTAATATTGTAGTCTTATTCTGTAGTCTGTCAGAAGCTAGGCATGGCCCACTGTGCTAGTATACATTGCATTGTATCAGCTAGTTAGTTTCTTTTCATTTTCTGATTTAGATTAGTTCATGTTATTTAGTTTTTCATTCCTTTGTTATTAAAATTTGGTTTGATGTTTCTTTATAAATTCCAACTAAAGAATGCAATGACAAGCTATACAAACAATTCACCCACTGATGGTCATTGAACGAATTGCTCAATATATGGTAAATTGTGATTGCAATTGCATACTAGTATATACCAATTCAATGCTTGAATGTATTTATGTGGTGTAGGTTTGTTTAGTTAATCTCCCGCCTTTCAATTTTAGTCATAAAATATTTGGTTTCATATTGATGAATATAGTTGATTTGTGTATTTAAAAAGTTGTTGAGGATATCTACCCACCAATTTTTGTTGAACAAATTGCTTGAAATGATTATTGCAAGAACATTCTTCCCTTTGAGATAAAATGAAAGATTGTAACATGATGTTATGAAATTTTGATTTAGTACATGGTAGTTGAAGTGTTTAGAATTATTCATCTATCATAATTGTTTGTTTGATTGCTTTCTCTTGAATAGTTAAGAGTCTTTCATAAGTAGAGGTCTTCCTATTGAAATAGAAGTTGTCAATAAGTTCCCCCTTCATATATAGTACCTATGTTTCATAAGGATAGGTCCTTAGTCGATAATTAAATGTAACACAAATTAAAAGCATGTAAATTGCCTAACATTTTTGGCATCATTGCTAGGGAAATGCTAAAATAGATTAGAGCATTTATAGATTTTGTTTTTACTAGCTTGTATTAGAATTATTTTGCATTTGATTTCTTTCATTACTATCATTTTAGATCCAGTGGATTAGAGATGGTACGATGAAAATATTAGCTCACTATCACTACTGCAAAAAGGACCTTTAAAGGTGGTCATTTTCTGCCCCCAAAAGTGGATTTGGAAGGGGTTTTAGCATTAGCGACGGTTTTGAAAAATCCCCTAAAGGCACCACTACTAAAAATCAAGCCTAGTTAGCAGCGGTTTTTGAAGAAATATATATCGCCCCCAAAAGTGACTTTTAGGGGTGGTTCCAAACAACCCCCAAAAAATTACTTTTGGCGGTGGTTTGGAACCGCCCCTAAAAGTCACCTTTTGGGGGTGGTTCTGAACCACCCTTAAAAATCACTTTTTGGGGGCGGTTTTGAACTACCCCTAAAAATCACTTTTGGGGGCAGTTTTGAACCACCCCTGAAAATCACTTTTTGGGGGTGGTTTATATCTCTTCAAAAATTGATACTAAAAGGAATGACCTTTAGCAACAGTTCCTTTAGGGGGATTTCAAATCCCCCTTGAAAAGTGACTTTTAGGGGAGGTTTAGAACCTCTGCATAGAAACCTACAGGGGTGGTTTATATCTATTCAAAAAATCCCACGAAAAGGCTTGACTTTTAGCAGTGGTGCTTTTGGGGATGATTTGTAACCACCATTGAAAATTGGTTTTTGGGGTAGTTTAGAACCCCCCTCATTGTAACCTATGAGCGAGGTTTAGAAATATCCTCATAGCATCTTTTGGGGTTATTTAGAAACCCCCCTCGTAGAAGATTATTAGGGTGGTTTAGAACCCGTCTTGTAGAAACTTATGAGGGTGGTGTATAACCCCCCTCATAGCAACCTATGAGGGTGGTTTAGAACCCCATCATGGCAACTTATGAGGGAAATTTAGAAACCCCTCTCGTCAGAACATACAAGGGAAGATTTAAACCCCGCTTATCGAAACATATCATGCCAATTTAGATGATCCACATCGTAGTTGGCATTTATTGACGGATGTTGACTTCAACACATTTTCGACCAGTCATCGCTGTTGATACAACTTCGACAAGTTTCGACGCGACATGACTTCGAAAACTTCAGTACTTCAACAGGTTTTCAATTTTGACACAACTCCAACGAGTCTCGACTTTGACATACTGCGACATGTTCCGCACCTTCGACACGTTCTACAATCTTGCAGTTAGCGACATCGACAAGCAACGTCGACATGCGACCAACGACTGTCGAACTACGACAGACTATCTCTCTGTCTTCCAGTCGACTGTAACGGTTGAACTGTCGAAACCGTTCTAACTTCTTCTTTGTAAGTGAACCTAACGGGAAGGCACCCAAGTGTCTCAGACTTCTTTATAAGCATGTAAACTATTGTAACATACAGCTTATCTTGATCAATCTAGAATAGTTCGCATTCCTGCATATTGTCTGTGTGTATTTGTGTTTATATGTTTTGGGTAATCCTGCTTTTGCTCATTCTGTTTATTAGGCTTCCGCCATAATAGAGCCGACTCATTTAGTCTAACTTTTTTCCCCCTCATGCTTCCTGGACACGACCCGAATCATTTGTATCAGAGCACACTCAGTTGTTTTCATGCCTAAGTTCTGTGTATACACTTCTCTCGAAGTTACCTGATTTATGTCAGTTCAAACTCGCTCGCAATCTCAACAATCCAAGTAGACGCGATCTCCAGAAATAACAGAAGAAACAAACGATAGAAATGCACCTGACGAGACAGAACAACTTATTGAGCAAGCTATGGCTCGACAACGGACTCAAATGTTCACCTAGTTCAACGATATTCTCATGCGATTCGCTTCGACATCCAAAGGATCTTCGACAAGAACTCACTCCGATAAAACTAGTCCCTTCAAAGTGCAAATGAATCTGGACATACCGAATCTTGAAGGTAAGATTGACGCAGAATCAATCGACAATTGGGTGCAACAATTGGAATTCTATTACACTGTAAATCAACTCTCAAAAACTGAAAAATATCACCATTGCATCCTTAAAGATGTCTACTTCCGTGCACTATTGGTGGGAGAACCTATTGAAAAAGATGGAGAAAAGCGGAGAATCCATCGAAACATGGGATAAATTTGTCGAATACATCCAGAGGATTTTTAACCGCCTAAATGCCTCGAGCAGCAGTATAAGAAGTGGCAGCAGCTAAGGCAATGGAAAGACCAATCAATATAGAGTTACACTAACAAGTTCTACCAACTCATGGCAAGAATTGGCGTCTAAGAAGAAGAGAAATTGCTTGTTCTAAAATATACTAGTGGATTGTCCTAGTACATCCAGCAGGAGATGGAATTTCTGACTGTCAATACGCTTGTGGATGCTTTCCACTGCGCCAGCAAAATGGAAACCAAGCATAAAGGAAAAGCATGTTTCACGACAAAGCCGACATCAGGACGACCACCCAACAAGAAGGCACCAACCGACTTCGACAAGTCAAAATATTCTCAGTCCACACTGCCAAAGCCAGATCACGGAAAGAAGCCTTTTCACAAGAGGGAATGTATTAAACAACTGTCGACCAAAAAATGGTGCGATTACCACCACTCATCTTGGCATGATACATCTAAATGCAAAGCTCGGAAGACATTTCTAACGAAAGTGTTGACCTTCGACGTGTTCGACAAGATGGTGGAAGAATCAGATCCAAACTTGACGACCCTTTTGACCTCGACCACTCGAGCAACATCGACTATTTTCGACGAGGAGGAGCGAGAGTGCCTGTTCCATACACAAATATGGGTCCAGAGCAACCCATTGCATTTTATTGTGGACAACGGGAGCCAGAAAAACTTCGTTTCTGAAGAACTTGCGAAGAAACTAGGTCTTGTTACCACTCTGCATCCTCAGCCTTACAACATCGGTTGGATGAGGGATGGACAAGAACTATGGATCACTCGACAATGCAAGCTCACCTACTTCATAAAACCTTTTGAAGATGAAGTACTATGTGACATGGCACCACTCTTCATAGTCGACGCCTTGTTTGGGAAACCTTACCTCTGGGATAGACATGGAAGTTATCAATCACGGCCTCAGAAGGTGATTGTCAGAATCCAAAATCGATGGTTCAGCATACCAGAGCGTCAACCTACACTGACGGTTGCACTGATATCTACCAAACAGACAAAGAATCTCATCAATCACACTCAGAAGTTCACATTAATCATGATCAAGATGCAACATTCTAAGAATACTGAAGCAACAAGTCGCGTCACCAACCAATGCGGTTCTCGACAGAAGAAACAAGTTGATCATATTCTTGATGAGTATCAAAACCTCTTTCAATCTCCAAACGGAGTACTGGAGCATGTCAAGTAAAACACTCCATTAAACTTGTTCCTGGTTCTTCTTTTCCTAACGCATCTGTTTTTAGAAGATCCATTCTCAAAAATGAAGAGATTCACAGAAAAATCCAAGAATTAATCGACAAAGGTCACATCCGTCCTAGCTCCTCTCCTTTTGGAAGTCCAGTCATCCTAGTTCCGAAGAAGGACGGGACTTGGCGCATGTGCATCGACTACAGAGCTCTCAACAAAATATCTGTGAAGAATCGCTACCCTCTGCTGCAGATAGACAAACTTATCCACTGTCGGGAAGGTGCTAAATTCTTTACTAAGCTCGACCTCAAGTTGGGATACCATCAAATTCTAATCGAGCCCTCAGATGTGTGGAAAACTGCTTTCAAGACCAAGGAAGGATTGTTTGAATAGTTAGTCATGCCTTTCAGCTTAACCAATGCACTTGCAACCTTCATGCGACATATGGATAACCTTCTTCGACCTTTCATCAGCAAATGGGTTATTGTCTATCTCTACGACATATTTATTTTCAATCGATCATGGGAAGAACATGTCGAACATCTTCGGCAAGTCCTCGACACTCTCCTGCAACATCAGCTCTATCTGAACATGGACAAATGCTCTTTTGCGATGACCAACATCAAATATTTGGGGTATGTAATTGACTCTACCAGAATTCACGTCGATCCAGACAAAGTATAGATCCTCAAAGCTTGGCCCATTCCTATAAGCATTCAAGAAGTAAGAAGTTTTCTTGGTTTGGAGAATTTCTATTGATGGTTCATACTCGACTTCAGTCACATAGCCCGACCCTTGAATCAGTTGACGAAGGGAAATGGGAAAACTGTCTTTCAATGGACAAAAACACATGAAGCAACTTTTGAATAGCTCAAACACAGGCTCTGCACTGCACCAGTACTTGTGTTACCTGATTTGCATCAGCCCTTCAAGATTGAGACAGAAACATCGGACTATGCCTTGGGCCTTGGACATAGTGATCACTCAGTCTGGTCACCCAGTCACTTTTCATTCCGAGACTTTTAATGACACAGTTAGAAGATACTCGACGTATGAAAAAGAACTGTACGCCATTGTGCAAGCTCTCAAGCAATGGAGGCATTACATCCTTGGCAAGGAAACAATCATTCTCACTGATCATAAGCCTCTACAGTTCACTCTGACACAATCAAATTTGTAGACAAACCAACAACTCAAGTGGATTAATTACCTACAACATTTCCAATTGGTGATTAAGTATTATAAAGGTAAATTTAACGTTGTCGCTGATTGCCTCAGTCGACCACCCATTACTCTCCTTTTGACAGTGATGAGTATGTAGGGATACGACATGAACACTTGGAAACAGTTGTACGAGGACGAAAATGACTTCTTAGCAGTCTACCAGCAATTACAGACTAACAATTCATCGGCCTGAGACTCTGACTACTTCCTGAAAGACACCTTGCTATACAAGCTTGGACAACTTTGTGTGCCGACTAGTGAGCAACAACAGCAGCTTATTTTGGAAACACACTACAGCAAGATTGCAAGAAACTTTGGAGTAGCAAAGACCCTTTCTATTCTACAGAAGTATTTCTTCTAGCCTACACTTAAATCCGGCGTCAACAAGTACATTTGATCATGCATGGTTTGCGCCATTGCTAAACCTCCTAATCGATGAGAGGGATTGTACACACCTCTTCCAGTTCCTAGTCGACCATGGTGTTAGCACTTAGATTTTATTCCGGTTGTAAGAAAATAAGACCTAAGGTAACCTATTTCAAACCAAGCTTTAGGTAGAAGAACTAGCCATTTTCTCTACCAGAGAGAGCTCTCTCTTTGATATGTATGTGAAGGCTAAAATATACAAAGGTTCCTTTAAAATTTCTCAAAAAATATTTTCTGGTCGAAAAGGTAAACAAGAAACATTGGGCATGGAGTCAAGGCTTTCAAGATATATAATAAACCAGCAAGAGATTTTCACCATATAAATTTACGCAGAGGCAAGATAGTAATCAAGTTACAGTCAATTTGATTTTTCAGGCGACATAGAAAGAAGTAAAAGACATTCCATCAACAACAGGTATCTATCCAGGATAAATCTATTGTCAACTTTGGAGAATAAAATGGATATTTAAATGCAGATAAAATGAGGCATAACCAGTATGAATCTCAAGTTATTTCAAATGTTCATTTAAATATAGAAGAAAAACATCATGGGAAATATAACGAAGAAGGTAAACATGCACATATAAAGATAAGGAGAATAACAGACTGCAAGACTGATTAACTCATGAATCTCTGGTATCAAAAGATAGGTATCATCACTGTACTGCCTTTATTTCAAAAATAAACTTCAAAACATACTTGTTTCTCAAAAATTTTCCAACCCCTTCAACAATGACCTCCATTGTTTTTTATACAAAATTTTTAGAAGAAGTTTCACATAACTGCTTCTTCTAATCAATAATTTAAAAAACTTAACTAAAAGATAACTGTCTTCGAGCAACCCATAACTGTCTTTCAAATAATATTACAAATTTAAAATAAGATTGTCTTTTGCCACTTGGCAAAATCTTTTGAATATCATCTTCTCGCCACATGGCAAGAGTTTCAAATGCATTTAAGTATGAACAGAGTATCTGGTCTTTCCGTACTTCTCCACATAATTCCACTGGTCAGCCGTGGGTAAGTCATAATTGGTAATTTCCTTCACCAAGACTCGCATCTCGATATGACCTGCATAAGAAATAGGGAGAAGGTTTGCACTAGTTGAAATTAACATATTTAACATTTCAAATTCCCCTGACATTTTCTCCATTAGAATTTTTCCTGTGAGCATGTGATCTAGCTGCTGGAATTTTCGGTGATCCATCCTGATATCAAACAGTAATCTTTTATAATCATTTGGAGGGATTAATTCACTATTTTCATTCCAGAAAGATGGGAATCCTTTATTCACTAACTTGTCAAATTGCTTTTTGAACTGGATTACTTCTTTCCTTATTTCTCCTGCTTTGGCCTCGATGTTTTCGACATGTGAGTATTTGCACAAGATCCTTCTGGCCCAAGTGATGACAGAAATTCTGTTTGTTATACTCATGGCTGTCAGGTCTGCCTCGGATAAACTATTTAAAAATGTTATTGCTCTCTGGGCTATTTCTTTCGGCTTTCTATTTAAGCTTTCCCTGACTGCCCGGCAGCTGTCGAAGGCATCTTTGGCTACCTTTTCTTTAACTCTTATATAATCCAGATATGGCCTAAGTTTTTCAACTTCTTTAATGATCTGGTCCCACACCATATGTTTACATCCCTGCATAGCAGCTTGTCCTGTTGCATGAGCATCCAATCCTTTATTATTACTGCTTAATTCCTGATTATTTGCCTGCAAAGTTTTTATTTCTTTTTCTTTTGCTTCATTTTCTTCTTTTAATTTCTGTATTTCTGCCTTTAACAATTTGATTTCATTATCTTTTAAACTTATTTGTGACATTGCCTGTGAAATTCCATCTACACTGGTCTTCTCTTCTTCCGAGCCTGTCTGTACTTGCTGTTGACTATTTTCTGCTAATTGTTTTCTCGCTGTTGCCAACTGTTCTTCTAACATGAACCTTTCATTTTCCCAACTATCTTTTTCGTCAGAGAGCTTTAGCATTTTAGCTGTGACATCACTGACTTCGTTAGATAACTCTTCTTTCTCTTTTTCTAATATTGTCAATTCTGCACCTTGAATGAGTACAGCATCTGGGATTTTTAATTTTTGTCTTAATGTTAAAATCACCTCTTCCTTCTCCTGGAGCAGTTTAGTGGCTGCAGCTCCATCTTTATTAGTTAAGTCTATTTGCAGCTTCTTAATTTGCTGTTGTCGAGACTTATTCTCTGCCTTTTCTTGTCTCAACTGATTATTTAATTTGTCTACAGAATTCTTCAGTTTGTCTGCTCTCAATGTGGCCCCCAAATAGTCTGAGTATATGACCTCTCCAGCTTGTCTATGTAACAAAATTTTATCAGGGGCATTTATTTTTGACAAATCTATCTTCATCTCTGAGATCTTGTTTTTGGTCACAACTGAAAATTTTAAAGAATTTTCTTTGATGTTCCTGCTGGTGAATAAGCTTACTTCATTATTTGATATATTCCTGACCTTTGGAAACAATAGACTTGTTTGTTTCGCGGATTCTTGTTTGTTTTTACTATGTTCATCAAATACATCCATGAAATTTTTGGGTCTATTTACATCATCCCCTACAGGGGTTTCTTCAATGTTGTATTCCTTCACTGTAACCTCTGGTATTTCATCTTCTGTCGCTTTTGCTTCTTCTGAAATGGTTTTCAATTCCTGTGACTCGTCAGTTTTCAATCGTTTTCCTTTTTCTGTCTCTTCATCATCGATGATCATAATGTCCTGTATAGGTCTTTTGGACCCCACTAATGCAGTATTTATTTCGCTTTCTGTTTCCGCCGTTGCTTCTTCCAATGACCCTTCTTTGTAGGACTTGTCTGAAATAATTTCTTCCTTGTATTCGAGCCAGTTGGCTCTGTCTGCCATCCCTTCAACAGTTTGATGATTCAGAGCCTTAATACGATGCTCAATTCTTCTTTTGGATATGATATTTAATGGGTCATATTCCAAGGCTGCATCTGTCTCAAAATTCATGTCTTTTAACAACTTCTCTATATATACAGCAGCGTTCTTATTCTTTATTGTGAACGGACCTAATGTGAAAGGGTATTTAATGTCCATTGCTTGTCTGTGGACTAAAAAATTGTTATCTTCTACAATCAACTTCTGTCTTAAGAACTCTAAGGCAAAAATCCTCAAGGTGAGGAATGCTGGTAGCACATAGGGTTTATGCTTGAATCCATACAATATGACCACTGTACTATCTTTCGATAAAAACCAGTCTCCTGTAGCATACTCTGTATTCAGTTGCATTGATACTTGCATTTCCGGCAGTACCCTAGGCAGACTTTTTCCGAAAATCATCTTAAAGATCGTCGAGAGCATGTAATTGATAAAATTGAAAATATTATTTTCCAGTGGAGTTGTGAAAATAATCTCTGGGAACTGTAATTCTTCTTGGCTGGATACCATAATCATTCTCATTAAAAAGGCTTGAAACCTGAAATGTCTGTGCGTGGAAAAATTGACCATCTGGTCATGCATCTTTTCGGCTATGAAGGCTTCAAAATTTAGTCGAGGAATTTGACTTTCGTCAATTCCCGACTGGACTATACTTATTCTGTACAATAAACTCAATTGAAACTCAGTTATATACAAATCCGTATCTAACCCTAAAACTACGGCCAACAGTGTCAAGACCAACTGGGTATTCTCGTTAAAAAGGTTGATATCTAAAGGGTAAGGGAGTTCAGAAATGCTAGTCTCTGGTCTGAGACACGTCAACAAAAACACTTCCCTGTCACTTTGAGAAGCGTGATGAAAATTTTCAATAATCGAAACCTCAGAAAAAACCTCAGGGACTAGGGTTTGGGGCAAATCTATTTCTAGGGCTCTAATCACTTCGGCTGACTTGATTTTGCAAATGGCTCTAGTTTTCTGACTGTTCAAAACAACCCTTTCTTCCCGTGAATAATTTTCGGCACACCAGGAGACAAATTCTGGGAAAACAGGAAATTGGTCAGGGCAAAAAGCTATCAGAGATGACTGGTGAACTCTATGCGGGTCTACACCCTCTTTTAATAGCTCAGACAACTTAATTTTTACGTCGGAGACCGGGAACCTAATAAGGGTATCAAAAACATCTTCATCTCTGTCTTCTAGGGCATCTTTTGACCTAAAAACGTCCATATCTTGCACAGTCTCCATTTAAATGCTTCTTTTAAACAAAATTCCGTTTAAAGAGTGTGACAGGTCACCAGACCCTACCTGTAAGTGCTTGCTTTTCGCCTTCTGTCGCAATCGCCGGCTTCCACCAGTCTTCGGAACTCTCTAGAATAACGACACATACAAAATGCCGTTATGTGGAGCCCTTTCTTTTTATATAATCCTTTTTAGAATAACCTCCTTGCACCTTTATGAACGCGGGTCATCTCCAACCATTGATCTTTGAACCATTATTTTGAACCGTCAGATCTTGTCCCTCTTTATTCCACCGGCAGTATCCGCGATCGAAAAGGTGGTTTCCTTTTCCGGTTTGCTCCCCGCGCGGATTAATCACATGTTGACACCTGTTAAGGCGGTTTATTTACCGCGACCGCTTTCCTTTATATCCCGTGTGCATGTTCATGGTAGCGGATGAAATATTGGCCGTCGATTTGATTGAGATGTGTATCAGCCTTCCGATCATTATAAAGTATAACGCCACGCGCCATGGCTCTAACAAGCTATCCCTGTTCGCCACGTGCTAGGACCCACCTTGCCACGTAAGGTATCCTTCCATATTTCCGTAATGGGTGGTTTCGCGCGGCGCTATAGTGGTTTCCAATACCACCCTATCACATGCACGGATGAATAGATATTGGACACGTGCCTTGGTGGTATTATGTCTGCTACCACCTTCCACCGTTTGCTGACGATTACTTTGGCGACGCGGGATTGATATTAGCCGCAGATCTTGATCCATAATATCTCCGCCGTTGGAACCCGGCTGGAGTTTAACCTTTCCATAAATTTGCTGGCGGACTTTATAAATATGGGTTTTTATAATATATTTTTATATAAAAATCTTTATTTCAACCCTTTTGTGATGATTTCTTCTCTTTTAGGTCATTTTAGCAAAAACTCTAGGTTCCTTCAGATCTGGTGTCAACACATGGGAACCTATTTCTCTAGACTACTTGACAGGTTATCCTACTACCAAACATCAGCATGATGCAATATTAGTAGTAGTCGGCCAATTTTCCAAGATGGCCATTCTCATACCATGTAAGAAGACCACGACAGCGTAGCAGACCACTCAGCTCTTCTTTACACATGTTTGGAAACACTTTGGTTTACCCACAACCATCATTTCCCACCGAGATTCTAGATTCGTCAGCATATTTTGGAAGACCCTCTGGAAATAGTTGGACACACAACTCTCATTGTCGACAGCTTTCCATCCTCAGATCAATGGACATATGTAAGTTGTGAATTGCTTGGTAGTACAACTGCTTCGCATGTATAATCACTAGCATCGACGCACATGGGATGAAAGTCTACCATACATCCAGCACAACTACAACCATGCCCAACACAGCTCTATAGGAAATATTCCCTTTGAAGTCTATTTTGGATTTCAACCCTCAGCTCCTATCGACTTGATCATCTCCTCGACACAGCCAAACTCCAACACACACCGCAACCAGCAAGAAGTTGATAAAGCAATCAAGTTTTAAGAATAGATTTACGACATCCATAAGCAAGCACAGGATATGTTGCACAGACCAAATAATAAAGATAAGGCCCAACACGACAAGCATCGTATTCCTCATACATTCCAAATTGGGGATAAGGTCTGGCATTTATTGTCGGATGCTGACTTCAACACATCTTCGACCAGTCATCATTTTTTATACAACTTCGACAAGTTTCGACGCGACATGACTTCGACAAATTCAGTACTTCGACAGGTTTTCAATTTCGGCACAACTCTGATGATTCTCGACTTCAACATACTGCGACATGTTTCGCACCTTTGACATGTTCTACAATCTTGCAATTTGCGACATCAACAAGCAACGTCGACATGCGACCAGTGATTGTCGAACTACGACAAACTGTCTCTTTGTCTTCCAGTCGACTGTAATGTTTGAACTGTTGAAACCATTCTAACTTCTTCTTTGTAACTGAACGTAATGGGAAGGCACCCAAGCGTCTCAGACTTCTTTATAAGCATGTAAAATATTGTAACATACAGGTTATCTTGATCAATCTAGAACAATTCACATTCCTGCATATTGTCTGTGTGTATTTGTGTTTATCTGTATTGTGTAATCCTGCTTTTGTTCATTTTGTTTATTAAGCTTCCACCATAACAGAGCCGACTCATTTAGTCAAACTATTGTCCCCCTCATGCTTCCTGGACACAACTCAGATCAATAGAATCTCGCTTGTAGGAACTTACAAGGGTGGTTTATAAACCCCTCATAACAACATACAAAGATGGTTTGAAACCCCCCTTGTATATAAATCATCATAAAAAAATATTATAAATATATTACAATATTAGCAGGGAAGGGAGGAATCGAACCACCAACCTCCTGCTTGTAAAGCAGGTGCTCTTCGATTGAGCTAGCACCCTTTAATATTTTGGGAGAGGAGCTTACACCCAGAATACAAAAAAAAATCTTATTACCAATCATCTATGTTTTTTCCTTCTTGAGAATAACTTTGTTTTATATTTTGAAACTGGAACATATTTGTTTGCTATAGCCCAAATAGATGTAGTCCTCAAAAACATATTTTTTTCTATAGCCCAGACAGATGGTATTCTCTTCCAACAACTAATCTTTACATTTGAATTGTATAGTTCTATTTCTTTTATGACCCTACATAATTTTTAGGAGACAGAAGACCTTATCTTTACAAGGCCTCCCCTTATGACTTTTGTTAAAGACCTTATCTTTTCAAGGCTTCCCCTTATGAATCCATTGCTTATAAAAATTATTAAATTAATGAATTATCATTGTAATGTTAATCAGCCACTATACAAAAGTCCTTATTTTGTGCAAAGAACACTGTGGCAACAAGTTAACATCATATATCTAACTTGCAATCAAACTAGATATGACAAAACTGTTGGATGCCCATTTGATGACTATATTTGAATTTTTACCCCAACAAACTAAACCAAACATGCTTTCAAGTTACTCGATAAGAATTTCTTGAACAACCTCAAGTGGAAAATAACAACTATAATAAACCCAAGAAATTTGGCCTAAGAGGTGTATATTCTCAAATATAGCCACTCCATCCATAATTCAAGAAATATTGTTGAGTTTGAAATAGAATATCTCATATAGTAGTGAAAATTGGTAGCTCATCTTAATGCTCAATATATTGTGAACAATATGGAAGCTCATCTTGGATCAATATACAGTGAACAATGGCAGCTCGGCTCAATGCTCATATGTAAATTGCAGTAAGAGTGAACCATGAATTTCATCCTTCAAATCGGTCAAATGACTTAGTGTGAAATTCCACAGGATGAATCACTAAGCTTGAACAAACCTCACTAATTTCACAATGTTTTAATTGAGAAGAATTAGGAAGAAACACTAATCAAATCATTTATAAACCTGAAACATAGATGAAAAATTGTTTTTCATACATTCTTCAGCAATAAGATGGAAATCAAAAGATTTTACAAGAGAATGAATTTGGTAGCCTCTGATAGGATTCGAATTCACCTCAAGTGGAAGGCTTAGTTAGCATTGGAACCATCTCCCGCGAAGGTCTAGTGGCCACCAATGATGAATGGCTAGTCAACTAAGGTGGACTGCCGCATGACTGAATCATTGGGGTTATAAATTAGGGAAGGAGACTCCAAGGAGGTGCATAACTATCTGACAATGGTAAAAAAGGGAACTCCTACACTTAGTAGTAGTGAAACTAGGTGTAACAGTCAGTTAACAGGGTAATCAAGGGGACACGGCACCCCAAATCATCGAACTGACTGTACTGACTCCTAAAATCATGCATGAGGGATCCTTTGGACTTCAATGATGGAACCAAGGCACTCTGAGTGGATAAGATGGATAATGATGACAAAAGTTAATCTCTCAGGGGGGGGATAAGGACTAGGTACTAGGAGACTCACCTACCACTGCATGGAATACATGCATGCAAAGGATGCAAAAGAAAGATGAGATGGTTAGAATATTCCAAGACCCCCCCTTAAGCATAACTTCAAGGAAAAATAGAAGTCAATAAATGGGAAAAAATAGGGCCTTGGTTACTAAGACCAATGTTCAACCCATACAACAGTCTAAAATAATTGAGGAAAGAGGGAAAACACGGTGGGAACAAACCCCCCCCATCAAAATAGACTCTAAAAAATATAATCAACCAAGGTGTCACTCACCCCAAGAAGGCATCATAGATGAGTGAAATTTTCACTGAAAATGTCTTGGTGAAAATATCTGCAATCTGCTCTTCTTAAGGGTAGTAGAGTAGTTTGATGGTACAATCATGCACCAATCCTCTGATATGGTGCATGTGTATCTCTATATGCTTGGTTCTCTATCTCTGAACCAAATCTATGGAAAACCTGATAGCATTCTCATTGTCATAGAACATGACTGGTGAAGTACTATAGTTAATACCAAACTTTGACAAGATGCCCTACAACCAAATGCATTGTGTGGCTGCATTTACTGCACCTATGTACTGAGCCTCAGCTGAAGAAAGAGAAATAGTTTCCATCTTTTTTCTCGACCAACAAATAGGAATGGATCCAATCATGAAAACAAAACCTGATGTAGAATTCTGATCTGAGTTGTCTCCATTCCAATCTGAATCTGTGTACCCAAATAGGTTCAATGGAGACCCAACTGCATAGTGATTACGATAGGTCTTCGTCCCTTGAACATAGTGCAAGATCCTTTTGGTTTCCTTCAAGTGAAGCTGATGAGGTTCTTGCATGTATCTAGATACATCACTCATTGCATAGGATAGATTAAGGCGACTATGTGTAAGAAACAAAAGACTCTCGATTAGTTGTCAATACAAGGTACTATCCACCAATGGTTAAGAAGAACCATGTTTGAGACTAACACCTGAAAGAAAAGGAAATGCTACTAGTTTTCATTCTGTCATGTGAAACCTATCAAGTAGATGTGATGCATACTTCGACTGTGTAATCTTGATTATGGAATCACTCTGAGAGACTTCAAGACCAAGAAACTACTTTAGCAGTCCCAAATATGACATAGAGAAGGCATTGTGCAAGGTTGTTTGATAGATCTAATGCATGAAGAGAGACTCCATGTAATCAGTAAATTATCAACATATAGGAAAATAAGGAGAAGATATTTACCATCATCCCTCATGTAGACATTGGAATCAAACTTGCATCTCTAAAAATCTTGTGATAGTAGCAAGGAGTCCATCTCTGCATCCCATGATCGGGGAGCCTACTCAAGAACCCATATAAAGACTTCCTTAATCTGCACACTAATGAAGGATCATCAATGTATCCTTCAGGTTTCTTCATGTAGATCTCATCGTCTAGATATCCATGAATAAATGCACTCTTCACATCCATGTGATGCACCTCCCAGTACTTGGATGCAGCTAGAGCCAAAACAAGACGGATGGAGTCCATCTTTGTAGCTGAAGTGAAGGTATCTCTATAGTCAATCCATTGAAATTGAGAGAATAATTTAGCAACCAAGCAAGCCTTATACTTGCATGTTACTCCATCTGATCCCATATCTGTTTTGTATACCCACTTACACTAAACAAGCTTCCTTTCTGGACAGAGAGTAACAAGCTCCCAAGTCTCATTTTTATGAAGAGATTGCTACTCTTCATCTATAGTTGTTATCCATCTTGGATCTTGGGAGGCCTCAAAGAAATTTTTTGGATCTGATCCAACCATTAAAAAAGCATCTATCTGAAAGAAAGGGATATGTATGAGAGAGTGCAAAACTTGCACTTTGATATTGAGACCTGGTTCTTCTTGGATCCTGTGGATCCCCAACAAGGTCACCAACAGATTCTATAGTCTTTGTAGACCATCTTTGAAGTGGTCCTAGATCTTATGGTACTAGATCTCTAGTTTCTTGTGGATCTAGATCTAGCATGTGCTCATCTTCACTTTCTGAATCAGATTTTGAACTTTCATGGATAGATGATTCGCTATCTTGTTCAACATATTGTGGTGGAATAGTTGGTAATATTTATGCTTCAACATGGTGGGCATAAGGCAATGGCCATTCTTCAAACTAGACACTTCTTTCAAGGAAGGTGTGCATGGTAGATAGATCCAATAGTTTATAGGCTCTTGTATTTTTTGCATAACCAACCAATATGCACTCTTTTCTTTGACGCTCTAAGGCTCTCCTCTTCTTTGAAGGAATCCTTGACCAATCTTTGGAACCAAATAATTTGAGATGAGACACATATGTCTTGTATCAATCCAGGCTTCGAATGGAGTTTTTCCTTTTAGTCCTTTGTGTGGAACTCTGTTCTCAAGGTATGCAGCATAGTTGACATCTTCTGCCCAAAGTCTAGGAGCCAATGCTTTAGACTCAAGCATGCATGTAGCCATCTCTTTTAGAGTTTTGTTCTTTCTCTCGACCACGCCATTCTGTTGCGGTGTGTATGGAACAGTGTGCCTCATTTCAATACCTTCATCTGAACAAAATAACTAAAACTCATTCTTCACATACTCTCCTCCATTTTCATTATGAAGGACCTTGATATTATTTATTGTCAATGAAATTTTCTACAGAAGCTTTAAAATTTTTGAAATATTCAAAGACTTCTGATTTCAACTTTAGAAAATATACCTAGATGAATCTCGAATAGTTATATATGAATGTTAATATGTATCTAGCATTATTCAAAGATAGGTGAGTGAGAGGTCCTGAAATGTCACTTTGAAACAACTCGAGAGGAGATGAGGCTCTCTTTACCTTTCATTTTTCAAAATTGTGCTCCAGATGCTTATCAATCAAGCAACCTTGACAGGTTCCCTTAGCAAATCTGATGTTTGGGAGGCCTTCAACAATGTTTTTATTGTGCAGTTCTTGCAAATATTTGTAGTTGAGGTGCCCAAACCTCTCATGCCAAAGTCTAATCAATTCATTTTCATGAGTAAGAAGTACACTTTGTGTTGAGTAAGGCAATAAATGAGAGAACTCGTACAGAGTTTGGAATGGTGATCTGCAATTCCTTGTGCAATGATTTTCCCATAAGAGATCTCATGTATCTCAACTATAGTAGGAGTAAAAATTACTTTCTTTGAAACTCTTGTATGTTTCATTTGATACACTGAAAGAAGGTTTTCTTCCAAGACAAGAACATAGAGCACATCATTGAAGTATTCACGATCAATATTGATCCTTCCAATTCATTTTGAAGGAAATTTTGAATCATCTCCCATTAGGATGGAAGGCCCAATAGTAAGTTTGAATTATGAGAAGAGATATCTCGATGTAGGCATGTGTCTGGAGGCTCCAGAATCTATGATGAAAGAAGATGCATTCGAAGTGCCAGCCATGAGTGCATGAAAACTCTCTTTATCTTCTGATTTAGAATTAGCTTCTTTCCTCCTAGCACCTACAGGTACTTGAAGGTTGTTTTTATCCAAAATATGATCCATGAGATCAATTGTCTTATTCATGCAAGCACTTTCACGATGAAAACCTTTGTTGCAATAGGGACATTTGATCTTCTCCTTTTGATTTTTCTTTCCTCTCTTAGAATTTGAAGTTCCCTCTAACTATTTGGGAGACTCCTTTTACTTCTGCTCATACTATTTCTTCTCCTTTCCTTTCTTCTTTCCATGACCATTTGCATTAATTCCTTCTCCAACATCAAGAGCTTGATCCCTTGATGGTTTTATGACTCCCATCTGCACCAATTTGTCTTTCTACTTTGCGAGAGATAGGCTAAATGCATCTAGAGTGGGCATCTTCCAATTTGGGATGGATAATTTTGCTGTCACGGAAGGTGGATATGGATACATAATAGTTTGGTCCCAATTTTGATAGAATAGAAAGAATAAGCTACCCATCCTTCTTCTCAATATTACACATCTTTAGCTACATAACCAAGCTCTTGAATTTAGTGAAGAAGTATGTGATGGATTCGAAACTTCTGGGGCTCAGAGAGATCATCTCATTCTCCAATTTATTCCGCCTCAAATAATCTTGCTTCCCAAATAAGGATTCGAGCTTTGTCCAAATCTCCATGGGAGTTTTCAGACTGCATAGATGAAATATTAGATCCTTGGATATGCTTAGGCATATCAAACCATACACTTCATCAAGCTTGTTCAGGTACTTGGATTTATCTGATGCACCATTTGGTTCGACTTCAACACCCTTGAGCACCCTCTAGATACCTTTGTTGTGCATGAAGATCTCCATTTGATCCTTCCATTCAAATAAATTGAAGGGAGTGAGATTTGGAATTGAAGATAGATCCATTGTTGGTGATTGAATGTGCTTTTGATGATGGAATAACCTGAAAAAACAATTGGAAAATTATATTGGATGATTTTTACTGGATCTATTGATATTTTCTTAAGACAATAGGCACATATCTGCGTCCTTCACTCTTGGATAGACTCCAAAGGATTTCTCCAATGGATTCAATGCAATGGCACCAAGATTTGTTGTGAAAACCTCAATGGCTTCTAGTACATTAATGAAGGAAACTACTCATCCTAATCTCTCACAAGCTTTGATACCATGTGAAATTCCATGGGGTGAATAACTAAGCTTGAAAAAACCTCACTAATTTCACAATGTTTTAATTGAGAAGAATTAGGAAGAAACACTGATCAAATCACTCATAAAACTGAAACACAGATGAAAAACTATTGTTGATATTGTTGGGTCTAGGAAATGCCCCATTTTGGCCATCCTTATTTCATCATTTTGCCCTAATTACATCCTATTTCCATAAGCCATATATATGCCTTTCCTCTAGATCAACCAATAATATCGACAGGTATAATTCATTATTTCTTTATTCATTAAATGCCTAAGATTGTTATAGTTCAGGATCCTAGCCTTTGAATTATGTTGACTTGTGTGGTTTCATTTAGTCAAAGCTCAAAGCACAGGTGTATCATCTACCATGCCTTGGAAGCAATCATACGTGTGTTCGGGTACACAGGGTACTACCAAAGGACTGAACACCAAGAGAAACCACTTCACACAAACAGATCACAGATCAACACACCGATGTTTTGACGTGGTTTAAACCCCCTTGAGGGAAACACTCCACGGCCCCGGCCAAATAGCTTCTACGGGACAATTTATTATGCAAAGAAAGAAAGTTACAAATGAGCTTCTCATAATCGATCAACTAAACAATGACCCTCCATGCTCTTTAAATAGAGATCATGGACCAATCGGGTGTTAAGCCACGGATCAAGGTTAGGTTTGATCTAAGAGAAGTTGAGCCGTCGGATCACTCTATGTCGGAAACATATCGTGACCGTCGGATTAAGTATATACAAATGCATACTAATGCATACTAAAGAAACACACTATCCCTAACGGATATATTACACAAGTTGATCTTAACTAACTCCTAAGTGTCTAAATATCCTAACATCCCCCCTTAAGAACAACTTGGGATAGGATTGAAGGATTTACAAAGTGACACTGTTAGGAGAAGGAAGGAGGCATTAGAGCCTATCCCCCCTTAATGACAAGTTCCTGAACTCCTAACATAGATCGAAGTTTAGAAAACTTCGCTTCTGTAAGAGACTTGGTGAAGATGTCTGCAACTTGATCATCTGTAGGGCAAAAGAGCACTTCAAGAACACGATCATGAACAAGATTTCTGATGAAGTGCATATGTAGCTCAATGTGTTTGCTGCGTTGATGTAGAACTGGATCTTTGGCAAGCTTGATGGCACTTTGATTGTCGCACCAAAGTGGAGTAGGCTGCTGCTGCTCGAATCCAAACTCTGAAAGGATCTGTCGAAGCCATAAAGCTTCCTAACTGGCATTAACTGCTGCTCGATATTCTGCCTCTGCTGAAGAAAGAGCAAGAGCTTGTTGTTTCTTACAAGCCCAAGTAATAGGTCCAGATCCCAGACTGAAAACATAACCTGCAGTAGACTTTCGATCATCAGGATCGCCGGCCCAATCTGAATCAGTGAAACCCACCAACAAAGGTTTCCCCCCTGTACTGTAATGAATCCCAAACTGAACTGTACCTCGAATATATCGAAGTATTCTTTTAGCTGCTTTCCAGTGACTTTCATGAGGTGTCTGCATATAACGGGCAACTCGACCAACGGCAAAGGAAAGGTCAGGACGGGAATGAGTCAAGTATAAAAGACAACCAACAAGCTGACGATACAAGGTGGCATCTACTTCAGGTGAAGTACAAGTGGCAGAAAGTTTGACTCCAGACTGGAAGGGAGAAGGGGCTGGTGTACAATCTTCCATGTGAAAGCGACGAAGAAGGTCACAAGCATACTTAGACTGAGAAAGAAAGATTCCTTCTTTGGTTTGCAGAACTTGGAGACCAAGAAAATAATGCAAATGTCCTAAGTCTGACATTTCAAAGGTTTGTTTAAGACTGGATTTCACATGGGTTATAAGCTTAGGGTCACTACCAGTAAGAATAAGGTCATCAACATATAGAACAAGTATGATGAGATGGTTTCCTACTTTCTTGGTATAGACATTGGGGTCAGAATGGCATCTAGAAAAACCAGTGTCAAGGAGAAAGTTATCCATTTTGGCATACCAAGCTCTAGGAGCTTGCTTAAGGCCATATAAGGATTTCTTAAGGCGGCAGACAAGGCTAGAGTTATTCTGAACATAGCCAGGAGGTTGTTCCATGTAAATTTCCTCCTGTAAATCACCATGTAAGAAGGCAGACTTGACATCCATTTGATGGACTTCCCAGTTGTGTAAGGCTGCAAGGGAAAGAACAAGGCGGATGGAGTTCATTTTGGCGACGGGAGCAAAGGTTTCATTGTAGTCAATCCCTTCAACTTGGGAAAAACCTTTGGCAACTAACCTTGCCTTAAGTCTTTCAACACTTCCATCTGATGCATACTTAGTTCTGTAGACCCATTTACATCTGACAAGTTTTCTTCCTTTTGGAAGAGGTACAAGATCCCAAGTATCGTTCGCCATTAAGGAACGATATTCTTCATCCATGGCTGCATCCCAATCTGGATTCCCTGAAGCTTCTGCAAAAGTTTCTGGATCATGATTCTCGGAAACTTGAGCCAAAAGAGAAGAGGCTCGCTGAAACTGAGAACGTGTTCGACGTTGATCTCTAGGATCACCGGCAAGATCACCAGCTGCTTCACATGTTGAACGGACCCATCGAGGAAGCACTTGTGCTGGTGCAACTGGAGGAACATGAGCAGGCGGAGGTGGATTTTCATCCTCACTGTCATCATCAGAAACTGGAGTTGGAAACCTGTCAAGGAAGTTGGAAGAAGAAGAAGAAGGCACAAACGCCGAATCAGGCTCACAGGCCAAATATGGCACACTCGCCGAGTTAGGCTCGCAGGCCAAGATATTTTCATCAAATTTAACATCTCTTCTAATGATTATAGCATGAGAATGTGGTTGAAGAAGTCTATAACCTTTTACATCTTCAGAATATCCAACAAATATGCACTTTTCACTTTTAGGCTGCAATGCTTTCCGTTTTTCATCCGGAATGTGAGCCCATGCTTCACTACCAAACACACGGAAGTGACTTACATCAGGTTTAGTTTTAGTCCATGCTTCTTCCGGTGTTATACCTTGTAATGCTTTAGTGGGGGTGCGATTAACTATGTAATTTGCACAATTAATGGCTTCAGCCCAAAATTGAAGACTTAGTCCCTTAGATTGGATCATACAATTAGCCATTTCTTTTAAAGTGCGGTTCTTCCGCTCAGCTACACCATTTTGTTGTGGTGTATATGGAACAGTGTGCTGTTGTTGGATGCCTTGTTCAGTGCAGAAAGTAGTGAACTGTTTGTTAACATATTCTCCTCCATTGTCAGATCTTAACTTGATAATTTGATGACCAGATTGTTTTTCAACAAGGGCCTTGTAGGCCAAGAACATGTTAAATACTTCGCTCTTAAGTTTTAGGAAATAAACCCAAGTGCATCTGGTGTAATCATCAATGAAAGTTAAGAAATACTTGAAACCAGAAAAGGAAGCAGATGGAAGAGGGCCACACAAGTCACTATGCACAAGCTCCAAGGGAACCGAGGCGTGCCAAGAGGCACGTTTGTCAAAACTGTCCCGATGATGTTTTCCGAGTACACAACCGGAGCAAACACCATCTCTGCAAGATACCATCGGAAGACCTGTCACCATATTTTCTTTACATAGTTGTTGCAATGAGCGATAATTTAAGTGACCAAATCGCTCATGCCAAAGTTTGCTCAAGTTATCACTATGAGCAACAAAAACTGAAGGGAAAGGTGATGACCCAAAGTTGTTAAACTTGTACAACCTGGTAATATCATCAACAATTCCGGTAGCTAGAACCTGTTGAGGATCTTTAAAATCCTTGATTACAACTTGGTGAGGTGTAAAGGTCACAGTTTTACCTTCACCGGAATGAGTGATCTGATAGACTGATAACAAATTGCAGGAAATTCTTGGAACACATAGTACATCACTAAAATGACCATTATCTACTGGAACTGTTCCAGCTCCTACAACACTTAGAGATCTATCATCACCAACAAATATCTATTTGGTGTTACATTCATGCATAGTAGAAAAGATGGCTTGATCCTTAGCCATATGATAAGATGCTCCAGAATCAATGAGCCATTCATTTGAAGTAGAAGAAGAAGATGCATTATAAGAATAACCAGAAGCACAAAGTGCATGTCCATGAGAGGTAGATTCTGATGGCGAATCTAGGCTGATGTGGTGCTTCTTCATTGCTGCTTCCAAGGCTGCCATCTTCTTGAAACACTTTGATTCATCATGATTATCTTTCCCGCAATAGTTGCAATGACGCTCAGTCTTCTTGCCTTTTGGTTTGGATCCTTTGTCATTTTTTAAAGAAGGAGCTGACTGAGAGGGTTTGGGACCCTTGTTTGACTTATTATTGTGAAAATTTTGTTTCTTGGGAGGCTTGGACTTTTCTTTCTGTTGGGACAATAAGGCTTTCCCAGATGTATCTGCATTGTTGATTATTCCAAGATGAATGAGTTTATCTTGTTCCCTAATCAAGGAATCACAAAAGGATTCAAGACTAGGCTCTTGATAGCTAGCTGCATTCAATGACGCTTTCATGGAGTAAAATGTAGATACAAAAACAGAATATGCAGGTCCAAGTTTGGAAAGAATATGATAAATGCATTGTTTGTCTTCCCTCTCAATCTTACATTCTGCACATAAGAGCTTGAGAGTTTTGTACTTAGATAAATAATCTTGAATGCATGAAAAGTCACTTGGATTTAAAGAAATCAACTCATTTTCGAGTTGGTGACCTCGAATTTCATTGTGTTTACCAAACACAGTTTCCAACTTGTCCCAAGCAGCATTAGGTTCATCAATTCCAGATATGTGGAATCGCAAATCAGTAGAGATTGACATCCCAATCAATCCACGAGCTTCATCACATCTATTTGCCCATTTTATTTTCTTATCATCATCAGTGGGTTCTTTTTCTTTCCCTGTTGTAATTCTGAAAAGTCCCCTACTTCGTAGAACATCCTCCATACGAGATTTCCATGAGAAATAGTTGGAACTGTTAAGTAGAATATCACAAAGGGCGGCCATATTTGTAAATTAATGGCTGTAAAAGCAGAAACCAATAGTCTGGATGTGAAGAGCTCGAAAAAATAGCCGGTTTAAAAAAAAAACGGCACTGAAAACGGACTCTGTATGATGAAGTTATGCTTGAACAAAGAAACTGTTGAAGATGTCCCCAATAGTGACGTGGCAGCTAGAGAATGTCCAGCAAAAAAAAAGAACCCCCCTCTTCCCAAGATGAACCTTTTGACAATCACTTTACAAAAAAGTTGCTTTTAAGTGAATCACTTTTGTAAAATAAGTGATTTCACTTTTACAATGATATTACTTTTAAATAGTGCAACAATAAATAAAAAGCTTAAGTGACTCACTTGTATTTTTATTTTTTTTTATTATTTAAGTGAGATGCACTTTTACAATAAAGTAACTTGAAAATAGAAATTGCATGCACTTTTCTTTTTAAAAGTAACTTCCTAAGACTTGAACTCAAGACCTATTAAGGAATAAAGCAACTTTGGACCAAGTGAGCTAGTTTAAAAGGTATGTAAAATATGGAAATGAGGAAGGGGGCTTTTTTTTTTTTTTTTTTTTTTTTACTCTTCTTGCTCGGTTTGCGTGCTTGCCCTTTTTCCTGCAAAACAAACCACAAAACGAAACAAAAAAAACTTTTCCACACTTGTGGAGTTAGATCTTGTTAGCTTGTCCGGAAAGTCTGCGTTTTCTCTCTGTTTCTGATTTGCCGAGATCGCGCAAAGTGCACGGCAAAGAGCATACGCAGCCGAGAAAAACCCTTTCCCTTTCTGTTTCTGATTTGCCGAGATCGCTCAAGGTGCACGGCAAAGAGCATATGCAGACGGGAAAGCAACAATCCGAAACCAAAAAAATCTAACAGTAACAAAAAAATGAAATATGAGATTTTTTTCTTTTCAAAAAACGAAATAAAAAAAAATGCGTCACTGTAACATTATACCTTCAGATCTGATGAAAAATGCGTTTCTGGAGCAACCGGGAACCATTTTCGATCAAACGAAAACTATTTCCCAATGGAAACGACGCTCCGGACGCAATGGAACACCTCCCACAGCCCAGAAATGCACAGAAATACCAGAACTAGAAACCCTTTCGAGTTTTGGCAACAACAGTTCAAGATCTAGATCATAACCGGAAGCGGCTCTTCATAAAAGCTCTGATACCATATTCGGGTACACAGGGTACTACCAAAGGAACGAACACCAAGAGAAACCACTTCACACAAACAGATCACAGATCAACACACCGATGTTTTGACGTGGTTTAAACCCCCTTCAGGGAAACACTCCACGGCCCCGGCCAAATAGCTTCTACGGGACAATTTATTATGCAAAGAAAGAAAGTTACAAATGAGCTTCTCATAATCGATCAACTAAACAATGACCCTCCATGCTCTTTAAATAGAGATTATGGACCAATCGGGTGTTAAGCCACGGATCAAGGTTAGGTTTGATCTAAGAGAAGTTGAGCCGTCGGATCACTCTATGTCGGAAACATATCGTGACCGTCGGATTAAGTATTTACAAATGCATACTAATGCATACTAAAGAAACACACTATCCCTAACGGATATATTACACAAGTTGATCTTAACTAACTCCTAAGTGTCTAAATATCCTAACATCCCCCCTTAAGAACAACTTGGGATAGGATTGAAGGATTTACAAAAGTGACACTATTAGGAGAAGGAAGGAGGCATTAGAGCCTATCCCCCAACGTGACACTAAATATCCTAACAACGTGGCGACAGTTGTTACTCTTTTAGCTCGATTCCTCATATTTTCAAGGGACAACGCATCTCCCCACGTGAGTTGTAACAGATTGTTGTAACAGAGTATAGCTGCGATAGACAGGTCGCCTTCCAGATTTCTAATCCGTTGATCTATGGCTCGCTAGCATAACAACATCTTTTATGATTAAATAGCCTCATTCAATGCAGCTGTAACAATTAGTTGTGACTCTGCAGCATTTCAATCATACATCTTCATTGCTGCACGAGATTAGTGGATCATGAACTGCATTTTGTATGTATAAATATGGGAAGGCTTTCCCTGCCTGGGGTTGGTTAATCATCAATTGTTGTACGGGCTGTAACAGAGATTGAGACTGTGAATTTACATCTTTTAATGAAGAGTAGAGTTACTTCCATTTATGTGTCTTAATTCATGGTGATTCACGACATCTCTATTAGAGGGCCAGGGCCCGCCTTCTCACAGATATTGTTGATTTAGTTAGATAGTTATATTTATTCATTTCTCGTTGTGTGTTGTGGAATTGCATTAGGTGTATTTCTGATAGCTGCAACATTGAGTTTATGATTGCATTCTTTATTGGTAGTTTATCTCCTGCATATGAATAGTTGTAACTGCGTGATGTGACAGTCAACTATGTAGGTTAGTTTGATTATGCATGTGTGTTCAATAGCTATGACAGCCAAGCTCAACTCCATTCCCTTCAGTTATTTATGCTTTCTAGGATTTCTAATAGTTGTCAATTTAGAGTTCAAGCTTATGTTTAATTTCTAGTTGTTGTTGTATCTAAAATTAATTCATTAGAGTAGTCAGATTGTGATTGAGTAATAGTAGCTGCTAGATGGATCATTCTGTTAAAGATTGAATACTGTAGTTTGATAATTATAGGATTTAACTTATTGCAAAAGTAATCTAGTTCATTTATATTCTTAGATCAATAATTGCTAGGTCGATTTCTATAGGAAGGTAGCTGTACTTTAATTTCCTAGATGTATGAGTTAGATTAGTTTTCTTATGGAATGAGTTTGGTTGAGCAGATAGGTAGGATTGTTATCTCCAATTACTTTATCGACTACTGAAAGATGTTTATGCATAGATTGTGCTTATTTCCATTGAAATAAAAGACCTCCCTGGGTTTGACAATTTATATTGAGCATTATGTATGTTGGTTGTAATTAATTGACATATACGGTGACCAACATTTTGGCGCCATTGTCAGGGATGGTAATAGATAGACATAGTTAGTAGTTGGTTTTATTTGATTTCATTTTAGTTTAATCATTTACAACATGCATGAATACAAGAAAAACAAATCGGGAACCCCCTTTGAATACTAACACTGCAGGTGGACGAGGCCGAGGTCGTAATGCAAGTTTGGGAAGGGCAACATTCATCGACGATATAATTTCTAAGGATGATTCTTCTACCATACCACCGCGGACGTCTACATGAAGAGGAAATTTTGTTCCTCCCCATCTTGAGAATTCAACATCAACAATGGAGAATACAACAGGACCTTCAACTCCTGTTGCAGAAGATAAACCTCCTGAAGATAAGGAAAGCAGTGTGGGTGTACTAGATAGAGAGGAGATTTATCATATCAATGGAACTAGAGTTACTAAAGAAGTGTGGTTGGAGACTCGCCGAGTAGCAGAGGAAGAGAGGAGGCGAGAAGAAGAGAGGAGAAGAGAAGTAGAAGCAAAAGCAGAGGAAGAACACATAAAGGAGGCCATTGAATTCTAGACTAAAAACATGGCTGATAGGGAACATGAAGGCGAGAATGAACATAGGGACAACCGGGAAGAAGAAGTGGAAGATAATCAGCCTAGTAATACTGTGTCTACATTGGAATTCCCTATCCTCTAGACACCTGGAGCAGCTCCCATGAAAAACATCTCACCATCAGTTATCCCGAATTTCCATGGTAAATCTTCTGAGGATCCTGATGAATTTCTTTTTGAGTTTGATATCCTCTATTGCAGCTATGACTTTACCTATAGTGCTCAAAAGTTGAAAGTGTTCCCAGCCACCCTGAAGGGAAATGCTCTATGGTGGTTCATGAGTCTGGGTTGTGAGACCATTACTACTTGGGACCAAATGAAAAACACCTTCCTTTCTAAATATCAAGAATATTGTAGAACCAGGGACAGAAAGGAGGAATTGTTTAAAATGGTTCAGAAGGAAGAAGAGAGCTTGGAAGACTTCATGGAAAGATTGTTGTACAATTTACAAAGGTCTGTACATGTTGAGATTGGAAAATATGTACTTAAGATCATTCTGCTACGAGGAATTGGATAAGAGTTCCTTGATATGTTGAATTTGTTGGGAAAAGGGGACATCTCAAAGGAACCCTTCGAGAAGATTGTTGAATTATGTCGAAGGTACTCAAGAGGATGCTCTAGAACTAACAAACGAGACAAGGATTGCGATTAGGATGTCTTCACTAGGACATAGAAGTCAGCTAATGGAGGAGCCACTCAAGTAGAGATATGCAACTTGCTGGAGAATTTTAAAACTGATATGATGAGCTCCATTTCCTCAGAGTTAGATGTCTTAAGAGAAAAACAGAGGCAAGTTGTAGAAGACCTTAGACTTGGTGTATTCTGTCCCAAATTTAGGAAAAAGCATCCACTGAAGGAGTGACCATTGGACAAAGAAGATATGTGTAGGATATGTGAGTTGGAGCATGACACTAAGCAATGCCCCTCACTACCCAAGGTCAAGGAAATTCTGCAGGCATCTACTTCATATGTGGAACAAGCTTACTTCATTGCATAGAAGAAACCATGGCAGCCTCGCAATTAAGGTATGAATCAAGACCCATCATTTTCTTTAAATAATATGAATGGTATGAACAATATGAATACACAATTCCCTTCACATTATTCCGGTAACCATTGTTGGTTTGGTTTTGCAACCAAGCTTAGTGCTATGGGCACCTGCTAACTAGTAGCAGCAGTCTCAATATTAAGCAAACACAATGTAAACTAAATCTAAACTAAACTAAACTAGCATGTGCATTTTTGAATTAAAAACAAGAACAAGAAATATGGAAAATAAATTTGTATTGAAAAATGGGGGGGGCAAGCAAGTGCTTGCGATAATACCTCCAAGTGATGAAGATAGTTGAGAAGCTCCAAGGATGAGCAGCTCCAAACTCCAAAGGGTCCTTTCTCCAAGGTTGCTACAATGGCCAAATACTCAAGGGAGATTTTGGCAGCATGAGGATAGGAAGATGGATGGATGTGAAATGAGGAGAACCTACCACCTTTTTATATGTTTTGGTGGTGGGGAATACCATTGTGGTTTTGTGGAAACCAATGGTATTGACCAACATGGTTTAGGTACTTTTCCCTCCTTTTTCCTTTTCTGAATATTTTTATTATTTTTATTCCCTTTTTAATATTTTGGGAATTTTGGACCCTTTTTGAGGGTTTTTTATGATTTTTTAGGAAAAATACTCATTTTGAGTGGAAAAAGGGGTGTATTAAGGCCTTTTGGTGACCTTTTGTTGGCTTCAGAGGCTCAAATGGTGAAAAAGTGGACAAATGGGTCATGTGAATAGGGAAATGAGCTAGTGAGCACTTTTTGGGTGTTAACAGATTGCTCCCTGATGTGTGAGGGCAGGAGCTCATTGTATGGCCGATAGACATCATAGTTCTTTTGTCTTTTTTCTGGGGTTTGGGGAGGAGAAGAGACTGTTTGGAGTCTGGATCCATAGACCTTGGAAGCTGCAAAAAATAAACAACTGTTACATGGCCTCAATATGAATGAGGAATAATCTCTGATAATGGATGAGGCAGGCATACCCATGCTCATATCAAGACATATACATAACAATTAGTCCCAAGAAGGGGGATCTAATACATAAAAAATATACTGGTACATCATAATGGTCCAGAGGGGACATTATTTTGGGATGTACTCAATAACTGATACACTGGAATAACTGTTGAACTGCTGAAACCGAAGGTGTCCAACATCTGTAGGGACTCAATGACTGAGAGTATCTCTAAGAAGTATTTGTAACTGCATACTCGAGGGAGTATAAAACTGGGGTACATCTGAATATTGTCGCCATGCGCAACCCGAATATCTATAGAAAAAAGTGTAACTAGTTGTATCCATAGGTAGACTCTCAAATGTGGAGGTGTCAGGTGGTATCCGGGGTCTTCGACTAATAAATGAACAAACCAATGCCCTGTGTGAGTCTCAACGATGTGATCAAGGTGTTGAAGTCGAGCATGTGAGAAACAACCATTTGGAGAGGCACTAAGGACTCTTCTCAAAATGATTCATAGGAACTCATCATAAATGGTGATGAGTCCAAGACACAGGGACCTCTAGGTCTATCCTCTGGAATAAATTTGGTTGCCGTCGATAGAGGGAGACCAGCAACTAACAAGGCAATGATGTTTCCTTGATAGGAGCGCGAGGTGTAGAACTAAAGTGTGGTAGTACTGATGGTAGGACTGACATACTTGGGGGATGGGAAGTAACTGGGGTTATATATGGGAAGACTCAAACTTCCTTTGTTCAGAGCATGATGACATGGTTGACCTGGCAGCGTAAGGAACTGACTTGTAGGTGTGGGTATCACTGCTTTGAAGGACTGAAGGGTATGTTTGACCCTGGGGGGGGGGTCAAGCTGATGGGTGCTGTCGAGGGATTCTTAGGGTGACATACTGTAGAATACTCTGAACAAAGGCGACCAAAATGGGGAAGATACCCTATGAGTAGACGTGATCTGTTGTGGCACCTAGAAGCACCATTGGGTCCTTCTTCATAGTTTTAATGAGCTCCAAGAAGGGATAAAAGTGTGCTCTGAAATGGTACTGTCCTGTGGATTTGTGAGCCCAGGACTGTTCGTGCTCATTGGCGCTTTCATTTTTAAGGAGTCTGAAAGCGATAAGAAGACTCTGCATTGGTTATGACTACTGTCCTGTTGTTTTTACGAGCCTAGGATGGTGATTGATCGTGGTCGCTTTCATGTTTAGAGAGTCTGAAAGCGGTAAGGGGACTCCATTGGTGTTCTTTTTCGTAAGTTTAGTCTCCAAGGCCCGAAAAAGCATAAAATGATGCAGATGGAGAACTCTTCTAGCCGATGTGACTAGAGTATTCCTTTTTTGTAATTAGTCTACAAGGTTCAGAAAAGGGGTAAACTTATACCAGGTAGACGCCCTTTTAGATACGTTTAATGAGCATGAAAGGAAGCAAGGTTGCTCGAAAATCTTTTCATTTTTAGGAGTCAGAAAAGAGCTTAATAGAAACTCCATAAGTGCCTTTTTCATAAAAGGGATTTCTCGGCCCGAAAAAGGGGTAAAATCATACCGAACAACAAGGGATTGATGGGAGCGAGAAAAGGTCTCAAGCGTCATCATGTGTGCGGGATACTGGATCTAGTGACATAAAGATTATCAACAAGGGGCAACGGCCATTGTGGCACGCAAACCGAGGTAATGAGAGGGCATGGAAAAATGCCCAAAAAATATGGGCGTGAGAGCGAGAAATGATCTCAAGCGTCATCACGAGCACGGAAATATGAATCCGGCGGTGCAAATGATGCAAAAATTGGAGGTCATAAGGACTTCGGAATGGTCAAAGCAAATAACTAGGTTAAAAAATTGCTACAAATAAAGGTGAGCCCACTAAGCCAATGATGCAGTGGCGGGGAGAAATGATGACCCGCGGGGGGAAATACTATGTGTATAAAATAAACTCAAATATACAAGTGACACGTGACCTCAAAAAAGGTTGAGATCATGAATATGAAAAAGTGAGCAGGGTTAATGACCTGCCCCCATGCTATGTGCATGGGGTTTGTGATTGTGGATCACATATGTGTTGGTTTGAACGATGGGCTCATTGAGGTGTTGAGATAGAGATGATGGGGAAGGTTCAAAATGATTGATCATGCCCCCTATCCCGGGGTCGAGGTAATCTATTATGCCCCCTAACTCAGAGGTGTTAATGTGGTGCAGATGTTGTCTCAGAGAGAGATCAATAGGGCATTGAGCAATTACTGGCGGGGTGTTATACCATGAGGCTGTGGGATGTGGTGGGATACTGAAGTGATGATATGATGATGGGGGATTCCCTTTGTGGGGTGGATGCCCCCAGTATCTCCGACGAGAATCACGATGATGATGAGTAGGAAAGGTTTTGGGCCTGCCCCCATGTTGTGGACATGTGGTTTCCTTGTCGATTTGAAAGGGTTGAACATGTGTGTCAAAGGGATCAATGGAAGGGGCCGACCGGACAGAGGGGTATCCAGTGGAAACTGTGTAAATGGTGTTAATTTCTTCCAAGGAGGAAGATGGTGGGGGATGAATTTCCTCAATTGTGGGGGGCGCCGTCTCAAGGTCCAAATTATTCATCTCGTAGAGAGCTGCTCTGTAATCTGGGATGTTAGGACAGTGATGTGAGTAGTGGCCGTAAATACCGCATATCGCACAAGGGTGGTTGGTGTGCAGTGATTTGTCACGAGGCATCGGGTTTGAGTCGATTTTGACAACCGGGATGTTGGGGTCATCGTCAAGCATTTGCATGTATTCCTATAATGCAGGTAACTGTGGACACTGATGGGTGGGATGGCCTAACTCATCACACAACGAGCATTTTGGAGGAGCACGGAATACGGGGGGAGGTTTAACTGCCTTGGGTGGGGGTACCACAGTGTATGGTTGTGGGCCTCTGCCTCCAGTGGGCCTGATGAGTGGAGGGGTATTCGTAGATGACAAAGGAGTAGTGATATTGGGAGGTGGTTGATTAGAAGTAACAATGGGTTGCACCGATTGCAGGATGACATTTGGTGTCGACGGGGGAACGGGAGGTGAAATATACCACACGGGTAATCCCAATGTTAACCCAGGGAGACTGAGGGTAGCCATAACTGGAGCGCTTACTACGCCCGAGGGAGGGAATAGAAAGGGGATTGTGTGGGTGGGTGTAACACCAATGTGACTAGGTACCAATGGTGGTTTGGGTAACAAGGGTGGTTGTGTATTGTGGGAAAGAGTACAGAGGTCAGAGACGTGGGTCGCGGGTGACGGGGGTGGAATGGATTGGAATGTAGAAGTCATCGGCATGTCAGAGTATAATCCAGGTCTGACTGTGGAGATGAATGATGTAGGCGCATTCTGAACTGGTTGTTCAATCATAGGGAGAACATTTGTAGGTGCAATGGGAGCGTATGGGTTTCGACGCATTTGGAGATGCATGTCGGACGATGACATCATAAGGAGATGATGATTATTTGAATCCATTGGTTGGTTTGTGTGTGCAGCATATGTGATTTGTTGTTGTGGTGCTGTGGTTCCTTGAGGAGGATCCAACATACGAGTGTTCACCATTCCTTGTGTGGGAAAAGGATTCTGCAGAACCATGGGTTGTGGTTGAGAAGGTGGTGCTGGTTGTGCCGCGTGCCCTTGGAATTGGGCATCATCAGACCACAGTTGGCGTGCTCGCCCCAAATGGGGGCAAGTGTGTGTATAGTGGCCGTATATGCCGCATATGGAACATGGGTGGTTTGTTCATAAATTGGGGTTCTTACCCTGTTTCGGTGGTCGATCAAGGTTTTGGTTGGCGGGGGTAGCGTTGTTGTTGTTTGGAGGATAAGTCTGAGCGATCAGAGGTTGTGGTGCAGCAAGGACTACCTGTGGTGCGAAATAAGCCGTTGGGGCTTGTGAGTGAACAGGAGCATGTGTTGCCTACTGATGGTAATAGATTGGTTGTGGTGGTAACTGAATTGGGTTCTAGGTGGCAGGTTGTTTATAGTATGCGGGAGGTGCATATGCCAATGGCACTTGCCCATAGCAATGTTGTGGACAAGAGGGTCCATGAGTGTGATGAGTCTGATTCGTTGGAGCGTAGGAAGTTGTCGCTCCAGAATTAGATGTAGCCCTAGAGAGGTCGGGGGCATTTATGGTGCTCACCATGCTAAAAGGTTTAATTTGCGGTGTGACTTGGCCAATAATACCATTAGCGACATGTGATGCCCCCGGCGCGTCACCACGTGAAGAATCGCCTCGTGGGGCATCTGGTATGATGGTGTAGAGATAGCCTGATTGGGCGTAAATTAGGTCGAATTCTCGAGTTTTTAGGATAGCTTCTTCCTTGGACTGGGGTCGTTCGGATGCCACATCCTTGGCAATGAGAGGGAGGAGGGATTTTAGAAACCAATCTAAGAAGATACGATCGTCTAACTTGATTTTGCAGAGGCTTCGGCGTCGACGCCACTCATGAATGTGGTCAGTGATGTGGGTGGCCGTGTTCTGTCTGCAAGATAGTAGGATCTCGACTCCCGCGTCATAGCGGACAGGTAACTGGAAGAACTGCAGGAAGATCGAGGAAAGGGAGGTAAAGGTGGCATGGGTCCCATGGGGCTGCTCGATATACCACTTAGCTGCAGAGCCAGTGAAGGTGCGCTGTAACAGACGGAGGTGGACAGAGTCATCCACTATGGAGTTGGAGGAACACCATAGATGGAAGGACATAATATGGTTCTGGGGGTCCTCACCTTCCTTGCCCTCAAACTTAGGGATGTCGGAGGGGAGTTTGGTGGGCATGTGAGGCCATGCAGGGTCGTTTCTGATAGGATCATTGGTTAACCTGGCTAAGTCTGGTAAGTTCAGACTCGCCATGTATGGTAAGCTAGCAGATGAATGTGGCGTAGTGACTAGGACATGACTAGTCATGGTGGTATGATGTGGGGGTCCAGTAGCACCTAATGGTATGCTAGGTATTGAAGGTATGTGTCCTCCAATAGCTGTGGTATGGTAAGGGCCAGTGTTTCCAAGTGCAACATGGGTTACACCAGGGTTAGGAATAGTAGTAGGGATTCCTGGGATATGGGTTGTGGAAATGAGAGGGGGTGTGACCCCTATGTTGGGCATACCCATAACAGGTGGTGGCCCTGTGTTGGGAATTCCTATAACAGGAGGTGGCCCTGTGTTGGGCATTCCTAAAGGTGGAGTGTTGCCCATATTAGGCATACCTAGGGGGGTGGTTGTTTCCATGGATGGTACCGCAGTAAAAGGGTCTGTGGACGTATCTCCTATGGTGCTGGTAAAAAGTGGGTCGAATTGTGTCCCAGCCATGAGGTTGGTTGGTAATAACTCGGTATGGTTTTCGGATTCTGCCTCAAAATCAAATGTGAAGTGAGGCGTGTCAGAATCGGATGACTGTCTGTTTGACCGACGAGGTGTCGAGTCAAGGGATAAGGCTCAGCGTCGGTGACGTGGTGATCCAAGTAGACTGAACTCTGGGAGTTCGCCCTGAAGACGACGAGAGCGTCTAAAATTCTCAATGGTGAGAAATAAGTTTTTTTTTGTGAAAAAATCTTGTGTGTAAAATGGTAATGTATAGAAAACTCAAAACCTTCATGCAACCAAGGGTGTAAGAAGGGGAGTGAAAATAAAGGCTCTCAGGACAAAAAATCAACCTCAAAAAAGCACTTATTATAGCAACGGCTAGATATCCCCCTACTGGGAGGGACACCGGGTAATCAATCCTAAAGAATGGCAACTAGGATACTCCGTTCATGACATGTCCAGAAAAGGTAAATCTGCCGTTTGGTCCTTTTACCGCAATACGCCCATATAGGGATATCCCGAGAACTGCGAATGGTAGCCTTCGGTTACTGAATGGATTTCGGTATTCCACTCAGACTTCCGGAACCATCCTCACGAATTCAACCCTCCTAGGGGAGAGGCCTTCCGATAAACTGGTTATGACCATGCCAATAAATACTAGGAGATTTTGGTTCCCTAATGGACAACAGCTATGTCTCAAATGTAATAACTGAGGGGTGTTATTGGAACACCTATCCCCTCAATACTACCTAGCTACAAAGTTCTTTTAATGTTCCCCAATTGGGGTTAAAAGTGGGTTGAAGTTAGGGTAAGTTTTAAGGCTCAGTTTAAGTTATGTGTTTGAGTGGGTGCATGTGTGGTATTTTAAACTGAAATTGAAAAAGTAAATGCTAAGTATTCAAAAAACAAAGGATTTTTTGAAATAGAAAAGAAAATAATATTACTTTTCCAATAAATGGAAATTAAATGCTTTGCAAAGACTATTCAAAAAACAAAGGATCTTTTGAAATAGGAAAACAAATAATATAACTTCTTTAAAAAATAAATGGATTTCTTTTAAAAATTTGCTATGGGCAAAATATCAAAAAAGTAAACAGCAAAATTTTAATCTAGATAAAATGCAAATGAATCCTTCTTTCAATTTCTGAAAATTTTTAAAAAGACTTTTTCAAAGGTGCATTCTAAATAGTAAAATTTTCCTATGGATGTAAACAATGTTGGAATTTTAATACTGGAAAATATGGGCCAAAATGGGTGAATTGAAGTGATAAATAACACTAAAATAAAAGATTAGATAAATTTCTATGAAAAATTTCTATGAAAAATTTCTTAAATATAATAGGATATTTGGATTTCTTGATCAAAAACACCCAATTTGAAAAAAAAAATCATTTCAAACGGAGTTCGGGAGAGGGAGATATGGTCATTTGAAAGTTGAGTCGCACTGCCAGAAAATCACATCGCGGGTTTCGGGCTAAAAGTCACGATGCGCATCGCGGGTTTTGGGCTAAAAGTTGCGATGTGCAGTGCAGAAAAAGGTCGTGAAGCTGCGATGTGCAGCGCCGAAAAAGGCCGTGAAGCCGCGGCGCGCAGTGTGGAAAAAGGACACGAGGTCGCGATGAACCGCGCGGAAAAGAGCCGCGCAGTCGCGATGAGCCACACGACTATTGGGCAAAAAGCCGCGAGGCGAAAGCTGTACATGGACGCCAAAAAATGAACTCGAAAATTGAGAATTTCGGGTTGTTAATGGCTAAAAAATGGGCCAAGATCTAGAACAACAATGGATCTGCTATCTAGGGTGGCAGATCTATGAATTAAACTAACTAATATTATCAAAAAGTAAGATCTAAAGCAAAAGTGAGATCTAAAGATTCAAAAGCAGCGGAGTCGCCAAAAACTGTTGGCTTGGTTTTGCAACCAAGCTTAGTGCTATGGGCACCTGCTAACTAGTAGCAGCAGTCTCAATATTAAGCAAAAACAATGTAAACTAAATCTAAACTAAACTAAACTAGCATGTGCATTTTTGAATTAAAAACAAGAACAAGAAATATGGAAAATAAATTTGTATTGAAAAATGGGGGGGGAAAGCAAGTGCTTGCGATAATACCTCCAAGTGATGAAGATAGTTGAGAAGCTCCAAGGATGAGCAGCTCCAAACTCTAAAGCGTCCTTTCTCCAAGGTTGCTACAATGGCCAAATACTCAAGGGAGATTTTGGCAGCATGATGATAGGAAGATGGATGGATGTAAAATGAGGAGCCCCTACCACCTTTTTATAGGTTTTGGTGGTGGGGAATACCATTGTGGTTTTGTGGAAACCAATGGTATTGACCAACATGGTTTAGGTACTTTTCCCTCCTTTTTTCTTTTCTAAATATTTTTATTATTTTTATTCCCTTTTTAATATTTTGGGAATTTTGGACCCTTTTTGAGGGTTTTTTATGCTTTTTTAGGAAAAATACTCATTTTGAGTGGAAAAAGGGGTGTATTAAGGCCTTTTGGTGACCTTTTGTTGGCTTCAGAGGATCAAATGGTGAAAAAGTGGACAAATGGGTCATGTGAATAGGGAAATGAGCTAGTGAGCACTTTTTGGGTGTTAACAACCATTCGCATCCATCTCAGAACCCAATGCAAAATCCTAATTCTTGGACACCATGGTCACAGCAGTCAAACAATCAAGATCCTTGGAATTCCAACTGGAGAAATTCTTACCAAGGAAATAACTTTCCCCATCACCAGACTCAGTATCAACAGTATCCTCCTCAACAGTATCAACACCAACAGTATCAGCAACCACAGCTCCCATTTCAAAACAATGCCGCACCTGTAAATGCACCACTTTGACCACAGCTTCCTGCGTAACCTAACCCGAACCCAAACAATAAAGCAGTCCATCAATTTTAGACTACCAACATGCCTGCGTATTCCATCATCCAGATTCCCTGCAATGATATACAATTACGATCAAGGAGGGTAGTGGAACCCATTATCACTGAGGATGTTTCATCCTTAGTGATTGAAACTGGAGTGAATCAGCACTATGAGAATATGGTCAATTCAACAAGCCCCATCATTGAGGATGCTAATACTCCTACCGAAATAGTAGCTGAAACTCAGAGAATAACACACGATGTATCACAGCCTACATGGTTGATAAGAGAACCACCATACCCTGAATGATTGGCTCCGTAGAGAATAGTGGAACAACCTCGATTTAATCTCTTAGGAGAATTGAAAAATTTGTATGTCAAAATTCCACTGTTACAAGCCCTTCATGATGTGCCCATTTATGCTAAGACTATCAGGGATTTGTGTATCAAGAAACCAGGAAGAAATCCTAGGGATCCTCCCACTATGCACGTATTGGGAAAGCTTTCTGAATTGATAATGGGGAAGACTTCTGTGGAAAATACGATGAACTTGGATATCCTACTGTGACAGTTCACATAGGAAACACACAAATCCCCAATGTCCTGGTAGACTTAGGCACGGATATTAACATTATGACCATAGAAAATGTGAAGAAACTTGGACTCATTAACCTTCAGTCGACCCCTACTATTTTGGAACTTGCTGATAGATCAAAAATCAAGCCTGAGGGGATCTTAGATGACCTCGTGATCTTAGTTGACTTGTGGGAATACCCTATGGATTTCTTTGTGTTACAGCCAAAATCTTAGTTGGGGGGACACCCACTGATCTTGGGAAGACTGTGGCTGGCCACAGTAGATGCCTGTATCAGCTGTCGGTCAGGAGCTATGACCATTTCAGACGGGACTGAGATCAAGAGCCTAACCTTGTACCCTCCAACTCGACCAAGCATAGAAGCTGAAACTCCACTGTGGGCATATTTGGAGGAAGAGGAAGGTGTCCAGCCATTATTAACAATAGGGAGAGCCTTAACGTTTAAAGATTAAATAGAGGACGATGCCATTAACCGTTTCATTAGTGAGCCCACGTCTATCAACAAGCATGTTTACCAGATTCTTAACAGTATGTTAGATGATGCAGAACAGGAAAATATTATAGAAGAAACTCTAGTTAGTGATGCCAGTATAATTCCAGTACTTCAAAATTTGAAAAGTGTACCAGTGGAAATTGAGCCAGGGAAAACATTGAACTTCAATTCAAACCTTGCGCCCAGTGAGCTGGAACAACTAGTCACCTTGCTGAAACACTGTAGAGGAGCTTTTGCTTGGGAGTATACAGACATGAAAGGGATTCCTTCTAATCTGTGAACCCATCACATTTATATTAAGAGCGACTCCAACCCTGTGTGTTAACCACAACGAAGGATGAACCCGAACCTAAGAGACATTGTGAAAGAAGAGATCCAAAAACTTTTGGAAGCAGGATTTATATACCCGATTTTAGACAGTGAGTGGGTTTCTCCACTCGTGATTGTGCCAAAGAAGAATGGGAAATGGAGCGTCTGTGTGGATTACAGAGAATTGAACAAGGCAACGTAGAAGGACCACTTCCCCCTACCTTTTATCAATCAGGTCCTTGATACCTTGTTTGGGAAGAAGTATTTTTCCTTTCTGGATGGTTTTAGTGGGTACAACCAAATCCAAATTGCTCCAGAATACCGGGACAAAACTACTTTCACTTGTCCCTGGGGGACTTTTGCATACCGGATACTTCCTTTTGGGTTGTGCAACGCACTAGCCACATTTTAGAGAGTAGTGATTGGAATATTTTCAGAGATGGTAAACGATTGCATGGAGACTTTTATGGATGACTTTACTCCATATGGTGATAGCTATGAAGAAGCACTGAAAAATTTAGAAAAAGTCTTGAAACGCTGTGAACAAATCCAACTCTCTTTAAGTATTGAAAAGTGCCATATGATTATGAGTGAGGGCATAGTGCCGGGGCACTTCATCTCCTTTGATGGTATCCAGGTAGATCCATCCAAAATCAAGGTAATTGAAAACATACCAACTCCTGGAACACAAAAGGATGTACGTAGCTTCTTGGGGCATGCTGATTATTACAGAAGGTTCATAGAAATTTTTTCCAAACTAGCTTCTCCTTTGTTCACTCTGTTGATGAAGGATGCACAGTTTGTCTGGAATGAAGCATGCCAAACAACATTTACTGAGCTAAAGAAAAGGCTATCTACAACACCCATCTTATGAGGGCCCAACTGGGCTCTTCCTTTTCATATTTCTTCAGATGCTTCAGACACTGCCATTGGAGCAGTTTTGGGAAAGTAAGAAGGTAATGCTCCTTATGCAATTTATTACATTAGTAAGAACGTATCTCCTGCTGAACTAAACTATACTGTCACAGAAAAGGAATTTCTTTCCATTGTTTATGCCATCAACAAATTTAGACATTATATTACTAGATATTCTACTTTTGTGCACACTGATCATTCTGCTATCAAATATTTAATGAATAAACCAATCATGAATGCTAGAGTTACTAGATGGCTATTACTGTTACAGGAATTTGATATCACAATTATTGATAGACCAGGGAAGGAAAATTGTTGTTGTCAATTTTTTATCTCGACTTACTAACTGTGATGACAATTTACCAGTCAAAGATCCCTTCCTTGATGAACATTTGTTTGCAGTATCAGCTCATTCCCCATGGTATGCATATATTGCTAAATTTTTTGGCTGCAGGTAATCTCCCAGCACATTTGTCGAAGAGAGAAAAGAGAAAGATCATACAACAAAGTCCTAGGTACTACTAGATTGATGGCCATCTTTTCTACACAGGGCTTGATTTAGAGATGAGAAGATGTGTTAGAGAAGATGAGATGTTTAGTATTCTTAAAGCTTGCCATGATGAGCCTTGTGGGGGACATTTTGCTGACAAAAGGACAGGTCATAAAGCCTTGAGAATGGGTTATTTCTAGCCCACATTGTTCAGGGATGCAAAGAAGTATGTTCAGGCATGCGATAGCTTCCAAAGGATGGGCTAACCCAACAGATTAGATGAAATTCCTTTACAGCCACGACTCGTGGTTGAACCATTTGATAGATGGGATCTAGATTTTGTAGGGCCTATCAAACCTCCCTCAAAACAAAAAGTTCGCATCTTGGTTTGTACAGATTACATGACCAAATGGGTAGAAGCTGTAGCCTTGGTTAAGGCTAATGATCAGGCTATGATTGATTTCTTGTATGAAGAAATTTTCACTTGGTTTGGAGTACCCAAGGAAATCGTCATAGATGGTGGACCGCAATTTATGTCTCACAAGCTGGAAGCGCTATTACAGAAATTTCATATTGAACACATAATAACCTCACCATATCATCCACAGGACAATGGCCAAGTGGAGAGTTCAAACAAGGTTATTGATGCTATTTTGACAAAGACAGTGAAAATCCATCGTAAAGATTGGGCTGAGAGACTTCCAGAGGCACTTTGGGCCTATTGCAATACATGGTATAACACCACTGGTTTTTACCCATATGAGTTAGTGTATGGTAAGAATGTTGTTTTCCCAATTGACTTTGAAATCATGACTTTGAAAACAGCTGTAGAAGCAAATCTGGATTTATTAGAAGCACAGAGGAACTAACTGAATCAACTTAATGAATTGAATGAAAAGCGCACAGCAACAGTAAATCATACAACTTTAATCCAATAGAAGCACTCTAAGTGGCATGACAGAATCATAAAGAAGAAAGTCTTCTAGGAAGGATATTGGGCTCTGTTATATGATTCACGGTTTAAGAGGGCTTTCAAAGGCAAGTTGCGCACTCGTTGGTTGGGACCTTATCAAATAGATCATGTATTTGACAATGGAACAGTTCGGTTGATCACCATTGATGAAAACAAGACACCATTATTCGCAAATGGTCATTGGCCGCGACTGTATCACAAACCGATCTCAAGGGATGCTTTTGTTTCACAGGTTGCAACAGATCTAGATTATCAGTTAACGCCAGGGCAGGGAGTTTTCTCCACCCCTGTGAATTTTTAAGAACTGTAACTTCCACATCATTTGTACATAAATAATTTATTTTTCATTCTGTATTTCATCTATTTTTCATTTTTGTACTTCATCGGTTTGTTTTGAAGAATTGTGTGCAGGAATTAATTGGAGGAACAACAGTAGTGACTAGGCTAAATGATTGTAGGCACCTTACATTCTTTCCTGATTTAATAAAGCTCTTTGAAAAATATGGATGATTCGCTATTTTTTCAGCAGTCAGCTGAAAGTCCTCCTGTTACTCATTTTTGCACAGCTGTGACTCCTTACCTTGCCCATTCTTCCTATTTCCACAGTTATAACTCCACCATTTTTCATTCACTTCATTTTTTTAGCAGCTACGACTCCATTATTCTTGCCTATTCTGCTAGTCTAGCAGCTACGACTCCGATATTTCCATTTCATTTTCGCTTTTTGCCAGCAGCAACTCCGCTATTCTTTCCTATTCCGCTAGTCTAGCAGCTGCGACTCTGCTATTTTCATTTCATTTTCTCTTTTTTCCAGTAGCTGCGACTCCACTATTCTTGCTCATTCCGCTGAGTCTAGCAGCTGCGACTCTACTATTTCCACTTCATTATCACTCTTTGCCAGCAGCTGCGACTCCACTATTTTTTCCTATTCCACTGAGTTTAGTAGCTGCAACTCTGCTATTCTTCATTCATTTTACTTTTTCTCCGTACAGCTGTGACTCTGCTAGAATTTCTTCATGCTCACTACGATTCCTCTAGTTGTCCTTTTTCTCAATTAATGCCGGTAATAATGACTCAATTTGTTGTCAATTTGAATGGTTTCTCCATGGATCCAATCACAGTCTGCCAAGAAGAAAACATTAGGTGTCTCGGGCATCTGTCAGCTGAATGGCGACGGCCAAATCACCTTGACACATGCGCATTAATGCTCATTTTATTGGGAGGTGGGCTATAATGATAACTCACGGCTGAATGCATAACGCAAAAGGTATGGATTTAGACTTTTACATGACTAAGCATGAAATTGAATATGGTAACCTATTCGCAAGGCCATACCATTTAACCACCAAGGTACCCCAATTAAGCCAACTTTCCATAACTGTCTCATTTCACCTGGATTTCTACCTATGCCAACTTTCCAAAAATACCTGATTTTAAACTCCAACGATTCCTTGCATGTTCGTATGTGCAACTCCCATGTCTGGACTGTTACTTACTATATTCGTCACCGGGATTTTGGAGAAAGGCTGATATGGGAAACCTAGTCCGGCATGAACCCGTGAATACGGAAGCTTTGCACGCTAATACAAAAGTTCTTAACATTTTCATAGCAGCAGGTTGGATGGAATATTTTGAATGGCTGAACGGTTTCCACACAAAAACCGCATTACAATTCACCCTCAAGCTGACTGATACTCACTCTGAGGTCAGAGGACTACACATGGATGTTATAGAAGAAATCATAGCAGAAGTTACTGGCTTACCCCAGGTGGGAAAGAAGCTATTTGGACGGAAAGCACATAATGCGACAGCTGTAAGATAATTTCTTGCATTCGGGAATAATATTCATTTAAAGTGTTGTGGGTTAGAATTGGCGTCATTACCACGACCCTTGAATCAAGTGGCAGCCTTTGTGAAGAAATATATTTCTTCTAAAGGAAGGTACCAAACTGTTTCCTTCTCTGAACTTCCTTTATTGTCTCACTTACGCCATGGTAATTAGTAAATATACCATTCTATCTTTTTAAAGCTCCGCAAACCATGGCTGGATATGCAAAAACAGTCCAACACCTAGTTTCCTCCCTTACCAATCATAGCTTAGTTAAATTGTTAGTCTTAAGGGCCCTTGCAAATCACAATTTGACCTGGGAGCAATTTATTGCGGGGGTCTAGCCATTTAGAGGACCTGTATTAGAAGTGGGGAGTATTGGAGAAGGTGAAGAGGATTGGCGTTCCTCAAATCCAATTGGGGGGGAGGTTGGAGCATCAGGAAACCAAAATGAGGATAAAGATGAGGTAAATATGGGGGATGCTGCAACAGCAGCAAAACCTGTTATTGAAGAAATGGTGATGGAAGCCATGGAACAGGAGGAAGTGACATTAGAAGATGGAACTGTAGAAGCAGAAAACCAGGAAAAAGAAGCTGAAACTGGAGCAGCCGTTAAAGCTGTGACAGTAGAAGCTACAACTGCAGAAGCAGAAATTCAGGAGGAAGAGTATTAGGTAGAAGCAGCAGGAGAAGGAAATGTGGAGGTTTTGGATGTTGTGTCCTCTCCTGAGATAAGGGGGACCATTATTGAGGAGGAGAATACTAAAGATAAGACCCCTGCATCAATGAAACGAAGAAAAAATCCAGGGGACAAGGGTCAGACATCAACTACAGCAAAGAAAAGAAAAACTAGAGCTGGCACAGCATCAGTAGCATCATGCAGTGGAGACCGGCCAGCGGAAATGGTGAAGAAAAGGAGCACTCAATCCATGACAGTAGCAGAGACAACAGGTGCAATTGGGGTTATGTAATATCCCTTTTTCAAATTTTATTAAAATGCCCAATTTTCCACTTTTTTTCCCAATTTTGACCTTTGACTAGTTTTACTGTTTTGACCTCCAAATCAACCCAAATGCTCCCAAATCTTCTGTAGGAGTGTATGAATGGTATTTAGACTTGAATATAAGGTTCAGGGATGTTTTATGGCCCTCCAAATACTGCTGCAAACTTGTTTTGTATTCTGATCAATATATGTAATTTTGACTAGTAATTTGTGCATCAAATCCCCCTCGGGTAACACTGCAAATGGCCTTCCAAATGCCTCCAAACTCCCACAAATTTATGAACAGAGGTATATAATGTGTTAAGTATGTTATTAATGTCTCATATGCACCATTAATTGATTTTTAATACTGTTCTAACTCTCTCACATTCAACAGCAAAAACCCCCAATTCGACCCTTGGGGAAATGGCACTATTTCACTTCCCAATACAACTAAACTGAGTAAAAATGCTTCAAATGCTCAAGTACAGTACATGAAACTTGTAGAAGACATCCATGGAAATATATTTATCACAAATATATCAGAGAATCATCCATACATTCGAAATCATCATCAATACATTGGCTCACAACAAGGTAGTGGGGAAATGGCATTGTTCTTCCATTAAAAATGAGATTTATACATTTCTACTTGGAATTTCGACCTGAAACTTTTTGGAGATGAAGAAAAGAGTATTTAATTCATATTACAAAAGAAATGGGGCACTATAAGCTCCCCCAAAGAGTACAATAGCTCACCAAAAACGCCCTCCCTCAAGGAGCACGAATATGCCTTCAAAACTGGAAACGGTGGAGAGAAAGTGCTGCACTAAACCAAACCATGAAACTTCCTGTAGCTGCTACCTGCAAATACAAACTCCATTAAAGCACCATGAAAGACCTGAGTGGCCTCTCCAAACACCAACTTGGATGGGAATCTTTCACCCTCGAAATTGGCTAAGGCAAGAAACTAGTCATCCACTAGCTCTCTCTTCACAAATGCAATTTTTCTCAAATCATCAAAAGCCATTCTCATACTTGATTTCTACATTTTATAACCAACATTAGCCTTCAAGGGGTCGAAATCCTCTCAATAGATTCAATAATTTTCCATTTAGAAAATATTCCTCATTTGCCACTTGTCTCCTAGTTCCAACCTTCCATCTTCTCCCAAATTCGAATTTGAGTCTCTTTAGATTCCTCCAACTCCATGAGCGCCTTCTTGAGCCTATGTTTGGGGCTGACATGTCATAATGGTCACGTGTAAGAAGTCAGGTCTGAATTTTGTCATAAAATGTCATAGATGCTTCATTATTGTTGTCATAAAACTAGGGAATCTAGCCCATGTGTCCACTAGTCTCCAATTTGACTCTTCCTCTCCCATGGAGGTTACTATTCCTTCCCATTTCGACCTAATATGCTCAATTCCATGTGTTATGACTTACCAACTCACCCAAGAGTGTTCACCTTCCCATGAATTCGAATTGGCAAGAGAGAGCTGCCATGTGTCATTGAAAAATCAAGCTAGTGTGGGTCCCACCACCTCCATATGTCTCCAAAACCACTTGCCACCTAGAATTTATCTTGAATTTATTTATTCATCATATTTATTAAATTCTTGAACCCTTCTAATGTCTAAATATCATTTATTAGTTTCCTTATTACCATCCCACATGTGCCCATCCAACCTAGGAAACTAGTAGGATTGATGGGATTGTCTTACTATGCACTTATTTGAATGGGGACATTACAGTCCTCCCCACCCAAGATTGCTTGTCCTCAAGCAATTTCAAATTTGGATGCTGCAAAATCTTCTCCTCTTCCCATGTGGCATCTTCATTTGGTAAGTCCTTCCATTGCACTAAATATTATTTGATGATTCTACTCCTCAACCTTCTTTCCCGTGTCTTCAAAATCTTTTCCGGAACAAGTGTGAGCTGACCTTCATCATCCAAAGGAGGAAGTATTTCTGAAGTGATGATTTTCTGACCAAGAGCTTTCTTAAGACAAGAAACATGAAATACATTGTGGATTTTACTCCCTTCCGGAAGTTCTAGTTCATATGCTACTTCTCCAACCTTCCGCACTACCTTGTATGGCCCATAGTACCTTGGTTTTAATTTTTCTGCTCCATTCTTTTTGAGAGATGTTTGTTTATAGGGATGCAACCTTAAATATACTAAATCATTGACTTGAAAGGTTCTCTCTTCTCTATGTCTATCAGCATATTGTTTTTGTTGATTTTGAGCAACCTGCAAATTGTCTTTCAAGAGCTTTAAAATTTCTTGGCTCTCTTCCTCCCAATCTTTAGCCTTTGGGGCTCTACTATCACCAAATATGATGTCAGCAAATGTAAGTGCATCATAACCATATAATGCTTTGAAAGGAGACATTCCTATTGACATATGATAAGTGGTGTTGTAGCAAAACTCACCCAAGTGTAGCCATTTTGCCCATGCTTTTTGCTGCCCTCCCACATAGTTTCTTAGGTATCCTTCCAACCATTGGTTTACCCTCTCTGTTTGTCCATCAGTTTTTGGATGATAGCTGGTACTTGGAGTCAATTGAGTGCCTACCAATTTAAAAAGTTCTTGCCAAAAAGCACCCATGAATCTACTATCTCTATCACTGACAATGCTCTTGGGGAGCCCATGCAATCTGAAGATTTCTTTGAAAAAAATATCAGCCACTTGTGCAGCACTAAAAGATGATGTAACAGCAAAGAAATGAGCAAATTTTGTCAACCTATCAACTACCACATAGATGCAATCCTTACCTAAGGATTTAGGCAATCCGGTGATGAAATCCATGGAAATACTGTCCCATTTTTGCTCCGGAATGGGCAATGGTTGTAATAGGCCGGCTGGACATGTAAGTTCTGATTTGTTTTGTTGACATGCTTTACATTCATTCACATACTTCTGAACATCTTCCTTCAGCCCCTTCCAAAAAAATCTTTGCCTCAACTGTCTATAAGTTTTGAAGATCCCCGGATGGCCCGCTAGTGGGGAATCATGTGCTTCTTGCAAAATTCGGTACTTGAGCTTGGAGTTATGAACTAAATAAATTCTTCCCTTATAATATATCAGCCCATTCAAAATCCTATAATTATCATCCCCTTTGATTCCATCCAACACATCACAAGCAAATTTGTCTTTGGCATATTCAACTAGTAGCATGTTTTTCCAATCCTTGGCAATATCCATGAGAGAAAAGGAAGGCCTTCTTGACAAAGCATCTGCTACTATATTATTCTTTCCTTTGACATATTCAATATCAAAATCATAAGCTTGAATCTTGCTTACCCACTTTTGTTGCCTTTCATTTAGATCCTTTTGGGTGAGAAAGTGTCTTAGACTATTATGGTCAGTTTTCACCACAAACTTGCTGCCCACCAAGTATTGTCTGAATTTGGCCAATGCATGCATAATGGCCAGCATTTCTTTATCATAGATGGAGTAAATTTTTTCATGAGGCTGCAACTTTCTGCTCTCAAAGGCTATGGGGTGTTGGCCTTGCTTTAGGACAGCCCCTATTCCTCCACCTGAAGCATCACATTCCACAACAAAAGGTTTAGTAAAATTAGGAAGTGCAAGTATGGGACAACTACTCATTACCTCTTTCATTTTTTGGAATGCTTTTTCAGCCTCTTCATCCCACTTGAAAGCATCCTTCTTAGTCAAATCAGTGAGTGGAGAAGTCAACTTGGAGAACCCTTTCACAAATTTTCTGTAGTAGGTGCATATGCCAATAAAGCCTCTCAATTCGGTAATATTTTTTGGTGATGGCCATTCCAAGATAGCCCTGATTTTTTCCATGTGTACCTTCACTCCTTCTTGCCCAATAATGTGCCCAAGATACAGTAGTTCTTTCATCCCAAACTCACATTTTGATAATTTAGCAAATAAGGACTCTTCTTGCAAGATTTTCAACACAATCTCTAACTGTTGCAAATGCTCTTCCCATGTTTTACTGTAAATGAGAATATCATCAAAGAAAACCAAAACAAACCTTCTTAGTTGCTTGCAAAATATCCTATTCATACATGCTTGAAAGGTGGCTGGAGCATTAGTTAACCCAAAAGGCATGACAAGAAATTCAAAGTGGCCAAAATGACATCGAAAAGCGGTCTTTTGCACATCTTCATCTTTCATTCGAATTTGGTGATACCCTGATCTAAGGTCAATTTTTGAGAAGTATTTGGCCCCATGTAGCTCATCCATGAGATCATCAATCCTAGGAATAGGATACCTATTCTTGATAGTCTTTTTGTTCAAGGCTCTGAAATCTATGCACATTCTCAATGTTCCATCTTTTTTCTTCACTAGCACTACTGAAGAAGCATAAGGGCTAGAGATTGGTCTAATGAGCCCCAAATCTAGGAGTTCTTGGATAGCTTTTTCAATATCATCTCTAAACCTTTTAGGATGTCTATAAGGTGGTATTTGAATGGGTGAAGTACCCTCCTCCAAAACAATACTGTGCTCAACCCCCCTATCTGGTGGCCTACCATGTGGAAGGTCTCTAAAAACCTTTTCATATTTTTGCAAAAGTCTCTCTATCTCCTTTGGGTGTTTGACAATATTTATAGTTGGCTTGGGAGATGTAATATGACATTCAGCAGCCCATTCTATATCCCCATGCCTCAATATAGATCTCATGCTATTGCAAGTCACTACTTGATTTGGATAAGTGTGTTGCCCTCTCACAACTCTTTGTACTCCTTTTGAATCTTGGAATTTCATTTCGGGAATTTGATAATTTACTGTATGCTCTCCTATTGAATACAACCATTGCACTCCCAAAACCACATTAGTATCAGCAACATCAACCACATAAAAACTATCAACAAAAGTATAGTTACCTACGGTGACTTGCAGCTTTGGAACCCATGTTTTGCATTGCATTGTGTTGTGACCGGGAATGACAACTGTGAAGCCATCAAATGGTTCAATAGGTATCTTTCTTTTCTCTACCATCTCTGCATCAATGAATTTATGAGTGTCTCCTCCATCTACCAAAACTGAAGTTCTTTGTCCTTGTACCACACCTTTGCATCGGATAGTATGATAGCGAGGTACTGCTGAAAGCACTGCCATTCTTGCTTTGTCCGGTGAAGGCTGATTTTCTTCTTGTCTTTCCTCTTCTACTACTGTGTCATATGCCTCTTCTTGATCTGAAATATGTCCATCTTCATCCATGCCCCCATCATACCCCTCATTATCAGAAAATACTTCTATGTATTGAGCCTTTCCTTTGGTACATTTGTGCCCCGGTGTCCATGGTTGGAAGCATGTGAAGCATAGTTTCTTTTTTCTAAGTTCATCCCTGTTTAGTCCCTCTTTTTTATTCCTCTCAAATGCCTCTCTTTTCCAAGGTTTATTATCATATCCATCCCTTTGCCAAGGTTTCTTTTCAAATTTATAGCTAGGCTTAGGAGGAAATCTCTTTCTAGGAAGCACATTTTGGAGATCCCTAGTCAAGCTCATTGCATCTTTTAATGTAGTTGGCTTGTGGGCTTTGACCAAACCTCTTAAGGGTTCAGCCAAACCTTCAGTGAACAGCAATACTAATCTTCCCATAGATACATCAGCCACCTTGACTGATAATTTTTGAAATTCCAACATATATTCGGTAGGGGACCCAGTTTGCTTCAATTGAGCTAGTTCTTTGAAAGGCAATTCTGGATCTTTTTGTTCAAATCTTTCTAGTACCCTGTCAACAAATTCTCCATATGTTTTAACCTGATTATGACCCAATGTTTTCATCCCATGAAACCACCATTCATTGGCATCTCCTTCCAAATGAAAAATGGCCATTTTTAATGCATCCTCTTCCAACATAGGATTCAGCTGAAAATATACATCCAATTTTTGCACCCAAGTGTTAGCAGAATTTTGAGAAGAACCATCAAAAGTAGGAAGTGACATTTTTCCAATAGCACTATTCAATTCTTTGTTTTGGAATGGACTCCTATTGTCTCCCTTCATTTTAATCTTTTGCATAGCATCAATGTAGCACTGAGTGGTACACCTCTTTTACACTCTTCATTCAAATCATTCCAATCATTTACTAGTTTCTTGTAATCCAATTCAAGATTGGGTTCTTCTTTGGGTGTGAGAAATTTAGGTGCAGTATGCCTTTGTGTGCTTTGAAATTCATCAGGTCTATTATGAGGTCCTGTACTTGAGAAAATATGCTCATTCCCTTTCATCTTTTCCCCTGAGTGTGAACCACTATTATCTCCTATCATCCCTTTGCCTGAAAGTTGGCTACCCAACAATTCAAAACCTTTCATCATTTGTTTATTCATATCTAGCATAACCATGGTAAGTCCTTCAAAACATGGTTTTAAGGCTTCAATAAATTCCTCCTTATGTCTTAATTTTTCCTCCTCCTCTCTACCCATTGTTTTAGAAAAGAACTCTTTTTTCTGCTACTATCTCTTCTTCAACCAAAACTTCTTCAACTACTGATTCAAAGGGTGGTGTTTTATTTGTTTGGCTTCTTGTTAATACCATCCGGTGCCAAGACCATGCTCTGATACCACTTGTAATATCCCTTTTTCAAATTTTATTAAAATGCCCAATTTTCCACTTTTTTTCCCAATTTCGACCTTTGACTAGTTTTACTGTTTTGACCTCCAAATCAACCCAAATGCTCCCAAATCTTCTGTAGGAGTGTATGAATGGTATTTAGACTTGAATATAAGGTTCATGGATGTTTTATGGCCCTCCAAATACTGCTGCAAACTTGATTTGTATTCTGATCAATATATGTAATTTTGACTAGTAATTTGTGCATCAAATCCCCCTCGGGTAACACTGCAAATGGCCTTCCAAATGCCTCCAAACTCCCACAAATTTATGAACAGAGGTATATAATGTGTTAAGTATGTTATTAATGTCTCATATGCACCATTAATTGATTTTTAATACTGTTCTAACTCTCTCACATTCAACAGCAAAAACCCCCAATTCGACCCTTGGGGAAATGGCACTATTTCACCTCCCAATACAACTAAACTGAGTAAAAATGCTTCAAATGCTCAAGTAAAGTACATGAAACTTGTAGAAGACATCCATGGCAATATATTTATCACAAATATATCATAGAATCATCCATACATTCGAAATCATCATCAATACATTGGCTCACAACAAGGTAGTGGGGAAATGGCATTGTTCTTCCATTAAAAATGAGATTTATACATTTCTACTTGGAATTTCGACCTGAAACTTTTTGGAGATGAATAACAGAGTATTTAATTCATATTAAAAAAGAAATGGGGCATTATAATCTCCCCCAAAGAGTACAATAGCTCACCAAAAACGCCCTCCCTCAAGGAGCACGAATATGCCTTCAAAACTGGAAACGGTGGAGAGAAAGTGCTGCACTAAACCAAACCATGAAACTTACTGTAGCTGCTACCTACAAATAAAAACTCCATTAAAGCACCATGAAAGACCTGAGTGGCCTCTCCAAACACCAACTTGGATGGGAATCTTTCACCCTCGAAATTGGCTAAGGCAAGAAACTAGTCATCCACTAGCTCTCTCTTCACAAATGCAATTTTTCTCAACTCATCAAAATCCATTCTCATACTTGATTTCTACATTTTATAACCAACATTAGCCTTCAAGGGGTCAAAATCCTCTCAATAGATTCAATAATTTTCCATTTAGAAAATATTCCTCATTTGCCACTTGTCTCCTAGTTCCAACCTTCCATCTTCTCCCAAATTCGAATTTGAGTCTCTTTAGATTCCTCCAACTCCATGAGCGCCTTCTTGAGCCTATTTTTGGGGCTGACATGTCATAATGGTCAGGTGTAAGAAGTCAGGTCTGAATTTTGTCATAAAATGTCATAGATGCTTCATTATTGTTGTCATAAAACTAGGGAATCTAGCCCATGTGTCCACTAGTCTCCAATTTGACTCTTCCTCTCCTATGGAGGTTACTATTCCTTCCCATTTCGACCTAATATGCTCAATGCCATGTGTTATGAATTACCAACTCACCCAAGAGTGTTCACCTTCCCATGAATTCGAATTGGCAAGAGAGAGCTGCCATGTGTCATTGAAAAATCAAGCTAGTGTGGGTCCCACCACCTCCATATGTCTCCAAAACCACTTGCCACCTAGAATTTCTCTTGAATTTATTTATTCATCATATTTATTAAATTCTTGAACCCTTCTAATGTCTAAATATCATTTATTAGTTTCCTTATTACCATCCCACATGTCCCCATCCAACCTAGGAAACTAGTAGGATTGATGGGATTGTCTTACTATGCACTTATTTGAATGGGGACATTATAGGTTAATAGTGAAGTACCCTCAGCAGAGACAACGGGAGAAATCAGAGAAAATATTGAGTTACCTATGGCAGAAATAGCACCTGTAATAGGGGTAGATATAGAAATTCCCATTCTGAACTCCAAGTCACCTGACGTTACACAGGAACCTCCCATAGAAGTGTTGATGTATATGTAACTTCGGAATGTATTTCACCCATGTATTTCATATATGTATTTTGTACTCCTATAGAGATGGTATTATTCCTCTATACGGAAGTGTTTTTATTCCTATAGAGATGTTATTATTCCTCTATACGGAAGTGTCGTCATTTATATTGTAAGCTTCATAACTTATACTTGATGGGTTATTAAACCACCTTGTTGGGGTCGGCCCTGTATAAGTCATGTGGGTCGAAGGGTTATTAGACCACCCTATTGGGGGTCGGCCATGTGGATCAAAGGGTTATTAGACCACCAAGTGTGGGGTCGGCCTAGATTAAGTTAACCATGGGTTAAGCTAGACATGTAGGTCCCATTAGTTTATTGGGTAGGACAGAACAAGTATAAATAGAGATCGGGAGATCTCTATTTGGTCATTCATTCACACACTTCTCTTATTCAGAAAGTGGCGCACTTATGAGGAGGAGGCTCTGCCGCTAGGAGAAGACTATCTCTTGTATTCTGGTTGTATCATTGCTCTATCTATCTCTGAGGAAGTTATTGTGGTTTTTCACCTTTATGGTTTTCCCAAGTAAACTCTGTGTCTCTTGTGTGCTTGCATTATTGTGTCTATGATTGATATGTTGTAGATTTGTTGTACATGTTGTTCTCTTAGTTAATATCCTAGATTAGATTGAAATAAATTCTAAAAATTTAACATGGAATTAGAGCTAGCCTGAAAGAAGGCATGATATGACATGTATGACACTTGTTGCACTTACGATGCTAGGGCTTGATATAGCAAAAACCAGTCATCGTAGAACTTTCACTATAAATACATTTTGGCGAAGTTTTCAGATCTGAAACTTTTACAAGTCAAAGATCAGATCCCCAAGTACCCTGTGTCCAAAGGAAAACCTCTAATTCATTTTACTTTGTGATTTATGATCTATACAATATAGGGTTTCTGCCTCTTCCATATCTAAGTCAAAAACAGGTGACCTTGGAAAAAAGGTCATAACATGGGCTAGGAAGCTCCAAATGAAATTTTGTAAAAAGTGACAGGTAGTACACAGACTTTACTATCTCAGGAAAAATTTTCAGAGGCCGAAGTTGAACTAGTGACACGTGGCACGACGTACACATTCTCTCTCCTATTTTATCCCATGAACAGGTCACGTTACGACACTTGGCATAAATTTCTCTCAGAGAATCCAATTGAGGTCAGACCTATCGGGATGGAAAGATGACATGTTGGGATATCTCAGGAAAATTGTTCAGACCCTATGGATCGAAAATCTCAGAGTTACACCAGAAACAATCAGGTACATATTTCTGTCATAAAAGAATTATTTTTGAGCACCTTCATTCATGGCTTCCGAAATTTAGGGTTTCGGAGAAAGTTGGAATTCTTGTAATCAAAGACCACGGCTGAAAGCTACTCATCAAAATCAAAATTTAGAGACCAAGATCAGAATTTTTGGTTGGGAAGAAGGCTGGGATTGATCAGACCCTAGTTCGGGACCTTGATCAGAAAAGTGGAAAATTAGGGCTTCTGTAAAAATGGGAATTTTTGAAATCTGTGACCACGGCTGGAAGCTCCTCAGAAAAATAGAAGCGTAGAGCTTTTGATCAAAACTTTTGATTGGGCAGAAGAGTGGGCTTCATCAAACCCCAGTTCAAGGTCACGTCCAGTGAATCCAGAAGTTTCAAAGGCAAAATTGAGGAGTGAAACTTTGTAGTTTTCAAATTCTGAATATACCAGCTTGATTAGCTCATCAAGGCACATATTTCTATCCTTTTGGAAGTTTGAAATTCAAAGTTTGAAATTTTGGGGTTTCTCTGACAAACCCTAATCCAGCTCTAGATCTAGTTCTTGCAAATCAAGTGGATTGGGTTAATCCTAGAAGAAGATGGATTGGTCACCTACATAAGTGAAGAAGTTCCTGTTTCAGAGGGAGATGAGGCTAAGGCCTTACATAAGAAGATTACAAGCAATCTCGACAGTATGACTCATCTAGGTATGTTTTGAGATTTGTTCATGATTAAGTTTATGGTATGTTTGTCTTCATGTTATTACGGTTAGTACAATCTTGATTAAATTTATACTTGTCGTATCACCTTAATAAAATTATGAATGCTTGATAGAAGATATTCATTGATTAGGGTGTTGACACTTATGATTGTACTAATGCATTATGGTGTTGTATGAGGTTTATGTTGTCTGCTAACATGAAAGTTACACCAAGAAAGACAAATCATGTTCTGGTTAAAGAACATATGATCATGATGACCTGAGGGCAAAGATTCATCCATTGTCATGGATCACTTAGAAGATCTACTTACGAGGTATGTATAACTTGGTTCTACAATGGTTCACTTATGAGACATGCAGGTTACTAGCACAAGTCATTGAAGAGAACCAGAAGACATTATGCGGGTATGTTAGACATAACTAGCTAGCATGCTAATCCAGGTATGTTTTTCCTATATCAAGCTAGAATCCTACCTTGTGTTAGGATCTTATATTGTTGTGTTGTTGATAATGATTATTCATGAAGTCATAGGTTTGAATAGTCATGGTTGTATGCATATTATGTTTCCTACCATAATTGATGATATGACTAACCAGAAGAATCATGAAGGTATAGGTTGGAGTAATCATGGGTTTATGGTTTGATTATTTAACTAATCAGAAGAGTCCTATGATCAAATAAGAATATGCATGAGTAAAAGAAGACTTCCCTGAAACCTTGAATACTAATGTTTATTTGAAATGATCATGACTATACATGCTTAAGATTATTGTGTTTTGATAGTATTAAGAATTTACTAATGAATGTATGATTATGTATGAGACCTCAAAGATAACACAATGATGATACTAATAAGCATGCATAGGGATCTAGAATGAATATAAGTTCAAAACAGGTAATCCAGGAAGCAAAAATCAAAAGGGAGCACACTCCAATGGTTTCGGCAAGGATGTAGATATTCAGAGAGAGTTGACCATCTCTCTACATTCCACAACATAAAGGTGTAGAAGAAGCTACTTCAGATTAGCTCCTCCAAGGAAGCAAAGACTCAGAGGGAGTCCACCCAACAAACAAACAAAGATAAGTATTTTAATTGTCATTTCTTGCATATTTTTTTGTTTAAATAATATTGTTCAATGATGTATATGCTTATGTTCCTAGATTTAGGATGTGTATTATGCATATTAGAATGATTGCATTAATGAATAGCTTACTACTAATATGCATTTGATGGGTAAGTGGCCTATGGCACTGTACAACATTCCATTGCTACTTATCTAGAATGAAAACTCTTTGCTGACATGTTAGGAGTTGTGCACACTCTTAACAATGTTCTGGTAGAGATTGGAAGGCATCTAGAAAGTTATGGGATATGGATAAATGTTGTATTGAAGCATTGGCTAAGATAATTGCATGACTGTATGACATATTTCTTTATGTATAAGAATTTGTTCTAGAAACTATGAGATGTTTTCTAATCATACAACTTAACTTGTTGTGTAGGAAAGATCATATACCATCACCTACAAAAGAAGGACTACAACATTTGTTTAGCAACAAAGTTATCTATTGAAAATATTGAAGATATTGAAGTTCCCAGGATCTGGGAAGAATGCCATGATCAAGGAGTACAAGTCGATCATGAAGATGTTTGGGATGCAGTCCTAAGACCTGAAGCGTAGTCTGTAGTGACTTCCAAGAGGATCTACAAGATCAAGCATGTTGCAGGTGGTAGCATAGAGACTTTTGCTCCTATAGCCAGATACACTTTCATCAGATCAGTACTTGCTCTGGCTACAGTGATGAAGTGGAAGATACACCAGATGGATTTCAAGACAGCCTTCTTGAATGGTCTAGTTGAAGAAGAAGTCTATGTGGAGCAGCCACTTGGTTCTGAGACACATGACAGGGAGTCATATATGTGCAAAACTTGGTATGGTAGGATAGACAACTTTCTATCCAGTTTGGGATTTACCAAGAGTAAAGTGGATTCCAACCTTTACTACAAGGTTGAGGAAGGAAATCCAATGACACTACTTTTGTGTGTGGATGACCTATTTATCACAGGTGAAGATAGATTGATTTCCAACACGCAATGGAAGCTTGCTGCCAAGTTCGAGATGAAGAAATTGGGTATGATGCACCACTTTCTAGGTATGGAGGTGTGGCAGAGTGCAGATGGAATCTTCCTTGGACAAGGGAAGTATGCAATAGAGATCCTGAAGAGGTTCGGGATGATGGACTGCAAGGCCATCGCCACACCTATAACATCGAACTTGAAGCTTTTGTGTGATGCTTCATCTGATCCGGTTGATGTCACTGTGTATCGTCAGATGATTGGGTCCTTGATGTACCTGAGGAACATGAGACCAGATATTTGCTTTGTGGTGAACACATTGAGCCAGTTCCTGATAGATCTGAGGAGTGTTCACCTAGTTGTTGTAAATCATATTCTGAGGTACCTGAAAGGTATGGTTGACTATGGGCTCAAGTATGACGCGAATCAAAAGTTTAACCCGTAGGGTTATGTTGATTCAGACTGGGCAGGAAGTGCTGCAGATAAGAAGAGCACATCTGGGTGTTGCTTCAATATGGAATCATATGTGATCTCTTGGTTTAGCAGGAAGCAGTCCTGCGTAGCACTAAGTACAGTCGAAGAAGAGTATGTTTCGACAGATGAGCAGGTTGCAGATGTATTGACCAAGCCATTGGATAGAGTGCAGTTTGAGTACTTCAAAGAGAGGCTTGGTGCACTTTAGATCGAGGTTCATTCCAAAGGGAAGTGATGAGTCTGGAAGATGCAGATGCACATGAGATTTTCTGACATGGTTGATGTGTTCTCCCATGGTCGTGATGTAATTGTTGAGCCATTCTCACATGGTGATAGATGTGTTCTCCCATGGTGTAGATGTAAGGTTTGAAGCCATTTTTCACATGGTGGTAGATGTGTCCTCCCATGGTGAAAAAGTAAGGGTTGGAGCCTTCCCCGAATGGTGGTAGATGTGTTCTCCCATGTCGATGGTGTAAGTACTGGATGATGTGCATCTGGGTTGTGCTTCGTGGACGATGAGATGATCTTAAGAAGATGATGCTATGATGATCAGGAGGATCGTGGATGATGAGCATCAGGACAATGCTCCAGTTATTGCTCTATATGTATATATGCATCATGTTGGATGCTGGATATGATCAGTTGGATCATTTATATGTATGTATGCATCATGTTGGATGCTGGATATGATAGGTTGGATCATTTGTATGTATTTTGTATATGCATAATGTTGGATGCTTGGACCATCCATCTGTATATGTATTAGGTGGATACTGTGTATGATCAGGTAGATCATGCATATTGATATATATCAATTAGATACATTGTGTGGATCATGTATCTATGTATTTATCAGGTGGATACATTGTATGATCAGGAGGATCATGTGTGATGATATGTATCAGGTACATACTTGGTATGCATCAGGTGGATGTAGTGTATGATCATGGATGATGAGCTTCAGGATGTTGCTCCAGATGACATGCAGCAGGATGTTGCAGTGATGATGATCAGGATGATCATGTGTACATCAAGATGATGTATGGTGAGTATCAGGTTGATTCTCTGTGGCCGTGGATAGGTTGTGTAGATAAGCATATAATAGCACCCTGGGAGGTTTGTAGATTCTCTTGCTAGATTTTGCCGCTGGAATATAATAGCTCCCTAGGAGATTTGGTAAATGCTCTTTCGAGGTTTTTCTTTGGGAGGACATATAATAGCGCCTTGGGAGATCTGCAGATAGTCTTGCAAGGTTTTTCTGCTGGCATATAATAGCTCCTTGGGATATCTGGCAGATGCTCTTTTGAGGTTTTGTCCTATGGCATATAATAGCGCCCTGGGAGATCCGATAGGTTGAGCTGTGTGCTCGTAATAAGTCCTGGGATGCTCTTGCAAGGTTTTGCCATGACCACATGTAATATTGCCCTAGGAGATCTGATAGGTTGGGATGTGTTCCTGTAATAAGTCATGGGATTCTCTTGCAAGGTTTTGTGGTGACCACATATAATAGCACCCTGGTAGATCCGATAGGTTGAGCTGTGTGCTGGTAATCAGTCCTGGGATTCTTTTTCGAGGTTTTGTGGTAGGGTCACATTTAATAGCTCCCTGGGAGATCCGATAGGTTGGACCATGTGCCCGTAATAAGTCCTGGGATTCTCTTGCAAGGTTTTGTGACGCACTTAATAAGTCCTAAGATTTCCACAGTATGGCCAGTGATGACGAAGACCTGCAGGTGGTGGGCCTACATCTAGTATGAAAAAGGACTGGCTCTGTAGAACTTCCTATGACGAGTAGATTCAGAGATTGATTGAGATAGCAGCAGCAGTGACGATGACGATGATTCGAGGATGATGATTCGAGGATGATGATTCGCTGATGATGATTCAAAGAAGAAGAATTGTGCTAGCAGATCTGTGTCGAGAAATACCTTCCTAGTTAAGAGGGAGTGTTGGTGTATATGTAACTTCAGAATGTATTTCACCCATGTATTCCATATATGTATTTTGTACTCCTATAGAGATGGTATTAGTCCTCTATACGGAAGTGTTTGTATTCCTATAGAGATGTTATTATTCCTCTATACAGAAGTGTCGTCATTTATATTGTAAGTGTCATTACTTATACTTTATGGGTTATTAGACCACCTTGTTGGGGTCGGCCCTGTATAAGTCATGTGGGTCGAAGGGTTATTAGACCACCCTATTGGGGGTCAGCCATGTGGGTCAAAGGGTTATTAGACAACCAAGTGTGGGGTCGGCCCGGATTAAGTTAACCATGGGTTAAGCTAGACATGTAGGCCCCATTAGTTTATTGGGCAGGACAGAACAAGTATAAATAGAGATCGGGAGATCTCTATTTGGTCATTCATTCACACACTTCTCTTATTCAGAAAGTGGCACACTTATGAGGAGGAGGCTCTGCTGCTAGGAGAAGACTATCTCTTGTATTCTAGTTGTATCATTGTCCTATCTATCTCTAACGAACTTATTGGGGTTTTTCACCTTTATGGTTTTCCCCAAGTAAACTATGTGTCTCTTGTGTGCTTGCATTATTGTGTCCATGATTGATATGCTGTAGATTTGTTGTACATGTTGTTCTCTCAGTTAAGATCCTAGATCAGATTGAAGTAAATTCTGAAAATTTAACAAGAAGAACCTCAAATTGAAAACCTCTTGTTTGAAAATGAATTATTAAAGGAGGAAGTGCAGACATTGTGAAATGTGTTGGAAAGATTGAAGGGAGCAGTTGGAAAACAAGCAGAGAAGAATTTGAACACATTGTTAGATGCTGCAAATTTATTAGAAAATTCATCTCTTGCATTAGAAAATGAGGAGCAAGGAGAGATATTTTGCCCAGAGTGTGGAGACATGGACATATTCTTTGCAGCAGGACACAGAGTTATGGTGTTGGGATTAGTATTACAAAAGCATGCACAGATAGAGCAGGAAGAAGAAAAAACACCAGAAATAGAATTGATGGGGGAAAATGAGCCAGAAATTGAAGTGATCCCTGATTTGAATATAGGAGATGAAATAGTGCAGTCCCAACCATCAGGGGATACCGAACTTCTTCAAGACCAGTCTCATCAGTCAGAGGGATTTGAGATAACCCAGAAACAATCTCAGCAGTTCGAAGAAATTGAAAAGCAGGGGGGTGTGACACAAGAACCAACACCTTTGGAAATATATAGTGGGGCTGCAACTCAGACAGCAATATTTTACATCAAGGATCAAGAAGAGAACACTATTACACAAGAATCAGTGTTTTCAAAATCATTTGTTGAAGTTGCAACACAAACTGAGATGGCTGAGGTTGAAATGGAAAGAAAGGATGTTGTCACACAAGAACCAACAGTCCTAAGAACATTTGTTGAGACTGTAACACAAACTGAGATGGCTGAGGTTGAAATGGAAAGAAAGGATGCTGTTACACAAAAACCAACATCCCCAAAATCAATTGCTGAGAGTGCATTACAGGCACAGACCACTGCAACACCAATGGAGGATGAAATTGTTACACTTCCAAAGCAAAAAGAGGAAGTCAGTACAACGGTGGACAAGGTTGGAATACAGCTTTCTCAGGAAGTCATTTATCTAGACTCTGATGATGAAAAGGATGTGGAGAATAGAATAATTCAACAGTTAGAGAAAAAGATTCTCTGGCTAAACCTTGAGTTGGATAAATGGCACAAATATATTGATCAGTGTAGAACAGGGATGATATCTCTCCATGAACATAGAAATACCATCAGGGAGTTGAGAGAAAAGTGGGATGAGGAGTTATTCTTCCAGAAAATCCGTTGGGAAAAACTTTAAGAAAAATTGGAAGAATTGAAGAAACTTAAGTCCCTGCAACAAGAAAAAGAAAAAATGTATACTCTTTCCCTAGAATTATTGCGTTGCAGGGCTCCATCCCCCTCTTACCCTGTCTTTCTTCACGAGCAGACAACTTTATTTCAATTGAGGGCTCTAAAGGAAGGGAGATCATTTGATTTAGCAACAGCTACCTAGTTTTTAGAAACTTTTCTGAAAAGTGATTTTGAGGGTAAGCATTTGTTATGTGAATTGTATTTACAGATAGGGATTGTTATATTGACTCTCCATCCAATCCTTGTCCTTGTTTGGGGGATGTTCAGCTGAGGGCATTTGCCTCTTTTGTCATCAACCATGTAAAATGGCGAGATGCTTTCCAAACCATCATCAAGAATGAGGAGAATTCTACTCTCTGGATTAGGGGTGAACGTCAGGATCCAAAAGAACTCATAACAAATCATGCTGGATCTCTCAAGGTTCCTGCAATTGACTAATACTTTGAAATTTTGCGAGATAAAATCCTCACTACCTGTGTCCCGATGATTTTTAATATGCAGCAGAGTGCTTTGAAAGGTAGTGAATACAGATGGTTATATTCTTCTTCATCTCTAAATGAAGGGGACCCATATTGCTTTGAGAATTTCAAGCAAGCCTTGACAAAAGTTCCTAGATATGTGAAATGCATGGAAAATTGTGGACCTTGGTGGATTGGATTAAGATTCAGATTCCCTCTCATATGGCTTCCTATGAGTCCTTACAGGAACAGCTATGCTTTGACTGACGAAGAAGAGAAGCTGTGTTGGGAGAAATGGATATCCTGTTATGGGTTTGTGCCTCGATGGGAAACACTAGAATTTTCCTACAATCTCACAAATATTCACAGATTAAACTCAGACTTAGATTCGGACTAGTGGAGGTTGTTGCATGAGGACATGCAATCGGATAGTTGGGGGGAGATGTTGGGTCCAGGAAATTGCCCTTTTTGGCCATCCTTATTTCATCATTTTGCCCTAATTACATCCTATTTCCACAAGCCATATATATGCCTTTCCTCCAGATTTAATTCCTCCCAAGCAGTAAGGTATCATTATGTAGTTTTTATTGAGTATGGGTAATGAATGGATCCCAAATATTTATGTTAGGGCATAATGGGTTGAGTTTTGAATTTGTAGGAGAAATTTATTGATTCTAAATATTGCTGATAAGATTTTGTCCTGGTTTGGGTTGAACATAAATTTAAGGAGCAATCGAGGACTTTGAAATTAGATAGGGCATCTGTATTGATGATTGACCAACTTAAGTTCCTTGATTTGCTTCTCAAGGTTTTCCATTTGCTTACTACATTGATCATTAGAGTTCCTTGGTTTACCAGAATATTCACAGTGTTTCTTTTCAAACTAGTTCCTCTCCTTTTGCTTTGATAATGCTCACATTTGGAGTACTATTGGGAACTTTTTTTCCCAGAAGAAAAATTCTTATATTCCATATTATCGAGGGACAAATCAAAATATACATTAGTCTGTGTTGAATGGACTCAAAAAAACCTAACATGCTTTTAGCACTGCCTACCAGTCTTAAGACTATGTCTAAACATATTACAATCTTCCTTTAGTGTCATATGGACATCTACTTATTCCAAATAAAAAATATGTACATTATCATTGTCTTACTTATCCTGTGAATTAAAAAAACCCACATTTTTCCCAAATGATTAGGTTGTGCACTACAAAAAACAGACATTGTCTAAGTCTTAAAAGATTTAATAAAAATTCCTTTCAGTAGCTACTGAGAGAGTGCCTCCTCTGAATTCGTGTTTAGTAAATCAACCCTCCTGCAAGAGAAAAGTCTATTTAGATAGTTTATCTGCTAGTGTGTTGAACTCTGAGTATATATGAGTAAAATAAATAGATTCATAAGTGGATATTACCTCTTGTACTAAATTAATAATTGGAATCAGTCCTAGTTTTAAAATACTTCCTTGTTGGCTTTCCCAATCCACCAGGAGCTTTGAGTCTCTGAGCACTTCACCCCTTTTTTCCTTTGCAATTTTATCCAAAGAGCATAAAATTCAACACAGTTGTTTGAACCTTGTCCAACATCATACTTCAGATGTAGACAATGCATTGAATTAAAATGTAGTATAGACCCTGCTCCACAAATAGTAGGATCACCTTGACCTGCTCTATCAAAGTATACACAGGGTCATTCTTGATCAATAGCTGGAAATATGGGAAGCAGATATTCATTCTGAGGATCCACATTAGTTATGATGATTTTAAGTATCACTATTATATAGTTTCTTTGCATTTCCCAGTGATAGTGACCTGCATTAATTCGAAGTAGAAAGAAAGAGAAGGATGTCGTTATACATGAACAATTTTATCATGATAACATTTTAGTGCCTAACAATAAAGTGCTTAACAAAGGAATTCCAAATATACACTTCACATCTAAGGAAGGGTGCTAGTGGGTTCATTACATATTCTTGTCCAAGTGACATTTTACAAAGTACTTGCTAAAAGAACAATTTTAGATATATCCCACAGATCTCATCTTGGTTCTATAAGGATTTCGAATCCCAAAGGAATTGAATCCATTAGCATAATCTGAAGCTTGAAAGTGCATGAACAAATCACTTACCTTCAATACATATTCAACTATGATTATACCCCTTTTGAAATTAATTGCAAATTTCAACTCCAGCATTGGACTACCATGATCCCAATATCCCTTCAATGCACTATCAAAGGTGCCTGCACACTCATTTCAGTTGCATATAGCATCGTGATTCCACCAGACTCATGCTTTCCCATCGGTTTCTACACAAAATTCCACATGAGTTCTACACATTAATTCGTTTGCTTTCCAGGCAACGATTTCACAAAAGAAACCCTCAGATTCCATTAACTTGATTGCACCTTGATCAAAAGATCAATTGCTGAGTATATGAAGCTTTGGCCTAACCTTTTATTTTTCCATGTATACTTCCTTGATTTTGGCTCCATGAGCTCTCTACAAGGGTCTTTAATGTATGCCCATTCCTTTTTTCTTTTTGTTCCTCGTGACCAACTTAAAATCCCCAGTATTACTTCTTTTCCCCACGATTATAAGGAGAATAGACACTTTTTTATTTCAAAGGAGTGGTCATATTGAGAGTGTCTCTAGTGTGGGTTGATCCAGTGATCAACAAGGAATGTTTTAGCAGCATCAAATTCTGGATACCTGTTATTCTATTGTTATAATTTTATAAATAGTATTTTTTAAAATTTCTCCACTGCTATTTAATTAATTATTAATTTTATTATGTAATTAATAATTAATTAAATACAAAAATAAGCAAGATAGGCTTCCCTCCAAACCTAGAAAAGAAACCTCAGACTCTCGAATTTAACCCCCTCATTCCCTTTACATCTTGTCTTTTATTTGTGCTTGTTGGCATGCACACACCTTTTGCATGCACATGCCTTCTTCTATTTCTCTCCCCTCCATAAATGACCTCATGCCCTCATCTTTTCTTAATGGAACTGTTGAATCAAGTAGTATTGTTTTAGTTGTTGTCTTCAAGGCTGTTCTATGGACTGTTGTACAAAATCTATGTTGGAGTACCTTCTCTGTATGTGCCTTGATCTTCTCCACTCGTTGTTGTCATTAATGGCGCTCTGTTAGACACTTTATGAGGTTCTAAAATCCAACTCTCTCTTATAGAGAAAAGTGCTTCTACCAACCACATGATACTTTCTTTGCATTTGGAATCTTCCCTCTGCCAAGGGCTTGGGTATACAGCTGACCACGAATGATCTTGAAGAAATATGAATCTAGATTGCTGATTCCTTTTGTATTTTGAACACTCTTTAAAATCTTTAAGGTGAAAATCTTATGTACAAGGGATACTGTATCAATGACTTGGAAACCTCATTTGTATTTCATGCTATCTCCACTAATCAAAATCTTCACACACATCATGAACTGTTCAGGACTTCTTGTAGTAATGAACTCATTCGTATATATAGGGCCAAGAGTACAAGTGTACTATATCTATAAATTAATAAATTGAAATTTGTACTGAACTTGGAACATCCCAAAATGAGTCCAATCTCATTGATGTTGAAATCCAATGGATCTAAGGAAAGTCTCTCTTCTTGGGAGAATCCTTTTATAAATGGAGTAAGAGACTCATCAAGTTCGACTGAAGAACCTGCAATAATTAATTAATGCAACTACACGAGATATTAGAAATAAAAGAACTCAGAATCACTTTTATATTGATCACAAGCCACTTCGAGGGGGAAACCTCCTTTGAGCAAGCTCAATACAATTAAGTTCACGTTGGCTTCAATGACCTCAACACACACTTATATACTAATTCTATGCCCAATACTATGAGTCAAAACCATGGGACATATAATACTACGGGATGACTTACAAAGAATATGCGTCCAATACTATGGGTCAATACTATGGGCTAATATAAACTATGGATCAACAAATACTATGGGACGACTTACAAAGCATATGCGTCCAACAACAATATACTAACATAGTAAAGAGAAGGGTTGACACGGGTTCCTAACATCCCATCTCCCATAGAAAAATCTTTGTCCTCAAAGCTTTGGTTGGGGAAATGCTGCAGAATATGAAGGAGTGGTTCCCCAGTAGCATCCTCGGGTTGCATTTCGGGCCACTGACACCTTTGGAGTGTTAGGGAGGATTGCTCGAAAGGTTGTAGATGAAGAAGAACCCTATCAGTTGCATGGAAAGTGCGCTCATAACAGTGCTGATTGGCTTGTTGTTTCAGTCAAATTCTGGCCATGTGAATATTGTCCTACAGAATGAGAGTAATCTGATTGCAGTTTCAAAGAACCAAGTCAATTTCCTGAACTGGGGAGCTGCCAAGGGTGTATGGAAGAAGAACTGGCGGTGTCTATCCATAGACTGCTTCATATGGTGTCCTTTGAGATGTGGTATTGTACCACCAGAGCACTTCTAGGAAATCCATAGAAATAGTTGGCCAAAGCTGTGTAGGGATGGGAAAGGGTTTGAGCAATCCCAAAAGGAGTGTCGTTTCACCTTTGTTGACCTGGAAAGTATCACAGTCAGCCACCATATGTTGAATTGTCATTTTCAGTCCCTGCCAAAAGAAGTTACATTGTTCCCGGTCATACATTTTGAACAACCCAAAGTGCCCTGCTGATGAAGAAGCATGGAGTTCATAGAAGAGATAGCCTTGTTGAACATATTGCAACCAATTTGGAACAAGCAGAGAAAGAGTTATAAGAGAAACTCGGTCATCAATTGTGCAAGAAGAAGCATCTACCACCATATTGTCCTTACCCTTCTTGTAAGTGATCGCATAGGGATAACCCATGAGTTGGATAACCCATTTCATATGTGTTGGGGAGGAGACCCATTGTTCCAGAAAATTTTCCAAACTCTGGAGATCAGTCTTCATGCAGAAATAATTCCCTAATAGGTATGGCTGCCACTTCTGTACTGCATGCAAAATAGCCATCATTTCCTGCTGAGAGGTAGATGCAACTAAATTATTATTGGAAAGGTCTCTTGAAGGTGGCAAACTCATTGGTTCAGCAAAGACACCTGCATATCTATCCAAGGAAGTAGTGGAGACCATTGATGGGTGTATCTGAATGGAATGGAGCTGAGCGATGACACCATGTGAATTCTTCTTAAGTATTTTTTCCAGGCGATGTGAACTGATGATGCGGAGAGACACTGGTTGTAAACCCGTTAATTTTTGTTGTGCCCCATTAACTGAAAACTGCATCCAAAGTTCAACAAAATGCCATAAGATGGGGCCAAGTGTGCGTAACCATTGAATGCCCAAAACCACATCACATCCGCCTAAGGACAAGGCAAACATGTCAGAGCATAGGTTATAATCTTCCATAGAGATACGCACATTGTGACACTTCCCCTTGCAAGGTAAGGTGCCCCCATTGGCAACCATGACTTCAAAGTTGGAGCAAATATGGACAAAATAATCACCCTGTTTGGCAATCCGAGGGTCAATGAAGTTATGAGTGCTACCAGAATCAATGAGTATGGTAAGAGGGAACTTCTTGAAGTATCCCCTGACTTGCATTGTTTGTGGGGTTATGACACTGGTTACAGCATGGAGAGAGATCACGGGTGGGTCGTCCTGAGATGGGGTGTCCACAGGCGGGTGTTGAATGTCGACCTGATCATCTACTGTATCTGGAGCTTCTTCACCAAGTTCAGAGGCAGGCAGAGAATCCACATCCAAGAGATAGAGCTTTTGTTGAACACATCTATGTCCCCGAGTGAATTTCTCATAACAATTATAACAAATCCTTTTTTCTCGGTGTGCCTGCATCTCGGTTTCAGACAAATGTTTGATAGGAGTTGGTTGAGGAGCTGGCGGGATGGGAGGTCATTGAGAACCCATATTTCGAAAGGGAACAAAAGTGGGTTTGGAGCGCTGTTGGGATGCAAGCTTGTCTTCTACCAACTTATCCAAACCTAGGACTTCCATCATTGTGTTGGGACAGAACATTTTAACCTCTGACCGGATTTCATCCTTAAGACCACTGATAAAACAACTCCTGTAAAATTCATCATACAATCCTTCTGTGTGATTGGAGAGTTTCTCAAATTCTGTCTAATACTCTCTCACTGTGCCAGTTTGGTGAAGTTTAGTGAGTGCTCTTGTGAAGTCGTCAAAAGCACTAGGACCAAATCATGGCAAAAGGAGTTGGAAAAAATCTGTCCAGTATGGCTCAGGATGAGCTTTGAGGTACCAATGGTACCATTGAAGGGCTTCCTATTCCAAATGAAAGGATGCAAGTGGAACTTTCTGGAAATCAAAAGTATTATGCAGACTGAAATATTGTTCTGTGCGGTATATCCATCCAGTCAGATCAGTACCATTGAAGCGAGGAAAATCAAGCTTTGGCCCACAAAATTTGCTAGAAGAAGAGAACCTGGTGGCTGCAAAAGATTCTGGATGTTGGTTATTGTTCATGGCTAAATGCTGAAGATGGAGGCTGAGAAATTTTTCATCCAGATCTTGGAGTTTGGTTTGGATGGCTGCAACTGCTTCCTCCATGGTTTTTACTCCTACGCGGGTGACAACCACAACCTATAGTTTTTTTTTTTTTTTTGGAAATGGATAGAAAAACACAAACAAAAGCTTATTTAGTAAAGGAAGATTTGGATTTGGGAAAAACTCGGATGGGTAATTGGGGTTTGACTAGGTTTTGGACACTTTCTGATGGACAGGGAAGCAAAAAATGGGGATTTTAGAAGCGAGGTGAAAGAATAAGAAAACTTGGTAGAAATGGACAAAGAAGCAGAATTAGGAAAGGAACACGGTGGAAAAATTTGAAGGAGTTTGGGTGAAAATTGAAGGAGTTATGGCAAACCCTAAAAATAGACAAATGTGGGATTTCTGGTCTTGGGAAGTGGAATTTGGGATAGGGTCTTCAGGAATGAAATATGCGGAATGGGATTGCAGGGATGTCAGTGAAGTTTCAGGGAAAACAGAGTTGGAACAAGGGAGATATGGCCAAAAAACAGTTTTTTTTTTTTTTTTTTAAGATGGATCTGCAACGGCGTAGAATGGATGGAAAACGGATGGATCTGAAATGGCAACTGGATCTGGAACGAATTTCAGAATAGATTTGAAACAGCTGGATTTGGAGCGGAAGTGATCGGCAACAGTTCAGCTAAAAATAGATATGGACCCCAGGTATGTGTTGCTTCCTATCGATTTAGGGGATTCACTCGACCACCAATTTTGTGTGTTGCATATTGGGGCAGTACCCCTCACTCCATGGCTCAGGTAAAACTGATAACCGCTTTGCCACAAATGACAGCTCTTGGTTTACCTCACAGGTGGGAACTAGTCAATCAGGTAGGGGTCATTGCCCTTTTTGCTGGAAGGTCCTCTTAATGGGCCAACTACTTTTGGGTTCTTGTGGTACTCCTCACAATGAGTTTTAGGGCTTATGCCCAAGTACTTCCCATAGTTAAGTGGATAGGGGTTATTCCAAGATCTGAAATTGCAACAGATGCGAAAAAAAAAAATTGGCAGAAATTCCACCCAACGAGCCCAAGAGAGTGCTCTGATACCAAATGTGAAGAACCTGCAATAATTAATTAATGCAAATACATGAGATATCAGAAATAATAGAACTCAGAATCACTTTTATATTGATCACAGGACACTTCGAGGGGGCAACCTCCTTTGAGCAAGCTCAATACAATTAACTTCACAGTGCCTTCAATGACCTCAACACACACTTATATACTAACTCTATGCCCAATACTATGAGTCAAAACCATGGGACATATAATACTACGGGATGACTTACAAAGCATATGCATCCAATACTATGGGTCAATACTATGGGCTAATATAAACTATGGATCAACAAATACTACGGGATGACTTACAAAGCATATGCATCCAACAACAATATACTAACATAGTAAAGAGAAGGGTTGACACGGGTTCCTAACATTCAACTAACCCTTGCTGAGAGTGTCCTTTTAAAACAACCTTCTCAACAATGGAGGAACCCTTCTCCATCGTGACATCTTGCTATACCTGCTCAGTTGGACTTGCAAGGATCCTATAAGGCCATCTTCTTGCACTTCTCTAGGCAAAACTTATCCACATCCATGTTGTCTTTGATGGTGACTTGCAAACCATCAAGCTCAACAAAACACTATAAATCTATTATAAAAGAAATTGAAAGCAGACTCTTCATTAAATGAGGAACATACAAGACATAATCTAACTCATGAACATCACTTGCAGGAAATTGGAAGGATATAGAGCCCAATCCTTTCACATGATACATGTCATCATCACCTAACTCCACAAAAATTCTTCCTCCCTCTTGCTCTTTAAACATGTTGAAGATCATTTTGTTATAAGTTGTATGTCTCAAAGCTCCACTATTCGCATACCATCCAACCCACATACTATCCAACCCTTGAACCTCTAGTGGGAGCATTGGACATCATGGCCAATTGGTATCTAGCTTGGTAATGGAGTTGTCCACACTTAAAGCATCTACACTAATTGCAAACTCTTGTTTCCACTTAAACTTACCCCTATTCCTCGCAGGATATTGAGAGGCATAGTGACTGTGTTTTCCTCACTTGATATGATTCAAGTTTTTCTTCCCCTGACATGAAGAGCTTGATTCTTTCTCCTTGCTCTTTTGATCCCACTCGACTACCTCCTCTCTAAACATTCTTGATGAAGGATAGGTCTGATCCATCATACTTGTCCGTGACACTAGTTGTGACTTGTTCTAGTCTCATTTCCTCTTCAATGAAAGCATCTCAGAATTTCTCATAGTCAGGTGACTTCCCTCGAGGTCAGGTAACTTCTTAGGTTTTAGTCTTTATATCTTTTATAACATATGCTAGATTTCATTATATCATGATCTTTTTGGAGTGGCCTTTGCACTCCCACTTTGTATCTCACATTGTTTCACCTAGCACAGTCCCATCGACCTATTTATGGTCATTTGTTGGACATTAATAAAATTTTATTTTCTAATCTTATCTTGACATAGACCAATATAGATGACATTAATAAAATTATATTTTCTTATCTTATCTTGACATAGACCAGTATAGATTCATCTAAAACACGGATCTATACTGGTGCATAAATGGATGCTTTGTATTCAACTGTCCTGTTACCCCAACCCAGGACAAGGAAACATTGAATATGGCTTGAAGGATAATGCTTCGAATAAGGTTTTCCAAAAAAGGAGAGAAATATGTGGAAGGACAACTAACAACAAAGCATACTACATTTCCCTTATTGAAGGGCTAAAAACAACCAAAAGCTATGGTGCTAACAACATTTGTGTCTTCACCAACTTAGAACTTCTTTGTAACCAGATGAAGGGAGAGTACCAAGTTAGAAAATGCAATCTAAAACCACTTCATAGATAAGCAAAAGCCATTGTCGCTCAATTTCATTTCTTTACGATATCTCACCATTGAGATATTAAGAGAATGTCTAGTGGTCTATTGTCTGGGGCAATCTCAAGTCTAGGCAAAGGTGTGAAAACTGAAATGGCGTCAACATATGTTCCTTCAAAATTTATTGATAGACGTTGTTACACATCTTTGTTATGTGTATGTTTTTTTGTTATTATTGTTTTGGTGTCCCTCATGGTGTGTTTCTTTCTATAAAGAAGAACCCAATACTATAGTGTGTGTGATCGGGCCACCATGTAATGGATGGGGTGTCATGTCTAGGTGACAAGTTCAAGAATGCCTTGTATAGAATGGTGGTGCCTACAGCGTCTTTTGTCTTTTGTCTAAACTTTGTGGCACAAAAAATATTGAGTATATATTTATGGAGTTATTTTGACTATTTTTGGTTACCACATATACTGAAAGTATTCTCTTATTTTCTTCAATGGAAAGTTCCTAGTATGGAGTAAAATAATTATAAAACTCTACTTAAATTGTAACAAACTCCCAACATATACATAAAATATTGGTTAAAATCTGCATGTACAATGATGAGATACATAAGGCCCCAATGGATGAGGGGCACCTCCATCAAATAGGGAACAAGGCCAACGTTGTCCACACTAGCCTCCAAAGGGCTCTTCAAAGGCCCAAGGATGCATCCACATGCAAAAACCTCATCCATAAAGCACTGATAAAAGATGACAAGTAGAACTAAACCCTAGCCTCCAAAGGCTTTCAAGGGCTAGTGTTCTAATAGGTGTGCCCATGTAGCAATAAATGATACCCAAGATGACCACAAAGGGTAGATGCTCCAAGAACATGCAAAGAATCCCTTACAAGCAATAGGTGTGCAACAAGTCATCCAATGGCTTCTTCCAAGGCAGCACACTATTCAAAGATGGCATGTGAAACCCCTCTATATCCATGTGAAAGATAGCTCAAGAGGAAACATCTCCCAAAACATTTGGAAGGGTCACTCCATAAGTTGGAAGGGCCTCCACAAAATAAGTGGCAAATGCTCCTAAAGTGGACAGCCCTTATAAGGCAAGAAATTCTATAAAATGTGGTTGCTCCAAAATACAAAACTCTCTAAATTGACCATGAGTGCTCCAATGGGCTGAATGTTGCGTCACTTTCTCAAAAAAAAACCTATCCATTTGCTTCTACAGGATTAATGTTAGGTCTGGGAATTGATTTCATATCTCAGAATGTGCCCAGAAATGATAGTGGTGACATTTAAGGTTGTTTTTTATGCACAAGTGACTCATTTTAGGGCTGCAAGTTCAGTCACAGAATTGTGATTTAAGGGTTTTACTTCTTCCTTTAGGTGAAATCATGCCTAGGAGTGGAGGTTCATTGCCGTTCTCACCCCCATAGCTGCCCCTTATCTGATAATCAGTCTTTTTTATTGCTATTGGCTGGTACATGCCTGTCTAGAATGGAGAATATTGCTTGTCTACTACTGTTATGAGGGTGAGCAGAGTAGAAACATGCCCAAAATTTCCAGAGATGCCCATAGTTAGGATAATGAATCCCATCGCTGCTAGAACATGCCCAGATTATGTATTGAAATTTCTCTCACTCCTGTTTAAGAGGCTAAAGTATGTACAAGCCTGTCTGAAATGTGCCCAGAATTGAAGGAATAAAGTTGTTTGTTGCTTCTCTAATGCACAGGCTTGCCATAATTGCTGATTGATGGCTATTATAAGTATAACCTTCAAACCACCCAGAAGTGGCCAGAATAGCCTCAAATTTCATATTTATCTGCTGAAAAATTGATCAGATTTGACAATTAGGGCACTATCATCATTTGAGGACATGGACAACCCTAAACTATGCCCAGAGCTGAAAATTAAGACTGTTATGGCGCTGTCTCATGCCCAGATTTAGCGGAAGATGACATCTATTGCTGTTTTTACCAACAAATCTTTCCCATACTTTTATTTACTTTTATTTACTGATGTATGAAGGCAGAAATAGGACTATGACATGCCTAGAGGTAGCCAAAACCGCCTAGAATCGCATCTGTTTACATAATTAACCTTGATTGCCCCTTTCATGCCCAGGTCAGCTTAGAACTCTTCCTCAAAACTCAAAACCTTGAGTGAACACCCTATGCAAAATAGGGGTAACAAAGTACATGGCTTAGGAGGAATGATGGAGTCCATGTGGGCTTGTGGCGGAGAAGTGTGGACACACCTTTTGTAGCTACATCTTCTTGGAGCGATTATTATGTATGACATCACTTTGCATCTTGACATGTGTACCCTTGTAGTGTAGTGCTTCACTTGTGTGAACCTACATGTGATTATTGTCGGTTTCTTATAAGGGCATTGACCCACATATGTATTGTTTTCGTCCCTTTTATCTCATATACGTATAGAAGGAGAGATTTTTTTCATTAGTATCATCATTTGTGCTCTTTACTTTTTACTTGTCTTCTTCGTAGAAGCCACTAGGGTTCATGAGGAAACTTTAGAATGAGTTATGAAGTCTAGAGAGGACTTCCTGGTTTGTAGCTTGAACCTTGTGAGATATTGGGGTATACTCTTGTGAAGAAGATATTGGCGATGATCATTCATTATTATACTCATCATTCTTGTTCATCTTGTGATTAGAGATGTTATTAAGAGCAAGAGCACATTAATCGTGTGTTTTCTCTCTTATATCCTCATTTGTTGGACATCAATAAAATTATCTTATATTATATTATCTCTCTTATATCTTCATTTGTACTCTCTCTCTCTCTCTCTCTCGGGGGCATATGACTCGAGCAAGCGCACTTGCTGCATGCCCCTTTCCCCCTTTTGTGCCATCCTTGAGGACTCTTGTCAATGATGGGATGATATCCTCTGCTAAATCCTGCTCAACAATTTGGGCATCTGAAAGAAGATTAGCCAATGCATTGATTGCCATTTCTACAGCAGAAATGCTTGAAGACTTCCCAAGTTCAATTAATGGTTTGACTACACCACTAGCAATATATACCACATCTTTGGTTGTTTCAGTGGAGGAGAAAAGTGCTCCAAGTGCTCGAGCTGACTGCATAGAAACACGCTCAGTTCCAATATATAATAACTTGATAAAAGGGTTGATGATTTCTAGCCTTCTAAGATTTTCACATATCTTTTCTTACACCAAAAACATCAGCAAGAATTGATGTAGTGTTTTCTTGAGTTTCTTCTCTGGAAGAACCAAGAATCTGAACCAGAGATTGGAGACCTTTATTTGCAGCACCTAACAAGTTTCTTCTATAGCTTTTTGCAGGAGCAAACACATAACAAGTTTCTTCTATAGATTTTTGCAGGAGCTCAGTTGCAGCAGGAAACGTGTTAGGAGTCTTGGAAATCTAAAATCTCTCTAGTGGAACCTCTGGATAAAATTAAATAGAACCATGTAATAGATGCTGACCAAAAAAGGTATGTCCTTAGTGGTAAGCAAAGTTAGCAAGAGCATGACTCGAGCATCAGAAGATTGTATAAGATACTTATGCTCATGGAAAAACTTGAACTTTATTTTTGATATGATTTCTCCACGTGCAGGCTGTAATGAGACCTTTCATCATTTTCATAAGAGGCAATCATTAGTTTGTAGGATAATTGGTGCATGTAACCCCAACGTGGATGGCAATCATTAGGCTGTATGAGTTTTGAGATATATTGCATTGCTAAGTTTAGCTTAGACATGCTTTCTAGTTTTCCAACTAGAATCTTGATATCCAATTACTTTTCATATTTGTTGTTGTATTAGATGTAGGCTGTCTAAATAATTCCTTATGATTTCTTAGGGTTGAATGCCTTTCTAACCCTTCTTTCAAGAGGAAACTTGTGGAAGACGAAAGACACTCTAGGGATTCAAGTGGAAGTTATTATTTGTTTCCTAATGCACTTGCCATTGTTATGTTCATGTTTCCCATGCTGAAGCGGCCTATTGAAAGGTCAAACTTGTGCATTTGTATTGTTCTAACATGGTGGCAATAGGTGCACATGTTATTAAATTGGATCCTGAGTTTTAAATTTTAATGTCCTACTGAATATGATAAGAGGTTCAAAGACATCTTGAGAAAAATCAACTGTGAGATCGAAGAAAAGATACTAATTAAATGGTTCATTGTCGGTCTCATAAGTAAAATTAAAATACATGCGCATGGTTAGAATGTCAGTACTTATGCAGATGCATTAAAGACAACATTGGATATTGAAATGGACAACGAATATCATTTAGTCTCCATTGACAGACATGTCGGTGAACGCCTTGAGAGTATGGAGCAAGCAATTCAAAGCATGAATTTGAAAGGGCCGGAACTATGGTGTACTACATGTCGAACTGCAGGACACACTAAAGACTCTTGTCGAATAGAGGATCGACAACAAGAAGTCAAACTTATTCAAACTAGATGCTTTTGCGATCTGTGTAAAGAATATGACTTGCATTCCACAAATGACTACCCATACAATCTAAAGAACAAGAAAGCAAAATGGTGCCAGATATGCGAAGTCAACACCCATTCGATTGACAAATGCCATCTGAATTTGAAGAATAGACAAAGTTACCATGCAGTGTACCAAACAAACTCTGTCGAGCAGCATATCGACAGAAACATGGGAAATGGCATATTTTGACAAAAATGATGGAAGAAATGACCGATACAATCAGAACAGAAACGACATATATCCCATATATAATGACTGCAGATATGATCGACGATATGATGGCTATAATAGGCGTGGAGGATACCAGGGTCGTGGTCATGGAGTTCATGGTCGCGGTGTCTGACCTAATCGACCTGGTCTATGTTCTACATGTCTTGGCGAAGATCATCGACATGTAGAATTCCCATACAAAGAAAGAATCGATCTAAAGTTTTGTACCAAATGTGGGGTAGACGATCACTTTTTATAGGATTTCCCTTCCATGATTGAAAAAATCAATAATAAAAAGAATGTTCATGTCTTGTCCTGTGTACCTAAATATGATGTGCTTCGTACGAAAAATTTACAAATTGTTACTTGACAAGGTACCCATATTGGTTCAGATAGACCAGAGATAAGTAAAATAGTAACCAAAGAAGATTATCCAAATCCGGCTAAACAAAAATCTATGTTTAAAAATGCATCCAACATATTTACTAAATTGGCAGCCCATGAAGATACTGAAGAAAACCAACAAGAAGCACTGAATGAATTGTTCAATTTAATTACAAATGATGAAGCTATAGGAAATTTGATTGACCTATTGCATAAAGTCAAGCATAAACACGTCGTACAAAGACAAACCAAAAACATTTGTCGACTTAACCAAAAAGAAAAAAATGATGCCGACCCTCTTGTCGACCTCGACATAAATGGCTACCATGTACGCCAAGTCATACTGGAATTTGGTTCCCAAGTCAATATCATGACTCATGACACTTGGGACCAACTCGGTCAACCACAGTTGTAGGAATCAAGCATTTATATGAAGGTCACGGATCAAGGACTCATCGAGCTGATCGAAGTTTGGAAAGGAGTCGAAACATCTATCAAAGGAATCACAACAAAAGTTGATTTTGAAATCATTAATCCCAAAGATGATGCAAGTTATTTCCCATCCTTGGTCGGTCGACCTTGGGGAAGAAAGATGAAAGCTTCAATTTCACCGGATAAAGGTCACATCAAGCTAAAAGGAAACGGTTAGAAGGTTATTGTACCAATCTTCCCATCTTAGGGAGAACCATGGTCGGAACCTGTAGAAGAAGATAATGGCATTCGACAAATCTATCGAATAGATAATATCGAAGACCATATTGAACCAAATTCTCAAGGAGAGCTTCATCTTGGAGATCCTTTTTCAATCGGATGTAATTCTAACGCAGAGCTTTACGACAGGCAGTTAGAGATTTACAATCTTCATGCAAAGGAATGTTGGATGGTAGAAGCCATCTCGAACAATCAAATAAATAAATGTATCTCAATATCATCTGCACTAAAGATATTTGAGCGGAAAATTCGAACATATCGGACTCTCGTGCCAAAAAAAAATTCACAGACATGTAATCTGACACTGAGATATAAGGAACGTGACTCCCCAGTAGTACATGTCGAACAAGTCTCAAAACATGTCGGAGAGCAAGGCTGACTACAGAGTCTGGTAGATACTTTCACTGGGCAAGCTGGGAGATAGTGGGATACCCATCAGTCGAGACTTCAAACCTGGACCAATGTGTCTACATTCTTTGTAGAAAGATTTGGAGGAAAGAAGTTGATGATCTAGGCCGACATCCCTATGTTCACACAGGGACAAAATTCTGAAGTCCATATTGGCTAATGTGAAAAAAAATGGAGGAAATTGGGCTATAAATATGAAAGGGCATGACCTCACCTCTTCCCTAGCACACTTGATGACCTACCTAATAAATGGTATAAATAAGATGGAAGAGGCGAGAGGAGAAACATTCATATGGAAAGACTTGAAAGAAAACTTCATCGATGATTTCCATTTTTCTCCAAAGGAGCAGCCGTTGGTCGAAGCGAGCAAACATATCAAAGAATTTCTGCAACCGACAGAAAAATTCGTACCTATAGAAAAGAAGCAGACTGTTCGCCGACTTGCTACCTGTCACAACATAATGTCGAAGGAAATACAGCATTCTACACAAATAATTTTGGAAACGGAGAAGTCAGTTAGGAAAAATTTTCAATGGAGACAAGATCACCCCAGCATGTCAAAGCCTGTCAAAACAATCTTTAACATAGAGAGTGTGGAGAAAGATGAGCAAGAAAGATTAACGGAAAATGACTTTCCGCCTGCATTTACACAAATAAAGGAAGGAGAAAGACCAATAAATGATAGTCATGCTCCAGAGTGGATGGATGCAAAGATCAAAACAAAAGAAGTAGATATATCAAATGACGACCGACCAAAGATGGAAAGAATTGGTGATTACTAGAATGAAGAACAAACTGCAGAAATCACCAGCCTCCTCAAGGAATTTCAGGATGTATTTGCTCGGGATTATAAAGACCTAAAAGGACTTGTGCAAGAGATGGGTGAAATGAAAATTGATATCAAACCAGTCGCCAGACCAGTGAATAAAAAAACCTAGAAGCTTTCTCACAAGTATAAATACATTGTTAAAAAAGAGATCGACAGTATGCTCGAAGCTGGAATTATATATCCTATCGACTAAGCAAAATGGGCAATCCTGATGGTTGTTTAGCCGAAGAAGCACAACCCAACATGACTGAGAATTTGTGTCGAATTCCATGAACTGAACAAGGTAACACTTACATACCCTTTTCCAACTCCTTTTATATATGAGATTATTAATGAAGTTGCAGGGCATGAGTGTTATTCCTTCACGGATGGATTATCTGGGTACAATCAAGTACCTATTGATAAAGAAGATCAGTAAAAGACTACATTCGTGTGCGAATTTGGGTCGTTCACATATAAAGTCATGCCTTTTGTTCTGAAGAATGCACCAGTGGTCTTTTCCCGCATTATTGTCAAGGCATTTCAGGAGTATATCTACAAAACTATGGTTGTCTACTTAGACGACTGGAAAATCTACACAATATTAAGAGATGATTGTAAATGGCTTTGACTAATGCTGGAACGCTATCAGTAGATTCAGTTATCACTGAACATTAACAAGTGCATTTTTATGACCCCTATTGGTATATTGTTGGGCCACATAGTATGCGAAGAAGGAATCAAGGTTGATTATGCAAAAATAAAAGTTATTCTTGACCTAAAACCTCTAGTCAATCCGAAGCAAGTGCGAATCCTCTTGGGTCATATGGGGTACTACAAAAAGTTCATCAGACATTACTCTAACATGACATATCCTCTCAAAGAGCTGTTAAAATAAAATTAGGAATACAAGTGGATAGAGGAATGCGATACTTCATTTAACACCTTTAAGAGAAAAATAGTAGAAGCACCTATCCTCCGCTTCCCCAATTGGTCGATAAAATTTCATGTTCATATTGTTGCGTCTGGAATAGCAGTCGGCACTATTTTAACACAACCCAAAGAAGATGGAATGGACTATCCTAATGCTTTCAGTAGTTCGAAGCTGAACAAGGCTGAAAGAAACTATTCCACTACATAAAGAGAAGCATTGGGTATGGTATTTGCACTACAAAAATACTGTCATTACTTATTGGCTAATCCTTTCATATTTTACATAGATCATCAGGCTTTGTAATATCTAGTCAATAAACCATTGCACCATGGGAGGTTATGTCGCTGGCTTCTACTATTTCAGGAATTTGAGTTCGAGGTAATAATCCGACCTAGAAAAGCTAATGTCAAGCAAGACCACCTATCCAGAGTCGACACCAGAGAGGATCCGACAGGTATTGAAGATGATTTTCCATATGCACATTTGTTTCGAATTGAAGCTGTCCCTTCGGAACTTGCAAGAATTACACAATTTCTTGAGGATGGGAAAGCTTTTGAAGGAATTACTGAGAAGAAGAGGAAGATCCTTGCTATGAAAGCCGCACCTTACACTTTGATCAATAGGTTCCTCTACAAACTTGGCCTAGATGATGTATTACGTTAGTGTGCACTTGAGCATGAGCGATAGAGCATACTCTCATAAGCTCATTATGGACTGGCTGGATGACATTATCATGTAGACATAACAACAAGGAAGATTCTGCAAGCTGGACTTTGGTGGCTAGCAATTCATAAAGATTGTCGAGAATTTGTAACTAAATGTGATAGATGTCAACATATGGGGTGACTGCTGCCTAGTACAGAAATGCCTCTGGTTACAATTAATCCAAGCCGAACATTCGAAATCTAGGCAATCGATTTTATTGGACCATTCCCAGTAATTGGCAGAAGGAAAGGTGCACAATATCTTATCACTGCTATATAATACATCACCAAATGGGAAGAAGCAGAACCGGTCGAGACATGTTCTAGCAAAGTCATTGCCAAATTTATCTATGAAAACATCATTACACACTTTGGATGCCCTCTAACTTTGCTAAGTGACCAAGGTCCACATTTTGTTTGCAAAACTATTGAAGCATTAACGAACGAGTTTGCAATTGATCACAGAATAAGCACAACATATCATCCACAATCTAATGGTGTCATGGAATCATTTAACAAAACACTCACAAGAAGACTGACGAAAGTGTGAAACATGGAGAAAGACGACTAGGATGATAAAGTACCTGTTGTTCTTTGGGCATACAGAACAGCGTACAAAAGAATGGCGGGTCAAACACCTTTTTCACTTGTCTATGGGCAAGAAAGTAGTCATTGCACTGCATTTCCGACGACAAGCCCCGACAATCGCAGTAGTATTACACATTGATGTCGAAGATGCATGACAAGAACGACTATTACAACTGTCAAAACTAGACGAAAGTCAACAGATTGCAATAGAACACCAACAAATCCAGAAACAACAATAGAAAGCCTGGCATGATAGAAACATCAAACAGAAGAATCTGTCAATTGGTGACTTGGAACTACTTTATAATAGTTGCATAAAAGGAAAACCAAAGAAGTTGCACATGGAGTGGATGGGGCCCTATATTGTCGAAATGATAAATCCCAATGGCTCATCCTGACTAAAAACATTACAAGGTAGTATTTTCAAGAAATTAGTAAATGGCACCCGACTAAAACAATACAAGTCATGAAAAAAAAATGGTTGTAACCAACCATGGAGAGAAAGAAATTTAAGCAATTCATTCAAAAATCAAGTTGTTTCAGTTTCAGTATGAGGAAGGATTGGGAAAGTAATATTGGTGAAAGTAAGAGACTGACGCATGATTTCCGATAGGAGAGGCGTCGATAGGATAAAAGCAGTCGACAGGATGAGCGAGCTCACTAACATCACCATACCAAGTCTGGACTACCTGATAGCATAAGGGAAATGCACCGACGTCGACCCGATGTACAAGCAGCACATAGAAATAGTTAGGATGGCCGACCGATGGGGAATCAGAGTCGAGACATGGTTCTCGAGGCACTGCTAATCTATCATTCACACTTAAATTCCTCGTCAAATCAATCTTTAGTGCTACATCTACCTCCCAGCCGACCGTGCCAAATGCTGCCATTATAAATCCAGAGCTCAAGGATTCCTGGGTACTCTTTTGCAGAGAGATTAAGAACTAGAGATCAGAGCTACCAGAACCTGGCTATGTTAGGAACCTGTGTCAACCCTTCTCTTTACTATGTTAGTATATTGTTGTTGGACGCATATGCTTTGTAAGTCTTCCCGTAGTATTTGTTGATCCATAGTTTATATTAGCCCATAGTATTGACCCATAGTATTGGATGCATATGCTTTGTAAGTCGTCCCGTAGTATTATATGTCCCATGGTTTTGACTCATAGTATTGGGCATAGACTTAGTATATAAGTGTGCGTTGAGGTCATTGAAGGCACCGTGAAGTTATTTGTATTGAGCTTGCTCAAAGGAGGTTGCCTCCTCGAAGTGTCCTGCGATCAATGTAAAAGTGATTCTGAGTTTTGTTATTTTTGTTATTTCGTGTATTTGCATTAATTGATTATTGCAGGTTCTTCACATCTGGTATCAGAGCACTTTCTTGGGCTCGTTGGGTGGAATTTCTGCCAAAAATTTGTTTTCGCATCTGTTGCAAGTTCGGATCTGGGAATAACCCCTATCCGCTTAACTGTGGGAAGTACTTGGGCATAAGCCCTAAAACTCATTGTGAGGAGTACCATAGGAACCCCAAAGTAGCTAGCCCATTGAGAGGACCTGCCAGTGAAAATGGAAACGACCCCTACCTGATTGACTAGTTCCCACCTGTGAGGTAAACCAAGAGCTGTCGTTTGTGGCAAAGCGGTTATCAATTTTACTTGAGCCATGGAGTGAGGGGTACTGCCCCAATACACAAGACGTCAGACAGCATTGGTGGCCGAGTGAATCCCCTAAACTGATAGGAAGCTGCACATACCTGGGGTCCATATCTATTTTTAGCTAAACTATTGCCGATCACTTCTGCTCCAGATCCAGCCGTTTCAGATCTATTATAAAATTCGTTCTAGATCCATTTGTCGTTTTAGATCCAGGCGTTTTCAATCCCTTCCGCGCCGTTGCAGATCCATCTGTTGAGAATCCCTTCCGCACCACTATTTCCAATCCATTTTTGAAAAAAATAAAAAATAAAAAATAAAAAATTCTGTTTTTTGGCCATATCTCCCTTGTTTCAACTCTGTTTTCCTTGAAACTTCACTGACATCCCTGCAATCCCATTCTGCATATTTCATTCCTGAAGACCCTATCCCAAATTCCACTTCCCAAGACCAGAAATCCCACATTTGTCTATTTTTAGGGTTTGCCATAACTCCTTCAATTTTCACCCAAACGCCTTCAAATTTTGCCGTCGTGTTCCTTTCCTAATTCTGCTTCTTTGTCCCTCTCTACCAAATTTTCTTATTCTTTCACCCCGCTTCTGAAATCCCCACTTTTTGCTTCCCTGTCCATTAGAAAGTGTCCAAAACCTAGTCAAACCCCAATTACCTATCCGAGTTTTTCCCAAATCCAAATCTTCCTTTACTAAATAAGCTTTTGTTTGTGTTTTTCTATCCATTTCCAAAAAAAAAAAAAAAACTCTTTGTTGTGGTTGTCACCCGCGTAGGAGCAAAAACCATGGATGAAGCACTTGCAGCCATCCAAACCAAACTCCAAGATCTAGATGAAAAATTTCTCAGCCTCCATCTTCAGCATTCAGCCATGAACAATAACCGACAGCCAGAATCTTTTGCAGCCACCGGGTTCTCTTCTTCCAGTAATTTTCGTGGGCCGAAGCTTGATTTTCCTCGCTTCAATGGTACTGATTCGACTGGATGGATATACCGCGCAGAACAATATTTCAGTCTGCATAATACTTTTGATGTCTAGAAAGTTCCACTTGCATCCTTTCATTTGGAATAGGAAGCCCTTCAATGGTACCATTAGTACCTCAAAGCTCATCTCAATCCAAATTGGACAGATTTTTGCCAACTCCTTTTGCCACGATTTGGTCCTAGTGCTTTTGACGAATTCACAGGAGCACTCACTAAACTTCACCAAACTGACACAGTGAGAGAGTATCAGACAGAATTTGAGAAACTCGCCAATCACACAGAAGGATTGTCTAATGAATTTTACAAGATTTGTTTTATCAGTGGTCTTAAGGATGAAATCCGATCAGAGGTTAAAATGTTCTGTCCCAACACAATGATGGAAGTCCTAGGTTTGGATAAGTTGGCAGAAGACAAGCTTGCAGCCCAACAACACTCCAAACCACCTTTTGTTCCCTTCTGAAATATGGGTTCTCAACGACCTCCCATCCCACCAGCTCCTCAACCAACTCCTATCAAGCATTTGTCTGAAACCGAGATGCAGGCACGCCGAGAAAAAGGGATTTGTTATAATTGTGATGAGAAATTCACTCGGGTACATAGATGTGTTCAAAAAAATCTCTATCTCTTGGATGTGGATTCTCTACCTGCCTCTGAACTTGGTGAAGAAGCTCCAGATACAGTAGATGATCAGGTTGACATTCAGCACCCGCCTGTTGACACCCCATCTCAGGACGACCCACCCACGATCTCTCTCCATGCTGTAACCGGCGTCACAACCCCACAAACAATGCAGGTCATGGGATACTTCAAGAAGTTCCCTCTTACCATACTCATTGATTATGGTAGCACTCATAACTTCATTGACCCTCGGATTGCAAAACAGGCTGATTGTTTTGTCCATCCTTGCTCCAACTTTTAAGTCATTGTTTCCAATGGGGGCACCTTACCTTGCAAGGGGAAGCATCACAATGTGCATATCTCTATGGAAGATTATAACCTACGCTCTGACATGTTTACCTTGTCCTTAGGCGGATGTGATGTGGTTTTGGGTGTTCAATGGTTACACACACTTGGCCCCATCTTATGGCATTTTGCTGAACTTTGGATGTAGTTTTCAGCCAATGGGGCACACCACAAATTAATGGGATTACAACCAGGGTCTCTCTGCATCATCAGTTCACATCGCCTGGAAAAAATCCTTAAGAATAATTCACATGGTGTCATCGCTTAGCTCCATTCCATTCAGATGCACCCATCAACGGTCTCCACTACTTCCTTGGACAGATATGTAGGTGTCTTTGCTGAACCAATGAGCTTGTCGCCTTCAAGAGACCTTTCCGATAAGAATTTAGTCGCATCTACCTCTCAGCAGGAAATGATGGCTATTTTGCATGCAGTACAGAAGTGGCAGCCATACCTATTAGGGAATTATTTCTACATCAAGACTGATCTCCAAAGTCTGGAAAATTTTCTGGAACAATGGGTCTCCTCCCCAACACACCTGAAATGGGTTATCCCTATGCGATCACTTACAAGAAGGGTAAGGACAATATGGTGGCAGATGCTCCTTCTCGCACAATTGATGACCCTGTTTCTCTTACATCTCTTTCTTTGCTTGTTCCAAATTGGTTGCAATATGTTCAACAGGGCTATCTCTTCTATGAACTCCATGCTTCTTCATCAACAGGGCACTCTGGGTTCTTCAAAATGTATGACAAGGAATAATGTAACTTCTTTTGGCAGGGACTGAAAATGACAATTCAATAGATGGTGGCTGACTGTGATACTTTCCAAGTCAACAAGGGTGAAATGACACTCCTTTCAGGACTGCTCAAACCCTTGCCCATCCCTACATAGCTTTGGCCAACTATTTCTATGGATTTCCTAGAAGTGCTCTTGTGGTACAATACCACATCTCAAAGGACACCATGTGAAGTAGTCTATGGACAGACACCACCAATTCTTCGTCCATACACCCTTAGCAGCTCCCCAGTTCAGGAAATTGACTCAGTTCTTTGAAACCACGATCAGATTCTTCTCATTCTCTAGGAAAATCTTTACATGGTCAGAATTCGACTGAAACAACAAGCCAATCAACATTGTTCTGAGTGCACTTTCCACGCAGCTGATAGGGTTCTTCTTCATCTACAGCCTTCTAAGCAATCCTCCCTAACACTCCAAAGGCATTAGTGGCCTGAAATGCAACCCAAGGATGCTACCGAGGAACCACTCCTTCCGATTCTGGATCAATTTCCCCAACCAAAGCTTTGAGGACAAAGCTTTTTCTAAGGGAGATGGGATGTTAGGAAACCGTTTCAACCCTTCTCTTTACTATGTTAGTATATTGTTGTTGGACGCATATGCTTTGTAAGTCGTCCCATAGTATTTGTTGATCCATAGTTTATATTATCCCATAGTATTGACCCATAGTATTGGATGCATATGCTTTGTAAGTCGCCCCGTAGTATTATATGTCCCATGGTTTTGACTCATAGTATTGGGCATAGAGGTTTTGACTCATAGTATTGGGCATAGACTTAGTATATAAGTGTGTGTTGAGGTCATTGAAGGCACTGTGAAGTTATTTGTATTGAGCTTCCTCAAAGGAGGTTTCCCCCTCGAAGTGGCATGCGATCAATATAAAAGTGATTCTGAGTTCTGTTTTTTTTGTTAGTTCATGTGTTTTCATTAATTAATTATTCCAGGTTCTTCGCAGGTTATGATCTAAATAACCCTGTATCAGCCATGGCTCCCAAGAAAGGTCAGACGACGACACCATCTTCCTCTACTAAATTCCAAGAGTTGGAGAAAGCGCAGCCTCCCTTGGAAACTCGTCTTCAAATGATCTGGAACACCAAGGATTTGGAACCCAAATGGAGAAGAACCTGGACCGATGTCTGTAACTGGGGGAAGGAAGCCAATGGTCAAAGGAGAGAGCCAACCGAGAGGCTTAGGACTGCCATAGTCTTACACTATATGAACGCATTGTTGATGCCTCGGGTGTGCAGGGTAAGTGCAAGGTGCTGGAATGGGTTCCAAGGCACACAACAGGGGATGAAAACCCAGGCAAAGGCTTCAAAAGAGCCTACGCAAGGGAAATTCTATCCTCGAGTTGTTTGGTGTGGTAATCTCCCACGGATATTCGACCTCCGCTGGTACTCTTTGAGTAAGTGATTTGATCAATAAGATCAGTTTCCCAATTTAGGGAAACAAAGGGGTATGAGAAACAGCGAAAAATTCTAACTTAACCTATTTAGAAAAAGAACCTAATCTTAAGTCAGATCTATTCTAAAATGAAAAGCTTGGTGTTTATGCAAATCAACCTTGAGGTGTAAGAGAAAAAACAATCTATCACCTTTAATAGAAATGCTTTTAGATGAGATGTTTGGTGACTTAAATTATGATTTATTTAATGAAAATTAAACAACAATAATCCAATCTCAAAGACCATCAAGATATAACCTGTTATCCTTTTGTTGATTAAAAAATCAACAATGATTGAATATATATATATATATATATATATATGATCAATTACAGAAATCGATAAAGAAACTATTTAATTAAAGAAATTTAATCAAATATTTTCATACACACATCAGTTATACAAAAAAACCAATACAACAAATCTATGTATTCATTAGATATCTAACAAGAGATAATATGTATAGTGGATGACAATCTGGAACATAAAATCAGAAATCCTTAAAGAAATTTAAGTGATAATCAGAAGATGGATCCGAAGATAACATTACTGTATTAAGATGTCTTGTACCAAAATTACAATGAATCTGTCCACGGACTATCCTCAGTCTTATCTCCTGCTGAATTACAATTCCAAAAATTCCAACACCTCTATTCGAGAGGTATCCTTCCTTAAATTAAACTAAAACAAAGTACAAAAATGAATCCTACAGAGTAGGGATTCCAAAATCAGAAATGAGTCTATTGGGCCAGAAAATCCTGCCACTTCTCATATATCTCTAACAGTTCATCTATGTTTGGATAATTGATAGATTCTATCCCTTTTTGGGCATTGCATATGTTGTTCTCCATGTCATGCTTGGCAAGCTTATGCCAAGTGCGAAGGTAAAAATGGATCTTGCCCTCAAAGGAGAGTGGTTTCCTAATCAATTCATCCACGTGACCAATATTGACTGCTTCAATAGCCTGGATCTTCTGTGTAATTTATTCATGATCACGCTCCACTTCTTCCAGCTTACATTTAGGTGGGAGGGCCTGCAAAATACGATCCATGTATGGGAGATGTAGAGCTTCCATGATGTTATCAACTGCATACCAGCGTCAAGTGCAAAGGTCTTTGGATTTCCTGATGATCTCTTCAGCAGAGTCATTGAAATCGAGCCAGGTATTCAGGGAAGCTTTGTTCTTCTTCATTTGAAGACTCCTGAGAATCAAGAAGTCTGCAGGGATGTTTTTATTGTACCTTTTCTATTCACTAACCTCATCTTGAGCTTTGGAATCCTAAATTCTTTTGATTTCCTATACCTCAAGCTCAAAAGACAGTTTATCAAAGATAATAAATGTCTCCCTAATTTCATCCTATGCAATGTACAACTTTTCAAGCAATTTATAATGATTATGATTAACCTCCAAGGCAAAGTCTTTGAACTCCTATGGTGTAAAGTTAGACAAACAGCTGAAGCTGCATTTGCAGTTACAGTTCCAACTTGTATCTCTAAGGCTTACATCTTTTTTGCATGGATGAAGTTTTGAGTCTTTTCAATATTAAGCTAGTTCTGAAGGGAGATATTCTCCTGTTCTGATGCATGCAAGCATTCCATCCATTCCTGCCTGACATTAGCCACAAGGAGGCTATGTTCACCTTTAATCCTGGCCAACTCATCTTCAAGTTCCTTGATCCTTTCCTTTTTAGGATCAACCTCTCTGTTCAGCAAGTGGACTGAATCTATATTGGCACCAGCAAAAGCCCCCAAAACTGTTGTTGCTTCAATAGCCCTAGACTGAGGGTCACCAGTTTGTTGAGCCCACAAGACTTGAATGGGAGCATGTGATCCCAATGCTTGCTCATCTTTACTTCTCTTCCTTTTCCTTTTGAATACTGTCTTCTCTTCCTTGTCATAGAAATAGTTTCCAATAGGAACCACATCCCCATCCACATATTCATCAGCCAACTGGGTAGTGATGGGAATGACATTAGCAATGGAAATTATTGAAGGTGTCATAATACCACTAGGATGAGGGATGGACATGGTGACTTGAGGAACGACCACAGGGACCGAAACATCTTGGACAAATGACTGGACCTGTGTGATTGAGGGGACCGAAGTGGAAGCTTCAGATGGAGGAGTCTGCTCTTCAGCAATAGGAGCTAATGATGGAGAGGGAACTATAGGTGGATCCTCAATACTAGGTGAAACAGAGATAGCTAGTGGTGTAGATTGAGAGATTGCAGGAATATTATCCTGAATTGTAATAGAAGATGAAATGGGAAAATGAATGGAGGTGAATTGGTCGATGGAAGGTATTAGTAGAATAGGTTTAGGTGACTATGTAGGAATGATGGTGGTTTGAGCTTCTGGCATCATGGACTGAAGAATAGATAAAGACTCTTGACTACATGAAAGTGTGGTAGAATAATAAGTTATGCTATTGAATAGTTGAGACAATGAAAAGGGGGGTAAATGCTCTGAAACTGAAGCAGAAAATTGTTGAACTGAGTTTAAATGAGATGTTGAAGCCCAAAAATCTTGAACAGAGGTGTCTTCAAATGACTGATCATGAATAGAGCATTCCATTTCAATAACATTTAACAAGCCTGTGACCAACTTGGATTGTTCTGTAATCTCCTCAGTTACTGAAAATGGGGGTTCAGGTTCTTCAGCAACATCACAGTCAATAACCTAATTGTTGGGGAATAGATCAACATGGATCCTTTGTCTTTTTGCTGAGCTGGCATGTGTAACCAAAAAATCATCATTTTTTTGCACAACTACACTAATAATTTCAAGGGGATTTGAAGGTTCCATTATTTGAGAATCCACAGTAACCTTCTGGGGCTCTGCAAGGTGAGCCTTCAACACTGATGTCAATTGTGCCAGATCTTTCTGAAATTGATGAGAGGTATATAGCAAGGATTTGGCTTGTTCTGATGTTTTCTTAGGAGGAGAATTTTCGATTGGTTTTTTTCCTTTGCCTTGTTCTAAATGGACCACCATTTGAAAAGAATTAGCTTCCTGAGCTTCCTTTACTTCCCTTTCTTTTCTCACTTTGTCGAGCAAGTCCAGCTCCAATTTCCTATAACTCAGCCCCCTAAGCTTTAATTCCTCTAATAGTGCAGAATGTTATGCTGCTCTTCTAGGTCTTTTGCTTTGACAAGAACTTCAGAAAATGAATTGACTCCATGATAGATAGAGTCATCTGGGATGTTCTCATGCACATAGTCTATTTTTACATGGGTTTGCTTTAGATGTGCATCAATAACTTCTTGGAGTCATGCTTTCTTTTAGTAACACATCCCAATTTGAAATCAACCAATTGGTCAGCAAGGGTGGCTACCTAATTAGAGGTTGGGATGACCAATGACCCAAGGTTCAAAGGGAATTTAGGCTGCCCTTTCTTTCTAGGACCTGTGAGTTTTTTATACATACCATCATTCACAGTTTGAAATGAAACTTCTTGCAAAGCCAATCTGTCAGGGACAATTCTGGGTAACAGATGAACAGTATTACTACCCCAGACCCTGATATATGAGAAATACTCACACACATACCAATCATCGATAGTATTGATGAGTGTCTTGGCATCCTCTGAAAATGCTAGTGCTTCTTGCTTGAAAATCTTGAAGTAAATAGTGCCCAGGAACTAATCACATATATCATATAGAAAAGGGATAAAGTTTTCTTCCCATAAGATTGAATGATAGATATGCACAGGTGAGTCTGTTGGAGTCCAATTCCAGTTCAAGTTAGGGTATTGAAATTCTAAGCAGAAAACATCAATTACATAGGAAGATAAAAAGAAATGTGGTTTTCTGAAAGATGGAGACTTCTGAAAATGTTCGATAGTGTTTTTTAGTTCTGAGGACAAGATGGAAGCCAATGGGAAGGATTCACCAGTATTCAAGACATGATGCGCTATAGGTTCCCATTCATCTTTGAACAACAAACAAATTAGGAAGTCCGAATAGTCGAAACAACATAGCCGCTAGCAAAGAGTAGGTTTCCTTGAACCAGGCGATAGGGTATAAATTATCAGGCTTAAGCACGAAAGCATTAGGTTTTATCATCCAAGACTTCATCATTTCGGAAACATTGTAATGGGACTTGGAGGACTGGATGAAGTCAGGAGAGAGGGGTTTCTTATGCGGCCTGAGAGCAAACGCTCGGGTAAAAATCTCAGGGGAGAAATGAGTCAATTGATTCCCTAGAGCATCATTGAAAGACCGGTCTTTGACACCAGCATTCTCTATTATCCACTTCACTGCATCTGCATAAGTTAATATAGTGGTCCGTGTAGCGATAGCATGAATTTGAGAAGCCCTAATCTTCTCATAAGTGGGCCTATCAAATTCTACCTGCGAGAGGTCATCGTTGTCGAAAATAGCATAAATCTGAGACCAATCCATTTGATAAGTCTCGATGACCTTTCCACTGGTATCAGAAAAGATACCAAAGTTGGGGTCTTTTGTTAAGGTACCCCTGAGAACGGCCCTGGACCGGGTACTTCATGACATAGTGGAAAACTTCGTAATTTTTGACGAAATAAAGAAAACAAAAATCACAGACAGCCAAAAGAGCAACCAGAAAACATGGAATGACGGCAATCAACTGTAGGCGAGAAATCCACGGTAAAATCATCTCAGCGGAGTAACTCGGTGAGTAAAAATGATAAAGAAAAGTAAATAAAAACCTATATTTATCAATTTACCCAAATTAAATCACGACAGTAGGATTAAGAGAAATGGATGGCTGATATTGACCGATGCAAAGTGTGGAATCGGGTTCAAAAACATAATAAAAGTTTTTTAATTACCACTCCCGAAAGCTGAAAATCGAAACTTGCGGGTTTCAAGTTTCAAAAATACAACCAAATTAAAACCAAGTTTCTGAAAGCCGCAACCCAAAATTTGCAGGTTGCAGGTTTTGGAACGCAATGTAAAAAATGAATTCCCGAATCCCGAAACGCGACAGTGTCGGGTTTTGGGTTTCGATTTTATTAAAACTCACAAACAAAAATCCTGGATCCTGAAACGCGACATCGTCGGGTTTCGGGTTTCGGGTTTATTAAAAACAAACTTCAAAAAGAAATGAAATCCCACACCCGAAACTTTTGGGTTTCGGGTTTCAGGATGATGAAAATCCCAAAATGAAAACAGCAAATTCCCGCACCCGAAACTTTTGGGTTTCAGGTTTTGGGTTCTCCAAATGTCGGGTTTCGGGTTTGCCAAGAGAAATGTCAAAATAGTCAAAATTTAAGGATTTTTGCAAACCAAACACTTAGAGGAAACCCAGATCAAGCAACGAAAATGAAGTACGGGTACATGGGCAGTAATGTTTAAAGACATCTAAACCGAAAATCATATTTACAAAGAGAAACTTACCCATATACCTTGGAATTGATTAAAAATGGGGCTCCCGTGCTTTAGCTAAGCGTGGGATTTGTTGTGGCCACAACAAATGGCAACTGGCTGGGAAGAACAAGTTATCTCTACAATCAAATCATGACTAAAGACAACATATTAATCAACCAATTTCTTGAAACTCAATTCAGAGAAAATACTCAAAAGATAACAGTCAACAAACAGTGAACATGAAAATGGATAGATCTCGACAGTGACCATTTTAAAGATAACACTCATATGATAAGGAGATTTAGAGAGAAATACCAAATATTTACCATGATGTAATCATTGAAAACCAGCTTGTGTTGAACCTGGGCACAGTCTTAGAAATTCTCATGGATATCCTAATTAGAGATCACCTTGGTTTATTGGTTGCATGTATGTTTAGTCATTACCTTTGAATTATATATACTTCTTTATCTTTTCTTTTTTTCTTTTCTTTTTTTTTTCTTTTTTTTTTATACATAAAACCTTGTTGATACAAGACCACTGTATTGACTTGGTGATCAGATGAAACAACACCATTCACAGGCCTGATCTGGAAGCTGGTCAAGCTAGCTCGATGACGAGACTCCTTGTCTTCTGGCTTGGTGACCATATTGTGATAACTCCAATCCAAGATCAAACCCATGATCATAGCAGGGATGGCTTGTGATAAGACCCCCCTGTTCTTGTATACAACAAAAACCCATAATGAAAGACAAAACAATTTATTTTGGCATAGGCTACAAAGAATTACCATGGCTTGGTGACCACATAGTGGTAATGTTACTCACCAGTGGTTTGTGGATCATGAATGGACCGACCTGTAATAGGATCTTCCACCTTCCAACAGAACTGAAAGTCATCTTCCAAGTGTGGTGGCTTGATGTGAAGCTGTCATTCCACTTAAACACCTACGAACCTAAAGGGCTAGCTTGATAACAAGACCACCCACCTTGTAACTTGTAATTTTAAACAAAATTCATATTCAAAGTGATGGTAAAAGGATCCATGAGCAATCGGAGCTGGTCAGGTTATTAAGATATGCCATTCAACCATGAAACACCATATATAGAAATGATGACTATCATCCATACCTCAAATACACAAATAAATCATTGTGAAAGATAATGATCAAAGTGAAAAGTATCCAAAGGTACTGCACTTATTGACTATTTATTCTTCAGAGCAAATTCTAATCAAAAGCCAGAAAGTAAGATTGATAACAATGTTGAGACTTCAGAAGCAATTGTTGGTAAGAAAAGTGATCATAATCCATTACCACACGTGTGAAGCCTTATTAATGAAAACTAAAACAAAACAATAAGACTAATAAAAATGTCAATGCAAGAAAACAAATGATTGAAAAACAAACCACACCTATGTACAAGTGCACCAGATTGTTTAAACAAAATACTTTTTGAGAAGAGACACATTCACTGGGAAGGTGTCTACAACTCCCTCTAGTGTCTGTAATCGAACAGTGCTGGGACCAATCTTTTCTGTAATAATGAAAGGTCCTAGCCAAAGATGCTGAAACTTGGTATACTGGTTCTTATCTTTATGTGGCTTATCCCACCTTAGAACCAGGTCACCAACAGAAAATTCTCTGTCAGATGAATATTTTTCATCAAACCATCTTTTCACCATCTGTCGATGATGATACAATTTGTTCTTAGCTATTTCCCTGTCCACCTCTAGCTTCAAGAGAGTGTCTATTCTATGCTGGAGAGGGGAATAATCATCTTCTTGGATAGACTAGGCCAATCGTAGTGAGAGTATGGTGAGATTAGTAGGAAGGATGGCTTTTTTCCATCAACAAGACAGTAGGGGGAATTTGCAATAGCTGCCTTTGGGGTTATTCGATCTGCCCATAAAGCATTATATAACTGTGTGTGCCAATCTCTGTGATGAGAAGCTACAGTCTTCTTGAGAATATTTATCAGATTTTTGTTTGACCACTCAGCCAAACCATTTCCTTGCGTGTAATAATTGGCAGAAAAACTTAAGCTTAATCCCCTTTTCAAAGGCATATTCAATTATGTCGATTGAAGAGAAGTAGGATGCATTATCGAAAACTAAGTACTCAGGAGTGCCAAACCGTGTGATGATTTGACTGTCAAGGAAGGAAATTAGTTGACTGGAATTACATTGTTTAAGAGGGCCTACCTCCACCCATCTAGTGAAGTAGTCAGTTACTCTAAGAATATACTTATGTTGGAGGGACGAAGCAGGGTTATAGGCCCAACAAAATCCAGTCCCCATTGTGAGAATGGAAACTGAATTGTGACTAGTTGAAGGGGAAATGCAAGTTTCTTAAACTTGCCTATGCATTTCTGGCATGGTTCACACCTCCTTACATAAGCATAAGCATATTTAGACAATGTGGGCCAATAATATCTAGCCCTGAGAATCTTATGTGCTGCAGTCTCACCCGAAAAATGGCCTCCAGGAGGTCCTGCATGAAATTGGAATAAGATATCATCAGTTTCATGTCTTTCCAAGCACCTAAGAAATACTCCATCATAATTTTTCCTAAAAAGAACTTGATCAATAAACTGATAAGGAATAGCTTTTAGTCTCAAAGCCCTTCTTTTCTTAAAATCAAGGGTTTCGGGAGCAAACCCATGGTTCAGGAAAAATCTGATGACATCATACCATTCAGATGTTGAAGCCTCGATAACGTTAACAACACCTGAGGGAACTTCTTCTTCTTGATCCCATTCGGACTGCTGCAGCGTAGGGTCATTAGATTGAGCGGTGAGAAGACAAAGACCTTGTCCTTTTACAATTTTAGCTGGTCTAATATCAAGATTATATTCTTGCGGGGTCGTCATCCAATGGGCCCTCTTTTCCCCTAACTCTTTCTGGATGAGGACGTTTCTAATGGCAGAGTATGGAACAATGACTTTAGTTCGAGACTTCAGCAAGTAGGGCCTATAGTGTTTGAGAGACTTATAGACCGCATAGGCTTGCTTATCAATCTGTGAGTAATTAAGCTTTGCACCTTTGAATGTTGAGCTCATGAAAGCGATCGGGATTTCTGCATCATTGTCATGCTTTTGTGTCAAGATGGCTGCATAAGAAAAGTCAGTGGTAAAAGTATAAAGAATAAAATCCTTATCAAAATATGGGGACATGAGAGCAGGAGCTTCAGCAATAGCCTTTCGAATTTGGATAAACGCATCCCTTTGTTCCTAAGACATAGTAAACTGCAGATATTTCTTGACAAAAAGTTGTAATGGTTTAACAATCTTGGCAAATTTTGGTACAGATCTACGTATAAAATTAATCTTACCTAAGAAGGATTACATTTCTTTGCGGGAGCCTAGTAACCCAATCTTTGAAATAGCCTCTGTGTGTTTGGGATCAATAATCATACCTTCTTTCGAAACAATGAATCCCAAAAGCTTTCCTTCTGTTACTGCGAAAATAGATTTCTTGGGGTTGAGAGAAATGCCGAATTTCTTGCAACGATCAAAAACCTGTTTCAAAGCAAACACATGTTCATGTCGCCTTTTGGAGTAAATAGTGATATCATCAAGATAAACTACGACAGAATTATGCGTTAACCCTCGGAAAGCTATGTCCATAGCTCTCTGAAAAGTAGCTCCTACATTATGTTGATGTATATGTAACTTCGGAATGTATTTCACATATATGTATATTGTATTCCTATAGAGATGTTATTATTCCTCTATACGGAAGTGTCGTCATTTATATTGTAAGTGTCGTAACTTATACTTGATGGGTTATTAGACCACCTTGTTGGGGTCGGCCCTGTATAAGTCATGTGGGTCAAAGGGTTATTAGACCACCCTATTGGGGGTCGGCCATGTGGGTTGAAGGGTTATTAGACCACCCTATTGGGGGTCGGCCCAGTCAGCATTATGTTATGTGGTTAAGTTCGAGCCTAAATGAGTTAGGTAAAAGGCAAGTCAAGTCAAGTATAAATAGAGTGCGGGAGGCACTCTATTTTCTCACTTACTTCTTTCTCATGCACTCAAGGAGGAGTGGCGCACTTATGGAGGAGGAGGATCTGCTGCTAGGTTATTTCTATCTCTCATGGTTGGTTGTATCATTGCTCTATCTATCTCTGAGGAAGTTATTGGGGTTTTTCACCTTTATGGTTTTCCCCAAGTAAATCTTTGTGTCTCTTGTGTGCTTGCATTATTGTCTCCATGATTGATATGTTGTACATGTTGTTCTCTCAGTTAAGATCCTAGATCAGATTGAAGTAAATTCTGAAAATTTAACATGGTATCAGAGCTAGCCTGAAAGAAGGCATGATATGGCATGTATGACACTTGTTGCACTTATGATGCTAGGGCTTGATATAGCAAAAACCAGTCATCGTACACTTTCGCTATAAATCCATTTTGGCGAAGTTTTCGGATCTGAAATTGTTACAGGACAAAGCTAAGATCCCCATGTACCTTCTGTCCAAAGGACAACCTCTAATTCGTTGTACTTTGTGATTTATGATCTGTACAATATAGGGTTTCTGCCTATTCCAAATCTAAGTCAAAATCAGGTGACCTTGGGAGAAAGGTCATAACCTGGGCCAGGAAGCTCCAAATGAAATTTCATAAAAAGTGACAGGTAGTACATAGACTGTACTATCTCAGAAAAGAATTTCAGAGGCCGAAGTTGAACCAGTGACACGTGGCACGCCGTACAAGTTCGCTCTCCTGTATTATCCCAAAAACAGGTCACGTTGCGACACTTGGCATAACTCTCTCTCAGAGAGTCCAATTGAGGTCAGACCTATCAGGATGGAAATATAACAGGGCAAGATATCTCAGGAAACGTTTTCAGAGGCTGAAGTTCAAACAGTGACACGTGGCACTTCGTACAAGTTCGCACTCCTGTATTATCCCAAAACAGGTCACGTTGCGACATTTGGCATAACTCTCTCTCAGAGAATCCAATTGAGGTCAGACCTGTCAGGATGGAAAGGTAACAAGTCAGGCTATATCAGGAAACTTTTTTCAGACCCTGTGGATTGAAAAGTTCGGAGTTACACCAAAAACAATCAGGTACATATTTATGTCAAAACAGAATTATTTTTGAGTACCTTCATTCATGGCTTCCGGAATTTAGGGCTTTGGAGAAAGTTGGAATTTTTGTAATTGGAGACCACGGCTGAATGCTACTCATCAAAATAAAAATTTAGAGACCAATATCAGAATTTTTGGCTGGGCAGAAGGCCGGGCTTGATCAGACCCTAGTTCGGGACTTTGATCAGAAAAGTGGAAAATTAGGGCTTCTGTAAAAATGGGAATTTTTGAAATCTGTGACCACGGCTGGAAGCTCCTCAGAAAAATAGAAGCTTAGAGATTTGGATCAAACCTTTTGATTGGGAAGAAGAGTGGGCTTCATCAAACCCCAGTTCAGGCTCACATCCAGTGAATCCGGAAGTTTCAAAGGAAAAATTGAGGAGTGAAACTTTGCAGTTTTCAAATTCTGAATATACCAGTTTGATCAGCTCATCAAGGCGCATTTTTCTATCCTTTTGGAAGTTTGAAATTCAAAGTTTGAATTTTTGGGGTTTCTCTGACAAACCCATATCCAGCTCCAGGTCCAATTCTTGTAAATCAAGTGGATAGGGTTAATCCTAGAAGAAGATGGATTGGTCACCTACATAAGTGAAGGAGTTCATGTTTCAGAGGGAGATGAGGCTAAGGCTTTACATAAGGAGATTACAAGCGATCTCGACAGGTATGACTCATCGAGGTATGTTTCGATATTTGTCCATGATTAAGTTTATGGTATGTTTGTCTTCATGTTATTACGGTTAGTACAATCTTGATTTTAGGTTTGTTGTATCACCTTAATAAAACTATGAATGCACGATAGAAAATATTCATTGATTAGGGTATTGACACTTATGATTGTACTAATGCATTATGGTGTTGTATGAGGTTTATGTTGTCTACTAACATGAAAGGTACACCAAGAAAGACAAATCATGTTCTGGTCCAAGAAGATATGGTCATGATAACATGAGGACAAAGATTCATCCATTGTCATGGATCCCATAGAAGATCCATTTACGAGGTATGTATAACTTGGTTTTGTAATGGTTAACATATGAGACATGTAGGTTACTAGCACAAGTCACTGAAGAGAACCAGAAGACATTATGCGGGTATGTTAGACATAAACTAGCTAGCATGCTAATCCAGGTATGTTTTTCCTATATCAAGCTAGAATCCTACCTTGGTTTAGGATCTTATACTGTTGATGATATGACTAACCAGAAGAATCATGAAGGTATAGGTTTGAATAATCACAGGTTTTATGCATATTATATCTCTTATCTTGATTGATGATTCAACTAACCTGAAGAGTCATAGGTTTGAGTAATTACAGGTTTAGACATGTTATGCTTCTTATGATTTGACTAACCATAAGAATCCCACATAAACCTTGAATGCTAATGCTTATTATTCTGTTTGAAATGATCATGACTATACATGCTTGAAATTATTGTGTTTTAATAGTATACTAATGAATGTATGATTTTATATGAAATCACAAGGATAACACAATCATGATACTAATAAGCATGCATAGGGACCAAGGATGAATATGAGTTCAAGAACAGGTAATTCAGGAAGCAAAGATCAAGAGGGAGCACACTCCAGTTGCTCCTGCAAGAAAGCAAAGGAGCACACTCCAGTTGTTCCTGCAAGAAAGCAAAGGAGCACACTCCAGTTGTTCCTGCAAGAAAGAAAAAGAGCACACTCTAGTTGTTCCTGCAAGGATGCAGATATTCAGAGGAAGTTGACCATATTTCTACATTCCACAACAGAAAAGTTTAGAAGAAGCTACTTCAGATTAGGACTCCAACAGCTCCTGCAAGGAAGCAAAGACTCAGAGGGAGTCCACCCAACGAACAAAGAAAGATAAGTATTTTAATCATCATTTCTTGCATATTTGTTTGTTTAAATAATACTGTTCAATAATGTATATACTGATGTTCCTAGAATTAGGTTGTGTATTATGCATATTAGAATAGTTGCATTGATGAACAGTATACTACTAATATACATGGGTAAGTGGCCTATGGCACTGTACAACATTCCATTGCTACTTATCTAGAATGAAACCTCTTTGCTGACATGTTGGGAGTTGTGCACACTCTTAACAATGTTCTGGTAGAGATTGGAAGGCATCTAGAAAGTTATGGGATATGAATAAATGTTGTATTGAAGCATTGGCTAAGATAATTGCATTACTGTATGACATATTTCTGTATGTGTAAGAATTTGTTCTAAAAACTATGAGATGTTTTCTAATCATGCAATTTAACTTGTTGTGTAGGAAAGAGCGTATGCCATCTCCTACAAAAGAAGAACTACAACATTTGTTCAGCAATAAAGATATCTATTGAAGATATTGAAGTTCCCAGGATCTGGGATGAAGAAATGGAATGATCCGTTGATCATGAAGAATGATGTTTGGGTTGCAGTCCCAAGACGTGAAGGGAAGTTTGTTATGACTTCCAAATGGAACTATCAGATCAAGCATGTTGCAGATGGCAACATTGAGATGAAATAGAAGATGCACCAGATGGATTTCAAGACAGCATGGTGTAGTCATTTATGTGTGCAGAACTTGGTATGGTAGGATAGACAGCTTTCTATCCAGTTTGGGCTTTACCAAGAGTAAAGCGGATTCCAACCCTTACTACAAGGTTGAGGAAGGAAATCTAGTGATACTACTTTTGTATGTAGATAACCTGTTTGTTAAAGGTGAAAATAGATTGATTGCCGACACGCAACGGAAGCTTACTATCGAGTTCGAGATGAAGAACTTGGGGATGATGCACTATTTGTTTTTGGCATGGAGGTGTGGCAGAGTGCAGATGGAATCTTCCTTGGACAAGGGAAGTATGCAGTAGAGATCCCGAAGAGGTTCGGGATGATGGATTGCAAGGCCATGGCCACATCTATGGCATCGAATCTGAAGCTTCTATGTGATGCTTCATTTGAGCCAGTTGATATCACTATGTATCGTCAGATGATTGGGTCCTTGATGTACCTGACGAACACGAGACCAGACATTTGCTTTGCTGTGAACACATTGAGCCAGTTCCTGACGGATCCGAGGAGTGTTCACCTGGTTGATGTAAAGCATGTTCTGAGGTACCTGAAGGGTACAGTGGATTATGGGCTCAAGTATGAAGCGAATCAAAAGTTTAACCTACAGGGTTATGTTGATTCAGATTGGGCTGGTAATGTTGGAGATAGGAAGAGCACATCTGGGTGCTGCTTCAGTATGGGATCAGGTGTGATCTCTTGGTTTAGCAGGAAGCAGTCCTACGTAGCACTGAGTACAGCTGAGGCAGAGTATGTTGCAGCCTGCTCAGCTAGTTGCGAGGCAGTATGGCTACGGAAGCTACTGTCTGAGTTATTTGATCTCCCATTGGAGGCTACTGGTATCTTTTGTGATAACCAGAGTTGTGTGAAGCTATCCGAGAACCCAGTGTTTCATGACAGGTCGAAACACATAGAGATCAAATATCACTATATCAGGGATATGGTGCAGAGAGGAGCTGTGAAGCTTCTGTATGTTGTGATGGACGAGCAGATTGCAGATGTGCTGACGAAGCCACTATCCAGAGTGAAGTTCGAGTACTTCAGAGAGAGGCTTGGCGTTCTTCAGATCGAGGACACTTCGAGGAAGAAGTGATGGACACATTTGCTGAAGCCATTCCAAGCATGTTGGAAGGAGGATCCTTCACACGGCTGTGGATGTAAGCGCTGGATGATGAGCATCAGGATGATGTTCTGGTTTCTGCTTGGATATGATCAGTGGGATCATTTTTATGTATGTATGTACGCATCATGTGGATGCTGGATATGATCAGTTGGATCATTTTATGTATGTATGTATGCATCATGTTGGATGCTTGGACCATGTATCTATATATGTATCAGGTGGATACATTGTATGATCAGGTGGATCATGTATGGTGATATGTATCATATTTGTATCAGGTGGATACATTGATGATCAGGAGGATCATGTATGATGATATGTATCAGGTAGATACTTGGTATGCATCAGGTAGATGCATTGATGATCAGGAGGATCATGTATGATGATATGTATCAGGTAGATACTTGGTATGCATCAGGTAGATGCATTGATGATCAGGTGGATCATGCAGCAGGATGTTGCAGTGATGATCAGGATGATCATGGAAGATGAGCTTCAGGACGATGCAGTGATGATGATCAGGATGATCATGTGTACATCAGGTTGATGTATGGTGAGTATCAGGATGATACTTTGTGGCCGTGGATCAGGTTGTGCAGAGGAGCATGTCTGGGAGATCCTATAGGTTGGAGTTGTGTACCCGTAACACCTTGGGATGCTCTTTCGAGACATTGCTCTGGGAGGAAATGTAATTTGTGCCTTGGGAGATCCTTCAGGTCGGAGTTGTGTACCCGTAACATCCTGAGATGCTCTTGCGAGGTTTTGTCCTATGGCATGTAATTTGGGCCCTGGGAGATTTCAGGTCGGAGTTGTGTACCCGTAACATCCTGAGATGCTCTTTCGAGGTTTTTCCATGACCACATGTAATTTGTGCCCTAGGAGATTTCAGGTCGGAGTTGTGTACCCGTAACATCCTGAGATGCTCTTGCTAGGTTTTGTGGTGACCACATGTAATTTGTGCCCTGGGAGATTTCAGGTCGGAGTTGTGTACCTGTAACATCCTGAGATGCTCTTGCGAGGTTTTGTGGTGGGGTCACATGTAATAGCGCCCTGGGAGATCCTACAGGTCGGAGTTGTGTACCCGTAACATCCTGGGATGCTCTTTCTAGGTTTTGTGACGCACGTAATAAGTCCTGAGGATTCCACAGTATGGCCAGTGATGACGAAGACCTACAGGTGGTGGGCCTACATCCAGTATGAAAAAGGACTGGCTCTGTAGAACTTCCTATGACGAGTAGATTCAGAGATTGATTGAGATAGTAGCAGCAGTGATGATGATGATGACTCGATGACGATTATCCAATGACGATGATCCAGAGAAGATGACTTGTGCTAGAAGGCCTGTGTTGAGAAATACCTTCCTAGTTAAGAGGGAGTGTTGATGTATATGTAACTTCGGAATGTATTTCACATATATGTATATTGTATTCCTATAGAGATGTTATTATTCCTCTATACGGAAGTGTCGTCATTTATATTGTAAGTGTCGTAACTTATACTTGATGGGTTATTAGACCACCTTGTTGGGGTCGGCCCTGTATAAGTCATGTGGGTCAAAGGGTTATTAGACCACCCTATTGGGGGTCGGCCATGTGGGTCGAAGGGTTATTAGACCACCCTATTGGGGGTCGGCCCAGTCAGCATTATGTTATGTGGTTAAGTTCGAGCCTACATGAGTTAGGTAAAAGGCAAGTCAAGTCAAGTATAAATAGAGTGCGGGAGGCACTCTATTTTCTCACTCACTTCTTTCTCATGCACTCAAGGAGGAGTGGCACACTTATGGAGGAGGAGGCTCTGCTGCTAGGTTATTTCTATCTCTCATGGTTGGTTGTATCATTGCTCTATCTATCTCTGAGGAAGTTATTGGGGTTTTTCACCTTTATGGTTTTCCCCAAGTAAATCTTTGTGTCTCTTGTGTGCTTGCATTATTGTCTCCATGATTGATATGCTGTACATGTTGTTCTCTCAGTTAAGATCCTAGATCAGATTGAAGTAAATTCTGAAAATTTAACACATTAATTAACCCGAAAGGCATCCGTTTATAGGCGAAAGTGCCCCAAGGGGTCCTAAAAGCTGTTTTTAATTGGTCATCCGGGGAAACCATAACTTGGTTATATCCCAAAAAAACGTCTAGGGGGGAAAACATCTCTGACTCGGCTACCTTCTGAAGAATCTATTCCATAGGTGGAACAGGATAGTTGTCTTTCTCAGAAGCCCGATTCAGGTTCCTGAAATCGACACACAGTCGAATTTCACAACTTTTCTTACAGACAGGCACTAAGTTAGCTATCCATTGAGTGTGCCTGACTGGAAAGATAATTCGAGCAACAAGCAGCTTTTCCAACTCCTTTTTTACCAAGGGATCTAAGTTAGGGTGCATTTTTCGTAGCTTTTGTTGAAATGGCTTAACTTCTGGTTTCATGGGTATATTATGAAACATGACGCTGGTGTCAAATGTTTTCAATTCATCATAAGTCCAGGAAAAAACATCTTTATACTCTTTACACAATGCAATGATGGCCCTCCGTTCTTCAAGGGTACAATCAACTCCCAAATTGATGAAACGTGGTTCCTGCTCGGTGCCTAAATTGACTCGCTCATATTTCAAGGATGAGCTTTGAGTTTTACAATTAGTTTGAGATTTGAACTTGTCTTGTAAATCATAAAAATTTCGTAGATTGATCACTGACTTTGGGATAACGTTTGAGAAATCAGCGAGTGACTTTTCATGTTCTGCTTCATCAATGGCCATATCTTGGAATGTATCCTGAGCCATGAGGAAGTCAAGTATCTGTCAGTCATCATCAAATACTTTCCAATTAGTCACATTATCTGGAATAGAGGGTCTGTACATCAACTCAATGGAAAAAGTTTGAGGAGACAGACCTTCTGGCGGGATCAGTCTAGACGCTGTATTTGCTAACAGGTCTGCATCAAAATTTTGTGATGTGGGAACTGATTTAATATTGAATGCTAAAAATGAGTTGGTAAAATCCCTTACCATCTTCTGATAATTAGCCAAGCGTGGAGATAAGCAGTGTATCTTATTTATGACTTGCTTAACTATAATTTCAGAATCTCAAGAGCATTCAATTGCCTGCACACCTAAGTCAACAGCCTTCTTGAGTCCTTGAACCAGAGCCTCATACCCAGCTACATTATTAGTGCAATCAAATTCTAACCTGCAAGCAATCATCATTTTTATTCCCTTAGGATCAATTAGGACACAACCTGCTCCAGCTCCCTCCTTGGACTTGCAACCATCAAAAAATAAAGTCCATGAGACACGGTCTAACCTAAAATGTGTATTTACATTGTATACATTATGCACAATTTCACAAGAGAAAGGTATAGAAGTAACATGAGTAATATGTGATTCGTTTTGAATGCTTTCTTCTGGTGAGGTATCAGCTGGGAATTCACCAAAAAAGGTATCAAATATAAATTTCTCTACACGAGAGGTGAGATATCCAGCAGGTTCGCTTGAATCATTAAGATCAGTGACTGTCTGTTTCAAAAAAAGGTTCTCTGCTAATCTTAATTTTATTCGGTTGATCATTGTAGGGAAACCATAAGTGGGACTAGTTGGTTGCAAAGTAAGCCTTAAGTTTCTCTAACCAGTCCCTGCTTAACCATATCCCATAGGCCTCCGGGATGTCAGCTATCATGATGTCAACTGTCGGATGGATCCTGGGATCAGCTGACAATGTAAGCAAAACATTTCTCAACTTACCTACCACTCTGACTTTGGATCTATCAAGATGCACAATCTGGGTTGGGCAGGGCTCCCACATTGTATTCAATTTCCTGCAAACAGAGAGGGGTGCCACATTTGATGACGCTCCTGAATCTATCATACAGTTGTGCACGTTCCAATTGAAAATCTCAAAAGTGAGCAAGAAAGGAGGAGTCCTCTTGCTCGCTGGTTTCTGATCATCATATTTAGTAACAGAGTCTAGATTCTTACTTTGTGACTCTCTTGGCTATTTGATTATCATATTTTTTGGTAAGGAATCCCTCATAGCAGGGATCTTAAGTAGCTCAAACAGAGAGATGTTTGCTTTGACTCTTTTTAAGTCTTCAACCAAATTGTACTCTATTTTAGGGAGGACTGTATCCTTTTGTGGGACAGTCTTGTTTTTTGTGGGAACCGGAGGAGAAGAGGAAGGTTCTTGAGGTGGATGTGGTCTTAAACTTGTGTTATTAGGATGATGTGTGTTAAACACGACCTCAGGTTCTTCTTCTTCTTCGCACATAGGAAGTTCTGAAAAGCAACTCATAGCATCAACCTATGGATCACCTTCTTCTTCTTGTACAGGTAATGGTAGATCTGGGATGGTCTGATCGTTGGAAGTGTCAGGGGTGACTTGATATTATGCTACCAATGCTCTAAAAATATAATAGAGTTCATCATGCCAGATTTGGTGGTGGTGGATTTTGTGGAGGCTTGTAAGGTCTCCTAAATGGTGGCCTTACAAAACCTCTGTTTCGATTCTGATTATCATTAGTGTTCTTCTTCAAATCCACCATCTCATTTGACATCCTTTGAATGAATTTCTTCATGTCAGTCATATCAAATGGATCCTTGTTCTGAACAGTGGGTTTAGAGGCATTCTCAATTCTCTTCCTGGAAGTCGAAGGTTATTCTTCTGAAGATTCAGGGCTATCTTTCAGACAAAACATGTCCTTCTCAACTTGGATTTCTTTATCAAATGCTTCCAGTAAAGTACTTTTATGCACCCTCTTGACCCACATTGCAATAGGGACAGGAAAACCTTTTTCATAATAAGCTACCAACAATTCTTTAGCAGGAAGAATATTGGTAGGAATTCTATTTTTGAGATATGAAAACCTTTGGTTAAAGTCTTTTACCCTTTTTTTCCTTTGATTTTCATGGAGGATAACTCTAAGACAAGATCTTGCGGTGTTTTGTCATCCCCGAATTTCTGGGTAAAATGTTTCTCGAATTCATCCCAGGAAGTTATAGATTGGGCCAGTAAGGCAAAATACCAAGTGGCTGCTCTACCCTCAAAAGTATAGGGAAAGAGTCTGCATACTACATCCTCATGTACCACGCTTCTAAGCCTGATTGCATGCATGAAAGTTTTTATATGATCCAACGCAGGTATCTTATCATGGTTGAACTAGGCATCCATTTCTGAGGATTCTTTGGTAATCTATGTTGATCTCCTAATATGAAAACTGCACCTTTGTCAAGCCAATGTCTATTTTTCCCTTCTCCAGCCATCGGAGGTTCTCGCTCTTCTTCTTTTAAGGACGAGCTATAAGAATTCTCACTGTCTGAGGAAGATGATGAAGATGGTGGTGGACCACCAGTTCCAAAATTTGGCTGACCTTGTGTTCCTATGAGAGTGGTCTCACGGTTATATTCAGGAGAATCTGGTTGATGAATCAACTCTTGGTTTTCAGGTTTTTGATCAACTGTATGTTGATCCTGTGTGTTTAGATCAGTGGTGTACTGAATCTGTGAGTCACTAGTTTGTGCAGTGGAAATTTGTTGATTTTCCCGACCACCAGTCTGTAGAATATCTTCTAAATTTAAGGCTACCAGACCACGTCGTCTTTGATCGGCAAGTCATTGTTCTGTTCTTAAGACCCTATCGGCAGATGTTTTCAATATCTGCTCTAGCGAGATGGGTCCCCTTGTAGGTGATGTAAAAATCATTTCCCCTCTGATCTCCTGTTGTATCATAGGTGTGACATGTATAACTGTAGGTTGTGCAGATGTAATAGGTAGAACTGTAGGTCGTGAATCAGTTGGTTGTTCAGATGCTGAAGCCCTGGACTAGCTTTGGTTTTGAACCGTTGAATTATTTGCTGGAGGAGGTTTATTAGCGGTTTTCTTAGGCATGTTATGCTAGTGCCCTCCTTCTAGCACCATTTGTTGATGCCTCAAGTGTGCAGGGTAAGTGCAAGGTGCTAGAATGGGTTCAAGGCACACAACAGGGGATGAAAACCCAGCCAAAGGCTTCAAAAGACCCTACGCAAGGGCAATTCTATCCTCGAGTTTTTTGGTGTGGTAATCACCCACGGATATTCATCCTTTGCTGGCACTCTTTGAATAAGTGATTTGATCAATAAGATCAGTTTCCCAATTTAGGGAAACAAAGGGGTACGAGAAATAGTGAACAATTCTAACTTAACCTATTTAGAAAAAGAACCTAATCTTAAGTCAGATCTATTCTAAAATGAAAAGCTGGTGTTTATGCAGATCAACCTTGAGGTGTAAGAGAACAAACAGTCTATCACCTTTAACACAAATGCCTTTAGATGAGATGTTTGCTAACTTAAATTATGATTTATTTAATGAAAATTAAACAACAATAATCCAAGCTTAAAGACCATCAAGATATAACCTGTTATCCTTTGGTTGATTAAAAAATCAACAATGATTGAATATATATATATATATATATATCTGATCAATTGCAGAAATCGATAAAGAAAGTATTTAATTAAAGAAATTTAATCAAATATTTTCATACACACATCAGTTATACAAAAAAATCAATACAACAAATCTATGTATTCATTAGATATCTAACAAGAGATCATATGTATAGCGGATGACAATCTGGAACATAAAATCAGAAATCCTTAAAGAAATTTAAGTGATAATCAGAAGACGGATCCGAGGATAACATTACTGTATTAAGATGTCTTGTACCAAAATTACAATGACACTGGCCACAAAGTATCCTCAATCTTATCTTCTGCTGAATTACAATTCCAAAAATTCCAACCCCTCTCTTCGAGAGGTATCCTTCCTTAAATATTAAACTACAACAAAGTACAAAAATGAATCCTACAGAGTAGGGATTCTAAAATCAGAAATGAGTCTATTGGGCCAGAAAATCTTGCCACTTGTCATATATCTCTAATAGTTCATCTATGTTTGGATACTTGATAGATTCTATGCCTATTTGGGCATTGCATATGTTGTTCTCCATGTCATTCTTGGCAAGCTTATGCCAAGTGCGAAGGTCAAAATGGATCTTGCCCTCAAAGGAGAGCGGTTTCCTGATCAATTCATGCACGTGACCAATATTGACTACTTCAATAGCCCGGATCTTTTGCGCAATTTCTTCATGATCACGCTCCACTTCTTCCATCTTACATTTAGGTGGAAGGGCCTGCAAAATAGGATCCATGTATGGGAGATGTAGAGCTTCCATGATGTTATCAGCTGCAAACCAGCGTCGAGTGCAAAGGTCTTTGGATTTCTTGATAATCTCTTCAGTAGAGTCATTGAAATCGAGCCAGGTATTCAGGGAAGCTTTTTTCTTCTTCATCCGAAGACTACTGAGAATCGGGAAGTCTGTAGGGATGTTTTTAATGTACCTTTGCCATTCACTAACCTCATCTTGAGCTTTGGAAGCCTGAATTCTTTTGATTTCCTGTACCTCAAGCTCACAAGACAGTTTACCAAAGATAATAAATGTCTCCCTAATTTCATCCTGTGCAATGTACAACTTTTCAAGCAATTTATAATGACTATGATTAACCTCCAAGGCCAAGTATTTGAATTCCTATGGTGTAAAGTTAGACAAACTAGTTGAAGCTGCATTTGTAGTTACAGTTCCAACTTGTATCTCTAAGGTTGCCATCTTTTCTGCATGGATGGAGTTTTGAGTATTTTCAATATTAAGCTTGTTCTAAAGGGATATATTCTCTTGTTCTGATGCATGCAAGCATTCCATCCATTCCTTTCTGATATTAGACACAGGAGGCTATTTTCACCTTTAATCCTGGCCAACTCATCTTCAAGTTCCTTGATCCTTTCCTTTTTAAGATCAACCTCTCTGATCAACCTCTCCCATTCAAGTGAATCTATATTTGCACCAGCAAAAGCCCCCAAAACTGTTGCTAATTCAATAGCCCCAGACTGAGGGTCACCAGTTTGTTGATCCCACAAGACTTGGATGGGAGCAGGTGATCCCAATGCTTGTTCATCTTTCCTTCTCTTCCTTGTCCTTTTGAATACTGTCTTCTCTTCCTTGTCATAGAAATAGTTTCCAATAGGAACCTCATCCCCATCCACATATTCATCAACCAACTGGGTAGTGATGGGAATGACATTCGCAATGGAAATTATTGAAGGTGTCATAATACCACTAGGATGAGGTATGGACATGGTGACTTGAGGAACGACCACAGGGACCGAAACATCTTGGACAAATGACTGGACCTATGTGATTGAGGGGACCGAAGTGGAAGCTTCAGATGGAGGAGTCTGCTCTTCAACATTAGGATCTAATGATGGAGAGGGAACTATAGGTGGCTCCCCAATACTAGGTGAAACAGAGATAGCTAGTGGTGTAGACTGAGAGATTGCAAGAAGCTTATCCTGAATTGTGATAGAAGATGAAATGGGAAAAGGAATGGAGGTGAATTGGTTGATGGGAGGTATTAGTAGAATAGGTTTAGGTGAATGTGTGGGAATGATGGTGGTTTGAGATTCTGGAATCATGGACTTAGGAACAGAGAAAGACTCTTGACTACACGAAAGTGTGGTAGAAGAAGAAGTTATTCTATTGAACAGTTGAGACAATGAAAAGGGGGGTAAATGCTCTAAAAGAGAAGTAGAAAATTGTGGAACTGAGTTTAACTGAGATGTTGAAGACCGAAAATCCTGAACAAAGGTGTCTTCAAATGACTGATCCTGAACAGAGCATTCCATTTCAATAACATTTAACAATTCTGTGAGCAACTTGGATTGTTCTGTAATCTCCTTAGTTACTGAAACTGGGGGTTCAGGTTCTTCAACAACATCACAGTCAGTAACCTGAATGTTGGGGAGTGGATCAGCATGGATCCTTTTCCTTTTTGTTGAGCTGGCATGTGTAACCACCAAATCAACATTTTCTTGCACAACTACAATAATAATGTCAAGGGGATTTGAAGGTTCCATTATTTGAGAATCCACAGTAACCTTCTAGGGCTCTGCAAGGTGAGCCTTCAACACTGATGTCAATTGTGCCATATCTTTCTTAAATTGCTAAGAGGTATATAACAAGGATTTGGCCTGTTCTGATGTTTTCTTAGGAGGAGAATCTTCGATGGGTTTTTTTCCTTTGCCTTGTTCTGAATGGACCACCATTTGAAAAGAATTAGCTTCCTGAGCTTCTTTTCCTTCCCTTTCTTTTCTCACTTTTTCCAGTAAGTCCAAATCCAATTTCCTATAACTCAGCACCCTGAGCTTTAATTTCTTCTAATAGTGCAGAATGTTATGCTGCTCTTCTAGGTCTTTTGCTCTGACAAGAACTTCAAAAAATGAATTGACTCCATGATAGATAGAGTCATCTGGGATGTTCTCATGCACATAATCTATTGTTACATTGGTTTGCTTTAGATGTGCATCAATAACTTCTTGGGGTCATGCTTTCTTTTAGTAGCACATCCCAATTTGAAATCAACCAACTGGTCACCAAGGGTGGCTGCCCAATTAGAGGTTGGGATGACCAATGACCCAAGGTTCAAAGGGAATTTAGGCCACCCTTTCTTTCTAGGATCTGTGAGTTTTTTATACATACCATCAGTCAGAGTTTGGAATGAAACTTCTTGCAAAGCCAATCTGTCAGGGAAATTATGGGTAATAGATGAACAGTATTACTGCCCCAAACCCGGATATATGAGAAATACTCACACACATACCAATCACCAATAGTATTGATGAGTGTCATGGCATCATCTGAAAATGCTGGTGCTTCTTGCTTGAAAATATTGAAGTAAATAGTGCCCAGGAACTGATCACATATATCATATCTCCCCATAAGATTGAATGATAGATATGCATAGGTGGGTCTGCTGGAGTCCAATTCCAGTTCAAGTTGGGGTATTGAAATTCTGAGCAAAAAACCTCAATTACATAGGTAGATAAAAAGAAAAGTGGTTTTCTGAAAGCTAGAGACTTCTAATAATCTTCGATAGTGTTTTTTAGTTCTGAGGACAAATGGAAGCCCATGGGAAGGATTCACCGGTAGTCAAGACATGATGCACTATAGGTGCCCATTGAGCTTTGAACAACGAACAATTAGGGAGTCTGAATAGTATACACAACATAGCCGCTAGCAAAGAGTAGGATTCCTTGAACTAGGCGATAGGGTATAAATTATCAGGCTTAAGCACGAAAGCATTAGGTTTTATCATCCAAGACTTCATCATTTCGGCAAAATTGTAACGGGACTTGGAGGACTAGATGAATTTAGGAGATAGGGTCTGCTTATGCGGCCTGAGAGAAAATGCTCGGGTAAAAACCTCAGGGTGGAAATGAGTCAATTGATTCCCTAGAGCATCATCGAAAGACCAGTCTTTGACACTAGCATTCTCTATTATCCACTTCACTCCATCTGTATAGGGTAATATAGCGGGCCGTGCAGTGATAGCATGAATTTGAGAAGCCCTAATCTTCTCATAAGCGGGCCTATCAAATTCTTCCTGTGAGAGGTCATCGTTGTTGAAAATAACATAAATCTGAGACAAATCCAGTTGATAAGTCTCAGTGACCTTTCCACTGGTATCAGAAAAGATACCAAAGTTGGGGTCTTTGGTTAAGGTACCCCCGAGAACGGCCCTGGACCGGGTACTTCGTGACATAGTGGCAAACTTCGTAATTTCTTATGAAATAAAGAAAACAAAAATCATAGAGAGCCAAAAGACCAACTGAAAAACATGGAATGGCAGCAATCCTACCTGTGATAACTGAAAACCGGCAATCGACTTAAGGTGAGAAATCGATGGTAAAATCAGCTCAGTGAAGTAACTCGGTGAGTAAAAATGATAAAGAAAAGTAAATAAAAACCTATATTTATCAATTTACCCATATTAAATCATGACCGTAGGATTAAGAGAAATGGATGGCTGAGATTGATCGATGCAAAGTGCAGAATCGAGTTAAAAAAAAAAAAAAAAATTATTTACCACTCCTGAAAGCCGAAAATCGAAACTGGCAGGTTTCGGGTTTCAAAGATACGACCAAATTAAAACCAAGTCTCTGAAAGCCGCAACCCAAAAGTTGTGGGTTGCGGGTTTCCAAATGCAATTAAACGCAATGTAAAAAATGAATTCCTGAATCCCAAAACGCGACAGTGTCGGGTTTCGGGTTTATTAAAACTCACAAACAAAAATCTTGGATCCCGAAATGCGACATCGTCGGATTTCGGGTTTCAGGTTTATTAAAAACAAACTTCAGAAAGAAATGAAATCCCGCACCTGAAACTTTCAGGTTTTGGGATGACGAAAATCCCAAAATGAAAACAGCAATTTACCACACCCGAAACTTTCAGTTTCTACAAATGTCGGGTTTCGGATTTGCCAAGAGAAATGTCAAAATAGTCAAAATTTAAATATTTTTGCAAACCAAACACTTAGAGGAAACCCATATCAAGCAATGAAAATGAAGTACGGGTACATGGGCAGTAATGTTTAGAGACATCTAAACTGAAAATCATATTTACAAAGATAAACTTACCCATATACATTGGAATTGATTAAAAAAGGGGCACCCGTGCTTTAGCTAAGCATGGGATCTGTTGTGGCCACAAAAAATGGCGACTGGATGGGAAGAACCAGTTATCTCAGCAATCAAATCATGACTAAAGACAACATGTTAATCAACTAATTTCTTGAAACTCAATTAAGAGAAAATACTCAAAAGATAACAGTCAACAAACAGTGAACATGAAAATGGATAGATCTCAACAGTGAGCATTTTAAACATAACACCCATATGATCAGGAGATTTAGATAGCAATACCAAATCTTTACCATGATGTAATCATTGAAAACCAGCTTGTGTTGAACCAGGGCATAGTCTTAGAAATGCTCATGGATATCCGAATTAGAGATCACCTTGGTTTATTGGTTGCATGTATGTTTAGTGATTACCTTTGAATTATATATACTCCTTTATCTTTTCTTTTTTTGTTTTCTTTTTTCTTTTTTTTTTCTTTTTTTTTATACATAAAACCTTGTTGATACAATACCACTATACTGACTTGGTGATCAGATGAAACAACGCCATTCACAGGCCTTATCTGGAAGCTGGTCAAGCTAGCTCAACGAAGAGACTCCTTGTCTTCTAGCTATAAGACCAAAAGAAATTATCATGGCTTGGTGACCATATTGTGATAACTCCAGTCCAAGATCAAACCCATGATCATAGCAGGGATGGCTTGTGATAAGACCCCCCTGTTCTTGTATACAACAAAATCCCATAATGAAAGACAAAACAATTTATTTTGGCATAGGCTACAAGGCATTACCATGGCTTGGTGACCACATAGTGGTAATGTTACTCACCAATGCTTTGTGGATCATGAATGGACCGACCTATAATAGGATCTTCCACCTTCCAGCAGAACTGAAAGTCATCTTCCAAGTGTGGTGGCTGGATGTGAAGATGTCATTCCACTTAAACACCTATGAACCTAATGGGCTAGCTTGATAACAAGACCATCCACCTTGTAACTTGTAATTTTAAACAAAATTCATATTCAAAGTGATTGTAAAAGGATCCATGAGCAATCAGAGCTGGTCAGGTTATTAAGATATGTCGTTCAACCATGAAACACTAGATAGAGAAATGATGACTATCCTCCATACCACAGTTACACAAATAAAGCATTGTGAAAGATAATGATCAAAGTGAAAAGTATCCAAAGGTACTGCACTAATTGACTGTTTATTCTTCAGAGCAAATTCTAATCAAAAGCCAGAAAGTAAGATTGATAACAATGCTGAAACTTCATAAGCAATTATTGCTAAGAAAAGTGATCATAAGCCATTACCACACGTGTGAATCCTTATTAATGAAAACCAAAACAAAACAAGAAGACTAATCAAAATGTTAATGCAAGAAAACAAATGATTGAAAAACAAACCACACCTATGTACAAGTGCACCAGATTGTTTAAACAAAATACTTTTTGAGAAGAGACACATTCACTGGGAAGGTGTCTACAACTCCCTCTAGTGTCTGTAATCGAACAGTGCTGGGACCAATATTTTCTGTAATAATGAAAGGTCCTAGCCAAAGACGGTGAAACTTGGTATACTGGTTCTTAACTTTATGTTGCTTATCCCACCTCAGAACCAGGTCACCAACAGAAAATTCCCTGTCAGATGAAGATTTTTCATCAAACCATCTTTTCACCATCTGTCGATGATGATACAATTTGTTCTTAGCTATTTCCCTGTCCTCCTCTAGCTTCAAGAGAGTGTCTATTGTATGCTGAAGAGGGGAAGAATCATCTTCTTTGATAGACTGGGCCAATTGTAGTGAAGGGATGGTGAGATTAGTAGAAAGGATGGCTTCTTTTCCATAAACAAGATAGTAGGGGGAATTTGCAATAGCTGCCTTTGGGGTTATTCGATCTTCCCATAAAGCATTATATAACGGTGTGTGCCAATCTCTGTGATGAGAAGCTATAGTCTTCTTGAGAATATTTATCATATTTTTGTTTGACGACTCAGCCAAACAATTTCCTTGTGGGTAATAATTGGCAGAAAAACTTAAGCTTAATCCCCTTTTCAAAGGCATATTCAGTTATGTCGATTGAAGAGAAGTAGGATGCATTATCGAAAACTAATTACTTAGGAGTGCCAAACCGTGTGATGATCTGACTGTCAAGGAAAGAAATTACTTGACTGGCAATACATTGTTTAAGAGGGGTTGCCTCCACCCATTTGGTGAAGTAGTTAGTTACTGTAAGAATATACTTATGTTGGAGGGACGAAGTAGGGTTTATAGGCCTGACAAAATCCAGTCCCCATTGTTGGAATGGAAACTGAATTGTGACTAGTTGAAGGGGAAATGCAAGTTTCTTAAACTTTCCTTAGATTTTCTGGCATGGTTCACACCTCCTTACATAAGCGTCAGCTTCTTTAAACAATGTGGGCCAATAATATCCAGCTCTAAGAATCTTATGTGCTGTAATCTCACCCGAAAAATGGCCTCCAGGAGGTCCTGCATGAAATTGGAATAAGATATCATCAGTTACATATTTTTCCAAGCACCTAAGAAATACTCCATCATAAATTTTTCCTAAAAGAACTTGATCAACAAACTGATAAGGAGCAGCTTTTAGTCTCAAAGCCCTTCTTTTCTTAAAATCAAGGGTTTCGAGAGCAAACCCATGGTTCAAGAAAAATATGATATCATCATACCATTCAAATGTCGGAGCATCGATAATGTTAACAACACCTGAGGGAACTTCTTCTTCTTGATCCCATTCAGACGGCTGCTGCGTAGGGTCATTAGATTAAGCAGTGAGAAGACAAAGACCTTGTCCTTTGAAAATTTTAGCTAGTCTGATCTCAAGATCATATTCTTATAGGGTCGTCATCCAATGGGCCGTCTTTTCCCCTAACTCTTTCTGGATGAGGACGTTTCTAATGGTAGAGTATGGAACAATGACTTTAGTTCGAGACTTCAGCAAGTAGGGCCTGTAATGTTTGACAGATTTATAGACTACATAGGCTTGCTTATCAATCTGTGATTAATTAAGCTCTGCACCTTTGAATGTTGAGCTCATGAAAAATATCGAGATTTCTGCATCATTGTGATGCTTTTGTGTCAGGACGGCTGCATAAGAAAAGTCAGTGGCAAAAGTATAAAGAATGAAATCCTTATCAAAATATGGGGACATGAGAGCAAGAGCTTCAACAATAGCCTTTCAAATTTTATAAATGCATCTCTCTGTTCCTGAGACCAAGTAAACTGCACATCTTTCTTGACCAAAAGTTGTAATGGTTTAACAATCTGGGAAAAATTTGGTACAAATCTACGTACAAAATTAATCTTACCTAAGAAGGATTGCATTTCTTTGCGTGAGCCTGGTAACCCAATCTTTTAAATAGCCTTTGTGCATTCAGGATCAATAATCATACCTTCTTTCGAAACAATGAAGCCCATAAGATTTCCTTCTGTTACTGCGAAAATAGATTTCTTGGGGTTGAGAGAAATGCCGAATTTCTTGCAACAATCGAAAACTTGTTTCAGAGAAAACACATGTTCATTTCGCCTTTTGGAGTAAATAGTGATATCATCAAAATAAAATACGACAGAATTATGCGTTGACCCTCGAAAAGCTATGTCCATAGCTCTCTGAAAAGTAGCTACTACATTGATTAACCCAAAAGGCATCCGCCTATAGGCGAAAGTGCCCCAAGGGGTCGTGAAAGCTATTTTTAATTGGTTGTCCCGGGAAACCATAACTTGGTTATATCCCAAAAAACTGTCTAGGAGGGAAAACATCTCCAACCCGGCTACCTTCTGAAGAATCTATTCCATAGGTGGAACAGGATAGTTGTCTTTCTTAGAAGCCCGATTCAGGTTCCTGAAATCGACACACAGTCAAATTTCACCACTTTTCTTACGGACAAGCACTAAGTTAGTTATCCATTGAGTGTGCCTGACTGGAAAGATAATTCGAGCAGTGAGCAGCTTTTCCAACTCCTTTTTTACCAAGGGCTCTAAGCTAGGGTGCATTTTCCGCAACTTTTGTTGAAATGGCTTAACTTCTAGTTTCATGGGTATATTATGAAACATGACGCTGGTGTCAAATGTTTTCAATTCATCATAAGTCCAAGCAAAAACATCTTTATACCATTTTCACAATGCAATGATGGCCCTCCGTTCTTCAGGGGTACAATCAACTCCCAAATTGATGAAACGTGGTTCCTGCACGGTGCCTAAATTGACTGGCTCATAGTTCAAGGATGAGCTTTGAGTTTTACAATTAGTTTGAGATTTGAACTTGTCTTGTAAATCATAAAAAGTTTCTAGATTGATCACTGACTTTGGGATAACGTTTGAGAGATCAATGAGTGACTTTTCATGTTCTGCTTCATAAATGGCCATATCTTGGAATGTATCCTGAGCCGTGAGGAAGTCAAGTATATGTCGGTCATCATCAAATACTTTCCAATTAGTCACATTATCCGGAATAGAGGGTCTGTACATCAACTCAATGGAAAATGTTTGAGGAGACAGACCTTCTAGCGGGATGAGTCTAGACACTGTATTTGCTAACAAGTCTGCATCAAATTTTTGTGATCTGGGAACTAATTTAATATTGAATGCTAAAAATGAGTTGGTCAAATCCCTTACCATCTTCTGATAATTAGCCAAGCGTGGAGATAAGCAGTGTATCTTATTTCTGACTTGCTTAACTATAATTTCAGAATCTCCATAGCATTCAATTGCCTGCACACCTAAGTCAACAACCTTCTTGAGTACCTGAACCCGAGCCTCATACTCAGCTACATTATTAGTGCAATCAAATTCTAACCTGCAAGCAATCATAATTTTCATTCCCTTAGGATCAATTAGGACACAACCTGCTCCATCTCCCTCCTTGGACTTGGAACCATCAAAAAATAAAGTCCATGAGACAGGGTCTAACCCAAAATTTGTATTTACATTGTATACATTATGCACAATTTCACCAGAGAAAGGTATAGAAGTAACATGAGTAATATGTGATTCATTTTGAATGCTTTCTTTCGGTGAGGTATCAGCTGGGAATTCACCAAAAAAGGTATCGAATGTAAATTGCTCTACACGAGAGGTGAGATAACCAACAGGTTCACTTGAATCATTAAGATCAGTGACTGTCTGTTTCATAAAAGGTTCTCTACTGATCTTAATTTTATTTGGTTGACCATTGTAGGGCAACCATAAGTGACACCAGTCGGTTGCAAAGTAACCCTTAAGTTTCTTTGACCAGTCCCTGCTTAACCACATCCCATAGGCCTCCGAGATGTTAGCTATCATGATGTCAACTGTCTGATGGATCCTGGGATCAGTTGACAATGTAAGCGAAACATTTCTCAACATACCTACCACTCTGACTTTGGATCTATCAAGTTGCACAATCTAGGTTGGGCAGGGCTCCCACGTTGCATTCGATTTCCTGCAAACAGAGAGGGGCATGACATTTGATGATGCTCCTAAATCTATCATGTAGTTGTGCACGTTCCAATTGAAAATCTCAAAAGTGAGCAAGAAAGGAGGAGTCCTCTTGCTCGCTGGTTTCTGATCATCATATTTAGTAACAGAGTCTAGATTCTTACTTTGTGACTCTCTTGGCTATTTGACTATCATATTTTTTGGTAAGGAATCCCTCATAGCAGGGATCTTAAGTAGCTCAAACAGAGAGATGTTTGCTTTGACTCTTTTTATGTCTTCAACCAGATTGTACTCCGTTTCAGGGACAACTGTATCCTTTTGTGGGACAGCCTTGTTTTTTGTGGGAACCGGAGGAGAAGATGAAGGTTCTTGAGGTGGTTGTGGTCTTGACCTTGTGTTATGAGGATTATGTGTGTTAAACATCGCCTCAGGTTCGTCTTCTTCTTCGCACATAGGAAGTTCCGAAAAGCAACTCATAGCATCAACCTGTGGATCACCTTCTTCTTCTTCTACAGGTAATGTTAGATCCGGGATGGTCTGATCATTGGAAGTGTTAGGGGTGACTTGAGATTCTGCTGCGAATGCTCTAAAAATATAATAGAGTTCATCATTTGTGATTCCATCTGCTGGATTTGGTGGTGGTGGATTTTGTGGAGGCTGGTTGTTGTGGGGAAAATGCACATATAGTTCAGGGGAGAAACTACCAACTTACGGTGATAAAGATAGACTTACAAGCATTCTGTAAGTACAACAAATAAACGAAGAGATTAGGGTTTAGAGATGTAGGCACCTCATTTAGAAGGTTGATCCTAGCTTTGCCTCCCTTGCTCTTCAATGCTTATCCAGTGTCGCAATGTCTAGACCTACAAAACAACTTGATACCTTTCTCAAATACATTTGACTACACATATAAGATTGATATTCATAATAGAAGAATACATCAGATTATAAACAAACAGTAATCAAATCCAAGACACATTATCACGTCATATTTGGAAAAAGAAGAATGTCTGATCTTTATTAATGAATGAAAGCAAGTACATAAAGTTATACCTTCTTTGAAGCTTGGAATTTCACGAAACCTAGATTCAAGGTCTCCTGCTTCCGTTCTCCATGGATCCCAGCCTCTAAGCAACTGTTCTAGGGTTTAATAGAAACTAAGCACAAGAGAGGGGGATGAGGGTCTCCATTCCTCCAGCATAACAATGTTGTAGACTTGGTCCCCTCATATGGCCCTTCTACCCTCCTTATATAGTCATTGAAGGATAGGAAAAGAAGTTATAACTGAGTAGGAGGTTCCCCAACCAACTTAACTTCGCAAAATTTTAAGATTTTGACTTGTACAGGAATGTACGCTACTATTTCACAGTGGAGTAGCACCCACAGCGCTACTATAGTGTTTTATAACTAGCGCTCGTCACTTTTTAAATGTAGTATGCTACTCTATTGAAGAGGAGTAGCGCCCATGAAAGTTGAGCGCTACTATTGTACACTGGAGTAGGGTACAGGTGCTAGTCTGTTAAGGTAGAGTAGCGCCCATGTGAAAAATGGCCAAAAACAGGCTTTTCTGCTCATTTTTAGGAGATGGTTTGGTCTGGAAAAATGTTCCTAAGGGTTGTAATCATCAAATGGTTCAAGAAGGAGGTAATTTCAACCATTTTTAGTGTCCCAAATGACTCCTCAATCCAGAAGTGTCATGTTGTGTGACTGAACTTGATCTCAAGAAGTGTCGTCATGCGACCAAGGGATGCAAGTGTCGTCACGGATGGAGAGGTGTCATTTCAAGTTATAACACTGGTAAGGTCTCCTAAATGGTGGCCTTACAAAACCTCCATTTTGATTTTGATTATCATTAGTGTTCTTCTTCAAATACACCATCTCATTTGACATCCTTTGAATGAATTTCTTCATGTCAGTAATATAAAATGGATCCTTGTTCTGAACAACGGGTTTAGAGGCGTTCTCAATTTTCTTCCTGGAAGTGGAAGGTTGTTCTTCTGAATTTTTAGGGCTGTCTTTTAGACAAAACATGTCCTTGTCAACTTGGATTGCTTCATCAAATGCTTCCAGTAAAGTACCTTTCTGCACCCTCTTGACCCACATTGCAATAGGGACAGGCAAACCTTTTTCATAATAAGCTACCAAGAATTCTTCAGCAGGAAGAAGATTGGTAGGAATTATGTTTTTGAGATATGAAAACCTTTGGTTAAATTCTTTTACCCTTTCTTTTCCTTTTATTTTCATGGGGGATAACTCTAAGACAAGACCTTGTGATGTTTTTTCATCCCCGAATTTCTGGGTAAAATGTTTCTCGAATTCATCCCAGGAAGTTATAGATTGGACCGGTAAGCCAAAATACCAACTGGCTGCTCTACCCTCAAAAGTATAGGGAAAGAGTCTGCATACTACATCCTCATGTACCACGCTTCTAAGCATGATTGCCTGCATGAAAGTTTTTATATGATCCAACGCAAGTATCTTATCATCAAGGTTAAATTTAGGCAACCATTTCTCAGGATTCTTTGGTAATCCATGTTGATCTCCTAATATGAAAACTCCACCTTGGTCAAGCCAAGGTCTATTTTGACCTTCTCCAGCCATCGGAGGTTCTCGCTCTTCTTCTTCTGAGGACGAGCTAGAAGAATTCTCACCGTCTGAGGAAGATGATGAAGATGGAGGAGGAGATGGTGGTGGACCACCAGTTCCAAAATTTGGTTGACCTTGTGTTCCTACGAGAGTGGTCTCACGGTTATATTCAGGAGAATCTGGTTGATGAATCAACTCTTGGTTTTCAGGTTCTTGATCAACTGTATGTTGATCTTGTGTGTTTAGATCAGTGGTGTACTGAATCTGTGAGTCACTAGTTTGTGCAGTGGAAATTTGTTGATCTTCCATCACCAGTCTATAGAATATCTTCTAAATTTGAGGCTGCTAGACCACATCGTCTTTGATCGGAAAGTCATTGTTCTGCTCTTAAGACCCTATCGCCGGATGTTTTCAATATCTACTCTAACGAGATGGGTCCCCTTGTAGGTGATGTAAAAATGATTTCCCCTCTGTTCTCCTGTTGTATCACAGGTGTGATAGGTATAACCGTAGGTTGTGCAGATGTAACAGGGAGAACTGTAGGTCGTAAATCAGTTGGTTGTTCAGATGTTGAAGCCCTGGACTGGCTTCGGGTTTGAACCGTTGAAGTATTTGCTGGAGGAGGTTTATTAGAAGTTTTCTTAGGCATGTTATGCTAGTGCCCTCCTTCTAGCACCATTTTTTGATGCCTCGGGTGTGCAGGGTAAGTGCAATGTGTTGGATTGGGTTCCAAGGCACACAACAGGGGATGAAAACCCAGCCAAAGGCTTCGAAAGACCCTACGCAAGGGAAATTCTATCCTTGAGTTGTTTAGTGTGGTAATCACCCACGGATATTCGACCTCCACTGGCACTCTTTGATTAAGTGATTTGATCAATAATATCAGTTTCCCAATTTAGGGAAACAAAGGGGTATGAGAAACAGTGAACAATTCTAACTTAACCTATTTAGAAAAAGAACCTAATCTTAAGTCAGATCTATTCTAAAATGAAAATCTTGGTGTTTATGTAGATCAAACTTGAGGTGTAAGAGAACAAACAGTCTATCACCTTTAACAGAAATGCCTTTAGATGAGATGTTTGCTGACTTAAATTATTATTTATTTAATGAAAATTAAACAACAATAATCCAAGCTTAAAGACCATCAAGATATAACCTGTTATCCTTTTGTTGATTAAAAAATCAACAATGATATAATATATATATATATCTGATCAATTACAGAAATCGATAAAGAAAGTATTTAATTAAAGAAATTTAATCAAATATTTTCATATACACATCAGTTGTACAGAAAAACCAATACAACAAATCTATGTATTCATTAGATATCTAACAAGAGATCATATGTATAGCGGATGACAATCTGGAACATAAAATCAGAAATCCTTAAAGAAATTTAAGTGATAATCAGAAGATGGATCCGGAGATAACATTACTGTATTAAGATGTCTTGTACCAAAATTAAAATGACTCTGGCCACAGAGTATCCTCAGTCTTATCTCCTGCTGAATTACAATTCCAAAAATTCCAACCCCTCTCTTCAAGAGGTATCCTTCCTTAAATATTAAACTACAACAAAGTACAAAAATGAATCCTACAGAGTAGGGATTCCAAAATCAGAAATGAATCTATTGGGCCAGAAAATCTTGCCACTTGTCATATATCTCTAATAGTTCATCTATGTTTGGATAATTGATAGATTCTATGCCTATTTGGGCATTGCATATGTTGTTCTCCATGTCATGCTTGGAAAGCTTCTTCCAAGTGCGAAGGTAAAAATGGATCTTTCCCTCAAAGGAGAGCGGTTTCCTGATCAATTCATCCACATGACCAATATTGACTGCTTCAATAGCCCGGATCTTCTGTGCAATTTCTTCATGATCACGCTCCACTTCTTCCAGCTTACATTTAGGTGGAAGGGACTACAAGATAGGATCCATGTATGGGGGATGTAGAGCTTCCATGATGTTATCAGCTGCATACCAGCGTTGAGTGCAAAGGTCTTTGGATTTCCTGATGATATCTTTAGCAGAGTCATTGAAATCGAGCCAGGTATTCAGGGAAGCTTTGTTCTTCTTCATCTGAAGACTATTGAGAATCGGGAAGTCTGCAGGGATGTTTTTAATGTACCTTTTCCATTCACTAACCTCATCTTGAGCTTTGGAAGCCTGAATTCTTTTGATTTCCTGTACCTCAAGCTCAGAAGACAGTTTACCAAAGATAATAAACGTCTCCCTAATTTCATCCTATGCAATGTACAACTTTTCAAGCAATTCGTAATGATTATGATTAACCTCCAAGGCCAAGTCTTTGAACTCCTGTGGTGTAAAGTTAGACAAACTAGCTGAAGCTGCATTTGCAGTTACAGTTCGAACTTGTATCTCTAAGGTTTCCATCCTTTCTGCATGAATGGAGTTTTGAGTCTTTTCAATATTAAGCTAGTTCTGAAGGGATATATTCTCCTGTTCTAATGCATGCAAGCGTTCCATCCATTTCTGCCTGATATTAGCCACAAGGACGCTATGTTCACCTTTAATCTTGGCCAACTCATCTTCAATTTCCTTGATCCTTTCCTTTTTAAGATCAACCTCTCTATTCAACAAGTGGACTGAATCTATATTGGCACCAGCAAAAGCCCCCAAAACTATTGCTGCTTCAAAGCCCCAGACTTAGGGTCGCCAATTTGTTGAGCCCACAAGACTTGAATGGGAGCAGGTGATCCCAACGCTTGCTCATCTTTACTTCTCTTCCTTGTCCTTTTGAATATTGTCTTCTCTTCCTTGTCCTTTTGAATATTGTCTGCTCTTCCTTTTCATAGAAATAGTTTCCAATAGTAACCACATCCCTATCCACATGTTCATCATCCAACTGGTTAGTGATGGGAATGACATTAGCAGTGGAAATTATTGAAGGTGTCATAATACCACTAGGATGACGGATGGACATAGTGACTTGTGGAACGACCACACGGACCGAAACATCTTGGACAAATGACTAGACCTGTGTGATTGAGGGGACCGAAGTGGAAGCTTCAGATGGAGGAGTCTTCTCTTCAGCATTAGGAGCTAATGATGGAGAGGGAACTATAGGTGGCTCCCCAATACTAGGTGAAATAGAGATAGCTAGTGGTGTAGACTGAGAGATTGCATGAAGCTTATCTTGAATTGTGATATAAGATGAAATGGGAAAAGGAATGGAGTTGAATTGGTCAATGGAACGTATTAGTAGAGAAAGATAATGGTTTGAGATTTTGGCATCATGGACTTAGGAATAGAGATAGACTCTTGACTACATGAAAGTCTGGTAGAAGAAGAATTTATTCTCTTGAACAGTTGAGACAATGAAAAAGGGGGTAAATGCTCTAAAAGAGAAGCTAAAAATTGTTGAACTGAGTTTAACTGAGATGTTGAAGCTTGGAAATCCTAAACAGAGGTGTCTTCAAATGATTGATCCTGAACAGAGCATTCCATTTCAATAACATATAACAAGTCTGTGACCAACTTGGTTTGTTCTGTAATCTCCTCGGTTATTGAAACTGGGGGTTCAGGCTCTTCAGCAACATCGCAGTCAATAACCTGAATGTTGGGGAATGGATTAGGATGGATCCTTTTCCTTTTTGCTGAGCTGGCATGTGTAACCACCAAATCATCATTTTCTTGCACAGCTACACTAATAATTTCAAGGGGATTTGAAGGTTCCATTATTTGAGAATCCACAGTAACCTTCTGGGGCTCTGCAGGGTGAGCCTTCAACACTTATGTCAATTGTGCCAGATCTTTCTGAAATTGCTGAGAGGTATATAACAAGGATTTGGCCTGTTTTGACGTTTTCTTAGGAGGAGAATCTTCGATGGGTTTTTTTCCTTTTCCTTGTTTTGAATGGACCACCATTTGAAAAGAATTAGCTTCCTGAGCTTCCTTTCCTTCCCTTTCTTTTCTCACTTTGTACAGCAAGTCCAGCTCCAATTTCCCATAACTCAACACCCTAAACTTTAAATCCTTCTAATAGTGCAGAATGTTATGCTGCTCTTTTGGGTCTTTTGATCTAACAAGAACTTCAGAAAATGAATTGACTCCATGATAGATAGAGTCATCTGGGATGTTCTCATGCACATAGTTGAATTTTATTTAAAGGCAAGTATTAGACATTATGTTGCCCATGTGCTATTTAGCCATGGAACATTGTAAAAATGATGTAAGTAAATCATCATGCAATAAAATACCAGAACCGGATATGGAGGCAACGAATGAGAAGGGGCCATGTGTATCCACTAGGGAGTGGTGAGGGGGCTGTGGGATTGAACCATAGGCTGCCATATATCACCTTGAGAACCCATTTGACTTACCTTGCTGACATTTATTTCTCTTGTAAGGAAGTTGTTGAGGAATTCAGTCCATGGCTTCAATGGAGCATGGGCATATTTATGTATATGTAACTTCAGAATGTATTCACATATATGTATATTGTATTCCTATAGAGATGTTATTATTCCTCTATACGGAAGTGTCGTCATTTATATTGTAAGTGTCGTAACTTATACTTGATGGGTTATTAGACCACCTTGTTGGGGTCGGCCCTGTATAAGTCATGTGGATCAAAGGGTTATTAGAACACCCTATTGGGGGTCGTCCATGTGGTTCAAAGGGTTATTAGACCACCCTAGTGGGGGTCGACCAAGTCAGCATTATGTTAAGTGGTTAAGTTGAGGCTGACCTAGTTGAGTAAAGGTCAAGTCAAGTTAGTGTATAAATAGAGAGTGTGTCTCTCTCATTTTACACATTCTATTCTCTCACTCACACTTTGGAGAGTGGCGGACTTGTGGAGGAGGAGGCTCTACTGCTAGGAGAAGACTATCTCTTGTATTCTGGTTGTATCATTGCTCTATCTATCTCTGAGGAAGTTATTGGGGTTTTTCACCTTTATGGTTTTCCCCAAGTAAACTTTGTGTCTCTTATGTGCTTGAATTATTGTGTCCATGATTGATATGCTGTAGATTTGCTGTACATACTGTTTTCTCAGTTAAGATCCTAGATCCGATTGAAGTAAATTCTGAAAATTTAACATGGTATCAGAGCTAGCCTAAAAGAAGGCATGATATGGCATGTATGACACTTGTTGCACTTACGATGCTAGGGCTTGATATAGAAAAAACCTATCATCGTAGCACTTTTGATATAAATCCATTTTGGCAAAGTTTTAGGATCTGAAACTTTTACAAGTTGAAGATCAAATCCCCATGTACCTTGTTTCCAAAGGACAACATGTAATTTGTTTTACTTTGTGATTTATGATCTGTACAATATAGGGTTTCTGCCTCTTCCAGATCTCATTCGTAAACAGGTGACCTTGGAAAAAAGGTCATAACTTGGGCTAGGAAGCTCCAAATGAAATTTCGTAAAAAGTGACAGGTAGTACACAGACTGCACCATCTCAAGAAACATTTTCATAGGTCGACGTTGAACTAGTGACACATGGCAGGCCGTACAAGTTCTCTCACCTGTTTTATCCCATAAATAGGTCACATTGCGACACATGGCATAAATCTCTCTCAAAGAATCCAATTGAGGTCAGACCTATCGGGATGGAAATATGACAGGTCGGGCTATCTCAGGAAAAGTTTTCAGACCCTGTGGATTGAAAAGTTCGAAGGTACACCAGAAACAATCAGGTACATATTTCTGTCATAACAGAATTATTTTTGAGCACCTTCATTCATGGCTTCCGAAATTTAGGGTTTCGGATAAAGTTGGAATTTTTGTAATCGGAGACCACGGCTAAATGCTACTCATCAAAATCAAAATTTAGAGACCAAGCTCATAATTTTTGGTTGGGTAGAAGGCCGAGCTTGATCAGACCCTAGTTCGGGACTTTGATCAGAAAAGTGGAAAATTAGGGCTTTTACAAAAATGCGAATTTTTGAAATCTGTGACCACGGCTGGAATCTCCTCCTAAAAATAGAAGCTTAGAGATTTGGATTAAACCTTTTGATTGGGAAAAAGAGTGGGCTTCATCAAACCCCAGTTCGGGGTCACGTCTAGTGAATCCGGAAGTTTCAAAGGCAAAATTGAGGAGTGAAACTTTGCAGTTTTCAAATTCTGAATATACCAGCTTGATTAGCTTATCAAGGCGCATATTTCTATCCTTTTGGAAGCTTGAAATTCAAAGTTTGAATTTTTGGGGTTTCTCTAACAAACCCTATTACAGCTCCAGATCCAGTTCCTGCAAATCAAGTGGATTGGGTTAATCCTAGAAGAGGATGGATTGGTCACCTGCATAAGTGAAGAAGTTCTTGTTTCAGAGGGAGATGAGGCTAAGGCCTTCCATAAGAAGATTTCAAGCAATCTTGACAGGTATGGCTTACAGGTATGTTTTGAATTTTGTTCATAGTTAAGTTTATTATATGTTTGTCTTCATATCATTATAGTACAATCTTGATTAATTACTAGACTTGTCGTATTACCTTAATAGAAGATATTCATTGATTAAGGTTTTGACACTTATGATTGTACTAATGCATTGTGATGTTGTATGAGGTTTATGTTGTTCGCTAACATAAAATGTACACCAAGAAAGACAAATCATGTTCTACTTCAAGAACATATGATCATGGTGACATGAAGACAAAGATTCATCCATTGTCATGGATCACATAGAAGATCTACTTACGAGGTATGTATAACTTGGTTCTACAATGGTTAACTTATGAGACATGCAGGTTACTAGCACAAGTCACTGAAGAGAACCAGAAGACATTATGCGGGTATGTTAGACATAACTAGCTAGCATGCTAATCCAGGTATGTTTTCCTATATCAAGCTAGAATCCTACCTTGTGTTAGGATCTTATACTGTTGTGTTGTTGATAATGATTATTCATGAAGTCATAGGTTTGAATAGTCATGGTTGTATGCATATTATGTTTCTTACCATAAGTGATGATATGACTAACCAGAAGAATCATGAAGGTATAGATTTGAGTAATCACAGGTTTATGCATTGATGATTTAACTAATCAGAAGAGACCAATGATCAAATAAGAATATGCATGAGTAAAAGAAGACTTCCCTGAAACCTTGAATACTAATGTTTATTATCTGTGAATGATCATGACTATACATGTTTAAGATTATTGTGTTTTGATAATATTAAGATTATACTAATAAATGTGTGATTATGTATGAGTCCTCAAGGATAACACAATGATGATACTAATAAGCATGCATAGTGATTAAGGATGGATATAAGTTCAAGGACAGGTATTCCAGGAAGCAAATATCAAGAGGGAGCACACTCCAGTTGTTCCTGCAAGAAAGCAAAGGAGCACACTTTAGTAGTTTCTGTAAGGATGCAGATATTCAGAGGGAGTTGACCACTTCTCACAATCCACATCAGAATGGAGTTGCAAAGATTCAGAGGGAGTCCACCCAGCAACCAAACAAAGATAAGTATTTGAATTGTCATTTCTTACATAATGTTATTCAATGATGTATATGCTTATGTTCCTAGAATTAGGTTGTGTAGTATGCATATTAGAATAGTTGCATTGATGAACAGTATACTACTAATATACATGGGTAAGTGGCCTATGGCACTGTACAACATTCCATTGCTACTTATCTAGAATGAAACCTCTTTGCTGACATGTTAGGAGTTGTGCACACTCTTAACAATGTTTTGGTAGAGATTGGAAGGCATCTAGAAAGTTATGGAATATGGATAAATGTTGTATTGAAGCATTGGCTAAGATAATTGCATGACTGTATGACATATTTCTTTATGTGTAAGAATTTGTTCTGAAAACTATAAGATGTTTTCTAATCATGCAATTTAACTTGTTGTGTAGGAAAGATCGTATACCATCACCTACAAAAGAAGGACTACAACATTTGTTCAGCAACAAAGTTATCTATTGAAAATATTGAAGTTCCCAGGATCTGGGAAGAATGCCATGATCGAGGAGTACCAGTCTATCATGAAGATGTTTGGGATGCAGTCCCATGACCTGAAGGGGAGTCTGTAGTGACTTCCAAGAGGATCTACAAGATCAAGCATGCTACAGGTGGTAGCATAGAGACTTTTGCTCCTATGGCCAGATACACTTCCATTAGATCAGTACTTGCTCTGGCTGCAGTGATGAAGTGGAAGATACACCAGATGAATTTCAAGACAGCCTTCTTGAATGGTGTAGTTGAAGAAGAAGTGTATGAGGAGAAGCCACTTGGTTCTGAGACACATGACAAGGAGTCATATATGTGCAGAACTTGGTATGGTAGGATAAACAACCTTCTATCCAGTTTGGGCTTTACCAAGAGTAAAGAAGATTCAAACATTTACTACAAGGTTGAGGAAGGGAATCCTGTGATTCTACTCCTGTATGTGGATGAACTGTTTGTAACAGGATATGATTGTCAACACACAGCGGAAGCTTGCTACCAAGTTCGAGATGAAGAACTTGGGGATGATGCACTACTTTCTCGGTATGGAGGTGTGGCAAAGTGCAGATGGAATCTTCCTTGGACAAGGGAAGTATGCAGTAGAGATCCTGAAGAGGTTCGGGATGATGGACTGCGAGGCTATGGCATCGAACCTGAAGCTTCTGTGTGATGCTTCATCTGATCTAGTTGATGTCACTATGTATCATCAGATGATTGGGTCCTTGATGTACCTGACGAACACGAGACCAGATATCTGCTTTGTGGTGAACACTTTGAGACAATTCCTGACAAATCCGAGGAGTGTTCACCTGGTTGCTGTAAATCATATTCTGAGGTACCTGAAGGGTACGGTTGACTATGGGATCAGGTATGACGCGAATCAAAAGTTTAACCCACAGGGTTATGTTGATTCAGACTGGGTAGGCAGTGCTGCAGATAAGAAGAGCACTCCTGGGTGCTACTTCAGTATGGGATCAGGTGTGATCTCTTGGTTTAGCAGGAAGCAGTCCTGTGTAGCACTGAGTACAGCCAAAGCAGAGTATGCTGCGATGGATGAGCAAGATGTAGATGTATTGACCAAGTTGTTGGCCAGAGCACAGTTTGAGTACTTTAGAGAGAGGCTTGGTGCACTTCAGATCGAGGTTCCTTCCAAAAGGAAGTGATGGGTCCGGAAGATGCAGATGCACATGAGCTTTTCTAACATGGTTGATGTGTTCTCCCATGGTTGTGATGTAATTGCTGAGCCATTCTCACATGGTGGTAGATGTGTTCTCCCATGGTGTAAATGTAAGGGCTGAAGCCATTTTTCACATGGTGGTAGATGTGTTCTCCCATGGTGAAAAAGTAAGGGCTGGAGCCTTCCCCGAATGGTGGTAGATGTGTTCTCCCATGTCGGTGGTGTAAGTGTTGGATGATGTGCATCTGGGCTGTGCTTTGTGGACAATGAGATGATCTGAAGAGGACGATGCTATGATGATCAGGAGGATCATGGATGATGAGCATCAGGACGATGTGTTGAATATTGTAACTTCTAAGAATATTATATTTGTATATTATTTATTCCGGAGATGTTCCATATCTCCGATGTGATTATACTATGAATCTGGAGATGTTTATTCCTCTGAATTGGTTGTGGTAACTAGGGTTATTAGACCCACCATGTGGGGGTCGGCCCAGTCAGTTATAATAGGGTATTTAACCTAATGGTTAAATACGAGCCTACATGTACTTGTGTAAAATACATGTCAGTGTAGTGTATAAATAGAGGAGGTATGTTCCTCATTTGACACACACACACACTTGAGAGAGGCGCACTTGTGGAGGAGAGGTTTGCTATGGTGGAGAAGGAGATCATGTCTTTGGTTTGCATCTTTGTATATTGCTGGTCATCTATATTGAGGAAGCTTTACTGGGTTTTTTACCCCATGAGGGTTTCCCAGGATAAATCTGTGTCTCTTGTGTTTATGCTATGCTTGTTGTTTCTTCAGTGATCCTGTATATGCTATTATTGTAAAATGGAATGTAATGCTTCTATTTTATATCTTATCATATTAAATTTTAACATGGTATCAGAGCTAACCTGAAGGAAGACAAGGTATGGCACTTACGACACTTGCTTTACTTACGACAATTTGAAGGTTAGGGTTTTACATAGCAAAAACCAGTCATCGTGGAACTTTCTCTATAAATCCATTTCTGCGAAGTTTCAGGGTCTGAAAAGTTTACAGGTTGAAGATAACATCCCCAGGTACCTTGTGTCCAAAGGGAACCCTCAGATTCGTTGTACTTTATAAGTTATGATCAGTACAAGTTAGGGTTTTTTCCTCTTCCAGATCTCAGTCAAAATCAGGTCACCTTGGAAAAAAGGTCATAACTTGGGCTAGGAAGCTCCAAATGAAATTTCGTAAAAAGTGACAGGTAGTACACAGACTGTAATATCTCAAAAAACATTTTCAGAGGCCCAAGGTGAACCAGTGACACGTGGCATGCCATACAAGTTCGCTCTCCTGTTTTATTCCATAAACAGGTCACGTTGCGACACTTGGCATAACTCTCTCTTAGAGAGTCCCATTGAGGTCAGACCTGTCAAGATGGAAATATAACAGGGTGAGCTATCTCAAGAAAATTTTTCAGAGGCCGAAGTTCAAACAGTGACACGTGGCACGCCGTACAAGTTCGCTCTCCTGTTTTATCCCATAAACAGGTCACGTTGCGACACTTGGCATAACTCTCTCTCAGAAAATCCAATTGAGGTCAGACCTATCAGGATGGAAAGATGACAGGTCAGGCTACTGCAAAAAAAGTTTTCAGACCCTGTGGAAAAGAAATTTCAGAGTTATAGCAGAAACAATCACGTGCATATTTTTGTCAAAACAGAATTATTTTTGGAGCACCTTTGTTCATGGCTTCCGGAATTTAGGGTTTCGGAGAAAGTTAGAATTTTTGGAATCAGAGTCCACGGCTGAATGCTACTTAGGAAAATTGAAATTTAGAGACCAAGATCAAATTTTTTGGTTGGGTAGAAGACCGGGCTTCATCAAACCCTAGTTCGGGTTCCTGTCCAGAAGATCCAGAAGTTTCGAAGGCAATTTTGAGGGGTCAAATTTTGGAGATTTCAAAATTGAAGAATGCTAGGTTGATCAGCTCAGCAAGACACATTCTTCCATCCATTCAGAAGTGTGAAAGTCAAAGATTGAATTTTTAGGGTTTCTCTAGCAAACCCTAATCAAGTTCCAGATCAAGTTTCAGGGGGAGTTGAGGCTAAGGCCTTACATAAGAAGACTACAAAAGGTCTCGACAGGTATGACTTAAGGAGGTTCATGTATGCCTTGAAATCTGATTCTTGATTAAGTTCATAATGTGTTTGTCTTCATGTTATTTATTAGTACAATCTTGATTAATTGTCTTATCACCCTAGTAACAATATGAATGCATGTGAATGATCGAAGACATTCATTGATTAGGGCTATATGATTGTACTTATGCATTATGGTGTTGTGTAAGGTTGATGTTGTCTGCTAACAAGACACAGGTACATCACAAAAGACAAATCAAGTTCCATGACCATGACAACATGAAGACAAAGACTCACGAGGTATGTATGACTTTGTTATATTATGTTTAACCTACGAGACATGCAGGTTCTAGCTCAGGATCTCTAAATCATTGAAGAGATTGTTTAGGTATGTTGTACATAACTAAGCAGGTATACTAATCAAGGTATGTTTTCCTATGTCATGTTAGAATCTTACCTTGTGTAAGTATACTTGGTATGATTGGTTAGTAATCAAGGGTTTATGCATACTAGATCAAACAAGAATATGCATGAGTAAAAGAAGACTTCCTTGAAACCCTGAATACTAATGATCATGACTGTACATATTCAAGATTATTTAGAATTAGAATGTTTTGATAATATTGAGAATATACTAATGAATGTATGTTTGTGTATGAGATCATGAGAATGACACTAGTGTACACTTGAGCATGCACAGTGGTACAGAATGAATAGAAGTTCAGAAGACATACAGAAGATCAAGCGGGAGACAACCACACAAACATAAAAGATGAGTATTTGAGTTGTTATTAGAAATAGTAAATGATATTGCTTGTATGCATATTTGTATTCCTAGGATATATCATGCTGAGTGTAAACATTCATAAAGCATTGAACAGTATACTACTAATATGCATATGATTGGTAAATTGGACAAACATTCCATTGTTGCTTGTCTAGAATGAAACCTCTTTGCTGACATACTGAGAGCTGTGCACACTCTCGATAGTATGTTCTGGTAGAGATGGAAGGCATCTAGATAGCCACTATATGCATACAGGATATGGGAAAGTGTTGTGCCAAAGTATTGGTCAAAATAGTTGCATAACTATGTAAATGATATCTGTATGCATAATAGGTTATCATGTCAATATGATTTGATGATTATGAAGTATTACTAATCATGTACTTAATTTTGATTTGTAGGAAAGATCATGATGAATGATGAACTCTGAACAAGCGATGGATGTTCAACAAAAGATTTACAAATCAAACACACTATAGAAAGCTTGTGGTTAAGAGATTCTCTTAGAAAGAGGAAGAGAATCATGATGAGATGTTTTGCTCCAAGAGACTAGATAAGACCATTCTCTTAATAATGTAATCAGGTTCTGTATGGGTTCCCAGGATTGGTAGTCAATTGATGACCTTAATGATCATCATGGGTGATGTGGATCTCAACTTTTTCTACAAGGTTGAATATGGGTTCTATACACATATGACATGGGTGTAAGAAGGAACTCACCACAGAGTTCGAATGATTTTGAGGCTCATATTAGTAGACCCATCTGACGAGAGATCGCACAGATAGATATGCAAAAGATCACTCAATGCTGAGTGTGAATAATGGACAATTGACAGCTTCATGACAAAGCTTGGGCTTTACCAGAAATAAAACTGTTCCTAACCTTTACCTTAAGGTTGTGGATGATGAACCTATCATACCATTATTGTATGACGATGATCTCTTTCTGACAAGGAATGAGAAACAGGTCATGAAAATGGCTGCATAAATGAAAATGAAAGATCTCGGATTAATGCACTACTTCTTAGGTCTAGAAGTATGGAAAGACCCAAAAGGAATCTTTTAAATCAAGGTAAGTATGCTGTGAAGTTTCTAAAAAGATTTGATATGTTGGAGTATAAAGCCATGGCCACTCCCATGGACTCCAACTTGAAGTTGTTAGTTAATGACTCATCGTATTTAGTGGACCTAGCCCTATATAGACAAATCATTGGGTCATTGATGTATTTAACAAATACTAGGCCAGATATATGCTTTGCTGTAAATACCCTAAGTCAGTATCTAGTAGAACCTAGAAAGGTTCACTTAATAGCTACAAAGCATGTAGTGAGGCACCTAAAAGGCACATTAGATTTTTGGTCTATATTATCTTGGAGGTCATGAACTCCGTTTACATGGTTACTTAGATTCTGATTGGGCAGGAAGTGTCTCAGATAGAAAGAGTACATCAGGTGGATGTTATAGTCTTGAATCTGCCATGATCTCATGGTTCAGCAAGAAACATTCTAGTGTGGCTCTCAGTACTGCTGAAGTAGAATATATGGCTATCTGCTCTCCCAGCTGTGAAGCAGTATGGCTTCAGAAGCTTTTATATGGAGTGTTTGACTTAGAAATGGATCCCACTGTGATTATGTGTGATAATCAAAGCTGCATTAAGATGTCTGAATATCCTGTGTTCCACGATAAGTCAAAACACATTGAGATCCGATACTTCTATATATGAGATATGGTGCAGAGGGGAGCTATCAAGCTCGAGTATATAAGCATTGAGGATCAGATTGCCAATATCCTAACTAAACCTTTGTCTCGAGTAAAGTTTGAATACTTCAGAGACAAGCTTGGTATAGTCCAGAAGGACCCTCCTCGAAAGGGGGAGTAGTATAGTATCTGATAACAAGTCTGTCCCTTCATTTTTGTTGCACTTAGTTACTTAGAATTATTTAGATTTAGAACTCTTATATCTTTTACCTTTGATGACAGATGTATTAGTGAGAATACATGCTAGATGTATACATGTTTTTGATGTGATGTATACATGTTTTGATGTTAGATGTATTAGTGAGAATACATGCTAGATGTATACATGTTTTTGATGTGATGTATACATGTTTTGATGTTAGATGTATTAGTGAGAATACATGCTAGACGTATACATGTTTTGATGTGATGTATACATGTTTTGATTATACATGCTAGATGTATACATGTTTTGGTGTGATGTATACATGTTTTGATAAGTGATGTATACATGTTTTGATGTGACAAATGCTCTTGGATATTTGTACCTGTATAGATGAGAATACAGATGAGGATTGGATCATCCCTGGACTTTCAGTCCTAAAGAGAGCCGTAGACGTGAGGTATCCGAGAATGAAGTCCTTAGTGGACAGTTGAGGGGATTGGATCATCCCTAGACTTTCAGTCCTAAAGAGAGCCATAGACGTGAGGTCTCCGAGAATGAAGTCCTTAGTGGACAGTTGAGGGGATTGGATCATCCCTGGACTTTCAGTCCTAAAGAGAGCCGTAGACGCGAGGTCTTTGAGAATGAAGTCCTTAGTGGACAGTTGAGGGGATTGGATCATCCCTGGACTTTCAGTCCTAAAGAGATCCGTAGACGTGAGGTCTCCGAGAATGAAGTCCTTGGTGGACTTGAGGGGATTGGATCATCCCTGGACTTTCAGTCCTAAAGAGAGCCATAGACGTGAGGTCTCCGAGAATGAAGTCCTTGGTGGACTTGAGGGGATTGGATCATCCCTGTACTTTCAGTCCTAAAGAGAGCCGTAGACGTGAAGTCTCTGAGAATGAAGTCCTTGGTGGACTTGAGGGGATTGGATCATCCCTGGACTTTCAGTCCTAAAGAGAGCCGTAGACGTGAGGTCTCCGAGAATGAAGTCCTTGATGGACTTGAGAGGATTGGATTATCCTTGAACTCAAGTTCTAAAGTGAGCCGTAGACAGGTGTCTCTGAGAATAGAGGATAGGACTGCATCGTCCCTGGACCTTCAAAATGCACGTGATTGGATTAATCATCCTTAGACAGTAAATCTAGGAAGGATAGTCTTAAATGTGATTGTGATTGGATTAATCATCCTTAGACAGTAAATCCAAGAAGGATAGTCTTAAATGTGATTGTGGTAGGATTAATCATCCTTGGACAGTAAATCCAGTAATTCCGAAAGGAAGGATAGTCTTAAATGTGATTGTGGTTGGACTAATCATCCTTAGACAGTAAATCCAATAATTCTGAAAGGAAGGATAGTCTTAAATGCGATTGTGGTTGGACTAATCATCCTTAGACAGTAAATCCAGTAATTCCGAAAGGAAGGATAGTCTTAAATGCGATTGTGGTTGGATTAATCATCCTTAGACAGTAAATCCAGTAATTCCGAAAGGAAGGATAGTCTTAAATGCGATTGTGGTTGGATTAATCATCCTTAGATAGTAAATCCAGTAATTCCGAAAGGAAGGATAGTCTTAAATGCGATTGTGGTTGGATTAATCATCCTTAGACAGTAAATCCAGTAATTTCGAAAGGAAGGATAGTCTTAAATGTGATTGTGGTTGGACTAATCATCCTTAGACAGTAAATCCAGTAATTCCGAAAGGAAGGATAGTCTTAAATGCGATTGTGGTTGGACTAATCATCCTTAGACAGTAAATCCAGTAATTCTGAAAGGAAGGATAGTCTCAAATGCGATTGTGGTTGGATTAATCATCCTTAGACAGTAAATCTAGTAATTCCGAAAGGAAGGATAGTCTTAAATATGATTGTGGTTGGACTAATCATACTTAGACAGTAAATCCAGTAATTCTGAAAGGAAGGATAGTCTTAAATATGATTGTGATGAGATTGATCCAGTAATTCCGAAAGAAGGATCATGTGTATAGATGACGATGCTGTTGATCGTGTGATGACGATGCTGTTGATCGTGTGATGGCGATGCTACTGATCGTGATATGATGATGCTGATGATCGTGAGATGACGATGCTGATGATCGTGTGATGACGATGCTGATGATCATGTGATGACGATGCTGATGATCGTGAGATGACGATGCTGATGATCGTGTGATGACGATGCTGATGATCATGTGATGACGATGCTGATGATCGTATGATGACGATGATGCTGATCGTGCTGGTCTAGATGAGGATGTTGATGATCATGAGGATCCAGACGTTGATGTTGCTATAGTTGTTCGAGTGCTACAGAAGATAAAGACTCAGTACTGAAGATGTTGATGTTCCAGTAACTGGTTGAGTTACTGATGATGTTAAGAAAGCTTCCAATGATTTATAGATGTATCATGTATGATGTATGACTCGTTGCTCCTGCAGATGTTGTTATAATATCCTTCTCGTTAAGGGGGAGTGTTGAATATTTTAACTTCTAAGAATATTATATTTGTATATTATTTATTCCGGAGATGTTCCATACCTCCGATGTGATTATACTATGAATCCGGGATGTTTATTCCTCCGAATTGGTTGTGGTAACTAGGGTTATTAGACCCACCATGTGTGGGTCGGCCCAGTCAGTTATAATAGGGTATTTAACCTAATGGTTAAATACGAGCCTACATGTACTTGTGTAAAATACATGTCAGTGTAGTGTATAAATAGAGGAGGTATGTTCCTCATTTGACACACACACACACTTGAGAGAGGCGCACTTGTGGAGGAGAGGTCTGCTATGGTGGAGAAGGGGATCATGTCTTTGGTTTGCATCTTTGTATATTGCTAGTCATCTATATTGAGGAAGCTTTACTGGGTTTTCTACCCCATGAGGGTTTCCCAGGATAAATCTGTGTCTCTTGTGTTTATGATATGCTTGTTGTTTCTTCAGTGATCCTGTATATGCTATTATTGTGAAATGGAATGTAATGCTGCTATTTTCTATCTTAGCATATTAAATTTTAACACGATGCTCCAGTTACTGCTCTGTATATGCATCATGTTGGATCATTTATATGTATATGTATGTATGCATCATGTTGGATGCTGGATATGATCAGTTGAATCATTTATATGTATATGCATGTATGCATCATGTTGGATGCTAGATATGATCAGTTGGATCATTTATATGTATGTACGCATCATGTTGGATGATGGATATGATCAGTTGGATCATTTGTATATATTTTGTATATGCATCATATTGGATGCTTGGACCATGTATCTGTATATGTATCAGGTGGATACATTGTATGATCAGGTAGATCATGTATGTTGATATGTATCATGTATGATGAAGTGGATCATGTATTTGTATTTGTATCAGGTGGATACATTGTATGATCAGGTGGATCATGTATGATGATATGTATCAAGTAGATACTTGGTATGCATCAGGTAGATGCAGTGTATGATCAAGATGATCATAGATGACGAGCTTCAGGATGTTGCTCCAGATGACATGCATCGGGATGATGTAGTGATGATGATCCGGATGATCATGTGTACATCAAGATGATGTATTGTGAGTATCAGGTTGATACTTTGTGGCTGTGGAACAGGTTGTGCAGATAAGCATATAATTTGGCCCTGGGAGGTTTGCAGATAGTCTTGCAAGGTTTTTCCTATGGCATGTAATGTGGCCCTGGGATATCTGGAAAACGCTCTTTCGAGGTTTTGCTTTGGAAGGACATATAATTTGGCCCTGGGAAATCTACAAATAGTCTTTTAAGGTTTTGCCTATGGCATATAATTTTGCCCTCGGATATCCGGCAGATGCTCTTTCGAGGTTTTTTCCTATGGCATAGAATTCGGCCCTGGGAGATCCGATAGGTTGAGCTGTGTGCTCATAATAAGTCCTGGGATGCTCTTGCAAGGTTTTTTCATGACCACATGTAATATGGCCCTGGGAGATCCGATAGGTTGGGCTGTGTGCGTAACAAGTCCTGGGATGCTCTTGCAAGGTTTTGTGGTAGGTGTCACATGTAATAAGTCTTGGAGATATGGACAGGATGAAAAAGGCCTCAAATGCTCTTTAGGGTTCTTGCTAGTCAAGAAACTCTTTTCAGGTTTTGTGACAGTCACATATAATATGTCCCTGGGAGATCCGACAGGTAGGGCTGTGTGCCCATAGTAAGTCCTGGGATGCTCTTGCAAGGTTTTGTGATGCACGAAATAAGTCCTGAGGATTCCACAATATTGCCAGTGATGATGAAGACCTGCAGATGGTGGGCCTACATCCAATATGAAAAAGGACTGGCTCTGTAGAACTTCCTATGATGAGTAGATTCAGATATTGATTGAGATAGCAGCAGCAGTGACGATGATGATGACCAGATGACGATTATCCAGTGACGATGATCCAGAGAAGATGACTTGTGCTAGAAGACTGGTGTCAAGAAATACCTTCCTGTTTAAGAGGGAGTGTTGATGTATATGTAACTTCGGAATGTATTTCACATATATGTATATTGTATTCCTATAGAGATGTTATTATTCCTCTATACGGAAGTGTCATCATTTATATTGTAAGTGTCGTAACTTATAATTGATGGGTTATTAGACCACCTTGTTGGGGTCGGCCCTATTTAAGTCATGTGGGTCAAAGGGTTATTAGACCACCCTAGTGGGGGTCGGTCCAGTCAACATTATGTTAAGTGGTTAAGTTGAGGCCGACCTAGTTGAGTAAAGGTCAAGTAAAGTTAGTGTATAAATAGAGAGTGTGTCTCTCATTTTACACATTCTATTCTCTCACTCACACTTTGGAGAGTGGCGCACTTGTGGAGGAGGAGGCTCTGCTGTTAGGAGAAGACTATCTCTTGTATTCTGGTTGTATCATTGCTCTATCTATCTCTGAGGAAGTTATTGGGGTTTTTCACCTTTATGGTTTTCCCTAAGTAAACTTTGTGTCTCTTGTGTGCTTGCATTATTGTGTCCATGATTGATATGCTATAGATTTGCTGTACATGTTGTTCTTTCAGTTAAGATCCTAGATCATATTGAAGTAAATTCTGAAAATTTAACAGGGCAGCCCAAAAATTCGTATGGTAGGGTATGGGCTTTATTTTGCTTGACCCACAAGTCACTCTACCTCTTGGTAATCCTTCCAATATCATTTCCATTCCATTGTTGATCACCCAGCATCGTTTTTCCATCGAAAAAAAATGAATTGCCAGTAGAGAGAAAAACCAGAAATCGCAACTTGGAAAGAACCCATGTTTTGAAGAGCCACAAACACCCAGAATTGGTATTTGATAGTGAAATCCATTGGGGGATCCATAGGTATGAACCTTGGCGCGAATTTGGGATCATTAGCTACCCTGAAATCCATTGGAAAACCCAGTTTTGATAGCCCAGAAACCCAGTGACGGGATTGAGTTATTTGTTTCCAGAATGGTGAGAAATTCAAGTGTGGAGGTTTGAACAGAGGATGGGATTGCTTGAATTGAGCTTGAGATGTCTGTATCTCTGTGGTTGAGCTCACGGGCTTATCATCCTCATCATTTCCTTATTGCATGCTTGATAAACCCAGTTGTTTGCTAGCTTAGCATGATTGTTTGAGTGAATCCATGGCTGTGAGTGAGCCTATCTAGTTCCTCCTTAGTGGATACACAGTCTAGCTCGGGGGTGATCTCTCAGCTGAAAGAATATAGGCTGGACAGAGATCTATGGTTGGGTGGAACGTTGCTCCCACATAGCCATTCGTTTGGACATTTGCATTTCAAGATAAGTATTCTCCGTGGATTAATTTATTTGCATTATGTGTTCAACAATGTTCTAATCCTATATGTTAAATTACTCATGTTACTTGGATGAAATGATTATCTTAAGTTAGTTGGCATGATGCCTGTGCATAGCATGAGAATGGGATGGATTATTGTATGACCGTTTCATCATTCTGCCTGGAAGAAATAGGCCGATGCATCTCCTTCTGCTTGTATGTTATTATGGTTATTCCTCTGTGCTTATTAAATGAGTTGTGTTAATTCTATGTTCTGTAATGTATTAAATAATGACTGGTATTTGGATGATGAATGCATATCTTATTATGGCTAACATGTAATCTTTGTATACCATGAGAGCGTGCTTGCTTCCTCAAATTATAATTCATCACCTGTTTGTGAATCGTATGCTAATGCATTCCATTCTAGTTGTGTGTTAATATGTTTAATTCCGCTGTGTAAATGAATTGTGCATCTTATTTTAAATGGTAAAATTTTATCATTATGGCTTGGGGATGAATTAGACACCCCATGTTGCAGTCATGTTCCCTCCCTTGCATTGGATAGATGGAAGGGGACGTGACAGAGTGGTATTAGAGCCCAGCTTGCAACACTAGGGCTACTTGGGCCAGACTTTGAATTTATAGGCATGTAATAGGACGTTTTAACACAGTATTGGGAAGTTAGGGGTGGCATTTTGATTGGAGAAAATAACAAGGTCAAAATTTTCAGATGAGGAATGAGATTACACAGGTGCATATATCTCTCCAAGAGCTTTCCAACAGTACCAAACTCGCCTCATTTGGCCAAGGGACGAAGGAGATACGGACCCCGCAAGTTGTAGGAAAATGCAGGTGTTTTTGCAGTTTCGGGATGCGGGTTGCGGGATGGTTACATCCCCGTGACCGCAGCTTGACCCCCCCTGAACCTACAATGTTGGATTGCGGGATGTAGGATGCAGGATGCAGGTTGCGGGATGGTTACATCCCCATGACCGCAGCTTGACCCCCCACGAACCCGCAATGTCGGTTTGCAGGATGCGGGATGCGGGATGGTTACATCCCCGTGACCGTAGCTTGACCCCCACGAACCCACAATGTCGGATTGCGGGATGCAGGATGCGGGTTGCGGCCTGTATGTGTCAAAAAAAAAAAAAAAGTATAGAGCCCAAAATTTGAATTTTGAATAGCAGGAGCATGCAAGGTCAGAATTGGATGAGGTCAGTGGCATTGTGAGGTCATTGATGAAGGCCATAAATGAACTAGTGAAGATCTCGATCCCATTATGCTCCAATTGGGCATAAATTTGAGATTAATGGCTTTCACAAATCGGTGTCTTGACGCTTGACAGAAGGTCGGATTGGGCCGAAATTGATATGGGGCAGTCATGGAGCAGGCACGGTGTTATGTTTGGAGTTTTGGAGCCAAAATCCAAAGGATGTGGAGTCGGGGTGTGCAAGAAGGCCAAAAAGCACTATTCCGGGCCACGTTTTGGGAATTTTGAAAAGCTTGCAGTGGTTGAAAGTGACCCTATAATTCGGAATCAAGAAAATTACTGAACTCAGTATTTCATATTCTCAGTCAACCAGACATATTCTGTTAGACAAGGATTTTCCAAAAATGCACCGTTTGGGAAATAGCCATTTTTGGCCCAAAATTTGGAATTTTGGAAAAACGTGAAAAGTGAGTAGTAAAACCCAGAAATTAATAGAACATGAATGGTGCATCATAATAGAGATCCACGAGTTGCTGAGCGTTCCTTGTTATATGGACTAACTTCTCCCACTAGAAAAGTATCTGTGATTCATCATAGATTTTCTTCCACAGGTGGCTGAAGTTGGCATTCGGGACCAAAATACAACTGTGTAAAAATGTGCAGAATTGGGGTGAAAGTTGTCCTTTTTGAAATAATGTAGTTCCCACACCCGATGTCGGAATGGAGCAAGTGGACAAGAATTGGAAAGCATATCCAGCAGGGAACAATGGTGCATAGGCAGAATTCGAATGGGGGCATCAGACATCATAGATAATTAGAACTGAAAGGTGCCAGTGACTGTTTTTGACATATTGTTGTCAATATGGGCAAATTCTAGAATTGCATGCCATGAAATCGAACCAGCTACGATGTGAAAGAGGAAGTTCATGCAAAGATGAGGGATCAGAAAGGGAATTCTTTAACCCCTGTCTTTCTAACTGCATTTATATTTTATAAGCTTTATGTGCATAAAATTATGGCATGAGAATGCTGAAAATGCAAGAGATTAGATGAGTGGCAGGAATATGCATTGATTGGCATATTAATAAACATTGCACAGTGCATGAGTATATGTTTTGCATGCATGTGACATTACATATTGGTAAAAGTAGTGAGATTTACATATGCAGTGAACCACTAATGGTAAATATTGTGGTTGATAATCACTATTGGTGATTGGTTTTGGTTGTAGGACCAAAGACAACAGAAGCATGGCTAAATATGTTAAGGATGTTGTCGCATGAAGCCAACAACCTTATGAAGAAAGGATGGTGCAACAAATCTGTGATCATGAGGTTAGCAAAAGGACCGTGTAGCCTTGGTAAGAGGCCAACCGATCAGGTAACATCAAGTGATGTTAATGACAACCATGCAGGTAATGGTTATTGATGCATAATTGCATAAATGTTGAAAGAGGATTTGGTAAGATCCCCTCGGCTATGTTTGAACTATGTTGATTTGGTTTGCATGTGGTATTGAGTGCCCGAATGGGAATGTTAGCCTACCAAGTATGGTGAGGTGTGGGTAAGTAAAGGCAATAATCCTTACACCCTATACTTGCTTAGAATCTCAATGCATTCATATGAAAGTATATCATGCCATTTTAGTATGTCGATTGTGAGTTTAAGAACTAAAGCAAGTGAGGATCGGTGGTCTTGATTATGGTAATGCATGTTATATGAGATAGTCATGATTAAGTCATAATATACTTGAATGCATAGTACTCATGAAACAATACAATGTAGCATTGAGTGGATGTGCATTGAGATATTTTATAAATCTTGTAGTTAAGCATTGAGTGAATGCATATGAAAAACTTGAGTAAATGTTGTGAATATGCATGCATGTGGGTAGCTACACCTGAGGAGATGTATTGTGTGCATGCATGATTGTGATATATGTATAAGTCCCATTATAATTGAGCAATAGATGAAATGATTAAATAATGATAATTCTGAGATCATTTCATGAGTTGTTATGAATGCAGGGGAAGAATTTCATGAAGGTAGTCACGATTGACAGGCTTCTAGAGTGCTCTATTGGAAGGCCAGAGTTGTATAAATGATATGGCTATGAATTAATGAGCATTTAAAAGCTTTAAGTTGATTGGATAAATGATGTGACTGTACCTTGCAATTTTAGTATGATAATGATTTACGTGAAGTAAATGAGTTTGCTATATTGATATGTTAACAGCTGGAAGTGTTTGAATTATGGAATGCTATAATTCTGGAAATGCTTCAGTGATTGTTGCAGTAATGAAATATTATATGCATGGAAACTTAAAAGTGTTGGCTGATTGAATTTTCAGATTTCAGGTAGATTGTTCTAGGAATGGAAATGTGGGTAAGTTCATGATGAAGGCTGGAGTCTACCATGTGCAAAAGCCAAAGGTTATGAGAAGATTCTCATGGGTGTGAAATTTAACTAATGCACGAGACAAATCTGAAAATATTCTCATTTAAGTTTATGAGAATAATATCATGGTTACAAATCTAATTTCTGTAGGGAGCAGATTTGAAAATTCAATTTAGAACTTATGAGAAGGAATCTCATGGTTGAGAAATCTAAGCTCTGTTAGAAAGAAGAATTGTAAATCTCAGATTTGTAAATTTTCAGATTTGAAATTTTGCTTATAATTACTAATGACTATTTGGCTTATGAAAAATTGTGTCAGAAGGACATGTTGTAGGTGGATGTCCATGTATGGAAGCAAACATAACTCCATAATGGATAGAATGGTGCCACTTACAAGAGCCAAGCAATATGAGGATAGCCTCATGGCTAAGAAAATCAATTTATGTAGTAGACAGAGTTGCAAATTCATATTGAATTTAATTATTAGTGCCCTTGATCGGTTATGAAACAATCACATTTGAATTGCATTGTTAAATGTTGCTGACTGTTTGGTTATTTAATAAGTGTGCCAGGAACACACATTGCAGTAAGACCAAGAGAGAGGGCCTGCATAAGCCAAACTTCATGGGAAGGGATTCCATGATCTAGAAATGGGTTTCGGGTGAAACACCATTAGACATTGTTAATGTCTCATCTGCACTACATGATTGATAAACAATATGAGTGAGATGATAAAGATTATGATAGTAAGACATATGAAAAGTATGTAACATCAAAAGGAGTTGGGATGGAAAACCAAGGGACTATCAACTCAGAGAAGGAGCCCCCATTCCTTATTAGTAAAGAGAAAATTACATCTGCAAAATGGATAAGTGTTCTATAAACCTTGACTGATATATATATATATATATATATATATATATATATATATATATATATATATATATATATATATATATATATATATATATATATGTACCTATATGTATGCAAGTCTAATTGTTAGAATTACTATGCAGAACATATTCTATTTATGTACATTATTCAGACTGCTTGAAGTATGATTAGGACTTGCATAGCTCCCATCAGTGAGGAGTGCACACCTTTCTGATGATGAGTTATGTTAGGGATGCCAATATTGATTACACACTAAGGGAATGGACGCATTCCTGGTGTTTCAATACTTGATAGTGAATGCTATGCTTATGGTTACAATTTTAGAATAACAATGCTGACAAGTTTGTCTATACTACTTGTGTTGTCAAGATTAAATAGATAAAATTTGGTACTACACACTAAAGAGGCAAAGTAAAAGGTTGTTGTGAGGGGTTGTGGTGGAAGGGTTAATGTGTATAAAAGGATGTTGTGGAGGTTGTGGGAATTTTGATGAAGGGTTGTGAAGGTGTTGCTGAAAGGGCTGTGATATGCCTATGGCTCCATAGTAGAGCCTTGACCTAGAAATGGTCGTAGTGAAGTGTCCTTCCAAGTCGGCTTAAAGGTGTACTGGTTGGATAGTAATTATTTGATGTTTTGGAGAAGCCTGCGTGCTGGCCAAAAATTCCAGTCCGCAGGAGGATCCCAAGGCTTATAAAGTAAAAGCAGGACCCTGTGGACCAGAGAGGAAATGTACAATACAGATAAGTATTCAATTTCATTTATTTCTTGTTTGGAATAATGAAGATTTCAAGTATAAGTCTTGTAACAGTTAAACTGATGCACTATTGTTTCTTTGTTGGAAACATTGGCCATTACAGGAAGCAAGGACCTTGAAAGAACTATAAATTTGTTGGTTAATCCAGAGAGTGACTGGTTGGGCATTAATTATTTGATGATTTGGAGCAGCCTGCGTGCTGGCCAAACATACGAGATTATTTGATGATTTGGAGCAGCCTGCGTGCTGGCCAAACATACAAGGTTGTTTGATGATTTGGAGCAGCCTACGTGCTGTCCAAACATACAAGATTATTTGATGTTGAGGGCATCCTACGCGTTGGCCAAATATCCAATTCCATAGGCAATTCCAAGGCTTGTAAAGCAAGGAAGGACCCTATGGAATAAAGTGAAGACATCCAATGCAGGTATTGTTGGAAGCAATGACTATGAAAGCATTTTAAGGATGCGTGTGGACATGTGACTGCCCTAGAAGGGCTCAGCTTGCGCATAAATGAAAGATGGAGCTAGTGGGACTGTGTGGGTCCTAGCAGCCAAGAACTGTAGACAAAAAATTTGGAGGGACTCCATGGTTGAGAGGTCTGAAATAGACCATAGACACTAAGTGTCATAGCCAAGAAGGGCAGGTCAAGCATTCACGTTGAAGTGAAAGAGGCTAGGACCATGAAAACCACAATGGTGGTGTGGGTTCCACAATGGAACAAGGCTAAGAGCAGAAAACTCTTACTACTCTCTCTTTCCTTTTTATTGATGCATTTATAAAAACAGAAAATTATTGAATGCATGTATGGCTGAAAGTAGAATGTGTTTACTTGCTTGGAATAAATTGTGAATGCTGAAGTAGTTAATTTAACATGAATGGATGAACATGAAAGGATTCATGCGTATGTTGGAAAAGCATGGAAAGTGTGAAAGTCTCATAAATAGAGCATGGGACCTCCATGTCAATTGGGGAAAAACAATTGATTGATTTTTAATGTTTAGGTTATGCTTGGCCTAACAAGATTTGTAATGATGAATTTCATAGGTGGAAATTAAATCAATTGCTTGCAGTTGGTACGAGCAAGTGCTGCTTGTGAGCCAAGTGAGAACCAGCTGTGCACAATGACCATGGCAGCAGACCATAGGCTATTGGAATTGGCTGAAAGTCTTCTTCAAACAATTTATAAGACCCAAGAAAATCTTGGAGAGATGCTCAAGATACAGAAGAGGCAGAATGAGATGAACCACAAGGTTTTGCAGAACTCTATTGGTCTGCAAAGAGAGGTAAAAAGCATTATGAGAGCAATCAGTAAGGGAAAAGAAAGTGGATCAATGATGAGGCATTCGTCCAATCGGTCCATTAAGAAACGTTCCAGGCATGAAGACTCAAAGGAAATTGAGCAAGTAAAGATGAAGCATCCAGTGAAATGTTGGAAATGTGGAGGACATCATTGCCTTCGCAACTGCCCAGCAAGGGAACATCAAGAGGGTAGCAGCCATAAAGTTTTCAGACTTGTGGATGAGCTGAAAGATCAGAATCAATAGGACAAGCTCGTGGAAGTCAAAGGACTTGGTCTTGAAAGTTCAAAGTAAAGGATAAAATGTAGGGCAGACCTACAATGTTTTTGGAATTTTGGACATGTATAAATTGTATATGTATTCCTAAGTCTTGGAACACCGAGGATGGTGTTATTCTAAGGGGGAGAGGATTGTAATACCCCATTTTGACCCTTAGGATATGTTAGCTTTTAATGTAAATGTTGTATACATGTGATGTATGTTTTCCTAGCATGGAGCACAAGGCCAAGGCCCCGCCAATGGAAGCTCGAATTTTATTTAAAGACAAGTATTAGACATTATGTTGCCCATGTACTATTTAGCCATGGAACATTGTAAAAATGATGCAAATAAACATCATGCAATAAAATACCAGAACTGGCTATGGAGGCAACGAATGAGAAGGGGCCATGTGTATCCACTAGGGAGTGGTGAGGGGGCTATGGGATTGAACCATAGGCTGCCATATATCACCTTGAGAACCCATTTGACTTACCTTGCTGACATTTATTTCTGTTGTAAGGAAGTTGTTGAGGAATTCAGTCCATGGCTTCAATGGAGCATGGGTAGCCCAGAAATTCGTATGGCAGGGTATGGGCTCTGTTTTGCTTGACCCACAAGCCACTCTACCTCTTGGTAATCCTTCCAATCTCATTCCCATTCCATTGTTGATCACCCAGCATCATTTTTCCATCCAAAAAAAAATGAATTGCCAGCAGAGAGAAAAAACAAAAATCGCAACTTGGAAAGAACCCACGTTTTGAAGAGCCATAAACGCCCAGAATTGGTATTTGATAGCAAAATCCAATGGGGGATCCATAGGTATGAACCTTGGGGCGAATTTGGGAGCTTTAGCTACCCTAAAATCCTTTGGAAAACCTAGTTTTGATAGCCCAGAAACCCAATGACGGGATTGAGTTATTTGTTGCCATAATGGTGAGAAGTCCAAGTGTGGAGGTTTGAACAGAGGATGGGATTGCTTGAATTGAGCTTGAGATGTCTGTATCTCTTTGGTTGAGCTCACGGGCTTAGCATCCTCATCATTTCCTTATTGCATGCTTGATAAACCCAGTTGTTTGCTGGCTTAGCATGATCATTTGAGTGAATCCATGGTTATGAGTGAGCCTGTCTAGTTCCTCCTTAGTGGATACACAGCCCAACTCAGGGGTGATCTCTCAGCTGAAAAAATATAGGCTGGACAGAGATCAATGGTTGGGTGGAACATTGCTCCCGCTTAGCCAGTCGTTTGGACGTTTGCATTTCAAGATAAGTATTCTCTGTGCATTAATTTATTTGCATTATGTGTTCAACAATGTGTTAATCATGTATGTTAAATTACTCATGTTACTTGGATGAAATGATTATCTTAAGTTAGTTGGCATGATGCCTGTGCATAGCATGAGAATAGGATGAATTATTGTATGACCGTTTCATCATTTTTCCTGAAAGAAATAGGTCGATGCATCTCCTTCTGCTTGTATGTTATTATGGTTATTCCTTTGTGTTTATTAAATGAGTTGTGTTAATTCTATGTTCTGTAATGTATTAAATAATGACTGGCATTTGGATGATAAATGAATATCTTATTATGGATAACATGTAATCTGTGTATACCATGAGAGCGTGCTTGCTTCCTCGCATTATAATTCATCACCTGTTTGTGAATGGTATGCTGATGCATTCCATTCTAGTTGTGTGTTAATATGTTTAATTCAACTGTGTAAATGAATTGTGCATCTTATTTTAAATGGGAAAATTTTATCATTATGGCTTGGGGACGAATTGCAGTCATGTTCCCTCCCTTGCATTGGATAGATGCAAGGGGACGTGACAGCTGCCGAATTAGAGGTTGGGATGACCAATGACCCAAGGTTCAAAGGGAATTTAGGCCACCCTTTCTTTCTAGGACCTGTGAGTTTTTTATACATACCATCAGTCACAGTTTGAAATGAAACTTCCTGCAAAGCCAATCTATCAGGGACAATTCTGGGTAACAGATGAATAGTATTACTGCCCCAGACCCTGATATATGAGAAATACTCACACACATACCAATCACCGATAGTATTGATGAGTGTCTTGGCATCATCTGAAAATGTTGGTGCTTCTTGCTTGAAAATATTGAAGTAAATAGTGCCCAGGAACTGATCACATATATCATATAGTAAAGTGATAAAGTTTTCTTCCCATAAGATTGAATGATAGATATGCACAAGTGGGTCTGCTGGAGTCCAATTCCAGTTCAAGTTGGGGTATTGAAATTCTAAGCAGAAAACATCAATTACATAGGTAGATAAAAAGAAATGTGGTTTTCTTAAAGTTGGAGACTTCTGATAATCTTCGATAACGTTTTTTAGTTATGAGGACAGGATGGAAGCCCATGGGAAGGATTCATCGGTAGTCAAGACATGATGTGCTATAGATGCCCATTCAGCTTTGAACAACGAATAATTAGGGAGTCCGAACAATCGACACAACATAGCCGCTAGCAAAGAGTAGAGTTCCTTGAACCAAGCGATAGGGTATCAATTATCAAGCTTAAGCATGAAAGCATTAGGTTTTATCATCCAAGACTTCATCATGTTGGAAAAATTGTAATGGGACTTGGAGGACTAGATGAAGTCAGGAAATAGGGTCTGCTTATGCGGCTTGAGAGCAAATGCTCGGGTAAAAACCTCAGGGACGAAATGAGTCAATTGATTCCCCAGAGCATCATTGAAAGACTAGTCTTTGACACTAGCATTCTCTATTATCCACTTCATTGCATTTGTATAGGGTAATATAGTGTGTCGTGCAGCGATAACATGAATCTAAGAAGCCCTAATCTTATCATAAGAGGGCCTATCAAATTCTACTTGCGAGAGGTCATCGTTGTTGAAAATAGCATAAATCCGAGACCAATCCATTTGATAATTATCAGTGACCTTTCCACTGGTATCAGAGAAGATACTATAGTTGGGGTCTTTGGTTAAGGTACCCTCGAGAATGGCCCTGGACCGGGTACTTCGTGACATAGTGGCAAACTTCGTAATTTCTGACGAAATAAAGAAAACAAAAATCATAGACAGCCAAAAAACCAACTGAAAAACATGGAATGATGGCAATCCTATCTGTGATAACTGAAAATCGACAATCGACTGAAGGTGAGAAATCCACAGTAAAATCATCTCAGCGGAGTAACTCCGTGAGTAAAAATGATAAAGAAAAGTAAATAAAAACCTATATCTATCAATTTACCCAAATTAAATCACGACCGTAGGATTAAGAGAAATGGACGACTGAGATTGATCGATGCAAAGTGTGGAATCGGTTTCAAAAACATAATCAAAGTTTTTTATTTACCACTCCCGAAAGCCAAAAACCAAAACTGGCAGGTTTCTGGTTTCAAAAATACGACCAAATTAAAACCAAGTTTCCGAATGCCGCAACCCGAAAGTTGCGGGTTGCAGGTTTCGGAACGCAATTAAACGCAATGTCAAAAATGAATTCCCGAATCCCGAAATGCGACATTATCGGGTTTCGGGTTTCGGGTTTATTAAAACTTACAAACAAAACTCTCGAATCCCAAAATGTGACATCGTCAGGTTTCAGGTTTCGGATTTATGAAAAACAAACTTCAAAAAGAAATGAAATCCGACACCTGAAACTTTCAGGTTTCGGGTTTCGGGATGACGGAAATCCCAAAATGAAAACAACAATTTCCCGCACCAGAAACTTTTGGGTTTCGGGTTCTCCAAATGTCGGGTTTTAGGTTTGCCAAGAGAAATGTCAAAATAGTAAAAATTTAAAGATTTTTGCAAACCAAACACTTAGAGGAAACCCAGATCAAGCAACGAAAATGAAGTACAGGTACATGGGTAGTAATGTTTAAAGACATCTAAACTGAAAATCATATTTACAAAGAGAAACTTACCCATATACCTTGGAATTGATTAAAAATGGGGCTCCCATGCTTTAGCTAAGCATGGGATCTATTGTGGCCACAACATGCACCTCTGTTGGAGAATTTTGGCAGGTTGAAAGATATAATAGCACACTTCGCAGTCAGCCGATACCATAATGGAAATTTTTATTTCGATGTCCCGGTCGAAATAAACGGTGAACTTATTCATAGAATCACAATCTTGTCGAACAAAGAAGAAGATGTGCCGACATGACAAAAGCCTGAGATGATCAAAGAATTCATAGAACATCCTTCCGTAAGAATTCTAGAGGCTTGGTTGTTAATTAGATTAAATATGAAAATTATAAGATAGCTGCCATAATTGTTTCTACTACACTTTCAAGTTCCGGTCGAGGTTCGGATCTTAACACTGACATGTTAGAAGCTGTGATGAATATGGCGGCGATGGAAAAATATACAAGTGGGTTGATTTCCTAGCCGACATAATCAAGAACACATGTTATAAGTGCTAAGAAGAAGGGACAGTTATTCGATATCCATATTTGATCATTTGGATAGCCATGTCGCACCTCCGACCAGCGGGAAATAAGGATTTTACAGTTGAAAGAAAAATTTTGATGGAGAACTTTCAATGCTTTATGCATGGAGGAAACCGACTCGGGCCTACAATAGTCAAGATTTGGCTGGAAGCTTGGTTTCTAAACCTCAAAACTCAGTTGACTAGATGGAGAGTACACCAGAATGTTAGAAGAATTCTACCTCCATATGCACATATTCAATTGGCACTGGATCATACATCTGTTTGGAATTTGTAGGGTGTAGTTGGGGATGTAGAACCGCTCGACTACTACCCTTCGGTCAACAAAATTTTCACAGAATTGAGTAGGAAGTCGAACACAAAGCTAATAATCCCACCACAGGCATGCAAGGCCAACGTACCTTTGGTCAAACCTTTAACTGATGGAGAAAAGAAGGAAGAATACGAAAGTCAGAATTACATGAAAAACTTCACTTTCAGAGAAGAAACAACTATTGAAACAATTCCTTTAGCAATAGCTATTGTGCCACATCAAGCTCCTCCTGATAGAGCTGACCAGTCCAACGAAAGCACCCAGTCTGATAATCGAGAATATGCACTCACTACAGAAAATATTCGATAGGTTGCGGAAGAACTGTCGATGGCTTGACAAAGAAAGGATACAAAAGGAAAATGGAAATGCAATATGACCATCAGAGAGTCGACGGAAGAGGATGAAGATGAGCTGGTCAGTAGTGTGACGCAAATATTGGAGGATGCAGCAAAGAAAAAAATATCCGTCGACGAGTAGTTCAAGAAATTTGTGGAAACGAAAAATCCTAAAAAGAAACTCAAGGTAATGTTCGAACCCGACGTCGACTTAACAATTATTTCCCCTCCATTATCTCCGACTGCTGTGATGAAGGAAACAAATCTTGCCATAAATCTGGTATCTAATCCACCTGTAACTGAAGATTCAATTTTTATTCCAAGTAGGATACAAACCCTTCCCCTTCCCATTCAACAAAAGCTTAAGGATGATAATGCTCTTAATCTGTTTATTTCCAATCTACCATCCCTTCTCCCAAATTGGTGAGAAATAGTTACCAAGAAACCAGTTCTTGACCTTGCCTTACTCAAAGCCACTCCATATGACACCTTGTCAGTCGACATATCATCCCATCCAGAGTTTGTATCAACCCAAATGGTCAGTATGCATGTCAGACATCTTCAGAGAAACCCTGAATTGAACAGTCCTCTTACGGCCCGAGAAACATCAGCGTTTATCCCAGTAAAACCGTCGGAGGTGAACTTGTCACCTCCTCATCAACCTGTCGAACCAGTACAGATTCAGTCAGTGTTAGAAGTTCTTGAAGAAATGGATCATTTGATCCCTGAAGTATTCTCACCCGTCATTAGTCCGGGTCCATCTGGAAGTCCCGATCTTCCCCATTCCTCACCAGTAGTTGAGAATCCCCTGTCGTCACCACTAGTTCAAGTGGTTAGTAGTAGGTCATCCCCCCTCCCTGCCGATGGATCCATGTCAATTCATGAAGAAATACCAAGTAAAGAAACACCAGTCCAAGAAGGTATAGAAGAAGACATTGAATTAATTATACAAGACAATGCAGCAACTAGCAAGGCACAGCAACCAAATAAACATAACCAGCAAGTCAAGCAGCAGCAGAACAAAGTGTCAAGAAAACTCAAAAAGATGTAGAAAATCCACCACCAGCAGCCGAGTTACAAAAAGAAACAACACAGCAGGTTGAGGATATAATCAAGTCACAAGAGAAAAACAGGAAGTAGTGCAAGAAGAAATGCCGAAAGGAAAAAGAACTATAGCAGCAGAGGCAGCAAAAACATCTTGAATATATTCGACAAGAAAGAAGGCTATCTGTACACTTAGATCAATTTGGGCCCATATCGACATATAATCCTCAGGATGTGACTCAAGCAAAACTTGATATTTTAGACGATGCCATCAAAAGAGAGCAAAGACACTACCGACTGGAAGCAAAAGAACGAGCTAATCAACTATAGGAGGACCAAGTACAATTTCTGGCTATGTGTCAAGACTTAGCACAGGATGTTATCCCACTTCCAGCAGTCTCCAACAAGACTAGTACACTGGACATAGCATTTAAAAAATTTCAGTATGTCATGTTGAGGTTACAAGAGGAACTTAGTAATGACCGATAGATACAGGAAAAAGAAACATCGTCCCTATTGTCGGCGCAGTATGTAGCATTCACCTCCGCGCACAATCAATTGATCAAATGCAACGAGCAGGAATCTACAGTTGTCAATGTCCTCCGCAACTGGTACACACATTACGGCAATGTTTTTCAATAATTACGAGAGACAAATAAGTTGCTTGATAATCTCCACCAGCAACAACTTGAAGCTAATCAATCCCTGATTCAAAGCATAGAAGATCAAATCCTCATGGAGAACAGAAAATTAGAAACCTTAGAAAAGAAAGAGCAGTAGTGGATGAGTCAGGCTAGACCTAGCCTCAATCAGGTCGAGCAACTCTAGACATCACTTCAAATATTACTTGCAACTGCCAAATAAAAAACTAGTGTACTCGGCCCCAACTTAATTCACTTGCAGAATATGTCGACTAATGAAAATATAGCCAACCTGTTGAGCCTTACAACGATCATCATTGATATCTAGAAAACTCTGTGTGCATGGGATGAATTTCAACATCACCTTTCTGTTTCAGCTGAAGCCATCCTTGAGGTCTGTGCTCAACATCAGAATCCATCCAGTTCCAGTCTTACACCACACTAGCAGTTACATATTTTTGTACAAGAAATTTTCCATCTCCTCGTTTCTTCAGGACGAAGAAACATTTTGAGGTGGGGAAGATGTTGGAGGATCCTAAGTCGGCCTATCAACTAGGTTCCCCGCCCAACCTATTGTGAATGTATGTCGACAGATGGGTAAACCGGTCAGGTCGTGTCGGTCGGTTGAACCAACCAGACGATTACATAACTGCTTGTAAATGCATATATATATAGGCTATTGAGCCGTGTGCTGGAATTTAGATCTGTTCTATGTAGTATTTTTCTCTTGCTGGTTAATAAAGGCTTGTGCTTCTCTCTATTGGTCTCTTATCTCTTGTATCTGGATCACTTTGCATGCTTGTTCATAATATATAATGTATCTTTGGTAACCTCGTGACCCGCAGGACTACAACAACAGCCATGAAAACAGAATTTGAGATGATTGATTTAGGAGTGATGAAATATTTTCTTGGTATTGAAGTAACTCAATCTGAAGATGGTATTTTTATCAATCAATCTAAGTATGCAAATGATTTATTGAAAAAATTCAGAATGATGAATTGTAATCCAACTATAACTCCCATTGAAACTGACACAAAACATGGTAAGGAGGAGGATGGGTCAAAAGTTGATCCAACGTTGTATAAGACACTGGTAGGAAGTCTCATGTGCTTGACTGCAACAAGACCTAATATAATTTTTGCAGTAAGTTTGATTTCGATATTTATGGAGTCTCCAAAGAATACCCATTGGCAAGTTGGAAAGAGGATCCTGATATATATTGTTGGAACAACAAATTGTGGTATCCAGTATACATCAAATTCAAATTTTAAGTTGATTGGATATACTGATAGTTATTTTGCAGGTTCTACAGATGATAGAAAAAGCACATCTAGATATCTATTCAGTTTTGGATCAGGATCAGTAGCATGGGATTCGAAGAAGCAGACTACAGTGAAATTATCCTCTGTTGAGGCAGAGTATGTTGCAGCAATAATAGCTGCACGTCAAACTATGTGGATGAGAAGAACTCTTGCTGAGTTGCAGCATGAACAAGATGAACCAACTCATATTTTTTGTAACAATAAATCATCGATTGCACTATCAATAAATCACATCTTTCATAAAAGAAGTAAGCATATCGATACAAGGTATCATTTTATTCGAGAATTGATAAACAAGAATGAAATCAATATGGAATTTTGCAGATAAGAAAATCAGTTTGTAGACCTATTTACAAATCCTTTGGGGAAAGAGCTATTTGAGTTTCATAGAGAAAACATTGGGGTTTGTAAGCTATAACAATTATTGATTAACAGAATCTAGTGTTTGTTTCGCGGACAATCTATCGAGAGCAGACTCAAGGCATGATCTCCCTAGCTTAACGTAAGTCTAGAACAAATAGGACAGAACATAAAATACTTTCCTAGATCATGTAGAAATACAAATGAAAGAGTAGATCATTTACCTTAGATTTGTAGATCTCTTTCTCCTTCATTGATCCAATGCTCCAACGCTGCCAGATTGCAAGTAGCTAAACCCTATTGAACATATAATAGACCACGAGAAGTGAAAGCATATATCTCATATGATAGATCTAAGCTAACAGTTAAGGAGGAAAACTCTAAACATCATCAAGGAGACAACATTTATGGAAAGAAATTATATTAACTATATTGAAGAGTGGAGAAGTACAATAGAAAAGAGGATTACAACCATTTTCTTAATGCTACAAGCTCCTTCCGACAAGCCATGCAAAAGATCCTAGAGAGAAGTGGTTGTTCCTCAAGCTAGAGTATTAGATCTATTGAGCTTGATTTCACCAGCATAAGAGTACCATAGACTTCCTCCCTCTAGGATGGGAGTGAGCTTCATTTAAATAGGACTAAGTGGATAGGGTATGGATAGGATAGGTTGAGATATGATAGGAGAGGCTTAAGGGATCCTTCCAAGGTGTTAGGAATCGAGTGCCAGCTCTCCCAAGAGGTCAGGGATAGGGTCCCAAGTCAGCAAGCTTTGAGAAGGGGCTCCAAGGGATATTTTTGTCCATTAACTAACATCAGCACACCCTTCAATAGAGAAAGTTGCGACGTCGCATGCTGCATGAGTGCAACCTGCGACGTCCTCTCAAAACCTAGTACAAATGGGTACAAATCCTTCCAGGTCAATCACTCAGTCAAGGTAACTCCAAGGGTGTATACATTGAATCTCATGATGGGAATATTTTAGGTGTACCGGAATGCCCCCCAAAGCATGAAGTTGTTGAAGATAGATAGGTGAAGTGCTTTGAAAGAAGGAATGGAAATGGACTTGTCGGATGAAGGACACTGCTATAGTACAACTGAATCTGAGTACACAGTCTCAAATGACTCACAACATGGCTGCCGACCAATACAATGCAGATCCATGGTGGTAATGACCAACTGAACACAATCATGGCTACTAGACACAAGCATAGATCCATGATGAGATATAACACAGCCACAACCAATACAAAAGTGGATTCGTGTAATATGACTCAATACAAACTCCATCGCAACCTGGGTAAAACATGACTCCCAGGGTCTTCAAGCTGAACCTGCACTGATACAAATCTATCCATGTGATTACAAAGGTCTTGACGTCGAACATGGTAGAAATCACTTGATTACCGGTCATTGATGTAAACCATTAACAAGCGCAAGGGAGATCACCATTAATGTCAATGATTCCCAAGGTATCACAGTACATATCATCAAGCATGAATAAGTGATTTGAAGTCGAACACATGATGAAATATTTCAATCAAGAGTCAATAATGTAAACTCATGTTGAAAGCGAGGTAACCTGCCATTGAGGCATGCAGGGCCAAGGTACTTGGTTGGTTTCTAGATTCAACCCTCGGATGATGAGTTGATGTCAACAAGGATGAATCCGTCGAAGGAGGGCCATGATTAATCCCCCATCAATCGACGCGAAACAAGACAAAGGACGTGTAGAGTAGATCGGAGGGTATAGTAACATGCAAGAATGACTCAAAGTAGACCATCATGGTGACGGGTGCACTGATTGCAGATGATGAATGATGGATGTATTCTCGAACATGGGCATGGCATGACTTGGCAGTATTGACATGATGATTCCAACACTAACTTCTAATGCAACTGATGAGGGAAACTTTCTTTGAATGACTCAAAAGAGTAACAAGACTCAAGAAGTAAGCTGAACTCGAGGACAAACAGATGATCCAAGTATTGTATGCAAATGCAGATGAGTGCCATGTTCAAGAATCACTACGTACTGCCACTGACAAAGTATGTAACATAAAAGCCTTCCTTTTGCCCATCATGAATGATGAGTTCCTCATGTGTTTTTTATGAGCTTGATGAGGGTAACCAAATGCTTGGTATAGCTCCTCTCATAGATGAGTCCAATACCAAATATTTTTTGAACCTGGGATAGGAGAGGTCCGTCCCATGATGGGCCCTTCAATGTAAGAGTTTAATGAGTCCATAGAAGGTCAAATCGGTTTTCATTTCATGTTTAGAGAGTCTGAAAAGAACTAAAGAAGACTCCAACGGTCCTTTTTCGTAAAGCTAGCCTTATCGCCTGAAAAAGGGTAAAACAACGTGGGAGAGGACTCTTCCAGTCATGATTGTCTGGAGTATACCTTTTTTGTAAGAGGTGCCCCCTGGTCCGAAAAAGGGGTAAACGATCACCAGGAAGACGACCATTCAAATACTTTAACAAGCGTGAACATGACAAGTTCGCTTGGCAATATTTTGGTTTTTCGAGAGCCTGAAAAGAGCTTAAAGGTAGAATCTGGGGGGTATCCTTTTCCATAGGAGTTTAACGAGCCCAGAAAAGTGATAAATCGTAACTCAATACTTATTCTCATAGTTTCAAGAGCACGAGAACAAACAAAGAGTAAGCTCATCATCATAAAATAATTACAATCTAACCATTGCAAAATAATGACAAAACTTTCAAGGGAGTGTTCATACCTGAAATGACCGTTGTAATGTGAGAAACGACACAAAAGACCACTTAACAACTCCTGCATACTTGGAAACTAGATCAAATAGTCAACTGATATTCCAAATATGACCAAATATTATTAAAACTATAGCAAATTGTAATGTCCCCATTTTGACCCCCTTTGTATTAAATCATAAATGATGTAAATATTGTAAATTGATCATGGTGAGGAGCTCAAGGCAAAGGACCCACCATTGATTTAGCATTTTATGTATCGGCAATTAAAAATAGATGCCTATGGTTCTTGTGCGAGATGGGCACAATATAAGTAAGACATCATGTAAATATCAATTTTAATGGAAAAAGACCCACAACTGGCTATGCTATGCAACAAAGAGATGGGGCATGATTATACAAGGAATAGGGAGAGGAAATAACCAAACCCTTGAGCCACTAGGGTCATCCCATGTGTCAATAAGAAAACCCATGAACTCTTAACAACCCATTTTGTCTCATGCACCCAATCATTTAATTCTTCCAAAGATTGGTTGGGGCAATTAATGTCTTGGGATTGGAGAAGTATGGCAGTCGAATTTTCGTGCATGGGCAAGCCACCAACCTGAAAATCGTATTTTTTGGCTTGCTGGGCAAGAAAAACCCCCACGAAATGCTTCCTAAGGCAATTCTTCAGCCATTACGTTCTTCCTCTCACGCAGTCTGAGCCCACTGGAATTTAGCGTCACGTTTTTCACCATAACCCTGCGTTTTTCCATGCCCAGGAACTCGTTTTGGTATTGTGCAGTAGCTGGGGAAGGAGGGACACGAATTGGGACTGAGGGAGAGGTCATTTTTGCCCATGGGGCATTTTTCTGGAATGGGTCTTACTCTCCTAGTCGAATTTTCCTAGTTGCCAATTCGTTTTGAGTCTACCCACGTTTTTCTGAAGCTCAAGAACCCCATCTCATGCATCCCACTATTGAACATTTTTCCCCATGCTCAGCAAGTGTAGTTTTGTTGTTATGTGCCTCCTTGTTAGATTGAACCTGTAAGCAAGAAACTGGAGTGGTAGTGGACAGAATTGGCTTGATAAACCTAGTGTAGGGAGTAACCTCTCAAGAGGATCAAGAGGGCTAGCTACTTTTCTATGCACACCCTGAGAGCACTAGAAAGGAAGGTATGGCTTGAGGGACTGTGTGGCAGTGAAGAGAATACTTCCTGGTGTTGGGTGTGTAAGCATTGTGAGGGCCAAGCTGAATGGATCTGGGAGGGGTACCCATAGCTCTGTGGTTGAGCTCACTAGCTTAGCAATTCTTCCTTCCCATTCCTAGTAGCTTGATAAACCCAATTGCATATTGGCTTGGCTCATCTTGGTGTATGCTTGGCTATGTGTGAGTCTGTTGTTCCCTGGTTCCTTGTAGTAGTCATGCCCAGCTCAGGGGTGGCAGTTGTATCAAGGGGTTGATAAGCACAACTGGTCTATGGTTGGGTGGAATGTTGCAGTTGCATAGCCAGTTGCTTGGGACTACCTTATTGAGATAAGTATTCTCTTGTGTTAAATTTGCAATTATCATTGGATGAATATTGGAATGAATGATGGATGTGCTAATGAATTTACTTCCGCTGTGTTTTTAAAAGTATATGCATTTCCATATGATCTTTTATAATTCTGCAAAGGACTTTATTTAATGGCTATCACAGAAATATTGAATGTATGTTAGATATCAACAGGATTTACTTAACTTCCGTTGTGTTTCTATAGCATGCACATGTACATGTCTTTGTATCAATAAGTTTAATTAATGGATATGGGGCTAATTGCCCGGATTGAGCACCACGTCCTCTCTATCCTGCTGGTATGCTAGGAGGGGACATTACACAAATGACCTCAAAGCATCAAATATTTGAAAAAGGAATATTCTATTTCATTTATAAATAGAAAAATGGGTCAAATATAGTCACCATTGTTTCATTTTCCAATTTGGGAGAAGAAGTGCCAATTTGGAGCCAAATATTCACTTGTCGATTTCGGGAGCCATGAGCCGCAATTTCACCCACCTTCTGGAGAAGATAAGCCTAAACTTCATCTAGCAAAATTGTAGTGGATTACATTTTTATTTTAGGTCCATTTTTTAGGTTTTTTGATGGTTTTATGGAGGGCTATTGTGCCCTCGGCTCGTCGCAGTTTTCCCTTTCGGGAACTACGACGAGATCGACTCAGTGCAAGTCCTGAAAACGTGGAGCGCGATGTCATCGCACTATGTGCAATAGCACAGTGTGACGACGAAAACGTATATCCCAACCATCAAATTAAACCCAAAAGGTGGATTTCCTGTGGTTGAAGTGAGGTCTAACAGTCTTAAAATGCTCACTTTGGCAGGTTGATAGCAAGCAAACATGGTACTAGAGTGGCGGGAAAGAGAACACAAGGTGGAAGATGTACAAGTTGCTAATGATCCACAGTGCGTAAATGCTTTGAGAAACTGTGGTTTGCTCAAGTTCTTTGAGATTCAGGGCATGAGGGCCCAAATCCCACTACTGTCACATATGCTCCGATGCTAGGATGCGGCCTAGCAACACTTTGTGATCAGTGATCACATTCTCACTATAGATGTTGAGGACATCTATTTTCTTATAGGTTTGTCCCAAAGAGGGGACCCTGTAGTTCTTACTGGATCATGAGCCAGTGATCGCACTGTCAATGACATGGTGACGAAGCATTGCACTACTCATGCTCGATCCTCTAGTGGAAAGATTCCCATTAGGTATGTCATAAACCTCCCACTGTGTGCCATATTATCCACTATTACTAGAGTGGCGGGGAGCCAAGCCCCACACATGGCCACTCGAGCTCAAATGCTCTATGCAGAGGACTGTATGTCCCCCAAGATCTTCAACTGGTGTGAGGGTCTCCTCGCAAACATCTAAGCTCAGCTGACCAAGTTTCGATGGGGAGAGCTCAAGCAGTTTGAGTACGGATCGATAGTGATATCGTTCCTCTTGGAGCGGGTCCCTCTCTTGCACCTACAGGTACAACTGGATGACAGGGATCCTAGGGATCCTCACATGCTTAGATGGGAAGAGGTGATGGCCCGTCATGGTGGGGGTCCTATCATCAGCTTTGGTGTCGAGTTATTCAGCTAGCTGGAAGGCCAAATGATCATGTTTGAGGACTACTAGTACGGCGGTATGGATTTCAGAGAGGATCCAGACTTAGTGTTGCCCGAGGGTACAGCATGGGGAGACATCGGTAAGAACAAAACCCTTGTATTTTTTAGTTTTGTATATTTATGATTTTTTGTTGTTGTTGTAGTGCTAGCAAGTATATAACATGTGTGTGTATATGTGGGTCCATACAACCCGTAGGAGTCTTCCGGCAAGGAGAGATAGAGGTGGGGAAGCAGTTGTGCCCCCAGGTGCTCATGCTTCCATCGTGGAGATGGAGGATGTGTACAGGAACTTATCCCAACTGACAGTGGATGTTCCTGAGCTAGCAGTAGACGACTTACCGAGACCTATGCAGAGGTCCAGAGTTGGAGCATTTGTACGCTTCAACACCTTACTCCGCAAGGTAGCGAGGACAGTGGAGTGCTTCCATTCTCAGCGATAGAGAGTTGTCCATCCTAGGGGTGTACGAGCCAGGCGTCAGGCCTGATGACGTTATATTTATACTTGTACTGAGAGCGTAGAGGCCTCATATTTTGTACTACTGAAAGCTATGAGGCTTCATATTTTGCAGAGACTTACTGAAATCCATCATGCTTCAGATTTTTGTACCAGCACTACTTTTGATGTTATATATATACAAACATTCCCGACGATTTATACATTATGTGTTTTAAAAATGACAAATGATGTGATCTTGTCCATATGCTTTGCTTTTTATACAGTGCATTCTTTACATGTTGTGAATGCTTTTACATGTTATGAGTATTATGTGTGTGCAATGTACCAATCTAAAATGAAGTTGGCCATTGAGTCAGCAACTGTGTTTAACTCTTGTGGAATGTGCAGGTACTGAATGGATTCAAATGACCTTTCCTGGAGACGAACTCGTCTAAAAATACGGAGTAGGGTAGGATCACAGATAGCGTAGACCCGGTTAAGATGGGAGACCACTAATTGAGAATCCATGTGGATGAATGACAATTGTTGATTTATATGTAACTTCGGAATGTATTTCATATATATGTATATTGTATTCCTATAGAGATGTTATTATTCCTCTATACGGAAATGTCGTCATTTATATTGTAAGTGTCGTAACTTATACTTGATGGGTTATTAGACCACCTTGTTGGGGTCGGCCCTGTATAAGTCATGTGGGTCGAAGGATTATTAGACCACCCTATTGGGGGTCGGCCATGTGGGTCAAAGGGTTATTAGACCACCAAGTGTGGGGTCGTCCCAAATTAAGTTAACCATGGGTTAAGCTAGACATGTAGGCCCCATTGGTTTATTGGGCAGGATAGAACAAGTATAAATAAAGATAGGGAGATCTCTATTTGATCATTCATTCACACACTTCTCTCATTTGGAAAGTGGAACACTTGTGAGGAGGAGGATCTGCTGCTAGGAGAAGACTATCTCTTGTATTTTGGTTGTATCATTGCTCTATCTATCTCTGAGGAAGTTATTGGGGTTTTTCACCTTTATGGTTTTCCCCAAGTAAACTCTGTGTCTCTTGTGTGCTTGGATTATTGTGTCCATGATTGATATGCTGTAGCTTTGTTGTACATGATGTTCTCTCAGTTAATATCCTAGATCCGATTGAAGTAAATTCTGAAAATTTAACATGGTATCAGAGCTAGCCTAAAAGAAGGCATGATATGGCATGTATGACACTTGTTGCACTTACGATGCTAGGGCTTGATATAGAAAAAACCATTCATCGTAGAACTTTAGCTATAAATCCATTTTGGAGAATTTTTCAGATCTAAAACTTTTACAGGTCAAATATCAGATCCCCATGTACCTTGTGTCCAAATTAAAACCTCTAATTCGTTGTACTTTGTGATTTATGATCTGTACAATATAGGGTTTCTGCCTCTTCCAGATCTGAGTCAAAATCAATTGACCTTGGGAAAAAGGTCATAACTTGGGCTAGGAAGCTCCAAATGAAATTTCGTAAAAAGTGACAGGTAATACACAGATTGTACTATCTCAAGAAAACTTTCCAGAGGCCGAAGTTGAACCAGTGACACATGGAACGCCGTACAAGTTCACTCTCCGGTTGTATCCCATAAACAGGCCACATTGCGACACTTGGCATAACTCTCTCTCAGAGAATCCAATTGAGGTCAGACCTATCGGGATGTAAATATGAGAGGTCATGCTACCACAGAAAAAAATTACAGACCCTGTGGATAGAAAAGTGTGGAGTTACACCAGAAACAATCAGGTACATATTTCTGTCAAAACAGAATTATTGTTTAGCACCTTCATTCATGGCTTCCGGATTTTAGGGTTTCGGAGAAAGTTGGAATTTTTGTAATCGAAGTCTACCGCTGAATGCTACTCATAAAAATAGAAATTTAGAGACCAAGATAAGAATTTTTGGTTGGGTAGAAGACCAGGCTTGATCAGACCCTAATTCGGGACTTTGATTGGAAAAGTGGAAAATGAGGGCTTCTGTAAAAATGGGAATTTTTGAAATATGTGACCACGGCTGGAAGCTCCTCAGAAAAATAGAAGCTTAGAGCTTTGGATCAAACCTTTTGATTGGGAAGAAGAGTGGGCTTCATCAAACCCTAGTTCGGGGTCACGTCTAGTGAATCCAAAAATTTCAAAGGCAAATTTGAGGGGTGAAACTTTGTAGTTTTCAAATTCTGAGTATACCAACTTGATCAGCTCATCAAGGCGCATCTTTCTATCCTTTCAGAAGTTTGAATTTTTGGAGTTTCTCTGACAAACCCTAATCCAGCTCCAGATCCAGTTCTTGCAAATCAAGTGGATTGGGTTAATCCTAGAAGAAGATGGATTGATCACCTGCATAAGTGAAGAAGTTCTTGTTTCAGAGGGAGATGAGGCTAAGGCCTTACATAAGAATATTACAAGCGATCTCGACAGGTATGACTCATCGAGGTATGTTTCGAGATTTGTTCATGATTAAGTTTATGGTATGTTTGTCTTCATATTATTACGGTTAGTACAATCTTGATTTTAGATTTGTCGTATCACCTTAACAAAATTATGAATGCATCATAGAAGATATTCATCGATTAGGGTGTTGACACTTATGATTGTACTAATGCATTATGGTGTTGTATGAGGTTTATGTTGTCTGCTAACATGAAAGGTACACCAAGAAAGACAAATCATGTTCTAGTTCAAGAACATATGATCATGATGACATGAAGACAAAGATTCATTCATTGTCATGGATCACTTAGAAGATCTACTTACGAGGTATGTATAACTTGGTTCTACAATGGATAACTTATGAGACATGAAGGTTACTAGCACAAGTCATTGAAGAGAACCAGAAGACACTATGCGGGTATGCTAGACATAACTAGCTAGCATGCTAATACAGGTATGTTTTTCCTATATCAAGCTAGAATCCTGCCTTGTGTTAGGATCTTGTATTGTTGTGTTGTTGATAATGATTATTCATGAAGTCATAGGTTTGAATAGTCATGGTTGTATGCATATTATGTGTCTTACCATAATTGATGATATGACTAACCATAAGAGTCCTATATAAACCTTGAAATACTTATTATTTCTGTTTGAAATGATCATGACTTTACATGCTTAAGATTATTGTGTTTTGATAGTATTAAGAATATACTAATGAATGTATGATTATGTATGAGACTTCAATGATAACACAATGATGATACTAATAAGCATGCATAGTGATTAAGGATGGATATAAGTTCAAGGACAGGAAATCCAGGAAGCAAAGATCAAGAAGGAGCACACTTCAGTAATTTCTGCAAGGATTCATATATTTAGAGGGAGTTGACCACTTCTCACAATCCACATCAGAATGGAGTTGCAAAGATTCAAAGGGAGTCCACCTAGCAACCAAACAAAGATAAGTATTTGAATTGTCATTTCTTACATAATGTTATTCAATGATGTATATGCTTATGTTCCTAGAATTAGGTTGTGTATTATGCATAGTTGCATTGATGAACAGTATACTACTAATATACATGGGTAAGTGGCCTATGGGACTGTACAACATTCCATTGCTACTTATCTAGAATGAAACCTCTTTGCTGACATGTTAGGAGTTGTGCACACTCTTAACAATGTTCTGGTAGAGATTGGAAGGCATCTAGAAAGTTACGGAATATGGATAAATGTTGTATTGAAGCATTGGCTAAGACAATTGCATGACTGTATGACATATTTATTTATGTGTAAGAATTTGTTCTGAAAACTATAAGATGTTTTCTAATCATGCAATTTAACTTGTTGTGTAGGAAAGATCGTATACCATCACCTACAAAAGAAGGACTACAACATTTGTTTAGCAACAAAGTTATCTATTGAAAATATTGAAGATATTGAAGTTCCCAGGATCTAGGAAGAATGCCATGATCGAGGAGTATCAGTCGATCATGAAGATGTTTGGGATGTAGTCCCAAGACCTGAAGGGGAGTCTGTAGTGACTTCCAAGTGGATCTATAAGATCAAACATGTTGCAGATGGCAGCATAGAAAAATACAAAGCAAGTGATGAAGTAGACGATACACCAAATAGATTTCAAGACAGCTTTCTTGAATGGTGTAGTCAAGGAAGTATATGTGGAGCAGCCACTTGGTTCTAAGACACATGACAAGGAGTCATATATGTACAGAACTTGGTATGGTAGGATAGACAACTTTCTATCCAGTTTGTACTTTACCAAGAGTAAAGTGGATTCCAACCTTTACTACAAGGTTGAGGAAGGAAATCCAATGATACTACTTTTGTATATGGATGACCTGTTTATTACAGGTGAAGATAGATTGATTGCCGACATGCAGTGGAAGCTTGCTTCCGAGTTCGATATGAAGGACTTAGGGATGATGCACTATTTCCTAGGTATGGAGGTGTGGCAGAGTACAGATGGGATCTTCCTTAGACAAGGGAAGTATACTGTAGATATCCTGAAGAGGTTCAGGATGATGGATTGCAAGGCCATGGCCACACCTATGGCATCGAATCTGAAGCTTCTATGTGATGCTTCATCTGAGTCGGTTGATGTCTCCATGTATCGTCAGATGATTAGGTCCTTGATGTACCTGAAAAACATGAGACCAGATATTTGCTTTGCGGTGAACACATTGAGCCAGTTCCTGACGGATCCGAGGAGTGTTCACCTAGTTACTGTAAAGCATATTCTGAGGTACCCAAAGGGTACAGTTGATTGTGGGCTCAGGTATGAAGCAAATCAAAAGTTTAACCTGCAAGGTTATGTTTATTTAGATTGGGTAGGCAGTGCTGAAGATAGGAAGAGCACATCTGGGTAGCTGCTTCAGTATGGGATCAAGTGTGATCTCTTGGTTTAGCAGGAAGTAGTCCTGTGTAGCACTGAGTACAGCCGAGGCAGAGTATGTTGCAACCTGTTTGGATAGTTGTGAGGCAATATGGCTTCGGAAGCTACTGTCTAATTTATTTGATCTCTCGTTGGATGCTACTGGTATCTTATGTGATAACCAGAGTTGCATGAAGTTTTCTGAGAACCCAGTGTTTCACGACAGGTCGAAACACATAGAGATCAAATATCACTATATCAGGGACATGGTGCAGAGAGGAGCAGTGAAGCTCCTGTATGTTGCGATGGACGACCATATTGCTGGTGTGCTGATGAAACCACTAGCCAGAGTGAAGTTCGAGTACTTCAGAGAGAGGCTTGGTGTTCTTCAGATTGATGACACTTCGAGGAAGAAGTGATGGACACATTTGCAAAAGCCATTCCAAGCATGTTGGAAGGAGGATCCTTCACATGGTTGTGGATGTAAGCATTGGATGATGAGCATCAGGATGATGCTCCCATTACTGCTCTATATATACATCAGGAGGATGCTGGATATGATCAGTTGGATCATTTATATGTATATGTATGTACGCATCATGTTGGATGTTGGATATGATCGGTTGGATCATTTGTATGTATTTTGTATATGCATCATGTTGGATGCTTGGACCATGTATCTGTATATGTATCAGATGGATACATTGTATGATCAGGTAGATCATGTATGTTGATATGTATCATGTATGATCAGGTGGATCATGTATTTGTATTTGTATCAGGTGGATACATTGTATGATTAGGTGGATCATGTATGATGATATGTATCAGGTAGCTACTTGTTATGCATTAGGTAGATGCATGATATGATCAGGATGATCGTGGATGACGAGCTTCATGATGTTGCTCCAGATGACTTGCAGCACGATGTTGCAGTGATGATGATCAAGATGATCATGTATACATCAAGATGATGTATGATGAGTATCGGGATGATACTCTATGGTCGTGGATCAGGTTGTGCAGATGAGCATATAATTTGTCCCTGGGAGATTTGCAAATAGTCTTTCGAGGTTTTTCCTATGGTATGTAATTTGGCCCTGGGATATCTGGAAAATGCTCTTTTGAGGTTTTGCTCTGGAAGGACATATAATTTGGCCCTGGGAGATCTGCAGATAGTCTTTCGAGGTTTTGCCTACGGCATATAATCTGGCCCTGAGATATCTAGCAGATGCTCTTTCGACGTTTTGTCCTATGGCATATAATCTGTCCATGGGAGATCCTATAGGTAGAGTTGTGTGCTCGTAACAGCCTGGGATTCTCTTGCGAGGTTTTTCCATGACCACATATAATCTGTCCCTAGGAGCTCCTATACGTAGAGTTGTGTGCTCGTAACAACCTGGGATGATCTTGCGAGGTTCTGTGGTGACCATATATAATCTATCCCTGGGAGATCCTATAGGTAGAGTTGTGTGCTCGTAATAGCCTGGGATGCTCTTGCGAGGTTTTATGGTGAGGTCACATATAATATGGCCCTGGGAGATCCTACAGGTCAGATTTGTGTACCCGTAACATCCTGGGATGCTCTCTCGAGGTTTTGTGACGCACGTAATAAGTCCTGAGATTTCCACAGTATGGCCAGTGAGGATGAAGACCTACAGGTGGTGGGCCTACATCCAGTATGAAAAAGTCCTGGCTCTGTAGAACTTCCTATGACGAGTAGATTCAGAGATTGATTGAGATAGCAGTAGCAGTGACGATGATGATGATTCGAGGATGATGATTCGCTGATGATGATCCAGAGAAGAAGACTTGTGCTTGCAGATATGTGTCGAGAAATACCTTCCTAGTTAAGAGGGAGTGTTGATGTATATGTAACTTTAGAATGTATTTCATATATATGTATATTGTATTCCTATAGAGATGTTATTATTCCTCTATACGGAAGTGTCGTCATTTATATTATAAGTGTCGTAACTTATACTTGATGGGTTATTAGACCACCTTGTTGGGGTTGGCCCTGTATAAGTCATGTGGGTCGAAGGATTATTAGACCACCCTATTGGGGGTTGGCCATGTGGGTCAAAGGGTTATTAGACCACCAAGTGTGGGGTTAGCCCGGATTAACTTAACCATGGGTTAAGCTAGACATGTAGGCCCCATTAGTTTATTGGGCAGGACAGAACAAGTATAAATAGAGATCGGGAGATCTCTATTTGATCATTCATTCACACACTTCTCTCATTTGGAAAGTGGCACACTTGTGAGGAGGAGGCTCTACTACTAGGAGAAGACAATCTCTTGTATTCTGGCTGTATCATTGCTCTATCTATCTCTGAGGAAGTTATTGGGGTTTTTCACCTTTATGGTTTTCCCCAAGTAAACTCTTTGTCTCTTGTGTGGTTGCATTATTGTGTCCATGATTGATATGCTGTAGATTTGTTGTACATGTTGTTCTCTCAGTTAAGATCCTAGATCATATTGAAGTAAATTCTAAAAATTTAACAACAATGTGGTTCATACCCAAGGAAATAGCATCAGTTAGGGTTCCAATTACCGCCTGATACTCTACGACATTGTTGGTTGCAAACCCAAGGCAACTTCCTCCGTAGCTGATGATTTCACCTGTTGGGGAAAACAGTACCCAGGCTACCGAGGCAAGGTTATGGGTATGCCGGCTGGTGCTGTCCGCGAATCCATAGCATGTTTCCATATGCACACACAAACATAACATGGTACAAGAAGCGGAAACAAGATCTAAAGACACGCAGAAAACATAAGCGCATCACACCACACAAAAACACACAAACACGCCATGTACAGTATATACAAGAAAGTCTATGCATGACAGGTTCAGGCATAGTACCTCTTCAGGTAAAGCCCATTACACAGTTCACCAAAAGATATTTCATCATAGTCTTCAAGCTCATAAGCTCCCTTTTCCAAAACACGTTTGACAATGTAAGGTCCGTGCCACATGGACTCGAACTTTCTTATGCCTAGTTTGTCATGTTTCTGGTCATATGTGAGGACCAGGTCACCCTCGTTGAAAATACGAGGTTCAACTGACTTGTCGTATTGAACTTTGATGTGTTTCTTGTGCGCTTCGTTAACAAGAGCAGCAGCTCGACGGGACTTGTCAAGTTTTGCTAAGTACAGGAAACGTTCTTCCTCGGCAGTAGTGTTAGGAAGAAGTTCGACAGCGAGTTGTAGGGATAGAATTTTGCACTCTATAGGAAGGACAGCCTCCAATCCATACACCAATTGGAAAGTATTGAAACCTGTGGCGGTTTTAATGGAATTTCTGTAGGCCCATAATGCTAAAAAGATCATATTATGTCAATTGGGCTTATGCATACCTACCATCCTTTGGATCATAGTTTTCAAGACCTTTTTAATGGCCTCGACCTGTCCATTGGACTGTGGGTAGTAAGGTGTTGAGTTTTCATGTCGAAAACCCAATCTATCGCTCAGTTCATCAACCATATGGTTCTAAAAGTGAGAACCATGATCGGTAACTATCGCCTGAGGAACTCCAAACCGCGCTATTACATTATTGAACATGAAGAGTGCGGTGGTTTTTCCGTCATTTTGGTATGTAGGCATTGCCTCGGCCCACTTTGTGAAGTAATCCATAGCTACAATGATGTAACTATGCCCCCCAGCCGAGGTAGGCTTACAATGCATAAAATCAATGCCCCATTTCGCAAAGGGGCCCACGGAAATAACCGGGTGTAACGGGACGGGATGGGTGCGCTTCTTAGTATGGAAGTGTTGACATGGAGGACATCTTTTCACAGCCTCAATACAATCTTTAAAGATAGTAGGCCAATAATATCCTGTGCGCAAAATCTTCTGGGCTATATCCATCCCAGAGAGGTGACCTCCATACACCCCAGCGTGACAGTTATTCAGAACACGTTCAGCCTCATCGTGAGTTAGACAACGTCAAAGAATTGAATTGACACCACAGCGGTAAAAAGTATCACAGATGATTAGATAATACTTTGCATGGTGACATATTCTACAACGGTCATCGCGAGAGAGTTGAGGGTTGAAGTGTTGGGTTTGAAGATATAACGAAATATCTCCATACCATGGATCAATCGTACTGATGAGAAACAACAATTCATCTGAAAAAGAGTCATTGTGCTCAACTTCTGCATCAAAACGGAGAAGGTCACAAATAAGCTCAGCAAACACCAAGGACTTTTTAGACTTGGCTTTCTCGAAAAGAAGGTCGAATTCTTGCAGTATCACAATCCAACGTGAGTACTTGCCCCCAAGCACTTGACGTGTCAGTACATGGTACATGGGGTTCGAGTCTGCGATGATGGTGGTGGTGCAGAGAAAGATATAGTGTTGGAACTTTTGGACGGCGATGACTGCAGTGAGAGCAAGCTTCTCGATATGTGAATATCTAGTTTCAGCGTCAATGAGACCCTTACTCGCATTGTATATTACATGTTCCTGGGCATGCTGGTCCTCTTGTACCAAAACCATGGCGATAGTGGTAGAAGAAGCAGCGAGATATAAGATGTAATCTCAGAAATAGTTTGGTGGTTAGATTACGGGGGCATGCATGATGGCATGTTTGATGTTGTCGAAGTATTTTTGAACTTGATCGTCCCGAATGAACGCGATGTCCTTCTTAAGCAGTTTCATATACCCCTCAGTCTTCTCCGCAAAGTTACAAACAAAACGCCTTAAATAAGTCGCCTTCCCTTGGAGACTTTGAAGTTCCATCACATCAGTTGGAGGTGGTAGGTTGACAATGGCCTCCACCTTTAAGGGATCGATGCGGATCCCATCCTTCGAGACAATGAACCCTAAGAGGTGTGTTGATGCCTCGGGGGTGCAGGGTGAGTGAAAAGTGATGGAATGGGTTCCAAGGCACACAACAGGGGATGAAAACCCAGCCAAAGGCTTCAGTTAACCCTATGCAAGAGTTACCCTATCCTCGATCTGTTTGGTATGGTAATCACCCACGGATATTTGGCCTCCGCTGGCACTCTAAGAGTAAAAGGTTTGATCTTCCAAAAGATCAGTTTTCCTGTTTAAGAAAAACAGAGTGTAATAACTGGTTAACAAACCTAACCTAACCTACCTAAGGAAAGAATCTATCCTAAGTCAGATCTGACCTAAAGAGGGAAAGTTGATATTGTGCAGATCAGGTTTTAAAATGTGATTAATAAGTATTAGATACCTTAAACAGAAATGTCTTCAGGTTCTTCCACTTGTAGCTTGAAGGATCATCAATCAATAAAAATTAAGAGACAATTCTTCTATGTGCTTTGAGCTTATTCAAACAACTGATCTGTAATCATTGTGTTAATTGAAAAATTAACAATTGATTATACATGTTCAATTGCATCGAATCATTTGCAGAAATATAAATATGAGAACTATTCAATTAAAGAAATTTAATAGGACAACTCAAAACATGGGTCAAAAACATACAGAAAAATCAATATGAAAGACCATGTACATCAATAGGCGACCTGTAATAGATTAAATGCATAACTGATGACAATTTAAAACATTTAACTCAGTGATTCTCAAAGAAATTTGAAGAACTCAAGAAGGTGGAGAAAAGATAACTTTACTGCATATAAAAGTCTTGTACAAAAATTACAATGGCTCGAATAGACACAGCATCTTCAGTCCATACTCCCGCTAAATCAAAATTCCAAAATTCCCAACCCTTTGTTAAGGGTAACATTCCTCCTTAAATACTCCAATTTTCCCAAAATCCCAAAAGGAGAAATAATACAAAATAGAAATTACAAAATCAGCTCCAACCGTCGATCCAATAAAACTTGTTATTTTCCAGCTTGAAGGATTTTCTGCCACCTTATCTCCTTAAGATCTTACAAAGAATTATCCTTTAGTCAGGTAAGGTCTCATGGCACCATAGAGATTCAATAACCGATTGCTCATTATCTTCGACGAATGGCATGGTTTGTGGGACATCTGGTGTAAGAAATTCGGGGTCAGATAATTCGTGGCCAAAAACAGAGAAATCCATGAAAGGATTTACTTCAGAAACAGTGGCCGATACGTCGGGTTCTCCATTGATTATAAATTCTCGTATGAGATCGTCATGAAAGTCAACTGATTCTTCTAGAACTTCCTCGCTCTGCTCCATGGAATTTTGCACATAGGAAGATAACGCTTCAAAGTCCTCTTCACTACTACTGCTGCTAAAATCAGGAACACCTACATCAAATAGTGGTGACAACGTTTCTTGATATAACAAAGGGAAAAGTTCTTCATCATCAACAAGAATATTAGAAGGTTCACCTCATGCATGAAAATCACTCATCCTGGGAAAAACTTAGATAACAAGATGCCTAGAACGCTAAACGGAATTTTTCCTATTACAAAAAGCAATGAACAATGTAGGATCTTCACGTTAATTGCTACTTTAATACCAACAGGCAGGGTGATATCGATTGAGTGGAGCGATTTGCAATGATTAAACTTATGCAGCGAACCCATTATAATTACTTCAACTGTTATGAAAAAAATGAAGATTTGAGTTTAAGCCTGTGCGAAGTACAGGCTCAATTACTGCTTGCATGATGTTTAAATGCCTTTACGATCACATCGTTATAAGCAATCCCCGATCAATACTTATAACTGATAATTAACAATGCAAACAGAGGCTGCGGTGACAGAAATGACCTATGAAGAGTGTCGATTAGAAGTCTCGGTACACTAGTGATCAGTTCTTCACACGTATCAAATCGGATTAATCTGACCCAACTCCCATGAGAAGGAAAAGAAGCTCTGAAGTCGGAATTTACGTGATAGGACATGATCATTAAGAAGCGGAAGAATAGTGACAAATTGTCAAGACTCGAGATCAGACACAATGAACTTAAGGAAGAGCAATGGTGTCCATCCAACATGAAGCAATTGATAATCTTGTAGTAGTATCCACTGTTACAGAAAAATGATGATTTGGGAGAACCAGTTTTCAACAGACAAAATAACGCATCCTGACAGAACTGATTACCCAAAATCAACATAACTGCAAGTTCCTAGCAATGGACGGCTGAGATTAGCTAGAGTGGGATGCGAAATCGAATTCAATCATGTTCATGAAGTTTTATTCAAGGATTCCACAAGCCGAAATCCGAAAGTGAGGGTTTGCGGGTTGCAGGTAGCAAAAATGAAAATAGAAAAGGATTCCTGAAAGCCGAAAACCGAACATGCGGGTAACGGGTCTCGAGAACGTCACACTGTGAAGTGGTATAACTATCCCGAAAGTCACATTTTGAAATTCATGAATTACGGGTTTCCAGAGTGCATAGCAAATAAACGAAAACGACCATCCCAAAAGCCGAATGCCGCCATTGCGGAGTTCGAGTTTCGGGATACTTATTCCTTGATATTATTCTCGATCAAGTTCGCAAACCGCAATGTCGGGTTGTGTATTGCGGGATCACCAAACTCCAAAATTTAAAATAACAATGCCACAACCCGCAAATGTCGGGTTGCGGGTTTCGGAGACTCCAAATGCTGATTTTCGGAGTGATGATAACAATCTACAAAATAAGCAAAAGTTTAGCTTTCCTTTCCTTTTAGACCGAAATACCTTGGAAAAAATGAACAACAGTTGCAAACAAGCAAATCAAAGGCATAGGCGACAAAACTCTAATATTTACAAAATGACTCACCCAAACACCTTAGTGCTTATTAAGATCGGGGCTCCCATGCTTAAATAAGCATGGGATTTGTTGTGGCCACAACAAATGGTGATTGGCTAGGAAGAACCAGTTATCTCTGCAATCAAATCCAACTAAAGCCAACATGTTAATCAACCTATTCCTTGAAACCCAAGTCATAGAAGATATTGAAAAGATAATAGCCAACAAACAATGAACATAAAAATGGATAAATCTCAATCAATGATCATTGTAAAAGTAACACTTATCTGATAAGGAGACTTAGAGAGTGATAGCGAATCTTTATCATGATGTAGTCATTGAAAAACCAGCTTGAGTTGAACTTGAGAGCAGCTTTAGAAATGCTCATGGATATCCTAATTACAGATCTCTTTGGTTTATTAATTACATATATATTCAGTAACAGTTGATCATCTTATCTTTTGTCTTTTCTTTTCTTTTCTTCTCTCTTTTTTTTATAAATATAAAATTTTGTTGATACAAGACCACTGTACTGACTTGGTGATCAGATGAAACAGTGCCATTCACAGGCCCGATCTGGAAACTGGTCAAGCTAGCTCGATGACGAGACTCCTTGTCTTCTGGTTATACGACCAAAAGAAATAATCATGGCTTGGTGACCATATAGTGATAATTCCAGTCCAAGGTCAAACTCATGATCATAGCAGGGCTAGCTTGTGATAAGACCCCCCTGTTCTTGTATATAACAAAATCTTATGAAAAGAAAACACTTAATTTTGGCATAAGCTACAAGGCATTACCATGGCTTGGTGACCATATAGTGATAATGTTACTCACCAGTGCTTTGCGAGTCATGAATGGACCGACCTGTAATAGGATCTTCCATCTTTCAAGATAACTGAAAGTCACCTTCCAAGTGTGGTGGCTTGATGTGAAGATGTCATTCCACTTTAAGCACCTATGAACCTAATGGGCTAGCTTGATAACAAGACCACCCACCTTGTAACTTATAATTTTAAACAAAATTTATAGTCAAAGTGATTGTAAAAGGATCCATGAGCAATCAAAGCTGATCAAGCTATTATGATATGCCGTTCGACCATGAAACATCAGATAGAAACATGATAACCATCCTCTATACCTCAATTACACAAATAAAGCATTGTAAAAGATAATGATCAGGGTGAAAAGAATCCATAAATACTGCACTTATTGTCTGTCTATTCCTCAGGGCAAATTCTAATCATAAGCCAGGAAGTAGGATGAATAACAAATCTGAAACTTCAGAAACAATTGTTGCCAAGAAAAGTGATCATAAGCCATTACCACAAGTATGAAGCGTTATTAATGAAAACCAATAACAAAACAAGAAGACCAATCAAAATATGAACACAATAAAACAAACGATTGAAAAACAAATCACACCTATGTATAAGTGCATCAAATTGCTGAGACAAAATACTTTTTGAGAAGAGATCTATTCACCGGGTAGGTGTCTACAACTCCCTCCAATGACTGCAATCGAACTGTGATGGGACCAATCTTTTCTGTAATAATGAAAGGTCCGAGCCAAAGATGTTGGAACTTGGTGTACAGATTTTTATCTTTACGTTTCTTGTCCCACCTCAAAACCAGGTCACCAATAGAAAACTCCCTATCGGAAGAAGATTTTTCATCAAACCATCTCTTCACCATTTGCTGATGATGATACAACTTGTTGTTGGCTATTTACCTGTCCTCCTCTAGCTTCAAAAGGGTGTCAATTCTTTGCTGGAGGGGAGAAGAATCATCTTCTTGAACAGACTGGGCCAATTGTAACGAAGGAATGGTGAGGTTAGCGGGGAGAATGGCTTCTTTGCCATAAACCAAACAGTATGGAGAGTTTGCAATTTCTGCTTTTGGGGTAATTCGATCTGCCCATAATGCATTATACAACTGTGTATGCCAATCTCTGTGATGAGAGGCTACAATTTTCTTGAGAATATTAATTAGGTTTTTATTTGATGATTCAGCCAAGCCGTTACCCTAAGGGTAATAATTGGCAGAAAATTTAAGCTTAATTCCCATCTCAAAGGCATATTCAGTTATATCGATTGAAGAGAAGTAGGATGCATTATCGAAAACTAAATACTCTGGAGCACCAAAGCGTGTGACAATCTAGCTGTCAAGGAAAGATATTACTTAAGTGGCGTTGCATTGTTTAAGAGGAGCTGCTTCAACCCATCTGGTGAAATAGTCCGTGGTTGTGAGGATATACTTATGTTGGAGAGATGAAGGAGGGTTTATAGGCCCAACAAAATCTAGTCCCCATTGTTGAAATGGAAACTGAATCGTAACTGGTTGTAAAGGAAATGCAGGTTTCCTAAAATTCCCTGTGCATTTCTAGCATGGCTCACATTTTCTCACATAAGCATAGGCATCTTTAAACAGTGTGGGCCAATAATATCCAGCCCTAAGAATCTTGTGTGCTGTCATTTCTCCTAAAAAATGGCCCCCAGCGGAACCTGCATGAAATTGAAACAAAATGTCATCAGTTTCATGTTTTTCCAAGCATCTGAGAAATACTCCATCATAATTTTTTCTAAAAAGAACTTGTTCAATTAATTGATGAGGAGCAGACTTTAATCTTAAAGCTCTTCTTTTCTTAAAATCGAGAGTTTTAGGAGCAAAGGCATCGTTCAGAAAAAAATTTGATATCATCATACCATTTTGATGTCGGGGCATCAATAACGTTAACAACACCTGAGGGAATTTGTTCCTCACAATCCCATTCAAACTACTGCTGTGTCGGGTCATTGGATTGTGCAGTAAGAAGACAAAGGCCCTACCCTTTTACAATTTTTGCCAATCTGATCTCAAGATCATATTCTTGTAGGGAAGTCATCCAATGGGCCCTCTTTTCCCCTAATTCTTTCTGAATGAGGACATTCCTGATAGCAAAATATGGAACAATGACTTTGGTTCGGGACTTCAGCAAGTAGGGTCTGTAATGTTTAACAGATTTATACACTGCATAGGCTTTCTTATTGATTTGTGAATATTTAAGCTTTGCACCTTTGAATGTTGAGCTCATGAAAGAGATGGGGATTTCTGCATCATTGTCATGTTTTTGCGTTAGCACAACTGCATAAGAAAAATCAGTGGCAAAAGTATAAAGAATGAAATCCTTATCAAAATCTGGGGACATGAGGGCAGGAGCTTCTGCAATGGCCTTTCGAATTCTGATAAATGTGTCTCTCTGTTCCTGTGACCAAGTAAACTGTACATATTTCTTGACCAAGAGTTGCAATGGTTTGACTATTTGAGCAAAATTTTGTACAAATCTCCGTACAAAATTGATCTTACCTAGGAAGGATTGCATTTCTTTGCGCGAACCGGGTAAACCAAGTTTTGAAATGGCCTCTGTACGTTGAGGGTCAATAACCATACCTTCTTCCGAAACAATGAGGCCTAGAAGTTTTCCTTCAGTTACTGCAAAGATAGATTTCTTCGGGTTGAGAGAAATACCGAATTTCCTACAGTGATCAAAAACTTGTTTCAAAGCAAACACTTGTTCATGTAGTTTTTTAGAGTAAATAGTGATATCATCAAGATAAACTACAACATAATTATGCATTAACCCTCGGAAAGCTATATCCATAGCTCTCTGAAAAGTAGCTCCAGCATTGATCAACCCAAAAGGCATCCGTCTATAAGCGAAAGTACCGCATGGGATTCTGAAGGTTGTTTTCAATTGATCGTCTGGGGCGACCATAACCTGGTTATACCCCGAAAAACCATCCAAGAGAGAAAACATCTCTGACCCGGCTACCTTCTGAAGAATATGTTCCATAGGTGGAACGGGGTAGTTGTCTTTCTCAGAAACTCGATTCAGGTTCCTAAAATCAACACAGAGTCAAATTTCTCCATTTTTCTTATGGACAGGTACTAACTAGTGATCCACTGAGTGTGCCTGACCGAAAATATAATCCGAGCATTGAGTAACATCTCCAGTTCCCTTTTAACAGAACACTCTAGACTGGGGTGCATTTTTCACAGCTTTTGTTGAAATGGCTTGACGTCTGGTTTCATGGGTATGTTGTGGAACATGATGCTAGTGTCAAACGTTCTTAATTCATCATAAGTCCAGGAAAAGACATATTTATACTGTTTACAAAATGCAATAATGGCTCTGCGTTCTTTAGGGGTGCAATCAATTCCCAAATTGATGAAACGAGGTTCCTGTTCAATGCCTAGGTTGACCCGTTCATAATTTAAAGATGAACTTTGAGTTTTACAATTAGTCTGAGATTTGAATTTGTCCTGTAAATTGTAAAACGTTTCTAGACTAATCACCAACTTCGGGATGATGTTTAAGGAATCAGTGAGAGACTTTTCATGTTCTGTTTCATCAATGGCCATGTCTTGAAACGTATCCTGAGCAGTGAGGAAGTCAATTATCAGTCGATCATCATCAAACACTTTCCAATTAGTCACATTATTTAGGATAGATGGTCTGTACATCAATTCAATTGAAAAAGTTTGAGGCGACAGACCTTCCGGCGGAATCGGTCTAGAAGCTGTGTTTGCTAACAGATCTACATCAAAATTTTGTGATCTAGGAACTGATTTAATATTGAATGCTGAAAATGAGTTGGTTAGCTCCCTTACCAGCTTTTGATAATTATCCAAACGTGGAGATAAACAGTGTATCTTATTTCTGACTTGTTTGACTATAATTTTGGAATCCCCATAGCACTTTATTACTTGAACACCCAAATCAATGGCCTTCCGGAGCCCCTGAACAAGAGCTTCATATTCGGCTACATTATTAGAACAGTCAAATTCTAATCTACAAGCAATCATGATTTTCATTCCTTTAGGATTGATAAGAACACGACCCGCTCCAACTCCCTCCTTGGACTTGGAGCCATCAAAAAATAAAGTCCAGGAGACAGGGTCTAATCTAAAATTTGTATTCACATTATATATATTATGCACAATTTCACCAAAAAAAGGTACAGAAGTAACCTGAGTGATATGTGATTCATTATGATTGCTTTCTTCTGGTGAGGCATCAGCTGAGAACTCACTGAAGAAGGTATCGAATCTAAAGTGCTATGTACGAGAGGTTAGATAACCAGCAAGTTCACTCGAATCATTAAGATCAGTAACTGTCTATTTCATAAAAGGTTCTCTGCTAATCTTAATTTTGTTCGGTTGACCATTGTATGGCAACCATAAGTGGGACCAGTCAGTTGCAAAATAACCTTTAAGTTTCTCTGACAAATCCCTACTCAACCACATCCCATAAGCTTCTAGGATGCCAGCTATCACAATGTCAACTGTCTGATGGATCCTAGGATCAGCTGACAATGTAAGTAGAACATTCCTCAATTTGCCAACCACTCTGACTTTGGATCTGTCAAGTTGCACAATCTGGGTTGGACAAGGTTCCCACGTTGCATTCAATTTTCTACAAACAGAGAGGGGCATCACATTCGATGATGCTCCTGAATCTATCATGCAGTTGTGTACATTCCGGTTGAAAATCTCAAAAGTAAGCAAGAAAGGAGGAGTTCTCTTACTTGCTGTTTTTTTATCATTAGTTTTAGTGACAGAGTCTAGATTATTATTCTATGACTCTCTAGGCTATTTGACTACCATGTTTTTAGGTAAAGAATCTCTCATAGCAGGAATTTTAAGCAGCTCAAACAGAGATATGTTTGCTTTGACTCTTTTTAGGTCTTCAGCCAGGTTGTACTCCATTTGAGGGAGGATTGTATCCTTCTGTGGGACAGTCTCGTTACTTGTGGGAACCAAGGAAGAATATGAAGGTTCTTGAGGTGGATGTGGTCTTGACCTTGTATTATAAGGATGTTGTGTGTTAAACACTGCCTCAGGTTCTTCTTCTTCTTCACACATAGGAAGTTCTGAAAAGCAACCCACAGCATCGACCTGTGGATCATCTTCTGCTTCTTCTTCAGGTAGTGGAGGATTCGGGGTAGTCTGATTGTTAGAAGTGTCAGGGGTGACTTGGGATTCTACTGTCAATGCTCTAAAAATGGAAAAAAGTTCCTCATTTGTGAGTGCATCCGCTGGATTTGGTGGTGGTGGATTTTGTGGAGGCGGGTAAGGTCTCCTGAATGGTGGCCTTACAAAACCTATGTTCTAATTCTGATTATCATTAGTGTTCTTCTTCAAATCTACCATCTCATTTGACATCCTCTAAAGGAATTTTTTCATCTCAATCATATCAAATGTGTCTTTATTCTGAACTGTGGGTTTAGGGACATTATTAGTTTTCTTCCTAGAAGTAGAAGGTTGCCCTTCTGAAGTTTCAGGGTTGTCTTCCAGACAAAAGATATCTTTCTCAACTTGGATTGTTTCATCAAAAGCTTCCAGTAAAGTACCCTTTTGTGCCCTTTTGACCCATATTGCAATAGGGGGAGGCAGACCCTTTTCATAATAAGCCACCAATAACTCTTCAGCAGGAAGGAGATTGGCAGGAATCCTATTTTTGAGATATGAAAACCTTTGGTTAAAGTCTTTTACCCTTTCTTTTAATTTGGCTTTCATGGAGGACAACTCTAAGACAAGATCTTGCGTTGTTTTGTCATCCCCGAACTTCTCGGTAAAATGTTTCTCGAATTCATCCCAGGAAGTTATAGATTGAGTAGGAAAAGCGAAATACCAAGTGGCAGCTCTACCCTCAAAGGTATATGGGAAAAGTATGCATACTACATCCTCATGTGCCACACTTCTAAGCCTAATTGCTTGCATGAAATTTTTTATGTGGTCCAACGCAGGTATCTTGTCATCAGGGTTGTATTTAGGCAGCCATTTCTCAGGATTCTTTGGTAATTTGTGTTGATCACCTAGTATGAAAACTGCACCTTGGTCAAGCCAAGGTCTATTTTGACCTTCTCCAACCATTGGAGGTTCTTGTTCTTCTTCTTCAGATGATGAACTAGAGGAATTTTCTTCGTCTGAGGAAGATGATGAAGATGAAGGAGGGGACGGTGGTGGACCGCCTGCTCCAAGATTTGGCTATCCTTGTGTTGCTGTGTGAGTGGTCTCATGATAATATTCAAGAGAATCCAGTTGATTAATTTGGTCCTAATTTTCAAATTTATGATTAGTTGAATGTTGATCCTATGCGTTAAAACTATCAGTATTTTGAACCAATGGATCAGAGGGGTGTGAAGTGGGAACTTGGTGTTCTTCCCGATCGCTAGCCTGCAAAACACCTTCTAAGTTTAGAGCTGCCAGACCGTGTCTTCTTTGATCGGCAAGACGTTGTTGTTCTACTCTTAAAACCCTATCAATGGATGTTTTCAATAACTGTTCTAATGAAATGGGTCCCCTTGAGGGCAACGTGAAAATGATTTCTCCTCTGTTCTCCTGTCGTACCACCAGTGTAACGGGTATAACTGTAGGTTGCGCAGATGTAACAGGGAGAACTGTAGGTTGTGAATCAGTTGGTTGTTTAGATGTTGAAGCCCTGGTCTAGCTTCAGGTTTGAACCATTGAAGTACTTGCTGGAGGAGGTTTGTTAATAGCTTGTTTAGGCATGCTTTACTAGTGGCCCTCCTTCTAGCGCCATTTCTTGATGCCTCGGGCGTGCAGGGTGAGTGCAAAGTGATGGAATGGGTTCCAAGGCACACAACAGGGGATGAAAACCCAGCCAAAGGCTTCAGTTAACCCTTCGCAAGAGTTACCCTATCCTCGAGCTGTTTGGTATGGTAATCACCCACAGATATTTGACCTCCGTTGGCACTCTAAGAGTAAAAGGTTTGATCTTCCAAAAGATCAGTTTTCCTATTTAAGGAAAAAAGAGGGTAATAACTGGTTAACAAACCTAACCTAACCTACCTAAGGAAAGAACCTATCCTAATTCAGATCTTACCTAAAGAGGGAAAGTTGATACTGTGCAAATCAAGTTTTAAAATGTGATTAATAAGTATTAGATACCTTAAACAGAAATGTCTTCGGGTTCTTCCACTTGTAGCTTGAAGGATCATCAATCAATTAAAATTAAGAGACAATTCTTCTACGTGCTTTAAGCTTATTCAAACAACTGATCTGTAATCATTGTGTTAATTGAAAAATTAAAAATTGATTATACATGTTCAATTACATCGAATCATTTGCAGAAATATAAATATGAGAACTGTTCAATTAAAGAAATTTAATAGGACAATTCAGAACATGGGTCAAAAACATACAGAAAAATCAATATGAAAGACCATGTACATCAATAGGTGACCTGCAATAGATTAAATGCATAACTGATGACAATTTGAAACATTTAACTCAATGATTCTCAAAGAAATTTGAACAACTCAAGAAGGTGGAGAAAAGATAACTTTACTGCATATAAAAGTATTGTACAAAAATTACAATGGCTCGAATAGACAAAGCATCTTCAGTCCATACTCCCACTGAATAAAAATTCCAAAATTCCCAACCCTTTGTTAAGGGTACCATTCCTCCTTAAATACTCCAATTTTCCCAAAATCCCAAAAGGAGAAATTATACAAAATAGAAATTACAAAATCGGCTCCAACCGTCGATCCAATAAAACTTGCTATTTTCCAGCTCGAAGGATTTTTTGCCACCTTATCTCCTTAAGATCTTACAAAGAATTATCCTTTAGTTAGGTAAGGTATCGTGGAACCATAGAGATTCAATAACTGATTGCTCATTATCTTCGACGAATGGCATAGTTTGTGGGACATCTGGTGTAAGAAATTCGGGGTTAGATAATTCATGGCCAAAAATAGAGAAATTCATTAAAGGATTTACATCAGAAACAGTGGCCGGTATGTCAGGTTCTCCATTGATTATAAAGTCTCATATGAGATCGTCGTCAAAGTCAGCTAATTCTTCCAGAACTTCCTCACTCTGCTTCATGGAATTTTGCACATAGGAAGATAACGCTTCAAAGTCCTCTTCACTCCTGCCGCTGCTAAAATCAGGAACACCTGCATCAAATAGTGGTGACAACGTTTCTTGATATAGCAAAGGGAAAAGTTCTTCATCATCAACAAGAATATTAGAAGGTTCACCTCCTGCATGAAAATCACTCATCTTGGGAAAACCTTAGATAACAAGATTCATAGAATGCTAAACAGAATTTTTCCTATTACAAAAAGCAACGAACAATGTAGGATCTTCACGTTAATTGCTACTTTAAGACCAACAGGCAGGGCGATATCAATTGAGCGGGGCGATTTGCAATGATTAAACTTACACAGTGAACCCATTATAATTACTTCAACTGTTGTGAAAAAAATGAAGATTTGAGATTAAGCCTGTGCGAAGTACAGGCTCAATTACTGCTTGCATGATGTTTAAATGCCTTTACGATCACATCGTTATAAGCAATCCTCGATCAATAATTATAACTGATAATTAACAATGAAAACAGAGGCTGCTGTGACAGAAATGACCTGTGAAGAGTCTTGATTAGAAGTCTCGGTACACTAGTGATCAGTTCTTCACACGTATCAAATCGGATTAATCTGACCCAACTCCCATGAGAAGGAAAAGAAGCTTTGAAGTCGGAATTTAAGTGATAAGACGTGATCATTAAGAAGCGGAAGAATAGCGACAAATTGTCAAGACTCGAGATTAGACACGATGAACTTAAGGAAGAGCAATGGTTTCCATCCAACATGAAGCAATTGATAATCTTGTAGTAGTATCCACTGTTACAGAAAAATGATGATTTGGGAGAACAAGTTTTCAACAGACAAAATAATGCATCTTGACATAACTGATTACCCAAAATCAACATAACTGCAAGTTCCTAGCAATGGACGGCTAAGATTGGAGCGGGATGCGAAATCGAATTCAATCACGTTCATGAAGTTTTATTCAAGGATTCCGCTAGACGAAATCCGAAAGTGAGGGTTTGCGGGTTGCGGGTAGCAAAAATGAAAATATAACAGGATTCCCGAAAGCCGAAAACCAAACATGCAGGTAACGGGTCTCAGTAACGTCACACTATGAAGTGGTATAACCATCTCGAAAGCTGCATTCTGAAATTCATGAATTGCGGGTTTCGGGAGCGCATAGCAAATAAACGAAAACGACCATCCCGAAAGCCGAATGCCGCCATTGCGTAGTTTTATTTTCGGGATACTTATTCCTTGATCTTATTCTCGATCAATTTCGCATCCCACAATGTCGGGTTGCGGATTGCGGGATCACCAAACTTCAAAATTTAAAATAACAATGCCACAACCCGCAAATGTCGGGCTGCGGGTTTCAGAGACTCCAAATGCTGATTTTTGGAGTGATGATAACAATCTACAAAATAAGCAAAAGTTTAGCTTTCCTTTTCTTTCAGACCGAAATACCTTGGAAAAAATGAACAACAGTTGCAAACAAGCAAATCAAAGGCATAAGTGACAAAAATCTAATATTTACAAAATGACTCACCCAAACACCTTAGCGTTTATTAAGATCGGGGCTCCCATGCTTAAATAAGCATGGGATCTGTTGTGGCCACAACAAGGCGCCAAACTCAACGCAAAAGATACACTTATGAGGATTCAGACGGATATTGTATCGTCTGCATCTGAGGAAAATGGTCATCAGATGATCCATGTGGAACTCACGCTGCTTTGAATGAGCAGGGAGGTCATCCAAGTAAGGTTCCACAAAGTCCTTAATGTCATGGAAGGCATACAACATGGCCCGCTGGAACATGGCTCCAGCGTTTTTAAGGCCAAATGGGAGTTTGCGGTATGCAAATGTCCCCCAAGGACATATGAAAGTCGTCTTATGTTGGTCGGCTTGGTTGATCTCAATCTGGTTGTAACCAGAAAAGCCATCCATGAATGAAAATATGACGCTTCCGACACAATTGTCGATAATCTGGTCAATGAACGGGGTCGGGTAGTTGTCCTTTGGACAAGCCTTGTTAAGGTCCTGATAATCGACACAGACGTGAATGGTACCCTGCTTTTTATTCACAGGGATGACATTTGAGACCCAATCCGTCAATGGGACAGCATAGATGAAGCCATCCTTTAAGAGCTTTTCAATCTCTTCCTTGATCATTGCAGTCTTCTAGGAGTGTACCGATCACAACTTTTGATGTACAGGTTCGATGTTAGGATAGGTTTTTATTTCATGAGAAACAATCGCAGGGTCTATCCTAGGCATCTCTTCATAGGACCAAGCGAATGCATCTCGAAATCGCTTGAATAAGGCCGTACCAATAGTTATTTCTTCAGGGGAACACTTCTGGCCTATGCGAATGTGTTCCACTACACCAAGTTTCACCAAAATGTCTACCGGGATGGTAGGCTCAATGTTCCCCAAGTTACCCTTAGTGTCTGAAAGACATGTAAGTATGGGGGAATGAGGGAACGGGTAGATATCCGGTGAAAAGATGGTGCTAATGTTGTCCTCTATGTACTCCAAAGGAGGAAGAAAAGACGACCTATGGTGGAGGTCATCCCACGGACCATCATCAACATTCATAACTTCCATGATGGACTCGTCTGAAAGAAAAGTCCGAAGTAAGAGATCACGTAGAGATTATGTCTGTCATAGAGAATAGGATGGGGAAGCCACAGTTAAGTGGTTCTCCGGCGCTTACTGGATACAAGCCAAGTATCAGTGGAGTGAGATGAAATCTCTGTGGAGATCATGTTCACCGAGGCAACATGATTAGGAGGTCCGAAGTTGGAAAAATTCACATGAGAGATGAATCTTTCAAAAGGCCAACACCTATACTCTCATACTGTTTTGATGTTTGTCCAATGGAAGGAACATGGTCACCAGGATGAGTAGTAGTGTCCGGTGTGCAAAATTCTAGCTGGACAATAGTAACAATTCATCCTTGGTGGGGGAATTGTACTATGCGGAAGATTGAAGAGGCTACTTCCTGCATGGCGTAAAACCAATTGCGACCAAGCAAGAGATTGTAATCTATTGGGGCCGAGACCACTTCCACATTAATGGTTACGGTCTTTCCACCCAACTCAACTGCGAGAGCTTGTAGGAGCCTATGAGGTTGAAAGCCACGCCCGTCAAATGCTTTCAACGTGGTAGCAGAACGATTCAATTCGGGAGAGTAGATGGCTCTCCAGCAGGCGATCGACATGACAGAAGTAGAGGCGCCTTCGTTCAAAATGGGTTGATGGACAATTTTCCCAGCAATGTTCGTAGCTACTTGGAATGCGAGTTGATGGGAAAGCCTCGGCTTGAAGTAGTCAAGTTAGAAGATCATGGTATTTGAAGAATCAGGGTCAACTACACCAATTCCTGCAAGGAGAGTTTTGCGTTGATTGGGACAATTCTACAAAACTTCCAGGGTGGACATGGCACAAGGAACTTGCGCCAATTCCTCTACGATATTGTAATTCTGTGCTGCTCGAGCATTAGGATTGAAAACAACTTTTCGAATCATGCTCTTGGGCGGTCGCAATATCGAATCTAAGGATGGATTCTCAATGGTGAGAGAAGTTGATGGTACAGTGACATTAGGTAAAGAGTTGGAAGCTTTTTCAACATTACTTCCAATAGGTTCCTTCGAAGGGACCGAGTCGTATGATCATGAGCGAGTGTTCAAATTGATCGTCTCATTACGCGCCATGAGAACATGCACGGTATTGGATGGTTCCCCCTGGGCTGGGGGTGTTGAGCAATCATTTGCTGATTTTGAGTGGGAAATGAATCGTTGAGGACTGCGGGAGTTGGTTTACCCCTAAGAAACTTTTGAACTCTGTGTCTATGGGGACACTCTTTGGAGAAGTGATAATCTCTGTACAGTAGACAAGGATACTTTTGTTTTCGTTTCTGTTTGGTGTCATCAGGAGTGCTCTTTTGTTCCTACTGGGTGAAACATTTCTTAGGTTTCCCTTTTTCCTTCTTCTTGCCGCTGAACTTCTGAGATGAATCTGATTGGACAGAATTCACCTCTTCAGTTACAGTAGGAGTGGTCGATTTGGTGGTGCTATGACCAGCCTGAGTTGGTAATGGGGAGGAACCATGAAGGTTCGACGATCCAACAATGTTAGAATCAGGATGGGTGTTAAGGGATCCAATGATGCCATCAGTTTGGGGTCCCTTATGAGATTTCGTGGGGTCATAAGTGTCATGAGGTGCGTAGGAAAGAATTTCAAACAGTGTGCCCGATTGAGCATAGACTAAGTCTAGGTAATGGGCACGAGCAATAGCTTGTTCTTCAGTGGTAGCACCGCCCATGGCGACATCTCGAGCTATGTGAGGGATGAGAGACTTCGTAAACCAATCTGCTAGGAGTTGGTTTGGAATGGGAGCCTTAGTCAAGCATATTCTCCTCTACCACTCAGGTATATGAGTAGAGATATGAGTAGTGGTATTGTTGGCTGCTTTTCTGGGCAGACCCGGGTTTTAATGAAGCGCAGCAACAAAACCCCTTGGCGCACTGGCCCTTTCGGCAACGAGCTGCGCAGCAGCTCGAGGTCTCACCCGAAGTGGCTATGGGGGAGTTAAGGAATCAGGTTTCCTTAACCGTGGTGACGCGGAGATTGTTCTGTATCTCTTCTTCTTCCTTTAATATCGGCGGTCGGACCTTCCCGCAGGCCGCTCGGCGCAGCTGCGTGGATTCCTTCCTTGGCAGGTCTACTGCGCAGTTTCTCCTCTCTAACGCAGCAGGCAACTATCCCTTGGGTCGACGCGCTAGACACTTCCTCGCCCTTCACATCCAGCACAGTAACGCAGTCTGCCCTCGCCGCAGCGACCGTGCGTTACTACTTCTTTAGTACTTAAGACACTTATAGTTATCAAGGGATCTTTCCAACTCGCTCAAACAGTCACAAAGATAAGACAGAAGTCTTGCATACACAAATAATGAACTCTAAATAGTGATCATTCACGCAAACATAATACAAGAAGATATAAGTGAAGCTCATCTCCTCGAGGAAAACCACGTCCACGGGAGTGTTATATTAACCAGAAAATGATAGAGTTATACAATATGCTACGCACACAGCTGCAGCCTTAGATCTTACAGGAAACTCCACGCACATAGCTGGGAGCCCTTCTCTCAGTCAAGTCTCCTCTCTATGGAGATTACAAAGGCACAGACGTCGGCTCAGACTGTCTGGCAACTCAGGGGTTAGCTCCTCGGCTATCCGATTTCCTCTCTAGTTCTACGCACTGGGTAGAAAATACAGTGAAGGATAATCAACACATGATCTATCCTTTAGACTGGCTCTCTAACAGTCTAGTATCTAACTTTCTAATTCTCCAAAGGGAAGGAACTGAAGGAACCTCTACCCATTACAATGATTCATATATATAGGTGGCCATGACGGTCACACCTTTACAAAACTGTGGGCCTTTCCCAACAGTGATTCCCAAAAACCCTAACCATGCACATGGCTAGGTGTACTGTAGGCGCCGCTTGCAGTCACGTCGCCGCTTCCTGCAGGCTCCATGAATTCCGGCGCAGATTGTGGGTATGGGCGATCGTCCTTCGCCTTCAATGCTCTGGTCCGTTGCTCCTCCTTGATCCGAGCAACCATAACTTCTGTACTAAGCCTTTAAATGAGGGTAGCTGAGCCCTCTACTCCATCGCCTTATTTATTATGGTAGCTGAGCCACCTTCATTCTTCGATGACGTGCGCGCGAGCTCCGCAATTTCCGGTCCGTGATCTGCGCTGAGATCATCCATCTGGAACCGTACTGCGCACCGTCTCCTTCTTACCCAAACTTAGTGCTTGTCCCAAAATTAGCACTTTCCTTCCATACTCGTGCTTTTTCCCAAAATTCGCAGCTTTTACTATAGCTGCGACCTTGGCCCCAACAGGCCCCCAACACTCACTTGTGGCTCGCCCTCGAGCCACTCGCACTAGCGCGTGGTTGTTTGATTTGCGCATCTGCGTTTGCTTGAATCTCCGCGAATGTTTTCTGCCATTTCGCAATAGCGGAGTCCAATTCCTCGATACACTCATCAGCTGTTTGCACTGTTTCTGCGGTCGTTTCATCTTTAGTGAGTGTATCAATGAGCTCCTGAGACTCGGTAATCTCTTTGATTTTTGTCTCAACCTGGCCAACGATTTCAGCATACTCATCCATGAATGGCTGAATGCTGTTGGTGAGCTTCTCATCTTCAGTTCTGAGCTTGTGCAGTTGCTGCTGCATTTTGCGTACTTCGCCCATTTTCTTCATCTTTGGCAAGCCTGTTAAGGACTTAGCTTCTTCATTCAGAACAGTGAGAGACTTTTCTGCAGCTTGCACCTGTTCTGATAGTCCCACTTTAAAAGGGAGGTTCACAAGCTCTGACCAAGCTTCCATAGCCTGGTCCATCAAGTTCTTGGCTTCCTGTACTCGATCTTTCATTCGTGTGGAAGCTCTGCTCAATGCTTCAAATTGTACCTGCGCATCATCCGTAAGATGCGCAGCAACGCGAGCTTCTAGCTCAGCAATCTGGGTTCTATGGTCCTCAGCCATAGCAACTTTTTCTTGCTCCAGGGTTTTCGCCCTTTCGCCAATAATTTGAACTTTTGCAACCAGAGGGAGGTCTGGTTGAATCTCGCAAGCCGGCAATTCCTGGGCAATCTCTTCTATTGCGTTTCTGATGCCGGTGTCTTGCGCCTCATAGAGTGCAAGCTTCGCAGAGATATTCTTATGACTTTCCTTCAGCTCTATCTCCTGCGATTGCAGTCGTTGGTTTGCCTGGAAAGTAGAGAGCTCTCTAGCTCTCAACTCAAGAGAAACTTTCTCCTGTACAAGCTGTAGGGTTTCTATAGGAATCATAGACAAATTAATTTCTACAGGTCCAACTGTGCTTACCTGTAGTTCAGCTAGAGGATCTGGAAGTGTCATGCTGGTAGGCGGAATATGCACGACAGTGTGCCTTTCTGTGAGTTCTTCAACTCGTTCATCAGTTGGATTTTCTTGTGGCGCCTGCGAAGTAGATGCTGGCGCATGGGTCTGCGCAATCCTTCCTGCGAGACCTTTTAGTTCTACAAATTGTAAGTCTAGAGCACTTCGGATGTGAGCATGCATGTTCCTCATCTCACGAAATTGCTCTTTCAAGTATTTGTCGACCTCCGAGGGAATGGCCTCAGTGGGATGCGACACTTTATGCTTCTTTGTGGCTGGTTCTGTTGAGCCTTCATCGCTTCTTTGCTCAGGGGCTTCCTTGCCCTTATCCTTTTCTTGCGCAGCGGCGGGTGGCATCGCAGGTGCGATGTCAGCTGCTGCTCTCCATTCGTCCGACCACGACTTAATGGTTTCTTCAACATCTTCTGTGGTCATCCTGTAAAGACCTAGCGCCCAGTCACCTGGAATGTCGCAAGGCCGAAGGTAGAGCTGATGGATGTCGGCAGTAAAAGCCAACTTGCCTTCATACAATGTGGCTGTCTCCTCAGTCAGCCTTGGCATATCTTGTATGGTATCTCGGAGGAGATAGTAGTACTCACAAAAGACAGCGCGATTCATCTTGCGCTTCGCGGGATTAGGGGAATCCCAGAGGTTGATGTAGCGCATGCCGGCAACCTCTCCTGCGCGGCGTGGACGGAACTGAGTATTCGGGGGCTCCTTCCACCCGACGAGAGCGCATAGAATTAGAAGCCACGAAAAATGGAATGATTGGCCTGCATTGTCCTGCACATTCAGGCAATCAGCCAAAAAAGAATTCAGCAGGAAGAGAGACCAGTTGTACTGTTCGCCCTCCGCAGCTGCGATAGCGAGCTCGACGACAGCTCCAGTAACTTCTTTCGGTCGGCACTTTGTGAGAAGTCTGCCTGCAAGCAGACTTCCTGTGAAGCGAAGTGCCTCATCTTCTACGGTCGTGAGGTCATAAGCCCGACCTCCTCTTGTCAAGTTATATTTCTGGACCAGCTTTGCAGCTAATTTTCGGTCCTTCTCCTTTCCCACAAAATGGATGTTGGGATCCTTACCAACCTTAGATAGACCGGTGATACGGTGTATCAAATCAACATTTAGATCAATTGGCCTCCCGAGCCAAAGGTAACCTCCATGAACGCAGGATAGCAGTGTTTTAACGACTGTGTTCACTTCATTGCTACGCCCAAAGTGCGGTAGCTTCAACAAATTCAAGAGTCCAGGGCGCTCAAGATTTGCTGCAAATCCCTTCGGGATAAACTCATCAACTTTTCTGGTGGGATTATGGACGATATCCAGATATCGGTCCAACTGAAACTGAGGATATGTCTTATAGTCTCCAAGGTTAAAATCAGAGAATTTAACCAATGGAATGTTTCCCAATAGTTGGCCTTCTACCCGCACACTAGCCGGTAGTGGCGGTAGCGGAATTGGATATTTTGCATTCTTCAGAATCTGTACATCCGGCGCATCATCCGGACGCGGCGGAATGTAGTTCACCATAGACGCGAGCGGCTCTGGAACAGGTTCCTCCGTCTGCTGCTGAGATGCTCTTGTGCCTGGAGATGTTCTGGGATCAGTAGCACCGGGGTGTACGTAGGTCGAAGCCGTCACCGGAGTGGCCATGCCGAAATCTAAGCCTCGGCGCAGAAATTGACGAACAACTTCTTCAGTTGATAAGTTCTCCGTTGTGAACCAATGTAAATAACAAAACTCTGGACAGCAAATGACGGAACTGCGTAGGGTATAGACTCTGAAAACAAGGGGAAATACTCTGCACACTCGGCTCTGAAAACAATACTTTGGGTCTTCAAACACAACTATGCAACTCGAGACAGTAACCCGAAATTGATACAAGTGTGAGGTATTTATAGCCAGCGGGGTTAGTAAATGCGACCAAGTGGGGTAACGTAGCTATAGGCGGCTACAGATGAGTTGACAACACGCTATCCTCCTTGCCGTAGCGGTGCATTTAGTGTGATTGACGGGGTCTGACAGCCTTCCGGGAGAAGCTAATGCTTTCGGCGCCTGGGTTAAATGCAAATCTTTCGGAGATTAAGCCGAATCCGTCAGAACGGGTAGAATTAAATAGCGGCCTTATCCTTCATTTATTCAAACGCGGCTACATAACTGCTGTAATTCAAAATTTCCGGCGGGTCATTTCAACTTAGGAAACTGTGCCTCTATGGGTCCACAACAAAACTCTTTTCAGCGGCAAATTATGAAAGGGGACTTCGCAAGAGCGATAGTCCAATGGTCCACAAAGCAAAACTTCGCCAGAGCGGACCGCTAAGCTTTGTTCAAGCAATTTTTATTCAGGATGCGCGGATATTTCAAGGAACTGCGCAGGAAGCTGGAAACTGAGGGTGTGTCGCAGCTTCCGTGTAGACTAAATGCGATGTCTCTTTCAACTACACTGGGCATCTGCATTCTTGAGTAATATATTATGTCGACAGGGCGGAGTGGCCGTCGCAATAAAGCTTAAGCCGACTCCCGTTTATCATTGTAGGTAGTAGTTCTCCATTCAGCTTTGCAAGCTGAACTGCGCCTCCGTCTGTTATTTTTATTATCTGAAAAGGACCTAACCAATGCACACGAAACTTGCCTGGAAACTTGATGAATTTACTATCATAAAGGAGTACCAAGTCTCCTTCTTCAAAGTGCTTATGCTTAATGTGCCTGTCATGCCAAGCTTTTTGTCTTGCCTTCTGTACCTGTTGATGAAATCCGGCCAAAAGTCTGTGTTCTTCTAAGGAAAGCAGTTGCGAAAGTCTTTCATTCATAGTGTCAGGATCTGCCATTTCTGTAATTTGCGCAATTCGGAGACTGGGAACAATGTATTCCATGGGCATAACTGCTTCTTGTCCATACACCAAGCTGAAAGGTGTGTGACCTGTTAGTTTCTTGCAAGTAGTTCTGTAAGCCCATAATACAGCTGTGACTCTAAGGTCCCAATCATCTCTTTGTTGATTACAGATTTTTGTCAGGGAATTCTCAAGAATCTTATTGAATGCTTCCACCGTACCATTAGCTTGAGGATGGTAGGGTGTACTCTTATGGTGATTAATTTGAAATTCTTGAGTAAGGGCCTCTATAGTCTCATTGAGGAAATGTGTACCTTGATCACTCATGAGGATCACCGGGCATCCAAACCTAGTGATAATGTTCTCGAAAATGAACTGCGCGGCAGTAACAGCGTCGCAGTTCTTAACTGGCTTCGCCTCAGCCCATCTGGTGAGGTATTCAGTAGCTGTAATGATATATCTTGCGCCAGTTCTTTTTCCTGGTGGGTTAATAGGTCCTACAAAGTCAATGGCCCATTTATCAAAAGCACGCAGTGTGATCTGGGGTCTTAGTGGCATTTCATCTCTCCTTGAGGGTTTTCCTGTGCGCTGGCACACATCGCAACATTTACAGAATTCCTTAGTATCCTTGTGCAATGTCGGCCACCAAAGTCCTGCGGCTAATATTTTCTGCGCAGTCGGCTTTCCTGCGAAATGGCCTCCTGCGGTACCTGAATGCGCTTCTGTGATGATAGAGCTCTTTTCATGTGGTAAGATACATCTGCGCAAAATTTCGTCAGGGCCCAACTTATAAAGCTGGCCTGCTATCAAAGTGAAATCTGCGGCTCTAACAACAAGTTGCTTTTTCTGCTGGATTGTAAGCTCAGCCGGCGCTTGTCCGGTAGTGAGAAACTTAAGAATATCAGAATAATATTCGTCTGCTGCTTGGATATAAAACAACTGTGCGTCAGGCAGATTGTCCTCCAGACTCGTAGGTTCCTCTCCTGACTCTATTCTGGATAGATGGTCAGGCCCTGCATTCAATCTGCCTGGCTTGACAATAACCTCAAAATCATACTCTTGAAAGAGCAGTAGCCATCTGCAAATTCTTCCTCCTAAAACTGGTTTATTGACCAAATATTTCAAAGCAGAATGGTCAGTATACATTTTAAAGTGAGCTCCTAACAGGTAGTGTCTGAATTTCTGTAAGGCATACACCATAGCTAGTCCTTCCCGTTCTGTAGTGGTGTAGTTCTTCTCAGCTGTAGATAGCTTTCTGCTGGAGTAAGCAATTGGGTGGTCAATACTTCCTTCTCCAGACTGTGTAAGCACGATTCCTAATGCTATGGAAGAAGCATCAACATGAACATGAAAAGGTTTTCTCCAATCCGGGAAAACTAGAATAGGCGCTGTGATCATCTTTTCTTTAAGTGTGTCCAAGCTCTGTTGGCATTCTTCTGTCCATTGGAACTTCGAATCCTTCTTCAGCAATCTTTCCATAGGCGCTGTGATCCTTGCATATCCTTTGATGAATTTTCTGTAGTATCCTGTATGTCCCAATGTAGTGCGCAATTGCTTAACTGAGTTGGGCGCAGGTAAATTAGCAATGATGGCAACCTTCGCAGGATCCATCAGAAGTCCTTGTCTGCATACAATATGTCCCAACAAAATACCAAAGGGCGCACAAAATATACATTTTTTCAAGTTAAGGGAAATCTGATGCTGTCTACATTTTTCTAGCATCATGCGCAGATTCGCAATATGGTTCTTTAGTAAACCAAATACAGTCCAGTCATCAAAATAGACTTCTAAAAACTTGTGGATAAATTCTTTAAAAACAGCAACAACGACTCTAGAGAAGATAGCAGGTGCGTTTTTAAGACCAAAGGGCATTACCGTATACTGGAATGAGCCCCATTCTGTTGCAAAAGTAGTCTTGTGGCGGTCATCCGGATGGATTCTGATCTGATGATATCCCGAGAATCCATCAGTGAAGGAGTAAGCCTCTTGTCCTCCAACATTATCAAGTACTTCATCTGTGAAAGGAGTGGGAAATGGATCATGCGCTGATGCATCATTGAGTTTGCGCAAGTCGACACAAATTCTTATTTCACCTTTCGTTTTCTTTTCTTGGACCACCATAGGACTAATCCAATCGCTTTCCTCTACTGGCTCAATAATACCTGCTGCAAGCATCTTATCAATTTCTTCTTTGACTTTTTCTTTGTAGCGCGGGTTCAACCTGTATGGGCGCTGCTTTACTGGCTTGGCGTCTGGTTTCAGAGGTATGCGCATCACTCCTAAGTCTCCTAGGATGCCTTTCATTTCTGTGAACTTGGTAGGAAAGATATCCTGGTAGTCGCGTAATAAATCTGAAACATGCGCAACAGTTTCATCATCCCAATAGTCTCCTATAGAAGCAAACTTTGGGTCAGCTTTTGTGCCAATGTTAACTTTCTTGAGCTTGACGTGTTCTGTGATGGCAGGAATATCAAGCTCAGGACCTTCAATATTGCGCATCCCTTCTGATTCTGGGATATTGATGTTACGAGGATCGTCCTCCTCATCTTCGGCGGTGAAGTTATAACATTCCAGGGCATGTTCTATCTGGACAGCCCAATCTGGTTGGGAATATTCTGTTACTAGACCTGGTTCAAATACCTTCTTTTTAATACACTTCAGAGCGTGATCAAGACTTGGATGCTCTGACTCAAAGCTGAATGTAAGTTGAAAACTTTCTATCATAAGAGCCCAAGTAAGAGTGCCTTTGCGCAATTCTATTTCAGTATGCCAATTCCTTGGAATTGTATCCAATGTGTGGATGAATTGGTGAACCCACTCATCTTCCGGAATATCTGACCATTGCTGAATACATGCTTCAATGTGTGACCTGGGGTCACTCTGTCCTTCATATTTGCGTAGCGCTTCGGCTGTGGTGTCCTGAAATCTGCGCAGTATCAATCTGCGACAGTCTGTCCATGTATGAATATTCTCCTTGTGCGCAATCCACCATCTTGCGGGTGTAGCGCGCAATGCTATATCTAGTGCCTGTATGCGCTGCAGTTCTGGAAGCTTTTGTTCATATTCCTGTATGAATTTAGTTACTTCAGTTAAGCCATCAAAAGTTGGAGTATCAATTAATTCTGTGCCAATCCATCGAATGGATTTAGTCATCATGGCGCAACGTCTTGCAGAAACCTCATGTAGACGATTCTGCCAATTTTCCAATCCTGCATCTGAATCTGATGTGCACGAGCTATCACATCGCCAGCTGATATGGCCGTCTGCTGTGGGGTTGACATAGTCACTGTGGTTAGTGGTCATCTGATACAAGCTTTCCATGTGGCGCGCTTCCTCTTCTGCGCGAATGGGTTCTATATATCTTGGTCCTTGAATAGGATCAAGAGGTGCGATGACCCTGATCTGGTCATCCTCAAAGGTCATCTGTCTTTTCTTCAGGTTAATGACAGCCAAATTATCAAGTGCCCAGTCTATTCCTAACAGCGCTGGGTATGGTCTACTATCATCCATAATTTTGATTACTTCAAAATCTGCAGAGCTTCTTACTCCTTCAATATCAATAGGTACATTGGGTAATCTGCCCAATGGAGAGACTCGTTGCTGATTTGCGAGTCTTATCTGGATAGGGGATCTTGTAAGCTGAGGGCTTCCCATCTGTTCCCATGTCTGCATAGTGAGAACATTGGCTTCTGAGCCCAAATCTAACATGACTTCGTCCATTTCAAATGCTCCAATCTGCGCTGTAAGCCTCATCTCTTTTCCAGTTCTAATGTGACTCCTAATCTGGTGAACAACACGCTGTGGTGTGTTCGTCGAAGCAGAGTGTTGGCACTGATCCAACAGGTGTTGGAGTTCTAGAGTTGCTTGTTCATTGCGCAACAATTTTAAACAGTGTCGCAGGAACGCATGAACACTGCCTAGTGCATGCTCCTTATCGTCATCAGGTCTTCCAGCTGTAGTGGCTTGTTCTTGTACCACGTTGTCTTGTCTTAGCACTTGTGATCTACTAATGGTCTGCGGAATTGCGGCAGAACTTGAAGCTCTCGGATCTGAGAAATACTCTTGAGCTTGCTTAAATGCTTCTTTTTGCTTCTGTAGGTTAAGTGGGGCTGGTTTAATGTTAGCGCGGCGCACCCATTGCGTCGCTTGCTTTCCCGTTCCCATCTCTTGCGCACCAGTGGTAGCTCCACTGCGTGTCACTATATTAACTGTAGGGTCTGGTTCTTTTTTTTCTGCTCCAATCAACTGGATATTCTGATTGACCTGGGGTGTCTTTGCTTGCATCTTAGCCTGTAACTGAGGGCATTCTTCAATGATATGGTCAGAAGATTTACAATACCTGCAGAGGGTTGTAGGATTTTGGCAATCCCTAGCAAAATGTCCTTGTGTTCCGCAATTATAACAAGTGATCTGTCCTCTTCCGCGACCAAAATTTGTTGTGCGTCCGCGTCCTCTGTAATTTGCTGCTCGGGCGTCCCGAGTTTGGTCATAAGGTGGTCCTGCTGTGGGTCCTTGTGTCTCTGCTTGTACCCTATAAACATCATGCTTTCTTTCTATCATAAGATCATATGCTCTACAATTGTTCTCATCATGACCTACTGATTTACAGAAATTACAATATAGATTCTTTGGAGTTTGTACATATTTCTGAAGTAAGTGGCATTCTTGTGGTCTATGACCTCTAGTTCTGCAGATTTCACACCAAGGCCCTTGTGCCTATGGTAAAGGATTAGGTGCTCCAGTTGCAATATAGTCTATGAAAACGGGACAATGGTCCTTTGAATGACCTTGGGCTTTACATTTTGTACACCAAATTTCTTCCTTAATCTCCTTGCCTTTCTTAATATCATGCACTTGCAAGGTTAAGTTTGCTAATTGGTTCTGTAAATGCGCAACATCGTTGCTTGTTCCTGCAATTGGTGAAGCTTCTAGTTTCATAGCCATTTCTAGGGCTTGTTCCTGAGTATTGAGATTCTGTTGCATAAGGGGAAGTCTAATGTGTGGAAGCAGTGCAGCAATAAACCATTCTTTATGTTGCTGTGGTGCAAACTCGAAGCTTACTTGATCTATCAAGGCTTTGAACTTCTGGTCAAAGTCCCATACTGATTCTGTAGGTAACTGTTTGATGTCTTTGAGCTCTGTTATACACTGTGATTCTGATTTAGGTTTCTTGAATTCTCTAATCATGGCATTTCTTACCTCAGCAAGCGTCCTATTCTGTGCTGCTGAGTATTTCATGAACCAAGTCAAGGCTCTTTCTCTTAGTGTGGTTGCTAACTGAACCAATTTAACAGCATCGTCATTAATTTGCTTGATTGTCCAAATGGCTTCACATAAGAACCAGTGCTGCTCAGGGTCCTCTATCCCTGTTCCTCTAAAAGTTGGTAGCTTCATGTCATCACCCATCCTTCTTGCACGGGTTTGAGGTGGAGGTACCATAGCAGTGCCTCCGGGATGGTTAAACAAAGGTGGTACAGAGGTACTAGAAGTAGCGTGTGGGCTACTAGAAGGTGTTACTGTAGGATTATACTGAGCTCCGTCTGGTTTTTGCGGTGTAAAGGGGTAATACGGGATATGAGCACTCCCTTGTCTTTCTATATGGCTTGCTCTAGGGACTTGGCTATTGTCGGGGCTAGACTCAAAAGGATATTGGTCAAGGCCTACTTTATATCGTTTTCCACTACGAGTGCAACCAATAACTTCAGGGTCACTATCAGAATCTACGGACATTACTTGACTATGCTATTCATCAGAAGCAATACATAGCTTTCCTTTTTCATACAGAAGCATTTTAATCCATAAGTTCAGAGAATTTAAGAACTTACCTCTGTGTACTTGGAAGAAACTCCTCTCAGCTTCACTGAAACTCTTTCTTGTATCGACTGCAAATTCGGTAATGAAACCTTCCAGTAGACTATTCAACCAAAAGTCTACTGCGCGGGACACAGGATTGTCTATCTGCTTCACAATACTGACTAGCTCAGGCGTCCACGTGACGGGTCGATCAACATGCAGCGTAGGTCTAGAATCTGCTAACTTGGCTATCCAAGCATGTAACTCCAATGCAAACGTAACAAAGAAAATTTCGTAAAGGTCAGCATAAATATACTTCTGTAACCAATCTTCTGTTTGAAGCGTAGGGCTTCTATTTTCTTGTTCAGCAAACTCTTTAGCCTTTAAATCAAACCAATCTCCAATTTCTTTAGCTGTAGGATGCCAGTAACACATTTGTTAGCTGAGCAAGTCTCAGTGTAACAGAACCTTATGTTGTCTTCAGCAACAGTCTCAGATGTCGCGTGACTAGTAAGTCTTACAGCAACAAGTCGCAAGGCAAAGGAATCATTTATTGGCTCAATCAACAGGGTTCAAAGCCATGGAAGTAATGTGATCAAAAAGTCATAAGACAACAGAACCATTTGTTGGTCACTAGGCAACGGAACCATTTGTTGGCTCCTCAATCTCGCGCGTCACTGGAATAAGAAGTCTCGCTCACGCGGCAACGGAACCATTTGTTGGCTCCTCAATCTCGCGCGTCACTGGAATAAGAAGTCTCGCTCACGCGGCAACGGAACCATTTGTTGGCTGCTTTTCTGGGCAGACCCGGGTTTTAATGAAGCGCAGCAACAAAACCCCTTGGCGCACTGGCCCTTTCGGCAACGAGCTGCGCAGCAGCTCGAGGTCTCACCCGAAGTGGCTATGGGGGGGTTAAGGAATCAGGTTTCCTTAACCGTGGTGACGCGGAGATTGTTCTGTATCTCTTCTTCTTCCTTTAATATCGGCGGTCGGACCTTCCCGCAGGCCGCTCGGCGCAGCTGCGTGGATTCCTTCCTTGGCAGGTCTACTGCGCAGTTTCTCCTCTCTAACGCAGCAGGCAACTATCCCTTGGGTCGACGCGCTAGACACTTCCTCGCCCTTCACATCCAGCACAGTAACGCAGTCTGCCCTCGCCGCAGCGACCGTGCGTTACTACTTCTTTAGTACTTAAGACACTTATAGTTATCAAGGGATCTTTCCAACTCGCTCAAACAGTCACAAAGATAAGACAGAAGTCTTGCATACACAAATAATGAACTCTAAATAGTGATCATTCACGCAAACATAATACAAGAAGATATAAGTGAAGCTCATCTCCTCGAGGAAAACCACGTCCACGGGAGCGTTATATTAACCAGAAAATGATAGAGTTATACAATATGCTGCGCACACAGCTGCAGCCTTAGATCTTACAGGAAACTCCACGCACACAGCTGGGAGCCCTTCTCTCAGTCAAGTCTCCTCTCTATGGAGATTACAAAGGCACAGACGTCGGCTCAGACTGTCTGGCAACTCAGGGGTTAGCTCCTCGGCTATCCGATTTCCTCTCTAGTTCTACGCACTGGGTAGAAAATACAGTGAAGGATAATCAACACATGATCTATCCTTTAGACTGGCTCTCTAACAGTCTAGTATCTAACTTTCTAATTCTCCAAAGGGAAGGAACTGAAGGAACCTCTACCCATTACAATGATTCATATATATAGGTGGCCATGACGGTCACACCTTTACAAAACTGTGGGCCTTTCCCAACAGTGATTCCCAAAAACCCTAACCACGCACATGGCTAGGTGTACTGTAGGCGCCGCTTGCAGTCACGTCGCCGCTTCCTGCAGGCTCCATGAATTCCGGCGCAGATTGTGGGTATGGGCGATCGTCCTTCGCCTTCAATGCTCTGGTCCGTTGCTCCTCCTTGATCCGAGCAACCATAACTTCTGTACTAAGCCTTTAAATGAGGGTAGCTGAGCCCTCTACTCCATCGCCTTATTTATTATGGTAGCTGAGCCACCTTCATTCTTCGATGACGTGCGCGCGAGCTCCGCAATTTCCGGTCCGTGATCTGCGCTGAGATCATCCATCTGGCACCGTACTGCGCACCGTCTCCTTCTTACCCAAACTTAGTGCTTGTCCCAAAATTAGCACTTTCCTTCCATACTCGTGCTTTTTCCCAAAATTCGCAGCTTTTACTATAGCTGCGACCTTGGCCCCAACAGGTATTCTGGCGGAGAGAGGTGAGAAGGTCCGTACCAATTTCGTACCATATAGGTAGTTGGAAATGAGTTAAAAAATTCATAGCAAGAGAACCGAAATCATGAAAGGAATGAGGTGGTAGTTCGATATACCACTTGGTAGCCGAACCAGTGAGAGTCCGTTGAAATAATCTCAGATGGATTGAGTCATCCATCAGAGAGTTGGATGAACACCATAAATGGTATGTCATCACATGGTGTTTAGGATCCTCGTCCGGCTTGCCGTCAAACTTAGGGATATCCGATGAAAGTTTCACCGGAATTGGGGGCCAATTAGTTCCATGGTAGATGGGGTCATTCATCAGTTGAGATAGATCAGGTAGGTCCAAAGTCGCCAAAAAGGGCAATTGTTGATTAGGATGCGGGTACTGGTAGTACCGATAAGGCATGTAAGGACCAATAGGACCTCGTATTGATTGATTAAAAGGTGACCACAAAGGAAAATGACCATAGGGCACCTAGACCGTAAGGGGGTCCGCCACCATAAGGTGGTCCATTCCAATAAGGTGGGGGTCATCCTCCACCACCTGGAGGAGGTGGGGGTCCACCTCCACCACCGGGAGGAGGTGGAGGTTCGCCGCCACCAACGGGAGGAGGTGGGGGTCCATAACCATAATTAGGTGGCCCACCACCGCCTCTGCTTGGAGGGGGTGGTGGACCACCTCCGTCGCAAGAAGGATGGGGGCCCCCACCACCTCCGCTGCCAGAAGGATGAGGGTCTCCACCACCACCACTGCCACCATAATAATTTGATCCGCCATTTCCTTCGCCTAGAGGGAGTGGTGGACCACCTCCACTGCATGAAGGGAAATGTCCTCCTCCACCATAATAGGGTGTTTCTTCATCGCCTCCACTTAGGGGGGTGTTGGCCCATTCCCGCCACCGCTGGAAGGGTGGGGGCTTTTGTTGATAAAATGAGTTGGACCTCCGCCAGAAGGGAGAGGTCCACCTCCTCCAAAGTTAGGTGGGGGCCCACCACCTCTAGCAGGAGGTGGGGATGGACTGATCGAGGGTGGTGGTGCTTGAGGGGTAGTTGGTTGGGGTCCATGTTGTAAAATGGGTTGTTTCCCCCATAGATTGTAGGGATTTTCAGGATAGGGTATTCCGTATGGTGCATTTCTGGGATTAGATTGAACCGGCACAAGGTTAACGGAACCTGGATACGCTTGACTCCATGAGGGTTGAGTTATATTGGATGGCCCCACAACATGAGATAATCCCATGGTGGATGGTCAAGCGGGTTGGGAAGGTCCAGCGGGAGGTCCGTTGGGGATTCCACCGCCTACATTCTGGTTAGGAATCGGGGGTTTCCCCCCAGCCACAATAGGTTGACCACTATGCAAAGGTTGAACCAACACAGGTTGTTGATTAGCTACCGCGGTAGTAATGTTACCAATGAGATAATCCGGGGGAATGGAGTATCCTCCCCTTGAATTTTGAGGTGGGGGAGGAACTGGTAAAGTAACCGTGGTAGTAACAAGTGTGTTGGATTGTTGTCCTTCAACCAGTTGGTTCACTTGAGGTGCAGGACTAGACTCTTGCGAGGGTTGACCAGTCTCATTAATGGTCAGTTTGTGGAGGGATGGTTCGGGTTAACCAAAAGATATCGGATGAACTAGGATGTCTCTATACCCAGGTCGTTGTTCGAGACTATCTTCGAAGTTCATCACCCCTAACACATAATCATTTCAAATGATCATGAATAGGGCCAAAAATCTCGGCGGGGTCGAGCCTATAGAAGGGTCTAGAGGGTTCTGGAGTAGTCCAGTTGGGTGGGGATGCGATGGCAAAATGAGCCAATGGGTGGCCTGGAGATGTTGTCCAATAGGCTGCATTCGGACCAGCAGCTGCTGTGGGGTTGTCTTGGGGTTAATTTATCCCTTTCAATGAACCAGGCTTTCCTGGCATAGCTGCTAGGAGGGTATCATTTTGTGAAGTAGAAATGTCCACCTCTTCACCCTGTGGGAGGTTGGAGGTGGATGAATCTAGTGGAGTTGAGGGAAGCAAAAGTCCTCCAACATTTAGGTTTGGGTTTTCGACTTCAGTAACTACGACTGTGTTATGTTGATCCATTCTTACCCTTGAAATAATATCTGGGTTAAGGGGATATTTGGGTGATAAGTTTAAGATCCTACGGGATCTTCTCCAGGGAAAATCCTCTAGAGCGTCAGGAAATTCAGCCAGGGTGGTTGAAACAATGTTTCTCCTAAGGGTATGCTACAAAAGAAAATCAGTCCAAAAAAACCTACTCAAACTAAGGCAACAAGCAGACTTATGTGATAGAGTGGATTCAAAGTCTGGAACCTCACGGGATTTTTAAGGCATCACAAATTGCTATATACTGCAGGGTGCAACAATATGACGCGACAAGGAGGATTGCGACCATACCCTTGCCTGCATACCCTATTACTTGGACAGTACGTCCGTGTTAATCTCCCCGAGTGCTATTTTTGGTGTATGGCTTTGCCAAGATGTCCAAATGGTTAACTCAGTTGGTTTCAGGAATCCTAGTGGTGTCTCCTGATATACGCAAGGTACGTGGGAGCTCAAATATGTAGTGGTGCTATCTAATGCAGAACCATTCGGCAAGAGACTTTCTAATATACTACCGAGTACATGATACACCCTTCGATATACACCAAGTATGGATTATGGTACTTGGTGGGTACGTGAAGGAGCTCGATATACCGATAAGTACGTGGAAGACTGCAATACCCCGAGATACATTGCTATCAAATAACGATAGCTGCCACGCTTAATGATGCCAGAACATGTCTCTAACTTACACACAAGTTGCTAAAATTTTTTACCTAGTTCTACCTTAAATTTTATCTGGATGGTTAAGTGAATGCATGAGGTGAGTACATAATCGGAAACATAATGCAGGCCCTAACTACATGCACAAAATATTATTTTCTTTCGATGAATGCTACTTATGGGAGGGAGAAATATTTTTCTTTCCAACAATTTTACCAAAGCAAAAGCAATGCAATAATTCTCAATTCAAACATGTTTGACTACGAAAGCATTCTTTTCATTTTTGTGCGAAACCATAAAAATCACAACACTACTAATCCAAATCAAGACATGTTTTTCCTTTTCTTTTTCTTTTCAAAGCAAAATGACACTAGGTAATGAAAAGAGAGGATTCTAAGATGGAGTATGCAAGCTTTATAATTTCACTTTCAATGGCCTAAAAGCAGTAAGAATTAAAAATGCATTTATCTTTCCTTAGCATGGAACTAATTTTGCAAAAATTGAAGTATATTTTGGATTTTTCGATAAAATGAGAAACTCATAATTCAAGAAAAACACAAGCGATCACACATTCATTCAATTTTTCCAAAATATGCATGATCAAAACATTCCAATGCACGAACAATTTTCTTCAACAATGCTTGAGAAATGATGGGAAAGAAGCACTTTTAACTTTTCAATGGATGCATCAAAAGATTAACTTCATAACAACTATGCTTTCAGATGTAAATGACTGAAAAGAAAACACTACTTGCAGCACTCAGTGAACTCAGAAAACTCAAGAAAAGACAAGCACTCAATCAGACTGAAAGACACACGAGACTCAAAATCAGACAATAGCAAGCAAAGCTCAAAAAATCATGTAAATGAGGTCTGGGAGTTGATCTAATGCAGTAACCATATCAGTTAAGGAGAGGAGGGAATGCAAGGGTGAGCAGATGAAGGTGGAGGAGACAAGAGTATCCACCACTACTACTTCTCAGACTTGTCCAAGACGGAACCCAAAATCAATCCAAAAAAACCAAACACTCAACACACAAATCACAAATGGGATCTCTGGCTGGATCTTGCAGCACAGAGGGAGTTCATACAGCAAACCAAAGCTCATATCAACAAATGGAGGGGGGATGCCTGCATGCCAATTTCGACAAATCGACACACTCTGTGCTTGTACATAGTGCGATGTCGCAGTTCACCAATGCGGGGAGTGCAACAGTGTCGCAGTTCACCAATGCGGGGAGTGCAACGGTGTCGTAGTATACCAATGAAAGGACTGCGATGAGTGGCTAACAGACAAAGAGCCAAGACCATAACTGACACAGTGTCGCTCTATTTTCACTAACCAAGTGAGACAGGCGGGATCTAAGTTGGAAAATGAACCAAATATCCAAGAAATGAGCTATGAAATGGTTTGAAAATGAGTAGTACAAACTCAGAGGAAGCAGATCAGATACTTCAAGACGAAGATCTGATAGTGAAATCAACTCAACAAGCAAATGACAAATAAAAGGCTTGTATCAAGCAATCACCTGAAAATGACCCTCAGATTGACAACTACAGAACAAGATGTAATTCCCCACTGTGGTCGCCAAATTTGTTTCGCCGACAATCTACCGAGAGCGGACTCAAGGCCTGATCTCCCTAGCTTAACGTAAATCTAGAACAAATAGGACAGAACATAAAATACTTTCCTAGATCATATATAAATACAAATGAAAGAGTAGATTGTTTACCTTAGATTTGTAGATCCCTTTCTCCTTCGTTGATCCAATGCTCCAGCGTTGCCATATTGCAAGTAGCTAAACCCTATTGAACATATAACAGACCACGAGAAGTGAAAGCATATATCTCATATGATAGATCTAAGCTAACAGTTAAGGAGGAAAACTCTAAACATCATCAAGGAGACAACATTTATGGAAAGCAATTATATTAACTGTATTGAAGAGTGGAGAAGTACAACAGAAAAGAGGATTGCAACCATTTCCTTAACACTGCAACCTCCTTCCAACAATCCATGCCAAAGCTCCTAGAGAGAAGTGGATGTTCCTCAAGCTAGAGTGTTAGATCTATTGAGTTTGATTTCACCAACATAAGAGTACCATAGACTTCCTCCCTCTGGGATGGGAGTGAGATTCATTTAAATACGACTAAGTGGATAGGGTATGGATAGGATAAGTTGATATATGATAGGAGAGGCTTAAGGGATCCTTCCAAGGTGTTAGGAATCAAGTGCCATCTCTCCCAATAGGTCAGGGATAGGGTCCCAAGTCAGCAAGCTTCGAGAAAGGGCTCGAAGGGCTATTTTTGTCCATTAACTAACATTGGCGCACCCTGCAATAGAGAAACCTGCGACGTCACATGCTACATGAGTGCAACCTGCGACGACCTCTCAAAACCTAATACAAATGGGTACAAATCCTTCCAAGTCAATCACTCAGCCAAGGTAACTCCAGGGGTGCATACACTGAATCTCATGATGGGAAGATTTTAGGTGTAACAGTGTTACAAAGTTTTTTTTTTGGGTCAAGAAATTAAGGGGGAGAGTGTTGGAAGCGGTTAATTACTCCACCACTTGATTGTTGGCCGCCAAAGTTTCTAAAAGGTAACAACACCCAGATTTAGTTTATTTTATTTTTGAAAATCCATCATCAAATCTAGAATTTAATGAAGACATAAACCGACTCATAATTTTTTACTATTCAAATATTTGAAGAGGCCTCCATCACCAAACCGATTTAAACATTAAAGTTGAAGAGACATTCAGAATCTCTATTATAGCCTATCGAATTTTGAAGAGGCATTTACAGCCTGTATTTTAACTCTTCAAGAATGTAACAAAACAGATTATTTATTTCTACGGAGGTCATTTTGTAATGAAGGGTCAATTAGCATTTAATGACCAACTATCTTGAAACACTATAAATATTCATCGATGTAATCTTTATTTTATATAGAGAGGAATACAACTATCAGTTGAAGTTAAAAACATAGTTTTTACTTTGTATTTTCTGTTATGCTTTGTTTATGAGTTTGTAAACTCATATTTATTTTGAAGTTATTTTGTTGTAGTAAGTTAAGTGTTAACACCCAAAAAGTGCTCACTACCTCATCTACCCCATTACATGACTCATTTGTCCATATTTCCTACCATATTTGCCTCCAAAACCTTAAAAACCCATTAAAATGCCTCCAAAAAGCCAAAAAAACCATTAAAAAAGCCTCCAAAAGGCCAAAAACCCCCTTTTCCCCCCAAAATAAGTTAAATTCCTCCAAAAATAGCAAAAACCCTCTAAAAAGGGAATAAAAAATACAAAAAAAAAGGAAAAAGAGGGAAAAAAGGAAGCAAAAACCCTATACAGCTTACCTAAACCATATGGTGTCCAAAACCATGGGTCAGCACTCCACCACTAAAAACCTATAAATAGGTGATGGAGGCTCCCCATTTTATATCCACAATCATCCATATCCTTACTCTGCCAAAATCACTCATGAAACCCTAGCTCACCCTTTTGAGCTATTTTCACATTTGAGTGCCCCTTTGGCCCATTTCCAAAACCCTTTGGAGAAGGAGAAAGGAACAACACTGGAGCTTGGAAGCAACCCTATTGGACTGCTGCAAAGGCTCCACCAACCTCTACACCTGAGGTAACTTTTAATACAAAAAAGAGAAATCTTTTGCCATATTTTCATGTTTTATTACTTATGTTAATGCTCATGCTAGCTTAAATGTCATACTGTTTTACTGCTTTTATTTACTATTTTCTGAACTGCTACTAAGGAGGCACTTCTCCTTAGTAGGTACTCATTTGCACAAGCTAGGGTGAAAAAGCTAGCTATAGTTTTTGGTGACTCCCCTAGTGTTCCTTTGAATTTCTGGTTATAGTTTTAAACATTTTTAGTTTTCTGCAATATTTTTTAGTTTTTTCCTTTCGGTTGCTGTAAACCGCGTCTTTCGTCCCCACAGTTGCAATCCGACCGCGTCTTTCAGACTGTTACCTGCAATCCGACCGCAGCTCTCAGATTCTTTTCGGCGATCTACCATCGGTTTTCAGTCTGTTACCTGCGATCTGACCGCGGCTCTCAGCCTATTTTGTGCGTTCCAACCATGGCTGTTCACCCATTTTCCTGCGGGCCGCTTGCGGCTTGTAGCCATTTTCCTACTATCTGCCTACTTCTTTTGGCCCTTTTCCCGCGGTCCGCCTGTGGCTTTCAGCCATTTTCCTGCTATCCACCTGTGACTTTTGGCCCTTTTACCGTGGTCCGCTTGCGACTTTCAGCCATTTTCCTGCTATCTTCCTGTGACTTCGGCCTTTTTCTTGCAGTCCGCCTACGGCTTTCAGCCATTTTCCTGCTATCCGCCTGCGAATTTCGGCCTTTTTACCGTGGTCTGCCTGCGGCTTTCACACATTTTCCTGCTATCCGCCTATGACTTTCGGCCATTTTCCTGTGGTCCGCCTATGTTTTTCAGCCACATTCCTGCAATCTGCCCGCGACTGTCGGTCTGTTTCTCGCAGTCCAACCACGCAGATTTGCAACAGACCCGCGGTCTGTTTTCTACACTTTTTCCCTGTTTGAACCTAGTACTTTGCTGCAATATTTTATGCACCTACATAGCCATCTGTCCTATCTGCAGCCTTACTTCCCTACAACCTCTTTTCGCTAGTATTATTTCTGTTCCATTTACAGAATTTTTTGAATTTTAGCATTTTAATTGAAAAGAGAAAATTTTGCATTTCAAAGTTTAATTTCTGCATTGTTATTTTTAGTTAGAAAGTTTCCCACCCCGTGGCACTTTTACTTGGGTTCATCATCTCACATGCACACACTCTATCACCTAATTCAAGTGAGCCCTAAAATACTACTTAACACAACCAACATTCTAACCCCACTTGGGGAACGCATAAGAATCTTGTAGTTAGGTAGGATTGGGGGGATAGGCATCCAAATAACACCCCTCGGTTGCTTACACTTGAGACATAGTTGTTGTCCATTAGGGAACCAAAATCCCCTAGTACTTTTTGGCACGGTCACAACTAGTTTAACAGAGGGCCTCTCCCCTAGGAGGGTTGAAGTAGCCAGACTGGTTCCGGAGGCCTAAGTGGAATACCGCACTCCATTTAGTAACCGAAGGATACCTTTCATAGTTCTCGATGTATCACCCGTATGGGGATACAGTGGCAATAGAACCAAACTGCAAATTCACCTTTTCTGGATGTGTCATGAATGGGGTATCTTAGTTTCCTTTCTTCTAGGATTTACTACTCGGTGTCCCTCCCGGTAGGGGGATATCTTTAGCCACTTGGCTCTACTATCCATATTGTTTGACTTGGATTTCATCACCTTGCAGAGGATATGTTTGGTTGATTCATAATACTATTTTAGCTAGGTGTTTGCATGCTCCGTTACCTCCTTTTGGTCTAGCGAGTCCACTATTTTTATTTTCTAGAAAACCCGCTACTTGTTGGTATTCTGACCATTTCTGTTGATACTCCACTTATTGTAGCACAACTGTTACAGTAAGTGTTTTGAGTTGGTTGTTGGCCTGAGTGCCATATTTTTTGCGCTCTCCTTTTGCACACTCGGTTGCATTAGGGTTTTTGAGCTATTTTTCACTCAACACAACCCCCAAATACTTGACACCATCTGTCACCATTGAGTCCCCAAGACATTCTCGGCACCTCCGGAGCGATCCCCCCATAGCACGGTTCATTTGACATCACCTGTCATAGACATAGATCTTCATCACTTGATACCACTCATCAAGATCTTGAGCTTTGTCACTTGACTCCACTCGTCAATGGCATAGAACTATGTCACCCAATCTCGACGCTCCTTATTTTACCTCTGATTTTGAGGCAGAGTCCAAGAACCCCACTTACACTACACCAACGAGCCCCATAGTTGGCATGACTTCCAACCTTTTCTTTTTAAGGACCATTGGTGGAGCATCCACCACCACACCTGCTTTGGGTATGCCCTCGATGGGGCCCGCATCTACCATTCCGATCACTGTACCCATTCCAGTAGCTAGCATACCCATCCCAACTCCATCAGTGACTCACACTACCCTTGGCAATGCAGGACCATCCCATACCACATTTGTTCCTCCACCTGGGGGAAACATCCCAAAGCCCTCCACTTGGGGGCATTGGCCCCAACATGGTCACAACCTCTAGTATGTCACATCCTTCTACTAGTTTTCCATTCATGGCTAGTCTCAACCTTCTTGACCTAGCTAGACTGACTAACGATCCCATCAGACACGACCCTACGTGGCCTCACATGCCCACCAAGCCCCCCTCCGACATCCCTAAGTTTGAGGGAAAGGCAGGTGAGGACCCCCAGAACCATATTATGTCCTTCCATCTATGGTGTTCCTCCAACTCCATAGTGGATGACTCTGTCCACCTCCATCTGTTACAGTGCACCCTCACTGGCTCTGCAGCTAAGTGGTACATCGAGCAGCCCCATGGGACCCATGCCACCTTTACTTCCCTTGCCTCGACTTTCATGTAGTTCTTTCAGTTACCTGTCCACTATGACGCGGGAGTTGAGATCCTACTATCTTGCAGACAAAACACGGCTACCCACATCACTGACCACATTCATGAGTGGCATCAATGCCGCAGCCTCTGCAAAATCAAGTTAGACTACCGTATCTTCTTAGATTGGTTTCTAAAAATCTCTCCTTCCTGTCATTGCCAAGGATGTGGCATCCGAATGACCCCAGTCTGAAGAAGAGGCCATCCTCAAAGCCCAGCAATTTGATCTTATTTACACCCAGTCTGGTTACCTATATTCCATCATCCCTGATGCCCCCTGCGGTGATTCCTCCCAACATGATGTGCCGGGGGCATCCCATGCCGCAGATGGCATCATTGGCCATATAGCCTCACATAGCCAGCCCTTTTCCATAGCACATCGTAGCCATGGCCCCGACCTTTCGTGGGCTACATCTCAGTCCGGAGCAACCAATTCGTATGCTCCCATGGCACATCACCACCATTCCCACGGACCCTCATGTCCACCTTAGTGCTTTGGTCATGCATCCCCCGCTTACACCCACTCGGTTGCTCCTCAGCCATATTACCACCCATAGGCTGCACCAGCTCCTGTATCCTCTCAAGCCCAACCTACTTATTACCCACCACAGGAAACCCCTGCAGCAAACCCACAACCCATTCTGCAGACATATCAGCAACCCCCACAAGGTTCAGCACCTGCTCCACCTCCACCTACTTATTATCCACCGCAGCTTGCTCCCACACCTGCACAACCCCAGAACCCACCTGCTGCCCAAGGGAAAGTGTATGCCCAACAGAATCCACAGCATAACCAAAAAAACCAGCACCAATAGGGCCAACAAAATCGCGGCAAAGGCCATAACCGTGGGAACAACCCCCCTCCAGACCAAGGCGGTCAACCTCCCAATCCCTAAAACAACAATAACGTGGCACCCGCCAACCAGAACCCTGATCGACCGCCCAAACAAGTCAAAAATCCTAATTTGCGAACAAACCATCCTTGTTCTATTTGCGGCGTCTATGGCCACTACACACATGCTTGCCCACATTTGGAGCGAGCTCGGCAACTCTGGACCGATGATGCCCATCGCCAAGGGAACACGGCTCCTCAAGCACCGCCCAACCCCCCACCACCTCAGCATCAACCCTTGGTGCTACAAAACCCTTTACCGACCCAAGGCATAGTGAACACTCAACTGTTGGCTCCCCTTCAAAGAAACGCGCCACCACAACAGCAAATCACTCATGCCGATCCTGATCAACCCATGTTAGACTCAGGTACCCACCACTTGTTAATGATGTCATCCATCGATGTCAACCTTCAAACCCGTCGAAACCAATATGGCTCCACCCCTGAAGCCCCTCTTGCCGACAAAAACACTAATGCGCATCCCACTGATTAGTCATTACGTATACCTCTGGCTCCACTAGATGGCGCCTCCAAAGCACCTCGCTTCCCACTTCACCACGTCAACAATAACCCAAATGCTCGCGCTGCGTCTAATTACAACATTGTAGATGACTTAGCCCAGTCCCCCGCAGCCATGTCTGGGTTAGAAGTCTTAAAAAACTATCCTTCACAGCGCAAGACTTTGCTCTCCGCCATTGGTTCTATTGACCCCAATGATTCACGACTGATGGCCTTCGATTTGGACCAATCCGAACCACGCCTACCTTCCACTTTAGCATTCCAAGTTTCTATATCCATTCGAAATCTATATCCATTTGGCAAAAGTTGGGATCCCCTACTCTCCAGCAGTCCACCACTCCACTGCGAGCCTACAATGGCTGTTCGGCTCAACCCCAAGGTCTCTTAGCTAATGTCCCCATCCAGTTGGCTGGAAAAACCGTGCTCATTGACATAGAGGTCATCGACGCCCAACTTTATTATAACCTCTTACTTGGCCGCAGTTACATGTATGCCATGTAGGCGGTTGCCTCATCCATTTTTCGTACCATGATGTTCCCCCATGACGGATGCGTGGTCAAGGTCGATCAACTCACCTATTACAATCCTAATGCCCCCACTGCACCCGAAAATGTTCTCCCCATGGTTGAACAACCTGTTTGTAGTGCAATTACCTCGTTGGTTTCCTCCGTGGGACCCGGATTTTAATCAGATACGCGGATGACCCCCAAATTCCAATCCATTCCACCCCCATCACGAGCAACCGAAATATCTGACCTGTGTACGCTTTCCCACAATACACAAACACCCAACAATCAACCGCCCTTGTTACCCAAACCACCATTGGTACCTAGTCATATTGGTGTTACACCCATCCACACAATCCCATTCCTATTCCCTCCCTCGGGAGTAGTAAGTGCCCCGGTTATGGCTACTCTCAGCCTTCCCGAGTTAACCTTAGGACTACTCGTGTGGTATATTTCGCCTCCTGTACCCCCACCAACACCAAATGTCATCCTTCAATCGGTGCAACCCATCGCCACTACTAGTCAACCACCTCTCGGTGTCACTACCCCCTTTGTCATCTACGAATCCACCCCCTCTTATCAAGCACATTGGGGGCAGAGGCCCACAACCATACACTGCTGTACCCCCACCCAAAATAGTTTAAAACCCCCCGTGTTTCGTGCTCCTCCAAAATGCTCATTGTGTGATGAGTTAGGCCATCCGACTCATCAATGTCCACAATTACCTGCATTATAGGAACACATGCAAATGCTTGACGATGACCCCAACATCCTGGTTGTCCAACTCGATCCAACCCCTAAGCCTCATGATAAATCACTGCGTACCAACCACCCTTGTGCAATATGTGGTGTTTACAGCCATTACTCACATCACTGTCCTGATCTCCCAGATTACAGAGTAGATCTCTACGAGATGAATAATTTGGACCTTGAGACGGAGCCCCCCACAATTGAGGATATCCACCCTCGAGTATCACCCTCATCCGACAAGATTAATACCATCTATATGATCTCTTCTACTACCACTCCCTCATCAACCGATTTGACAGCTCAAATTTTCCGCAATGATGAGGAGATTCTAGAGGCTCTCACTGCCCCAGATTACCCCTTGGAAGCCATGCACCATCATTCCTACTTCCTCCCAGAAGAGTCCTCCTCCACCACAGCCACCCAATTTGCGGTCGAGTCCAAAGATTTCCTCCCCACCAAAGTCAATTGGTTTAAGGATCCCATTCCCGCTCCTGATGCCTTTGAGGAAGGTAACATGGGAAACATCTCACCCGTCATCCACATCGATATCTCTGACCCACCCGGTGCTCTTGAAATCATTACATTAGGAGCCTCTTGTAGTGAGTATGAGATCGGAGAGTACAAAAAACTTTTCCAAGAGTTCCATGATGTCTTTGCCTAGTCCTATACAAAAATGCCTGGTCTCGACAACGCTATTATAGAATACCACATTGACACATGGCCAGATGTACCCCCCGTTCGCCAGAAATAGTGCCCCATTCATCCCTCAAAGCTCCAAGCAGTTAAAGCAGAGATTGAGAAACTTCACAAAGCCGGATTCATTTATCCAATTGCATATACTAGTTGGGTTTCTAACACCGTCCTTGTTAACAAGAAACAAGGCACCATCAGACTATGTACTGACTTTCGCGATTTAAACCGAGCCTATCCCAAAGACAACTTCCCCACGCCATTCATTGACCAACTCATCTATGCGTGTGCGGGGCATGAAGTCCTATCTTTTATGGACGGTTTTTCCGGATACAACCAGATTTAGATCTGTAAGGAGGATCAGTACAAGACTTACTTTACCACCCCTGGGGGCACCTTTGCCTATTGTGTCATGCCTTTCGGCCTCAAAAATGCTGGTGCCCACCTTCCAGCGGGCCATGACCTATTGTTTTCACGACTTGGTCCATATCCTGCTAGTCTATCTTGATGATCTTACAGCTCGTTCCCGGAAACGATCAGACCACCTTAACGACCTCCGACAAGTCTTTCTCCATTGTCGCAAATATCAAATCCGCTTGAACCCACTCAAGTGTGTCTTTTGCATTTCGGCAGGCTAGTTGTTGGGTTTCATTGTTTCCCATAAAGGAATCGCTATTGATCCCCTAAAAGTCCAAGCCATCATAGACCTTCCCGCTTCTCGCATGCTCTGGCAGCTCCAGACTCTGCAGGGGAAATCTAATTTCCTCCAGCGCTTCATTCCTAATTATGCCACCATAGTTCATGGTTTCTTACGCCTGCTTCATACCCATATACCCTTTGTTTGGGATGACCAGGCGCAAGCTGCATTCGAAGCCCTTAAGAAAGCTCTCACGCAAGCCCCTTTGATCTCCCCTCCGGATTTCTCTCAGGACTTCATCCTTTACGTCTCGGCATCCGATCATGCCGTGTCCGGAGTCCTTGGTCAAGATGATGCTGCTCGCCAGGAGCATGTCATTTATTACGTCAGCCAGACCTTGTCTGGACCACCCCTACGTTACCCATATGAGGAAAGACTAGCCCTTGCTGTGGTCTTTTCCGTCCAAAAATTGCGACATTACATTTTACTCAATCATACCACAGTTGTCGCCAACTCCAACCCCATGGTCTATCTCTTGAACCGGTGCCTCCTGCAAAGTCGTGTTGCTAAATGGGTAACTATCCTCCAAGAATATGACCTCACTTTCTCAACCCCTAATTGCACTAAATCCCTCGCGCTTTCCCAGCTCATCACCGATATTGGAACTCGTGGTCCAGGACCACGTATTCTGACCCAGAACTCACAGTCCCCGGCTGCATGCTTAGACTCGGAACCCGCGGTCCCTGACCGCGGTTCCACCCCAGAAACCCATGGTCCACCCCACGTGGACCGTACCAAAAACCCCCTAGGACCCACTCCCTCCCCGAACCCAATAAAAAATGCAGGTATGAGTTTATCGGAATACTTGTAACTCCCAGATCTGAAAACGGTCGGTTGGATCGTCTAGAAACACCAACTAAGGTCTGGTCCACTCTGATCTTTAGTCAAAGTCAACAAGTCCAAATGACACTTGTCATGTTGGACCCGCTTACTATTTATAGTCCGTTGACTTTTTCTTGTTTTGGCCATTCTGAACCCATACGGAGTCCATTTTTCGAACCGTTTCCACCACTGGAATCAGCACGACGAGACCATCATGATGGTTGACTTGTTTTCTTATTTTTTTGGCAACATTTTTTGAGTATTTTTCTAGACACCACTAGTCGCCTCGATTTGTGTGCCACTTCAGTTGCTCTCCATTTTTTATATATTTTATATCATCGGATTCATTTTTTCGAGCCCGTGATGATGCTTGAGATCATTTCTCGCTCTCACCGCCATATTTTTTGGGTATTTTTTCCAAAATGCCCCCCGTCGCCTCAATTTGCGTGCCACATTGGTCTTTATCCGTTTTTGACACTTTTTATATCGCCGGATTCATTTTTTCGAGCTCGTGATGATGCTTGAGATCATTTCTCGCTCTCACCAGGTACAATTTCAACATTGTGTCCCGACACCTTGCTGCCTCGGTTTGCGCACCACAGCAGCCGCCATCGGATTGTTCCACATTTTTACATGAGCCATTCACTCCTTTCATAATGCAATTATTTCGTTATTTTCCCACCATTAATTATCCCGCAAGGAGGCCCACTATTTTTATTTTTTAGGAAACCTGCTGCTTGTTGGTATTCTGACCATTTTTGTTGATACTCCACTTATTGTAGAACAACTGTTACAGTAAGTGTTTTGAGTTGGTTGTTGGCCTGAGTGCCATATTTTTTGAGCTCTCCTTTTGCACACTCAGTTGCATTAGGGTTTTTGAGCTATTTTTCACTCAACACAACCCCTAGATACTTGACACCATCTGTCACCATTGAGTCCCCGAGACATTCTCGGTGCCTCCGGGGTAAGCCCCCACAGCACGGTTCACTTGACACCACCCATCATAGACATAGATCTTCATCACTTGATACCAATCATCATAGATCTCAAGCCTTGTCACTTGACTCCACTCGTCAGCGGCATAGAACTCCGTCACCCGAGCTAGACGCCCCTTATTTTACCCATTTACACTGCACCAACCAGCCCCATGGTTGGCGTGACTTCCACCCCTTTATTTGTAGGGACCATTGGTGGAGCATCCACCACCACACTAGCTACCACACCTGCTTTGGGTATGCCCTCGATGGGGCCCACATCTACCATTCCGATCATTGTACCCATTCCAGTAGCTGAAATTCCTATTCCCACTCCATCAGTGACTCACACTACCCTTGGCGGTGCAGGAACGTCCCATACCACTTTCGTTCCTCGACTTGGGGGCAACATCCCAAACCCTGCCCCTACACTTGGGGGCATTGGCCCCAACATGGTCCAACCCACTAGTATGTCACATCCTTCTACTAGTTTTCCATTCATGGCTAGCCTCAACCTTCCTGACCTAGCTAGACTGACTAACGATCCCATCAGACACGACCCTGCATGGCCTCACATGCCCACCAAGCTCCCCTCTGACATCCCTAAGTTTGAGGGCAAGGCAGGTGAGGACCCCCAGAACCATATTATGTCCTTCCATCTATGTTGTTCCTCCAACTCCATAGTGGATGACTCCGTCCACCTCCGTGTGTTACAACACACCCTCACTGGCTCTGCAGGTAAGTGGTACATCGAGCGGCCCCATGGGACCCATGCCACCTTTACATCCCTTGCCTCAACTTGAATGCAGTTCTTTCAGTTACCCATCTGCTATGACACAGGAGTTGAGATCCTACTGTCTTGTAGACAGAACACGGCTACCCACATCACTGACCACATTCATGAGTGGCATCGACGCCGCAGCCTCTGCAAAATCAAGTTAGACGATCGTATCTTCTTAGATTGGTTTCTCAAATCCCTCCTTCCTGTCATTGCCAAGGATGTGGCATCCGAACGAACCGAGTCCGAAGAAGAGGCCATCCTCAAAGCCCATCAATTTGACCTCATTTATGCCTAGTCGGGTTATCTATATACCATCATACCTGACGCCCCTCGCAGTGATTCCTCCCAACATGATGCGCCGGGGGCATCCCATGCCGTAGACGGCATCATTGGCCGTGTTGCCTCGCATCCCCAACCCTTTTCCATAGCACGTCCTAGCCATGGCCCCTGACCTTTTTTGGGCTACATCTCAATCTGGAGGAACCAATTCGTATGTTCCCATGACACATCACCACCATTCCCACAGACCCTCCTGTCCACCTCAGTGCTTTGGTTATGCATCCCCCGCTTACGCCCCCCCCAGTCGCACCTCAACCATATTACCACCCACAGGCTGCACCAGCTCCTGTGTCCTCTCAATCCCAACCTGCTTATTACCCACCACAGGCAGCCCCTGCGGAAAAACCCACAACCCATTCCACAGACATATCAGCAACCCCCACAAGGTTCAACACCTACGTATCCTCCCCCTACTTATTATCCACTGCAACCTGCTCCCGCACCTGGACAACCCCAGAACCCACCTGCTACCCAAGGGAAAGTATACGCCCAATAGAATCCGCAGCAGAACCAAAACAACCAGTGCCAACAGGGCCAGCAAAACTGTGGCAAAGGCCATAACCGTGGGAACAACCCCCCTCCATACCAAGGCGGTCAACCTCCCAATCCCCCAAACAACAATAACGCGGCACCTGCCAACCAGAACCTTGATCGACCGACCAAGCAGGCCAAAAATCCTAATTTGCGAACAAACTATCCTTGTTCTATTTGCGGGGTCTATGGCCACTATACACATGCTTTCCCACATTTGGAGCGAGCTCGGCAACTCTGGACCAATGATGCCCATCGTCAAGGGCACGCAGCTCCTCAGGTGCCACCCAACCCCCCACCACCTCAGCCTCAACCTTTGGTGCTACAAAACCGTTTACCAACCCAGGGAGTAGTGAACACTCAGCCGTTGGCTCCCCTTCAAGGCAACGTGCCACCACAACAACAGATCACTTATGCCGCTCCTAATCAACCCATGTTAGACTCAGGTACCCACCATTTATTAATGATGTCATCCGTCGATGTCAACCTCCAAACCCATCGGAACCAATATGGCTCCACCCCTGAAGCCCCTCCCGCTGACAAAAACACTAACGTTCATCCCACTGATCAGACGTTACGTATACCTCCGGCTCCCCTCGATGGTGCCTCCAAAGCACCTCGCTTTCCACTTCGTCGCATCAACAATAACCCCAATGCTCACATTGCATCAAATTACAACATTGTAGATGACTTAGCCCAATCTCCCGCAGCCATGTCTACATTAGAAGTCTTAAAAAACTATCCTTCATAGCACAAGACTTTGCTCTCTGCCATTGGTGCTATTGACCCAAATGATTCACGACTGATGGCCTTCGATTTGGACCAGTCCGAACCATGCCTGCCTTCCACTTTAACGTTCCAAGTTTCTATTTCCGTTCGGAATCTTGTCATCCATCGGTGCATCATCGATGAAGCTGCCTCTACATGTGTTATGTCCACATTCGTTTGACAGAAGTTGGGATCCCCTACTCTCCAGCAATCCACCACTACGTTGCGAGCCTACGACGACCGTTCAGCTCAACCCCAAGGTCTCTTGGCTAATGTCCCCATCTAGTTGGCTGGAAAAACCGTGCTCATTGACATAGAGGTCATCAATGCCCAACTTGATTATAACCTCTTACTTGGCTGTAGCTACATGTATGCCATACAGGAGGTTGCCTCATCCGTTTTTCGTACCATGATGTTCCCCCATGACGGACGCATGGTCAAGGTCGACCAACTCACCTATTACGATCCCAATGCCCCCGCTACACCCAAAAATGTTCTCCCCGTGGTTGAACAACCTGTTTGTGGTGCAACTACCTCGTTTGTCTCCTCCGTGGGACTCGGACTTTACTCAGATATGCTGATGACCTCAACATTCCAATCCATTCCACCCCCGTCACCCGCAACCGAAGTATCTGACCTATGTACCATTTCACACAATAAACAAACACCCAACAATCAACCGCCCTTGTTACCCAAACCACCATTGGTACCTAGTCACATTGGTGTTACACCCATCCACACAATCCCCTTCCTATTCCCTCCCTCAGGCGTAGTAAGCGCCCTGGTTATGGCTACTCTTAGCCTCCTCGGGTTAACCTTGGGATTACCCATGTGGTATATTTCGCCTCTCGTTCCCCCGCCGACACCAAATGTCGTCCTACAACAGGTGCAACCCATTTCCACTACTAGTCAACCACCTCCTGGTGTCACTACCCCTTCGTCATCTACGAATCCCCCTCCTCTTATCAAGCCCACTAGGGGCAGAGGCCCACAACCATACACTGCTGTACCCCCTCCCAAGACAGTTAAATCCCCCCCCCCCCCCCCCCCCCCGTGATTCGTGCTCCCCCCAAATTCTCTTTGTGTGATGAGTTAGGCCATCCGACTCATCAATGTCCACACTCACACTTACCTGCATTACAGGAACACATGCAAATGCTTGACGATGACCCCAACATCTCGGTTGTCGAACTCGATCCAACTCCTAAGCCTCGTGATAAATCACTGCATACCAACCACCCTTGTGCAATATGCGGTATTTACGTCCATTACTCACATCACTGTCCTGATCTCTCAGATCACAGAGCAACTCTCTATGAGATGAATAATTTGGACCTTGAGACGGCACCCCCCACAATTGAGGAGATCCACCCTCCAGTATCACCCCCATCCGACGATATTAACACCATTTATATGATCTCTTCGACTACCACTCCCTCGTCAACCGATTTGACAACTCAAATTTTATGCAATGATGAGGAGATTCTAGAGGCTCTCACTGCCCCGGATTATCCCTGGGATGACATGGACCATCGTTCCTATTTCCTCCCAGAAGACTCCTCCTCCACCATTGCCACCCAATTTGCAGTTGAGTCCAAAGATTTCCTTCCTACCAAAGTTGACTGGTTTAAGGATCCTATTCCAGCTCCTGAAGCCTTTGAGGAAGGTAACATGGCCAACATCTCACCTGTCATCCACATAGACATCTCTGACCCACCTGGTGCTCTTGAAATCATTACATTAGGAGGCTCTTGCAGTGAGTATGAGATTGGAGAGTACAAAAAACTTTTCCAAGAATTTCGTGATGTCTTTGCTTGGTCCTATACCGAAATTCCTGGTCTCAACCCCGCTATTATAGAGCACCACATTGACACATGGCCAGATGTACCCCCCGTTCACCAGAAACAGCGCCCCATTCATCCCTCCAGGCTCCCCACTGTTAAAGCAGAGGTTGAGAAACTTCGCAAGGTAGGATTCATTTATCCTATTGCGTATACCACTTGGGTTTTAAACCCCGTCCCTGTTAACAAGAAATAAGGCACCATCTGAGTATGTACTAACTTTCACGATTTAAACTGAGTCTGTCCCAAAGACAACTTCCCCACGTCATTTATTGACCAACTCATCGATGCGTGTGCAGGGCATGAAGTCCTATCTTTCATGGATGGTTTTTCTGGATATAACCAGATTCAGATCCGTAAGGAGGATCAGTACAAGACTGCCTTTACCACCCCATGGGGCACCTTTGCCTATCGCATCATGCCTTTCGGCCTCAAAAATGTTGATGCCACCTTCCAGTGTTCCATGACCTATTGTTTTCATGACTTGGTCCATATCCTGCTAGTCTATCTTGACAACCTTACAGCTCATTCCCGGAAACGATCAGACCACCTTAATGACCTTCGACAAGTTTTCCTGCATTGTTGCAAATATCAAATCCGCTTGAACCCACACAAGTGTGTCTTTTGCGTTCCCGCAGGCCGGTTGTTGGGTTTCATTATTTCCCAGAAAGGAATTTCTATGGATCCCCTGAAAGTCCAAGCCATCATAGACCTTCCCTCTCCTCGCACGCTTCGGTAGCTCCAGAGTCTCCAGGGGCGATCTAATTTCCTCGGTCGCTTCATTCCTGATTATGCCACCACCGTTCATGGTTTCTTACGCCTGCTTCGTACCCACATACCCTTTGTTTGGGATGAGCAGGTAGAAGCTGCATTCAAAGCCCTCTAGAAAGCTCTCACACAAGCCCCTTTGATCTCCACTCCGGATTTCTCTTAGGACTTCATCCTTTATGTCTCGGCATCCGATTATGCCATGTCTGGAGTCCTTATTCAAGAAAACATCGCTCACCAGGAGCATGTCATTTATTACGTCAGCCAGACCTTGTCTGGACCACCCCTACGTTACCCATATGAGGAAAGACTAGCCCTTGTTGTGGTCTTTTCCATCCAAAAATTGTGACACTACATTTTGCTCAGTCATACCACAATTGTCGCCGACTCCAACCCCATGGTCTATCTCTTAAACCCACGGCTCCTGCAAGGTCACGTTGCTAAATGGGTAATTATCCTCCAGGAATATGACCTCACTTTCAGAACCCCTAAGAGCACTAAATCCCTCACGCTTTCCCAGCTCATCACCGATCTCCCCTCCCTTCTATCGTCCCCACAAATCTCCGATGAGTTACCCGACAATCACTTGTTCATCATCTCGTTTGATGACCCATGGTATGGTGATATTTTGTTATATGTTCGCACACAGAAGTTCCGACCCAACATCAGTCGTGCTGGACATCATCGTATCCGTCACCAGGCCTCTCGATATCTCCTCTTAGGTAATGTCCTTTACCGGCGAGGGGTTGACATGATTCTCCGTCGTTGCCTTACACACGAGGAAGCCAAACACATCCTCAATGACTGTCATAGCGGTGCCTGCGGCGGACATTTCTCTGGAATGGCCACCACCCAAAAGGTCATCCGCACCGGTTACTTCTGGCCCACACTCTTTACCGACTGCATCACAGCAGTCAAACATTGCCATAATTGTCAACTTTTTGCCCCCAAGGCCCGGACACCACCCGCTCCGTTACACCCAGTCGTCACCGTTGGTCCCTTTTGTATGTGGGCCATCGACTTCATGGAATGTAAACCCCCATCTGCCAACATCCATAAGTACATCATTGTCGTCGTTGATTACTTCACCAAATGGGCAGAAGCCATGCCCACCTTCAATTGTACAGCTGACACCGCTGCCCGTTTCTTTTTTAACCACGTTATCACTCGATTCGGGGTCCCCAAATAGTTGGTCTCAGACCATGGTTCACACTTCGAATATTCCCTTTGGCGCGAGTTATCCACCCTACTGAAGTTCGAACATCAGTACTCCTCTGCTTACTAACCCCAAGGGAATAGCCAAGTAGAGGCCATTAACAAAATTTTTAAAACCATCCTCCAATGCACTGTTGACCAGCATAAGTCCAATTGGCACCACATGTTATTCCCTGCCTTATGGGCTTACCGTACATCTACCAAAACCGCCACCGATTTTACCCCATTTCATTTAGTTCACGGTGTAGAGTCTGTCCTCCCCATCGAGTGTCAGATACCTACCTTACACATCACCATCGAGCTTCTCCCAGACACCTCTCCACTCGAGCAATGTCTACTATCACTAGAACAAGCTGATGAAGACCGTCGTGCCACTCTCCAGACCATTGAAGCCGCCATGAACCGCTCCAAAGCTGGTTACGACAAACATGTACACCCTCGAACTTTCCATGAAGGGGACCTCGTCCTCGCCTATGACCAAGCCGACGACAAAACTGGTAAAGGAAAGTTTGAATCCATGTGGAAAATCCCTTACATCGTGTAGACCTGCCTCGGCAATGGGGCATACATTTTAACTGACCCAGAAGGTCACCCTTTTCCCAACCCCCGTAATGGGTTGTATCTTAAACGCTTTTATCCCTAACTAAACCCGTGGCCCCATTAGTCCATATTGTACAGTTTGCTCTCTTTTTTGTTTTTCACCTTTTTTACCGCAATCTTACATTCATCATTTTTGCATGACCACAGATGGACCATCTTCCACCTCATTACATTGGCTTCGCCGATGGAGCAAGCTGCTGGTCTCCCAACCTAGCTTCTGTAGCATGGGTCTTATATTCCCCTTCACATGAATTGATTCACCTTGACGGAATATGTATAGGCGCTGCTACCAATAACCAGGCGGAGTATGATGCTGTAACCGGTCTCCTGACTGCTGCCCTCCATATGGGAATATGTCACCTTCATGTGTTCCTTGACTCCCAGCTACTTGTCTCCCAGCTCAACAACTGCTACCAGGTGCATGATCCCTGCCTCTTTAGAAAATTCCTGCACACAAAACAACTCAGCCGACAATTTGAATCCATAACATTCACCCATGTCCCAAGAGCTCAAAATAGTGTCGCATATCAAATGGCTAACAACATCCTAAATTGGCACATCAATCACACCATGTAAAACCTCCATCATGCATCATCATCCCATAACATCTCATCAAAAATATATAAAAACCCAAAAAAGATTGCAAGGGGCATCCAGCCTTGGAACGCGTGGTACCAGACCGCGTATTCCGACCCGAACCTCGTGGTCCCCGTCCGCGTGATCCAACCTGGAACCCACAGTCCATGGCCGCGTTTCCACCCCACAAACCCACGGTCCACCCCACGTGGACCCTACAAAAAATCCCCTGGGACCCACTACCCCCCCCCGAACCCAATGAAAATGCAGGTATGAGTTTGTTGGAATACCTGTAACTCCCCGGATTTGAAAATGGCTGGTCGGATCACCCAGAAACACCAACTCAGCCATGGTCCACTCTGATCACTAGTCAAAGTCAATAATTCGAAATAACACTTGTCATGTTGGACCCACTCACTATTTATAGTCCGTTGACTTTTTCTTGTTTTAGCCATTATGAACCGATACGGAGTCCCCTTTTCGAACCGTTTCCACCACTGGAATCAGCACGACGAGACCATCATGATGGTCAACTTGTTCTCTTATTTTTTCCACATCATTTTTTGAGCATTTTTAGACACCACTAGTCACCTCGATTTGCGTGCCACTTCGACTGCTCTCCGTTTTTGATATATTTCGTATCATCAGATTCATTTTTCCAAGCTCGTGATGATGCTTGAGATCATTTCTTGCTCTCACCCCCATACTTTTTGGGTATTTTTTTCAAAATGCCCCCGTCGCCTCGGTTTGCGTGCCACATCAATCGTTATCCGTTTTTGACACTTTTTATCGCTGGATTCATTTTTTCGAGCTCATGATGATGCTCGAGGTCATTTCTTGCTCTCACCTAGTACAATTTCAACATTGTGTCCCAACACCTTGCTGCCTCGATTAGCGCACCACATCGGCCGCCATCAGATTGTTCCACATTTTTACATGAGCCATTCACTCCTGTCATACTGCAATTATTTCGTTATTTTTCCACCATTAATTATCCCGAAAGGAGCCCCACTAGTGTTCCCCCCTACCCTCGTTCTTGGTCATCATCAATGTTCCTTGATTGAGCACTTCCTCCTTGCCTGGCCATTCCTTTTGTTTGGTATAATTTTATCCTTTTTTTGGGCCGAACAAGTCCTTTACGAAAAAGGCACGTAGGGAGTTTCTGTTAAGCTCTTTTTGACTCCTAAAACAATGAAAAGATCTCCAAGCAATCTTGCTTCCTTTCATGCTCCTTAAAGTACCTGAAAGGGCGTCTATCTAGTATAAGTTTAACCCTTTTCCGGACCTGGTAGACTAATTACGAAAAAGGAATACTCTAGTCACACCGGCTAGAAGAGTTCTTCATTGCATCCTTTTATGCTTCTTCGGGCCTTGGAGACTAACACACAAAAAAGCAACCCCATGGAGTCTTCTTATCGCTTTCAGACTCTCTAAAATTGAAAGCAACCACGAGCATGAACTGTCCTGGGCTCCTACAAATCCACACGACAGTACCATTCCATTATTTCAGAGTCTTCTTATCGCTTTCAGACTCCTTAAAATTGAAAGCAATCACGAGCATGAACTGTCCCGGGCTCGTATAAATCCACACGACAGTACCATTTTACACACACTTCTTCTAGTTCCTTAACCCGTGAAGAAGTACCCCCGTGCCTCTTGGCACTATGATAGATCATCTCGGTAGCACCCCCAATTAGGTCACCTTTGTTTAGAGTAATCTGTAGTCTCCTTCCATTTTACACCAGTTTGAGTATCCATCATCCCAGTCACTATCCTCGATCCAGTACAGCTATGATCCCTTTCCCACCAGTCCGTTTCATATGCTGCCCAATCGTCCCCACCATCATACTCTGAACAAAGGAAGTTTGAGTCAACCCACTCTACTTGCCCAGTTATCCCCCATAGTATGTTAGTCCTACCTTTAGTACTCTCACACTTCGGTTCTCCACCTCGTGCTCCTATCAAGGAAACATCATTGCCTTTCTAGTTGCAGGTCTCCCTCTGTCGACGACAACCCCTCTATTCTAGAGGATAGACCCAGAGGTCCCTGTGCCTTGGACCCATCACCATCTGTGGTGAGTTCCTACGGACCATTCTGAGAGGAGTCATCATTGCCTCTCTGAGTGGTTGTTTCTCACATGCTCGACTTCAACACCTTGATCGCATCGTTGAGAATCGTGCAGGGTTTATATCCCTTCAGTTATTGGTCAAAGACCCCGGATTTCCCCCAACTCTAGCACATTGGTGAGTCACTTCAAAATGCCCAGTTATATGTTCCCGTGGATGTCCGGGTTGCGTTGGCTATTGTATTCGAAAGCCATCCAGTTATATGCTTCCTTGAGTATCCAGTTCAGTTCCAGTTTAGTGTACCATTGAGGATATGACTCCCCGTCACTATGCTCCAGCAGCTCATCAGCTCCTCTAGTACCCCACTCAGTAGCACTGTTGTTATTCCAGTGTATCAATTCTTCAGCTCAGACATGGTCAGCCCAGTAGTATGTCCCAGATTTGTGTCCCCTCTAGACCCTTATGATGTACACAGTGGTTCTCTATGTATCCTACAGGTCCCCCTTTTTTCGGGCCTCACTGTTATTTTTTGTGTATCTTGATACGAGCATGGGTATGCTCACCTCGCCCATATATTGAGAATCTTCCTCATTCATTATTTGAGGCCATGTATATTTCAGGTCCCCATATTTTGGACCCCATTGTTATTATTATTCTAGATCTTGATACGAGCATGGGAATGCCCGCCTTGTCCATATGTTCAGATTATTCGTCATTCATTATTGAGGTCATGTACTTTCAGTTTTTGCAGTTTTTTCGGGACCGTTGTTCCGGGCTCTAGTTTGTTTCTTCTGTTCTCCACATCCCAGGAAAACCATACAAGACTTATGATGTCTATCGGCCATACGATGAGCTCCTGCCCTCACACATTAGGGGGCAATTTGTTAACACCCAAAAAGTGCTCACTACCTCATCTACCCCATTGCATGACTTATTTGTCCATATTTCCTACCATAAAAGCCTCCAAAAGGCCACAAAACCATTAAAAAAGCCTCCAAAAGGCCAAAAAAAACCCTTTTTCCCCCAAAATAATCCAAAATTCCTCCAAAATAGCAAAAACCCTCTAAAAAGGGAATAAAAAATATAAAACAAAGAGGAACAAGAGGGAAAAAGGAGGAAAAAACCCTATACAGCTGACCTAAACCATATGGTTCCCAAAACCATGGGCCATCACTCCACCACTAAAAACCTATAAATAGGTGATGGAGGCCCCTCATTTCATATCCACAGTCAAATACACCCTTACTCTGCCAAAATCACTCTTGAAACCCTAGCTCACCCTTGAGCTACTTTCACCCTTGAGTGCCCCTTTGGCCCATTTCCACCCTTTGGAGAAAGAGAAAGGAGCAAAGCTGGAAGCTTGGAAGCAACCCTCCTAGACTGCTGCAAGAGCTTTACCAACCTTCACATTGGAGGTATAATTAATACAAAAACCCTTTTTATTATTTTGTCTTTTCTGTTTTATGCACATGTTTAGAATAATTACCATTTTACTGTATTATCTTTCATTTAATGTTTTCTGAACTGCTACTAAGGAGTCCCTTCTCCTTAGTAGGTGCTCATTTGCACAAGCTAGGGTGAAAACCCTAGCTACAATGAGTCTCAGGTCCTGGAAATTTGTTTGTAGCACATGTGAGGAATCAATGGCCTATCTCAATTACCGGCCATAAACCATGTTGGGAACCCCACAGGTTGATGTTGGATATCTCTTGTGTTCTGGTACTAAATTTATCAGCAAGTTTGGGTGTTGTAAATTCTCATCCAAGACTTATGTGGACCTCAGCTGCCAAGTGGGCTTCCATTGTTCCGTATAATCTTCCCAGCTCATTTCATCATCAATGTATCTGCAGAAGTCACTTCCTTCATACCATTCTGTTATCATCATCAAACAACTGGGGGATGCAATCCCATATTTATCTTGTAGATGTTCTCTTGTGAGAAAATATGCAATACAATTTTGGGTTTTTTTTATGTGCTTGATTTCAAACTCATATTGAGAAAACATGGCCTACCATCTGGCGAACTTGGCTTTGGCAATGGAGTTTCTGATTGGATTTTCTAGGACAAATTTCATTGCCTAGCTATCTATTCTGATCAGGAACTTCTTATTCATTAAGTGTATTTCAAACTTTTGGATGGCATTCAAACATGCCTTAATCTCTTTGTCAATAGTATGATACTTTCTTTGGGCATCATTCCATAGTCCTGATGCATACTAGACTACTTCTTCATCAATGTCGTTGCAATCTCTTCGACATTGTTTCAGGACTTCTCCCCATCCTTCTTGTGATGCATCTGTCTCCAAGATCTTCATTAGACTTTCATCTATTATGTGTAAAACAGGGAGAGTCTTTACCTTGGATTTTATCCTCTTGACTACTTCTGTATGATTATGTGTCCATGGTGGAGGATTTGTTCCCAGTCATTTATTTAACAGCTTCCTATCTTGTGCACAATTTTCATAATATGATGTTACATAATTCATGCAGCCTAGGAATCTGTGCAATTGTTTTTTGTCTACAATGACATCTTGGAATTTATCAGCAAAGTCAACAGCATGTTGTTGAACTTCAATCTTTCCATTCTTTATTTTTTTCCCTAGGAACTCGATCGTTGTTTGGAATAGTTTCATCTTTTTCTCAGATAGCACAAATCCGTTCTTGTATAGGACATGGAGCAAGGTCCTAAGGTGCTTCATATGCTCGTCAACAGATTTTGAAAATACAAGAATATCATCAATGTAGACCATGAGCCAATCCTATATGGTTCCAACACAAATTCCATGATTCTTTGAAATTCTGAAGGGGCATTTTTTAATACAAAAGGCATTACCTTCCATTCGTATTGTCTGTGTGGAACATTGAAGGCTGTCTTGAACTGGTCTTCTGGTTTGATTCCAATCTGCTAGAAGCCAGATTTTAGGTTGAACTTGGAGAATATCTTTGCTCCTGCAATTCTCTTGATCAGATCAGATTTGTTTGGGACTGGATACCTCACCCATTCCAGGGCATTATTGAGCGGCTTGTAATTGATCACCATTCTTGGTACTTCACGAAGTTGTTTAGAGTATTTATTTACATAGAAGGCTGAACAAGACCATGGGCTTCTTGAATGCTTTATAAGTCCTTTACTAAGCAAGTCCTGGATTTCCTTTCTGCAAAGACTTCAGTATTCCTTGTTCATGGCGATTGCTCTGCTTCTGCTTGGATTCCCTTGGTACCCTTCCTTATATTTTAGGTTTACCCAAAATTGCTTTCTATGCCAGAATGCATTAGGAGTGGTATGGCATACTAACCAACATATTCTTTTCTGATTTCTTCAATCTTTTTCTGCCTCTCAGGAGCCTTCAATTCATCCTCAATCATGTGTGAGTGTTCATCCCTTTTTATGCCCCTGATTTGATCTCCCTTTTCTTCGATTTGGGCCTTGAAATGCTTCATAGTATCAAATTCTAAGTTCCATATGGAATGTCTAATTTCTTCTGTAGATACTAGTGGGAGAAAAATCTGCTTTTTCCTTATAGTAAAATGGTGTCCAATTTTCCCTTTATCATCATAATTTACTCCATGAGGGATGGTGGTTAACAACATACTAGTTCCTATTACACACTCTTGTGCAAAGTCATCTTCTACTAGTAAGAAAATACAATCTATATAGAAATTTCCAAGGCATACCTTTCCATGGCTGGTCTTATATTCTACTGCTTGTCTTCCTCCAGAACCTTTGACTGGAGCTTGGCATGGTTCCCAGTAATTTGGGTCAACATACTTCCCCTTGAGAAAACACATGTCTGCTCCTGAGTCGATCAATGCTAGCATCATTATGTTATATTCATGTACTTTGATCTGTAATTTTACTACTGTCTTCTGGTGGACAACCATCATGAGATGCATTTCATCTTCTTGCCATGGTAGCTCTGGTTGAGACATTTATGCTTGTCCTTTCAGCTTCTCAACTGTAACTCTGAGCTCTTTGAGTTCTTGCACTAATTTCAGGTGTTCCTTATGAAGTGTTGCCAAATATATTTTTTGTGGCTCTTGGTGCATCTTTGTAACGAGGGGGTAGACATTTTTCTCCATACTAGGCAGGTTTGCGGCCTTCCATGTCCACTTGTTGTCTTCCTTATCTGAGCCCTCATGTTCTTCTTCTTCTTAATCATGTACATATTTTCTTCTAAATTTTTCTCTAGCACCGTTTATTCCTTTTCCTTTTCGATCATCAAGGAAAATTTTATTAAAGTTGTTCACCAGTTCATAGAAAAGAGGATTACAACCATTTTCTTAATGCTACAAGCTCCTTCCGACAAGCCATGCAAAAGATCCTAGAGAGAAGTGGTTGTTCCTCAAGCTAGAGTATTAGATCTATTGAGCTTGATTTCACCAGCATAAGAGTACCATAGACTTCCTCCCTCTAGGATGGGAATGAGCTTCATTTAAATAGGACTAAGTGGATAGGGTATGGATAGGATAGGTTGAGATATGATAGGAAAGGCTTAAGGGATCCTTCCAAGGTGTTAGGAATCGAGTGCCAGCTCTCCCAAGAGGTCAGGGATAGGGTCCCAAGTCAGCAAGCTTTGAGAAGGGGCTCGAAGGGATATTTTTGTCCATTAACTAACATCAGTACACCCTTCAATAGAGAAAGTTGCGACGTCGCATGCTGCATGAGTGCAACCTGCGACGTCCTCTCAAAACCTAGTACAAATGGGTACAAATCCTTCCAGGTCAATCACTCAGTCAAGGTAACTCCAAGGGTGTATACATTGAATCTCATGATGGGAATATTTTAGGTGTACCGGAATGCCCCCCAAAGCATGAAGTTGTTGAAGATAGATAGGTGAAGTGCTTTGAAAGAAGGAATGGAAATGGACTTGTCGGATGAAGGACACTGCTATAGTACAACTGACTCTGAGTACACAGTCTCAAATGACTCACAACATGGCTGCCAACCAATACAATGCAGATCCATGGTGGTAATGACCAACTGAACACAATCATGGCTACTAGACACAAGCATAGATCCATGATGAGATATAACACAGCCACAACCAATACAAAAGTGGATTCGTGTAATATGACTCAATACAAACTCCATCGCAACCTGGGTAAAACATGACTCCCAGGGTCTTCAAGCTGAACCCGCACTGATACGAATCTATCCATGTGATTACAAAGGTCTTGACGTCGAACATGGTAGAAATCACTTGATTACCGGTCATTGATGTAAACCATTAACAAGCGCAAGGGAGATCACCATTAATGTCAATGATTCCCAAGGTATCACAGTACATATCATCAAGCATGAATAAGTGATTTGAAGTCGAACACATGATGAAATATTCCAATCAAGAGTCAATAATGTAAACTCATGTTGAAAGCGAGGTAACCTGCCATTGAGGCATGCAGGGCCAAGGTACTTGGTTGGTTTCTAGATTCAACCCTCGGATGATGAGTTGATGTCAACAAGGATGAATCCGTCGAAGGAGGGCCATGATTAATCCCCCATCAATCGACGCGAAACAAGACAAAGGACGTGTAGAGTAGATCGGAGGGTATAGTAACATGCAAGAATGACTCAAAGTAGACCGTCATGGTGACGGGTGCACTGATTGCAGATGATGAATGACGGATGTATTCTCGAACATGGGCATGGCATGACTTGGCAGTATTGACATGATGATTCCAACACTAACTTCTAATGCGACTGATGAGGGAAACTTTCTTTGAATGACTCAAAAGAGTAACAAGACTCAAGAAGTAAGCTGAACTCGAGGACAAACAGATGATCCAAGTATTGTATGCAAATGCAGATGAGTGCCATGTTCAAGAATCACTACGTACTGCCACTGACAAAGTATGTAACATAAAAGCCTTCCTTTTCCCCATCATGAATGATGAGTTCCTCATGTGTTTTTTATGAGCTTGATGAGGGTAACCAAATGCTTGGTATAGCTCCTCTCATAGATGAGTCCAATACCAAATATTTTTTGAACCTGGGATAGGAGAGGTCCGTCCCATGATGGGCCCTTCAATGTAAGAGTTTAATGAGTCCATAGAAGGTCAAATCGGTTTTCATTTCATGTTTAGAGAGTCTGAAAAGAACTAAAGAAGACTCCAACGGTCCTTTTTCGTAAAGCTAGCCTCATCGCCTGAAAAAGGGTAAAACAACGTGGGAGAGGACTCTTCCAGTCATGATTGGCTGGAGTATACCTTTTTTGTAAGAGGTGCCCCCTGGTCCGAAAAAGGGGGTAAACGATCACCAGGAAGACGACAATTCAAATACTTTAACAAGCGTGAACATGACAAGTTCGCTTGGCAATATTTTGGTTTTTCGAGAGCCTGAAAAGAGCTTAAAGGTAGAATCTGGGGGGTATCCTTTTCCATAGGAGTTTAACGAGCCCAGAAAAGTGATAAATCGTAACTCAATACTTATTCTCATAGTTTCAAGAGCACGAGAACAAACAAAGAGTAAGCTCATCATCATAAAATAATTACAATCTAACCGTTGCAAAATAATGACAAAACTTTCAAGGGAGTGTTCATACATGAAATGACCGTTGTAATGTGAGAAACGACACAAAAGACCACTTAACAACTCCTGCATACTTGGAAACTAGATCAAATAGTCAACTGATATTCCAAATATGACCAAATATTATTAAAACTATAGCAAATTGTAATGTCCCCATTTTGACCCCCTTTGTATTAAATCATAAATGATGTAAATATTGTAAATTGATCATGGTGAGGAGCTCAAGGCAAAGGCCCCACCATTGATTTAGCATTTTATGTATCGGCAATTAAAAATAGATGCCTATGGTTCTTGTGCGAGATGGGCACAATATAAGTAAGACATCATGTAAATATCAATTTTAATGGAAAAAGACCCACAACTGGCTATGCTATGCAACAAAGAGATGGGGCATGATTCTACAAGGAATAGGGAGAGGAAATAACCAAACCCTTGAGCCACTAGGGTCATCCCATGTGTCAATAAGAAAACCCATGAACTCTTAACAACCCATTTTGTCTCATGCACCCAATCATTTAATTCTTCCAAAGATTGGTTGGGGCAATTAATGTCTTGGGATTGGAGAAGTATGGCAGTCGAATTTTCGTGCATGGGCAAGCCACCAACCTGAAAATCGTATTTTTTGGCTTGCTGGGCAAGAAAAACCCCCACGAAATGCTTCCTAAGGCAATTCTTCAGCCATTACGTTCTTCCTCTCACGCAGTCTGAGCCCACTGGAATTTAGCGTCACGTTTTTCACCATAACCCTGCATTTTTCCATGCCCAGGAACTCGTTTTGGTATTGTGCAGTAGCTGGGGAAGGAGGGACGCGAATTGGGACTGAGGGAGAGGTCATTTTTTCCCATGGGGCATTTTTCTGGAATGGGTCTTACTCTCCTAGTCGAATTTTCCTAGTTGCCAATTCGTTTTGAGTCTACCCACGTTTTTCTGAAGCTCAAGAACCCCATCTCATGCATCCCACTATTGAACATTTTTCCCCATGCTCAGCAAGTGTAGTTTTGTTGTTATGTGCCTCCTTGTTAGATTGAACCTGTAAGCAAGAAACTGGAGTGGTAGTGGACAGAATTGGCTTGATAAACCTAGTGTAGGGAGTAACCTCTCAAGAGGATCAAGAGGGCTAGCTACTTTTCTATGCACACCCTGAGAGCACTAGAAAGGAAGGTATGGCTTGAGGGACTATGTGGCAGTGAAGAGAATACTTCCTGGTGTTGGGTGTGTAAGCATTGTGAGGGCCAAGCTGAATGGATCTGGGAGGGGTACCCATAGCTCTGTGGTTGAGCTCACTAGCTTAGCAATTCTTCCTTCCCATTCCTAGTAGCTTGATAAACCCAATTGCATATTGGCTTGGCTCATCTTGGTGTATGCTTGGCTATGTGTGAGTCTGTTGTTCCCTGGTTCCTTGTAGTAGTCATGCCCAGCTCAGGGGTGGCAGTTGTATCAAGGGGTTGATAAGCACAACTGGCCTATGGTTGGGTGGAATGTTGCAGTTGCATAGCCAGTTGCTTGGGACTACCTTATTGAGATAAGTATTCTCTTGTGTTAAATTTGCAATTATCATTGGATGAATATTGGAATGAATGATGGATGTGCTAATGAATTTACTTCCGCTGTGTTTTTAAAAGTATATGCATTTCCATATGATCTTTTATAATTCTGCAAAGGACTTTATTTAATGGCTATCACAGAAATATTGAATGTATGTTAGATATCAACAGGATTTACTTAACTTCCGTTGTGTTTCTATAGCATGCACATGTACATGTCTTTGTATCAATAAGTTTAATTAATGGATATGGGGCTAATTTCCCGGATTGAGCACCACGTCCTCTCTATCCTGTTGGTATGCTAGGAGGGGACATTACACAAATGACCTCAAAGCATCAAATATTTGAAAAAGGAATATTCTATTTCATTTATAAATAGAAAAATGGGTCAAATATAGTCACCATTGTTTCATTTGCCAATTTGGGAGAAGAAGTGCCAATTTGGAGCCAAATATTCACTTGTCGATTCCGGGAGCCATGAGCCACAATTTCACCCACCTTCTGGAGAAGATAAGCCTAAACTTCATCTAGCAAAATTGTAGTGGATTACATTTTTATTTTAGGTCCATTTTTTAGGTTTTTTTATGGTTTTATGGAGGGCTATTGTGCCCTCGGCTCGTCGCAGTTTTCCCTTTCGGGAACTACGACGAGATCGACTCAGTGCAAGTCCTGAAAACGTGGAGCGCGATATCATCGCACTATGTGCAATAGCACAGTGTGACGACGAAAACGTATATCCCAACCATCAAATTAAACCCAAAAGGTGGATTTCCTGTGGTTGAAGTGAGGTCTAACAGTCTTAAAATGCTCACTTTGGCAGGTTGATAGCAAGCAAACATGGTACTAGAGTGGCGGGAAAGAGAACACAAGGTGGAAGATGTACAAGTTGCTAATGATCCACAGTGCGTAAATGCTTTGAGAAACTGTGGTTTGCTCAAGTTCTTTGAGATTCAGGGCATGAGGGCCCAAATCCCACTACTGTCACATATGCTCCGATGCTAGGATGCGGCCTAGCAACACTTTGTGATCAGTGATCACATTCTCACTATAGATGTTGAGGACATCTATTTTCTTATAGGTTTGTCCCAAAGAGGGGACCCTGTAGTTCTTACTGGATCATGAGCCAGTGATCGCACTGTCAATGACATGGTGACGAAGCATTGCACTACTCATGCTCGATCCTCTAGTGGAAAGATTCCCATTAAGTATGTCATAAACCTCCCACTGTGTGCCATATTATTCACTATTACTAGAGTGGCGGGGAGCCAAGCCCCACACATGGCCACTCGAGCTCAAATGCTCTATGCAGAGGACTGTATGTCCCCCAAGATCTTCAACTGGTGTGAGGGTCTCCTCGCAAACATCTAAGCTCAGCTGACCAAGTTTCGATGGGGAGAGCTCAAGCAGTTTGAGTACGGATCGATAGTGATATCGTTCCTCTTGGAGCGGGTCCCTCTCTTACACCTACAGGTACAACTGGATGACAGGGATCCTAGGGATCCTCACATGCTTAGATGGGAAGAGGTGATGGCCCGTCATGGTGGGGGTCCTATCATCAGCTTTGGTGTCGAGTTATTCAGCTAGCTGGAAGGCCAAATGATCATGTTTGAGGACTACTAGTACGGCGGTATGGATTTCAGAGAGGATCCAGACTTAGTGTTGCCCGAGGGTACAGCATGGGGAGACATCGGTAAGAACAAAACCCTTGTATTTTTTAGTTTTGTATATTTATGATTTTTTGTTGTTGTTGTAGTGCTAGCAAGTATATAACATGTGTGTGTATATGTGGGTCCCATACAGCCCGTAGGAGTCTTCCGGCAAGGAGAGATAGAGGTGGGGAAGCAGTTGTGCCCCCAGGTGATCATGCTTCCATCGTGGAGATGGAGGATGTGTACAGGAACTTATCCCAACTGACAGTGGATGTTCCTGAGCTAGCAGTAGACGACTTACCGAGACCTATGCAGAGGTCCAGAGTTGGAGCATTTGTACGCTTCAACGCCTTACTCCGCAAGGTAGCGAGGACAGTGGAGTGCTTCCATTCTCAGCGATAGAGAGTTGTCCGTCCTAGGGGTGTACGAGCCAGGCGTCAGGCCTGATGACGTTATATTTATACTTGTACTGAGAGCTTAGAGGCCTCATATTTTGTACTACTGAAAGCTATGAGGCTTCATATTTTGCAGAGACTTACTGAAAGCCATCATGCTTCAGATTTTTGTACCAGCACTACTTTTGATGTTATATATATACAAACATTCCCGACAATTTATACATTATGTGTTTTAAAAATGACAAATGATGTGATCTTGTCCATATGCTTTGCTTTTTATACAGTGCATTCTTTACATGTTGTGAATGCTTTTACATGTTATGAGTATTATGTGTGTGCAATGTACCAATCTAAAATGAAGTTGGCCATTGAGTCAGCAACTGTGTTTAACTCTTGTGGAATGTGCAGGTACTGAATGGATTCAAATGACCTTTCCAGGAGACGAACTCGTCTAAAAATACGGAGTAGGGTAGGATCACAGATAGCGTAGACCCGGTTAAGATGGGAGACCACTAATTGAGAATCCATGTGGATGAATGACAATTGTTGATTTATATGTAACTTCGGAATGTATTTCATATATATGTATATTGTATTCCTATAGAGATGTTATTATTCCTCTATACGGAAATGTCGTCATTTATATTGTAAGTGTCGTAACTTATACTTGATGGGTTATTAGACCACCTTGTTAGGGTCGGCCCTGTATAAGTCATGTGGGTCGAAGGATTATTAGACCACCCTATTGGGGGTCGGCCATGTGGGTCAAAGGGTTATTAGACCACCAAGTGTGGGGTCGGCCCAAATTAAGTTAACCATGGGTTAAGCTAGACATGTAGGCCCCATTAGTTTATTGGGCAGGATAGAACAAGTATAAATAAAGATAGGGAGATCTCTATTTGATCATTCATTCACACACTTCTCTCATTTGGAAAGTGGAACACTTGTGAGGAGGAGGATCTGCTGCTAGGAGAAGACTATCTCTTGTATTTTGGTTGTATCATTGCTCTATCTATCTCTGAGGAAGTTATTGGGGTTTTTCACCTTTATGGTTTTCCCCAAGTAAACTCTGTGTCTCTTGTGTGCTTGGATTATTGTGTCCATGATTGATATGCTGTAGCTTTGTTGTACATGATGTTCTCTCAGTTAATATCCTAGATCCGATTGAAGTAAATTCTGAAAATTTAACATGGTATCAGAGCTAGCCTAAAAGAAGGCATGATATGGCATGTATGACACTTGTTGCACTTACGATGGTAGGGCTTGATATAGAAAAAACCATTCATCGTAGAACTTTCGCTATAAATCCATTTTGGAGAATTTTTCAGATCTAAAACTTTTACAGGTCAAATATCAGATCCCCATGTACCTTGTGTCCAAATTAAAACCTCTAATTCGTTGTACTTTGTGATTTATGATCTGTACAATATAGGGTTTCTGCCTCTTCCAGATCTGAGTCAAAATCAATTGACCTTGGGAAAAAGGTCATAACTTGGGCTAGGAAGCTCCAAATGAAATTTCGTAAAAAGTGACAGGTAATACACAGATTGTACTATCTCAAGAAAACTGTCCAGAGGCCGAAGTTGAACCAGTGACACATGGAACGCCGTACAAGTTCACTCTCCGGTTGTATCCCATAAACAGGCCACATTGCGACACTTGGCATAACTCTCTCTCAGAGAATCCAATTGAGGTCAGACCTATCGGGATGTAAATATGAGAGGTCATGCTACCACATAAAAAAATTACAGACCCTGTGGATAGAAAAGTGTGGAGTTACACCAGAAACAATCAGGTACATATTTCTGTCAAAACAGAATTATTGTTTAGCACCTTCATTCATGGCTTCCGGATTTTAGGGTTTCGGAGAAAGTTGGAATTTTTGTAATCGAAGTCTACCGCTGAATGCTACTCATAAAAATAGAAATTTAGAGACCAAGATAAGAATTTTTGGTTGGGTAGAAGACCAGGCTTGATCAGACCCTAATTCGGGACTTTGATTGGAAAAGTGGAAAATGAGGGCTTCTGTAAAAATGGGAATTTTTGAAATATGTGACCACGGCTGGAAGCTCCTCAGAAAAATAGAAGCTTAGAGCTTTGGATCAAACCTTTTGATTGGGAAGAAGAGTGGGCTTCATCAAACCCTAGTTCGGGGTCACGTCTAGTGAATCCAAAAATTTCAAAGGCAAATTTGAGTGGTGAAACTTTGTAGTTTTCAAATTCTGAGTATACCAACTTGATCAGCTCATCAAGGCGCATCTTTCTATCCTTTCAGAAGTTTGAATTTTTGGAGTTTCTCTGACAAACCCTAATCCAGCTCCAGATCCAGTTCTTGCAAATCAAGTGGATTGGGTTAATCCTAGAAGAAGATGGATTGATCACCTGCATAAGTGAAGAAGTTCTTGTTTCAGAGGGAGATGAGGCTAAGGCCTTACATAAGAATATTACAAGCGATCTCGACAGGTATGACTCATCGAGGTATGTTTCGAGATTTGTTCATGATTAAGTTTATGGTATGTTTGTCTTCATATTATTACGGTTAGTACAATCTTGATTTTAGATTTGTCGTATCACCTTAACAAAATTATGAATGCATCATAGAAGATATTCATCGATTAGGGTGTTGACACTTATGATTGTACTAATGCATTATGGTGTTGTATGAGGTTTATGTTGTCTGCTAACATGAAAGGTACACCAAGAAAGACAAATCATGTTCTAGTTCAAGAACATATGATCATGATGACATGAAGACAAAGATTCATTCATTGTCATGGATCACTTAGAAGATCTACTTACGAGGTATGTATAACTTGGTTCTACAATGGATAACTTATGAGACATGAAGGTTACTAGCACAAGTCATTGAAGAGAACCAGAAGACATTATGCGGGTATGCTAGACATAACTAGCTAGCATGCTAATACAGGTATGTTTTTCCTATATCAAGCTAGAATCCTGCCTTGTGTTAGGATCTTGTATTGTTGTGTTGTTGATAATGATTATTCATGAAGTCATAGGTTTGAATAGTCATGGTTGTATGCATATTATGTGTCTTACCATAATTGATGATATGACTAACCATAAGAGTCCTATATAAACCTTGAAATACTTATTATTTCTGTTTGAAATGATCATGACTTTACATGCTTAAGATTATTGTGTTTTGATAGTATTAAGAATATACTAATGAATGTATGATTATGTATGAGACTTCAATGATAACACAATGATGATACTAATAAGCATGCATAGTGATTAAGGATGGATATAAGTTCAAGGACAGGAAATCCAGGAAGCAAAGATCAAGAAGGAGCACACTTCAGTAGTTTCTGCAAGGATTCATATATTCAGAGGGAGTTGACCACTTCTCACAATCCACATCAGAATGGAGTTGCAAAGATTCAAAGGGAGTCCACCTAGCAACCAAACAAAGATAAGTATTTGAATTGTCATTTCTTACATAATGTTATTCAATGATGTATATGCTTATGTTCCTAGAATTAGGTTGTGTATTATGCATAGTTGCATTGATGAACAGTATACTACTAATATACATGGGTAAGTGGCCTATGGGACTGTACAACATTCCATTGCTACTTATCTAGAATGAAACCTCTTTGCTGACATGTTAGGAGTTGTGCACACTCTTAACAATGTTCTGGTAGAGATTGGAAGGCATCTAGAAAGTTACGGAATATGGATAAATGTTGTATTGAAGCATTGGCTAAGACAATTGCATGACTGTATGACATATTTATTTATGTGTAAGAATTTGTTCTGAAAACTATAAGATGTTTTCTAATCATGCAATTTAACTTGTTGTGTAGGAAAGATCGTATACCATCACCTACAAAAGAAGGACTACAACATTTGTTTAGCAACAAAGTTATCTATTGAAAATATTGAAGATATTGAAGTTCCCAGGATCTAGGAAGAATGCCATGATCGAGGAGTATCAGTCGATCATGAAGATGTTTGGGATGTAGTCCCAAGACCTGAAGGGGAGTCTGTAGTGAATTCCAAGTGGATCTATAAGATCAAACATGTTGCAGATGGCAGCATAGAAAAATACAAAGCAAGTGATGAAGTAGACGATACACCAAATAGATTTCAAGACAGCTTTCTTGAATGGTGTAGTCAAGGAAGTATATGTGGAGCAGCCACTTGGTTCTAAGACACATGACAAGGAGTCATATATGTACAGAACTTGGTATGGTAGGATAGACAGCTTTCTATCCAGTTTGTACTTTACCAAGAGTAAAGTGGATTCCAACCTTTACTACAAGGTTGAGGAAGGAAATCCAATGATACTACTTTTGTATATGGATGACCTGTTTATTACAGGTGAAGATAGATTGATTGCCGACATGCAGTGGAAGCTTGCTTCCGAGTTCGATATGAAGGACTTAGGGATGATGCACTATTTCCTAGGTATGGAGGTGTGGCAGAGTACAGATGGGATCTTCCTTAGACAAGGGAAGTATACTGTAGATATCCTGAAGAGGTTCAAGATGATGGATTGCAAGGCCATGGCCACACCTATGGCATCGAATCTGAAGCTTCTATGTGATGCTTCATCTGAGTTGGTTGATGTCTCCATGTATCGTCAGATGATTAGGTCCTTGATGTACCTGAAAAACATGAGACCAGATATTTGCTTTGCGGTGAACACATTGAGCCAGTTCCTGACGGATTCGAGGAGTGTTCACCTAGTTACTGTAAAGCATATTCTGAGGTACCCAAAGGGTACAGTTGATTGTGGGCTCAGGTATGAAGCAAATCAAAAGTTTAACCTGCAAGGTTATGTTTATTTAGATTGGGTAGGCAGTGCTGAAGATAGGAAGAGCACATCTGGGTAGCTGCTTCAGTATGGGATCAAGTGTGATCTCTTGGTTTAGCAGGAAGTAGTCCTGCGTAGCATTGAGTACAGCCGAGGCAGAGTATGTTGCAACCTGTTTGGATAGTTGTGAGGCAATATGGCTTCGAAAGCTACTGTCTAAGTTATTTGATCTCTCGTTGGATGCTACTGGTATCTTATGTGATAACCAGAGTTGCATGAAGTTTTCTAAGAACCCAGTGTTTCACGACAGGTCGAAACACATAGAGATCAAATATCACTATATCAGGGACATGGTGCAGAGAGGAGCAGTGAAGCTCCTGTATGTTGCGATGGACGACCATATTGCTGGTGTGCTGACGAAACCACTAGCCAGAGTGAAGTTCGAGTACTTCAGAGAGAGGCTTGGTGTTCTTCAGATTGATGACACTTCGAGGAAGAAGTGATGGACACATTTGCAAAAGCCATTCCAAGCATGTTGGAAGGAGGATCCTTCACATGGTTGTGGATGTAAGCATTGGATGATGAGCATCAGGATGATGCTCCCATTACTGCTCTATATATACATCAGGAGGATGCTGGATATGATCAGTTGGATCATTTATATGTATATGTATGTACGCATCATGTTGGATGTTGGATATGATCGGTTGGATCATTTGTATGTATTTTGTATATGCATCATGTTGGATGCTTGGACCATGTATCTGTATATGTATCAGGTGGATACATTGTATGATCAGGTAGATCATGTATGTTGATATGTATCATGTATGATCAGGTGGATCATGTATTTGTATTTGTATCAGGTGGATACATTGTATGATTAGGTGGATCATGTATGATGATATGTATCAGGTAGCTACTTGTTATGCATTAGGTAGATGCATGATATGATCAGGATGATCGTGGAAGACGAGCTTCAGGATGTTGCTCCAGATGACTTGCAGCACGATGTTGCAGTGATGATGATCAAGATGATCATGTATACATCAGGATGATGTATGATGAGTATCGGGATGATACTCTATGGTCGTGGATCAGGTTGTGCAGATGAGCATATAATTTGGCCCTGGGAGATTTGCAGATAGTCTTTCGAGGTTTTTCCTATGGTATGTAATTTGGCCCTGGGATATCTGGAAAATGCTCTTTCGAGGTTTTGCTCTGGAAGGACATATAATTTGGCCCTGGGAGATCTGCAGATAGTCTTTCGAGGTTTTGCCTACGGCATATAATCTGGCCCTGAGATATCTAGCAGATGCTCTTTCGACGTTTTGTCCTATGGCATATAATCTGTCCATGGGAGATCCTATAGGTAGAGTTGTGTGCTCGTAACAGCCTGGGATTCTCTTGCGAGGTTTTTCCATGACCACATATAATCTGTCCCTAGGAGCTCCTATACGTAGAGTTGTGTGCTCGTAACAACCTGGGATGATCTTGCGAGGTTCTATGGTGACCATATATAATCTATCCCTGGGAGATCCTATAGGTAGAGTTGTGTGCTCGTAATAGCCTGGGATGCTCTTGCGAGGTTTTATGGTGAGGTCACATATAATATGGCCCTGGGAGATCCTACAGGTCAGATTTGTGTACCCGTAACATCCTGGGATGCTCTCTCGAGGTTTTGTGACGCACGTAATAAGTCCTGAGATTTCCACAGTATGGCCAGTGAGGATGAAGACCTACAGGTGGTGGGCCTACATCCAGTATGAAAAAGGACTGGCTCTGTAGAACTTCCTATGACGAGTAGATTTAGAGATTGATTGAGATAGCAGTAGCAGTGACGATGATGATGATTCGAGGATGATGATTCGCTGATGATGATCCAGAGAAGAAGACTTGTGCTTGCAGATATGTGTCGAGAAATACCTTCCTAGTTAAGAGGGAGTGTTGATGTATATGTAACTTTAGAATGTATTTCATATATATGTATATTGTATTCCTATAGAGATGTTATTATTCCTCTATACGGAAGTGTCGTCATTTATATTATAAGTGTCGTAACTTATACTTGATGGGTTATTAGACCACCTTGTTGGGGTTGTCCCTGTATAAGTCATGTGGGTCGAAGGATTATTAGACCACCCTATTGGGGGTTGGCCATGTGGGTCAAAGGGTTATTAGACCACCAAGTGTGGGGTTAGCCCGGATTAACTTAACCATGGGTTAAGCTAGACATGTAGGCCCCATTAGTTTATTGGGCAGGACAGAACAAGTATAAATAGAGATCGGGAGATCTCTATTTGATCATTCATTCACACACTTCTCTCATTCAGAAAGTGGCACACTTGTGAGGAGGAGGCTCTACTACTAGGAGAAGACAATCTCTTGTATTCTGGCTGTATCATTGCTCTATCTATCTCTGAGGAAGTTATTGGGGTTTTTCACCTTTATGGTTTTCCCCAAGTAAACTCTTTGTCTCTTGTGTGGTTGCATTATTGTGTCCATGATTGATATGCTGTAGATTTGTTGTACATGTTGTTCTCTCAGTTAAGATCCTAGATCATATTGAAGTAAATTCTAAAAATTTAACAACAATGTGGTTCATACCCAAGGAAATAGCATCAGTTAGGGTTCCAATTACCGCCTGATACTCTATGACATTGTTGGTTGCAAACCCAAGGCAACTTCCTCCGTAGCTGATGAGTTCACCTGTTGGGGAAAACAGTACCCAGGCTACCGAGGCAAGGTTATGGGTATGCCGGCTGGTGCTGTCCGCGAATCCGTAGCATGTTTCCATATGCACACACAAACATAACATGGTACAAGAAGCGGAAACAAGATCTAAAGACACACAGAAAACATAAGCGCATCACACCACACAAAAACACACAAACACGCCATGTACAGTATATACAAGAAAGTCTATGCATGACAGGTTCAGGCATAGTACCTCTTCAGGTAAAGCCCATTACACAGTTCACCAAAAGATATTTCGTCATAGTCTTCAAGCTCATAAGCTCCCTTTTCCAAAACACGTTTGAAAATGTAAGGTCCGTGCCACATGGACTCAAACTTTCTTGTGCCTAGTTTGTCATGTTTCTGGTCATATGTGAGGACCAGGTCACCCTCGTTGAAAATACGAGGTTCAACTGACTTGTCGTATTGAACTTTGATGTGTTTCTTGTGCGCTTCGTTAACAAGAGCAGCATCTCGACGGGACTTGTCAAGTTTTGCTAAGTACAGGAAACGTTCTTCCTCGACAGTAGTGTTAGGAAGAAGTTCGACAGCGAGTTGTAGGGATAGAATTTTGCACTCTATAGGAAGGACAGCCTCCAATCCATACACCAATTGGAAAGTATTGAAACCTGTGGCGGTTTTAATGGAAGTTCTGTAGGCCCATAATGCTAAAAAGATCATATTATGTCAATTGGGCTTATGCATACCTACCATCCTTTGGATCATAGTTTTCAAGACCTTTTTAATGGCCTCGACCTGTCCATTGGACTGTGGGTAGTAAGGTGTTGAGTTTTCATGTCGAAAACCCAATCTATCGCTCAGTTCATCAACCATATGGTTCTAAAAGTGAGAACCATGATCGGTAACTATCGCCTGAGGAACTCCAAACCGCGCTATTACATTATTGAACATGAAGAGTGCGGTGGTTTTTCTGTCATTTTGGTATGTAGGCATTGCCTCGGCCCACTTTGTGAAGTAATCCACAGCTACAATGATGTAACTATGCCCCCCAGCCGAGGTAGGCTTACAATGCATAAAATCAATGCCCCATTTCGCAAAGGGGCCCACGGAAATAACCGGGTGTAACGGGACAGGATGGGTGCGCTTCTTAGTATGGAAGTGTTGACATGGAGGACATCTTTTCACAGCCTCAATACAATCTTTAAAGATAGTAGGCCAATAATATCCTGTGCGCAAAATATTCTGGGCTATATCCATCCCAGAGAGGTGACCTCCATACACCCTAGCGTGACAGTTATTCAGAATACGTTCAGCCTCATCGTGAGTTAGACAACGTCGAAGAATTGAATTGACACCACAGCGGTAAAAAGTATCACAGATGATTAGATAATACTTTGCATGGTGACATATTCTACAACGGTCATCGCGAGAGAGTTGAGGGTTTAAGCGTTGGGTTTGAAGATATAACGAAATATCTCCATACCATGGATCAATCGTACTGATGAGAAACAACAATTCATCTGAAAAAGAGTCATTGTGCTCAACTTCTGCATCAAAACGGAGAAGGTCACAAATAAGCTCAGCAAACACCAAGGACTTTTTAGACTTGGCTTTCTCGAAAAGAAGGTCGAATTCTTGCAGTATCACAATCCAACGTGAGTACTTGCCCCCAAGCACTTGACGTGTCAGTACATGTTACATGGGGTTCGAGTCTGCGATGATGGTGGTGGTGCAGAGAAAGATATAGTGTTGGAACTTTTGGACGGCGATGACTGCAGTGAGAGCAAGCTTCTCGATATGTGAATATCTAGTTTTGGCGTCAATGAGACCCTTACTCGCATTGTATATTACATGTTCCTGGGCATGCTGGTCCTCTTGTACCAAAACCATGGCGATAGTGGTAGAAGAAGCAGCGAGATATAAGATGTAATCTCAGAAATAGTTTGGTGGTTAGATTACGGGGGCATGCATGATGGCATGTTTGATGTTGTCGAAGTATTTTTGAACTTGATCGTCCCGAATGAACGCGATGTCCTTCTTAAGCAGTTTCATATACCCCTCAGTCTTCTCCGCAAAGTTACAAACAAAACGCCTTAAATAAGTCGCCTTCCCTTGGAGACTTTGAAGTTCCATCACATCAGTTGGAGGTGGTAGGTTGACAATGGCCTCCACCTTTAAGGGATCGATGCGGATCCCATCCTTCGAGACAATGAACCCTAAGAGGTGTGTTGATGCCTCGGGGGTGCAGGGTGAGTGAAAAGTGATGGAATGGGTTCCAAGGCACACAACAGGGGATGAAAACCCAGCCAAAGGCTTCAGTTAACCCTATGCAAGAGTCACCCTATCCTCGATCTGTTTGGTATGGTAATCACCCACGGATATTTGGCCTCCGCTGGCACTCTAAGAGTAAAAGGTTTGATCTTCCAAAAGATCAGTTTTCCTGTTTAAGAAAAACAGAGTGTAATAACTGGTTAACAAACCTAACCTAACCTACCTAAGGAAAGAATCTATCCTAAGTCAGATCTGACCTAAAGAGAGAAAGTTGATATTGTGCAGATCAGGTTTTAAAATGTGATTAATAAGTATTAGATACCTTAAACAGAAATGTCTTCAGGTTCTTCCACTTGTAGCTTGAAGGATCATCAATCAATAAAAATTAAGAGACAATTCTTCTATGTGCTTTGAGCTTATTCAAACAACTGATCTGTAATCATTGTGTTAATTGAAAAATTAACAATTGATTATACATGTTCAATTGCATCGAATCATTTGCAGAAATATAAATATGAGAACTATTCAATTAAAGAAATTTAATAGGACAACTCAAAACATGGGTCAAAAACATACAGAAAAATCAATATGAAAGACCATGTACATCAATAGGCGACCTGTAATAGATTAAATGCATAACTGATGACAATTTAAAACATTTAACTCAGTGATTCTCAAAGAAATTTGAAGAACTCAAGAAGGTGGAGAAAAGATAACTTTACTGCATATAAAAGTCTTGTACAAAAATTACAATGGCTCGAATAGACACAGCATCTTCAGTCCATACTCCCGCTAAATCAAAATTCCAAAATTCCCAACCCTTTGTTAAGGGTAACATTCCTCCTTAAATACTCCAATTTTCCCAAAATCCCAAAAGGAGAAATTATACAAAATAGAAATTACAAAATCAGCTCCAACCGTCGATCCAATAAAACTTGTTATTTTCCAGCTTGAAGGATTTTCTGCCACCTTATCTCCTTAAGATCTTACAAAGAATTATCCTTTAGTCAGGTAAGGTCTCATGGCACCATAGAGATTCAATAACCGATTGCTCATTATCTTCGACGAATGGCATGGTTTGTGGGACATCTGGTGTAAGAAATTCGGGGTCAGATAATTCGTGGCCAAAAACAGAGAAATCCATGAAAGGATTTACTTCAGAAACCGTGGCCGATACGTCGGGTTCTCCATTGATTATAAAGTCTCGTATGAGATCGTCATGAAAGTCAACTGATTCTTTCAGAACTTCCTCGCTCTGCTCCATGGAATTTTGCACATAGGAAGATAACGCTTCAAAGTCCTCTTCACTACTACTGCTGCTAAAATCAGGAACACCTACATCAAATAGTGGTGACAACGTTTCTTGATATAACAAAGGGAAAAGTTCTTCATCATCAACAAGAATATTAGAAGGTTCACCTCATGCATGAAAATCACTCATCCTGGGAAAAACTTAGATAACAAGATGTCTAGAACGCTAAACGGAATTTTTCCTATTACAAAAAGCAATGAACAATGTAGGATCTTCACGTTAATTGCTACTTTAATACCAACAGGCAGGGTGATATCGATTGAGCGGAGCGATTTGCAATGATTAAACTTATGCAGCGAACCCATTATAATTACTTCAACTGTTATGAAAAAAATGAATATTTGAGTTTAAGCCTGTGCGAAGTACAGGCTCAATTACTGCTTGCATGATGTTTAAATGCCTTTACGATCACATCGTTATAAGCAATCCACGATCAATACTTATAACTGATAATTAACAATGCAAACAGAGGCTGCGGTGACAGAAATGACCTGTGAAGAGTCTCGATTAGAAGTCTCGGTACACTAGTGATCAGTTCTTCACACGTATCAAATCGGATTAATCTGACCCAACTCCCATGAGAAGGAAAAGAAGCTCTGAAGTCGGAATTTACGTGATAGGACATGATCATTAAGAAGCGGAAGAATAGTGACAAATTGTCAAGACTCGAGATCAGACACGATGAACTTAAGGAAGAGCAATGGTGTCCATCCAACATGAAGCAATTGATAATCTTGTAGTAGTATCCACTGTTACAGAAAAATGATGATTTGGGAGAACCAGTTTTCAACAGACAAAATAACGCATCCTGACATAACTGATTACCCAAAATCAACATAACTGCAAGTTCCTAGCAATGGACGGATGAGATTAGCTAGAGTGGGATGCGAAATCGAATTCAATCATGTTCATGAAGTTTTATTCAAGGATTCCACAAGCCGAAATCCGAAAGTGAGGGTTTGCGGGTTGCAGGTAGCAAAAATGAAAATAGAAAAGGATTCCCGAAAGCCGAAAACCGAACATGCGGGTAACGGGTCTCGAGAACGTCACACTGTGAAGTGGTATAACTATCCCGAAAGTCACATTTTGAAATTCATGAATTACGGGTTTCCAGAGTGCATAGCAAATAAACGAAAACGACCATCCCAAAAGCCGAATGCCGCCATTGCGGAGTTCGAGTTTCGGGATACTTATTCCTTGATATTATTCTCGATCAAGTTCACAACCCGCAATGTCGGGTTGTGGATTGCGGGATCACCAAACTCCAAAATTTAAAATAACAATGCCGCAACCCGCAAATGTCGGGTTGCGGGTTTCGGAGACTCCAAATGCTGATTTTCGGAGTGATGATAACAATCTACAAAATAAGCAAAAGTTTAGCTTTCCTTTCCTTTTAGACCGAAATACCTTGGAAAAAATGAACAACAGTTGCAAACAAGCAAATCAAAGGCATAGGCGACAAAACTCTAATATTTACAAAATGACTCACCCAAACACCTTAGTGCTTATTAAGATCGGGGCTCCCATGCTTAAATAAGCATGGGATTTGTTGTGGCCACAACAAATGGTGACTGGCTAGGAAGAACCAGTTATCTCTGCAATCAAATCCAACTAAAGCCAACATGTTAATCAACCTATTCCTTGAAACCCAAGTCATAGAAGATATTGAAAAGATAATAGCCAACAAACAATGAACATAAAAATGGATAAATCTCAATCAATGATCATTGTAAAAGTAACACTTATCTGATAAGGAGACTTAGAGAGTGATAGCGAATCTTTATCATGATGTAGTCATTGAAAAACCAGCTTGAGTTGAACTTGAGAGCAGCTTTAGAAATGCTCATGGATATCCTAATTACAGATCTCTTTGGTTTATTAATTACATATATATTCAGTAACAGTTGATCATCTTATCTTTTGTCTTTTCTTTTCTTTTCTTCTCTCTTTTTTTTATAAATATAAAATTTTGTTGATACAAGACCACTGTACTGACTTGGTGATCAGATGAAACAGTGCCATTCACAGGCCCGATCTGGAAACTGGTCAAGCTAGCTCGATGACGAGACTCCTTGTCTTCTGGTTATACGACCAAAAGAAATAATCATGGCTTGGTGACCATATAGTGATAATTCCAGTCCAAGGTCAAACTCATGATCATAGCAGGGCTAGCTTGTGATAAGACCCCCCTTTTCTTGTATATAACAAAATCTTATGAAAAGAAAACACTTAATTTTGGCATAAGCTACAAGGCATTACCATGGCTTGGTGACCATATAGTGATAATGTTACTCACCAGTGCTTTGCGAGTCATGAATGGACCGACCTGTAATAGGATCTTCCATCTTTCAAGATAACTGAAAGTCACCTTCCAAGTGTGGTGGCTTGATGTGAAGATGTCATTCCACTTTAAGCACCTATGAACCTAATGGGCTAGCTTGATAACAAGACCACCCACCTTGTAACTTATAATTTTAAACAAAATTTATAGTCAAAGTGATTGTAAAAGGATCCATGAGCAATCAAAGCTGATCAAGCTATTATGATATGCCGTTCGACCATGAAACATCAGATAGAAACATGATAACCATCCTCTATACCTCAATTACACAAATAAAGCATTGTAAAAGATAATGATCAGGGTGAAAAGAATCCATAAATACTGCACTTATTGTCTGTCTATTCCTCAGGGCAAATTCTAATCATAAGCCAGGAAGTAGGATGAATAACAAATCTGAAACTTCAGAAACAATTGTTGCCAAGAAAAGTGATCATAAGCCATTACCACAAGTATGAAGCGTTATTAATGAAAACCAATAACAAAACAAGAAGACCAATCAAAATATGAACACAATAAAACAAACGATTGAAAAACAAATCACACCTATGTATAAGTGCATCAAATTGCTGAGACGAAATACTTTTTGAGAATAGATCTATTCACCGGGTAGGTGTCTACAACTCCCTCCAATGACTGCAATCGAACTGTGATGGGACCAATCTTTTCTGTAATAATGAAAGGTCCGAGCCAAAGATGTTGGAACTTGGTGTAAAGATTTTTATCTTTACGTTTCTTGTCCCACCTCAAAACCAGGTCACCAACAGAAAACTCCCTATCGGAAGAAGATTTTTCATCAAACCATCTCTTCACCATTTGCTGATGATGATACAACTTGTTCTTGGCTATTTACCTGTCCTCCTCTAGCTTCAAAAGGGTGTCAATTCTTTGCTGGAGGGGAGAAGAATCATCTTCTTGAACAGACTGGGCCAATTGTAACGAAGGAATGGTGAGGTTAGCGGGGAGAATGGATTCTTTGCCATAAACCAAACAGTATGGAGAGTTTGCAATTGCTGCTTTTGGGGTAATTCGATCTGCCCATAATGCATTATACAACTGTGTATGCCAGTCTCTGTGATGAGAGGCTACAATTTTCTTGAGAATATTAATTAGGTTTTTATTTGATGATTCAGCCACGCCGTTACCCTAAGGGTAATAATTGGCAGAAAATTTAAGCTTAATTCCCATCTCAAAGGCATATTCAGTTATATCGATTGAAGAGAAGTAGGATGCATTATCGAAAACTAAATACTCTGGAGCACCAAAGCGTGTGACAATCTAGCTGTCAAGGAAAGATATTACTTAAGTGGCGTTGCATTGTTTAAGAGGAGCTGCTTCAACCCATCTGGTGAAATAGTCCGTGGCTGTGAGGATATACTTATGTTGGAGAGATGAAGGAGGGTTTATAGGCCCAACAAAATCTAGTCCCCATTGTTGAAATGGAAACTGAATCGTAACTGGTTGTAAAGGAAATGCAGGTTTCCTAAAATTCCCTGTGCATTTCTAGCATGGCTCACATTTTCTCACATAAGCATAGGCATCTTTAAACAGTGTGGGCCAATAATATCCATCCCTAAGAATCTTGTGTGCTTTCATTTCTCCTAAAAAATGGCCCCCAGCGGAACCTGCATGAAATTGAAACAAAATGTCATCAGTTTCATGTTTTTCCAAGCATCTGAGAAATACTCCATCATAATTTTTTCTAAAAAGAACTTGTTCAATTAATTGATGAGGAGCAGACTTTAATCTTAAAGCTCTTCTTTTCTTAAAATCGAGAGTTTTAGGAGCAAATGCATCGTTCAGAAAAAAATTTGATATCATCATACCATTTTGATGTCGGGGCATCAATAACGTTAACAACACCTGAGGGAATTTGTTCCTCACAATCCCATTCAAACTACTGCTGTGTCGGGTCATTGGATTGTGCAGTAAGAAGACAAAGGCCCTACCCTTTTACAATTTTTGCCAATCTGATCTCAAGATCATATTCTTGTAGGGAAGTCATCCAATGGGCCCTCTTTTCCCCTAATTCTTTCTGAATGAGGACATTCCTGATAGCAAAATATGGAACAATGACTTTGGTTCGGGACTTCAGCAAGTAGGGTCTGTAATGTTTGACAGATTTATACACTGCATAGTCTTTCTTATTGATTTGTGAATATTTAAGCTTTTCACCTTTGAATGTTGAGCTCATGAAAGAGATGGGGATTTCTGCATCATTGTCATGTTTTTGCGTTAGCACAACTGCATAAGAAAAATCAGTGGAAAAAGTATAAAGAATGAAATCCTTATCAAAATCTGGGGACATGAGGGCAGGAGCTTCTGCAATGGCCTTTCGAATTCTGATAAATGTGTCTCTCTGTTCCTGTGACCAAGTAAACTGTACATATTTCTTGACCAAGAGTTGCAATGGTTTGACTATTTGAGCAAAATTTTGTACAAATCTCCGTACAAAATTGATCTTACCTAGGAAGGATTGCATTGCTTTGCGTGAACCGGGTAAACCAAGTTTTGAAATGGCCTCTGTACGTTGAGGGTCAATAACCATACCTTCTTCCGAAACAATGAGGCCTAGAAGTTTTCCTTCAGTTACTGCAAAGATAGATTTCTTCGGGTTGAGAGAAATACCGAATTTCCTACAGTGATCAAAAACTTGTTTCAAAGCAAACACTTGTTCATGTAGTTTTTTAGAGTAAATAGTGATATCATCAAGATAAACTACAACAGAATTATGCATTAACCCTCGGAAAGCTATATCCATAGCTCTCTGAAAAGTAGCTCTAGCATTGATCAACCCAAAAGGCATCCGTCTGTAAGCGAAAGTACCGCATGGGATTCTGAAGGTTGTTTTCAATTGATCGTCTGGGGCGACCATAACCTGGTTATACCCCGAAAAACCATCCAAGAGAGAAAACATCTCTGACCCGGCTACCTTCTGAAGAATATGTTCCATAGGTGGAACGGGGTAGTTGTCTTTCTCAGAAACCCGATTCAGGTTCCTAAAATCAACACAGAGTCAAATTTCTCCATTTTTCTTATGGACAGGTACTAACTGGTGATCCACTGAGTGTGCCTGACCGAAAAGATAATCCGAGCATTGAGTAACATCTCTAGTTCCCTTTTAACAGAACACTCTAGACTGGGGTGCATTTTTCGCAGCTTTTGTTGAAATGGCTTGACGTCTGGTTTCATGGGTATGTTGTGGAACATGATGCTAGTGTCAAACGTTCTTAATTCATCATAAGTCCAGGCAAAGACATATTTATACTGTTTACACAATGCAATAATGGCTCTGCGTTCTTTAGGGGTGCAATCAATTCCCAAATTGATGAAACGAGGTTCCTGTTCAATGCCTAGGTTGACCCGTTCATAATTTAAAGATGAACTTTGAGTTTTACAATTAGTCTGAGATTTGAATTTGTCCTGTAAATTGTAAAACGTTTCTAGACTAATCACCAACTTCGGGATGACGTTTAAGGAATCAGTGAGAGACTTTTCATGTTCTGTTTCATCAATGGCCATGTCTTGAAACGTATCCTGAGCAGTGAGGAAGTCAATTATCAGTCGATCATCATCAAACACTTTCCAATTAGTCAGATTATCTAGGATAGATGGTCTGTACATCAATTCAATTGAAAAATTTTGAGGCGACAGACCTTCCGGCGGAATCGGTCTAGAAGTTGTGTTTGCTAACAGATCTACATCAAAATTTTGTGATCTAGGAACTGATTTAATATTGAATGCTGAAAATGAGTTGGTTATCTCCCTTACCAGCTTTTGATAATTATCCAAACGTGGAGATAAACAGTGTATCTTATTTCTGACTTGTTTGACTATAATTTTGGAATCCCCATAGCACTCTATTACTTGAACACCCAAATCAATGGCCTTCCGGAGCCCCTGAACAAGAGCTTCATATTCGGCTACATTATTAGAACAGTCAAATTCTAATCTACAAGCAATCATGATTTTCATTCCTTTAGGATTGATAAGAACACGACCCGCTCCAACTCCCTCCTTGGACTTGGAGACATAAAAAAATAAAGTCCAGGAGACAGGGTCTAATCTAAAATTTGTATTCACATTATATATATTATGCACAATTTCACCAAAAAAAGGTACAGAAGTAACCTGAGTGATATGTGATTCATTATGATTGCTTTCTTCTGGTGAGGCATCAGCTGAGAACTCACTGAAGAAGGTATCGAATCTAAAGTGCTATGTACGAGAGGTTAGATAACCAGCAAGTTCACTCGAATCATTAAGATCAGTAACTATCTATTTCATAAAAGGTTCTCTACTAATCTTAATTTTGTTCGGTTGACCATTGTATGGCAACCATAAGTGGGACCAGTCAGTTGCAAAATAACCTTTAAGTTTCTCTGACAAATCCCTACTCAACCACATCCCATAAGCTTCTAGGATGCCAGCTATCACAATGTCAACTGTCTGATGGATCCTAGGATCAGCTGACAATGTAAGTAGAACATTCCTCAATTTGCCAACCACTCTGACTTTGGATCTGTCAAGTTGCACAATCTGGGTTGGACAAGGTTCCCACATTGCATTCAATTTTCTGCAAACAGAGAGGGGCATCACATTCGATGACGCTCCTAAATCTATCATGCAGTTGTGTACATTCCGGTTGAAAATCTCAAAAGTAAGCAAGAAAGGAGGAGTTCTCTTACTTGCTGTTTTTTTATCATTAGTTTTAGTGACAGAGTCTAGATTATTATTCTATGACTCTCTAGGCTATTTGACTACCATGTTTTTAGGTAAAGAATCTCTCATAGCAGGAATTTTAAGCAGCTCAAACAGAGATATGTTTGCTTTGACTCTTTTTAGGTCTTCAGCCAGGTTGTACTCCATTTGAGGGAGGACTGTATCCTTCTGTGGGACAGTCTCGTTACTTGTGGGAACCAAGGAAGAATATGAAGGTTCTTGAGGTGGATGTGGTCTTGACCTTGTATTATAAGGATGTTGTGTGTTAAACACTGCCTCAGGTTCTTCTTCTTCTTCACACATAGGAAGTTCTGAAAAGCAACCCACAGCATCGACCTGTGGATCATATTCTGCTTCTTCTTCAGGTAGTGGAGGATTCGGGGTAGTCTGATTGTTAGAAGTGTCAGGGGTGACTTGGGATTCTACTGTCAATGCTCTAAAAATGGAAAAAAGTTCCTCATTTGTGAGTGCATCCGCTGGATTTGGTGGTGGTGGATTTTGTGGAGGCGGGTAAGGTCTCCTGAATGGTGGCCTTACAAAACCTATGTTCTGATTCTGATTATCATTAGTGTTCTTCTTCAAATCTACCATCTCATTTGACATCCTCTAAAGGATTTTTTTCATCTCAATCATATCAAATGTGTCTTTATTCTGAATTGTGGGTTTAGGGACATTATTAGTTTTCTTCCTAGAAGTAGAAGGTTGCCCTTCTGAAGTTTCAGGGTTGTCTTCCAGACAAAAGATATCTTTCTCAACTTGGATTGCTTCATCAAAAGCTTCCAGTAAAGTACCCTTTTGTGCCCTTTTGACCCATATTGCAATAGGGGGAGGCAGACCCTTTTCATAATAAGCCACCAATAACTCTTAAGCAGGAAGGAGATTGGCAGGAATCCTATTTTTGAGATATGAAAACCTTTGGTTAAAGTCTTTTACCCTTTCTTTTAATTTGGCTTTCATGGAGGACAACTCTAAGACAAGATCTTGCGTTGTTTTGTCATCCCCGAACTTCTCGGTAAAATGTTTCTCGAATTCATCCCAGGAAGTTATAGATTGAGTAGGAAAAGCGAAATACCAAGTGGCAGCTCTACCCTCAAAGGTATATGGGAAAAGTCTGCATACTACATCCTCATGTGCCACACTTCTAAGCCTAATTGCTTGCATGAAATTTTTTATGTGGTCCAACGCAGGTATCTTGTCATCAGGGTTGTATTTAGGCAGCCATTTCTCAGGATTCTTTGGTAATTTGTGTTGATCACCTAGTATGAAAACTGCACCTTGGTCAAGCCAAGGTCTATTTTGACCTTCTCCAACCATTGGAGGTTCTTGTTCTTCTTCTTCAGATGATGAACTAGAGGAATTTTCTTCGTCTGAGGAAGATGATGAAGATGAAGGAGGGGACGGTGGTGGACCGCCTGCTCCAAGATTTGGCTATCCTTGTGTTGCTGTGTGAGTGGTCTCATGATAATATTCAAGAGAATCCAGTTGATTAATTTGGTCCTAATTTTCAAATTTATGATTAGTTGAATGTTGATCCTATGCGTTAAAACTATCAGTATTTTGAACCAATGGATCAGAGGTGTGTGAAGTGGGAACTTGGTGTTCTTCCCGATCGCTAGCCTGCAAAACACCTTCTAAGTTTAGAGCTGCCAGACCGTGTCTTCTTTGATCGGAAAGACGTTGTTGTTCTACTCTTAAAACCCTATCAATGGATGTTTTCAATAACTGTTCTAATGAAATGGGTCCCCTTGAGGGAAACGTGAAAATGATTTCTCCTCTGTTCTCCTGTCGTACCACCAGTGTAACGGGTATAACTGTAGGTTGCGCAGATGTAACAGGGAGAACTGTAGGTTGTGAATCAGTTGGTTGTTTAGATGTTGAAGCCTTGGTCTAGCTTCAGGTTTGAACCATTGAAGTACTTGCTGGAGGAGGTTTGTTAATAGCTTGTTTAGGCATGCTTTACTAGTGGCCCTCCTTCTAGCGCCATTTCTTGATGCCTCGGGCATGCAGGGTGAGTGCAAAGTGATGGAATGGGTTCCAAGGCACACAACAGGGGATGAAAACCCAGCCAAAGGCTTCAGTTAACCCTTCGCAAGAGTTACCCTATCCTCGAGCTGTTTGGTATGGTAATCACCCACAGATATTTGACCTCTGTTGGCACTCTAAGAGTAAAAGGTTTGATCTTCCAAAAGATCAGTTTTCCTATTTAAGGAAAAAAGAGGGTAATAACTGGTTAACAAACCTAACCTAACCTACCTAAGGAAAGAACCTATCCTAATTCAGATCTGACCTAAAGAGGGAAAGTTGATACTGTGCAAATCAAGTTTTAAAATGTGATTAATAAGTATTAGATACCTTAAACAGAAATGTCTTCGGGTTCTTCCACTTGTAGCTTGAAGGATCATCAATCAATTAAAATTAAGAGACAATTCTTCTACGTGCTTTAAGCTTATTCAAACAACTGATCTGTAATCATTGTGTTAATTGAAAAATTAAAAATTGATTATACATGTTCAATTACATCGAATCATTTGCAGAAATATAAATATGAGAACTGTTCAATTAAAGAAATTTAATAGGACAATTCAGAACATGGGTCAAAAACATACAGAAAAATCAATATGAAAGACCATGTACATCAATAGGTGACCTGCAATAGATTAAATGCATAACTGATGACAATTTGAAACATTTAACTCAATGATTCTCAAAGAAATTTGAAGAACTCAAGAAGGTGGAGAAAAGATAACTTTACTGCATATAAAAGTATTGTACAAAAATTACAATGGCTCGAATAGACAAAGCATCTTCAGTCCATACTCCCACTGAATCAAAATTCCAAAATTCCCAACCCTTTGTTAAGGGTACCATTCCTCCTTAAATACTCCAATTTTCCCAAAATCCCAAAAGGAGAAATTATACAAAATAGAAATTACAAAATCGGCTCCAACCGTCGATCCAATAAAACTTGCTATTTTCCAGCTCGAAGGATTTTTTGCCACCTTATCTCCTTAAGATCTTACAAAGAATTATCCTTTAGTTAGGTAAGGTATCGTGGAACCATAGAGATTCAATAACTGATTGCTCATTATCTTCGACGAATGGCATAGTTTGTGGGACATCTGGTGTAAGAAATTCGGGGTTAGATAATTCATGGCCAAAAATAGAGAAATTCATTAAAGGATTTACATCAGAAACAGTGGCCGGTATGTCAGGTTCTCCATTGATTATAAAGTCTCATATGAGATCATCGTCAAAGTCAGCTAATTCTTCCAGAACTTCCTCACTCTGCTTCATGGAATTTTGCACATAGGAAGATAACGCTTCAAAGTCCTCTTCACTCCTGCCGCTGCTAAAATCAGGAACACCTGCATCAAATAGTGGTGACAACGTTTCTTGATATAGCAAAGGGAAAAGTTCTTCATCATCAACAAGAATATTAGAAGGTTCACCTCCTGCATGAAAATCACTCATCTTGGGAAAACCTTAGATAACAAGATTCATAGAATGCTAAACAGAATTTTTCCTATTACAAAAAGCAACGAACAATGTAGGATCTTCACGTTAATTGCTACTTTAAGACCAACAGGCAAGGCGATATCAATTGAGCGGGGCGATTTGCAATGATTAAACTTACACAGTGAACCCATTATAATTACTTCAACTGTTGTGAAAAAAATGAAGATTTGAGTTTAAGCCTGTGCGAAGTACAGGCTCAATTACTGCTTGCATGATGTTTAAATGCCTTTACAATCACATCGTTATAAGCAATCCTCGATCAATAATTATAACTAATAATTAACAATGAAAACAGAGGCTGCTGTGACAGAAATGACCTGTGAAGAGTCTTGATTAGAAGTCTCGGTACACTAGTGATCAGTTCTTCACACGTATCAAATCGGATTAATCTGACCCAACTCCCATGAGAAGGAAAAGAAGCTTTGAAGTCAGAATTTAAGTGATAAGGCGTGATCATTAAGAAGCGGAAGAATAGCGACAAATTGTCAAGACTCGAGATTAGACACGATGAACTTAAGGAAGAGCAATGGTTTCCATCCAACATGAAGCAATTGATAATCTTGTAGTAGTATCCACTGTTACAGAAAAATGATGATTTGGGAGAACAAGTTTTCAACAGACAAAATAATGCATCTTGACATAACTGATTACCCAAAATCAACATAACTGCAAGTTCCTAGCAATGGACGGCTAAGATTAGCTGGAGCGGGATGCGAAATCGAATTCAATCACGTTCATGAAGTTTTATTCAAGGATTCCGCTAGACGAAATCCGAAAGTGAGGGTTTGCGGGTTGCGGGTAGCAAAAATGAAAATATAACAGGATTCCCGAAAGCCGAAAACCAAACATGCAGGTAACGGGTCTCAGTAACGTCACACTATGAAGTGGTATAACCATCCCGAAAGATGCATTCTGAAATTCACGAATTGCGGGTTTCGGGAGCGCATAGCAAATAAACGAAAACGACCATCCCGAAAGCCGAATGCCGCCATTGCGTAGTTTTATTTTCGGGATACTTATTCCTTGATCTTATTCTCGATCAATTTCGCATCCCGCAATGTCGGGTTGCGGATTGCGGGATCACCAAACTCCAAAATTTAAAATAACAATGCCACAACCCGCAAATGTCGGGTTGCGGGTTTCAGAGACTCCAAATGCTGATTTTTGGAGTGATGATAACAATCTACAAAATAAGCAAAAGTTTAGCTTTCCTTTCCTTTCAGACCGAAATACCTTGGAAAAAATGAACAACAGTTGCAAACAAGCAAATCAAAGGCATAAGTGACAAAACTCTAATATTTACAAAATGACTCACCCAAACACCTTAGCGTTTATTAAGATCGGGGCTCCCATGCTTAAATAAGCATGGGATCTGTTGTGGCCACAACAAGGCGCCAAACTCAACGCAAATTTTAGAACAGTAACCACACTTAGTACCATAATCCATAAATTTTTAATTGCCCATGTGCTTAATTAAACCATGTTTTGGATTAAGTGACTATAGTTGGTCAAAAAACCCACTTTGAGAGTGTTCACACCCACTTCTGAGCAAACCAGTTCACCCAGCCTCTAGTTTTGTCCACAAGTGCACCCTCATTTATTGCTGGTGCGCCCTCTCTCCTTGTTTTGGGGAATTTAGTTGACCAAGGGCGCTAGGGTGGATTTTTGCCCACTTTTGGCTAGATTTGGAGCATTTAATGCTCCCTTGGGCCCCCAAACCTCCTCTATTTGCTCACCCACGCCTGCCTTGAGCTAATTAATGACTCAGCATGCTTCAGCCACCTCCACACCAGAATTCGTAGCTGTTTGGGATGATTGGGATTGAGTTGGACCCACCTAGGGGGGATTGAGGCCAATTTGGCATTGATGACTTGTACACTCAGCTTGAGCCACCTAATGCTCTCGATTTTCTCATGGATGTAATAAAAACCTGTTACTAACATTTTCACATGTTAGACAGTCAGTTAATCAAAGATTTGAGCATACATTGTGTGTAAATTTATCTCTTTTTTCAAGTTTTTCCACTGTATTTGCAAATTAATTCGATTTTGTGAGGTTCTCCATAGCTCCTCGATCTACTGTGATCAAAATACTCACATGGTATCAGAGCCATCGTGGATTTAGTGAGTTGCAGGTCAATACTGAGCGTTGAACTGCATTCTAGAGAGGATTTCCAGATAAAAATTGAGTGTTTTTGCAGGTGTTTCAGTAGTTTTCTCACCATTAACGCAGCAGTCATGGAAGCAAACCAAATGTTGCTCACACCCTTCAATTTTTTCGATTGGAAGGCTGAGATGGTTATCAAGCTGAGATCTAAGGGTCTCTATAGAGTAACCATGGGCACAGAAGTGGAGCCAAATTCTGCTGTGGAGAAAGCAAAGTACTACAATCGACTTGATGAAGCTTATGGATTGCTATGCCTGAGCATTTCAAGGGAACTCTTGTTTCATACAGACAGTTTGACAACCCCCAATGAAGTATGGGTGAAGCTAGAATCACTCTTTGGGAAAACTGATGAACTGAGAGGCCACCAGCTTGAAAACAAGCTCATTAGCTTGAGCCCAGCGCATTTTGAAACCATCCAGGAGTTCTTCACGAAATTCAAGTCACTGGTGCTTCAACTGCAACAATGTGGAATTGTTAAGAAGGAGGAACAACTGATTCTGTCCATCCTTTCGAAGCTAGGCCCAGAGTTTTCAGTATTTGTTAGCACATTTCACTCAGCCAAAATGACCCTTCGAAATTGGCAAATGCCATCACTAGCTACCTTCATGGAGTGTCTCACTCAGGAGCAGGATAAACTAGTTCAGATGGGCACCATAAAATCAAAGGACCAAGCATTGGCAATGGGCGTTTCAAATGCAAGCAAAGGAAAGCAGAAAGCCAAGAATTCGAAGCAGCAAGAGAAGAGAAAGTTTGACAAGACCAAGTCTGCAGATGGGGGTTCGAATCTGTCAAAGGAGAAGGACAAGAAGGGAAAGGAAAAGACCAAATGCACCTATTGTCATAGGGGATGGCATCCAGAGAGCTCATGTATGAAGAAAACCATTGACTCAATGGCGCAGCTGCTGGAGAAGAACAACATCCCAGTCCCTGAGGGCGCAAGGAAGAAAGAGAGCACCTCAAACCCTGACAATAAGGAGAAGTGTCATGCTTTGGTAGTAGGTACTTCGAATCCCTCTTCCTTCATCATTGATTCAGGAGCTTCCAGACATATGGTTTCATCCAGAGAGCTCTTCTCCTCTTCGCATTCGAATGGTGGCCCAACAGTTCGAATGGGAGATGATTCAGAACTCCAAACCAAGGGGATTGGTAGGATTGACATGGAGCATGGCTATTTCAGTGATGTGCTCTATGTACCTTCATTGGCTGCAAATTTGCTATCAGTCTATCAAATGACCCATACAGGAGAAGCCAAGAGAGTGACATTCACTCCAGATTTGGTAGAAATCTCAGAAATCTCCTCAAATCAAGTTGTGGCTGTAGAATATGCAGATCATGATGAGAGAATGTACAAATTCTCAAATTTCATTCCAAATTCTAGTGACCATGCTCTTGTCTCTCATGCCAACGAGACCTCCAAGTTGTGGCATGAAATATTTGGCCACATGAACTACAAATACCTCCAGCAATTGCACAAGGACGAGATGGTGGAAGGGCTTCCAGAAATCAGATCATCAAATGGTGCATGCATTGGGTGTGTAGTTGGAAAGCATCCTGAGCGCAGCTATGAGAAGGGAATGGCAAGGAGAGCCACTCAACCACTTGGATTGGTACATTCAGACCTCATTGGTCCTCTTCCCACTCCATCATATGGTGGATCAAGGTATGTACTTACATTCATAGATGACTACTCTCGATTCTGCTGGGTTTACTTCCTTAAATTGAAGTCAGAAGTGTTTGAGAAACTGAAGATTTGGAAAGCCCTAGTGGAAAACCATAGTGGTCATAAGATAAAGATCCTTAGGACTGATAATGGAAAGGAATATGTGAATAATAACATTCAGTACCTTTGTGAGGAATGTGGCATCCAAATGCAACATTCAATCCCCTACACACCTCAGCAAAATGGTGTGGCAGAGAGGAAAAATAGATCTCTCAAGGAGATGGCTACTTGCATGATTGAAGCTAGGGATCTAAGCCCTAAGCTATGGGCTGAAGCCATCAATTGTGCTGCTCATATTCAGAACAGAGCCTTTCACAAATCAGTCAAAGGAAAAACCCCCTATGAGGCATGGTTTGGCCAAAAACCAAATGTGTCAAATTTCAGGATTTTTGGGTCTAGAGCATGGGCTCGAATTCCATCAGAAAAGAGGAAGGCTTTGGAGCCATAGAGAAGGGAATGTATCATGGTTGGATATGGTGAGGACACAAAGGGCTACAAGCTCTTTGACACATCCACACTTAAAACTTTCATTGAGAGAAGTGTGCAATTCGAAGAAGAACCAATTCCAGATTTTGAGCTTGCACCGGGGGAAAGCTCCTCTCCTCCACACCTACATGAGATTAGTGATGATTCCACCTATGATTTTTCTGATATTGCTGAAGATGACATGGCTTAAGATGACATTGCTGTACATGAGTCACCATCAAGGCCCAAGTGGGCTGGAAAAATCATAGAAGCTGCAGGTGAATTGGCAGGCAATCCCCAAGAGCCTAGGAAGACTAGATCCCAAACAATCAATGCTTCCTTTGCAAATGAGAGTGAGCTTGCTGATCACTGTTATATGATGATTGTATCTGATCCAACATCATATCAGGAAGCTCATCATGATCCAAGGTGGAGAGCAGCAATGCAAGAAGAATTCCAGTCTCTCAAAGAGAACAAAACATGGGATTTGGTGCCTCTTCCTCCCAAGAGGAAACTAGTGCAATGTAAGTGGATTTTTCGAACCAAACCTGTTGCTGATGGTTCTGATCTGAAGTATAAGGCTAGGTTAGTGGCTAAGGGCTACTCACAAATCCATGGTGTGGATTATATAGAGACCTTTGCACCGGTTGCAAAGATGGACTCAATTAGACTAGCTCTAGCCATGGCAGCTAGTAAAGGTTGGGAAGTTCACCACATGGATGTCAAAAGTGCATTCTTGCATGGTGAGCTAAAGGAAGAGATATATATGCAGCAGCCTGAAGGATTCCAAGAGGATCCCACACTTGTATGCAGGTTGAAGAAGTCACTCTATGGACTCAAGCAAGCCCCCAGGGCTTGGTATGCCAAAATGGATGCCTTTTTGCTCTCAATTGGTTTCTGTCGATGCAAGTCTGATCCAAATGTTTATTTGCAGCATTGTGATGATAATTTTCAGTTCATTGTACTGTATGTTGATGATCTCTTAATTACAGGGAGCTGCACCAAACAAATTGGCTCAATCAAAGCTTCTTTGCACAGTGAATTTGCCATGAGCGACCTAGGATTGCTAAGGCAATTTTTGGGTTTGGAAATTGAGCAATCTGAGAGAGGTATATTGCTGAGTCAATCTAAGTATGCTTCAGACCTGTTATTCAAGTTCAAAATGGCTGAATGTAAGGCAGCCAAGTGCCCATTCCTTTCAGGCATAAAACTAGGTGAATTTGAAGACTCTCCGGTGGTGGATTGCACTCTCTATAGGCAGCTAGTCGGAAGTTTGTTGTATATTACACATACAAGACCTGATTTGTCTTATGCTGTAAGTGCTGTAGCAAGGTATATGCAGCAGCCACATGAGATCCATTGGAAGGAAGCCAAAAGAATCCTTCATTATGTCCAAGGAACAAAGAGCTTCGGGGTACACTATGCAGTTGGTTCTTCACTTCAACTAGCTGGATTTTCTGATTCCGATTGGGCGGGAGATCCCATCGATAGAAAGTCCACTTCAGGTTTTGTGTTTATGTTTGCTGAAGGTCCTATTTGCTGGTCAAGTAAGAAACAGCATACAATTTCTCTTTCATCAGCAGAGGCCGAGTACAGGGCAGCAGTGAACGCAGCCACACAGTGTGTTTGGCTGCAAGGCATTCTTCGGGAGTTTGGTGTTGCTATTGATTCTCCAACCAATATTTGGGTGGATAATCAAAGTGCCATCAAGATATCTACTGATCCAGTATAGAGGCAGAGAACAAAGAACATTGAGATCCACATGCACTACATTCGGGGCTTGGTGCATGACAGGGTGATTTCACTGCAGTATTGCCCATCCACCGAGCAAACTGCTGATATTTTCACCAAGTGCTTTACTGAGAAGACCTTCACTCACCTGAGAGCTTTGCTTGGAGTGAGTGATGGATGGTGATTGCTGCAATTTAATTGCAGGTTCAGCCCCATGTCCATTTTTGAGGGAAGTTTTTATCCCATGAGGTTTTACTTCTTTTCCTCGGTTCACATGGACAAATAAAATTTCTGTTTGTATTGAGGTGACTTGAGCCTTTGTTGCCAAGGCCTCCCACTTATCTTTCATGAGATGTACAAAGTTATGGTTAAGGTGGGGTGTTAGAACAATAACCACACTTAGTACCATAATCCATAAATTTTTAATTGCCCATGTGCTTAATTAAACCATGTTTTGGATTAAGTGACTATAGTTGGTCAAAAAACCCACTTTGAGAGTGTTCACACCCACTTCTGAGCAAACCAGTTCACCCAGCCTCCAGTTTTGTCCACAAGTGCACCCTCATTTATTGCTAGTGCGCCCTCTCTCCTTGTTTTGGGGAATTTAGTTGACCAAGGGCGCTAGGGTGGATTTTTGCCCACTTTTGGCTAGATTTGGAGCATTTAATGCTCCCTTGGGCCCCCAAACCTCCTCTATTTTCTCACCCACGCCTGCCTTGAGCTAATTAATGACTCAGCATGCTTCAGCCACCTCCACACCAGAATTCGTAGCTGTTTGGGATGATTGGGATTGAGTTGGACCCACCTAGGGGGGATTGAGGCCAATTTGGCATTGATGACTTGTACACTCAGCTTGAGCCACCTAATGCTCTCAATTTTCTCATGGATGTAATAAAAACCTGTTACTAACATTTTCACATGTTAGACAGTCAGTTAATCAAAGATTTGAGCATACATTGTGTGTAAATTTATCTCTTTTTTCAAGTTTTTCCACTGTATTTGCAAATTAATTCGATTTTGTGAGGTTCTCCATAGCTCCTCGATCTACTGTGATCAAAATACTCACAGCAAAAGATACACTTATGAGGATTTAGATGGATATTGTATCGTCTGCATCTGAGGAAAATGGTCGTCAGATGATCCATGTGGAACTCACGCTGCTTTGAATGAGCAGGGAGGTCATCCAAGTAAGGTTCCACAAAGTCCTTAATGTCATGGAAGGCATACGACATGGCCCGCTTGAACATGGCTCCAGCATTTTTAAGTCCAAATGGGAGTTTGCAGTATGCAAATGTCCCCCAAGGACATATGAAAGTCGTCTTATGTTGGTCGGCTTGGTTGATCTCAATCTGGTTGTAACCAGAAAAGCCATCCATGAATGAAAAGATGACGCTTCCGACACAATTGTCGATAATCTGGTCAATGAACGGGGTCGGGTAGTTTTCCTTTGGACAAGCCTTGTTAAGGTCCTGATAATCGACACAGACGTGAATGGTACCCTGCTTTTTATTCACAGGGACGACATTTGAGACCCAATCCGTCAATGGGACAGCATAGATGAAGCCATCCTTTAAGAGCTTTTCAATCTCTTCCTTGATCACTGCAGTCTTCTAGGAGTGTACCGATCACAACTTTTGATGTACAGGTTCGATGTTAGGATAGGTTTTTATTTCATGAGAAACAATCGCAGGGTCTATCCTAGGCATCTCTTCATAGGACCAAGCGAATGCATCTCGAAATCGCTTGAATAAGGCCGTACCAATAGTTATTTCTTCAGGGGAACACTTCTGGCCTATGCGAATGTGTTCCACTACACCAAGTTTCACCAAAATGTCTACCGGGATGGTAGGCTCAATGTTCCCCAAGTTACCCTTAGTGTCTGAAAGACATGTAAGTATGGGGGAATGAGGGAACGGGTAGATATCCGGTGAAAAGATGGTGCTAATGTTGTCCTCTATGTACTCCAAAGGAGGAAGAAAAGACGACCTATGGTGGAGGTCATCCCACGGACCATCATCAACATTCATAACTTCCATGATGGACTCGTCTGAAAGAAAAGTCTGAAGTAAGAGATCACGTAGAGATTATGTCTGTCATAGAGAATAGGATGGCGAAGCCACAGTTAAGTGGTTCTCCGGCGCTTACTGGATACAAGCCAAGTATCAGTGGAGTGAGATGAAATCTCTGTGGAGATCATGTTCACCGAGGCAACATGATTAGGAGGTCCGAAGTTGGAAAAATTCACATGAGAGATGAATCTTTCAAAAGGCCAACACCTATACTCTCATACTGTTTTGATGTTTGTCCAATGGAAGGAACATGGTCACCAGGATGAGTAGTAGTGTCCGGTGTGCAAAATTCTAGCTGGACAATAGTAACAATTCATCCTTGGTGGGGGAATTGTACTATGCGGAAGATTGAAGAGGCTACTTCCTGCATGGCGTAAAACCAATTGCGACCAAGCAAGAGATTGTAATCTATTGGGGCCGAGACCACTTCCACATTAATGGTTACGGTCTTTCCACCCAACTCAACTGCGAGAGCTTGTAGGAGCCCATGAGGTTGAAAGCCACGCCCGTCAAATGCTTTCAACGTGGTAGTAGAACGATTCAATTCGGGAGAGTAGATGGCTCTCCAGCAGGCGATCGACATGACAGAAGTAGAGGCGCCTTCGTTCAAAATGGGTTGATGGACAATTTTCCCAGCAATGTTCGTAGCTACTTGGAATGCGAGTTGATGGGAAAGCCTCGGCTTGAAGTAGTCAAGTTAGAAGATCATGGTATTTGAAGAATCAGGGTCAACTACACCAATTCCTGCAAGGAGAGTTTTGCGTTGATTGGGACAATTCTACAAAACTTCCAAGGTGGACATGGCACAAGGAACTTGCGCCAATTCCTCTACGATATTGTAATTCTCTGCTGCTCGAGCATTAGGATTGAAAACAACTTTTCGAATCATGCTCATGGGCGGTCGCAATATCGAATCTAAGGATGGATTCTCAATGGTGAGAGAAGTTGATGGTACAGTGACATTAGGTAAAGAGTTGGAAGCTTTTTCAACATTACTTCCAATAGGTTCCTTCGAAGGGACCGAGTTGTATGATCATGAGCGAGTGTTCAAATTGATCGTCTCATTATGCGCCATGAGAACATGCACGGTATTGGATGGTTCCCCCTGGGCTGGGGGTGTTGAGCAATCATTTGCTGATTTTGAGTGGGAAATGAATCGTTGAGGACTGCGGGAGTTGGTTTACCCCTAAGAAACTTTTGAACTCTGTGTCTATGGGGACACTCTTTGGAGAAGTGATAATCTCCGTACAGTAGACAAGGATACTTTTGTTTTCGTTTCTGTTTGGTGTCATCAGGAGTGCTCTTTTGTTCCTACTCGGTGAAACATTTCTTAGGTTTCCCTTTTTCCTTCTTCTTGCCGCTGAACTTCTGAGATGAATCTGATTGGACAGAATTCACCTCTTCAGTTACAGTAGGAGTGGTCGATTTGGTGGTGCTATGACCAGCCTGAGTTGGTAATGGGGAGGAACCATGAAGGTTCGACGATCCAACAATGTTAGAATCAGGATGGGTGTTAAGGGATCCAATGATGCCATCAGTTTGGGGTCCCTTATGAGATTTCGTGGGGTCATAAGTGTCATGAGGTGCGTAGGAAAGAATTTCAAACAGTGTGCCCGATTGAGCATAGACTAAGTCTAGGTAATGGGCACGAGCAATAGCTTGTTCTTCAGTGGTAGCACCGCCCATGGCGACATCTCGAGCTATGTGAGGGATGAGAGACTTCGTAAACCAATCTGCTAGGAGTTGGTTTGGAATGGGAGCCTTAGTCAAGCATATTCTCCTCTACCACTCAGGTATATCAGTAGAGATATGAGTAGCGGTATTCTGGCGGAGAGAGGTGAGAAGGTCCGTACCAATTTCGTACCATATAGGTAGTTGGAAATGAGTTAAAAAATTCATAGCAAGAGAACCGAAATCATGAAAGGAATGAGGTGGTAGTTCGATATACCACTTGGTAGCCGAACCAGTGAGAGTCCGTTGAAATAATCTCAGACGGATTGAGTCATCCATCAGAGAGTTGGATGAACACCATAAATGGTATGTCATCACATGGTGTTTAGGATCCTCGTCCGGCTTGCCGTCAAACTTAGGGATATCCGATGAAAGTTTCACCGGAATTGGGGGCCAATTAGTTCCATGGTATATGGGGTCATTCATCAGTTGAGATAGATCAGGTAGGTCCAAAGTCGCCAAAAAGGGCAATTGTTGATTAGGATGCGGGTACTGGTAGTACCGATAAGGCATGTAAGGACCAATAGGACCTCGTATTGATTGATTAAAAGGTGACCACAAAGGAAAATGACCATAGGGCACCTAGACCGTAAGGGGGTCCGCCACCATAAGGTGGTCCATTTCCAATAAGGTGGGGGTCATCCTCCACCACCTGGAGGAGGTGGGGGTCCACCTCCACCACCGGGAGGAGGTGGAGGTTCGCCGCCACCAACGGGAGGAGGTGGGGGTCCATAACCATAATTAGGTGGCCCACCACCGCCTCTGCTTGGAGGGGGTGGTGGACCACCTCCGTCGCAAGAAGGATGGGGGCCCCCACCACCTCTGCTGCCAGAAGGATGAGGGTCTCCACCACCACCACTGCCACCATAATAATTTGATCCGCCATTTCCTTCTCCTAGAGGGAGTGGTGGACCACCTCCACTGCATGAAGGGAAATGTCTTCCTCCACCATAATAGGGTGTTTCTTCGTCGCCTCCACTTAGGGGGGTGTTGGACCATTCCCGCCACCACTGGAAGGGTGGGGGATTTTGTTGATAAAATGAGTTGGACCTCCGCCAGAAGGGAGAGGTCCACCTCCTCCAAAGTTAGGTGGGGGCCCACCACCTCCAGCAGGAGGTGGGGATGGACTGATCGAGGGTGGTGGTGCTTGAGGGGTAGTTGGTTGGGGTCCATGTTGTAAAATGGGTTGTTTCCCCCATAGATTGTAGGGATTTTCAGGATAGGGTATTCCGTATGGTGCATTTCTGGGATTAGATTGAACCGGCACAAGGTTAACGGAACCTGGATACGCTTGACTCCATGAGGGTTGAGTTACATTGGATGGCCCCACAACATGAGATAATCCCATGGTGGATGGTCAAGCGGGTTGGGAAGGTCCAGCGGGAGGTCCGTTGGGGATTCCACCGCCTACATTCTGGTTAGGAATCGGGGGTTTCCCCCCAGCCACAATAGGTTGACCACTATGCAAAGGTTGAACCAACACAGGTTGTTGATTAGCTACCGCGGTAGTAATGTTACCAATGAGATAATCCGGGGGAATGGAGTATCCTCCCCTTGAATTTTGAGGTGGGGGAGGAACTGGTAAAGTAACCGTGGTAGTAACAAGTGTGTTGGATTGTTGTCCTTCAACCGGTTGGTTCACTTGAGGTGCAGGACTAGACTCTTGCAAGGGTTGACCAGTCTCATTAATGGTCAGTTTGTGGAGGGATGGTTCGGGTTAACCAAAAGATATCGGATGAACTAGGATGTCTCTATACCCAGGTCGTTGTTCGAGACTATCTTCGAAGTTCATCACCCCTAACACATAATCATTTCAAATGATCATGAATAGGGCCAAAAATCTCGGCGGGGTCGAGCCTATAGAAGGGTCTAGAGGGTTCTGGAGTAGTCCAGTTGGGTGGGGATGCGATGGCAAAATGAGCCAATGGGTGGCCTGGAGATGTTGTCCAATAGGCTGCATTCGGACCAGCAGCTGCTGTGGGGTTGTCTTGGGGTTAATTTATCCCTTTCAATGAACCAGGCTTTCCTGGCATAGCTGCTAGGAGGGTATCATTTTGTGAAGTAGAAATGTCCACCTCTTCACCCTGTGGGAGGTTGGAGGTGGATGAATCTAGTGGAGTTGAGGGAAGCAAAAGTCCTCCAACATTTAGGTTTGGGTTTTCGACTTCAGTAACTACGACTGTGTTATGTTGATCCATTCTTACCCTTGAAATAATATCTGGGTTAAGGGGATATTTGGGTGATAAGTTTAAGATCCTACGGGATCTTCTCCAGGGAAAATCCTCTAGAGCGTCAGGAAATTCAGCCAGGGTGGTTGAAACAATGTTTCTCCTAAGGGTATGCTACAAAAGAAAATCAGTCCAAAAAAACCTACTCAAACTAAGGCAACAAGCAGACTTATGTGATAGAGTGGATTCAAAGTCTGGAACCTCACGGGATTTTTAAGGCATCACAAATTGCTATATACTGCAGGGTGCAACAATATGACGCGACAAGGAGGATTGCGACCATACCCTTGCCTGCATACCCTATTACTTGGACAGTACGTGCGTGTTAATCTCCCCGAGTGCTATTTTTGGTGTATGGCTTTGCCAAGATGTCCAAATGGTTAACTCAGTTGGTTTTAGGAATCCTAGTGGTGTCTCCTGATATACGCAAGGTACGTGGGAGCTCAAATACGTAGTGGTGCTATCTAATGCAGAACCATTCGGCAAGAGACTTTCTAATATACTACCGAGTACATGATACACCCTTCGATATACACCAAGTATGGATTATGGTACTTGGTGGGTACGTGAAGGAGCTCGATATACCGATAAGTACGTGGAAGACTGCAATACCCCGAGATACATTGCTATCAAATAACGATAGCTGCCACGCTTAATGATGCCGGAACATGTCTCTAACTTACACACAAGTTGCTAAAAACTTTTACCTAGTTCTACCTTAAATTTTATCTGGATGGTTAAGTGAATGCATGAGGTGAGTACATAATCGGAAACATAATGCAGGCCCTAACTACATGCACAAAATATTATTTTCTTTCGATGAATGCTACTTATGGGAGGGAGAAATATTTTTCTTTCCAACAATTTTACCAAAGCAAAAGCAATGCAATAATTCTCAATTCAAACATGTTTGACTACGAAAGCATTCTTTTCATTTTTGTGCGAAACCATAAAAATCACAACACTACTAATCCAAATCAAGACATGTTTTTCCTTTTCTTTTTCTTTTCAAAGCAAAATGACACTAGGTAATGAAAAGAGAGGATTCTAAGATGGAGTATGCAAGCTTTATAATTTCACTTTCAATGGCCTAAAAGCAGTAAGAATTAAAAATGCATTTATCTTTCCTTAGCATGGAACTAATTTTGCAAAAACTGAAGTATATTTTGGATTTTTCGATAAAATGAGAAACTCATAATTCAAGAAAAACACAAGCGATCACACATTCATTCAATTTTTCCAAAATATGCATGATCAAAACATTCCAATGCACGAACAATTTTCTTCAACAATGCTTGAGAAATGATGGGAAAGAAGCACTTTTAACTTTTCAATGGATGCATCAAAATATTAACTTCATAACAACTACGCTTTCAGATGTAAATGACTGAAAAGAAAACACTACTTGCAGCACTCAGTGAACTCAGAAAACTTAAGAAAAGACAACCACTCAATCAGACTGAAAGACACACGAGACTCAAAATCAGACAATAGCAAGCAAAGCTCAAAAAATCATGTAAATGAGGTCTGGGAGTTGATCTAATGCAGTAACCATATCAGTTAAGGAGAGGAGGGAATGCAAGGGTGAGCAGATGAAGGTGGAGGAGACAAGAGTATCCACCACTACTACTTCTCAGACTTGTCCAAGACGGAACCCAAAATCAATCCAAAAAAACCAAACACTCAACACACAAATCACAAATGGGATCTCTGGCTGGATCTTGCAGCACAGAGGGAGTTCATACAGCAAACCAAAGCTCATATCAACAAATGGAGGGGGGATGCCTGCATGCCAATTTCAACAAATCGACACACTCTGTGCTTGTACACAGTGCGATGTCGCAGTTCACCAATGCGGGGAGTGCAACAGTGTCGCAGTTCACCAATGCGGGGAGTGCAACGGTGTCGTAGTATACCAATGAAAGGACTGCGATGAGTGGCTAACAGACAAAGAGCCAAGACCATAAATGACACAGTGTCGCTCTATTTTCACTAACCAAGTGAGACAGGCGGGATCTAAGTTGGAAAATGAATCAAATATCCAAGAAATGAGCTATGAAATGGTTTGAAAATGAGTAGTACAAACTCAGAGGAAGCAGATCAGATACTTCAAGACGAAGATCTGATAGTGAAATCAACTCAACAAGCAAATGACAAATAAAAGGCTTGTATCAAGCAATCACCTGAAAATGACCCTCAGATTGACAACTACAGAACAAGATGTAATTCCCCACTGTGGTCGCCAAATTTGTTTCGCCGACAATCTACCAAGCGCGGACTCAAGGCCTGATCTCCCTAGCTTAACGTAAATCTAGAAAAAATAGGACAGAACATAAAATACTTTCCTAGATCATATAGAAATACAAATGAAAGAGTAGATTGTTTACCTTAGATTTGTAGATCCCTTTCTCCTTCGTTGATCCAATGCTCCAGCGTTGCCAGATTGCAAGTAGCTAAACCCTATTGAACATATAACAGACCACGAGAAGTGAAAGCATATATCTCATATGATAGATCTAAGCTAATAGTTAAGGAGGAAAACTCTAAACATCATCAAGGAGACAACATTTATGGAAAGCAATTATATTAACTGTATTGAAGAGTGGAGAAGTACAACAGAAAAGAGGATTACAACCATTTCCTTAACACTGCAACCTCCTTCCAACAATCCATGCCAAAGCTCCTAGAGAGAAGTGGATGTTCCTCAAGCTAGAGTGTTAGATCTATTGAGCTTGATTTCACCAACATAAGAGTACCATAGACTTCCTCCCTCTGGGATGGGAGTGAGATTCATTTAAATACGACTAAGTGGATAGGGTATGGATAGGATAAGTTGAGATATGATAGGAGAGGCTTAAGGGATCCTTCCAAGGTGTTAGGAATCAAGTGCCATCTCTCCCAATAGGTCAAGGATAGGGTCCCAAGTCAGCAAGCTTCGAGAAAGGGCTCGAAGGGCTATTTTTGTCCATTAACTAACATTGGCGCACCCTGCAATAGAGAAACCTGCGACGTCACATGCTACATGAGTGCAACCTGCGACGAACTCTCAAAACCTAATACAAATGGGTACAAATCCTTCCAAGTCAATCACTCAGCCAAGGTAACTCCAAGGGTGCATACACTGAATCTCATGATGGGAAGATTTTAGGTGTAACAGTGTTACAAAGTTTTTTTTTTGGGTCAAGAAATTAAGGGGGAGAGTGTTGGAAGCGGTTAATTACTCCACCACTTGATTGTTGGCCGCCAAAGTTTCTAAAAGGTAACAACACCCAGATTTAGTTTATTTTATTTTTGAAAATCCATCATCAAATCTAGAATTTAATGAAGACATAAACCGACTCATAATTTTTTACTATTCAAATATTTGAAGAGGCCTCCATCACCAAACCGATTTAAACATTAAAGTTGAAGAGACATTCAGAATCTCTATTATAGCCTATCGAATTTTGAAGAGGCATTTACAGCCTGTATTTTAACTCTTCAAGAATGTAACAAAACAGATTATTTATTTCTACGGAGGTCATTTTGTAATGAAGGGTCAATTAGCATTTAATGACCAACTATCTTGAAACACTATAAATATTCATCGATGTAATCTTTATTTTATATGGAGAGGAATACAACTATCAGTTGAAGTTAAAAACATAGTTTTTACTTTGTATTTTCTGTTATGCTTTGTTTATGAGTTTGTAAACTCATATTTATTTTGAAGTTATTTTGTTGTAGTAAGTTAAGTGTTAACACCCAAAAAGTGCTCACTACCTCATCTACCCCATTACATGACTCATTTGTCCATATTTCCTACCATATTTGGCTCCAAAACCTTAAAAACCCATTAAAATGCCTCCAAAAGGCCAAAAAACCATTAAAAAAGCCTCCAAAAGGCCAAAAACCCCCTTTCCCCCCCAAAATAAGTTAAATTCCTCCAAAAATAGCAAAAACCCTCTAAAAAGGGAATAAAAAATACAAAAAAAAAGGAAAAAGAGGGAAAAAAGGAAGCAAAAACCCTATACAGCTTACCTAAACCATATGGTGTCCAAAACCATGGGTCAGCACTCCACCACTAAAAACCTATAAATAGGTGATGGAGGCTCCCCATTTTATATCCACAATCATCCATATCCTTACTCTGCCAAAATCACTCCTGAAACCCTAGCTCACCCTTTTGAGCTATTTTCACATTTGAGTGCCCCTTTGGCCCATTTCCAAAACCCTTTGGAGAAGGAGAAAGGAACAACACTGGAGCTTGGAAGCAACCCTATTGGACTGCTGCAAAGGCTCCACCAACCTCTACACCTGAGGTAACTTTTAATACAAAAAAGAGAAATCTTTTGCCATATTTTCATGTTTTATTACTTATGTTAATGCTCATGCTAGCTTAAATGTCATACTGTTTTACTGCTTTTATTTACTGTTTTCTGAACTGCTACTAAGGAGGCACTTCTCTTTAGTAGGTACTCATTTGCACAAGCTAGGGTGAAAAAGCTAGCTATAGTTTTTGGTGACTCCCCTAGTGTTCCTTTGAATTTCTGGTTATAGTTTTAAACGTTTTTAGTTTTCTGCAATATTTTTTAGTTTTTTCCTTTCGGTTGCTGTAAACCGCGTCTTTCGTCCCCATAGTTGCAATCCGACCGTGTCTTTCAGACTGTTACCTGCAATCCGACCGCAGCTCTCAGATTCTTTTCGGCGATATACCATCGGTTTTCAGTCTGTTACCTGCGATCTGACCGCGGCTCTCAGCCTATTTTGTGCGTTCCGACCATGGTTGTTCACCCATTTTCCTGCGGGCCGCTTGCGGCTTGTAGCCATTTTCCTACTATCTGCCTACTTCTTTTGGCCCTTTTCCCACGGTCCTCCTGTGGCTTTCAGCCATTTTCTTGCTATCCACCTGTGACTTTTGGCCCTTTTACCGTGGTCCGCTTGCGACTTTCAGCCATTTTCATGCTATCTTCTTGTGACTTTCGGCCTTTTTCTTGCAGTCCGCCTACGGCTTTCAGCCATTTTCCTGCTATCCGCCTGCGAATTTCGGCCTTTTTACCGTGGTCTGCCTGCGGCTTTCACACATTTTCCTGCTATCCGCCTATGACTTTCGGCCATTTTCCTGTGGTCCGCCTATGTTTTTCAGCCACATTCCTGCAATCTGCCCGCGACTGTCGGTCTGTTTCTCGCAGTCCGACCACGCAGATTTGCAACAGACCCGCGGTCTGTTTTCTACACTTTTTCCCTGTTTGAACCTAGTACTTTGCTGCAATATTTTATGCACCTACATAGCCATCTGTCCTATCTGCAGCCTTACTTCCCTACAACCTCTTTTCGCTAGTATTATTTCTGTTCCATTTACAGAATTTTTTGAATTTTAGCATTTTAATTGAAAAGAGAAAATTTTGCATTTCAAAGTTTAATTTCTGCATTGTTATTTTTAGTTAGAAATTTTCCCACCCCGTGGCACTTTTACTTGTGTTCATCATCTCACATGCACACACTCTATCACCTAATTCAAGTGAGCCCTAAAATACTACTTAACACAACCAACATTCTAACCCCACTTGGGGAACGCATAAGAATCTTGTAGTTAGGTAGGATTGGGGGGATAGGCATCCAAATAACACCCCTCGGTTGCTTACACTTGAGACATAGTTGTTGTCCATTAGGGAACCAAAATCCCCTAGTACTTTTTGGCACGGTCACAACTAGTTTAACAGAGGGCCTCTCCCCTAGGAGGGTTGAAGTAGCCAGACTGGTTCCGGAGGCCTAAGTGGAATACCGCACTCCATTTAGTAACCGAAGGATACCTTTCATAGTTCTCGATGTATCACCCGTATGGGGATACAGTGGCAATAGAACCAAACTGCAAATTCACCTTTTCTGGATGTGTCATGAATGGGGTATCTTAGTTTCCTTTCTTCTAGGATTTACTACTCGGTGTCCCTCCCGGTAGGGGGATATCTTTAGCCACTTGGCTCTACTATCCATATTGTTTGACTTGGATTTCATCACCTTGCAGAGGATATGTTTGGTTGATTCATAATACTATTTTAGCTAGGTGTTTGCATGCTCCGTTACCTCCTTTTGGTCTAGCGAGTCCACTATTTTTATTTTCTAGAAAACCCGCTACTTGTTGGTATTCTGACCATTTCTGTTGATACTCCACTTATTGTAGCACAACTGTTACAGTAAGTGTTTTGAGTTGGTTGTTGGCCTGAGTGCCATATTTTTTGCGCTCTCCTTTTGCACACTCGGTTGCATTAGGGTTTTTGAGCTATTTTTCACTCAACACAACCCCCAAATACTTGACACCATCTGTCACCATTGAGTCCCCAAGACATTCTCGGCACCTCCGGAGCGATCCCCCATAGCACGGTTCATTTGACATCACCTGTCATAGACATAGATCTTCATCACTTGATACCACTCATCAAGATCTTGAGCTTTGTCACTTGACTCCACTCGTCAATGGAATAGAACTATGTCACCCAATCTCGACGCTCCTTATTTTACCTCTGATTTTGAGGCAGAGTCCAAGAACCCCACTTACACTACACCAACGAGCCCCATAGTTGGCATGACTTCCAACCTTTTCTTTGTAAGGACCATTGGTGGAGCATCCACCACCACACCTGCTTTGGGTATGCCCTCGATGGGGCCCGCATCTACCATTCCGATCACTGTACCCATTCCAGTAGCTAGCATACCCATCCCAACTCCATCAGTGACTCACACTACCCTTGGCAATGCAGGACCATCCCATACCACATTTGTTCCTCCACCTGGGGGAAACATCCCAAAGCCCTCCACTTGGGGGCATTGGCCCCAACATGGTCACAACCTCTAGTATGTCACATCCTTCTACTAGTTTTCCATTCATGGCTAGTCTCAACCTTCTTGACCTAGCTAGACTGACTAACGATCCCATCAGACACGACCCTGCGTGGCCTCACATGCCCACCAAGCCCCCCTCCGACATCCCTAAGTTTGAGGGAAAGGCAGGTGAGGACCCCCAGAACCATATTATGTCCTTCCATCTATGGTGTTCCTCCAACTCCATAGTGGATGACTCTGTCCACCTCCATCTGTTACAGTGCACCCTCACTGGCTCTGCAGCTAAGTGGTACATCGAGCAGCCCCATGGGACCCATGCCACCTTTACTTCCCTTGCCTCGACTTTCATGTAGTTCTTTCAGTTACCTGTCCACAATGACGCGGGAGTTGAGATCCTACTGTCTTGCAGACAAAACACGGCTACCCACATCACTGACCACATTCATGAGTGGCATCAATGCCGCAGCCTCTGCAAAATCAAGTTAGACTACCGTATCTTCTTAGATTGGTTTCTAAAAATCTCTCCTTCCTGTCATTGCCAAGGATGTGGCATCCGAATGACCCCAGTCTGAAGAAGAGGCCATCCTCAAAGCCCAGCAATTTGATCTTATTTACGCCCAGTCTGGTTACCTATATTCCATCATCCCTGACGCCCCCTGCGGTGATTCCTCCCAACATGATGTGCCGGGGGCATCCCATGCCGCAGATGGCATCATTTTCCATATAGCCTAACATAGCCAGCCCTTTTCCATAGCACATCGTAGCCATGGCCCCGACCTTTCGTGGGCTACATCTCAGTCCGGAGCAACCAATTCGTATGCTCCCATGGCACATCACCACCATTCCCACGGACCCTCATGTCCACCTTAGTGCTTTGGTCATGCCTCCCCCGCTTACACCCACTCGGTTGCTCCTCAGCCATATTACCACCCATAGGCTGCACCAGCTCCTGTATCCTCTCAAGCCCAACCTGCTTATTACCCACCACAGGAAACCCTTGCAGCAAACCCACAACCCATTCTGCAGACATATCAGCAACCCCCACAAGGTTCAGCACCTGCGCCACCTCCACCTACTTATTATCCACCGCAGCTTGCTCCCACACCTGCACAACCCCAGAACCCACCTGCTGCCCAAGGGAAAGTGTATGCCCAACAGAATCCACAGCATAACCAAAAAAACCAGCACCAATAGGGCCAACAAAATCGCGGCAAAGGCCATAACCGTGGGAAAAACCCCCCTCCAGACCAAGGCGGTCAACCTCCCAATCCCTAAAACAACAATAACGTGGCACCCGCCAACCAGAACCCTGATCGACCTCCCAAACAAGTCAAAAATCCTAATTTGCGAACAAACCATCCTTGTTCTATTTGCGGCGTCTATGGCCACTACACACATGCTTGCCCACATTTGGAGCGAGCTCGGCAACTCTGGACCGATGATGCCCATCGCCAAGGGCACACGGCTCCTCAAGCACCGCCCAACCCCCCACCACCTCAGCATCAACCCTTGGTGCTACAAAACCCTTTACCGACCCAAGGCATAGTGAACACTCAACTGTTGGCTCCCCTTCAAAGAAACGCGCCACCACAACAGCAAATCACTCATGCCGATCCTGATCAACCCATGTTAGACTCAGGTACCCACCACTTGTTAATGATGTCATCCATCGATGTCAACCTTCAAACCCGTCGAAACCAATATGGCTCCACCCCTGAAGCCCCTCTTGCCGACAAAAACACTAATGCGCATCCCACTGATTAGTCATTACGTATACCTCTGGCTCCACTAGATGGCGCCTCCAAAGCACCTCGCTTCCCACTTCACCACATCAACAATAACCCAAATGCTTGCGCTGCGTCTAATTACAACATTGTAGATGACTTAGCCCAGTCCCCCGCAGCCATGTCTGGGTTAGAAGTCTTAAAAAACTATCCTTCACAGCGCAAGACTTTGCTCTCCGCCATTGGTTCTATTGACCCCAATGATTCACGACTGATGGCCTTCGATTTGGACCAATCCGAACCACGCCTACCTTCCACTTTAGCATTCCAAGTTTCTATATCCATTCGAAATCTATATCCATTTGGAAGAAGTTGGGATCCCCTACTCTCCAGCAGTCCACCACTCCACTGCGAGCCTACAATGGCTGTTCGGCTCAACCCCAAGGTCTCTTAGCTAATGTCCCCATCCAGTTGGCTGGAAAAACCGTGCTCATTGACATAGAGGTCATCGACGCCCAACTTGATTATAACCTCTTACTTGGCCGCAGTTACATGTATGCCATGTAGGCGGTTGCCTCATCCATTTTTCGTACCATGATGTTCCCCCATGACGGATGCGTGGTCAAGGTCGATCAACTCACCTATTACAATCCTAATGCCCCCACTGCACCCGAAAATGTTCTCCCCATGGTTGAACAACCTGTTTGTAGTGCAATTACCTCTTTGGTTTCCTCCGTGGGACCCGGATTTTAATCAGATATGCGGATGACCCCCAAATTCCAATCCATTCCACCCCCATCACGAGCAACCGAAATATCTGACCTGTGTACCCTTTCCCACAATACACAAACACCCAACAATCAACCGCCCTTCTTACCCAAACCACCATTGGTACCTAGTCATATTGGTGTTACACCCATCCACACAATCCCCTTCCTATTCCCTCCCTCGGGAGTAGTAAGTGCCCCGGTTATGGCTACTCTCAGCCTTCCCGAGTTAACCTTAGGACTACCCGTGTGGTATATTTCGCCTCCTGTACCCCCACCAACACCAAATGTCATCCTTCAATCGGTGCAACCCATCGCCACTACTAGTCAACCACCTCTCGGTGTCACTACCCCTTTGTCATCTACGAATCCACCCCCTCTTATCAATCACATTGGGGGCAGAGGCCCACAACCATACACTGCTGTACCCCCGCCCAAAATAGTTTAAAACCCCCCGTGTTTCGTGCTCCTCCAAAATGCTCCTTGTGTGATGAGTTAGGCCATCCGACTCATCAATGTCCACAATTACCTGCATTATAGGAACACATGCAAATGCTTGACGATGACCCCAACATCCTGGTTGTCCAACTCGATCCAACCCCTAAGCCTCATGATAAATCACTGCGTACCAACCACCCTTGTGCAATATGTGGTGTTTACAGCCATTACTCACATCACTGTCCTGATCTCCCAGATTACAGAGTAGATCTCTACGAGATGAATAATTTGGACCTTGAGACGGAGCCCCCCACAATTGAGGAGATCCACCCTCGAGTATCACCCTCATCCGACAAGATTAATACCATCTATATGATCTCTTCTACTACCACTCCCTCATCAACCGATTTGACAGCTCAAATTTTCCGCAATGATGAGGAGATTCTAGAGGCTCTCACTGCCCCAGATTACCCCTTGGAAGCCATGCACCATCATTCCTACTTCCTCCCAGAAGAGTCCTCCTCCACCACAGCCACCCAATTTGCGGTCGAGTCCAAAGATTTCCTCCCCACCAAAGTCAATTGGTTTAAGGATCCCATTCCCGCTCCTGATGCCTTTGAGGAAGGTAACATGGGAAACATCTCACCCGTCATCCACACCGATATCTCTGACCCACCCGGTGCTCTTGAAATCATTACATTAGGAGCCTCTTGTAGTGAGTATGAGATCGGAGAGTACAAAAAACTTTTCCAAGAGTTCCATGATGTCTTTGCCTGGTCCTATACAAAAATGCCTGGTTTCGACAACGCTATTATAGAATACCACATTGACACATGGCCAGATGTACCCCCCGTTCGCCAGAAACAGTGCCCCATTCATCCCTCAAAGCTCCCCGCCGTTAAAGCAGAGATTGAGAAACTTCACAAAGCCGGATTCATTTATCCAATTGCATATACCAGTTGGGTTTCTAACACCGTCCTTGTTAACAAGAAACAAGGCACCATCAGAGTATGTACTGACTTCCGCGATTTAAACCGAGCCTATCCCAAAGATAACTTCCCCACGCCATTCATTGACCAACTCATCGATGCGTGTGCGGGGCATGAAGTCCTATCTTTTATGGACGGTTTTTCCAGATACAACCAGATTTAGATCCGTAAGGAGGATCAGTACAAGACTTCCTTTACCACCCCTGGGGGCACCTTTGCCTATTGCGTCATGCCTTTCGGCCTCAAAAATGCTGGTGCCACCTTCCAGCGGGCCATGACCTATTGTTTTCACGACTTGGTCCATATCCTGCTAGTCTATCTTGACGATCTTACAGCTCGTTCCCGGAAACGATCAGACCACCTTAACGACCTCCGACAAGTCTTTCTCCATTGTCGCAAATATCAAATACGCTTGAACCCACTCAAGTGTGTCTTTTGCATTTCGGCAGGCTAGTTGTTGGGTTTCATTGTTTCCCATAAAGGAATCGCTATTGATCCCCTAAAAGTCCAAGCCATCATAGACCTTCCCGCTTCTCGCATGCTCTGGCAGCTCCAGACTCTGCAGGGGAAATCTAATTTCCTCCAGTGCTTCATTCCTGATTATGCCACCATAGTTCATGGTTTCTTACGCCTGCTTCATACCCATATACCCTTTGTTTGGGATGACCAGGCGCAAGCTGCATTCGAAGCCCTTAAGAAAGCTCTCACGCAAGCCCCTTTGATCTCCCCTCCGGATTTCTCTCAGGACTTCATCCTTTACGTCTCGGCATCCGATCATGCCGTGTCCGGATTCCTTGGTCAAGACAATGCTGCTCGCCAGGAGCATGTCATTTATTACGTCAGCCAGACCTTGTCTGGACCACCCCTACGTTACCCATATGAGGAAAGACTAGCCCTTGCTGTGGTATTTTCCGTCCAAAAATTGCGACATTACATTTTACTCAATCATACCACAGTTGTCGCCAACTCCAACCCCATGGTCTATCTCTTGAACCGGTGCCTCCTGCAAAGTCGTGTTGCTAAATGGGTAACTATCCTCCAAGAATATGACCTCACTTTCTCAACCCCTAATTGCACTAAATCCCTCGCGCTTGCCCAGCTCATCACCGATATTGGAACTCGTGGTCCAGGACCACGTATTCTGACCCAGAACTCACAGTCCCCGGCTGCATGCTTAGACTCGGAACCCGCGGTCCCTGACCGCGGTTCCACCCCACAAACCCATGGTCCACCCCACGTGGACCGTACCAAAAACCCCCTAGGACCCACTCCCTCCCCGAACCCAATAAAAAATGCAGGTATGAGTTTATCGGAATACTTGTAACTCCCAGATCTGAAAACGGTCGGTTGGATCGTCTAGAAACACCAACTAAGGTCTGGTCCACTCTGATCTTTAGTCAAAGTCAACAAGTCCAAATGACACTTGTCATGTTGGACCCGCTTACTATTTATAGTCCGTTGACTTTTTCTTGTTTTGGCCATTCTGAACCCATACGGAGTCCATTTTTCGAACCGTTTCCACCACTGGAATCAACTCGACGAGACCATCATGATGGTTGACTTGTTTTCTTATTTTTTTGGCAACATTTTTTGAGTATTTTTCTAGACTCCACTAGTCACCTCGATTTGTGTGCCACTTCAGTTGCTCTCCATTTTTTATATATTTTATATCATCGGATTCATTTTTTCGAGCCCGTGATGATGCTTGAGATCATTTCTCGCTCTCACCGCCATATTTTTTGGGTATTTTTTCCAAAATGCCCCCCGTCGCCTCAATTTGCGTGCCACATTGGTCTTTATCCATTTTTGACACTTTTTATATCGCCGGCTTCATTTTTTCGAGCTCGTGATGATGCTTGAGATCATTTCTCGCTCTCACCAGGTACAATTTCAACATTGTGTCCCGACACCTTGCTGCCTCGGTTTGCGCACCACAGCAGCCGCCATCGGATTGTTCCACATTTTTACATGAGCCATTCACTCCTTTCATAATGCAATTATTTCGTTATTTTCCCACCATTAATTATCCCGCAAGGAGGCCCACTAGTGTTCCCCCCTACCCGCGTTCTTGGTCATCATCAATGTTCCTTGATTGAGCACTTCGCTATTCTCGGGGTATCACCCGTATGGGGATACCGCGGCGATAGAACCAAACAACAGATTCACCTTTTCTGGACGTGTCATGAACGGGGTATCTTCGTTGCCTTTCTTCTAGGATTGACTACCCGGTGTCCCTCCTAGTAGGGGTATATCTTTGGCCACTTGGCTCTACTATCCATATTGTCTGACTTGGATTTCATCACCTTGCAGAGGATATGTCTAGTTGAGTCAGAATACTATTTAGCCAGGTGTTTGCATGCTCCCTTACCTCCTTTTGGTCTAGCGAGTCCACTATTTTTATTTTTTAGGAAACCTACTGCTTGTTGGTATTCTGACCATTTTTGTTGATACTCCACTTATTGTAGAACAACTGTTACAGTAAGTGTTTTGAGTTGGTTGTTGGCCTGAGTGCCATATTTTTTGAGCTCTCCTTTTGCACACTCAGTTGCATTAGGGTTTTTGAGCTATTTTTCACTCAACACAACCCCTAGATACTTGACACCATCTGTCACCATTGAGTCCCCGAGACATTCTCGGTGCCTCCGGGGCAAGCCCCCACAGCACGGTTCACTTGACACCACCCATCATAGACATAGATCTTCATCACTTGATACCAATCATCATAGATCTCAAGCCTTGTCACTTGACTCCACTCGTCAGCGGCATAGAACTCCGTCACCCGAGCTAGACGCCCCTTATTTTACCCATTTACACTACACCAACCAGCCCCATGGTTGGCGTGACTTCCACCCCTTTCTTTGTAGGGACCATTGGTGGAGCATCCACCACCACACTAGCTACCACACCTGCTTTGGGTATGCCCTCGATGGGGCCCACATCTACCATTCTGATCATTGTACCCATTCCAGTAGCTGAAATTCCTATTCCCACTCCATCAGTGACTCACACTACCCTTGGCGGTGCAGGAACGTCCCATACCACTTTCGTTCCTCGACTTGGGGGAAACATCCCAAACCCTGCCCCTACACTTGGGGGCATTGACCCCAACATGGTCCAACCCACTAGTATGTCACATCCTTCTACTAGTTTGCCATTCATGGCTAGCCTCAACCTTCCTGACCTAGCTAGACTGACTAACGATCCCATCAGACACGACCCTGCATGGCCTCACATTCCCACCAAGCTCCCCTCTGACATCCCTAAGTTTGAGGGCAAGGCAGGTGAGGACCCCCAGAACCATATTATGTCCTTCCATCTATGTTGTTCCTCCAACTCCATAGTGGATGACTCCGTCCACCTCCGTGTGCTACAGCACACCCTCACTGGCTCTGCAGCTAAGTGGTACATCGAGCGGCCCCATGGGACCCATGCCACCTTTACATCCCTTGCCTCAACTTGAATGCAGTTCTTTCAGTTACCCATCTGCTATGACACAGGAGTTGAGATCCTACTGTCTTGTAGACAGAACACGGCTACCCACATCACTGACCACATTCATGAGTGGCATCGACGCCGCAGCCTCTGCAAAATCAAGTTAGACGATCGTATCTTCTTAGATTGGTTTCTCAAATCCCTCCTTCCTGTCATTGCCAAGGATGTGGCATCCGAACGACCCGAGTCCGAAGAAGAGGCCATCCTCAAAGCCCAGCAATTTGACCTCATTTATGCCTAGTCGGGTTATCTATATACCATCATACCTGACGCCCCTCGCAGTGATTCCTCCCAACATGATGCGCCGGGGGCATCCCATGCCGCAGACGGCATCATTGGTCGTGTTGCCTCGCATCCCCAACCCTTTTCCATAGCACGTCCTAGCCATGGCCCTGACCTTTTTTGGGCTACATCTCAATCTGGAGGAACCAATTCGTATGTTCCCATGACACATCACCACCATTCCCACGGACCCTCCTGTCCACCTCAGTGCTTTGGTTATGCATCCCCCGCTTACGCCCCCCCAGTCGCACCTCAACCATATTACCACCCACAGGCTGCACCAGCTCCTGTGTCCTCTCAATCCCAACCTGCTTATTACCCACCACAGGCAGCCCCTGCGGAAAACCCACAACCCATTCCACAGACATATCAGCAACCCCCACAAGGTTCAACACCTACGTAGCCTCCCCCTACTTATTATCCACTGCAACCTGCTCCCGCACCTGGACAACCCCAGAACCCACCTGCTACCCAAGGGAAAGTATACGCCCAATAGAATCCGGAGCAGAACCAAAACAACCAGTGCCAACAGGGCCAGCAAAACTGTGGCAAAGGCCATAATCGTGGGAACAACCCCCCTCCATACCAAGGCGGTCAACCTCCCAATCCCCCAAACAACAATAACGCGGCACCTGCCAACCAGAACCTTGATCGACCGACCAAGCAGGCCAAAAATCCTAATTTGCGAACAAACTATCCTTGTTCTATTTGCGGGGTCTATGGCCACTATACACATGCTTTCCCACATTTGGAGCGAGCTCGGCAACTCTGGACCAATGATGCCCATCGCCAAGGGCACGCAGCTCCTCAGGTGCCACCCAACCCCCCACCACCTCAACCTCAACCTTTGGTGCTACAAAACCGTTTACCAACCCAGGGAGTAGTGAACACTCAGCCGTTGGCTCCCCCTCAAGGAAACGTGCCACCACAATAACAGATCACTTATGCCGCTCCTAATCAACCCATGTTAGACTCAGGTACCCACCATTTATTAATGATGTCATCCGTCGATGTCAACCTCCAAACCCATCGGAACCAATATGGCTCCACCCCTGAAGCCCCTCCCGCTGACAAAAACACTAACGTTCATCCCACTGATCAGACGTTACGTATACCTCCGGCTCCCCTCGATGGTGCCTCCAAAGCACCTCGCTTTCCACTTCGTCGCATCAACAATAACCCCAATGCTCACGTTGCATCAAATTACAACATTGTAGATGACTTAGCCCAATCTCCCGCAGCCATGTCTACATTAGAAGTCTTAAAAAACTGTCCTTCATAGCACAAGACTTTGCTCTCTGCCATTGGTGCTATTGACCCAAATGATTCACAACTGATGGCCTTCGATTTGGACCAGTCCGAACCATGCCTGCCTTCCACTTTAACGTTCCAAGTTTCTATTTCCGTTCGGAATCTTGTCATCCATCGGTGCATCATCGATGAAGCTGCCTCTACATGCGTTATGTCCACATTCGTTTGACAGAAGTTGGGATCCCCTACTCTCCAGCAATCCACCACTACGTTGCGAGCCTATGACGACCGTTCGGCTCAACCCCAAGGTCTCTTAGCTAATGTCCCCATCTAGTTGGCTGGAAAAACCGTGCTCATTGACATAGAGGTCATCAATGCCCAACTTGATTATAACCTCTTACTTGGCTGTAGCTACATGTATGCCATACAGGAGGTTGCCTCATCCGTTTTTCGTACCATGATGTTCCCCCATGACGGACGCATGGTCAAGGTCGACCAACTCACCTATTACGATCCCAATGCCCCCGCTACACCCAAAAATGTTCTCCCCATGGTTGAACAACCTTTTTGTGGTGCAACTACCTCGTTTGTCTCCTCCGTGGGACTCGGACTTTACTCAGATATGCTGATGACCTCAACATTCCAATCCATTCCACCCCCGTCACCCGCAACCGAAGTATCTGACCTATGTACCATTTCACACAATAAACAAACACCCAACAATCAACCGCCCTTGTTACCCAAACCACCATTGGTACCTAGTCACATTGGTGTTACACCCATCCACACAATCCCCTTCCTATTCCCTCCCTCAGGCGTAGTAAGCGCCCCGGTTATGGCTACTCTTAGCCTCCTCGGGTTAACCTTGGGATTACCCATGTGGTATATTTCACCTCTCGTTCCCCCGCCGACACCAAATGTCGTCCTACAACAGGTGCAACCCATTTCCACTACTAGTCAACCACCTCCTGGTGTCACTACCCCTTCGTCATCTACGAATCCCCCTCCTCTTATCAAGCCCACTAGGGGCAGAGGCCCACAACCATACACTGCTGTACCCCCTCCCAAGACAGTTAAATCCCCCCCCCCCCCCCCGTGATTCGTGCTCCCCCCAAATTCTCTTTGTGTGATGAGTTAGGCCATCCGACTCATCAATGTCCACACTTACCTGCATTACAGGAACACATGCAAATGCTTGACGATGACCCCAACATCTCGGTTGTCGAACTCGATCCAACTCCTAAGCCTCGTGATAAATCACTACATACCAACCACCCTTGTGCAATATGCGGTATTTACGTCCATTACTCACATCACTATCCTGATCTCTCAGATCACAGAGCAACTCTCTATGAGATGAATAATTTGGACCTTGAGACGGCACCCCCCACAATTGAGGAGATCCACCCTCCAGTATCACCCCCATCCGACGATATTAACACCATTTATATGATCTCTTCGACTACCACTCCCTCGTCAACCGATTTGACAACTCAAATTTTCTGCAATGATGAGGAGATTCTAGAGGCTCTCACTGCCCCGGATTATCCCTGGGATGACATGGACCATCGTTCCTATTTCCTCCCAGAAGACTCCTCCTCCACCATTGCCACCCAATTTGCAGTTGAGTCCAAAGATTTCCTTCCTACCAAAGTTGACTGGTTTAAGGATCCTATTCCAGCTCCTGAAGCCTTTGAGGAAGGTAACATGGCCAACATCTCACCTGTCATCCACATAGACATCTCTGACCCACCTGGTGCTCTTGAAATCATTACATTAGGAGGCTCTTGCAGTGAGTATGAGATTGGAGAGTACAAAAAACTTTTCCAAGAATTTCGTGATGTCTTTGCTTGGTCCTATACCGAAATTCCTGGTCTCAACCCCGCTATTATAGAGCACCACATTGACACATGGCCAGATGTACCCCCCCGTTCACCAGAAACAGCGCCCCATTCATCCCTCCAGGCTCCCCACTATTAAAGCAGAGGTTGAGAAACTTCGCAAGGTAGGATTCATTTATCCTATTGCGTATACCACTTGGGTTTTAAACCCCGTCCCTGTTAACAAGAAATAAGGCACCATCTGAGTATGTACTAACTTTCACGATTTAAACTGAGTCTGTCCCAAAGACAACTTCCCCACGTCATTTATTGACCAACTCATCGATGCGTGTGCAGGGCATGAAGTCCTATCTTTCATGGATGGTTTTTCTGGATATAACCAGATTCAGATCCGTAAGGAGGATCAGTACAAGACTGCCTTTACCACCCCATGGGGCACCTTTGCCTATCACATCATGCCTTTCGGCATCAAAAATGTTGATGCCACCTTCCAGTGTTCCATGACCTATTGTTTTCATGACTTGGTCCATATCCTGCTAGTCTATCTTGACAACCTTACAGCTCATTCCCGGAAACGATCAGACCACCTTAATGACCTTCGGCAAGTTTTCCTGCATTGTTGCAAATATCAAATCCGCTTGAACCCACACAAGTGTGTCTTTTGCGTTCCCGCAGGCCGGTTGTTGGGTTTCATTATTTCCCAGAAAGGAATTGCTATGGATCCCCTGAAAGTCCAAGCCATCATAGACCTTCCCTCTCCTCGCACGCTTCGATAGCTCCAGAGTCTCCAGGGGCGATCTAATTTCCTCGGTCGCTTCATTCCTGATTATGCCACCACCGTTCATGGTTTCTTACGCCTGCTTCGTACCCACATACCCTTTGTTTGGGATGAGCAGGTAGAAGCTGCATTCAAAGCCCTCTAGAAAGCTCTCACACAAGCCCCTTTGATCTTCCCTCCGGATTTCTCTTAGGACTTCATCCTTTATGTCTCGGCATCCGATTATGCCATGTATGGATTCCTTATTCAAGAAGACATCGCTCACCAGGAGCATGTCATTTATTACGTCAGCCAGACCTTGTCTGGACCACCCCTACGTTACCCATATGAGGAAAGACTAGCCCTTGTTGTGGTCTTTTCCATCCAAAAATTGTGACACTACATTTTGCTCAGTCATACCACAATTGTCGCCGACTCCAACCCCATGGTCTATCTCTTAAACCCACGGCTCCTGCAAGGTCACGTTGCTAAATGGGTAATTATCCTCCAGGAATATGACCTCACTTTCAGAACCCCTAAGAGCACTAAATCCCTCACGCTTTCCCAGCTCATCACCGATCTCCCCTCCCTTCTATCGTCCCCACAAATCTCCGATGAGTTACCCGACAATCACTTGTTCATCATCTCGTTTGATGACCCATGGTATGGTGATATTTTGTTATACGTTCGCACACAGAAGTTCCGACCCAACATCAGTCGTGCTGGACATCATCGTATCCGTCACCAGGCCTCTCGATATCTCCTCTTAGGTAATTTCCTTTACCGGCGAGGGGTTGACACGATTCTCCGTCGTTGCCTTACACACGAGGAAGCCAAACACATCCTCAATGACTGTCATAGCGGTGCCTGCGGCGGACATTTCTCTGGAATGGCCACCGCCCAAAAGGTCATCCGCACCGGTTACTTCTGGCCCACACTCTTTACCGACTGCATCACAGCAGTCAAACATTACCATAATTGTCAACTTTTTGCCCCCAAGGCCCGGACACCACCCGCTCCGTTACACCCAGTCGTCACCGTTGGTCCCTTTTGTAAGTGGGCCATCGACTTCATGGAATGTAAACCCCCATCTGCCAACATCCATAAGTACATCATTGTCGTCGTTGATTACTTCACCAAATGGGCGGAAGCCATGCCCACCTTCAATTGTACAGCTGACACCGCTGCCCGTTTCTTTTTTAACCACGTTATCACTCGATTCGGGGTCCCCAAATAGTTGGTCTCAGACCATGGTTCACACTTAGAAGATTCCCTTTGGCGCGAGTTATCCACCCTACTGAAGTTCGAACATCAGTACTCCTCTGCTTACTAACCCCAAGGGAATAGCCAAGTAGAGGCCATTAACAAAATTTTTAAAACCATCCTCCAATGCACTGTTGACCAGCATAAGTCCAATTGGCACCACATGTTATTCCCTGCCTTATGGGCTTACCGTACATCTACCAAAACCGCCACCGATTTTACCCCATTTCATTTAGTTCACGGTGTAGAGTCTGTCCTCCCCATCGAGTGTCAGATACCTACCTTACACATCGCCATCGAGCTTCTCCCAGACACCTCCCCACTCGAGCAACGTCTACTATCACTAGAACAAGCTGATGAAGACCGTCGTGCCACTCTCCAGACCATTGAAGCCGCCATGAACCGCTCCAAAGCTGGTTACGACAAACATGTACACCCTCGAACTTTCCATGAAGGGGACCTCGTCCTCGCCTATGACCAAGCCGACGACAAAACTGGTAAAGGAAAGTTTGAATCCATGTGGAAAATCCCTTACATCGTGCAGACCTGCCTCGGCAATGGGGCATACATTTTAACTGACCCAGAAGGTCACCCTTTTCCCAACCCCCGTAATGGGTTGTATATTAAACGCTTTTATCCCTAACTAAACCCGTGGCCCCATTAGTCCATATTGTACAGTTTGCTCTCTTTTTTGTTTTTCACCTTTTTTACCGCAATCTTACATTCATCATTTTTGCATGACCACAGATGGACCATCTTCCACCTCATTACATTGGCTTCGCCGATGGAGCAAGCTGCTGGTCTCCCAACCTAGCTTCTGTAGCATGGGTCTTATATTCCCCTTCACATGAATTGATTCACCTTGACGGAATATGTATAGGCGCTGCTACCAATAACCAGGCGGAGTATGATGCTGTAACCGGTCTCCTGACTGCTGCCCTCCATATGGGAATATGTCACCTTCATGTGTTCCTTGACTCCCAGCTACTTGTCTCCCAGCTCAACAACTGCTACCAGGTGCATGATCCCTGCCTCTTTAGAAAATTCCTGCACACAAAACAACTCAGCCGACAATTTGAATCCATAACATTCACCCATGTCCCAAGAGCTCAAAATAGTGTCGCATATCAAATGGCTAACAACATCCTAAATTGGCACATCAATCACACCATGTAAAACCTCCATCATGCATCATCATCCCATAACATCTCATCAAAAATATATAAAAACCCAAAAAAGATTGCAAGGGGCATCCAGCCTTGGAACGCGTGGTACCAGACCACGTATTCCGACCTGAACCTCGTGGTCCCCGTCCGCGTGATCCAACCTGGAACCCACAGTCCATGGCCGCGTTTCCACCCCACAAACCCACGGTCCACCCCACGTGGACCCTACAAAAAATCCCCTGGGACCCACTACCCCCCCCGAACCCAATGAAAATGCAGGTATGAGTTTGTCGGAATACCTGTAACTCCCGGATTTGAAAATGGCTGGTCGGATCGCCCAGAAACACCAACTCAGCTCTGGTCCACTCTGATCACTAGTCAAAGTCAATAATTCGAAATAACACTTGTCATGTTGGACCCACTCACTATTTATAGTCCGTTGACTTTTTCTTGTTTTAGCCATTATGAACCGATACGGAGTCCCCTTTTCGAACCGTTTCCACCACTGGAATCAGCACGACGAGACCATCATGATGGTCAACTTGTTCTCTTATTTTTTCCACATCATTTTTTGAGCATTTTTAGACACCACTAGTCACCTCGATTTGCGTGCCACTTCGACTGCTCTCCGTTTTTGATATATTTCGTATCATCAGATTCATTTTTCCAAGCTCGTGATGATGCTTGAGATCATTTCTTGCTCTCACCCCCATACTTTTTGGGTATTTTTTTCAAAATGCCCTCGTCGCCTCGGTTTGCGTGCCACATCAATCGTTATCCGTTTTTGACACTTTTTATCGCTGGATTCATTTTTTCGAGCTCATGATGATGCTCGAGATCATTTCTTGCTCTCACCTAGTACAATTTCAACATTGTGTCCCAACACCTTGCTGCCTCGATTAGCGCACCACATCGGCCGCCATCGGATTGTTCCACATTTTTACATGAGCCATTCACTCCTGTCATACTGCAATTATTTCATTATTTTTCCACCATTAATTATCCCGAAAGGAGCCCCACTAGTGTTCCCCCCTACCCTCGTTCTTGGTCATCATCAATGTTCCTTGATTGAGCACTTCCTCCTTGCCTGGCCATTCCTTTTGTTTGGTATAATTTTATCCTTTTTTTGGGCCGAACAAGTCCTTTACGAAAAAGGCACGTAGGGAGTTTCTGTTAAGCTCTTTTTGACTCCTAAAACAATGAAAAGATCTCCGAGCAATCTTGCTTCCTTTCATGCTCCTTAAATTACCTGAAAGGGCGTCTATCTAGTATAAGTTTAACCCTTTTCCGGACCTGGTAGACTAATTACGAAAAAGGAATACTCTAGTCACACCGGCTAGAAGAGTTCTTCATTGCATCCTTTTATGCTTCTTCGGGCCTTGGAGACTAACACACAAAAAAGCAACCCCATGGAGTCTTCTTATCGCTTTCAGACTCTCTAAAATTGAAAGCAACCACGAGCATGAACTGTCCTAGGCTCCTACAAATCCACACGACAGTACCATTCCATTATTTCAGAGTCTTCTTATCGCTTTCAGACTCCTTAAAATTGAAAGCAATCACGAGCATGAACTGTCCCGGGCTCGTATAAATCCACACGACAGTACCATTTTACACACACTTCTTCTAGTTCCTTAACCCGTGAAGAAGTACCCCCCGTGCCTCTTGGCACTATGATAGATCATCTCGGCAGCACCCCCAATTAGGTCGCCTTTGTTTAGATTAATCTGTAGTCTCCTTCCATTTTACACCAGTTTGAGTATCCATCATCCCAGTCACTATCCTCGATCCAGTACAGCTATGATCCCTTTCCCACCAGTCTGTTTCATATGCTGCCCAATCGTCCCCACCATCATACTCTGAACAAAGGAAGTTTGAGTCCACCCACTCTACTTGCCCAGTTATCCCCCATAGTATGTTAGTCCTACCTTTATTACTCTCACACTTCGGTTCTCCACCTCGTGCTCCTATCAAGGAAACATCATTGCCTTTCTAGTTGCAGGTCTCCCTCTGTCGACGACAACCCCTCTATTCTAGAGGATAGACCCAGAGGTCCCTGTGCCTTGGACCCATCACCATCTGTGGTGAGTGCCTACGGACCATTCTGAGAGGAGTCATCATTGCCTCTCCGAGTGGTTGTTTCTCACATGCTCGACTTCAACACCTTGATCGCATCGTTGAGAATCGTGCAGGGTTTATATCCCTTCAGTTATTGGTCAAAGACCCCGGATTTCCCCCGACTCTAGCACATTGGTGAGTCACTTCAAAATGCCCAATTATATGTTCCCGTGGATGTCCGGGTTGCGTTGGCTATTGTATTCGAAAGCCATCCAGTTATATGCTTCCTTGAGTATCCAGTTCAGTTCTAGTTTAGTGTACCATTGAGGATATGACTCCCCGTCACTATGCTCCAGCAGCTCATCAGCTCCTCTAGTACCCCACTCAGTAGCACTGTTGTTATTCCAGTGTATCAGTTCTTCAGCTCAAACATGGTCATCCCAGTAGTATGTCCCAGATTTGTGTCCCCTCTGGACCCTTATGATGTACACAGTGGTTCTCTATGTATCCTACAGGTCCCCCTTTTTTCGGGCCTCACTGTTATTTTTTGTGTATCTTGATACGAGCATGGGTATGCTCACCTCGCCCATATATTGAGAATCTTCCTCATTCATTATTTGAGGCCATGTATATTTCACGTCCCCATATTTTGGACCCCATTGTTATTATTATTCTAGATCTTGATACGAGCATGGGAATGCCCGCCTTGTCCATATGTTCAGATTATTCCTCATTCATTATTGAGGTCATTTACTTTCAGTTTTTGCAGTTTTTTCGGGACCGTTGTTCCGAGCTCTAGTTTGTTTCTTCTGTTCTCCACATCCCAGGAAAACCATACAAGACTTATGATGTCTATCGGCCATACGATGAGCTCCTGCCCTCACACATTAGGGGGCAATTTGTTAACACCCAAAAAGTGCTCACTACCTCATCTACCCCATTGCATGACTTATTTGTCCATATTTCCTACCATAAAAGCCTCCAAAAGGCCACAAAACCATTAAAAAAGCCTCCAAAAGGCCAAAAAAACCCTTTTTCCCCCAAAATAATCCAAAATTCCTCCAAAATAGCAAAAAACCTCTAAAAAGGGAATAAAAAATATAAAACAAAGAGGAACAAGAGGGAAAAAGGAGGAAAAAACCCTATACAGCTGACCTAAACCATATGGTTCCCAAAACCATGGGCCATCACTCCACCACTAAAAACCTATAAATAGGTGATGGAGGCCCCTCATTTCATATCCACAGTCAAATACACCCTTACTCTGCCAAAATCACTCTTGAAACCCTAGCTCACCCTTGAGCTACTTTCACCCTTGAGTGCCCCTTTGGCCCATTTCCACCCTTTGGAGAAAGAGAAAGGAGCAAAGCTGGAAGCTTGGAAGCAACCCTCCTAGACTGCTGCAAGAGCTTTACCAACCTTCACATTGGAGGTATAATTAATACAAAAACCCTTTTTATTATTTTGTCTTTTCTGTTTTATGCACATGTTTAGAATAATTACCATTTTACTGTATTGTCTTTCATTTAATGTTTTCTGAACTGCTACTAAGGAGTCCCTTCTCCTTAGTAGGTGCTCATTTGCACAAGCTAGGGTGAAAACCCTAGCTACAATGAGTCTCAGGTCCTGGAAATTTGTTTGTAGCACATGTGAGGAATCAATGGCCTATCTCAATTACCGGCCATAAACCATGTTGGGAACCCCACAGGTTGATGTTGGATATCTCTTGTGTTCTGGTACTAAATTTATCAGCAAGTTTGGGTGTTGTAAATTCTCATCCAAGACTTATGTGGACCTCAGCTGCCAAGTGGGCTTCCATTGTTCCGTATAATCTTCCCAGCTCATTTCATCATCAATGTATCTGCAGAAGTCACTTCCTTCATACCATTCTGTTATCATCATCAAACATCTGGGGGATGCAATCCCATACTTATCTTGTAGATGTTCTCTTGTGAGAAAATATGCAATACAATTTTGGGTTTTTTTTATGTGCTTGATTTCAAACTCATATTGAGAAAACATGGCCTACCATCTGGCGAACTTGGCTTTGGCAATGGAGTTTCTGATTGGATTTTCTAGGACAAATTTCATTGCCTAGCTATCTATTCTGATCAGGAACTTCTTATTCATTAAGTGTATTTCAAACTTTTGGATGGCATTCAAACATGCCTTAATCTCTTTGTCAATAGTATGATGCTTTCTTTGGGCATCATTCCATAGTCCTGATGCATACTAGACTACTTCTTCATCAATGTCGTTGTAATCTCTTCGACATTGTTTCAGGACTTCTCCCCATCCTTCTTGTGATGCATCTGTCTCCAAGATCTTCATTAGACTTTCATCTATTATGTGTAAAATAGGGAGAGTCTTTACCTTGGATTTTATCCTCTTGACTACTTCTGTATGATTATGTGTCCATGGTGGAGGATTTGTTCCCAGTCATTTATTTAACAGCTTCCTATCTTGTGCACAATTTTCATAATATGATGTTACATAATTCATGCAGCCTAGGAATCTGTGCAATTGTTTTTTGTCTACAATGACATCTTGGAATTTATCAGCAAAGTCAACAGCATGTTGTTGAACTTCAATCTTTCCATTCTTTATTTTTTTCCCTAGGAACTCGATCGTTGTTTGGAATAGTTTCATCTTTTTCTCAGATAGCACAAATCCGTTCTTGTATAGGACATGGAGCAAGGTCCTAAGGTGCTTCATATGCTCGTCAACAGATTTTGAAAATACAAGAATATCATCAATGTAGACCATGAGCCAATCCTATATGGTTCCAACACAAATTCCATGATTCTTTGAAATTCTGAAGGGGCATTTTTTAATACAAAAGGCATTACCTTCCATTCGTATTGTCTGTGTGGAACATTGAAGGCTGTCTTGAACTGGTCTTCTGGTTTGATTCCAATCTGCTAGAAGCCAGATTTTAGGTCGAACTTGGAGAATATCTTTGCTCCTGCAATTCTCTTGATCAGATCAGATTTGTTTGGGACTGGATACCTCACCCATTCCAGGGCATTATTGAGCGGCTTGTAATTGATCACCATTCTTGGTACTTCACGAAGTTGTTTAGAGTATTTATTTACATAGAAGGCTGAACAAGACCATGGGCTTCTTGAATGCTTTATAAGTCCTTTACTAAGCAAGTCCTGGATTTCCTTTCTGCAAAGACTTCAGTATTCCTTGTTCATGGCGATTGCTCTGCTTCTGCTTGGATTCCCTTGGTACCCTTCCTTATATTTTAGGTTTACCCAAAATTGCTTTCTATGCCAGAATGCATTAGGAGTGGTATGGCATACTAACCAACATATTCTTTTCTGATTTCTTCAATCTTTTTCTGCCTCTCAGGAGCCTTCAATTCATCCTCAATCATGTGTGAGTGTTCATCCCTTTTTATGCCCCTGATTTGATCTCCCTTTTCTTCGATTTGGGCCTTGAAATGCTTCATAGTATCAAATTCTAAGTTCCATATGGAATGTCTAATTTCTTCTGTAGATACTAGTGGGAGAAAAATCTACTTTTTCCTTATAGTAAAATGGTGTCCAATTTTCCCTTTATCATCAAAATTTACTCCATGAGGGATGGTGGTTAACAACATACTAGTTCCTATTACACACTCTTGTGCAAAGTCATCTTCTACTAGTAAGAAAATACAATCTATATAGAAATTTCCAAGGCATACCTTTCCATGGCTGGTCTTATATTCTACTGCTTGTCTTCCTCCAGAACCTTTGACTGGAGCTTGGCATGGTTCCCAGTAATTTGGGTCAACATACTTCCCCTTGAGAAAACACATGTCTGCTCCTGAGTCGATCAATGCTAGCATCATTATGTTATATTCATGTACTTTGATCTGTAATTTTACTACTGTCTTCTGGTGGACAACCATCATGAGATGCATTTCATCTTCTTGCCGTGGTAGCTCTGGTTGAGACATTTATGCTTGTCCTTTCAGCTTCTCAACTGTAACTCTGAGCTCTTTGAGTTCTTGCACTAATTTCAGGTGTTCCTTATGAAGTGTTGCCAAATCTATTTTTTGTGGCTCTTGGTGCATCTTTGTAAGGAGGGGGTAGACATTTTTCTCCATACTAGGCAGGTTTGCTGCCTTCCATGTCCACTTGTTGTCTTCCTTATCTGAGCCCTCATGTTCTTCTTCTTCTTAATCATGTACATATTTTCTTCTAAATTTTTCTCTAGCACCGTTTATTCCTTTTCCTTTTCGATCATCAAGGAAAATTTTATTAAAGTTGTTCACCAGTTCATCCTTCTTATTTCCCTCTTTCATTTGGGCTATTGCTTTCTTCATTAGATCTTTTGGATCTTCTTCTGTTCCGGCCATGAAGCAGTTTACTTCTTCTGACTCTGTTTCAAAAGGAGATTTATTCTTGGGATGTTGTTTGGTCCATGCAACAAATAGCCTTTGCTCATCTGATTGGGGAGAACTTCCTGACTCATGTTTCTTGTTCTTCCTGGAATTCTTGGCATTCTCCTCCACACTTACATGGCCTTTCATACATTTGGTGGATATGCATGCGTTCAGCATCTCCTGACTCATCTGACTCATATTCAGAAGTATTTGGAATTAATACTTCTGTATGCATCAAATTTTGGTGTCTGGGTCTTCCTCTTCTGGGGAGACCTCTAAGGTTGTCATCAAATGGCTCGGCCTTGGGAAACATCCGTTCCCTATTTGTCCATGTCCTAGCTCCCTTTTGCTTCCTTTGGTAATCTTGGTTCTTTTTATAACATTTGGGAGTAGTATGTCCTTCTTTACCACAGTAGAAGCATTTAATTTTTCTTTTCTCTGGTTCTTTTCTATAATCTGCTTATTTTCTTCTATGGGTTTCTTCTGGTTTCCATCTGTTACTTTGTCTTCCTTTAGGCTTCTTATGGAATAGCCTATGGCTTGAATGGTGCTTGTTTTTCTTATGTGGACCTTTCTGTGGTTCTATACCAAACATTCTGCAAACTTCTCTACTGCCACGAAAATAGGTGCTGTGGGAAAGGTCTTTATCGAGCTTTTTAGTTTCACAATATTGGAGGAAGATCTTTTCAGCAATAGCTTGAAATTGTCGCCAGGTGTGGAGAGAAAGATCTTCTTGGAATTTGTCTCTGAGTTGTTCCCAGAAACCGGAGGGTAGACCTGCAAAATATTTTTCTTTGAACACCTTCTCTTCAGTGCGGTCAAATTCAATTTGGTAGATGCGGTGGATCCATTGCTTGTGATACCAATGGAACTGAGTGACGGACTTGATGCAGAGCTGAAGGAGGATTTGTTTGTGCTTATCATTCATGGTGGCACTATAACCACAAAATTCTACAATGATTGCTGCTAATAGAGCACCAATGATGTTGGGCTCGCCATGTTGGGTGTTGTTTTGGATTTCAACCTTTTGAGCGGTTGGGAGGTGAGTGTTCCACCATACACCCAAATTACCATTAAAGCAATAAACGATAATATTAACAGCATCAGCATGTTCATATTTTCCTGTGGACATATAATCCTTAAAACAAATCATCATTTTACTAACCATATTAAGAATTTCTCCCTCATTTTTGTTGTCTAGATTCCAAGAATAGAAATTGTTTGGGTTATAAGACTCCTGGTAACCTGAATCTTCTTTATAAAGGTCAGGGGGAATGAATTTGCAGGGTTTATTATAGTCCCATCCTGAGTCTACTGCCATAAGGGAAACTTCTTTACTAGTGGGACTGGATCCTGGGGATGGAATGCCCAAAGAGCTAGCTGCTGAGAATTCTCCAAAGCGTCCAAGCTTTGACAGTTCTATCTTGGGATTTTCCACATCTTTCTGGATTTTTCCCAATTTCTTAGCATTTTCGTTTACTTTATCTGCTATGTAGGAAAATGCGTCTCCAACATTCTTATCTAGGTCTGAGATGGAATCTGTAAGTTCATATTTGAGATTCACATATAGACTTGACTTCTTCAGCAGAGATTGGAGAATGTTCATTTTTTGGATTCTCAATTCTCATGTGCTGAATTTCATCATGTATCCTTCTGCAAAGAATTTGCAAAGAATCAATTTGACTTGCCTATGGCATTTTATTTTGGAGTTCTATGTTTTGTTTGGCTAGCCCTTTTAATGCCAAGCTTGACCAATTGGCCTGTTCTGCTTTGTCATTATTGAGAATGACCAGAGTTGTAGGTGCAAATCCTTCTTCATAATCTAACTTGATAGGTCTGAATGGTGGGAAATTGGCCTCAATATATATTTCTTCTCCTATTGGAGTTTTCCATAAATGTCCTTTTGAGGTCCATTCTCCTTTGGATTCTATTCTTTTGGTTTCAGGTGGTGGACTAGATTGCATCATAGCAAGAGTTTGTTGGAACTCCTTTCTCCACTAATAGAAGGATATCCACTGGTTGCAGAAATCCATTTCAAAGTGCCATCTTTCAGATAGTCTTGTCATGTCCCCATTTTGACCCCCTTCGCATTAAATCGTAAATGATGTAAATATTGATATTTAATCATGGTGAGGAGCTCAAGGCCAAGGCCCCACCATTGATTTAGCGTTTTATGTATCGGCAATTAAAAATAGATGCCTATGGTTCTTGTGCTAGATAGGCACAATGTAAATTAAGACATCATGTAAATACGAATTTTAATGAAAAACCCACAACTAGCTATGCAATGAAACAAAGAGATGGGGGCATGATTCTATAAGGAATAGGGAGGGAAATTATTCAAACCCTTGAGCCAATGGTGATAAGCTAGATGTCAATGAATAAACCCTCAACTACCCATTCTGACTTATGCACCCAATCATTTAATTCTTCCAGAAATTGGTTGAGGCAGTTAATGCCTTGGGAATGAAGAGGCATGGTAGCCAATTTCGTGCATGGGCAAGCCATCAACCTGGGAAAATGTACTTTTCCTTTTGGGGCAAGAAAACACCCACGAAATGGTGCCCAAAGCCATTCTGAACCCATAGTCTTTCCACTCTCACGCAGTCTGAGCTAGCTAGGATTTCCCCATCACGTTTTTTTACCAATTTCCTACATTTTTCCATAGCTGGGAGCTCGTTTTTGTGTTGCACAGTGACTGGGAGAAAGGGAGTCACATTTTGGGGGTTTATAGAGTTCGTTTTTGCCCCTAAAATGCATAAAAACGTTTTCTGAAAACGAATTTGCTCTCCCAGGGTTTATTCCCCATCTACCAGTTCATTTTGGTTGCCCACGTTTTTCAGCACTTGTGTTTTGTTGTAGGGTGCATCCCTGTGTTGGTTGGAAATTATGAGCAAGAATTAGGATTGGAAGTGGACCAGAATTGGATTGATAAACCTAGTGAGGAGGTAACCTCTCAAGACTATCAAAAGGGTTGGTTGCTCTTCTATGCACACCTTGAAGAACACTAGAATGGAAGGTATGGCCTGAGGGACTGTGTATTAGTAAAGAGAATACTTCCTTGTGCCAGGTGTGTAGGTATTGTGGGGACCAGGATAGATAGATCTTGCAGAGGGTGCCCATATCTATATGGATGATCCCACTAGCTTAGCAATTCTTCCTTCCATTGCCTAACAGCCTGATAAACCCAATTGTAGCTTGGATTGGCTGTTTTGGTGTATCTTTGGGCTATGTGTGAGTCTGTTGTTCCCTGATTCCTTGTAGAGATCATGCCCAGCTCGGGGGTGGCAGTGTGTTGAGATATTGATGATCACAACTGGTCTATGGTTGGGTGGAACGTTGCAGTTGCATAGCCAGTTGCTTGGGACTACTTTGTTATAAGATAAGTATTCTCTTGTGTTAACTTTGCAATTATTTATTTGATGAATATCTTGAATGTATGATGGATGTGCAATTGAAATTACTTCCGTTGTGTTTTCTTATAATTATACATTTCCATATGTCTTTTTATATTATGTGAATGCTTATTTAATAAGTTCATGGGGCTAGATGCCCAATTTTAGCATCACGATCCTCTCCATCGCATTGGTATGATGGGAGGGGACGTGACAGAATGGTATCAGAGCTGCTGGTTGCAGCATTGGACCTCTATGGGACAAATCCGATTACTGTCACATGGGAATATCCCTTCCTAATCACCACAGGTATCAACATCGGGCCTAAACTGGCTAAGTTGAATAAAATTACATAGGCAAGATCACCTCCTACTGAGCAACAGTCATCACAGAATGAAGGAAAGATTTCAAATTTTCCTAAGAGCTTTTGAAAATTTTGTCTAAGTGTTTTTCAGCGTCGAAGGGAATGTTTCGGAAGGACTCAGCGAGTTGGTCCGCAACAGCGGAAGAACTCACCGAGTTGGCCCGAAACGGAAAACATTTTCTAAGTGATTCGGCGTCGAAAGGAAATTTTCGAAAGGACTCAGCGAGTTGGTTTGCAATAGCAAAAGAACTCGCCGAGTTGGCCCGAAACGGAAAAAAATTTCTAAGTGATTCAGCGTCGAAAGGAAATTTTCGGAAGGACTCAGCGAGTTGGTCTGCAACAGCGGAAGAACTCGCCGAGTTGGCCCGAAATGGAAAAACTTTTCTAAGTGATTCGGCGTCGAAAGGAAATTTTCGGAAGGACTCAGTAAGTTGGTCCGCAACAACGGAAGAACTCGCTGAGTTGGCCAGAAATGAAAAAAAAAATTCTAAGTGATTCGGCATCGAAAGGAAATTTTCGGAAGGACTCAGCGAGTTGGTCCGCAACAGCGGAAGAACTCGCCGAGTTGGCCCGAAACGAAAAAAAATTTCTAAGTGTTTGGTGTCGAAAGGAAATTTTCAGAAGAACTCCACGAGTTGGTCCGCAACGGCGGAAGAACTCACCAAGTTGACCCGAAATAGTGAAAATTTTCTAAGTGTTTGGCGTCAAAGGGAAATTTCGGAAGAACTCCACGAGTTGGCCCGAAATTGCAAAAAAACTTAGCGAGTTGCTCCGCAACAGGTCAGAAGAACTCAGTGAGTTGCTTCTCAACAGGTTGGAAGAACTCAGCGAGTTTCTCTACAACAGGGCGGAAGAATTGGATGAGTCACTCTGAAACAGAAAATTTCAGCTGCTTTTCAGGGAGATTTTCAAGTGCCGAAAATGGAAATTGCCATGGAACTTATGCATCAGATTACGCGAAATGGAAAGATTTACAACAACAACAAAAAACGAGGGCGTTGCCCTCGACCTGCCCTGCAGTGGCAAAGCCACAAGGGGGCAAGCCCCCTTGACCCCCGTCGTCCCCCCTCATATGTCGTTGATTGTGAGAAAATTCTATGATTTGACAAATTGTCAATATAACATTTTCCCACGTGCATGAAAGTAATTTATGAATTTCTGAGAATATATTGCAGCTAACAATTGTGTTGATGAACACATTTTGCATAATCACAGTTACATCAGGGTAGCACTCTAAATAGTACAGTTGGAAAGTTTTGGATCTTGGTTGGGCGAAGAAAATCAACATCATGGATGATTCACAGGATCCCTATGAGCTTGAGACAGATGCCATGGGGGAGAACATACATGTTGAAAATGTTGAAACAGAATCTAATGGGAGAAGAAATCAAGAGACTCCTCCAGGTATTGCAGCCACCATGAGAAGCCTAAGGGTGGAGTTGCAAAGCTGTAGAGAAGACAATAAAAGGATGATTAAAGCTCAAGAAGAACAAAATCAGTTGAATGCAGCCATGCTGCAGAGTTTGACAGACATCCAAAGGAAAATAAACTATGGGCATCAGACATCAAATCCAGAAAGGGGTGGGAGTAGTTCTAGAAGGAATTCTCGTAAGAGGGCCAGTAGCTCAAGAAGAGTTTCTACAGACAGAACATATACTCCAGAAATATCTTCTAATGAACCATCTAACTCTAAATAATCCATTGAGGGTTCAAGCTCTTCATCTCGCAGGAGTAAGAGGAAGAAGCACTACAAGAACAATTCACATGGGGAATTTAAGAAGGCGAAACCTCCTACATTTGATAGAGAGATAAAATCTGGTCAAGAAGCTGAAGCTTGGCTTCTTGGGATGAGAAAGTATTTCCAAGTCCAAGACTACTCGAGAAATATGAAGGTGATGAATCCAGCTTGGGATTCGAAACGTCGACTACGAAAATGACCACCGTGGATCATCCGAATACCTTTTCAAAAAGGTTAGCCATCTTCAACTTGAATGGAAGAGCATCTATATGGTGGGAACACATCAGGCAAGTGAAGAAGATCAATGAAAGGAAGATTGTGTGGAAGTAGTTCAAGAAATACTTCAAGCAGAAGTACCTCTCTGATAGGTACTATGATGATAAGATCAAAGATTTCCATGAGCTGAGATTGGGACAATTGACCATGGAAGAATATGCAAACAAGTTCTTGGAGCTACTGAGGTATGTCAGGTATATTCAAGATGATAAGGTGAAAATTTAGCGTTTCCTGAGTGGACTGCCCCAGTCATATAAAGATAGAATTGAGTTTGATGAACCTCGAACTCTAGAGGAAGCCATAAGAAAGGCCAAGTATTGCTTTGATCAAAACAAAAGCAAACCAGAATTCCATAAGGCATGGAAGGATAAGCAAAACGAAAAGTTTGATCAAAGGAAGAAGGGGTTCAAGCCTTCTCAATTCCAAAATTAGCAAAGGCAACCATCACAGGTTGTGACTAAGCCAACTAGGATGATGGGATACAAGCCAAGATATCCAAAGGAGCCAAGAGAACCACTTCAATGTTGGGGTTGTGGAGGGGAGCACATGCTTAGGAACTGTCCACATTGGAATGGGAATCCAAATCAAGTTCACAACATCCAAGGAGCTGAAACTGTGGGTCAAGTGGTAAGGACAATCCCTAGAATCTATGCAACAATAGAAGACCACCAGGCAGATCATCAATCAACTATGGTTGAAGTTGAAGGTAAGATTGCTAAGCAATCTATTTCTATTTTGATTGATCCTGGATCTACTCATAGTTATGTCACTCCTAGAATTGTTGAGATTTGTGCTACTTTTAAGAAATTAAAGCATAGTAAATCATGGTTAGTTCAACTAGCCACTGGAACCAAGAGAAAAGTTAGTGAAATTGTAGAGAAATGTCCATTAGAAATGGATGGGCTATTCACTTACGCAAATCTGAATATTTTACCACTGGGTTCCTATGATATTCTCATTGGAATGGATTGGTTAGAAGCACATAGGGTTAAACTGGACTGCTACAATAAGACATTTGAATGCATGGACGAAGAAGGAAACCCGAGGGTTGTAAAAGGAATTCCAAAGGTGACTTCTATTAGACAGGCTACAGCCATGCAGCTGAAGAAGTTCTGTAGGAAGGGATATCAATTGTATGCAGCCCACATTTTAGAGGCAGCAGAGAATGAAACTCTTAAACTGGAGGACTATCATGTATTGCAAGAATTCAAGGATGTTTTTCCTGATGAGATTCCAGGACTCCCTCCAAAGAGAGACATTGACTTTACAATTGAACTTGTGCTAGGAGCAGCACCAGTGTCTAAGACACCCTACAGGATGAGTACACCGGAATTGCTAGAATTGAAAATGCAATTACAAGAGTTGCTGGAAAAGAAATATATTAGGCCAAGTGTGTCCCCATGGGGAGCACCTGTTCTATTTGTGAAAAAGAAAGATGGAACACTCAGGTTATGTTATGACTACATGCAGTTGAACAAAGTCACTGTGAAGAACAAATACCCATTTCCCCGAATTGATGACCTTTTTGACCAAATGAGAGGAGCAAAGGTATTTTCAAAGATTGATTTGAGGTCTGGTTACCATCAGGTAAGAATCAAAGAAGAAGATATTCATAAGACCGCCTTTAGAACAAGGTATGGACACTATGAGTTTGTAGTGGTACCATTCGGTCTCACAAATGCACCAGCTACATTCATGTGTCTCATGAATAATGTTTTTAGCAAGTATTTGGACAAGTTTGTTCTTATATTCCTAGACGACATTCTCATCTATTCTAAGAATGAAAAAGAGCATGAAGAACATTTTAGAATGACAATGCAATTACTAAAGGAGCATAAGCTATATGCAAAGTTGAGCAAATGTGGCTTTTATAAAGATAGAATTCATTATTTGTGTCACATCATCTCCGACGAAGGAATATCTGTAGTCCTTGAGAAGATTGAAGCCATTATGAATTGGCCAACTCCAAGGAATGTGACTGATGTGAAATCTTTTATGGGCCTTGCTGGTTACTACATGAGGTTTATCGAAGGATTCTCCAAGGTTGCTGTTGGGGCCAAGGTCGCAGCTATAGTAAAAGCTGCGAATTTTGGGAAAAAGCACGAGTATGGAAGGAAAGTGCTAATTTTGGGACAAGCACTAAGTTTTGGGTAAGAAGGAGACGGTGCGCAGTACGGTTCCAGATGGATGATCTCAGCGCAGATCACGGACCGGAAATTGCGGAGCTCGCGCGCACGTCATCAAAGAATGAAGGTGGCTCAGCTACCATAATAAATAAAGGCGATGGAGTAGAGGGCTCAGCTACCCTCATTTAAAGGCTTAGTACAGAAGTTATGGTTGCTCGGATCAAGGAGGAGCAACGGACCAGAGCATTGAAGGCGAAGGACGATCGCCCATACCCACAATCTGCGCCGGAATTCACGGAGCCTGCAGGAAGCGGCGACGTGACTGCAAGCGGCGCCTACAGTACACCTAGCCATGTGCGTGGTTAGGGTTTTTGGGAATCACTGTTGGGAAAGGCCCACAGTTTTGTAAAGGTGTGACCGTCATGGCTACCTATATAGATGAATCATTGTAATGGGTAGAGGGTTCTTCCTCCCTTCCTTCAGTTCCTTCCTTTTGGAGAGTTAGAGAGTTGGACACTAGACTGTTAGAGAGCCAGTCTAAAGGATAGATCATGTGTTGATTATCCTTCACTGTAATTTCTACCCGGTGTGTAGAACTAGAGAGAGGAAATCGGATAGCCGAGGAGCTAATCCCTGAGTTGCCAGACAGTCTGAGTCGACGTCTGTGCCTTTGTAATCTCCATAGAGAGGAGACAAGCTTGAGAGAAGGGCTCCCAGCTGTGTGCGTGGAGTTTCCTGTAAGTTCTAAGGCTGCAGCTGTGTGCGCAGCATATTGTATGACTCTATCATTTTCTGGTTAATATAACGCTCCCGTGGACGTGGTTTTCCTCGAGGGGATGAGCTTCACTTATATCTTCTTGTTATAATGTTTGCGTGAATGATAACTATTTAGAGTTCATTATTTGTGTATGCAAGACTTCTGTCTTATCTTTGTGACTGTTTGAGCAAGTTGGAAAGATCCTTTGATAACTATAAGTGTCTTAAGTACTAAAGAGGTAGTAACGCACGGTCGCTGCGGCGAGAGCAGACTGCGTTACTGCGCTAGATGTGAAGGGCGAGGAAGTGTTTAGCGCGTCGACCCAAGGGATAGTTGCCTGCTGCGTTAGAGAGAAGAAACTGCGCAGTAGACCTGCCAAGGAAGGGACCCACGCAGCTGCGACGAGCGGCCTGCGGGAAGGTCCGACCGCCGCTTTCACAGGAACCATTCAAGGAAGAGCCATCTCCGCGTCACCCCGGTTAAGGAAACCTGATTCCTTAACCCCCCCATAGCCACTTCGGGTGAGACCTCGAGCTGCCGCGCAGCTCGTTGCCGAGAGGGCCAGTGCGCCAAGGGGTTTTGTTGCTGCGCTTCATTAAAACCCAGGTCTGCCCAGAAAAGCAGCCAACAAATGGTTCCGTTGCCGCGCGAATGAGACTTGTTATTTTGGCGACGCGCGAGATAGAAGAGCCAACAAATGGTTCCGTTGCCGCGCGAATGAGACTTGTTATTTTGGCGACGCGCGAGATAGAAGAGTCAACAAATGGTTCCGTTGCCGCGCGAAGGAGACTTGTTATTTTGGCGACGCGCGAGATAGAAGAGCCAACAAATGGTTCCGTTGCCTAGTGATCAACAAATGGTTCCGTTGCCTAGTGACCAACAAATGGTTCTGTTGCCTTATGACTTTTTGATCACATTACTTCCATGGCTTTGAACCCTGTTGATTGAGCCAACAAATGATTCCTTTGCCTTGCGACTTGTTGCTGTAAGACTTACTAGTCACGCGACATCTGAGACTGTTGCTGAAGACAACATAAGGTTCTGTTACACTGAGACTTGCTCAGCTAACAAATGTGTTACTGGAATCCTACAGCTAAGGAAATTGGAGATTGGTTTGATTTAAAGGCTAAAGAGTTTACTGAACAAGAAAATAGAAGCCCTACGCTTCAAACAGAAGATTGGTTACAGAAGTATATTTATGCTGACCTTTACGAAATTTTCTTTGTTACGTTTGCATTGGAGTTACACGCTTGGATAGCCAAGTTAGCAGATTCTAGACCTACGCTGCATGTTGATCGACCCGTCACGTGGACGCCTGAGCTAGCTAGTATTGTGAAGCGGATAGACAATCCTGTGTCCCGCGCAGTAGACTTTTGGTTGAATAGTCTACTGGAAGGTTTTATTACCGAATTTGCAGTCGATACAAGAAAGAGTTTCAGTGAAGCTGAGAGGAGTTTCTTCCAAGTACACAGAGGTAAGTTCTTAAATTCTCTGAACTTATGGATTAAAATGCTTCTGTATGAAAAAGGAAAGCTATGTATTGCTTCTGATGAATAGCATAGTCAAGTAATGTCCGTAGATTCTGATAGTGATCCTGAAGTTATTGGTTGCACTCGTAGTGGAAAACGATATAAAGTAGGCCTTGACCAATATCCTTTTGAGTCTAGCCCAAACGATAGCCAAGTCTCTAGAGCAAGCCATATAGAAAGACAAGGGAGTGCTCATATCCCGTATTACCCCTTTACACCGCAAAAACCAGACGGAGCTCAGTATAATCCTACAGTAACACCTTCTAGTAGCCCACACGCTACTTCTAGTACCTCTGTACCACCTTTGTTTAACCATCCCGGAGGCACTGCTACAGTACCTCCACCTCAAACCCGTGCAAGAAGGATGGGTGATGACATGAAACTACCAACTTTTAGAGGAACAGGGATAGAGGACCCTGAGCAGCACTGGTTCTTATGTGAAGCCATTTGGACAATTAAGCAAATTAATGATGATGTTGTTAAACTGGTTCAGTTAGCAACCACACTAAGAGAAAGAGCCTTGACTTGGTTCATGAAATACTCAGCAGCACAGAATAGGACGCTTGCTGAGGTAAGAAATGCCATGATTAGAGAATTCAAGAAACCTAAGTCAGAATCACAGTGTATAACAGAGCTCAAAGACATCAAACAGTTACCTACAGAATCAGTATGGGACTTTGACCAGAAGTTCAAAGCTTTGATAGATCAAGTCAGCTTCGAGTTTGCACCACAGCAACATAAAGAATGGTTCATTGCTGCGCTGCTCCCACACATTAGACTTCCTCTTATGCAACAGAATCTCAATACTCAGGAACAAGCTCTAGAAATGGCTATGAAACTAGAAGCTTCGCCAATTGCAGGAACAAGCAACGATGTTGCGCATTTACAGAACCAATTAGCAAACTTAACCTTGCAAGTGCATGATATTAAGAAAGGAAAGGAGATTAAGGAAGAAATTTGGTGTACAAAATGTAAAGCCCAAGGTCATTCAAAGGACCATTGTCCTGTTTTCATAGACTATATTGCAACTGGAGCACCTAATCCTTTACCACAGGCACAAGGGCCTTGGTGTGAAATCTGCAGAACTAGAGGTCATAGACCACAAGAATGCCACTTACTTCAGAAATATGTACAAACTCCAAAGAATCTATATTGTGATTTCTGTAAATCAGTAGGTCATGATGAGAACAATTGTAGAGCATATGATCTTATGATAGAAAGAAAGCATGATGTTTATAGGGTACAAGCAGAGACACAAGGACCCACAGCAGGTCCACCTTATGACCAACCTCGGGACGCCCGAGCAGCAAATTACAGAGGACGCGGACGCACAACAAACTTTGGTCGTGGAAGAGGACAGATCACTTGTTATAATTGCGGAGAACAAGGTCATTTTGCTAGGGATTGCCAAAATCCTACAACCCTCTGCAGATATTGTAAATCTTCTGACCATATCATTGAAGAATGCCCTCAGTTACAGGCTAAGATGCAAGCAAAGACACCACAGGTCAATCAGAATATCCAGTTGATTGGAGCAGAAAAAAGAGAACCAGACCCTACAGTTAATATAGTGACACGCAGTGGAGCTACCACTGGTGCGCAAGAGATGGGAACGGGAAAGCAAGCGACGCAATGGGTGCGCCGCGCTAACATTAAACAAGCCCCACTTAACCTACAGAAGCAAAAAGAAGCATTTAAGCAAGCTCAAGAGTATTTCTCAGATCCGAGAGCTTCAAGTTCTGCCGCAATTCCGCAGAACAATAGTAGATCGCAAGTGCTAAGACAAGACAACCTGGTACAAGAACAGGCCACTACAGCTAGAAGACCTGATGACGATAAGGAGCATGCACTAGGCAGTGTTCATGCGTTCCTGCGACAATGTTTAAAATTGTTGCGCAATGAACAAGCAACTCTAGAACTCCAACACCTGTTAGATCAGTGCCAACACTCTGCTTCGACGAACACACCACAGCGTGCTGTTCACCAGATTAGGAGTCACATTAGAACTGGAAAAGAGATGAGGCTTACAGCGCAGATTGGAGCATTTGAAATGGACGAAGTCATGTTAGATTTGGGCTCAGAAGCCAATGTTCTCACTATGCAGACATGGGAACAGATGGGAAGCCCTTAGCTTACAAGATCCCCTATCCAGCTAAGACTCGCAAATCAACAACGAGTCTCTCCATTGGGTAGATTACCCAATGTACCTATTGATATTGAAGGAGTAAGAAGCTCTGCAGATTTTGAAGTAATCAAAATTATGGATGATAGTAGACCATACCCAGCGCTGTTAGGAATAGACTGGGCACTTGATAATTTGGCTGTCATTAACCTGAAGAAAAGACAGATGACCTTTGAGGATGACCAGATCAGGGTCATCGCACCTCTTGATCCTATTCAAGGACCAAGATATATAGAACCCATTCGCGCAGAAGAGGAAGCGCGCCACATGGAAAGCTTGTATCAGATGACCACTAACCACGGTGACTATGTCAACCCCACAGCAGACGGCCATATCAGCTGGCGATGTGATAGCTCGTGCACATCAGATTCAGATGCAGGATTGGAAAACTGGCAGAATCGTCTACATGAGGTTTCTGCAAGACGTTGCGCCATGATGACTAAATCCATCCGATGGATTGGCACAGAATTAATTGATACTCCAACTTTTGATGGCTTAACTGAAGTAACTAAATTCATACAGGAATATGAACAAAAGCTTCCAGAACCGCAGCGCATCCAGGCACTGGATATAGCATTGCGCGCTACACCCGCAAGATGGTGGATTGCGCACAAGGAGAATATTCATACATGGAAAGACTGTCGCAGATTGATACTGCGCAGATTTCAGGACACCACAGCTGAAGCGCTACACAAATATGAAGGACAGAGTGACCCCAGGTCACACATTGAAGCATGTATTCAGCAATGGTCAGATATTCCGGAAGATGAATGGGTTCACCAATTCATCCACACATTAGATACAATTCCAAGGAATTGGTATACTGAAATAGAATTGCGCAAAGGCACTCTTACTTGGGCTCTTATGATAGAAAGTTTTCAACTTACATTCAGCTTTGAGTCAGAGCATCCAAGCATTGATCAGGCTCTGAAGTGTATTAAAAAGAAGGTATTTGAACCAGGTCTAGTAACAGAATATTCCCAACCAGATTGGGCTGTCCAGATAGAACATGCCCTGGAATGCTATAACTTCACCGCTGAAGATGAGGAGGACGATCCTCGCAACATCAATATCCCAGAATCAGAAGGGACGCGCAATATTGAAGGTCCTGAGCTTGACATTCCTGCCATCGCAGAACACGTCAAGCTCAAGAAAGTTAACATTGGTACAGAAGCTGACCCAAAGTTTGCTTCTATAGGAGATTATTGGGATGATGAAACCGTTGCGCATGTTTCAGATTTATTACGTGATTACCAGGATATCTTTCCTACCAAGTTCACAGAAATGAAAGGCATCCTAGGAGACTTAGGAGTGATGCGCATACCTCTGAAACCCGACGCCAAGCCAGTAAAGCAGCGCCCATACAGGTTGAACCCGCGCTACAAAGAAAAAGTCAAAGAAGAAATCGATAAGATGCTTGCAGCAGGTATTATTGAGCCAGTAGAGGAAAGCGATTGGATTAGTCCTATGGTGGTCCAAGAAAAGAAAACGAAAGGTGAAATAAGAATTTGTGTCGACTTGCGCAAACTCAATGATGCATCAGCGCACGACCCATTTCCCACTCCTTTCACAGATGAAGTACTTGATAATGTTGGAGGACAAGAGGCTTACTCTTTCACTGATGGATTTTCGGGATATCATCAGATTAGAATCCATCCGGATGACCGCCACAAGACTACTTTTGCAACTGAATGGGGCTCATTCCAGTATACGGTAATGCCCTTTGGTCTTAAAAACGCACCTGCTATCTTCTCTAGAGTTGTTGTTGCTGTTTTTAAAGAATTTATCCACAAGTTTTTAGAAGTCTATTTTGATGACTGGACTGTATTTGGTTTACTAAAGAACCATATTGCGAATCTGCGCATGATGCTAGAAAAATGTAGACAACATCAGATTTCCCTTAACTTGAAAAAATGTATATTCTGTGCCCCCTTTGGTATTTTGTTGGGACATATTGTATGCAGACAAGGACTCTTGATGGATCCTGCGAAGGTTGCCATCATTGCTAATTTACCTGCGCCCAACTCAGTTAAGCAATTGCGCACTACATTGGGACATACAGGATACTACAGAAAATTCATCAAAGGATATGCAAGGATCACAGCTCCTATGGAAAGAGTGCTGAAGAAGGATTCGAAGTTCCAATGGACAGAGGAATGCCAACAGAGCTTGGACACACTTAAAGAAAAGATGATCACAGCGCCTATTCTAGTTTTCCCGGATTGGAGAAAACCTTTTCATGTTCATGTTGATGCTTCTTCCATAGCATTAGGAATCGTGCTTACACAGTCTGGAGAAGGAAGTATTGATCACCCAATTGCTTACTCCAGCAGAAAGCTCTCTACAGCTGAGAAGAACTACACCACTACAGAACGGGAAGGACTAGCTATGGTGTATGCCCTACAGAAATTCAGACACTACCTGTTAGGAGCTCACTTTAAAATGTACACTGATCATTCTGCTTTGAAATATTTGGTCAATAAACCAGTTTTAGGAGGAAGAATTTGCAGATGGCTATTGCTCTTTCAAGAGTATGATTTTGAGGTTATTGTAAAGCCAGGCAGATTGAATGCAGGGCCTGACCATCTATCCAGAATAGAGTCAGGAGAGGAACCTACGAGTCTGGAGGACAATCTGCCTGACGCACAGTTGTTTTATATCCAAGCAGCAGACGAATATTACTCTGATATTCTTAAGTTTCTCACTACCGGACAAGCGCCGGCTGAGTTTACAATCCAGCAGAAGAAGCAACTTGTTGTCAGAGCCGCAGACTTCACTTTGATAGCAGGCCAGCTTTATAAGTTGGGCCCTGACGAAATTTTGTGCAGATGTATCTTACCACATGAAAAGAGCTCTATCATCGCAGAAGCGCATTCAGGTACCGCAGGAGGCCATTTCGCAGGAAAGCCGACTGCGCAGAAGATATTAGCCGCAGGACTTTGGTGGCCGACATTGCACAAGGATACTAAGGAATTCTGTAAATGTTGCGATGTGTGCCAGCGCACAGGAAAACCCTCAAGGAGAGATGAAATGCCGCTAAGACCCCAGATCACACTGCGTGCTTTTGATAAATGGGCCATTGACTTTGTAGGACCTATTAACCCACCAGGAAAAAGAACTGGCGCAAGATATATCATTACAGCTACTGAGTACCTCACCCGATGGGCTGAGGCGAAGCCAGTTAAGAACTGCGACGCTGCTACTGCCGCGCAGTTCATTTTCGAGAACATTATCACTAGGTTTGGATGCCCAGTGATCCTCATGAGTGATCAAGGTACACATTTCCTCAATGAGACTATAGAGTCCCTTACTGAAGAATTTCAAATTAATCACCATAAGAGTACACCCTACCATCCTCAAGCTAATGGTACGGTGGAAGCATTCAATAAGATCCTTGAGAATGCCCTGACGAAGATCTGTAATCAACAAAGAGATGATTGGGACCTTAGAGTCACAGCTGTATTATGGGCTTACAGAACCACTTGCAAGAAATTAACAGGTCACACACCTTTCAGCTTGGTGTATGGACAAGAAGCAGTTATGCCCATGGAATACATTGTTCCCAGTCTCCGAATTGCGCAAATTACAGAAATGGCAGATCCTGACACTATGAATGAAAGACTTTCGCAACTGCTTTCTTTAGAAGAAGACAGACTTATGGCCGGATTTCATCAACAGGTACAGAAGGCAAGACAGAAAGCTTGGCATGACAGGCACATTAAGCATAAGCACTTTGAAGAAGGAGACTTGGTACTCCTTTATGATAGTAAATTCATCAAGTTTCCAGGCAAGTTTCGTGTGCATTGGTTAGGCCCTTTTCAGGTAATAAAAATAACAGACGGAGGTGCAGTTCAGCTTGCGAAGCTGAATGGAGAACTACTACCTACAATGATAAACGGGAGTCGGCTTAAGCTTTATTGCGACGGCCACTCCGCCCTGTCGACATAATATATTACTCAGGAATGCAGATGCCCAGTGTAGTTGAAAGAGACATCGCATTTAGTCTACACGGAAGCTGCGACACACCCTCAGTTTCCAGCTTCCTGCGCAGTTCCTTGAAATATCCGCGCATCCTGAATAAAAATTGCTTGAGCAAAGCTTAGCAGTCCGCTCTGGCGAAGTTTTGCTTTGTGGACCATTGGACTATCGCTCTTGCGAAGTCCCCTTTCATAATTTGCCGCTGAAAAGAGTTTTGTTGTGGACCCATAGAGGCACGGTTTCCTAAGTTGAAATGACCCGCCGGAAATTTTGAATTACAGCAGTTATGTAGCCGCGTTTGAATAAATGAAGGATAAGGCCGCTATTTAATTCTACCCGTTCTGACGGATTCGGCTTAATCTCCGAAAGATTTGCATTTAACTCAGGCGCCGAAAGCATTAGCTTCTCCCGGAAGGCTGTCAGAACCCGTCAATCACACTAAATGCACCGCTACGGCAAGGAGGATAGCGTGTTGTCAACTCATCTGTAGCCGCCTACCGCTACGTAACCCCACTTGGTCGCATTTACTAACCCCGCTGGCTATAAATACCTCACACTTGTATCAATTTCGGGTTACTGTCTCGAGTTGCATAAGTTGTGTTTGAAGATCTGCATTATTGTTTTCAGAGCCGAGTGTGCAGACTATTTTCCCTTGTTTTCAGCAACCATACCCTACCCAGATCCGTCATTTGCTGTCCAGAGTTTTGTTATTTACATTGGTTCACAACGGAGAATTTATCGACTGAAGAAGTTGTTCGTCAATTTCTACGCCGAGGCTTAGATTTCGGCATGGCCACTCCGGTGACGGCTTCGACCTACGTACACCCCGGTGCTACTGATCCCAGAACATCCCCAGGCACAAGAGCATCTCAGCAGCAGCCGGAGGAACCTGTTCCAGAGCCGCTCGCGTCTATGGTGAACTACTTTCCGCCGCGTCCAGATGATGCGCCGGATGTACAGATTCCGAAGAATGCAAAGTATCCAATTCCGCTACCGCCACTACCGGCTAGTGTGCGGGTAGAGGGCCAACTATTGGGAAACATTCCATTGGTTAAATTCTCTGATTTTAACCTTGGAGACTATAAGACATATCCTCAGTTTCAGTTGGACCGATATTTGGATATCGTCCATAATCCCACCAGAAACGTTGATGAGTTTATCCCGAAGGGATTTGCAGCAAATCTTGAGCGCCCTGGACTCTTGAATTTGTTGAAGCTACCGCACTTTGGGCGTAGCAATGAAGTGAACGCAGTCGTTAAAACACTGCTATCCTGCGTTCATGGAGGTTACCTTTGGCTCGGGAGGCCAATTGATCTAAATGTTGATTTAATACACCGTATCACCGGCCTATCTAAGGTCGGGAAGGATCCCAATATCCATTTTGCGGGGAAGGAGAAGGACCGAAAATTAGCTGCAAAGCTGGTCCAGAAATATAACTTGACAAGAGGAGGTCGGGCTTATGACCTCACCACAGTTGAAGATGAGGCACTTCGCTTCACAGGAAGTCTGCTTGCAGGCAGACTTCTCACCAAGTGCCGACCAAAAGAAGTTACTGGAGCTGTCGTAGAGCTCGCTATCGCAGCTGCGGAGGGAGAACAGTACAATTGGTCTCTCTTCCTGCTGAATTCTTTTTTGGCTGATTGCCTGAATGTGCAGGACAATGCAGGCCAATCATTCCATTTTTCGTGGCTTCTAATTCTATGCGCTCTCGTCGGGTGGAAGGAGCCCCCGAATACTCAGTTCCGTCCACGCCGCGCAGGAGAGGTTGCCGGCATGCGCTACATCAACCTCTGGGATTCCCCTAATCCCGCGAAGCGCAAGATGAATCGCGCTGTTTTTTGTGAGTATTACTATCTCCTCCGAGAGACCATACAAGATATGCCAAGGCTGAGCGCGGAGACAGCCACATTGTATGACGGGAAGTTGGCTTTTACTGCCGACATCCATCAACTCTACCTTCGGCCTTGCGACATTCCAGGTGACTGGGCGCTAGGTCTTTACAGGATGACCACAGAAGATGTCGAAGAAACCATTAAGTCGTGGTCGGACGAATGCAGAGCAGCAGCTGACATCGCACCTGCGATGCCACCCGCCGCTGCGCAAGAAAAAGATAAGGGCAAGGAAGCCCCTGAGCAAAGAAGCGATGAAGGCTCAACAGAACCAGCCACAAAGAAGCAGAAAGTGTCGCATCCCACTGAGGCCATTCCCTCGGAGATCGACAAATATTTGAAAGAGCAATTTCGTGAGATGAGGAACATGCATGCTCACATCCGAGGTGCTCTAGACTTACAATTTGTAGAACTAAAAGGTCTCGCAGGAAGGATTGCGCAGACCCATGCGCCAGCATCTACTTCGCAGGCGCCACAAGAAATTCCAACTGGTGAGCGAGTTGAAGAACTCACAGAAAGGCACACTGTCGTGCATATTCCGCCTACCAGCATGACACTTCCAGATCCCCTAGCTGAACTGCAGGTAAGCACAGTTGGACCTGTAGAAATTAATTTGTCTATGATTCCTATAGAAACTCTACAGCTAGTACAGGAGAAAGTTTCTCTTGAGTTGAGAGCTAGAGAGCTCTCTACTTTCCAGGCAAACCAACGACTGCAATCGCAGGAGATAGAGCTGAAGGAAAGTCATAAGAATATCTCTGCGAAGCTTGCACTCTATGAGGCGCAAGACACCGGCATCAGAAACGCAATAGAAGAGATTGCTCAGGAATTGCCGGCTTGCGAGATTCAACCAGACCTCCCTCTGGTTGCAAAAGTTCAAATTATTGGCGAAAGGGCGAAAACCCTGGAGCAAGAAATAGCTGCTATGGCAGAAGGCCATAAAACCCAGATTGCTGAGCTAGAAGCTCGCGTCGCTGCGCATCTTACGGATGATGCGCAGGTACAATTCGAAGCATTGAGCAGAGCTTCCACACGAATGAAAGGTCGAGTACAGGAAGCCAAGAACCTGATGGACCAGGCTATGGAAGCATGGTCAGAGCTTGTGAACCTCCCTTTTAAAGTGGGACTATCAGAACAGGTGCAAGCTGCAGAACAGTCTCTCACTGTTCTGAATGAAGAAGCCAAGTCCTTAACAAGCTTTCCAAAGATGAAGAAAATGGGCGAAGTGCGCAAGATGCAGCAGCAACTGCACAAGCTCAGAACTGAAGATGAGAAGCTCACCAACAGCATTCAGCCATTCATGGATGAGTATGCTGAAATCGTTGGCCAGATTGAGACAAAAATCAAAGAGATTGCCGAGTCTCAAGAGATCATTGATACACTCACTAAAGATGAAACAACCGCAGAAACAGTACAAACAGCTGATCAGTGTATTGAGGAATTGGACTCCGCTATTGCGAAGTGGCAGAAAACATTCGCGGAGATTCAAGCAAACGCGGAGGCGCAAATCCAAAGACCACGCGCTAGTGCGAGTGGCTCGAGGGCGAGCCACAAGTGAGTGTTGGGGGCCTGTTGGGGCCAAGGTCGCAGCTATAGTAAAAGCTGCGAATTTTGGGAAAAAGCACGAGTATGGAAGGAAAGTGCTAATTTTGGGACAAGCACTAAGTTTTGGGTAAGAAGGAGACGGTGCGCAGTACGGTGCCAGATGGATGATCTCAGCGCAGATCACGGACCGGAAATTGCGGAGCTCGCGCGCACGTCATCAAAGAATGAAGGTGGCTCAGCTACCATAATAAATAAAGGCGATGGAGTAGAGGGCTCAGCTACCCTCATTTAAAGGCTTAGTACAGAAGTTATGGTTGCTCGGATCAAGGAGGAGCAACGGACCAGAGCATTGAAGGCGAAGGACGATCGCCCATACCCACAATCTGCGCCGGAATTCACGGAGCCTGCAGGAAGCGGCGACGTGACTGCAAGCGGCGCCTACAGTACACCTAGCCATGTGCGTGGTTAGGGTTTTTGGGAATCACTGTTGGGAAAGGCCCACAGTTTTGTAAAGGTGTGACCGTCATGGCTACCTATATAGATGAATCATTGTAATGGGTAGAGGGTTCTTCCTCCCTTCCTTCAGTTCCTTCCTTTTGGAGAGTTAGAGAGTTGGACACTAGACTGTTAGAGAGCCAGTCTAAAGGATAGATCATGTGTTGATTATCCTTCACTGTAATTTCTACCCGGTGTGTAGAACTAGAGAGAGGAAATCGGATAGCCGAGGAGCTAATCCCTGAGTTGCCAGACAGTCTGAGTCGACGTCTGTGCCTTTGTAATCTCCATAGAGAGAAGACAAGCTTGAGAGAAGGGCTCCCAGCTGTGTGCGTGGAGTTTCCTGTAAGTTCTAAGGCTGCAGCTGTGTGCGCAGCATATTGTATGACTCTATCATTTTCTGGTTAATATAACGCTCCCGTGGACGTGGTTTTCCTCGAGGGGATGAGCTTCACTTATATCTTCTTGTTATAATGTTTGCGTGAATGATAACTATTTAGAGTTCATTATTTGTGTATGCAAGACTTCTGTCTTATCTTTGTGACTGTTTGAGCAAGTTGGAAAGATCCTTTGATAACTATAAGTGTCTTAAGTACTAAAGAGGTAGTAACGCACGGTCGCTGCGGCGAGAGCAGACTGCGTTACTGCGCTAGATGTGAAGGGCGAGGAAGTGTTTAGCGCGTCGACCCAAGGGATAGTTGCCTGCTGCGTTAGAGAGAAGAAACTGCGCAGTAGACCTGCCAAGGAAGGGACCCACGCAGCTGCGACAAGCGGCCTGCGGGAAGGTCCGACCGCCGCTTTCACAGGAACCATTCAAGGAAGAGCCATCTCCGCGTCACCCCGGTTAAGGAAACCTGATTCCTTAACCCCCCCCATAGCCACTTCGGGTGAGACCTCGAGCTGCCGCGCAGCTCGTTGCCGAGAGGGCCAGTGCGCCAAGGGGTTTTGTTGCTGCGCTTCATTAAAACCCGGGTCTGCCCAGAAAAGCAGCCAACAGTTGCAAACCCGATCACTTCCTTGCAAAAGAAGGGGATAAAGTTTGAATGGTCACCAAGATGTGAGGAAAGTTTTCAACGGTTGAAGAATCTTCTTACAAGTGCACCAATTTTGAAAATTGCAAACCCAGAAAAAGACTTTGTGGTATGTACCGATGCATGCAATCAAGGACTTGGAGGAGTTCTTATGCAAGACAACCACGTGATATGCTATGAGTCAAGAAAGTTGAAGGAGCATGAGAAGAACTATGCTACTCATGATATAGAACTTGCAGCCATAGTACATGCTTTAAAGATGTGGAGGCATTACTTAATGGGAATAAAATTTGAGTTAAGGACAGACCATTGTGGTTTGAAATACTTGTTTGATCAGCCAACTTTAAATGCTAGGCAAGCTAGATGGTTGGAATTTTTGTGTGAATTTGATTTTGAAATCAAACACATAAAAGGGAAAGAAAACAAGGTGGCTGATGCACTCAGCAGAAAGGTACATGAAATGCATGTGGCAGCACTTAGTACTTGCCAACCAGATTTGAAGCAGTAGATTGTTAACCATATTGTTGAGGATGAAGTGTACGTGCAGATAAAGGACAAATTGCAGCAGTAAGACCTTGGCAAGAAGTATGAGGGTTGTCATTTGGAGGAAGACGGACTTCTTCCCTATAAAAATAGAGTCTATATTCTCAATGTGGTAGATTTGAGGAGGATTGTTATGGATGAAATCCATAAATCCCCATACTCTGGTCACCCAGGATATCAGAAAACAATTGCTACAGCAAGAAAATATTATTTCTGGCCAGGGATGAAGAAGGATGTCACTGAATACATTTCTAAGTGCATGAAATGTCAGCAGGTGAAGGTTGAACGCCAACACCTCGCAGGTTTATTGCACCCAGTGCCAATTCCAGAATGGAAATGGGAAATAATTTCCATGGATTTTATTACAGGATTGCCAATGACTATGAGACAACATGATTCCATCATGGTTGTGGTAGACAAGTTAACAAAGGCAGCACATTTCATACCGGTTAAGTCCCCACATAAAGCTGATGCCATTGCAAATATTTTTATGAAGGAAATTTTCAGATTACATGGGTTTCCTAAGGCAATAATTTCTGACAGGGATACCAAGTTCACTTCCAATTTTTGGAAAGGTCTCTTTGCAGATTTGGGTACACAGTTGAACTTTAGCACCGCGTACCATCCTCAAACAGACGGGAAAGCAGAAAGAGTAAATCGGGTACTTGAAGACATGCTTCGCATGTATGTAATGGACAAGCCATCCAAGTGGGAGGATTATCTACACCTAGTAGAGTTTGCATATAATAATGGGCAGCAAGAATCATTGGGAATGAGTCCATATGAGGCTTTGTACGATAGAAGGTGTAGGACACTAGTGACTTGGGACAATCCAGTGAACAGAATTGTACTTTGGCCAGAATTGCTTAGGGAAATGGAACAAGAGGTTGCAAAGATCTGGCAAAATTTAAAAGTAGCCCAGGATAGACACAAAAGCTATGCAGATAAGCATAGGATCCATAGGGAATTCAATGTTGGGGATCACGTGTATCTTAGAGTGAGGCCAAGGAAGGGTTCGTTGAAGCTTGGGAGTTGTGCCAAGCTATCACCTAGATATTGTGGGCCATTTGAAGTGCTTGAAAGAATAGGGCCAATTGCATATAGACTTGCATTGCCTACTAGCACTAAAGCTCATAATGTTTTTCATGTCTCTTTACTTAAGAAATATGTACATGATCCTAACCATGTGATTAATTGGGATGTGATCTAGGTGGAACCCGAGGGAGAGTTCCAAACCGATCCATTGCGCATCCTAGACAAGAAGGTAACATTACTCCGGAACCAAGCCATCGGACAGGTAAAGGTGCAATGGAAGCACTACGGTCCCGATGAGGCTACATGGGAGCTGGAGGATGCCATGAGAGTGGCATATCCATTTTTTTCAGTTTTGATGAGCACTGAGGATAGTGCTGATGTAAGGGGAGGGGAATGTCACGTCCCCATTTTGACCCCCTTCACATTAAATAGTAAATGATGTAAATATTGATATTTAATCATGGTGAAGAGCTCAAGGCCAAGGCCCCACCATTGATTTAGCATTTTATGTATCGGCAATTAAAAATAGATGCCTATGGTTCTTATGCTAGATAGGCACAATGTAAATTAAGACATCATGTAAATACGAATTTTAATGAAAAACCCACAACTAGCTATGCAATGCAACAAAGAGATGGGGGCATGATTCTACAAAGAATAGGGAGGGAAATTATTCAAACCCTTGAGCCAATGGTGATAAGCCATATGTCAATGAATAAACCCTCAACTACCCATTCTGACTTATGCACCCAATAATTTAATTCTTCCAGAAATTGGTTGAGGCAGTTAATGCCTTGGGAATGAAGAGGCATGGTAGCCAATTTCATGCATGGGCAAGCCATCAACCTAGGAAAACGTACTTTTCCTTCTGGGGCAAGAAAACACCCACAAAATGGTGCCCAAAGCCATTCTGAACCCATAGTCTTTCCTCTCTCACACAGTCTGAGCTAGCTAGGATTTCCCCATCACGTTTTTTACCAATTTCCTACATTTTTCCATAGCTGGGAGCTCGTTTTTGTGTTACACAGTGACTGGGAGAAAGGGAGTCACGTTTTGGGGGTTTATAGAGGTCATTTTTGCCCCTGAAATGCAGAAAAACATTTTCTGAAAACGAATTTGCTCTCTCGGGGTTTATTCCCCATCTACCAGTTCATTTTGGTTTCCCACATTTTTCAACAGTTGTGTTTTGTTGTAGGGTGCATCCCTGTGTTGGTTGGAAATTATGAGCAAGAATTATGAGTGGAAGTGGACCAGAATTGGATTGATAAACCTAGTGAGGAGGTAACCTCTCAAAAGTATCAAAAGGGTTGGTTGCTCTTCTATGCACACCTTGAAGAACACTAGAATGGAAGGTATGGCCTAAGGGACTGTGTATTAGTGAAGGGAATACTTCCTTGTGCCAGGTGTGTAGGTATTGTGGGGACCAAGCTAGATAGATCTTGCAGAGGGTGCCCATATCTATATGGATGATCCCACTAGCTTAGCAATTCTTCCTTCCATTGCCTAACAGCCCGATAAACCCAACTATAGCTTGGCTTGGCTGTTTTGGTGTATCTTTGGGCGATGTGTGAGTCTGTTGTTCCCTGTAAAGATCATGCCCAGCTCGGGGGTGGCAGTGTGTTGAGATATTGATGATCACAACTGGCCTATGGTTGGGTGGAACGTTGCAGTTGCATAGCGAGTTGCTTGGGATCACTTTGTTATAAGATAAGTATTCTCTTGTGTTAACTTTGCAATTATTTATTTGATGAATATCTTGAATGTATGATGGATGTGTAATTGAAATTACTTCCGTTGTGTTTTCTTATAATTATACATTTCCATATGTCTTTTTATATTACGTGAATGCTTATTTAATAAGTTCATGGGGCTAGATGCCCGATTTTAGCATCACGATCATCTCCATCGCACTGGTATGATGGGAGGGGATGTGACAAATCTTCTTCTTTCTCCTTTGGGAAATCTTGATTCCAGAATTCCTCTACTTCTGGATGAATATGTAGATCCCAATAAAATATATTCATCATCATCTTATCTTTGGGATTAAAAGGGGAATGACCATACTTAATGGTTCAAAGATCTCTTTCTGAGCCAAAGATGGCTCTCTGATATCTTTGACTGAACATGGTTTCAGCCTTGACGAGGGGAGAGCCATTTTCTGTTGTATCTTTTGTTGTTGTGCAACCAACTGGTACTGCTCAGCCTTTTCCATTTCTCTGGTAGGTAGGTCAAGTAGTTGTTTTCTCTAGCTTGAGATAGGACAAAACCCAAGTCCTGTACGGTCTTGATGGGGTCTTTGGATTGACAATATTTGGTCTAGTTGGGAGGTGGCATCTATAACTTCATCCTTTTGGATTATGATTATACTATTGGATGCTCTCTGAAAACTTTCTTCCCACCATCCTGGAGGGGAAGATGCCATCATAAAATGTGTCTCATGCGGATATTGACTTAAAGGTGATGGCTCACACTTTGGGTTTGGGCAAGGATATTTCTGTAACCGTTTGTTGTCACTAGGTTTATTATTGCTTGGTTGTTTGGGGGGCACCATGCATTGGCAGTCGGGGCAAACAATTGTAAGGGGAATATTTACAGGAACCTTTTCATGTAGGCAAATGGGATCTCTGAGTGTTGGTTCTTTGAGAGAAATAGTTCTGGCCAAAAGAGGTTCTGATGATTTAGCGCGTAGGGATCTAGATTTGATAAGAGGAATATTTCCACTACACTAGGCTATGGAAGCAAGAAAAGAGATAATCGCAGAAGAGGAAGTTTCCCGGATATCAGAAGTGGTAATAGTTTGGGAAAGAGGTTGCTTGGGGGCATCAATTACCCATTCTGGGGGAAAACTGAGTTGATTCCATGTTATTTTGGAAGGCATAAGGGTGCCATTCCTGGGATCACTTTTGACCAAGACTGTGGCAGTATCTTGATCGCGGGAAGGAGCTGATTGATAGGGTTTTCAGTGTTTGTGAACCGTAAAGCAAGAGAATGATGAATACAGAGGTTAAGAGCTCTGGGTTTCATGTCAAAACTAGAAGTAAAAATCTTCACTTCTAAAACTTTGTGAATCCAGGGATCATTAAGAGAGATATTAAAACCAGGGACGATGTCCAGGTACTGGATTCCATTAGAGAGTGACATCTGCACTCCTCCAATTATTGCATCCATAAATTTGTTGTGATGGTTATCTAAACAACAGACGAGGGATGTGTCATTAATCCCATGTCGAACTAGGGGTTCGACCCCAATAAGAGCCCTTCCCAAATTAACAAAGTTTTTCCCATATTTTTTCTTGTAATACTTGACTTCTGCAGGATCTAACAGACCAAGGAGTTGGCCTACAGAACTAGTATTTATAGTAACTTCACTGACTCCTTCTTGGACTTTAAACAACTGTCTAGATTTTAAATGAAACATGGGCATATCTTTATATATTTGGTCAGCTAATAGGCGAGGTAGCTCAAATGGTTTGGAAAGATCATTATTTACAAACTCAGTACTTCCATGATTTATCCATTGAATATCTTTGCTAGGAAACAATGCATCCATGGAAGATGAAGAAGTAGGACCATCATCTCATTTATATTTTAAAGCATCATTATAAGAGATATGAGAGTCCATGATAAACCTGGGAACCGGATGGCTCTGATACCAACTTGATGTAGGGGCCTCTACACCTGGTAGATTGGATAGAAATCACAGCGTTGGATGCATTGGATTATTTGCAAGCCATGGACAGCCACAACCACAAGTTCGTGTGTGCACGTTTGTTGGATGGCATCCTTGGATTATTTACAGGCCATGGAAAACGACGGCCACAAGTTTGGGTGTGCAGGTTTGTTGGATAGCGGCCTTGGATTAATTGCAGGGCATGGACAGCCACGACCACAAGTTCGGGTCTGTAGGTTTGTTGGATGGCGACCTTGGATTATTTGCAAGCCATGGATAGCCACAACCACAAGTTCGGGTGTGTAAGTTTGTTGGGTGGTGGATATGATGGCCATGACCACCAGGAAGGCCTAGGATTGTTGAGTTCTCATTTGTAGAGCTGCTAAGTATGGAAACATTGGTATCTTTGGAAACATGTTGGCAAGTGCATAAGTGAAATCCTTCCCCCAACCTATGCTAGTGCCAAGACTTCTGTCGGTGCCCACGCATAAGAAAACCATATTGAAAGAACTATTATCTATCACAATCTTCGCAGATGTTTTTCTTAATTGGGTAGGTGTGCATTTGTCACTCTCCTCGGCTTGAAGACTAGCTTTCATTGTTGGATGAGCAACTCAAATGGAGGAGCCAACCCATGTTGACCCGTAGATTGGTTATACGCCTCCTCTGAGGGATGATGCCTTGGAATATATTTTTTTTTAGCTGGCTAAACAAATCATGGTCTCTCTACTTGCTATGGCTTTTGCTATGGATTTTGGCCATACCGTATTGTTTTGTTTTTAATGCAGTCTCTAGACCACACGTTTTGACGCTCCAAAAATCCTCAATGCCCTTTGGCATCGAAAAATCCTTTGATTTTCTAAGAGCATATGCAAAGCTCCTACGAGAAGTCTCTACAATATTGCTTCGTTAATTCCACTTATACATTTTTTAATTGAAAATATCATGGAACATGGACCTTCATTGGCATGCCAGACTGCTCTGCATTGGAACTGTATCTGTTCAAATTTTGAGTTTCCTGGATAGATGAAGTAATTTGAGTGGATACACCTCGAATGGGGTAGGGCATAGCAATGTCGTGTGCCATGAGATTGACTTTAATTATTCAAATTTCCAAATTCCTCTCATATTCTCAAGCATCTAGTCCTGCATTTTATCTTTCATTGACTCAAATGAAATCCCATTAAATTGAATGATATTCATGGGAACGGTTGTGCTCAAAACATATATCTATGGTTCTTACCTCATATCTAAGCTTCTCAGTTATGGTTGTTAGGGCCATGACCATCATAGACTTCAGTTTTTTTTATCGTACTCAAAATCCATATGCCATGTTTCAAATTTTTGGACACTAAGGTGTTCCTGTGATAGATAGAGAATTTTGTTGACTTTTAATTACAGGGTATAATTACAAAATTAAATGAGACTGCTATGAGTAAAAAATTTATTCGATCCACATTTCAAACTTATCTAGATTCTTTAAGTCAATCCTAGATATGTTAGCTTGTTGCGATCTTGTACTGTATCTGGGAGGACTCCTGTTAGCTCCACAAGCAACAAACTTTGACCTTTTCGAGAGATGGAATTTTGTTGTGATAACTGAGCTTAAATCTGGAATGTTGGAAATCCCCTGCCACCTGTGATTTGAATGCCTGAAAATGCTCATCGGGCTCTTGGAGATTCGGGATGCTATCTGAACCTTCAAATATGGATTGTAAATTTCATGCCTGAAGATCTGAAACTAAATTTGAATATTGAAATAATTCTTAAAGGTTCTCTACTAGGTGGTAGTAATAAAATCAAGATACTTATGTCCTACTTATCAAGAAAATTCTTCAAATCTGGAGTCAATCTCTGTCCACTAGTACTCTGGAAATTGTTGAACAATGAATACCCTTAATGTCCATTTGGTATTGATAATCTGAGAATTTTAGCGCAGAAATGAAGATTTTTAGTAAGACTTGAAATTACTGGAGCTAGTCTATCATATATGTAGACAGAGAACATATTGTATTTCATTTATATTGTGAGCCTCGACAAAGGCCACAATGAATTTTCAAATTTGTAGTGCCTTGCTTTTCCTCCATAGTCTAATTTTGTGTCTTATTTATTTTTAACAAATGATCATGTTCACCAGGATTTATCATTCAAAGCAATATTTTCCAAAATGATATCAAAGGTGATACCATAAACAGTCTAGTTCGGTTCGCATTGATAAAACCATAGTAAACAGTTCTCAACAAATTTGAACACCAATATTGAAGCTATTCGTGCCAATCAAGTTCGAGCTGCTGCACCAAGAATAATCTCTTAATATTTTTTACTCTGAATTCTTGTTCAAATACTCAGTGATATTTAAACATTAAAGCACTGACACTCTTGACATTCGGTTGATCACTGTGAATATCCACTTCCACACTTGAATGCTGACTTGCATACTTGAAATAACGATGTTCAAATCCCGGTGAATTTTCTCCATCGCTCGGTGTTTATTGTATGTTGACCAGCAGGTTTCTCGCCATCTGAAATATCCTCGTGGTTGTCTCCTTCCAAATTTTCGTTATCGAACACTTGGCATTGAAATTAAGCAGTACATATTTGACGCTCAGGCATTCTTTCAACACCCACAGGCTTAATTTGACAACTGATGGCGAATTGTAGTTGCATCTTCAAATATTTTTCAAGCATTCATATTGGCATCTGGCAGTTTCGATGCTCGGCTTTGGCCGGTTTGTATTTTAATCCTGTGTGTATTGGTAATAGAGAAAAGCAAAATCTATTTGTGGCATGTGCCTCTACCCTTGACACATAGACCATAAGTATTGATCCATGTCTCTTGATATGGTGTAAGCTTTGGTTTATGGTGTGAGAGGTTAATATAAAATGTGAGAGGAAAAGACAAAAACCTATAATTTTACCAAAATCACTTTATGACTTTTATAGTTACTTAACATGAAAAGGCATATGGGAAGAAACTCTTTATTTTGGAAAAATATCCCAAAATAAAATCATTTAAAATTAAGCCAAAAACAAAAGTATTATAAAATATTTTAAAATAATAATTAAATTTTTAAATTTTGGCTTTTAGGGAAATTTCTAAATGAGAGGTGAAAAACAAAAGTATTATAAAATATTTTAAAATAATAATTAAATTTTTAAATTTTGGCTTTTAGGGGAATTTCTAAATGAGAGGTGATAGGTTAGGCCCATAAGGTTAGGCAAAGGATTGGGTCATATGTAAATGGGTGAAGAAATGGGGAAATATGGTATAAAGACATCGAGTTTCATAGACACATAGGAATGTTTACCATCTTGGAATTTAAGACTTGACACGAAGGATTTGAGGCTTTAGCAACATTTTGAACTTCCCGGTAGCGCCTTCTTTGGATTTTTTGGTCAACGTGTTGCCGGAAACTAAAAATTTTGATAGAGAAAATTTTGGTACCAACAATCCCCATGCCCCAACCTTTTCCTTTCTAATATTCCATTTGATTCTTCTTTGCCATCTTCATCTGCATCTCCAACAATACCACCTCCTTGATTAGCTTTAGCAGTTGGACCATTGGAACTGTCATCTCTACCTGTTACCTTTTGTGGCTTGGGAGCTTGTATATCTTCTTGTTCCTTGTATTGAAGAAGAGGAAGAGGAAGTGAACCTAGATAGGTGGGTGGCCCTATTGGAACCTACTTAAGGGACGATCCTTTCTACGATCCTTTCTATATCCCATACCTGCATACCGGATCTGTATATTTAGGATATGGATTTCTCTGTATTTTATTTGTGATTTGAGATGAATAAAGCTAATAAAAAATAGGTTAACACCTCGTATGTGAAGATGAGGTTCCTGTAGTGATTTTTTCATTCACGATTCCAATCTAGAATAGCCATATTCGTTGGTTTATGCAGTGTCAATGCGGCCTACCGGAGGTAGATCGTTTGGCCGTTACATGGTTTTCTAGCACGCTAGACGTACACCTGAGGTATAGGAGTGTAATACCATTTTGACCCTTATGGTATTTTGTCTGTAATGTAAATATTGTATGCATGTTATGTATGATTCCTAGCGTGGAGCTCAAGGCTAAGGCCCGCTAGTAAATGCTCGGCCTTAAAGAGGCAAGTATTTGGTATTAGGATAACCATGTGCTAGTAAGCCATGCAAAATGTAAATGATTTAAATGATACCATGTAAATAAAAATACCAAGGGTTGGCTATGGATGCAACTAAATGAGAGGGCTGTGTGTATCCACTAGGGAGATGTGAGGGGGTGTGGTATTGAACCCTAGACTACCATATGTCACCAGGATAACCCCTTTGACTATCCTAGCTTCCATTGAATGATGTTGTAAGGAAATGGGTGAAGAGCATTGTTCATGAGGATGATGGAGTATGGAACAACCCTGAAATTCGTAAGGCAGGGTATGGGACTCTGCTCGCGTGTCCCATAAGCCACTCTACCTCCTCGAAGTTTGCTCACCTTGTTCCCTATCCCATTGTTGACCAACCAACATCAGTTATCACACATCACATACGGAGCAGAGAGGGGAGGAACCGAGATTGTGATCCCAAGGTAGGACACAAATTGTAGAACCAAAATCGCCCAAAAAACTTGTGTGGGAGGTGGAACTCGATGAAGGATCCACAGACCCGAACTTGGAGCGAAACTAAGAGGTTTAGACATCTGTAAGTTCATGATAGAACACGATTGGATAGTTGAGACCCTGAAACGAGACAGAGCCATTCGGCCCCAATGTGAAGGAAGATCTGAGTGCGGATCGCAGTAGGAAGAGGACAAGAGGTTTGGACTACATGGTAGAGTCAGAGAGGGCTCATTTACCTTGATCTAACAATCAGTACCAACCATACTTGCCTAGGTCAGTGATAAGGGAAGGGGCTCCCTAGGGACTGTGTAGCAGAGAAGGGGACCTTACTTAGGCTGAGAGTGGAAGGGATGGGGGTGCCTAAACTGTCTAAGGTCATTGGGATATGCCCATAACTTTGTGGATGAGTTTATTGACCTAGAAAACCCTTACCTGCCTCCCCACTTGCTTGACAAATCAACTATGTGATGGATGACCTTGACTGACTATGAACTAGGGCTATGAGTGAACTTTCCTAGTCCCTCCTTAGTGGATACATAGCCCCAAATCGGGGGTGGTCTTTGAGTAATGAAATAATATAGGCTGGGAAGAGACCTATGGCTGGGTTGGAACGCTGCAGTCCATAGCCAGTTTGCTTGGAGATTCAAGGAAAAAAGATAAGTGTTTTATGTGCTTTGAATCATGCTACCCCGTGTCCTGCAATGTTTCATTATTGACTGTATGGTGGAAGATAAATGATGCATGATAGATATGTGTGAAGACATTATTTCATTCCACTGTGTGTTAATATGTTTAATTTTTGTTGTGTGTGTTATTTACCCTACTCTTGTACATTTGCATTCTTATCCTTATGTTGGTGCTCATATGTATTTATGATTGATGAATAGGGATAAGTCTTTGAATGGTTCTTAATGAATAGGGCTAAGTCGAAGGCCCAGGATGTGCATAATACTTCAGTCATGACTGTGGGGAAGGAATAAACACCCCGTGTGGTGTTCATGACCTCTGTGGACCAGTTGAAGGAGAGAAGATATGGCAAAGTGGAGTAGAACTCTTCACATAGTGGTAAGGAGGAATAGATGGGGTTTAAGGCCATATTTTGGAGTGGAAGAAGGATAATATAAATGATCTCAGGTGTGGATGAAGACCCTATAGATGCATATTTCTCACCAAGACCTTTCCAGTGCTACCAAATTTTCCCAAATTGGACTTAGGATGAAGAAGTTATGGGCTAGAAAAGTTATGCAATGGGGCTTCCGACTTTCCGAGTTCCACATGCAGATTGCGGATTGTGGAATCATGAAGGGTGATTCTTTAGTGTTATGCGTGGTGGTTCCGACTTCCGAAATGCGGAGTGTGGAAGTCGGAGGTGTAAATCGTCGAATTTGGTGAATCGGCGTTCCAACTTTCCGACTCCCGCATCGTAGACTACGTAGTACGGAAGTCGGAAGAGGAAATCTTCGAGGTTGGTATTTTGAGCTCCGACATTCCCAGTCCCATGTTACAGAATACGGAAATGTGGAAGTCGGAGAGGAGTTTTAAATGCCATGTAATTGGCTCTCCAATGTTTTGAGTCCCATATCACGGAATGCAGAACTACGGAAGTCAGAAAGGTGTTTTCGACGTCGTGTAATTGATGCTCTGACATTCCGAGTCCCTCATTGCAGAATGCGGAACTGCGAAGTTGAAGAGGCATTTTCGACGCCCTATGATTGGCGCTCCGACTTTCCAAGTCACGCATCATGGATTGCTGAACTGCGGAAGTTGGAGAGGTGTTTTCAATGCTGCGTATTTTGTAGATCCGATTTTCAATTTCCGACTTGCAGCTATGGATTGCGGATTGTGGATTGAAGATCAATGTGGGTGCAAAGTCGCAGAACCTTTGGATTGCTTGGAAAAAGAAGAAAAAAAAATTAACAGCTAGATCCAAGGGTTGTCTCCCATCGCCTTTGAAGGACACCGAGGTGACTGGGGACATGACAAATGGTATCAGAGCCCAAGTTGCAGCACTGAGGCTTCTTAAGCCAAGCCATGATGTGGAAGAGGAATTCCACACTATGATGAGGAATTGGAAAGGGAGAACTCCTTAACTTTTCTCTTGTTGATATAATTATATTTTCTGAGTTATATATATATGAAATTGTGGATAGGAATGTTGAAAATGTAAGAGATTAGATAGATGAACTGTGTATGCATAGTAGGCATATCAAGAGATAATGCATAGTGCATGTGAACTTCGTGTGCTTGCATGCGGTATTGCATATTTGCAAAAGTTGTTAATGAGCCCTTTGCATTACAAATTGAATGCACACCTAACAAAGATATGGAAAAAGAAAAATATTTTTGAGATGCCTTGCTTACACTTTGCTTTGAGAAATGATTAAAATGTTGTTTCTAGGGTTCTTCATTTTGGCAAGATGATATCCTAGATACCATGGTCAACATAACATATCCAAGTCTGTTGGAAACCATAGCAAAAGGACCAAGATAATAGAAGCATGGCTGAATATGTTGATGACGATATTTCATATGACTAGTAGCCTTGTGAAGAAAGGTTGGAGCACAAATCCATGATCAAGAAGTTGGTGGAAGGACTTTGTAGTCCTTGGAAAGAGGCCAATTGATCAGATAACATCATATGGTATGTTGATGGAAGCCATGCATGTAACGTTTATTTTTGTTGATTGTACAAGTGTTGAGTGATTGTACAAGTGTTGAGAAAGGATGGGTAAGAATCCTTTAACCATGTTTTAATCATCATAAAATGGTATGCATGTAATAGTGAATGCATTTATGTGAATGGAATCCCACAGGGTATGGTGGGGTATGTGGTAGTAAAGGAAATGAGCATTATACCATGTAACTGTTTAAAATTTAGAATGCATTCATATGAAATTATATCATGACATGACTATATGTGGTTATGAGCATAATAACCAAAGCAAGTGAGGACTTGTGGTCCTGTTATGGTAGTGCATGCTAAATGAGAAAGTCATGGGTAAGGCCACATGTGTTTGGAATGGTGGTTATGCATTAAGTGAATGCACATTAAAATATTGTGTAAGTAGTGTGAATGTGCATGCATGGGTGTGGGTGCACATGTTGAGATGCCTTGCATGAATGCATGGTTGTGATATAAGTTTCATGGAAACTAAAAAATAGATGAAATGATGAATTAATGATAATTTTGGAGCCATTTCATGAGCAGCTATGAGTGCATGCAGAAGGTAGTCATGTTTGATGGGATACCAGAATGCTCTGTTGATAGGATATAGTTGCATGAAAGGATATGGCTATGAAGTAATGAATATTGGAATTTTTAGTTAAATTGCATGGATGATGTGATTGTATCTTGCAGTTCTATTATGATGGTGATGCATATAAATTAAATATCTACACACACACACATATATATTTCCTTGCATTTGAGATGTTAATAGCTGAAAGTGTTTGAATTATGGAGGTGTTATAATTTTGAAAACACTTTAGTGACTGTTGCAACAATGAAATATTATATACATGAAAACGTACAAGTGTTTGGATTGATTAAAACTTTCAGATTGTAGGTAGAATTGTCATGGGCATAACAATGCATGTAAATCCATAATAAAGGATAGGATCTACCATGTGCAAGCCAAATATTGTGAGAAGGATCTCATGAATGTGAAATCTGATTTCTGGATGAAATAGATTTGAAATTCTCTGATTTAAGTTTATGAGAGTGATCCCATGGTTGCAAAATCTAATTTATGAACAGAACATATTTATAAATTTCAGATTGGAAGATTTTGCTAATAATTACTAATGGTTGTTTGGTCCTTTAAAATTGTGTCAAGGGAGCATGTTGTAGGTGGATTCCTAGATTTTCGCATGTTGTAGAAATTTCTCCCTACGGATAGGTATAAACTCTCTTAGGTTAAAGTAGACTTTAACTGACTCTAAAGTAAGACAAAAAGATAACAAATGCTACCTTGAATTCCTAGATCTAAACAAACATTTCAAGATTATATTGCTGAAAGAAATGGAAGAGATCTAACTGACCTTCGATTCAATTGCTTGTCCTAGCAGTTGCTCCAATCTCCAAGTCCTCACGAATGAACCTGTCAGAATGAAACCAAGATACAAGCATATACGATTCTCTAGCAACTTGAAATATGAGTTAGAATCTAAATATATAACAAATACAAATCATATGATTGAAACAAGATCAACATACATGATTTGGGAAACAAGACAAGTTATGTTTTATTACCAACTTGAAGTCACTTACAATGATTGTTTGATGTCCAAGCCAACTCCCAGATCCAAGTGCTTTCTCCTCTAGCTATCTCCACAAAGATTCAAGATCATAGGTTTGATGTCTCCAAGAGTCCTCCCTTTTGCTCATGGAAGGCCTCTCTCTTATAGTGTGTAGTAGGGTTAACCAACAAGAGAGAAGGATGGATCTTGGGAGTGTTTAGTGGATCAGGCCCACTAATCTGAGAAAGTGAGTTAGGATCCAATCAAGGATACCAATCCTCGAAAATCTCTCGAAAATCAAGATCCCACAAGCCATGGAAAAAAGGATAAAAAAGGAGTACCGCGCCCTTTCAACTGAGCATAGTGCGGTAGTACTGCGTGGCAGAGAAGAAGCATAGCGTGGTAGTGGGGACTACCACTCCCTCAAGGCTGAGCAAGGCGTAGTAGTGTATGTATATGAAGTCTCAGGTGGGTTGATTCTTGACAAGATAGGTTTGTATTCAAGGATCATTCATCATATTTCTCTTCTAGGAGTTTTAAGCAGTAGGGGAAGTGTCGTCAACTATTTTTATGGTGATGATGTGACACTGTGAAATATGGAGGTATAACAGATGCTCCCTAAAGTGTGAGGTCAGAAGGGACTGATGGCCGAAAGACTTTACAAATACTATGCAGAGATAGCATTGAGGAGAGCAACAAGGAGCTAAAACAGAAACAAAATGTCAGATATACCATCGAGGCGAGCATCCCCATGCTTGGAAACAATTGACTCAAAGCATGGCTGCTAACCAATACATTGCAGATCCATGAGTACGGAGATGATATAGACTATAGACAAATCATGGCTACTATGAACAAGCGTAGATCCATGAGACAGTAATGACACAACCACGACCAATACAAAAGTGGATCTATGTGACAATACAAAGGACAATTCCATCACAGCCTAGACGTGATCAAAATACAAAGGTGCGTCCAGGGTCTTCTACTCAATCGCAAGTGATACGAATCTAGCCATGTGATTACAAGGTGTTGAAGTCGAACATGGTAGAAACCATTTGATTACCGGTTAGTGATGTGAACCGTTAACAAATGCGAGGGAAATCACCAATGATGACGATGATCCCCAAGGTATTTATAGTACATCTCAACGAAATGCGAATGAATGAGTTGATGTCGAGCATTCGAGAGATCGTTCGATCAGAGGTCAATGATGTAAACCTACTGTCGAACATGAGGAAACCTGCCATTGAGATATGCAGGTACCAAGGTACTAGTGGTTTATTCCTAAGTCCAATTCCCGGATAGTGATTTGGCATCGACGGGAATAGACTCGTCGAGGGTGGGCCATAATGATTCCCACATCATCGACACGAAATCGGGACGAAATATAGTATAGCATAATGAAACGATAGAACATGTACTGACACAGTGGAGCTCTGACACAATGAATGACTTTGAACAATACAACCTTTTGAACATATAACGGCATGTAATAGGACCTGGCAGCAGGGGTTATTGATAGTAGAGGATAGACACCGAACGAGTAGGCTCGTGGCCAGAGAGACAACTCAGGATGATGACCATAACTCAGCGAGAATAGATACTCAAAATAGACAAGGGACAAACGCATGCCATGTTCAAAGGTGACGACTGACAAGCTGCCAACAAAATAAACTCAACTTGTTTCCCATTTTCCCCTAACATGATAGACGAGTACCTCTTTGTTGTTTTTCGAGCTTGAAGAGGATAACAGATGCTTGGTATAGCTCATCTCATAGATGAGTCCAATATCACATGTTTTACGAACCTGAGAAAGGAGGGGTTCGTCCCAAAGTGGGTCCTTCGATGTCAAATTTTAACAAGTCCAAGGAAGGAAAACTCAGTAGTTTTTCACATTTAGAGAGCCTGAAAAACTTGAAGAAGGCTCCAAAGTGTACTTTTTCGTAAATTTAGTCCCTCGATCCCGAAAAAGTGTAAAACAATTCCCAAGAGAACTCTCCCAGCCAAAAATTGACCAAGGCATATCTTTCTCACAAATAGTCTAGACGAGCCGAAAAAGGAGTAACCTATCACCGAATAGACGACCTTTCAAATATTTTTACAAGTGTGAAAGAGACAAGATCACTTGGCAATCTTTTCAATTTTAGGGAGTCTAAAAAGAGCTTAACTATGGACTCCAATGGTCTTTTTCGTAATTTTTAATTATTCTGGTCCGAAAAAAGAATAAAATACAACCAAGATAATACTTTCCTCATCGTTTAACGAGCATGAGTAAAGCTGACTAAGCTCGACACTGTTTACTTAAGTTTGACAAGCACGACACGGGTGAAAAAGCACTTGGAATCTTTTTCAAGTTTTAATCCAGAGCATGAAAAAGATAAAGTAGGCTTGAAATGAAGGTCAAATAATAAATGAACGCCAGTGTGAAAATTTTTAAAGCAGACCCTGTCAACAAATGCTTGTGGAACCAAATATTAGTAATGTGAAATGGGTTTTAATTTAACCAGATAAAATAATGAGTAAAAAAATAAGTGAAAAAGTTATATAAGGGATAGGTAAATATGGAAAGTTACCATTTCACTTGTGCATTTGCCCAAAGAGGAGATTTTACCCATTGAGGAGCAAAAACTTCAAGAGTTCATATCTGGAGATCCGGAGCACCGTTTCAATAGCCGTCTACACCAGGTAAGAGCTTTCAAGCCCCTCTTTCATTTCATAGATAAATAACTTGATTTTAGTAGGGAAAAATAATTTTTTGGGTAGGCCCTAATAGGTAATTTTTGCCATTAATAGTACCGCACAGTAGCTATGTCGGGAAACGCAATACTGTGCAACAGTACCGCACTGTGGGGTTAAGCAGGGGTGCGGTACTGTGCAGTACCGCGCAGTTGCGTTGCCCCCAGGCGCGGTGGTGGCAATTTTTAAGATGAAAAAATTGATTTTTCTTCAATCTTTAGCTGAGATTAAGTTATTAAATGGTTAATGAATGTTTTCCATGACCTTTTGCAGGAGTTTGCAACTTGTTTGGAGCAAAATGGTCAGTTGGAAAGAAAGAGTGCATGAGGCAAATGATTTGTTGGCCGAAGATGACCAAGAGACCTTGACTACATTGCGGGAATGTGGTTTTTTGAAATTCTTCAGGACTAAAGGTATCCGTAAGCAGGCAAAACTTCTCACCCATATTATTCAAATGTGGGACCCCGACATTCAAGCTTTCCGATTTGGAGAACACACCCTTGAGATTGAACTCGAGGACATTTATTTCCTCACGGGCCTCTCAAAGAGAGGAGCGTGGGTGAGTTTTACTGGGTTCACAGCCTCGGAGGCGAGCACTTATGCTTTAATTGCTCGTTATTGTCGTCAAGGTTCGGGGAAGAAAAGCAGTAAGGTGGTCATTAAGGATATTGTAGAACTTCCTTTAAAAACCATGTTGTTCACCATCACACGTGCAGCAGGGAGTACGGGTCCCCATTAGGCGTCCCATACACAGATGAATCTTGTAGTGGATTGCATGGCAGGAACAGTATTCAACTGGTGTGTGGCAGTATTGACCAACCTCAAAGAGCAAGTGAACAAGTGTAGGCTTGGAGAGAACTTTCAATTTGGGTACGGGAGCATCTTGGTCACCTTCTTCTTGGCGAGGGTGCCGTTGATGCGTCCACAGCTGACCATGCCCCCCCATCCACCCACCGAGCCATGGATGGCTCAATGGAGCGAGTATGCAGGACGACTTGGAGGGCCACAACGTTTGGCTTTCGGTGAGGATTTCTTCCCGTGGCTCAAGGAACAGATTGTGATGATCGATGACTACCCCTATGCAGGGGTGGACTTCTGTGAGGACATAGACTTGGCACTATCGGAAGATGAGGATTGGGACAATTCAGGTATGACCTTCATAAATGTGTTTTTTAATTTTTTGAATATATAATTTTTATTGTTTTTTAGAATGTGTAAAAAATATTTTAATATATATACGTGTGCATGTCACAGATCGTGGACCACAGAGACCGGCAGGGTACTCATCGTTACGTCGAGGTGGTGTTGATCGTCGAGCCACTCCGAATGAGGATGAGGCGAGAGGGGTCCAGGAGATAGAGAGGAACCTACAGGGTTTAACCCATGGTGTCCCCGCTATGAGGATGGATGACATCCCTTTGCATCTCCAGCGGCATACCGTAGGTGTGCCTAGGCATATTGGCCGACTCCTCCATAGGGTGTCTCGGGCTATAGTGTGTTATCACCAGCAGCGTGAGGAATCTGAGGAGGAACATGATAGATCTCCCAAATCTCCTTAGATGGTAGCTTTTATCTTTTTGTGGCAAGTATACGATATGTAGGCTTTGAGAGCCAAATTTTTGTAGGGGACTAGGTCCCAAATTTTGTCTTTAAAACACAAACTTTATGTATTTGAAAAAACACTTTTATATACAGTGATATATACATGGACCTACTTTCATGACCTATTTATTTACAATTACTTGTGTGCTTATTTTATGATGTGTTTTTATGTATGGGCAAGATGCCAATCCAAAATGTAATTAGCTAATGAATCAGCTATACAATTGAATTCTCTTGGTATGTGTTGATATGAAATAAAATTAAAAGATCATTCCAAGAGGCGTACCCTTCGAAATAAGCAAAGTAGGATAGGATCGCGAACTGTGTAAACATGATTCAGATGAGAAACCACGAGTTGGGAGTCTAGAAATACTGATAGGGAGTCAATTCCAAGGGAAGCAACCTCCGTCAAGAGTCTGATGACTACATGGTACTCTGCGATATTGTTGGTTGCGGGACCTAAACAATTGGCTCCTGAAGACAGCAACTCACCAGTGGGAGAATAGATTAGCCATTCTGCGGAAGCGAGGTTCCGGGTATGTCGGCTCGCACCGTCAACAAATCCGAGGTAGGCAGATATCTGCGCATAAAAGCACAAGTCAAGGTAAGAATGGATACATGAGGTCCATGTGTGCACACAAAAAAGATAAGTGAAAACAAGCTAGGTACATTATGTACAAAAAGTATCTCGTGCAGGATAACCCTACGCATAGAAGCGTTTGAGGTACAGCCCATTGCGAGGCCGTGCCAATGGTGTGCCATCACAATCGACAAGTTCATAGGCTGCTTTCTCTGAGACACGTTTTACAACAAAGGGGTCATACCACATAGATTCTAGCTTTCCTTTTCCAAGTTTATCGTGCATTTGATCATATGTGGGTACGAGGACACCTTCATTGAAAACCCAAGGTTGAACGGATTTGTCATACTGTGCTTTGACGCGTTTTTTATGAGATTCGTTAGCTAAAGCAGCGTCTTGGTGAGTTTCATCTAGCTTGGCTAAGTATAAAAACCGTTCCTCTTCGAAAGTGGTGTGGGGAAGTAGCTCTATGGCTATCTCAAGTGATGGAATTTCACATTCAATTGGTAAAATGGCTTCCAAGCCATACATCAGTTGAAATGGTGTGAACCCGGTAGCACTTTTTACTGAGGTTTGGTATGCCCATAGTGCCGAAAATAAAGCTGAGTGCCAATTGGACTTATGAGTACCCACAATACGCTGAATCATTCATTTCAAAACTTTGTTAATGGCTTCAACTTGGCCATTAGCTTGTGGGTAGTAAGGGGTTGAGTTTTCATGGTGAAAACCCAAATTGGCACTCAGTTCCTCAATCATATGGTTCCTAAAGTGGGAGCCATGATCGGTCACAATGGATTGTGGGACACCAAATCTAGCTATAATGTAATTGAATATGAATTGTGCTGCTGTTTTTCCGTCTTCAGCATAAGTAGGCATCGCTTCAGCCCATTTTGTGAAATAGTCAACAGCTACTATGACATAGCTATGCCCCCCGGCTGAAGTGGGCTTACAATGCATGAAATCTATGCCCCATTTGGAAAAGGAGTTGACGGCAATAACAGGATGGAGTGGAGCAGGATGCGAGCGTGTCTTACTATGAAAGAATTGACAGGGTGGACATTTCTTAACCGTTTCAATGCAGTCTTTGAAGATCGAGGGCCAGAAATATCCCGCTTGCAGTATCTTCTGGGCCATAGCCATCCCAGAGAGATGACCACCACATGCTCCAGCGCGGTAGTCATTAAGAACGCGTTCCGCTTCATCTAAAGTCAAACAGCATCGAAGAACAGTGTCGACACCACGCCGATAAAGGGTATCGTTGACTATGAGGTAGTACTTGGCGTGATGTCAGATACGTCGATGTTCATCGCGAGTGAGGTCGGGGCGGAAACATTGGGTTTGGAGATATAATAAAATATCCCCGTACCATGGGTCAGACATGCTAATGAGGAACAACGATTCATCAAGAAGAGAATCGATGGGCTGGGTTTGCTCGGTAGCACGAGGCAAGTTACAAATCAACTCAGCAAAGACCAAAGACTTCTTGGACTTGGCTTTGGCAAATTCCAAGTCAAACTCTTGTAGGATGATGATCCAACGAGAATATTTTCCCCCAAGCACTTGACGCATGAGGATATAATACATTGGATTGAAATCCACTATAACAGTGGTCCGGCGGAGTAGAATGTAATGACGGAACCTTTGGATAGAGAAAACTATTGCCAGAGCCAGTTTTTCAACATGTGAATAACGAGTTTCGGAGTCGAGGAGACTCTTACTCGGATAGTATACCACATGTTCTATGCCGTTATTGTCTTCTTGGACTAGCACCATAACGATGGTGGAAATCGAAGCAGCGAGATAAAGAATGTAATCCCGTGTGTAGTTGGGGGGTTGAATCACAGGATCTTTAGTTAAGGCTGCCTTTAAATTATCAAAGGAGCGTTGGGCTTCGTTGTCCCAGATAAAGGGAGTGTTCTTCTTGAGAAGCCTCATATAGCCTTTTGTTATCTCGAAAAAACTACAAATGAAATGATGTAGAAAGTTTGCATGCCCTTGCAAACTTTGAAGTTATGGGATGTTCGTGGGGGAAGGCAGGGCTAAAATAGCTTCTACCTTCACAGGATCTAAGCGTATCCCGCTTTTGGAGATTATGAATCCCAAAATTTTTCTAGCTTCAATGAAAAAGACGCACTTATGTGGATTCAAACGGATATTGTAGCGATGACACCTTTCAAAAATGGCACCTAAGTGATCGTGATGGTCTTCCCAGGTCTGAGAATGAACGGGAAGGTCATCATGATACGGTTCTACAATATGTTTGATATCGTGAAATGCGTACGACAACGCCCATTGGAAAGTTGCCCTGGCATTTTTAAGGCCAAAAGGTAACTTTCGATATGTAAAAATTCCCCAAGGGCAAATAAAGGTTGTTTTATGCTGGTCGGCTGGGAGAATATCGATCTGATTATAGCCAGAAAAGCCATCCATAAATGAAAAGATGACACTCCCAGTGCAATTATCGATGATCTGGTCGATGAACAGATTTGGGTAGTTGTCCTTTGGACAAGCTTTGTTTAAGTCATGGTAATCGACATAGACTCTAATTGTTCCCTGTTTCTTGGCTACGGGAACGATGTTAGATACCCATTCTGTCAATGGGACAGGATAGATAAAACCAACACGCAAAAGTTTTTCAACTTCTACTTTAATAGCGGTTTCCTTACGAGGATGGATGGGTCAGAGTTTCTGTCGAACAGGTCGGGCGCCAGGAAACGTTGGAATCTCATGGACCACAATCGAGGGGTCTATTCCTGGCATTTCTTCATAACTCCAAGAAAAAACATCGCGGAAGGTTTTAAAGTAGGCAGTGTAGAACTCCATTTCGAGGGGAGTGCATGTTTTGCCATAATGAATGTTTGCCACGATACCAGGCTTCACTGAAATGTCAATGGGAGTGGTTTCCATAAGGTTGGCCAAGTTTCCTTCAGAAAATACTTCATCGAGGGAATTGGGAAACTTGGTCTGAACCATTCCAAGTGAAGGGATGGATTTTGTATCGGGCTCAATCGTTTGAATGGTGGGGAATGAAGATCAATGATGAAAATCTCCCCATGGTGGCTCATCACCGCACATAACCTCCATAATTGATTCATCAGTAGGAAAAATCAAAGTGAGAGGATCGATGAGTGGTGGGGATGAATGAGTCTCAGACGAGAGCTGTGCCACGGTGTGATGGGTAGAACAATCGACCCAATCGGTGGCTAATTGGATCGCTTCATACGCTGTGAGGTTTCCATTCAATGGCATGGAGTTGCCATAGTTTTCAATCTCAGTGGGACTCAAAATCACCCAAGAATCATTGGAAGGGGTGACATTTGATGATATCATGTTGACTAGTTGAATGTGGGACCCCAGCTCTAGGAAAACTCCAATAAGGGAAGAATCCTTCATAAGACCAACGCTAACATCTTGGAACCGGTACCGAGGCTGATCCAATAACAGGATGGTGTTGGCGGAGTTCGGATGAGAGTCTGGGATGCAGTAATCAAGCTGATCTATGCTGACAATTTTCCCTTCATGAGGAAATTGCACGATCCGGAAGACAGTAGATGCTATGGCGGTCATGGCATAAAACTAGTTTCGACCAAGTAGAAGATTGTAATCCAATGATGCATCCAAGAATTCGATGTGTACGGATACTGTTTTGCCACCCAGTTCAACACCAATTGCAGGAATGAGTCCATAAGGTTGAAAACCGTGTCCGTCAAATGCCCTGAGAGTGGTGGGAGATGTCGTGACTTCGGGTGAGCCTAAGGCTCTCCAACAATTCAAAGACATGATTGACATGGAGGCACCTTCATCTAAAATAGTGCGATGGATGCTATTTCCACGGATTTTTGTATGAACCTGGAAGGCTAACTGGTGGGAAAGCCAAGGTTTGGTATACTCCAAGTTAAACATAATAGTGTTTGAAGTATATGGGTCTACTGCCCCCAGTGCTGAAAGTAAGGTTCTACGCTGCGCAGGGCAGTGTTGAAGAATCTCGAGAGTCGACATGGCGCAAGGTGCTTGAGCTAAATCCTCAACAATGTTGTAATTCTGGGCAGCTGGCGCATTGGGATTAAATGTCGCCTTTTGTATGGTGCCCTTGGGTGTGCGTAACACTGTGTCTGTGATTGGTCTCTCAATATGGAGATGGTTGTTAGGGGGAGGGGTAGGAGACGGATCTTCAACAGGAGACTTGCCTTTAGCTATCTCTGACTGTTTGTTTGAACTTGGGGGGTTCTCATATGCCTTTGAACGAGTGGTTATGTGAATCTCCTCATTACTCATCATCAGGATTTCGCGATTTGCGGACGTCTCCCCGCGAGTTGGGTTGCTCGGGTTGCCCCCCTGTGGGGTTTCCTGGGAAACCATCTGCTATTGCTGCTGAGGGAAAGGGTCAGTTAACACTGCTGGGCGAGAGGATCCTTTAACGAATTTGTTGACTTCATCCTTGTAGGGAGAGTCATGCATGTAGTGATCGTCTTGACAAATTAGGCAGGGGAACTTAGCCTTCCGATGTGGTTTTGGGTCATTGTGGGTGGGTTGTGGCTTGGGATTCTCCTGTTGGTTCTTCTTGGATTTACCATGATTGTTCTTCTTCTTTCCTCCGGATGGTTGTGTTGTAGATTGAACTACGTTCACTTTGGAGGAGACAATAGGATAAGTAGAGGCTTTTGGAGAAGCCTGAGATAGAGCAGGGGAAGTAGAAGCTTGTTGCCCCGTCGAGTTGGTGGTAGGTTGGGCCTTGACTAAACCGACAATACCATCAATGGCGGGTTCAGTGGCAGGTTTCATTGGATCAGTGGTAACACGGGAAGCATGGGGAAGAAGTTCGTGTAAAGTGCCAGATTGGGTATATACCAAATCCATGTACTGGGCTGCTGAGATGGCTTGTTCCTCCGTGACCGGCCCACGCATAGCGATATCCCTAGCTATGGGAGGCAAGAATGACTTTGTGAACCAATCAGCGAGTAACTGATCCGGAATGGGTGCCTTGATTAGCCTACGGTGTCAACACCACTCATGGATGTGATCTGAAATGTGCATAGAAGTGGTTTAACGCAATGAGGTTAACAGTTTTGTTCCAGTCTCATACCAGATGGGGAGCTGGAAATGGGTCAGAAACTGCATAGCTAAGGTGTTGAAATCATGGAAAGAGAGTTGTGGTAGATCGATGTACCAATTTGCAGCCGTGCCGGTAAGCGTACGCTGGAAGAGCCGTAGTCGAATGGAATCGTCCATCAATGAGTTGGATGAACACCAAAGATGGAAGGTCATCACGTGGTTCTTGGGGTCTTCCCCGAGCTTAGCATCGAACTTAGGAATGTCCGATGGAAGTTTGGCTGGAATGGGTGGCCAGTGAGGTTCATGCCATATAGGATCATTAATGAGCCTCGACAAATCGGGTAAATCTAGCGTGGCCAAAAAGGGAAGTTGACGATTGGTCTGCGGGTATGAGTAATAACCGTATGGTGCAGAGAAACCTGGGGGGCCCTGCATAGCATATTGCTGCGTGTTATACCCATATGTGTTTCCCGCAGGGTACTGCTAGAATTTTTGGGGGTAGTAGGCCATCTGGTTAACCGATTTTGTGTTGGAAGTCACTACCTGACTAGGAATCATGGTGGTAACTGATTGTTGGATGTTATGCTGAGTGGGGATGGTAGGTATGGTACCCTGGGGTTGTTGTATCCCAGGAATGGTTGCTGCTCCTGGTTGGGGAAAGGTTCCCTAGAGTTGTTGTGTTCTAGGAATGTTACCACTATGTTGAGTAAGTGGAGGGTTTCCCGTAGCAGGGTTGGGGGGTGGCTGCGATAGTGGTGTCCATGGAATGTTGGTTCCACCTTGATGAAGATGTGGGAATTGAAGGGATGGGTTCCATGGAGTTGTTGTAGCCGAAGGATAGGGGAGGCCGAAATTCAAGTTGGGGGGAATCTGAGATTGCCCCCCAGCTTGGTTCCAGTTTCCAAACAATGAGTATCCCCCACTCTGTGGGATTTGAGATCCCCAAGAAGGAAGCATGCCTGACGAGGGATGTTGAAGATGAGGCCCGGTTGGGAAACCGGTATAAGGTTGTTCGCTGCTAGGTGTGTTGTACATACCATACTGAGAAGATGCTGCTGGTTGGGAGGGCTGTTGGATGGTGTCGATGGGTTTCCCTCCAGCAGATGGGTTGGATGGCCCTATGGGTTCCCAACAAAGGGTTGTCCTCTAGTAGGTTGGGTTGATGGCCCGATGGGAGGTGGTTGGTGACTAGGAGTGGGGTTTCCAACAAAGGATTGTTCTCCAGTAGGCTGGGTTGATGGCCGACAGGAGGGGGTTGGTTGTTGGGATTAGGGGTCGCAGCAGTCTACTGTCCACCTCCCGAAATGGTGTAGATAGTGGCCGAAGGTGAACCTCCCATCAATATGGATGATCCAGCAGTATGACTTGGTGTTCTTCCGACACTAGCAAGGTAAGATAGTGTCGATTGGCCAATGGCGCCAAAGGTGCCGATTTGTGGAGGGGGTCTTCCATATGTGACGAGCGGGGACGGAGAAAATACTAGGTTATCCCTCATAGAATGTGCGCCAAACATGGGTGATGGCAGTAAATGTGGGGAATTTAGCTGAGGGGTATTGGGGGTGTCATCCATAGCGTCTTCAACAATAGGAGGATTATTGAAGATCGGGTCTGGGTTCGTATCCTGCAAAGGGTTTTCGGGGTTCGGCAGGAACAGAGGTATAGTAACGTCTGAAGGTCCATAACCATCTGCATAGGAGTGATGAAACCCTGTGCTAGACGGAAGGTTGGGAGCCCGAAAGTCAGGAGGACGGCTAGTAGGGGGATATCTAGAGGTCGACGAGAGCATTTGCTCTGTATCACATTTAAACTGTGCCGACGCTAATAGGGAATTAGCTAAACTAACCATACTAGACTGAATGGAGGCCATGATCTCATGTCCCGAAGGGAGGTTGGGGAGAGATACGGTACGAGGTATGTTGCTGGAAGAACCGGTTTCCTATGGATGAACACTGGATGGCGCAGTGGTAACAGGCGGAGGCTCTGCCTGGGAAGTGATAAAGCCATTGTCAGGTTCAAAAGGTGTATCAAGAAGTTGGGTTTCTTCGATAACTTCGACGTACCCACCTAGGACTAGAATCAATCCAAATATATCCTGGTCGGATCCTTCGGTGGTGCCAACAGATCCTTCCATGTCATCGTAGAAAGTTTCTGGTGGAAGGGAAGTGTTGACATCAGGGAGGAGGATGGCCTCCGGTCTAGTATCTTGGGCTGTACTAGATTCAGCTATTGTAGTGTTGTCCACTGTGGTAGATATATCTGGAATAACAGTGGGTGAAGTGACCGTGGGAGTCTCAGATGTACTAGTGGTTGCAGAAACTACAAGAGGTTCTGAGACTGTGCTGTGAGTAACAGTTACAGGCGGAGCTGAAGATGTAGTGCATATCGGCAGTGGAATGTTCCCTCGACTGGCACCGCGGCCAGGAGGGGCAGGAATACATGATGCAGGTGGACCGGAGGTCCATGGTGGTGGTGGTGGTGGAGGGCTTTTTCCCTGTACTCTTCGTGATCTCCGTGGTGGTTCTGACATAATGGTAGGAATATGGAATCCGGGGGCAGTCTCGTAACAAAGAACTCAAAAACTCTAATGTAGCTGAGTGTGCAAAAGAGGAGCTAGAAAAAGCAAGGCTCGCAGGCCAAAAAAGCAATCTCTAAAATCTATACTGAGACCGGTGTCCTAGTAAGCGAGATGAGAAAAACAATGGCTAGAATGCCAACAAGCAGTCACTAAAAACAAAAATGATCCTCTACTAAGATGAGATAACAGGCAAACTCCTAACTAAGAGCTGGAGACCTCAACAAGTTTTATCCTTCACAAGGTGATGAAATCCAAGTTGAACAATACAACGTGAGAGACCAATATGAGAGGATATCCCTCTACCAAAAGGGATCCTGGGTAAAAGAGCCCTAGTAGAAAAGTCACTAAGCTACCTCGTTCATGACACATTGGAAAAGATTTTTGGCGCTTCTGCCTTATCACCCTTGCATTACTATGAATACAAGGAAGACAATGATTGATGTTGCCTTAGGGCTAAGTGGAGTGCGGCATTCCACAGAGTCCGTCCGGTTCTCGATCTCGCGGCGGTTTAACCCCTGAAAGTTAAAAACAGTCAGGAGGCCCTTCCACAAACCGGTCTATGACCGTGTCAATAAATACTAGAGGATTTTAGTTCCCTAGAGGACAACAACTATGTCTTAGATGAAAATGACAAGGGGGAATTATTTTGATGCCTATCCCCAGTGTCCTACCTAACTACCAAATTCTTTTGATTTCCTCAAGTGAGGTTAATGTTGGTTTAGTTAGGGAGATTAATTTTAGTGGTTGTATTACTCAATCGGGTAAATGGACATGAAACTTGGTGGTGTTATGACGACCCAAACCATGCAAGTGAGAATGAATTGAAATAATCCTTGTATTCGATGAAAACTAGCTATGGAAGAGAGAGAGTTCTTCAATCATAAATGCATGAAACTTTCACAATCAATGAAAAGCCACTTCAAAATAAATTTTTTGTTTTCTTTTTCTAAGTAAAGCCAAACTGAAATAAACACTTCTTTCCAATTCACTAATCTTGCAACTAGAATGCTTCAAAAAATGAGAAGCTATGTGGCAAATTGAATGGTTCACTTCCTAATGCACAATAATACTTCTAGATCATTTAAATCCAAACAACACAAATGTTCTGCAATAACAATTTCCAATATAGATTTTAATGATAATAATGGAAAAGATGATATTTATAAGAACAATATGATTATGAAAATGCACAATCCTATAAGAGAGGATAGTAGTAACAGTTTGGTTGTGATGGGAAGATCAAGCCAATGCAATCAGACTGAAGGGGTGACCCAATGTGCAAATAATGCCACTAACTCATAAAATAATCAAGATCACAAGAGAAATAAACAAACCACAAAGACTGTGCAATGAACAGGATAGTAATAAGCAACAGAAAACACCAAACTAAAGCAGAGAAAATAAAAAATGACTCAGGAAACCAAACAGGCAAGAAAAACTGAAAAATTGCAGACACTACCACGTGGCAGAAACAGGCTATAACGCGGTACTGGTACACTACTGCTATGGTAAGAGTGCTGGGTACGTGGTACTACTGCACTGTAGATAGTAGTGGAGCACGGTATTGTTGCAAAGGATGGAAAAACACAACTTTTGAAAAGGAGATTGAATTTTTCAGGGTTGCTGCAGACCCAGAGGACTCACTGATCACAGAGGGAGGAAAGATGTATAGAGGAGGGGTGAATAAAGGTCAAAGAGACCAAAATTCAGCACTGGTTTGAAGAGAAAGAAGAATCACAATAAAAAATGACTGAAAGTGAGATAAATCAATCAAATGGGGTTCAAACTAGCGGAGTCGCCATTTTTTGTTGTAGAAATTTCTCCCTACGGATAGGTAGAAACTCTCTTAGGTTAAAGTAGACTTTAACTGACTCTAAACTAAGACAAAAAGATAACAAATGCTACCTTGAATTCCTAGATCTAAACAAAAATTTCAATATTATATTGCTGAAAGAAACAGAAGAGATCTAACTAACCTTTGATTCAATTGCTTGTCCTAGCAGTTGCTCCAATATCCAAGTCCTCGCGAATGAACCTGTCAGAATGAAACCAAGATACAAGCATATACGATTCTCTAGCAACTTGAAATATGAGTTAGAATCTAAATCTATAACAGATACAAATCATATGATTGAAACAAGATCAACATACATGATTTGGGAAACAAGACAAGTTATGTTTTATTACCAACTTGAAGTCACTTACAATGGTTGCTTGATGTCCAAGCCAACTCCCAGCTCCAAGTGCTTTCTCCTCTAGCTATCTCCACAAAGATTCAAGATCATAGGTTTGATGTCTCCAAGAGTCCTCCCTTTTGCTCATGGAAGGCCTCTCTCTTATAGTGTGTAGTAGGGTTAACCAACAAGAGAGAAGGATGGATCTTGGGAGTGTTTAGTGGATCAAGCCCACTAATCTGAGAAAGTGAGTTAGGATCGAATCAGGGATACCAATCCTCGAAAATCAAGATCCCACAAGTGTCACGTCCCCATTTTGACCCCCTTCGCATTTAAATCGTAAATGATGTAAATATTGTTTTTTAATCATGGTGAGGAGCTCAAGGCCAAGGCCCCACCATTGATTTAGCGTTTTATGTATCGGCAATTAAAAATAGATGCCTATGGTTCTTGTGCTAGATATGCACAATGTAAATTAAGACATCATGTAAATACGAATTTTAATGAAAAACCCACAACTAGCTATGCAATGCAACAAAGAGATGGGGGAATGATTCTACAAGGAATAGGGAGGGAAATTATTCAAACCCTTGAGCCAATGATGTTAATCCATGTGTCAATGAGAAAACCCATAAACCACCAACTACCCATTTTGGGTTATGGACCCAATCATTTAATTCTTCCAAAAATTGGTTGAGGCAGTTAATGCCTTGGGAATGAAGAGGTATGGCAGCCAATTTCGTGCATGGGCAAGCCATCAACCTGGAAAAACGTACTTTTGCTTCTAGGGCAAGAAAACACCCACGAAATGGTGCCCAAAGCATTCTGAACCCATAGTCTTTCCTCTCTCACACAGTCTAAACTACTGGGTCTTTCCTTCATCACGTTTTTCACCAATTTCCTACATTTTCCATAGCCGGGAACTCGTTTTTGTGTTGCACAGCAGCTGGGAGAAAGGGAGTCACGTTTTGGGGGTTTATAGAGGTCGTTTTTGCCCAAAAATACCCATGGGAGTTTTTCTGAAAATGGTTTTTTCTCTCCAGGGTTGAATCCCCAATTGCCATTTCGTTTTTTGGTCTTCCCACATTTTTCTGGGCTGGTAGAAACCCCATCTTTGGGCATCTCATTGGAAAAACGTTTTTATCATGCCCAATAATGGTGGTTCTGCTGTTATGTGCATCCTTGTTTTGGTTTGAATCTATGAGCAAGAGATTTGGAGTGGTAGGGGGCAGAATTGGCTTGATAAACCTAGTGGGGGGGGAAATAACCTCTCAAGAAGATCAAGAGGGTTGGCTACTCTTCTATGCACACCATAGACACTCTAGATTGGAAGGTATGGCCTGAGGGACTGTGCATTGGTGAAGGGAATACTTCCTTGAGTGGGGTGTGTAGGCATTGTGGGTGCCAAGCTAGATAGATCTTGTAGAGGTACCCCTGGCTCTGTGCTTGAGCTCACTAGCTTAGCAATTCTTCCTTTCCATTTCCTAGCAGCTTGATAAACCTAATTGTAGATTGGCTTGGCTCATCTTGGTGTATGCTTGGCTATGTGTGAGTCTATTGTTCACTGGTTCCTTGTAGAAATCATGCCCAGCTCGGGGGTGGCAATTGTATCAAGAGGTTGATAAGCACAACTGGCCTATGGTTGGGTGGAACGTTGCACATGCATAGCTGGTTGCTTGGGACTACTTTGTTAAGATAAGTATTCTCTCATGTTAAATTTGCATTTATTTATTTGATGAATATTGTGAATGTATGATGGATGTGTTATTGAAATTATTTCCGCTGTGTTTTCTTATAATTATACATTTCCATATGTCTTTTTATATTATGTGAATGTTATTTTAATAAAGTTCATGGGGCTAGATGCCCGGTTTTAGCATCACGATCCTCTCCATCTAACTGGTATGATGGGAGGGGACGTGACAACAAGCCATGGCAAAAAGGCTAAAAAAGGAGTACCGCACCCCTTCAACTGAGCATAGCACGGTAGTACCGCGTGGCAGAGAATAAGCATAGCGCAGTAGTGGGGACTACCACTCCCTCAAGGCTGAGCAAGGCACGGTAGTGTAGGTATATGAAGTCCCAGGTGGGTTGATTCTTGACAGGATAGGTTTGTCTTCAAGGATCATTCATCATATTTCTCTTCTGGGAGTTTTAAGCAGTAGGGGAAGTGTCGTCAACTATTTTTATGGTGATGATGCGACACTATGAAATATGGAGGTATAACATGGCATCAAGTCTAAAACCATAATGGACAGGGTAATATCACTTACAAGAGCCAAACAATATGAGGATGGCCTCATAGTTGAATAAACCAAAATTTTGTAGTGAACATAATTGTAAATTCAAACGTGAGCTTGATTGAGGAGGGCACATTGCTGGAATAGAAGATACATATTGAAAATAGATAATTAATTTGTGACCCTTGTTAAAAATATGCATGTCTAACTATTAGAATTAATGTCCAGGGCTTGTTTTTATTTCAGACTACTTGAGTGTGATTAGGGCCTACATGACTCACATCATAAAGGGGTGCACACCTTTCGGGTGTTGTGTTGTTTATGGTTGTCAAAATTGACTACACCCTAAAGGAATGGACGCATTCCTGGTGGTTCAATATTAGAGAGTGAACTTGTATGAAATATGTTACAATTTTATAGCAACAATACTTATGAGCTTTCTTATCCATCTTGTGTTGTTAGCTTAAACATATGCAATTTGGTGTTGCACAGTAAAAAAGCAAAGTGAAGGGTTGTTGTGTGTGTGAAGGATTGTTGTATGCCTAATAAACCTAGTCGATGCATTGGCTTGGAATTAGTTACTTAAATGATGTGTTTATATTGGTAAGGGCATAAAATTCCTATTGGTTCAACAGTGAGGTGGGTGTCGAGACAGGCTAGAAAAACGTTGAGATGCCTATGGCTCTGTAATAGAACCTTGACGTGAAAATGGTCATGGTGCAGTTTCCTTCCATTGACCTGTTGACCCAGACGGAAGTGTTTCCTTGGCAATGGAGAGGGAAAACCAGGTATGGGACTAGTTTGGCACCATCAATACCTGATAAAACAAGTCAGTGTACTAGCTTGGCATTGACTACTTTGATGTTGTGGAGCATCATGGCTGCTGGACAAACATTCATTCCACAGGTGATCCAAGGCTTGTAAAGCAGAGAAGGAACTTTTGGAATAGCAAGGAAATTTTCAATTCATATAATTATTTAATTATCATCTATTCCTTATTCCGACTAATGAAATATTTCATGTACAAGTCTTATAACAACCAAGCTGATACACTGTTTTTTATTTGTTGGAAACCTAGGTCATTACAGGAAGCAAGGATTTTGAAGGCATCCTAAGGATGCATTTGGACATGTGACTATTCTAGAAAGCTTAGTAGAAGCAGCAATGAGAAGATGGTGCTAGTGGACTTGTGTGGGTCCTAGCAACCAAGGGTTCTGTAGGAAAACCATGGGGAGGGGTTCCCTGGTTGAGAAATCCTTAGATAGACCTTAGACACTAAGTTTCATCTCCAAAAAAATTAAAGGAAGAGTCAAGCATTCACAATGAAGTGAAAGAGGCTAAAGAGCATGGAACCATAGTGGTGGTGTGGCTCCGGATTGGGACAATATCAAGAGGGGAAAACTCTTACTCTTCTCTTTCCTTTTGATTGATGCATTTAAAAAACTGAAAATTGTGGAATGCATGTTATAGATAAAATTTGATTGTGTCTATTGTTTGAAAGGAATTGTGAATGCTGAAATAGTTAATTCCCTGTGAAATGATGAACATGAATGATTTCATGTGTATGTTGGGAAAGCATGAAAAGTGTGGAAGTCTCATGAGTAAATCATGGACTCTCCATGAAAATTGGGAAAATAATTGACTGATTTTAATGTTTATGTTATGCTTGGACTAACAGGAATTGCTATGATGAATTTCACAGGTGAGAAATTGAAATCAATTGGTTGCAGTTGTCACGAGACAAGTGGTTCTAGCAAGAAAAGTGTGTACAGTTGTGCAAATTGACCATGATAGCAGACCAAAAGCTATGCATTTGGCTGAAAATATTCTTCAAACAATTTCCAAGACCCAAGAGAATCTTGGAGAGATGCTCAAGCTACAAAAGCAGCAAAATGAGATGAACCACAAGGTTTTGCAGGACTCTATTTGTTTGCAAAGGGAGGTAAAAAGAATTCTGGAAGCAACCAGCAGTGGAAAGGATAGTGGATCAATGAAGAGGCATCCATCCAATCAATCCACTAAGAAACCTTCCAAATGGGAAGACTCAAAGGAAATTGAGCAGGTAAAGAAAAAGAAGCCACTGAAATGTTGGGAATGTGGAGGAAATCATTTCCTCTGCAACTTCCCAACAAAGGACAGCAAGAAAGCTAGCATCCCTAAATAGTCCAGACTTATGGATCAGCTGGAAGGTAAAGAAAAGGAAGGGATTGCTATGGAGCAATGCCCACCTGCAGAGCTAGAAGATCAAAGTCAATAGGGGCAACTTGTGGAAGCCAAAGGACTTGGTCCTGAAAGTTCAAAGTAAAAGATGAAATGCAGGACAAATCCGCAACATTTTTTTGTAAATTTTGGACATGTGTAAACTGTATATGTATTCCTAAGTATTGGAACACCGAGGACAGTGTTATTCTAAGGGGAGGGGAATGGTAATACCCCCATTTTGACCCTTAGGTTATTTTGGTTGTAATGTAAATATTGTATGCATGTTATGTATGATTCCTAGCGTGGAGCTCAAGGCCAAGGCTCGCTAGTGAATACTCGGCCTTAAGAGTCAATTATTTGGTATCAAGGTAACCATGTGCTAGTAATCCAAGGAAAATGTAAATGATGTAAATGATACCATGTAAATAAAAATACCAAGGGCTTGCTATGGATGCAACTAAATGAGGGGTCTATGTGTATCCACTAGGGTGATGTGAGGGGGTGTAGGATTGAACCCTAGACTTCCATATGTCACCATGAGAACTCCTTTGACTGTCCTAGATGCCATTGCATAATGATGTAAGGAAGTGGGTGAAGAGAATTGTTCATGAGGACGATGGAGAATGGGACAACACCGAAATCCATAAGGCAGGGTATGGGACTATGATTGCTTGTCCCATAAGCCACTCTACCTCCTAGGAATTCACTCACCCTGATCCCTATCCCATTGTGGAACAACCAACCTCAGTTATCACACATCACGTACAGAGCAAAGAGGGGAGGAACTGAGATCGGGATCTCGAGGGAGGCCATGAATTGCAGAACCAAAATTTCCCAGAAAACGTGTGTGTGGGAGGTGGAATTCGATGAAGGATCCATAGACCCAACCCTTGGAGAGAAACTAAGAGGTTTAGACGCCCATAAGTTCATGAGAGAACCAAATTGGATAGACAAGACCATGTTGTGTGATAGAGCCTTTTGACCCCAACGTGATGGAATATACGATTATGGATCACAGTAGGAAGATGCCAAGAGGGTTGGACTTCATGGTAGAGTGAGAGAGGGATCATTTAACTTGATCTAACAGTCAGAACCAACCATAGTCTCCCAAGTCAATTCTAAGGGAAGGGTTCCCCTAGGGACTGTGCAGCAGAGAAGGGGACCTTACTTACGCTAAGAGTGGAGGGGATGGGAGTGCCTGAACTTTATGAGGTCATTGGGATATTCCCATAGCTCTGTGAATGAGTTTATTGACCTATAAAACCCTTACCTTTCACAAAACCCTTACTTGCTTGACAAATCAATTGTGTGCTAGATGACCTAGATTGACTATGAACCGGGGATGTGAGTGAGATTTCCTAGTCCCTCAGTGGATACATAGCCCCAGATCGAGGGTGATCTCTGAGTACTAAAATAATAGAGGTTGGGCAGAGACCTATGGTTGGGTTGGAACATTGCATTCCATGGCCAGTTTGCTTGGAGATTCAAGGAAAAAAGATAAGTTTTTTATGTGCTTTGTATCATGCTACCTTGTTTCCTGCAATGTTTCATTATTGAATGTATGGTGGAAGCTATAGGATGCATGATAGATATGTGTGAATACATTATTTCATTCCACTGTGTGTTAATATGGATAATTTATGTTGTGTGTGTTATTGACCCTGCTCTTGTACATTTACATTATTATCCTTATGTTGGTGCTCATATGTATTTATTCTTAATGAATAGAGATAAGTATTTGAATGGTTCTTGATGAATAGGACCAAGTGCAAGGCCCAAGAGGTGCAGAATAATTCATTCATGACTGTGGGGAAGGAATAGACACCCCCTGTGGTGTTCATGACCTATGTGGACCAGTTGAAGGAGAGAAGATATGGCAGAGTGGAATAGAACTCTTCACAGAGTGGTAAGGAGGCATAGATGGGGTTTAAGGACATCTTTTGGAGTGGAAGAAGGATAATATCAATGATATTAGGTGTGGGTGAAGACCCTGGAGCTACATATTTGTCACAAAGAGCTTTCCAACGGTACTGGATTTGCCCAAATTGGACTCATGATGAAGAAGTTATGGGATGGAGAAGTTGTGCAATGGGGCTTCCGACTTTCTGAGTTCCGCATGCGAACTGCGGATTGCGGAATCCGGAAGGGTGATTATTTGGAGTTATCTGTGGTGCTTCTGACTTCCAACTTCCACATCGCAGATTCGGAGTGAGGAAGTTGGAGGCATAAATCGTCGAATTTGGTGAATCGGCATTCCGACTTTCTGACTCCCACATTGCGGACTACGGAGTGCAGAAGTCGGAAGAGGAAATCTTTGAGGTTGGTATTTGGTGCTCTGACGTTCCAAGCCCTGCATCGTGGAATGCGGAACTGCAAAATTCAGAGAGGCATTTTAGACGCTGTGTAATTGGTGCTCCAACATTCCGAGTAACGCATCGTGGAATGTGGAACTGTAGAAGTTGGGGAGGCATTTTCGACGCCATGTAATTGGCACTCCGACATTTTGAGTCTCACATCTCAGAATGCAGAATTGCGGCAGTTGGAGAGGCATTTTTGACTCCCTATGATTGGTGCTCCGAATTTTCGATCCCGCATCGCAGATTGCGGAACTGCGGAATTCAAAGTGGTGTTTTCAACGTTGCATATTTTGTAGATCCAATTTCTGATTTCCAACTTGCGGCTGCGGATTTCTACTTGCGGAATTGCGTATTGCGGACTAAAGATCAATGTGGGTGTAGAGTTGCAGAACCTTTGGACTGGTTGGAAGAAAGAAGAAAAAAAATAGCAAGTAGATCCAAGGGTTGTCTCCCATCACCTCTGAAGAACACCGAGGTGACCGGGGACATGACAAGGAGGGATCATTTTTAGTCATTCCATCTATAAAATTTAAACTTGGACTATTAATGCCCCCTAAACTCCATTTGCGTGAGCCCCCCAAAGTCTTTGATATTAGAGGCAATCGGGTTGTTAATAAACAAGAATTTTATAGATTTTTTACCCCTATAAAAGACATTGCTCACTGTTTGGATGAGTTCTCATATTTTTTAGACCTGAAAGAAGATGGTAGCCGGGGAAACAAAGAGAAAACATGGTGAGTGGAAGAAAAAATGTCAGCAGAGCTTGGAATCCCACTACAAGAAGGGGGCATGACTCATAAGAGCCTCACCTTTTGTAATGTTAATATTGTCTGTTGTTCGATATCAGGAAGAGAAATCCCTCCTTCGTGGGTCAGGACCTTTCTATTCTTTCTTAGGTCAAGTTGCCCTTTCTTTTGGAAGGACTTATTGAAAAATGCTGAAAAGAGAAAGAAGAGTCCATATTAGATCTGATACTATGTTGAGATCATAAGATAGTGGATCCATGGTGAAGTCTTCAATCTGCCAAGTCAAAAATACAACAAAAAATAAACAATATTTAAATTATTAACACAAGATATTTAAATGATGACATTTAATTCCAAATTAATGCTCTCCTTCCTTTACTTTTCCTGACACTCTTTTAGATCTAAGAGTTTAGTTTCTCTTTTCCTAAACCTCTTTCATAATGTTATTTTTTCCATATACTGCTTAAATGTATTTGTAAGTTCATGTTTTTTTTTACTCTGATAAATTGGTTATGTCTATGTAGGTGAAGCCTTAGAATTCAAAATTGATTTCTTTGTTGTTTCTTCATACAAAATTTGAGGTTCTTCTCAAATTATTATTTGAATATCCAATCGTTTTCCATAATCATGATTGTATAGAAGGTTCCATTTTATTGATATTAAGTATAGAGAGTCTTATACATAAGCTAATTATTATATTTCTACATGGATTTAATGTGCTTATATTTTTTTTGGCAAGAATATTTCACTCTTCATGATGAGCCACCTTATGCTAATGGGGAACTACATATTGTTCATGCCTTAAATAAGATACTAAAATATTTTATCAACCAATATAAGGTGATCCTTTGTCCTTTTGTTTTGTTTGTTTGTAGTCATGTTTATCTTCAATATCCTGAAATATTGTTCATCTGCTAACAATTAGGTTTATTTATGCAGTGGTGATGTTTGGACCATTAGAATATAAATTCCTTCAATGTAAACCATGGTTCTAAGTTGCTTGGATGTAGAGATGGCTATGGATATTTGTATTTGATTCATTATTGATATGACAATTTGGATACCATATAGTTGGGATACAACACATATAAACACACAAACACACACACATAAAAGTTGTAATGTATAATATATATATGAAAAAAAAAATATGAGAGAGAGAGAGAGAAAGAGAAACACACACACATATAAACCCATTGAAATAGTTTCATGTTATTTTTTTGTTTTTATCACGGTTCAAATTACATAATCAACCTGGAGGCTCTACATAAGAAGGTTTTGACTCTTATCGACAAGATTTCTATTGGTTAAACAAAATATTTGACCAATAGTTTTGTCTCCCATATGCATTTTTAACCCTTAGGATGCCCTACAACTTCACTCCCTTATCCTCCAGTGACATCCACATCTTGGACTAGCTTCAACTTAGAAGGAAGTTCACTTCATTTTTCACAGTGCTCCCATCCACTAGGGGCACAAACAGGAAGACATAAAGTGACTATGTTTCCAGCACCATATTTGTGTGGACCAAGAGGACCACCTCAACTTTTGTGAGACCCCAGTGGTATTGATAATCCCAATCCCATACTAGAAATTAGTTGATATAATCTAGATCATAATGATTGGCCTCCTCCAGGCAACGACGCATTAAATAGTTCATCTCCTCTTCTAGTTCTTCCTCTAGATAGACTTGTGTGGTGAGATTTCTTCATTCATCCTTGGATGTTAGGCCAGATGGTTCCAGTTGACCATGATAGGCTTGTAGCATTTGAATAAGATATTCTATATCCATTCTCTCAACACATCTCTCTCTCTCTCTCTCTCTCTCTCTCTCTCTCTCTCGGATTGGCTCTTCATATTTAGAGCACGATTTTGGGGATTTATATTAAATTCATGCTTTATTTTTTACATCTTGCTTTTTATAGGAGTTGTTTTAGTGCTCCCACTTTGTATGGACATCATTTTGTACCCAACAGTTACATTTTTTTTTTAGGGATGGTAAATTTTAAAGAGGATTACGAGGCAAGGATTGTAACTAAGTATCCACAAGACTAATAGGAAGTGAAATTATTAAAGAGAAATAAAGTATAGATCAACAGATAAAAGAAAAAAGAAAAAAAAAGAAGGTTTTCAGGTAAAATGGTCCATGCTTGAAGCAAACCAAAGATCAATGGGACAAAATATTACTAAGAGTATAATAAAGAATGAAAATGGTGGATGGAATTGTTTGATGCACAGATCCCTTTCAAACAGTGAAAATAATGTCATTCTATTTTATGTAAAATTTATAGAGAAATACATTCACAGCCTACTCAATAGAGCTAGTGTGTTACTAACATATAAATATTTTATGAAGACAAAAAAGTGAAAGAGAAGATTGTTCATGAAGAGTGAAAAGGAAAAGAGTCATATCTAAAACCATTGAAATCACAAGAATATAGCATACAATACCCTGCATGTTCTTCACAGTTTAGCTTGGATTAGTCAATTAGGTATTTTCCCATATTATTTTATCTATGAAAATTTTGAAATTTTGTAAAGATTGGAAATGGTCTTTGAAATCTTAGCGATTTGTAATATTGAATTCTTTTGGTGATTTACAAGGCTTTCTCACTAAAAGCCTTTCAGGGGTATGAAAATCTACAAAAAAATAATGGGGATGAGGTATATCTACATTAAGCTGGAGCTTTGAGTATTCACTTTTGTTTGTTTAATTGCATTATAATTAAACATAAATTCAAATTATTTCTACAAGTCCATCGTGCAAAATTTAGGATGACACTTCCTTAGCTACTACGATAGGAAACTTCAGGGTTCCATCATAATTGAATAAGCAAGCTTTCTCAAAAGAATGTCCCTAAATTCTCAAGACAAATATCAAAATTTCCTTATTTTAGAGTCACTTACGTAACAATAAAACTTTTTTTTGCATTTTCTCTATATCATATGATGTTAATCATTCATGGTTACCTTCTTGGGGAGAAGGGTGTTTTGGTGTTTTAAATTATGCACTCCATTGTATTGTTCTTAATGTTGTTCTTAAGCCTGGAAAATAGTTTTCTTTCTTGTTAGTAGTAGCCTAGTAGGTAATCTAGTAGTGTTGTTGCTTTGTTAGTTTTTTGTTTGGTTGTTCTTATTCCATTAATTATTCATGTACAATGTTATGAATGTCTAAATTCATTCACCAAAAGGTGTATCATAGAAATAGATATGATTAAATAAAGCATGATTTTTGACCAACTATAAATGCATGAATGGAGGAGAAGGAGGTGGAGATCATGAAAGAATTTCCATAACATAACTGAAAAAAAATCATCAAAGTCATTGAGTACTCTTGAATCGAGCCCTTCCCATCCAAACCATTCTACACCAATATTATAAAGTGGAGATTGGTCTGCCACTTTTGATTTTCTAGGCCATTTTTTACTTTCTATTACCTATCTTGACTCCTACCCAAGTGATTTTAGAGAGACAATAGAAAGGACAACAACATAGTGTGATACCTTTTTTTATTTGCATCATCATTTTCCATCCATTAGATACTCAAAGGCGTGTATTGATCCTTTTTTCCATTATAGAGCACCATGTAAGTTAGGTTCCCAAATTCTTAAAGGGTTCTAGCTCAATGGAAGAGCACCTACCTTACAAGCAGGAGGTTGGTGGTTTGATTCCTCCGTGCCCTAATGATATTGCAATATTAGTTAAAAATGACTAAATTAGTGAACAAAAAATGGGAGATAAGTGACCAAAAAATGAGAGATAAGTGACCCCAAAAATGACCAAAATTCGCATATAAACGACCAAATGGCAGTTTTGGTGGCTAATTTCCGGTCTCTTATCACACGACAAAAAATGTGGTCATATTTAGTTTGGTCATTTATAGCTTGTCTAGTGGTCATTAATTTGGTCATATTTTTTGTCATTAATTTGGTTGTATATTTGCTCATTAATTGTGACAATTAATGACCAAATATATGACCAAATTAATGACCAAATATACAACCAAATTAATGACCACAATACAAGCTATAAATGACCAAACTAAATATGACCACATTTTTTTTCGCGTGATAAGAGAACAAAAATTAGCCACCAGTGATCGCCAAATCAAAAGTGGTCATTTATATGCGTATTTTGGTAATTTTTTTGTTCACTTATCTCTCATTTTGTACGAGTGATAGATCCATACCTAACTCAAACAATAACTGGAATATTTGACCACAATATGAGAAGAGAAGTCTCTGGATATTTACTATGAGATGAATATACAGTAATAGAACTGATTACAAAAACATATATCTCTTACTCAGCTCAGAACCTAAGAAATGCAAAGATAGATATGGATAGGTAAACCCTCAAATATGGTAAAATAATTGTATCTTGGTCATCCAGATGTCTTTTTCGATGATAAAAAAGGTGTTTCCCACTTGAAACAGAGCTCTAGACATAATGGGATAGGTATCAAAGTCCAAAAATGCTCAAAATTTTCAAAACCAGAATCACCATTTCGGTCTTCCCGCACTGGTTCCACTGATTGATCTGACCTGACCACACAATAGAAGCCCAAACACCTGGATGTGAAGAAGAGAATTGTGAATATGACTTTGCAGCTCCAAAATGAAACCTTATCATCTAAAAATGGACATTAAACAACTGCTTTGAAGATCTATGAAAAGGACTAGATTTCCTTCTACTCAATCACCAATTGGAATGCTAGCAAACACTCCAACTAGTTATTGGTTACATAGGGGTATATATCCCAAGCATAGAGAAGAAAGAGATCTATAATAAAATAATCAAAACATCAACCAAAATAAGTGAATAAGAGTGATCATCCTCCTTTTATTAACCTCTACTAGTTTTTTCTCCTTCCTTCTAGAGCTTTCCTTCTTGGAAATCCAAACTATAGGTGGCTTGGATGCTTCTTTGGTAAGTTGAACTAGCATAAGACCCACTTTCCTCCATGAATTTGCCCTCACTAGATAAAATTAGCTTATGTAGCTTTCTTGAATCCTTTTTCTCTCTTTCTTGAAGCATTTTTCTCACTTTCCTACTTTTATTAATCTTTCTTGAGCTTATCTCCCAAAATCAAGAAAATTTTGTCCTCTTTGTTTTGCTACTTCTTTTCCTACTTTTGGATGTTTTTTATGCTTTTGGCTGCTTTCTTTCCATATTTTTCTAAGGAGGACAACTCACATGCTTTATCCTCATCCTATGCACCCTCTTGATCCACCTAGGCCATTGACAACTCATAAAAAATTATTAGAAATATTAATTATAACAAAATTGTGATCCACCATAAAATTTAATTACATAAAGTAACTTTGGCCTAAATTTAACTCCCTTATTAATTAATTTAATTTCTCCACTGGGACCCATGAGAATTGAATGGGTTAGTGGTTTGACCATGGTCCCCCTTAGGGTGGGGACATTATGGTCCTCCCTGCCCAAGATTGCTTTTCCTCGAGCAATTGCAACATGGATGATGAGGAACCTTATCACCGTCCACAAATTAAGATTGAAGACTGCTTCGGACTCTACTCAATGCATAGTTCCCAAGATCTGCTGCTGGACCGACTACCATTGGAATTCCAAATCCCAAGCTAAACTCAAAGAGATCCACCATTTTTTTTTCTGCACTGCTCTTATTATTACCCTCTTCTCAAGGAATAACTTTGTCTTCTATGCATTTGTATGGTCATCCCAACTGAAACAACTGAGTTCAAGGATGATCTCAAGGTCCCAAATGAACTTGAGAACTGCAAGGTGGTTAATACACCCTCTTTTTTCAAGCTGCAAACTATAGAATCAAACAATTCCAGGATCTCAATGTTTATGCTGCATTCCTCCAAGCATCACCACTATCACTTGTAGCAATATATCATTCCAAGGAATGATAGGATCACATAACCAGATCAGTATTCCACCACTACCAATGCTTACTGGAAACTTTATAAATATCTCCAGCATAAAAATAAACTCTTCTTTTGTGTTGTGCACACTCGTTATACAACTTACATCAATGTCATTTGTCCCATCCAAGTGAATCAAATGGTATTCACATGTTCTTCTATGAATAAGGAAGACATCATACAACAACCATAGATGTCTTTGTTGTTGCTCACAAAACATGACAATGTATGATATATCAATTAACCCACCACTGATGCAAAAATAACTCTTACATCTTTGTGTCTCCTTCTCTGTCATGTATCTATCCACCCAATCCATGATTGAACAAACAAATTTGTTGGCTAGTTCAAATGGAATGAATTCATCCACCTACTCCAATACCAAGTCTTTCTCCAATAGAGGCATCCCATAATCCTCCTGGAGAAAAACAAGTGCTTGGATAACATTCTCCATGTCAGTCCTCTCCTCAAGCACTTGCAAATCTGAAATATCCTCACTCTCAACCATCACATGAGGCTCCTCCACCACATGATTTGTGCAATCAACCATGCACAATTGGTTTTCTCCCATATATGATGAAGGATGTAATACACTCAACTTCTCACAAAGTTGAGTTGATCAATATGCATTTCCGATTCTTGAAGTGCCTTTTGTGTGCTCTTCAAAGAACCATGGGTGATCGCAAGCTCAAGGGTGAGCCTGTCACTTCTTCTTCTTCATCTTGTAGTTCCCTATGGTACATATCAACAATCATGTGAAGATGATCTATATCAGAAAGCAGGTATGTGTAATTAGCTTTCTCCATTAGAGGAAATTTGGGGTCTAAAATGGGCCTCCTAAGGAAAATAATAAAAAAAACCACGTCACACTACCAATATGCCATGTCACACTAAGTTAAAGGTGTTATATAGTGAAGGTCAATCTATAATATCTCATTAATGATAGTTGACAAGTATGTCAGGTTAGTGTGGAGTTAAGAAATGATGGTTGAAAATAATAATGAAAGGTTTAAATTCTTGTGCGGACAAGATAAATGATATAGTGGTAAATTTTTTAAATTTATATTATAATTTATTTAATTTTTTAATAAACGTACCACTACTTCTTTTTATAGATTTAATAAAATCTAAACTTTCAAAAAAATATTACAATGAAAAAATATAATTACAATAATACTAAAAATAAACAAGCATTATTTTTATTTTATTTTATATTATTACTACTTCTAAGTCCTTTAAAATACAAATCTCACATTAATTAAGATGATAGTTGAGTAATTTTGAAATAATAAAAACATGTATATAATTAATCTCTTATAAATAAAAATAAATAAATTTAAAAAAGTATCATAAATATAAAAAATAGGAAAAAGATAGAATAATTGTTCGTTGTTTTTGCGATAACTTTATCCTCTAAGCTCAGAATTTGATGATTTTGGTACCATTGGAAAGGTCTTGATGAGAGATACAACTTTTGTGTTTTAAGGTTTCCAAGATTCCATGCTGATTTTTCGGGGAAGACATTTTAGTAAAACTTTTGCAATAACTTTGTCCTCCAAGCTCGAAATTTGACGCTTATGGTAACACTGGAAAGTTCTCGATGAGAGATATAACTTTAATGTTTTTAGTTTTCCAAGATTCCGCACCAATATTTTGCGATGGACATTTTAGTACTAGGGTACTAAAATTTCCGTCTCAAAAAAGCGGTGTGTAATTTTGAAAAACTAAAAACACGAAAGTTGTATCTCTCATCAAGAAATTTTTAGCGGTACCAAAAGCGTCAAATTCCAAGCTTAGAGGAGAAAATTATGACAAAAATAGTGAAATCTTATTTTATCTCTCTCCTATTTTTTTTATTTCTGATTTAAAAAAAAAAATTATCTCTCTCTACTCTTATCTTAATTAATGTGATATTTATATTTTAAAGAACTTAGAAGTAGTTATAATATAAAATACTCTATATTTATTATTTCAAAATTACTCCACTATCATTTTAATTAACATGAGATTTATATTTTAAAGAACTTAGAAGTAATGATAATATAAAATACTCTATATTTATTATTTCAAGTATATTTATCATATTTCGAGATGAACTTTTCAAAATATTAACCAAGGTGAGGTTTATATGAAATTAGCTATTGTCAAATAAAATTATGGCACATAAGCATCTTTGACTTTTATATGTTCAACTCGAACATAATGATTGACCAAAGTTATTGAAATTATATTGGTTTGAGAAATCCAACTCATACATGGAACATATTTTTATAAGGCCCATTCGATCCCAAATTTCTTCTAATGCATTTTTTCCACAACTTTTCTAAGTGCCAGGAGAACTTCCATTGAAGTTTCTTCTCCCAAGCTGCCATCTATTTCTGAAACCTTCCAACAATAGTCTGCAACCAAGGCATTAGTGTCATAAAAAAATTTCGTGGCCGTCTTAACATTCTCTTTTATTACCTTTAACTACCCTGCTAAGAAAAGAAACTCTTGGGAACAACCCTCCACTAAATTTTCGGATTTGCTCTCATCTTTTGTATGGTTGTCATTTTCCTCACAATGAATCTCTAATGATGACTAGAATGCTAATTTTTGTTCTTCCTCTCCTGAAGGTTCTCCATCCAACTATGATCCAAGAGGTGTTTCTTCTCCATCATCCTCATGGGAATTCAATTCTCCAACAAGCCCCTTAATATTGATATTTATTTCACCAACATAGAGGCGTGGGTACCCTATAGTGCATTCTCTTTCATCCAAGACCACAGAGTCAACAACTTCATAAACTATTGCTAAGCCTTGTTCTTTGCACTGTTCATCTGCATCATTGATGGTAGTCTCAGTTCCATGTTCTTCTTGCTCATCTCCCGCACATCTTTCTTTCATTTTTCATCCATTGTCTACAAGTGTTATGTTCAAATTCTCTAATGGCTGAAATGAAAAATCAACTTGCCTGTGGCATGAATCCAGAACACATAATTCATCATGAACACCCAAATTAGCATTAGAAGATTCTACAATATCATTATCAATACACGAAATGGATGGCACCACAGGTTGCTGCAAGGAAACATGGCTGCTATAAATTTAGATTTATTATCATACATGTGCTTGGTGTTTACCTCATCCATATCTTCAATGCTCTGGGTAATGGAAGATGGATCTTCCTCCAATGGATTGCTTCCCTTTCCATATTTAGATGAAGGTTGGACAATGCTAGTGGATGCACTTACTTTGGAATCCATTTCTTCACAAAGATTTCTAGAGACTTTATTTATGGATAAACCAAAGAGTGTTTTGAGTATTTTCTTTCTAGATGGTGTTGATAGGGCCTCTATAACCTGGTGCATATTATTCTCAAAACTCTGGTATGTCTTATCATATTTCTGAAATACCTCCTCCAAGGTAGGCTCCTTCTTTTCTACTACCGAGGTAGGAAGGGAAGTAGGCAATATTCTGTCATCTCCAATCCTAGATATTGTTGGATTATGCCTTTTGTATTATCTATATATGATGTCACATAAGGAATCATCCTCCTCATGCGAAGCATGTAGGAATCCATCTATATAAATGATTTATTCCTCATGGAATGAGTCCACCCCTTCATTTGTCTCCCAATCTTCATCACCCACCGGTACGAGCCTCATAACTGCAAACTTGAAGATGTGATTTGCAATATTTATTCAACTAAGATTTTATGGTCCACAGGTGTAGAGGACCATGCTCTGATACCACTGTAATGTACCCAAATATTATTTACGCACAATAACTCAAAATTTGACCAACTAGTACTAGAATCCACATATTTTTCTCCAAACAACACAAGAAATTCACTAATTTTTCCAAGCAAGGGTTCAGGGTATCAACAGACTCTAGGAAACCAAACTCATACAACAGAAGGTTACATAATCGACTTGGTGATTTTCTTCGACAAATTTCACATTTGGGAGTGCATCATGCCTGGGTAGACTCCTTTTTCTAAACAAAAGGTGTAATGTCCCTTTTTTGAATTTTATTAAAATGGTGAATTTTTCAACTTTTTCCACTAGATCGACCTTTGACTAGTCTTGGGTTCTTGACCTCCAAATGGCTCCAAATGCTCCCAAATTGTTACACAAGGGGTATGAATGGTTTTAGTGCATAAATAAGAGGTTCATGGATGATTTAAAGACATCAATAAGCTTATGAAACTCTCCTTTAAGTTCTATCCAAAGTGGGGATTTTGACTAGCAATTTCTCTTTGACTAGTATTGGTCTCTTCATCTCCAAATGACTCCAAATACTTGTATAACGGGTCTGAAAGTATTTGAGAGGTATTAATACATATAACAGAGGCTGATGGATGATTTTTGATATAATGGGTTTGTTTTTTTATTATTAAAATAGTGAAATTTTCAACTTTTTCCCTAGTTCGACCTTTGACTAGTTTTGAGGTCTAGGTCTCCAAATTGCCCCAAATGCTCCCAAATATTCAGAGAAGGTGTATGAATGATATTAGGAATTGATTATGATATTCAGGGATAATTTAGGACCATCAAAATACTTCTAAAAACCCCTTTAATATTCGGGCCAAGATAGGATTTTTTACTAGCAATTTGGGGTTCAAATCCCTCAAGGGAAAATGTTGAATATGGCTCTCCAAAAGCTCTCAACCCCTCTTGAATTTCTGAAAAGAGGTAGAGGAAATATAATGGAAAATGTTAAGGTATCATGTGCATCTTTATTCATTTTTTTAATCCTATTACAACCCTCTCCAAACAGCTACAAAATTAATAGTTTCGACCTTGGGGAAAATGGCATTAAATCCTCTCCAAATGATATGAAACTGAGCAAGATGACTCCAAAATCTTAAGTGCTGAACATGGAACTTGTGAAGCTCATTAATGATAGTCCATTAATCATAAATACATTGACCTGATAGATTTATGAAAGTGAAGAACATAGTATATGCATCTTATTACAAAAGAAATGGGGCATTAGAAGCTCCCACAAAGAGTACAATAGCTCACCAAAATCGCCTCTCCTCAAGGATGAAGAATATGCAAAGAAAAATAAAAATGGTTGGAGGAATGAGCTGCACTAGAAGAAACCACAACCTGTCCTATAGATTACACCTACAAATAAAGACTCCATTAAAGCTCCCATGAAAGCTCTGAATGGCCTTTCCACACACCAACTAGGATGGGAATCTTTCACCCTTGAAATTGGATAAGGAAAGTAGACTAGTATTCCACTAGCTCTCTTCACAAATGTAAATTCTCAAAATGATCAAAAAACCCTTCTCTTGGTTGATCCATGTATTTTATAAACATCTTTAGCCTTCAAAGGTTCCAATTCCATCCAAAGACTCCAAGCCAATTTGAATTAGGGAGTGGTTCATGATTTACCATGCGTCCTTCCCTTCCTAGCCTTCCACCTTCCACCAATTCGAGTAGGAATCCTTTGAGCTTCTATAACTCCCATGAGCGCTCTCTTGGATGCTACTTTTAGTCCTGACATGTCATAATGGTCAGATTTCAACAATAAGGTCTACAATTTGTCATAGGTGTCATAGCATCTTCATCATTGTTGTCATATAGGTTAGGGAATCTAGTCCAAGTGTTCAATAACTCCTCATTTGACTCTTCCTCTTCTATGGGAGTTACATTTCCATCCCAATTCAACCTATGATGCATATTTCCAAGTGTATGAGCCTTCCAACTCCTCCCAAGAACCTTAGGCTTCCCATGGATTTGAATTTACAAGAGGAGGATTCCATGTGGCACAAAATTTCTAGCTTGTGTGGGCCCCACAACCTCCATGTGTCTTCATGAACCGTTGCCACTTTGATTTTCCCTTGTATATATTTATTTATCTCCTTTCTTAAATATCTATTCCATTCTAATGTTCAAACATCATTTATTATCCCCCTTATTTCAAATCCCAAAGCTTCCACCCCCCAACCTAGGGAACTAGTAATTTTCCTCCATGCAAGTTCATTTGGATGGTTATATTACAACTTTGAAATGGGAATTTCTCTTAATGTGACCCACCTTGTCCATTTCGATCTAATTTCACATTATTACTAACTTGGACTTCATTCTTGGCATTTATTTGAGCCTTAGCATCTATTTGACAAACTATCATGAGTATGGCCAAGGGGCTTAGGCCATTGTGACCCAATGCAAAATTTTGGGACATGACAAAAGGCTTCAAGGCCATGGCCTTGGGAATTCAGTGGAAACTCCGCTGCTTCTGGTGCAATTATGGAAGCAACTATAGTAGTAGGGAAATATGTTTGACTGAATATAGTAGTAAGGATGACCAATACTTCAAATTTAGACTCTTGGGAAAAAGCACCGTAAACATAAATTGAAATCATGGCATAATATCTCATATTTAACCACTAAATACTGCTAATTTACAACTCTTTCCAAACAGCTCGAGACCCTCAAATTTGTCAACAGAGAATCATATGGACATGTCGCCACCAAAACACGCACCCGGGGGTTATTGCAACAGAAATATTCAAGCTGCTTAGGTGCATTCCTTGGTGGCAAGTTTTGAGTTGAGATACTGTCACTCAACACTCAACTCCTCCATTTAGGTAGAAATCCTAACGAAGCCAAGGTGGGTAGTCCCTATGAGTCAATAAGGATGATTAATTATTAGGATTTATGATTGGGTAAGTTGTTTAGGAGTTTTGAAATAGATTGACTGAAAGCAAAATTCACTTGCAAAATTACGATCAACATCATAACATAATCATATAACACACTGAGATCTGATTCAAATATTGAAATAAATATAAACAATATCAGTGCCAATATTGGAGTCAAAATAGCGTGTTGTTGTATTGCGAATATTTTGCGAGTGCTTCTTGATCAGTTTTAAATTATTATGAGATGGGATTTGATTATGGGAAGGGGGATCTATAGATATACCGTGAGGTACAAGGAGTAATGTCTGGAATTTAATTAATGGTGGCTCCTCACGAAGACGTGTGGGATGGAATGGAGTCTCGAGGGCGGTGTTCAACACTACACCAACAAGTGTGTAGTCTAACTATGCCCTGAGGTCGCCTCCCAATGGTTCCCACTTCTCAGAAATTTCCCCACACAGTAATTAAGTTCTCAGTGTTGGATTTTCACTATGTTCAGGGTAGTTAATTTTATTATTATGAGTTGCTTATTTAGATTTGAAGAATTGAAGATTAGTTACAACTCTTTTTGATTTCCCACAGGCCTAGGAAAATGCCCGCAAGGGGAAAGAGCATAGTTTGAGTTGGAACTAAATGTTTATTTCGTTTTATTGCAAAAGGTAAATAACTGAATTAAAGTGTTATATTAATTACTACAGGAAAGGAGTCTCTTTTTTATCATCTCATTACGTACTCGGGAAAATCCCTTTAAGTGACAACGAGAGCATACTTCGGGAGAGCAATGCCAAGTTCGTTACTTTAAGAAAATCAAATACTGAAAGTAAATTGTTGGACTAATTATTGCACCACGAATATCTTTTCCCTTTCAGTACTTTGGTAGAGTGTGGTGAGTTAGTATTGATTTTCTTGGCAAAAATACTTTGAAAAAATAAACTTGCTTGATATGCAAAGTATACTGCCTGCAAAAAATAGAAATTAAGTGTTCCTACGTCTTGAGTGAGTTTGAAGGCCGATATTTGGATCGGACACTTCAAGGATTAAATTTTAGTACTAGATTGGTTTATTTAAACATGAAATAAAGTTTGTTAGATAAATTCACGCCATAAAAAAATGTGAATCCCCCAAGGGGGAATGGGGTGTGGGTGTTGGGTATCCCACTAGCTCTTCTTTTATTTATGATTTACAATGAATTTTGGAAGTAAGAAATTCTTTGTATCTTTATAGATTTAGATCCATAAGCTTACAAAATTGTAAGTGTAAGTTTCCCAGCAAAACTAGGAAGCTCTGGGAAGCCTTGGATTGGCCTCAAACTTGATTTTTTTCCACTAAAGTGCAAAAACCTGCCAAAAAAATATTTAGGACAATGAACAAATTAGTGTTAGAAATGCCCAAAATCACTTTTAAAAGAGATTTTGGAAACTACTTGTAAAAGTTGAATGAAAATGACTCAAATGGACAAGTCCTTTTGAGGATCTTGGCTTAATTTTGAGGGCAGCCAATGAAGCACTTTTTTTTAATTTCCAAATAGACTTTTAAACCCAAAGTAATTAACCTCTACTTTAAGCCTTGAAATTTTCCAATGAAATGACTAGCAAAGGGAAAACTACTCAATAATAGATCCACCTTTGCAAAATAAAACTTTTTAAATGAATCTAGATCTAGAAATTCATATCAAATCTACTTATGACATAGATCTAAACTATATGTTTGAATTCTTAAAAAAAATTGAAAAATGAAGTTCTTTGAAGTCAGTGAAGGAGGAAGAGAGAAGAAGCTTTGCTTGTTGCTGGAAATATCAACCAAGAGGATTCTTGGTGGGATGTCGAAGGACTATGTCTAAAATGATTTGCTTGGAGATGAGAAGAAACAAGCTAGATCAACTCTTCTTCCAAGCTAAGCTACCTGCAATCTAATCACACACTTGAACACATACCCGTGAGATCCGATAGTATATATAAAAGAGAACAAATGAACATGCATATAAACTTATAAGCATGTAAAATACAGATCTCTAATCACATATATCTAAGAAGAAATAGAAAGTAAGCTTACTAACTATCTCTTTTCTATCAACTGATAACAACCCTATCAAGATCAGATTCATAAGATACATTGTAAAGAAATGTAAAAATTTCACAAGTTACCTCAGTATAACTATGACAACGTTCATCCAACACAATGGAACCACAACTTAGCCTACAAATCTTCTCTTTATTGAGCAAAATAACAATGATAACATTGCAATGGGAAAGCCTCACTCCTTGACTCTAACGAGTTCAAAGGAGGAAGAGATCTCATTTATATAGCAAGTGAGAGAGAAGAGGGGCACATTATTTGAGGGAGGGACATATCACTACAATTGATGGATCCAAAATCATGTGGATCCACTTGATTGATATGTTTTAGATTTAAGTCAAAGGGAGGTGCGCTGCCTCTCATAAGGTTGTCAACCTCCTTCTTGTTAACATCACCCTTCAATATGTAGCTGCCACATAAGAGATCGCCCAAGTGAGGGGGATGGCGCATCCCTTATGATAGATACGATGGGATTGGATTGATACTTGATTGGATCTACATCCCATGAATATGCGCCAAATCTCAATGAGTAGGTTCCCTCACTTTGTTTGTATCACCCTCCAATCACACAACGTCATATGGAAAGAAGCTCACGTGAACAGGGGCGCTCTCTAACTTAGATATAATCGCTCACCACATGTTTGGCCTTTTATCCATATGCTTTAAAAATTAAATTAAGTCGCCCACCATATGTGACATGATTCCAACTCGTTTGGAACATGTTAAATACTTTTTTTAAAATATTTTTTTTATATTGGTGCAATTTGTCCCCTTTTAGCATTTATTTGCCAAACTGTCACATCTTTAAGGAAAAATGCTCCCAGAGACAACGTAACTACCCGAAACATGGAGAAAGTGGGTCCTAGGGTAAAGAGGATGTTCTTAGTGTGAAAATGAGCATCCCCATGAAAAAATACGCCTCCATACCACTCTTTTATTACAATTTGAATTTTTCCATTTAAACCATTAAAAAATGGTCTAGTTTTACGGGAAAAAATTATTTTCTTTGGAAATTAAAAAAACTTAGGGGGGCCTAACACATGTCCATATGACTCAATTTTTATATCTATCATGGTAATATACATTGACACTTGAAATTGAATAACCTCCTAAGACTGATAAATCATGCCGACCACCCCAACATTGGAGGTGTGAGTGAAAAACTCGAAAATTATATGTCGTTTATTCAACAACATATAATTGACAAGGGAAAAAACACTCTGGGCTAGTCGGATTGATAACTGTCTTAGGAAAGTAGAGTCCTTTAAAAAACCATCAGGCTATGACATTTTTTACAATTTCCATGCAGGGCATGGACATGTGATTTTATTTTAAAAAAAGGGCCAAGGTGGCGTGTTAGGACTTTTGGTCTTCTGTTTATGAACAAGTAGACTTGTTCTATCTTCACAAGCTCACTTGAAATCACCTAAGTGCAACTTAGCTGATAACAGGACACAAACACATCCAAATAATGATGTATAGAGTACTAACATACAACCGAGATCTTTTACATAATGTTTTTCACACACAAAATTAAGACTACGCAACCATAGGGTACAGATCCATACATAACTCAAACAATAACTGGAAGATTTGATCGCAATATGACAAGAGAAGTCTCTGAATATTTATTATGATCTAAATATATAGTAATAGCATTGATTACAAAAACATATAGCTCTTACTCAACTCAGAACCAAATAAATGCAAATATAGATATGAATAGGTGCACTCTTTAACACTGAAACCCTCAATTCTGGTAAAATAATTGTATCTTGTTCATCCATACATCTTTTTCGATGAGACAAAAGGTGTTTCCCACTATAAAAGAAGCTCTAGATGTAATGGGATAGGTGTAAAAGTAAAAAAATTCTTATTAGTTTCTAAACCAAAATCACCATTTCGGCCTTCCCACATTGGTTCCACTGATTGAATTGATATAACCACACAACAGAAGCCCAAACACCTAGATCCAAAGAAGAGAGTTGTGAATATGACTTTCCAACTCCAAAATGAAACCTTATCATATGCGGATGGACAATAAAAAAATTCTTTGAAGCTATATGAAAAGGATTGGATGTCCTTATCCTTAACACCAATTGGAATGTTAGCAAACACTCAAACTAGTTACTAGTTACAGAGGGGCACATATCCCTACTGTTGCAACAGGCACACCTCCCAAGCATAGAGAAGCAAGAGATCCCCAATAACAGATTCAAAACATCAACCAAAAGAACTTAATAGGAGTGATCATCCTCCTTTTATTAACCTCTACAAGCTTTTTCTCCTTCCTTCTAGATCTTTCCTTTTTGGAAATTCAAACTATAGGTGGCTTGGATGCTTCTTTGGTAATTTGAACTAGCATAGGATCCACTTTCCTCCATGAATTCACCCTCACTAGCTAAAAATAGACTATTTAGATTTCTTGAATCCTTTCACTTGCTTTCCTCCTTTTACTAATGTTTCTTGAACATTATCTTCCAAAATCAGGAAACTTTTGTCCTATTTGTTTTTCTGCTACTTTTCCTACTTTGGATGTTGTTTCTGCTTTTTGATGCTTTCTTTCCAAATATTTATGAGGAGGACAACTCGCATGCTTTATCCTTATCCTATGCATCCTCTTGAGCCACCTAGGCCATTGACAACTCAAAACATTGATTAAAAATATTAATTATAACAAAATTGTGATCCACCATAATTTATTTAATTACATAAAGTAACAAGTTTGGCCAAAATTTAACTCCCTTATTAATTAATTTAATTTCTCCACTAGGACCAATGGGAATTGAATGGGTTAGTGGTTTGTCCATGGTCTCTCTTAGGGTGGGGACATTACAATAAGAGTAACAATATGTTCATTTAAGTTACCAATTGAGAAAGAGTGATTTAAGTTTTGATAATGCATAGTCTTTATTTCCAATAGATCAAGTTAGCTAGGAATCAGTTGGTCACTTTACACATACTATGTCTGTTGGTGCCCACTTTGTCACTATTTTTGGTTGATAAATAAACTCTGAATGATGGATTTATCATCATTTTTGATATCATAAATTGCTCTTTTTGCCATTTAGATCACCGAATGGGACATGTATGCATTTATTTACACATCCTATAAATGTTGGGCAAGATTTTCCATATTTTGGTTTATTAAGGATTATCTGGCTTGTTTAATGATGTTATTCTTATTTTACAGATGATGGCTCTCAACGGAAACTTCAATTTGGCTCATACTAAAGTCGTGACCATTCAACCCGCTATTCAGACCTGCATTCAATTCACAGATTCATTGGTTGAGGTATGCTCGGGTTGTTAAAAGATGAACTGGTGCATGGATTTCATTCAGGATGTGGCCCTAATAGTTGTGAGCTGGAGTTCTATAAGATCCTTCCTCCTACACGCCCAACTTGACACCGTATCCACTTCTTCCCACGTCGAAGAGGAACTAACTCTCCCGCTATTGCATGGAAGAATGACGACGTGGACCCTGGGGGACCTTCTATGTGTTGTCCTAAGTCATCATGAAGCCATTCCTTGGCATATGAGTTGTCATGAGCTGCTAAGCAGAACCGTTTTTGGTTATGTGTTGTCAAGGGATGTTGGACATAGTCGTTTTCCTATGTTAAAGACTGTTTATTATTAGAAGCAGTCGACCACTGAAAGGGTCAACTTGCTCTCCAGATTGTAATCGTATATATAGGCGTTCCTACCTCTGAAAATGGTTAATTCTTGTCAAGATTTGTTGTGTATTATTAAGTCTTGTTTTCTATTTGACATGACTGAGACGGAGTCAGTCTTATTGATCTTTCTCCGACTGCAAATGAACATAGGGATGTTGTAATGCTCTGTTAATTCAATATATATATATATATATATATATATATATATATATATATATATATATATATATATATAGATATAGATATAGATATAGATAGATATATATCTGTTCTGGTTTTATGAAGATCTGGCAGCATGTATGGTGATTGATTAATAAAGACTCAGCCTCTCCTTGCTGAGACGGGCCCCTCAATGATCAGCGGTCTCCAATCTGTGTGTATAGTTTGTATTCATTTCTGTAGATAACGTTGTGTTGTGTATTTCATCTATGCATTTATCCTATACATGATATCTACATCTTGAAATCTAAATTGTTGTTATGTTATTTACATAGATGAAATTTATGTTATGTATTTTATCGTCACTCACGTTTTATTGTTTATATGAATAAAGAGATCTATGTTATGTTATATGCATCTTGTGAAGTGCTTATGTTAACAATGTTTGCAGCATACAGTTAAGTGACCGGTTACACTTAGGTTCAGTTAAGTTTTATCCATAGGATAGGTCATATTTATCTCACCTCCTCTGCTTGATAGGTTAGGTTGCATTCATCTCTTCCAGCTCGCCTCTATAGTCTTGCTTAAGGAATTTGGCTTACTTGAGTTCCTTTGAGATCAAGTTAGTTGAGTTTTCTGAGTTTTTCCCATAGTTAGCTCCTCTCTTAAAGTTTGTAGTTCTTCCTCTGTAGTATCAAAATTCCTCCAATCTCAAACTAAACTTGCTTTAGGGTAAAGTAGAAATAGCTAGTCTTTCTCTCATATAGATCACTTCTTCCCTCACTCTATCTTCTAAACAATCTACTCATTACTTCCTTTGCATCATAAGTTCATGTGCATTAACCAACTCGTAACTAAGTCATCCAAAATTCTTCCTTCCCTTAGCTTAAATCTTATTCCTTTGTTCAGACCGGCATTCGAACTGTCATTCAGATAGGCATTCGGATTGCCATTCAGACCCTTATACTCTCTACATGGTTTTAGCATCTTCAGAATCTAGTTTCTTCTGCCCATATGAGTATAATGCTTCTTGCTTCTGATTTAACAGTTTAGATAGAATTTAACTTTGTTTTATGTTATATAAGTTCTTTAATAAAGTACTTCTTCCTTCTCCTCAACCTTCCTCTAAAGTAAAATTCTTCACATCTGAATGGTTAAGTAGTTGCTGTTTCAGCTTTGTTTTAGATAGTTAATACTTTCACCTCTTCTAAGGTTGTTAAAATCTCTTCTATTGTCAGATTGTTATTTCATTCATATGAATATGTTCATGACATAAAAGTTGGATTATAATCAGATATTCTTATCCAAGTTTCCTGCTTGCTTTTATATTGATCAAGTTTTTAACTTGTTATCATATCATCTTTTTACCACTTATGTATGGATGGAAATAAGTCATGATTCCATAGTTATAGTTCTGAGCTTTATAACACCTTCTCTTTTAATTAGAATTCAATTCTTCTTCCATCATTTAATTCTTACATAGAATAGTGTAACTTGATATTGCTTTAATCTGTTGGTTAGGTTAGCTTAGTAATTGTGTTGTTTAAAGTTTGACTCGGTTTTTCATTTTGAAAGATCTTTTGATCTCTTCTTTATTAAATATCTCTGAGGTATGACAAACCGAAATCTGGGACCCCTTTCTACCAAGGCATATATTTTGTCTCAACTCTAAGTCTACTGATCCTGGTCGATAATTAATATTAGGTGTTTCCTTGAGATAGCTCACACACCCAACAATGTCAATAGTTCACAAGCTTACACCTCTAAATTGATAAATTAAATGTAGCATGGTTTATTAAAAAATGAATAAATCGATTGACAACTATCCAACTTTCATCATGAATAGGGTTATTGTTTTGGTTTATGATGAGGGTCTTCAAAGAGCACTAATCCTCAATTTTAAAAACAATTGAGCTAAAAGAGGAATCCACCTTCATTGAAATTTTTGTCTCCCTCGGTACCATGAATCCAACCCCAAAAGTTTCATCAAAAATTGATAAAAGGATGCTCTTATTATGCCCAAAACAAGAAAATGGATCCAGACTTGTTTTTTATTTATAAATTTTCCATACTGATGATATGGAATGTCATTGATGTGACATGGCACATGGTAGGTGAAGATGTGGCACCATGCCCACCTAGAACACACGTGGAAAAATCCAATTCTACCATACCATATTTTCCCCCCTTTTCCAATGTGATCATGATCCTCAAGGATTCTCATGCTGCAATTTTTAACCTTACTAGAAGGAATCCTGCAAATGACCGGGATCTACCCATATTAGATGTAAAAAACGATCTAGGATATTGTGGCAAGAAAATTTGTCCCTCGTATTTTCCTTTCCATCTACACTAACGAACAAGATCCATTGGTTTGAATTGCATGGTTTAATATCAGTCATTTGTGGTGATTCCCACACATTCCATATCTCGTTTTCCTTTCTTCACATGAACGATCTACATTTTTCAATCTTGTGGATCAGACTAAATCACATTCGTTCTTGACCTTACCCATTGTATTAAAGATCATTCACTTTTATGTGCACAAATGGTGTCAATTGAATGATGCAAGTGTTAGAAAAACAGGATCGCAGAGCAATAACAATAAACATAAATGAAAATATAATCACACAGACACATTACAAGAGAGACACCAATATATCACGGTTCACCCAAGATGGGCTACATCCACACTGAAATTTCCATTCCTTATTATTATACCATCCAGCAAAGTGAAGGGATACAACCAGCAACACAGCCGCTGCACTTCCTCTTCATTGTCTCACAGTATGTCTTCATGATATCAGAGATCTTTACAAGGAATAATACTAATACATGAACCCTAGCCGTATTACAATTTCTTTCATATAAAGGGGAAATACAATGTGAAAATACCATGGGTTACCCAAAACCATGGGCCCATAATCTGTTAGCGAACCCCAAAGTGGGGGAACGAGTGTATAGTCCTTTTTCATATCATATAAAGTTGGGGTACATGGCTGAGACAATATCATCTATGAGACTGGAAGATCTGGCTCCACAACCAACAACAAGATGTGTGATTAATTATCATCCATTAGTGGGAGGACCCCTTGGGATAAGGTACAATCACTTGTTTTTCCGTGAATGGATGAGTTATACCTGTTGAAGTTGTATGGATCAATATTGTTCATTTATGGAAATACCCCTAGTGATAATATTTATTCACATTCGCTTGTGCAATTGGTAAGGATTTAAAGATTATGTCCATCCAATTTAATCTAGGTTGTTTCCTGTGAAGGTACCAGTGTTAAGGTTCATGTAGCTAGATTTGCATGAATGGTTCATATTTGATAGTATGAAACATCTGATATAATATCATCCTTTAATCATCATCTAACACTCAAAAAACAATATGAGCCCAACAATTTGGAACTTGAGCTTATCCTAGTTAACATAATAATATTTTTGCTAATCCTGAAGTCTTTCCTAAAATTTCCCTAGGTCAAAATGGTCATTTCTATTGATAACCACGAGATATAACTAGTGCCTTTCTTAAAATACCATTTCATGAATAAAACCATGATTTTTCTCAAGAACACTTGATCCAAAATGGATCAATACATAATTTTTCATCTATTCTTGTGCTTTCTGGGTGGAAAAATTGAATGAACTGGCTTGTAGGGCCCATTTTAGGGGTAGGTATTACTTTCCATATTTGGAGTCTAGAACCTTCTGAGGCTCATTTGAGGGATTAAATGATATTTTTTAGGGTCAAAAATTTGTGAAGATAGCTCACATACCCTTGACATTGTTCTACACTCAAATACCTTTCCAATAGTGCAGGAATTGCCTCAATCAAATTCTGTATGACGAAGCCATGCCTCCCACAAGTTGACCTATCTGAATGACCACAATAGTACCAAGTGGATTCCATGTCATCTCTCATTCCTCACACGGGTGGATTTAGTTACATGTGAACTTTCAAGAACATTCTAGAGGGTTTGAAACCATAACCCTAATTGGGAGTTAGGACATGTACAATGTTAATGTATTTGTAACTTTAGAATGTATTTCACTTGTATATTTTATATTGTATTCATATGTCATTGTACTTTCGACGGAGAGGTTTTATTCCTCCAATCGGGAAGGTCTTTATTGTATTTTATAGGGTTATTAGACTACCCTAGAGGGGTCGTCCCAGAGTTAGAATATAATGGGTTATTAGACTCTCCTAGGAGAAGTCGGCCCAATTAGGGAAAAAGGAAAGTGAAGTAAAATAAGTAGAGAGTGTGGCTCTCTCATTTGATCACTCACTCAGTCATTGCACATTAGTGAGAGAGAGGCAAGTTCGCACAAGTGGAGGACGAGGAGCTGTTGGAGTCCATCTCTTTGTTTTGGGGTTTTTTACTATTGCTCATTCTATCTAGGAGGAAGTTGCAAGGTTTTCTCCTTTATGGTTTCCCTGGTGAAATTCTTTGTGTCTATTGTCTCTTGTGATTGATTTGTTGTGCTTGTTATTCCCTCATATAAGATCCTAGATCATATTGAATTAAATGATAAAAATCTAACATGGTATCAGAGCTAACCTGAGAAGAAGGCACTGTGCAGCTACTGAAGCTAGGGATTCTTAATTTTTGGGTCTCTTTCCACTGTCCAGCTACTAAAGCTAGGGATTCTTAAGGAAGGTGCATATTTCTATCGAAACATAATTTGATTCCGAGCATTTTCAGTTTTTGGCCTATCACTGCTGCGGGAAATTAGGGGTTTTTATAGAAGTGGAATTTTGGAGTGCTCTCAGCATAGGATTGTTCTCCTCAGTAAAATCGATATTTAGAGACCAAGATCGAACTTTTTGGTTGGGTGAATATTCAGTAAAGTCAAACCCTAATTTGACTTTTGGACCAGAAAAATAGAATTTGACAAAAATTGCAGATCCAAAATTCGTTAGTCACTTTTGAGGGGTAAATTTTGGAGTTTTCAAAATCTGAGCACACCAGCTTACTGGCCTTAGTCAATTGCATCTCCCTATCCAGACAAAAGTTTGAAATTCCAAATTTGGATTTTTAGGTTTTCTCTGTCAAACCCTAGCCAGCTCCAGATCTAGTTTCAACAAATCAAGTGGTAAGACCTATAATCTTTTATTTCCATTTGAGTTTCTCATTAATATGTCTCACCACACCAAGCTTGAGGATAAGCTTGAAGGGGATGATAACTTCCGAGCATGGAAGTATAGGTTTGGGTTAATCCTAGAAGAGAATGAATTGGACACCTACATAAGTGAAGAGGTTCCAGTTCCAGAGGGAGATGAGGCTAAGGCCTTACATAAGAAGAACTTGGTCAAGGCCAAGAGGATTATTGCATATTCTATCAAAGACCGTCTCATACCTCATGTGTCTTCTCTAAAGAAACCCAAGGAGATGTTTGATTCCTTGACCAAGCTATTTGAAGGGAAGAACATAAATAAGAAGATGACTTTGCGGAACCAATTGAAGAATGTCAAGATACAAAATGCAAAGACCATGCAATCCTACTTCACAAGGGTCTCTCAAATTTAAAGAACAACTTGAAGCTATGGGAGAAGACATAGAAAATGGTGAGATTATGATGATCACCTTGAACGATCTCCCTAGGTCATGGGATTCCTTCATTCAAGGAATTTGTGCAAGGAAGAAACTCATCTCATTCAGTAGGTTGTGGGAGGAATTCTCACAAGAAGAAGCTCGACTTGTAGCTCGAGAAGAGAAGATGGGTAATGAATACCAAGCTCTCACAGTACACTCCAAGAGGAGTGATAACAAGAAGGTACATCACCATAGAAAGAAGGAAAAACACCACCACCACCAAAATGAGAGAGGTAACTTTAAACCCCGAAGAGATATATCCACTATTCAATGCTATACATGTGATGAGAAGGGACACTACTCCAGGGATTGTCCTAGAAATAATAGAGGTGGCTCTCACAAGAAGAAGAGCAACAAAATAAGACATCATGCTCACATTGCAGAGGATGATGAACCTCCCAAAAAGAGATCCAAAGAAGAAAGTGAAGATTCTTCAAGCGATGAAGAGTATGTTTTGATTTCTGCCCTCACAGGAACTATTACACATGGAAGCAATGATTGGATTATAGATAGTGGGTCTTCCAAACATATGACAGGATTCAAGGAATCCTTTATGAATCTATCTGAGCATGAGTCACCCCACAAAGTAAAACTTGGGGATGACTACCAATATCCTATAAAAGGAAGTAGTGAAGCCTCTTATAAGCTAGACTCTGGAAATTCTATGAAGATGAAAGATGTTCTATTTGTACCAAGACTAAAGAAGAACCTTCTCTCCATATCTACATTAGATGCAAAAGGTATGAGGGTTGCATTTGTAGATGGCCAAGTTATTATGTGGCCTAAAGGAAAGACTATAGATGATGGAGTAGTGATTGGAGAGCAAGAGGGAGGATTATACAAACTGAAGGGCCAACCAAAACAAGCCTTGGTTTAAGTGAACTTTGGCACAGGAGGCTTGCACATATGCACTAGAAAGCACTACCCATTGCAAAGCGGTTGAAGGACTTCCAGAAATCCAGTCAAAGCAAAGAAAGTGAAGAAGGCATCTCGAAGTAGCGAGAGCAAAGCAAAGATCAAGAGGGAGCACTCTCCAGTAATTCATGCAAGGAAGCAAAGATTGAGAGGGAGTCCATCCAACAAACAAACAAAGATAAGTATTTGAATTGTCATTTCTTGTATATCTGAATATTTAAATAATATTCTTCAATGGTGTATATATACTTATGTTCCTAGATTTAGGCTGTGTATTATGCATATTAGGGTATTTGCATTAATGAACAGTATACTACTAATATGCATGTGATGGGTAAGTGGCCTATGGCACTGTACAACATTCCATTGCTACTTATCTAGTATGAAACCTTTTCGCTGACATGTTGGGAGTAGTGCACACTCGTAACAATGTTCTGGTGGAGATGGAAGGCATCTAGAAAGTTACGAGATATGAATGAATGTTGTATTGAATCATTGGCTAAGATAATTGCATGAATGTATGACATATGTCTTTATGTGTAAGAATTTGTTCTGAAAACTATGAGATGTTTCTAATCATGCAATTGAACTTGTCTTGTAGGAAATACCGTGTACCATCACCTACAAGAGAGACTTGTTTTGAAGAACAAAAAACAAAGATCCAGAAAGCTACCTATTGAAAACATTGAAGAACCAGAAGCACCCAGGATACGAGATACAACAATGAATGAAGTAAATCCAGAAGAAGACAGCGAGATAGAAGATCCACAGGAACCTGTAGATCCACCTCGTGAGAAGAATTCTCACAAGAGGAAACTAGCATGGGTACAAGAAGCAATCCAAGATGCAGAGAGATATGGTGCTCCACATGGAATGCACAGAGAAAGTGAGAGACTGAGGCCATATACAAGTTATGTAGCCCTGCTATGTGACATCATTACCAAAGAACCTTCCAACTATGAGAAAGAATCTGAGAAGAAAGAATGGAAGGATCCCATGATCGAGGAGTACCAATCGATCGTGAAGAATGATGTATGGGATGTGGTCCCGAGACCAGTAGGGAAGTCTGTTGTGACTTCCAAATGGATCTACAAGATCAAGCATGCTATAGATGGAAGCATAGAGAAACACAAGGTGAGGTTTGTGGCATGTGGCTTCTCTTAGAAATAAGGGATCGATTACAAAGAGACATTTTCACCTGTAGACAAATACACTTCCATCAGAATAATACTTGCTTTGGCTACAGTGATGAAGTGGAACGTACACCAGATGCATGTCAATACTGCGTTCTTGAATGGTGTAGTATAGGAGGAAGTGTACGTGGGGCAGCCACTCTGATTTGAGACACATGACAGGGACACTCATGTGTGCAAATTAAAGAAATCCTTGTATGGTTTGAAACAAACACCCAAGACGTGGTATGGCAAGATAGACAGCTTCCTGACTAGTTTGGGTTTTACCAAGAGTAAAGCAGATTCCAACCTTTACTACAAGTTTGAGGAAGGAAATCCAGTGATACTCCTACTGTATGTAGATGACCTATTCGTAACAGGTGAGGATGGGTTGATTGCTGATACAAAGAGGAAGCTTGCTACCGAGTTCGAGATGAAGGACTTGGGTATGATGCACTATTTTCTAGGCATGGAGGTGTGGTAGAGTGTGGATGGGATCTTCCTTGGACAAGGGAAGTATGCAGTAGAGATCCTGAAGCAGTTCAGAATGATGGAATGCAAGGCCATGGCCACACCTATGGCATCGAACCTGAAGCTATTGAGTGATGCTTCATCAGAGTCGTTTGATGCCACGATGTATCGTCAAATGATTGGGTCCTTGATGTACCTAGCGAATACGAGGCCAAATATTTGCTTTGATGTGAACAAATTGAGCCAGTTCCTAACGGATCCAAGACATGTTCACTTGATTGCTGCAAAGCATATTCTAAGGTACCTAAAGGGTATGGTGGATTATGGGCTCAAGTATGACACAAATCAGAAGATTAACCAAGAGGGTTATGTTGATTCGGATTGGGAAGATAGTTCCATTGATAGGAAGAGCACTTCAGAGTGCTACTTTAGTATGGGATCAGGTGTGATCTCTTGGTTTAGCAGGAAACAGTCCTGCGTGGCACTGAGTACAGCCGAAGCAGAGTATGTCGCAGCTTGTTCGGATAGTTGTGAGGCAATATGGATAAGGAAGCTACTGTCTGATTTGTTTGATATCCAGTTGGATGCAACTTGTATATATTACGACAAACAGAGTTGTGTGTAGTTGTCTGAGAACCAGTGTTTCATGACAAGTCGAAGCACATTGAGATCAAGTACCACTATATCAGGGGTATGGTGCAGAGAGGAGTAGTGAAGCTCTAATATGTTGCGACGGACGAGCAGATTGCCGATGTATTGACCAAGCCGCTGGCCAGAGTGAATTTTGAATACTTCATAGAGAAGCTTGGTGTACTTCAGATCGAGGTTCCATCCAAGGGGAAGTGATGAGTCTGGAAGACACGGATGCACATGAGCCATTCTCACATAGTGGTAGGAAATTCCTCCTATGGTGTAGATGTAAGGGTTGGGCCATTCTTGTTAGTTTTTCATCATTTAATTCAATATAAACTAGGATCTTAACTGAGAGAAAAACATGTACATCATATCAAGCATAAGAGACAAGAGACAAGAGACACAAAGAATTCCACCGAGGAAAACCAGGAAGGTGAAAAACCCTGCAACTTCCTCAGAGATAGAATAAGCACCAATGCAAAGATCACCAAGATGAGTCCCCAAAAGATAAATGTCTACAACATCTACTCCTCCTCCACTTGTGCACAATACTCCTCTCTCTCACTAATTCAAAATGAGTGAGTGAGTGAATAAATAGAATGAGAGAGTCACACTCTCTATTTATACAATGACATGACCTGCCTTTAACTCTAACTGGGCCGACCTCCCTTAGGAGAGTCTAATAACCCTTACCACTTGTCACTGGGCTGACCCCACTAGGGTGGTCTAATAACCCTTTAACCCACATGACTCATACAGGGCCGACCCCACCAAGGTGGTCTAATAACCTATCAAATATAAGTTACGACACTTACAATATAACTTATGACACTACTTTGGGGTCTAATGCCCTGTCATACATGGGAGGATGGACCTCAATGAATTTACATGACTCAAGTACAATAATGACTTCTCTAACTCGAAGGAACAAACATCTTCGTCGGAGGTACAACAATGGAATACAAATGACGACACTTCCCATCGTAGAAATAAGACATCTCTGTCGAGGATACAATAAAGTACAAATGTAATACATACAATATACAAGTGAATACATTCTGAATTTACCAATACATCAACACTCCCTCTTAACTAGGAAGGTATTCTCTTGACATAGGAATCAATACATATAGGCACAAGTCTTCAATACTGGAACTGGATCATCATCATTGGATCATCGGAGTATCATCGTCACTGTTGCTATACTCGTCATCTCGATCACTGGTGCTATCTCTCAATTCTTCCCGTCATAGGAAGTTCTACAAAGCCAACCCTTTTTCATGTTGGATGTAGGCCTAGCCTCTTGTAGCTCTTCATCATCTCTTTGATCTGTCCATCCTGTGGAATCCTCATGGTTGATTATGTGCATCAACAAAACCTTGAAAGAGCATCCCAGGACTGATTACGAGCTTACTGCTCAACCTATTGGATCACCCAGGGAAATATTACATGTGACCACCACAAAACCTTAAAAGAGATTCCCAGGAACGTTTATGTGCATAACACGACTGAAAAGATATCTAAAGAGCATCCCAAGACTTTTATATTCCTCGCACAATCTATCAGATCTCCAGGACTGATTACATGTGGTCTGGAAAAACCTCGAAAGAGCATCCCAGGACTGATTACGAGCTTACTTCTCAACCTATCGGATCTCCCAGGGAAATATTACATGACAAGGACAAAACCTCAAAAGAGCACTTGCCAGATCTCCCAGGGAGCTATTATATGCCATAGGAAAAACCTTGCAAAAGTATCTGCAAATCTCCCAAGGAAAGATTATATGTCCTCCCAAGTAAAACCTCGAAAGAGAATTTGCGAAATCTCCCATGGAACTATTACATGCCATAGGAAAAACCTCGCAAGAGTATCTGCAAATATCATAGGGCAATATTATATGCTTATCGCACAACTTGTCCACGGCCACGGAGTATCATCCTGATACTCATGATCAACCTGATCATCCTCGCACAGAGCATCATCCTGATGCTCATGATCATACTGATCATCATCATACAGTACATCATCCAGATACACATCATCACATGATCATTCTGATCATCGTCATAGCATTGTCCTGATGCATATCATCATCCCATGATCATCATGATCATCGTCATAGCATCGTCCTAATGCATATCATCATCGCATGATCATCCTGATCATCATGATGCATATCATCTGGAGCATCGTCCTGATTTCTCATCAAACAGCGCTGACATCCACATCCATGGGAAGGATCCTCCTACCACCATGCTTTGAATGGATCCCGCAAATGTGTCCCATCACTTCTTCATTGAAGTATCTTCTATCTGAAGAACACCAAGCCTCTCTCTGAAGTACTCGAACTTCACTCTAGCTAGTGGTTTGGTCAACACATCTACAATCTGCTCATCTTTTGCAACATACTAGAGCTTCACTGCTCCTCTCTGCACCATATCCTTGATATAGTGATATTTGATCTTGATATGCTTCTACTTGTCATGGAACACCAGGTTCTCTGACAACTTCACACAAATCTGGTTGTCACAATAGATACAAGTAGTATCCAACTGGAGATCAAATAAATCAGACAGTAGCTTCCTTATCCATAATGCCTCACAACTAGCCAAACAAGTTGCAACATACTCTACTTCGGTTGTACTCAAGGCTACGCAAGATTTCTTCCTGCTAAACCAAGAGATCACACCTGATCCCATACTGAAGCAGCACCCCGAAGTGCTCTTCCTATCTACATCACTTCCTGCCCAATCTGAATCAACATGACCCTCCAGGTTAAATTTTTGATTCACATCATACTTGAGCCCATAATCAATTGTACCCTTCAGGTACCTCAGAATATGCTTTACAACAATCAAGTGAACTGGCTCAAGGTGTTCACCGCAAAGCAAATATATGGTCTCGTGTTCGTCAGGTACATCAAGGACCCAATCATCTGACAGTACATCTTGGCATCAATCGACTCTGATGAAGCATCACTCAATAGCTTCATATTCGATGCCATAGGTGTGGCCATGGCCTTGCAGTCCATCATCCCAAACCGCTTCAGGATCTCTACTGCATACTTCCCTTGTCCAAGGAAGATTCCATCATGGACCACTATGCATGCTTAAGTGTGCACTAGTGTCATCATTGTGTCATCCTCAAGATATCATACATAATCATACATTCATTAGTATAATCTCAATGCTATCAAAACATTATGATTAAATAATATAAAACATGTATGGTCATGATTATTTCATACACAGGTAATTTATCACAAGCGTTAGTATCCAAGGTTTCAGGGAGTACTTCTTTTACTCATGCATATTCTTATTTGACCATAGGACTCTTCTAGTTTTTCATATCATTAATCAAACTAAGAAGCGTAATGTGCATAAACCCATGATTTCCCAAACTTATAACTTCATGAATAATCACTATCAATCATACCAAGTATACTTATATAAGATCCTAACACAAGGTAGGATTCTAACTTGATATAGGAAAAACATACTTGGATTATCATGTTTGTGAGTTATGTATAACATACCTAAACAATGTCTTCTTTGTTCTCTTTAGAGACCTTGTGCTAGTGACCTGCATGTCTCATAAGTTCAGCATTGTAAAACAAAATTATACATACCTCGTAAGTAGAGCTTCTATGTGGTCAATGGATATGAATGAGTCTTTGTATTCATATCATCATGGTCATATGTTCTTGATCTAGAACTTGAATTGTCTGTATCTCAATGTACCTTTCATGTTAGCGGACAACATCATCCTCATACAACACCACATTGCATTAGTACAATCATAAGTGTTATAACCCTAATCAATGAATGTCTTCTATCATTCACATGCATTCATATTTTTACTAAGGTGATAAGACAAGTCTAACATTAATCAAGATTGTACTAACCTCAATAATATGAAGACAAACATATCATAAACTTAATCATGAACAGATCTCAAAAACATACCTGTATCTCCTCAAGTCATACCTATCGGGATTGCTTGCGGTCTTCTGATGTAAGGCCTTAGCCTCATCTCCCTCTGGACATGGAACTTCTTCACTTATGTAGGTGTCCAATTCATTCTCTTCTAGGGTTAAACCAATCCACTTTGATTTGTTGAAACTGGATCTGGAGCTGGATTAGGGTTTGTCAAAGAAACCCTAAAAATTCAAACTTTGAATTTCAAACTTCTGATTGGATTAAAAGATGCACCTTGCTGAGTTAATCAAGTTGGTATACTTCAATTTTAAAATCCGCAAAATTTGACCCCTCAAAATTGCCTTTGAAACGTTCGGATCTGCAATTTCTGGTTTTCTGGTCAAAATCCCGAACTAGGGTTTGATAATGCCTGGGGTTATGCCTAGACAAAAAGTTCGATCTTGGTCTCTAAACTTCAATTTTTCTGAGGAGCATCTAGCTGTGGTCTCAGATTTCAAAAATTCCAACTTTTGCAAAAACCCTAATTTTCCACCTTTTCGATCAAAATCCTGAACTAGGGTTTGATGGAGCCCGGGCTTCTTCCCAACCAAAAAGTTTGATCTTGGTCTCTAAATTTTTATTTTCTTGAGGAGCATCCAGCCTTGGTCTCAGATTCCATAAATTCCAACTTTCTCTAAAACCCTAATTTCCCGCAATAGTAACAAGCCACGAATGAAAGTGCTCAGAATCCAATTCTGTTTTAGTATAAATATATGCCATATTGTTTCTGATGCAAATCTGAAATTTTGGATCCTCAGGTTCTGAAACATCATCCTGTGGTAGAATGACCTGTCATCTTTTCAACCCCACAGATCTGACCTCAAATGGATTCTCCATTAGAGAGATATGCCAAGTGTCGCAACATGAACTGTTTACGGGAAGAAACAACATAGCAAACTTGTACGGAGTTCCATGTGCCATTGTTTCAACTTCAGCCCCTGAAAAGTAGAACTATGAAACTACAGTCCATGCCCTAACTGACACTTTTTATGGAATTCCATTTGGAGCTTCCGAGCTCGAGATATGACCTTTGTGCCTAGGTCACCTGTTTAGGGCTGCATTCTGAAAGAGGCAAAAACCCTAACTTGTACGAATCATATCTCATAAAGTAGAACGAATATGAGGTTGATATTCTAACACAAGGTACATGAACATTTCTGCTTCAACCTGTAAACGTTTCAGATCCCGAACCTTCGCCAAAACTGATTTATTGTGAAAGTGCCACAATGACTAGTTTTTACTATATCAAGCCCTAGCTTCCAATTTGTCGCAAGTGCAAAAAATGTCATAAATGCCATACAATGCCTTCCTTTAGGCTAGCTCTGATACCATGTTAGTTTTTCAGCATTTAATTCGATATGATCTAGGATCTTAACTGAGAGAACAACATGTATAACATATCAAGCATAAGAGACAAGAGACAAGATACACAAAGCATTTCACCGGGGAAAACCAAGAAGGTGAAAAACCCCGCAACTTCCTCAGAAATAGAATAAGCACCAATACAAAGATCACCAAGATGAGTCCCCTAAAGATAAATGTCTGCAACAGCTACTCCTCCTCCACATGTGTGCACTCCTCCTCTCTCTCACTAATGCGAAGTGAGTGAGTGAGTGAATGAATAGAATGAGAGAGTCACACTCTCTATTATACAATGACTTGACCTGCCTTTAACTCTAACTGGGCCGACCGCCCTTAGGAGAGTCTAATAACCCATTACCACTTGTCACTGGGCCGACCCCACTAGGGTGGTCTAATAACCTTTTAACCCACATGACTCATACAGGGCCGACCCCACCAAGGTGGTCTAATAACCCATCAAATATAAGTTACGACACTTACAATATAACTTGCGACACTACTCCGGGGTCTAATGCCCTATCATACATGAGAGGATGAACCTCAATGAATTTACATGACTCAAGTACATTAATGACTTCTCCAACCCAAAGGAACAAACATCTCCATCGGAGGTACAACAATAGAATACAAATGACGACACTTCCGATCGGATGAATAAGACATCTTCGTCAGGGATACAACAAAGTACAAATGTAATACATACAATATACAAGTGAATATCTTCCGAAGTTACCAATACATCAACAATTCTCACATGGTGGTAGGAAAGTCCTCCCATGGTGTAGATATAAGGGCTGGAATTTTTCGACATGGTCGGAGGTTAGCCCTTCCATGGTCGTTGATGTAATTGCCGAGGCTTTTCCGACATGGTTAGAGGTTAGTCCTTCCATGGTCGTTGATGTAATTGATGAGCTTTTCCAACATGGTCAGAGGTTAGTCCTTCCATGGTTGTTGAATCTTTTCCGACATGGTCAGAGGTTATTTCTTCCATGTTCCTTGATGTAATTGTTGATCCTTTCTCGAATCGTGATAGGAAAGTCCTTCCATGCCAGTGAGTGTAAGTGTTGTGTTATGTGCATCTGGGTTGTGCTCCGTTGACGATGAGATGATCTGAAGATGATGAGGTGACAATAGTGTACACAGGTTTTGCAGAGGCATATAATCAATCCTAGGATGCTCCTTTAGTTTTTGCAGTGGCATATAATCAGTCTTGGGAGATCTTCCAGGTTTTGCAGAGGCAGTGTAATCAGTCCTGAGATGTACCTACTTGATGGCTTGTTCACAGAGATGATGAAGACTTACATGGAGGCTAGGCCTACATCCAACATGAAAAAGGGTTGGCTCTGTAGAACTTCCTATGACGAGTAGATTGGAGATTAATGATCGAGACAGCAGCAACAGTGACAACGATGATCCAAATTTGATGATGATCCAGCTTTGATGATGATCGAGTGATGAAGACTTGTGCCGATGAACTGTGTCAAGAGAATACCTTCCTATTTAAGAGGGAGTGTTAATGTATTTGTAACTTCAGAATGTATTTCACTTGTATATTTTATATTGTATTCATATGTCATTGTACTTCCGACGGAGAGGTTTTATTCCTCCGATCGGGAAGGTCTTTATTGTATTTTATAGGGTTATTAGACTCCCCTATAGGAGTTGGCCCAGAGTTAGGGTATAATGGGCTATTAGACTCTCCTACGAGAAGTTGGCCCAGTTAGGGAAAAAGGAAAGTGAAGTAAAGTATAAATAGAGAGTGTCTCTCTCATTTGATCACTCATCCACTCACTCACTCATTGCACATTAGTGAGAGAGAGAGACAAGTTCGCACAAGTGGAGGAGGAGGAGCTGCTAGAGTCCATCTCTTTATTTTTGGCTTTTGTATTATTGCTCATTCTATCTCTAAGGAAGTTACGGGGTTTTCTCCTTTATGGTTTCCCCGGTGAAATGCTTTGCGTCTATTATCTCTTGTGATTGATTTTTTGTGCTTGTTATTCTCTTAGATAAGATCCTAGATCATATTGAATTAAATGATAAAAATCTAACATACAAACCCTAAACAGTTATCGAACTATGTTAAATACTATGCCGTTGTGAAGAGAAGGGGTTTTTCCATTCTGATGATGTCATTGTATTGTTCCAGAGCTCAATAGCAGTAATAGAGTGGATTTTAGAAAAAAAATAGAGGAAGTGGGAGATCTTGTAGTAGCCTTGCAGGCCATAATGTCAAAGGTAACTCCATAGGGAGTACCACTTTCTCTATATTTGCATTACATATTGGAGAAGAAAATAGCAAGGCATAGTCCTCACTTTTGGCTGGGTTTCTCCCCATAGTGTGTTTTCCCAAGGTATATCTTGTGTTATTCATGTGGATGTGTTGTTTTTCTCTAATTATTTTCCTTTCATCTCATATTTATTTATCATCCTGTGGAATTAAGCTAACATAATGAATTAAGTGGTAAGATCCGTTGTGACGAACTGTTCCAGTGAAATATCCACGACAGTTTACATATCAACATTTCTTCTAACACTATGCCTAAAACTCAAATTTCTTATCTAGGTAAACATTGATTGTAGCTCATACAACTTGGATGCTGCAACCAAGAGCTATGATACCACTCTCTAGTGTTCCCATCCCATTACAACCATAAGAGGGGGTAGTTACAAATTTCATGTTTATAAATTTCACCCCATAGGAAACATAAACTAAGAAATGCATGTGCAGGTGCACGAATATAAAACACAGTGGATTAATTCACAACTGCAATTTACAAACACATCATGCATAAACAAACATATTCATCACAGGAAAGAAATAAAAACATTTCACATTCATAGACAAAGAAATACTTATCTTTTAATAGATGAAGATCCAAGCAACTGGATTTGTAAGAGCGATTTTCCATCCAGCTGTACGTATCAACTATAGATTCCACCCTCAACTTGGGCTATGAGACCAATGGGGCAAAGAAAACCACTCCAAGCATCTATCTCTCTCAACAAGATGCGCTTTCCTCCAAATCTAGACTTCTCTTGCCTAAGCAATTACAGTTATATCACTCAACCATCCCAACCATGACACTCTCTGTCACTGCCCCACACAACACAAGAAAAGCATTTCCCTTCACTTCTCTATAGTTTATTTAGGAAATCCAACCCTTACAATGCTTACCAATGTGTGCAACAAGAGTCCAACTTGTTGTATGCTCTTAGGGAACCTCCTCTAACATCAATTCAAGTCTTCTCAAGCATATAAGAGCAACAAATACACACTGGGTAAATGTTCCTATCTTGCCTAGTCTCTACACTAATCTACAACCATCCTTTTCACTCGAACATTTGTAATTTTCTCTTCCAAATGTTATCTTTTTATTAATCTTACAATCTAGTTATTGGCTATGGCCACGGAGAGAACAACATGAAATCCCAATGTAGTTAAAATCTGCATTAGAAACGAGTGATAGATCCTAAATAGGATTGATGAAACGATAGTTAGCATTACTTCTGACCATAGAAGGAAATACTCTTGCAAATGTCATTAAAATATATACACTCCATGCTTCCATAACTATATGAAAATAATTTTTCCACCAACTGATTTGATTTGAGTCAAAATGAGGTTATTGGCTCATTTAAGGGACATGTCAGCGATTGAATGAGTTCTTGTCACATACCCACCCTTGAACCCAGTGCAAGGAAGGGTACCTGATGCCATTCTATGGGGTTTTTCATAAAACGCAGCCAATTCATTAGATGCATACAGTTAAAAACCATGTGTGTAGATGTAAATCAAACAAATATGCACAGCGGAAATAAACTCATCACACACATGTTTTCATATGCACTCAATATATCAATAACAGCCATTAATTTAAACACTGCAGAGGCAGAACACATAGGCAGAAAAACACTTATCTTTCTTGTGCAATTGTCCCAAACAACTAGCTATGTCGATGCAACGTTCCTCCCAGCCATAGGTCTCTGCCCAACCTGTATTCTTTCAGCTCTCAGAGACCACCCCCGAGCTGGGCATGATATCTACAATGCAAAGGGAACCCTCAAGCACAACACAACCCAAAACAATGGATACCCATCTCAACCCCAACATTCTCTTGCACACCAAACTCAGATATGGGCTCTGGAACACACTTTCAATAGTGGGACTTAGGAACTAGATGGACAAGGGTTTTCCCAAAAACGTAGGCACACCAAAAATGGATTTGTGGGAAGAGGGAATCAATACCAGGGAAGAAAACTGATTTCTCCCACAGATGTATGAGCATTCAGTGGGCCAAACGGCCTCAAGAAAACCCCCAAATCGTTTTCCCTTCTTCCCCACTGTTAGCCACAGCAAAAACACCCTTCCCAGCTAGGAAAATGAAGGTAAACACAACAAAACCATGGAGGGAACTGCCCAAGAAGGTCCCAACTCGTGAGAGAGCAAACTGATAGGTGAATAATGGCTTGGGGAGCAATTTCATGGCCCTTTTCTTGCCCAAGAAGCCAAACACGAAAATCTAGGAAGGGTGGCTTTCCCATACTCGAATTTGGACAGCCATGCCTCTCATTCCCCAAGGCATTAACTACCTCAACCAACTCTTGGGAGAAATAAATGATTGGGTACAAAAGTCAACATGCGTAGTTGAGGGTTCATGGGTTCTCTCATTGACACTTGGCTTGACTTGATTGGCTCAAGGGTTTGAATATTTCCCTCCCAATTCCTTGTAACATCATACCCCCATCTCTTGTTGCATTGCATAGCTAGTTGTGGGCATTTATATTAAGATGCATATTTACAATTCCCATGGTTCACCAGTACATGGGTAGCATAATTTCAAATACATGCCTCTTCTAGGTCGAGCGTTCGCTAGCAGGTCCTTGGCCTTTAGCTCCACGCTAGGAATCATACATAATATGCATACAATATTTACATTATAACCCAAAATATTACAAGGGTCAAAGTGGGGACGTGACAATCCCCTCCCCTTGGAATAACACCGTCCTCGGTGTTCCAATTACTTAGGAATACATACACGCTATATACATGTCCAAAATTCACAAAATGTGCCAGGTCTGTCCTACATTTCACCCTTTACTTGGGTTTTTCAAGACCAAGTCCTTTGGTCTTCACAAACGGCTCTTGCTAGCTTGGACCTTCTAGTTTTGCATGAAGGCATTGTTCCAAAACAATCCCTTCCCTTTCTTTACCTTCCTGTTGATCTACAAGTATGGAAACTTTATGGCGGCTACCCTCTTGATTTTCCATTGTTGGGCAGTCACGGAGGTAATGATTTCCTCCACATCCCCAACATTTCATTGGTTGCTTTACCCTTTCCTGCTCAAATTCCTTTGATTCTTCCCACCTGGAATGTTTATTAATTGGCCGATTGGATGAATGCTTCTTCATGGATCCACTTTCCTTTCCTTTACTGATTGCTCCTAGAGTGCTTTTTACCTCTTTTTGCAGACGAATAGAGTCCTACAAAACCTTCTGGTTCATCTCATTCTGTTGCCTCTGTAGCTTGAGCATCTCTCCAAGATTTTCTTGGGTCATGGCAATTGTTTGAAGAAGCCTTTCAGCCAACTCTAATAGCCCTCGGTCTACTGCCATGGTCAATGGAAACAACTGACCACACTTTGCTTACTAGCAACACTTTCTTGTGCCAGCTGCAACCAATTGTTTCACCTTCTTATTTGTGAATTTCATCATGGAAATACTTTGTTAGGAAAAGCATAACATAACATTAAAATTAGTCAATTATTTTTCAAATTGACATGGAATGTCCACGCTTTATTCATGGGACTTCCACACTTTCATGCTTTCCAACATACACATGAACTCATTCATGTTCATCCTTTCATGGGAAATTTACTATTTCAGCATTCACAATTCATTTCAATCAATTAATCACAATCTATTTTCAGCGATGACATGCAATCAACAATCTTTTGTTTTATGAATGCATCAATTGAAAGGAAAGAGAAGAATAAGAGTTTCTCCCTCTTAGTCTTGTTCTATTATGGAGCTACACCATCGTTGTGGTTTCATGCTTCTTAGTCTCTTTCACTTCAATGTGAATGCCTTGACTTTCCTTTCTTGGCTATGACACTTAGTGTTTAAAGTCTGTCTAAGGATTTTCAACTAGGAACCCTCCTCCATGGTTGCCTACAGAACCTTTGGCTGCTATGACCCACTCATGTCCACTAGCACCATCTTTCATTATTGCTCGTACTGAGCTATTTAGGATGGTCACATGTCCATCTACATCCCTATGATGCCTTCCTGGTCCTTGCTTCCAACAATACCTACACTCAAACATTGAATCAATTCACATGTTTAGTTTATTTTCATATGGTTTATCTCTAAATAAGAGTTTAGGAAATCATAACCAAATCATATACACACGTATATTTATAAGCAAGAAGCTGCAAGGTATTCAAATACTTATCTGTGTTGGATGTATTTACTTTATTCCACGAGATCCTTCTTTGCTTTGCAAGCCTTGGATTTCCCGTGGACACAATTATGAATGTTGGGCCAGCATGTAGGCTACTCCACAATCATTCGAATAGGCAATGCCAGGCTAGTACGCCGACTGGGTTTATCAATCATTTCCTTTAGCAATATGCTAGGCCAGTGCTCCGACTGGTTTTATCAATTGTTTAAGGGGTGTTGGGCCAACGTACACGTTGCTTTACCATATCAAGTAGTTAATGCCCAACTAGTCACTCTTTGGACTTATCAAGAACTTTATAGCGTTCAACTAGCTACTCCCTAGATTTCTCAATAATTTATATCACCCACTCATTTACTCTCTGGATTTACCAGCAATTTGTAGTCTTTCAAGGTCTTGCCTTCCTGCAATGACCAAGGTTTCCAACAAAGAAACAATAGTGTATCAGTTTAGCTGTTAGAAGACTTCTACCTAAAATCTTCATTATTCCAAACAAGACATAAATGAAAACGAATACTTATCTATATTGTGTGTTTCCCCTCTGGTCCACAGGGTCCTGCTTCACTTTGCAAGCCTTGGAATCACCTATGGACTTGGATGTAGTTAATGCTTAACCAATTACACCTTCACGCCGACTGAAATTACCAAGCATTTGGTGGTGCCCAACCAGTCCCATACCTGATTGGCCCTCACCAGTGTCGAGCCAGCACATTCGTCTGGGTCATCGACCAATGGAAGGAAATTGCGCCACCTGACCATTATAGGTCAAGGCTCTACTATGGAGCCATAGGCATCTCAGGGTTTTCAGTCATTCTTGGCGCCCGTCCTCCTACTGCTGACCCAATAGGCATCTCAGGGTTTTCAGTCAGTCTTGGCGCCCGCCCTCCTACTGCTAACCCAATAGAGATTTTATGCCTTCACCAATGTCACCACACCTTCTTACACCATAACCCTTCACACACACATCAACTCTTCATCATACAAGGACGCCACTCCTTCTCTTGTGCAAATCGGTGGTTCCTTTTAGGATCTTTATAGGTGACTTTCTTGACTGCAGGTTAACATGGCCCCACTCACATAAGGATGATACCAATTTTCACTACACAAATCCCTGTGTTTTTTCATCCCTTCCAATATTATTTAGTGTGAGCATAGAAAGGTTGCCAATTCCTATACAGTCCTTCTACGTACCCTTCTTCACTTTGCCTCTTAATGTCTATGTAAGCTGACAACACAAGAATAATAAGCAAGCTTATCAGTAATGCTTCTCAAAATCGTAACCACATTCCATAACATTCACTATCAAGTATTGAAACACCAGGAATGTGTCCATTCCCTTAGGGTGTAGTCAATATTGACAACTCTATCATGACCTGCCACGAAAAAGGTGTGCACCCCCTTTCTAATATGAGCCATGTAAGCCCTAATCATACTCAAGCAGTCTGAAATGACATATAAATAGAATAGAGCATGCTTTCCATATTAACCCTAATAATTTAGATATGCATGTTCTTATCTAGGGTCACAGAATACTCATTCATTTTTGCAAATGTATCTTTTCTTCATTTGCAAAGAATGGGGGCTCCCTTCTTTCAGTCAACAATTCTTCGGTTTGCCACCCCAATCTTTCCACGTTCCATAATCCACTCATGCCTTTTTGGCATAGCTTTACCATCTCACTCTCATGGTTTTCCAACATACAGCTTAGCTGAGATGTCATCCTTAATAGATGTAATGGTGTTTCACCCGAAACCCATTTCCAAAGCATGGGGTCCTTCCCATGGAGTTTGGCTTCTGCAAGTCATCACACATGGTCTTCCTGTAATGTGTCTTCCTGGCACATTTATCAAATAGCCAAATAGTCAGCAACATTTAACAATAATCATTCAATAGCATTAATAATTCAATTCAAGTATGAATTTGCAATTCTGTTCTCTACAGAAATTGATTTACTTAGCCATAAGTCTGTTCTCATATCGTCTGGCTCTTTCTCATGGTAGATTCCAATCTTCATCATGGACTTACCCACATTTTCCATGCCCAAAACAATCTACTTGAAATCTGAAACTTTAATCAGCCAAACATGTTGTGAGTATCTATGCATATAATCCTTTCATTGCTACAACAGTCACTGAAGTGATCTCAGAATTATAACACTCAATAATTCAAACAACTTCAGCTGTTAACATTTGAAATGCAATGAAATATATGTATATATCTATATATGCATCATTATCATCAATACAATTGCAAGACATGGGTACACTATCCATGCAATTTAAATAAATTGTAAGTACTCATTACTTCACATTCCATGCAATCTATGTCCTTACATAGAGCACTCTGGTATCCCATCATCATGTCTACCTTTTTCATGCAATCTTTCTCCTACATTCGTAGCAGCTCATGAAATTCTCTCAGTATTAACAATGGTTCACCATTTCGTTTATTATCTATATCACAACCGTGCATTCTCGCAATGCATCTCAACATGTGCACTTATACATGTGCATGCACATTCACAACATTCACATAATATTTTAATGTGCATTCACTCAATGCATAATCCCTCAGTACAACTTTGCATCTATCCGCGGATACTATGCATTCCAGCATATTATGGCCTAACCATGCCTATTTCATATGGCATATACTACCACAACATGACTATAGGTCTTTACTTTCTTTGGTTATTTAAACTTATAACCCAGCATACACAATGGCATGCTATAATTTCATATGAATACATTGAGGTTTCTAAGCAATTATAGGGTGTAAGGATCCTTTCTCTCACTTACCCACACCTCATCATACTCAGTAGATTAACATTCACATTCAAGCACTTGATACCGCATGCAAATTAAATCAACATGGTTTAAACATAGTGGAATGGATCTTACCAAATCCTCTTTCAATATCCATGCACTCAAGCACAAATATCCATTACCTTCATGGCTGTCATTAACGTCATTTGATGTTACCTGATCAGTTGGCCTCTCACCAAGGTTACACAATCCTTTTTCCAACCTCATGATCCTAGATTTGTTGCACCATCCTTTCTTCATAAGGTTGTTGGTCATATGCAACAATCATCATCCACATCTTTAGATATGCTTTGGTTTTCTTTGGTCCTACAACCAATGCTAACACAACTAATTATTAGCAACCACCATAATGATCTTAAGTGGTTCATTGCATATGTAAAACCTCACTATTTTACCAATAGGAAGTATCATATACATGTACAAGCATTGTCACATGTACTATGCAATGTCTGCTAGTATTCCAACTAGTACATATTCACTTTACCACCTTCTTACCCATATGTAGCATCATGCTCATGCATAAACACCTTTTTATGCACTATGCAATATCTATTAATGTTCCAACTAGTGCACGTTTACTTCATCTATATGATCCTTTTCATTTTCAGCGTTCCTATGCCATAGCTTTTATGCATATAAAACTTGTAAAATACAAAAACAATAGTAAGAGAGGAATTAAGGAATTCCCCCTTTCCAATTTCCAATTTCCTCGTTATGACATGGAGTTCCTCCTCTACATCATAGCTGATCCTTTTCTTGCCTTTCCCTACGAAGCACGCAAGGAATCATTAGCTGTCATTTATCACTAAGTAGCAATTTCATACAAATGTAAAACATTCTTAGTTGCTACTTTTCAAGCATGAAATTCCTATGTTATAATAGAAATAGTTAAGGTGAGAAGTTTCCCTCTTACCAACATTGCATTGCTACTCCCATTGCTCTTCCGCAATGCATATCACAGCCAATTACTTTTAATAAGGCTTCCACAAACCTTCCATGAAATTCCTGCTTCTCATCCCAATAATGCATTTCACACTTTCAATGACTGTCTCCGGGGGATGACGGGGGTCAAGGGGGCCTGCCCCCTTGTGGCTTCCCTGTGCCACTGCAAGGTGGGTCAAGGGCAGCACCCACATTCTTTTTTTTTGTAAATTCTTCAATTTCGCGCAATCTGGCGCATGAGTTCAAAGCCATTTTTCAACTTTCGGCATCTGAAAAATTCCTTGTTTCGGCGGACTTGGCAATTCTCTTCCGACCTGTTGTGGACAAACTTACTGATCTCTTCCGCCGTTGCGGAGAAACTCGCCCATCTCTTCCGCCGTTGCGGAGCAAATCGCCAATCTCTTCTTACACTGCGGCGGAAACTCACCAACTTTTTCCGTCGTTAACGCTTAGAAAAATTTTGAAATTTTTTGGACCAACTCATCGAGTCCTTCTGCCGTTGCGGACGAACTTGCTGAGTTTTGCTGTCATTGTGGACGAACTTGCCGAGTTCTTCCGGTTTGGCGAACTTAAACAATCTCCGGTCGACCATTTCAGCAAAAACTCGTTAGTTCCTTCCGCCGTTGCGGACGAACTTGCTGAGTTTCGCCGCCATTGCGGATGAAAACTCGTAAGTTCCTTTCGATACAAACTTAGAAAATTTTTCAAAAACATTTAGAAATTTTTTTGAAAATTTGAAAGTTTGAAATTTTTCTTAATGGTCTATAATGAGCAGGAAGCATACTTACCCCTGCAAGCTATGATAGGTATCCCATGAAGGCCCAAATGTTGCAACCTTCGCTCTGATACCATCTGTCACATACCCACCCTTGAACCCAGTGCAAGGATTGGTACCTGCTGCCATTCTATGGGGATTTTCATAAAACTCAGCTAATTCATTAGATGCATACAGTTAAAATCCATGTGTGCAGATGTAAATCAAACAAATATGCACAGTGGAAATAAACTCATCCACACACATGTTTTCATATGCACTCAATATATCAATAACAACCATTAATTTAGACACTGTAGAGGCAGAACACATAGGCAGAAAAACACTTATCTTTCTTGTGCAATTGTCCCAAACAACTAGCTATGTCACTGCAACGTTGCTCCCAGCCATAGGTCTCTGCCCAGCCTGTATTCTTTCAGCACTCACAGACCACTCCCGAGCTGGGTAGGATATCTACAAGGAAAAGGGAACCCTCAAGCACAGCACAGCCCAAACAATGGATACCCATCTCAACCCCAACATTCTCTTGCACACCAAACTCAGATATGGGCTTTGGAACACACTTTCAGCAGTGGGACTTAGGAACTAAATGGACAGGGGTTTTCCCAAAAATGTAGGCACACCAAAAACAGATTTGTGGGAAGAGAGAATCAATCCCAGGGAATAAAATCGATTTCTCCCACAGATGTATGAGCATTCAATGGGCCAAACGACCTCAATAAAACCCCCAAATCATTTTCCCTTCTTCCCCACTGTTAGCCACAACAAAAACGCCCTTCCCAGCTAGGAAAATGAAGGTAAACACAGCAAAACCATGGAGGGAACTACCTAGGAAGGTCCCAACTCGTGAGAGAGCAAACTGATAGGTGAATAATGGCTTAGGGAGCAATTTCATGGGCCTTTTCTTGGCCAAGAAGCCAAACATGGAAATCTAGGAAGGGTGGCTTGCCCATACTCGAATTTGGACAACCATACCTTCCATTCCCCAAGGCATTAACTACCTCAACCAACTCTTGGGAGAAATCAATGATTGGGTACAAAAGTTAACATGGGTAGTTGAGGGTTCATGGGTTCTCTCATTGACACTTGGCTTGACTTGATTGGCTCAAGGATTTGAATATTTCCTCCCAATTTCTTGTAACATCATGCCTCCATCTCTTGTTGCATTGCATAGCTAGTTGTGGGCATTTATATTAAGATACATATTTACAATTCCCATGGTTCACTAGCACATGGGTAGCATAATTTCAAATACTTGCCTCTTCTAGGTCGTGCGTTCGCTAGCGGGGCCTTGGCCTTGAGCTCCACGCTATGAATCATACATAATATGCATACAATATTTACATTATAACCCAAAATATTACAAGGGTCAAAGTGGGGAAGTGACAGTTCTAAGGTTGACACTTGGAAAATAAGGATTTAATCTCCCACATGCCCTCTTTCCTCTTCCCCTCGCGTGAAATCATGGCCCCTCTAGTGCTCTTTACAGAATCATCTTGGATCATTTTATTATTTTCCAACATAATATTTACATACATTTTGAGTCATCATGACAAATCAACCACATGGCCCATATAGAAATAATTACATTATACAAGCCTAGCCATTCATTAGTCGAGCCTTGGCCTGGAGCTCCACACTAGAACCTGTGCTTGCATATTTACATTATTTTACATAATATGATTTAATACATTCCAAAGGTCAAAACAAGAAGTATTACACACATGGAGTTTGAGTGGGTGTAGGAATAGGAGAAGGAAACAACACATGCAATATATGCCATCCATTCAATTTGTGTGAATGACCATATGTGTCTACGCAAATTTGTTTTCCATGGAGGCTCATGTGGAAATATTTGCGTAAGAAATTCTCACCATTGATCTATTATGTTATGAAGGACCACATGTAGCCATGGCATTTGTGATTTTGAAAAAGAGGGGTGAAGGCGAGCAATAAACATGATTACATATTTATTTTAAAGCATTTTTTTTATTACAATGAGAAAAGAATGTTTACACCAAAAAGTAGTGAGGTGCTCTACGAGAGATGTTCTACGCAAACTTAGTCTCATAAAATAAAGAATAAATGTAGACTTGTGAACATGTCGAAAATCCACGTCTTCCTAAAAAATAAAAATAAGGAATAAATGTGGAGGGATAAATGTCAGACATCCATCAAAATTGTCGATTATAATTAAATCCTAAAACGTTTTCTACCTCCTAAGTCAAATTTAGCCCATTTTTCAGGGTATCCTTGGTTAAATTGATCCATCACAGACAATTCAACCGTCAAATTCCATCACTAAAACGTTTTCTGCATTCTAAACCAATTTTGAAAACATTTCCATCCGATTCCAACCGGGCCACAAACCTTACAGAAACGGCGTAAGCTAAACTCTAACTGGGATAGAGCAATAATAGATCTGCTCAAATCATGAAATGAAACAAGAGCCACAAGGTGGCGATGTCCCCGACATTGCTAGTGGGGGCATTGGCAAGTGTATATGAAATTGGCATTAAGTGATAAAAGCAATTTTTTTGGCAAAATGATTTTTCTTTTCTTCTATTTTTGTGAGTTCCATAAAAAACTAGTCAAGTAAGGTAGTAAATAACTTCTAATTTAAATGGCTATATAAAATGCAATATAGAAGAAAAAAAGAGGCAGTTCTTTTTCATGATAAAAAAGAGAGAGAATAATTTCCCAACTTGAATAGAAAATTGTAATTGTATACCTATTACATACTTGCATTTACAAGTGATGGAGTTTATTAGATTGGTCAACAATTCTTTTTTTTATAACATACCCACATAGTATTATAGAACATGAAAATAATATTCTTGCTATGCGACAAGCATTTTGTTTGAAAAGATGCCATAAATTTAAATAATGTTTGGAGTAGGGAATGTTTCAATGTGTTAGTTGTCATGTAACATATTTGTAACTAAAAAAGAAAAAATGTTGGGGGAATTTTTGTTGTTGTTGTTTGTTTTTCTATTTTCTTTTTCTTTCTCGAGAAAGAAATATGTATACCTGCAATTCTAAAAGAATTTAAAGTGCATCATGTGTTAATGTGGATACAATAGTATAAATGTTATTTACATTGAAAGGCCATGAACTAGTGCATCTACCAAGCAAATATAAAGAGACATCAAAACACTTCAAATTTCTTTACAATATTCATGTTAATGCATTTTTCTGTTTAAAATCTAATTAAATCTAAATTTTCCTTAGACTACCAAAAAAAAAGCTAAAATCCTGAAATCCTTAGAAATTTTGCAAGAGAAAAATAGGTCGACCAATGAAGTCTGATTATGAATGGAGTGAAAACCATGTGGATGCCATTAAATCCCCTTCTTTTTTTAAAAGACACAAAATAGAAACATTTATATATAAAAAAAATCCACACATATTTGCAATACTTTTAAAATATGTATTTACAATAAATCGATTAACTTTTATATATATATATATATAATATCAAGTTAATTATTTGGTTTAATATTATGAAGCATTGTACAATTTGTTTTAGACCATGTTATAAGCAAGTTAAATTTGGAACAATATTAGACAAAGTTATATTGCCCATGATAAAAGACCAAGCTAGTTGCAACAAAAAGAGGAAAAAACCCAACTAATTTAGTTGTTCATTCAACATGATCATCAAAATAGACTTAGTTGGAGAAAAGACGCAAAATACTATGCGTCTTGTTGACATACATACAAACAATATTAAAAACAGGTTCAACAATCTTTGCAAAAGAGAAGCAGGTGTTGCTAGTGAAGTTATTCAAAATATAGAGCAACTTGCTCTAGAAGTTTTATATGTAGTACAAAAGGCAAGGAAGACACAATGTCTTCGACAAAAACAACAAAAGCTACAGTCATAGATCTGTTGGAGCCATAGCATATGCACTCCGCACCAAAGGTCAAGGGAGGATGCCCTGTACCAAAATCTGCAACACTGGTAAGATAAGCCATATTGGAATACCACGTACAATGTCTGTCATCCCTGCACATGTGGATTATTTTCAGTGGAATTGGAGAGACAATAAATGTAATTACTAAATACAAAAGAAAACACTCAACTGTGGGATCATTGAGACTCGACATTTGCAGGAAAACAACTCGTCCAAACTAGCTGGAGGATCACCGAGACTCTAGTGTATGCAACTTGCATGGGATCTATTTTTTTCTTGCAAACACAAGTTGTGACCACTAAAGGCAGGAAATAGTTAAGTGCAATATGAAGGGCGTAAATTGAAGCCATGTGCTTTTAACAAAACGGATGACACTAAGCAAACAAAAAGTCGACAGAGAAACATAATGCTTAGATGAGGAAATAACTCACGGTGTAATTAGAAATATGGCAGAGCTGGTTGAGTATTAATATAAATTCAAACTATTTTGACCACTAACCAATCCAGCTACATTCCATCCGTGATAAACAAACGCATTGAAAACAAGATCACAAAAGCTTCTTGCATTTCCATTCCACAAATGTATACCCAAATATCCAATAGTGAATCTACATTGAACTTTCTATCCTTGGGAAATGCCCCCAAGTCCAAAAAGCATTCCTCCGATTCATCATCAAGGACATCTATACTTGTTTCTAAACAATTACTAAGCTCCTCTCTATGATATTGTGATATAGATTCTGCTCTTGAAAGTTTCTTAGCATTTTCACAAATTTGCTGGGGCTCATTGCCCAAAGAGCTCCCAATCACCTTGAGGGCAAGTGGTAAACCCTTGCACATTGCTTCAACCTACAAATAACAAATATAGTACTAGTTAAACATTGTTTGATTCTTCTACAGAAATCTACATTATTAAAACATTTTCTGGACTTTTGTGACACCACATTATTATTGTTAAAGTTGCAAATTTAGAATAACAAAACAAATCATCCATAAAAGTGGCAGAAAATCAATCTAAATTTGAACACAGTCTACTCTTGAATCTAAGAGCATAATACATAAACAGTTAGGATATGAGAATGGAATAATGAATAGTATGTGTAATTCATACATGTTTAACAAGATATTCATCTTCTGTTGACAGAATTGAAGGCTGTCCAAATCCCCAGAAGAAGAAAAGAGACAGGGCATCAGCCTTCTGCAACATGGGTATGCTATATACACGACTATTGTTTGTACTTGGAATAGCATGACCTTGCTTGGTTGAGATAACTGTCTTGTATCTCTATGCTAGAAACAACTGTTCCACATTTGATCTTGACCAAACATTATCCAAAACCAGCAAAGTTTGCTAATTTTTTTTTAAAACTGAGATTATTTTGCAATTGGTAGTGTGCATCCTCTCTGCTCTGAAAAACAGACCTTGGAGCACCAATTATCTTATTCCCCGGGGTCTTCAAAAGGTCCTTTACATTTGGAGTTTGTAAAACAGTAATGATAACTATAGAGAATAAGCATTACAAACCAAAATGAATGAGTAAAATGGAAGCTTGGAGTGAAGATTAAAATAGGGAATTGTTCTTACTTTTGACTTGGGAATCGTTGCAAAGGGCCAATGCAGTCAGAATAATTGCATTATGCTTCTGTTATGTTTTCCACCTACTCAACTGGCACACTGTAATTTGGGACATCCATAGTCATGAAACATCTCCAGCCAGGTACCATGTTCAACAACTTACACCTCTTCTCTCATAGCACCTGTATTCTCTTTGGTTTCATGCATCCCTATAACCTACAACACCACCAAAAATACCAGTGCTTCTGCCAAAGATACTAGTGTTTCCATACTTGACATCGCTTCTAACTCAGAGCACCCACCTACATATAACCAACAAAGATTTGTCTCCTGCTCCAACCCCAATATGCTCTTCAACTTCATGCATCCCTCTGCCCACAGATCCAAGATCCCAATGTTTCCATACTTGGAAGTGCTTCTAACACATGCATCCCTCTACCCATAACTCCAAGATTCTAATGGTTCCATACTAATTAGATATAAATTCCCATTGAAAAATCAGAGCAGAGGATCAAAAGCAAAAAAAAACTATCAACACTACAGTCTGCACAAAAAGAAAATACGCACAAGAATTTAAGATGATGATCAGACACAGGAAAATCATGGTTGCTATGCAATAACTGAGCTACTTAAATCAAGCTACCTTATTCCATCCATAATACTCACACAAAAGTTCTACATTCTACCATTTCCAAAAGTGCCCAGTTGGAATGTATATGCAGATGAAGGTTTTCCATCGAAAAAGATACTATTACTATTTGATGATTCTCAATTATGATCTTCAACACCTGATTTAATGAAATCTTGAGGTAATTAAATCATATTACTTTATGCCAACCTTGATAAGACAAACAAAAGTTTTATATTATGCCATTTTCAGTAGATCCCAGTTGGGATGTATATAGTAATATACAGATTAAGATTTTGCATTGAGAAAGAAACTATTACTAATTCGGAACATGCCAAGATTTTACCTGACTCTCAATCATGACCTTCAGAACCCAAGTCAATGAAAACATCCCAATACAAGATTCCCAACATTCGGAAATTTTTTTACATCCTACTATTTCAAGGAAAGACAAGTTGGAATGTACGTATATGCAAATAAAATTTTACCAAAGGAGTAGGGTAGTAGCAATTACTCATATTCTTCACAATCCAAGTCTATCAAACTCTCATTATTCTATTTCACACTTCAACTGAAAACAATCTAGAGCAATGTAAGATTGCACTCGATATAGATTGTGCTACTTTGAACATCCAGTTGGTTGAAGGCCTTGCATTTGGTGATGACACAAAAATTTGAGCATTCAAGTGTCATAATCTAAAACACGACACTTAACCAATATACACCATTTAGATACTAAGATTTCCTTGAATAATACCCTCTTTTGTTAAGACAATTAAGACCAAAAAACTATTAAATCAAACGCTAAACAAAGTTCTGAACAGGGGCTTACCTGCTTAGTGAAAGAGTCGGTGTTGTTATCACCCCCACCAGGGTTCAACTCTCCCAAATGAGCTGGTGTGCCTCCACAAGGGGACCATTCATTGCAGATGGGGCTAGGTACTAGTCCTAGGCAACTTTGGCTGAAAAGATACCACCTAGTCACAACTACTTACCCGAAGGGATGTTTTCTAGCTTGTGACAGGCTTTACTACATTTTAATATCTCATGCTGAATAGTTGCCACTTTCTAATAGTCATCAACAACATTTCAACCCACAAAAAATCTAAATAGAGAACATAGATTATAGTCGTCATGCATATCACATCACATCACATAGTTTGCTTGCACTAATTAAATGGGAATGAAATTTTGGTGTTCCCCTTTTATTTCAAAATAATATTCTATAAACACTTTATTGTGTCCTTCCATAATATTGTTCATATGTTATATTATTCTGGAAGGAAGCACATATAGCATGCTATAAACCCCTTCTCAATTGCCATAAACAAAGGGAAACTCCAGGTAAAAATATCAAAAGTCTGTTGGTCTAATTATCCATTAGTAATTGGCATGCAAATGAACTATATAATCTAGGTTGATGTCATTAGCAAAGTCATTTCACAAATTTCTTCAAATTATGTTTACAGGAAAAAGCTGTGCATATAAATATTCCTTGAGAGTCATCAACACCTGAAAATTTTCAAAAAAATATAGGCAACAAATAATGAAGTTTGCTTTTGTAAAATTACAAAAATTAGGTGCCCATATATAAAACAAAGAGCAATTGTTTTATCATTGCAATCCCCTATAAAAAGCCATAGATATAACTGAACATTGAGAATAAAATAGGTCAAAATCTGCAATTTAGTATAAATAATTGAATATGCAAAATGAAAAGCCAACCTTGAGGTTGTTTCTTTGCAACCTTCACGAGCACTTACATAAGTACAATTCAGAAGCTTTACTTTTTTCTGATTAAATTCCCCACATTATCAATCCACTAACATCTTTCACAAAAGTAACTGTAACTAACCTGAGGTTTGTAAATATTAGCAAGGTTCTTTAATAGGAAAGCTTCTTGCAGCAAGCCATAAATCCCAACAGTCGAAACATTATCCCTAGCAACCTAGAACCCACATTATCTTGTTACTGCTGCACTGTCATAAGATAATGAGTTCATCGGTTATTGTGATATTTTGGGTTGCAGAAATTTCTAGACATGATGAATCATTAGAAGGGGCACATAACCAGAAGAACAATTTCCTCCTTATTATAGAATTTTGCAAAGCAATTGGATCATTACCAATTCCCTTCCCTAGAATTTGAAATATAATTTCCAGTAGTTCCTTTAGTCAACCCACTCGCAGCCTACCAATCTTCTTTCATTATTTTTTCCTTTTCAAGGATGTACTTCCCTTCCTTGTACTTTTGAGTTGCATCAACAGCTATTTCATACTTCCAGCGTAATACTTCTTGACAGTTGGAGCAGTATACATCTGTAACAGTATGTAATCCAGGCATAATATGTCTATCTTCCTTTGGCCCTATAAGAATGTTTATCACATGGGTAAAAAGAAATGCCCTGCCATTTCTTCCTTGAAATAGAGGTTAAAAATGTTTTAGAAAAACCCATCCACCCTGTCTCTCGTTTGTGGTGAAAAAAAATGAAAATGAAAAGACATGACAAATAATCTATATGTAAGAAGATATGAGACATAACAAAACCCTATCTAGTAGTAATATCCACAGAAAGCACATTGTTGAGGCTAACTATTTTCCCAGTATGTAAAATTATGTAAACTGTGAGCCACAATAATATGATGAAAATGTGAAACAGTGAATTCACATATTCAATAAAATTGTGCTTTTAGAAGCATAACAATGCATTACAATCCAATTAATTTTTTTTTGCATAACTTTATTGTAATGCATTGTTAACTTCCAAATGGCAACGGTAACTAGCTAACCCTTCTGGAAGGATTAGGATTGCTATTGCTCATTAGCAAATGCCACCAAATGGTAAAGACCAACAAAATAGTTCATAAAACTTGTGCAAAGAACAACAGAAGCTTCTCGGCATGAAAGGGATGCTCCTTTTCCTAGTTGATGGAATCCCATATTCTATTCAATCAATGAAGAATGACATCAAAAAATTTATAAACCCACCAAAGAAAACATGGTATAGATAACACACATTTGCAGATGCTGAAATCTATTTTTTTATGTAGATAATAATGAACCCTATGGAAATGTGCCCACAGGTCAGTCAATGATCTCAAAAGTCCGATATATTTAAGGGTTGAGATCAATGTGGGCATATTCTCAGAATGATGATGATAATAGTAACAACTGCCGGCATTTGACATACCATGACCCCCCTTATTTTTTTGCTTTTGATCCACTGCCCTGATTTTTCAATGAGAATTTGTGTTTGATTAGTTGGGTTTGTGCATGTTGTGTTTTAATTCCTACACAGCTCTTGTGATATATCATTTACAAATAGATAACATACTTTTCACTCTGGATTATCATTCAGTACTCCTTTTCCAAAAAACTGAAGTCCTGCTAGGTCATGCTTGTGATTGAATATTGTGATTTAATGGGAGTAGTTCCTCTGTTGTTGTATGTAATACATTTGAAGTTAAACTAGGGTATTGTTTGTGAGGTAAATACATTCTTATTAAGAAGAACCTTTTGTTGCTGATAAATGCTTGAATCTTTTTGCATTTCACATGTCATGAACCCCCATTGTGCATGACCCTTGCACACTGCTTTAACCTACAAATATAGTACTAGTTAAACATTGTGATATTCTTATACATAAATCTACACTATTAAAACCTTTTCTAGGATTTTGTCACACCACATTATTATTGTTAAAGTTGCAAATTTAGAATGACAAAACAAATCATCCATAAAAGGGACAGAAAATCAATCTAAATTTAAACACAGTATACTCTTGAATCTCAGAGAAGGATACAGAAACAGTTAGGATATAAGAATGAAATAACGAATAGTTTGTGTAATTCATATCTGTTTAACAAGATCTTCATCTTCTGTTGACGGAATCGAAGAATGTCCAAAGGCCCAGAAGTAGAAAAGAGACAGGGCATCAGCCTTCTGCAACATTGGTATGTTATACACATGGCTACTATTTGTACTTGGAGTAGCATAACCTTGTGTGGTTGCGATAACTGTCTTGTATCCCTCTGCTTGAAACAACAATTGTTCCAGATTTGATGTTGACCAAACATCATCCAAAACCAGCAAAGTTTGTTGATTTCCTTTTAAACTGAGATTCTTTTTCAATTGGTAGTGCGCATCCTCTCTGCTTTGAAAAAAAGGCTTTGGAGCACCAATTATCTTATCCCTCGAGGTCTCCAAAAGGTCCTTTACATTTCGAGTTTGTGAAACAGTAATGAAAACTATATTTTTGGGAAGCAATCTGGTAATCACAAAGAGAAAAAACATTACAAACCAAAATGAATCTGTAAAATGGAAGCTCAGAGTGAATGTTAATACAGGGAATTATTCTTACCTTTGACCTGGGAATTGTTGCAAAGGGCTAATGCAATCAGAATAATTGTATTATGCTTCTATTATGTTTCCATCTACTCAACTGGCACACTGTAATTTGGGACATTCATTGTCACAAAACATCTCCTGCCAAGTATAACGTTCAACAACTTCCACCTCTTGTAACTCATAGCACCTGTATGCTCTTCAGTTTCATGCATCCCTATAACCTACAACACCTCCAAATATACCAGTGCTTCCTCCAAAGACACTAACGTTTCCATACTTGACAACTCTTCTAACTCAGAGCACCCGCTGGCATGTTACTATCGAAGCTTTGTCTCATGCTCCAACCCCGGTATACTGTTCACCTTCGCGCGCATCCCTATGCCCACAACTCTAAGATCCCAATGTTTCCATAATTGGCAGCGCTTGTAACTCACGCATTCCTCTGCTTACAACTCCAAGATCCCAATGGATCCATACTTGGCATCACTTCTAACTCAAATCATCCATTGACATTGGCATGGAACTATAAAATCCTTGTCACTGCTCCAACCCATGTATGCTCTTTAGCTTCACGCATCCCCCTGCCCACAATTGATTCAAAAATACTAATGTTTCCATACTTGGCAATGATTTCTAACTCAGAGCACCCACCCACATGTAACAGTCAAAGCTTTGTCACTAGCTCCAAACCCCCTGTATGCTCTTCAGCTTAACGCATCCATGTGCCCAAAACTGCTACAAATATACCATTGTTTCTATAATTGGCAGCTCTTCTAACTCAGAGCACTCTCGAATAGCTAACCATCGAAGTTTTATCGCCTGCTCCACCCCCACCCCTGTATGCTCTTAAGCTTCACACCTCCCTGTTCCCTCAACTTCTCCAAATACACCATTGTTGTATACTATGCAACGCTTCTAACACTCACGGACATTTAACCATCGAAGCTTTGTCGCCTGCTCAAAATCCCGTATGCTCTTCAGATTCACGTTTCCATGTGCCCTCAAAACCCCCAAAGATACCAATGTTTCCATACTTGGCCGCGCTTCTAATTAGATCCAGACCTCCTTGCAGAAGGAATCCTTGAGTCTTCCTGCAATTCTAGAGCTTTCCTCCACAATTTTCAAAGGGTGGGGTTTAATCATTCACATAATGGGGTTAGGTGTCGTTATTAATGGACATTACTAATATCCATCGTCGGTCCATCCCATGTAGTTTCAGCACCACTAGCACAAGTAGCAGTTCTTGACCCAGTAACAGGAGAAGAGCCAACACCTCGCAAGGTATCGCTTCCTATCCTAGCATTCCTGTCCTAGAATCCTATTCAAGCATTCCTGTCCTAGAAGCTTATTCATCAGCGATTCAGCAGTAACGCTGCCTCTACTACTAACAACACTACAAGCAGCAGCACCTTGCCCAGTACCATCATCTCTTACAGGTCGATAGCTTGAGCCCGCGTCTGACCTTGATGGTCCATCCCATCGACAAAACCTGCATTGAATAGCGGTATGGCCCCTGCATTGAATACCGGTATGGCCTTCCTGATCAACCAGGAACCAGCCCATGCAGCGTGGTACACTGAATCTAATGTCAGCACGCCGCCGGGGCCTGGGGCACATAGCCCCAGGCCTACGTCATGGCCTACGGATCCAATAAAAACCAAGAAAAATTATTTTTTAAATAAATTTTCATAAATAAAAATTGCTCTTACTATATCAAACTTTAGTGAATTCAAAAAAAATTGACATAGCCCTCTCAAATAATACCCCCGACGCGAAAACTATATGTCGGGGACATAACAAGGGAAGATGAGGACCATCTCATCCCCCGCATTCCAAGGCACAATAAAGGGTATTGGGTTTTCCTCTCCCATGTCTTAGTTTCATTTAGGAAAATAGAGTGAACTCCTATAGAAACACATGGACGTAAGAACAAAGAAAAAAAAACAAACAATAAAAATGATAAAAAAAGCATAAAGAGATGAATTTAGTATGGAAATAACAATTCTAAAACTTGCCCTCTACCAGTAAATTTGCAAGAAACATTGCAAGCGAAGACACTATGAGAGACATCATGTTAACACCGAGCTATTTTTTGACCCATCTGGAAATGAAAACTGTGACAGAATTAGAACAAGTTTACTCTAAATGGAATCAAACTATGGTTACACTGCCCATCGAAAAGGCATCCCACTTGATGAGGAACCCCTTTTCTTCAAGCCACCAAACATCCATAAAAGAAAAAAACATTGAAAAATTGGAGGACCTCAGTTTTCAATACAAAACATTATTAACTGGATAGAGAATCATGATTAGAACGAAATTTGTGACACAACTAAACCCAAATATCACACAACGCTAAGCACATAGACATATATAACTCAAATTACCTTTGCGAGTGCATTTAGTGAATGAACGAGGACAAATTTCATGCACCATAATCTGCAGTGGTCAATAACACAATTGGACATTCTAGTTGCTGGCTCAAAAGTGCCCAAATGCATTGCATTGTGAACACCACAACTCTTAGGATGGAAATGATTTCTTATTTGTTCTGAACTTTTTACTGTTACTGTCAACTATACCGTTTTTACAGATTTCCAATAAATTGCAAGAAAATAATGGAATTAGCTACACAATACTTTGAAGAACCCTGTGCATTCACTATATAACATCCTAGCATGCAGTGTCTCCAAATATAATTAAGCAAAGTACAAATTATTTGCACCCCTTGCAACGTGCACCTCACAAATCCTACGACAACAGGGAATGGCACATAGCTTCGACTTCAACAACAATAGTCAAATGACAATAAACAGGTCAAGGGTGTAACCCCAGAAGCGAAGACAAGATAGGAGAAAGAAACAACATGGGATTTCATGTGGTTTGTAATCAAAGCCACCATGAAACATGAACCAGGAAATTCCAAACTTGTTTTCCATGGGGTATGTGCAACAGTGGTAATGACACCCGGATTCTATAAGTGTGCGTGATAAGAATCAACATCTGAGTATGGTTCAGTATACATTTTCCTCCTAAACCCTTGGTCAATTAAAAATCCATTTGAATTCACGCAAAGAAAAGAGGAACAAAATTCCATATAAATTCACATTTAAAAGAAATCAGTTACAAGCACTAGAATTAACATAGAGAATCCGCATATGTTTATACCAAATATAAATATAACAGAGTTCGAATAAGCATACAAGAATTTAAAGAATTTTTACATAGCAAATGCAAAGAACAGAGGGAGGTTGAAAAATAAGAGCCAACTGAACCAAGTACCTATCCAACCACCACGACAATGAAGTCAAAGAAGCCACAGGACACTGCATTTCGCAAGAATACATGGAACAAGGGAGACTGCAAACCAAAAGGCGCACCCAAAGCTGGAAGAAAACAATAGCAACAAACACCAATGCCTGCGAAATGAATTGAAAAAACCGAGGGTGTTAGGTCATCTCAACCTTGCTTGTCCAGTTAATATCTTCTTATTTGTGAGCTCGTCCCAATCTAAGTGAGCAAACTAAACTGAGAGGGAGGTTGTGAGCAATTCTTGTGATTCAGTCATTTTTCAATTGCGTTAAGCGAAACTATATCCCTTCCCACGGCTTGGGCCTCTTTTGGAGCTCGGTTCTCCATGCTAAATAACAAAACATCCTCAAAGATATCCACTGCAACAAAAAAAAATCTTGATTCCAGAAATGGTTCCAACAACTTCGGTTCATGGAGATTCTTGTCGTTCTAATCTGAAATCCCAGTTGTGCCTTAACAAAAATCTTAGGGTAGCTCCCATTTTCTGAAACCCTAAGCTCCTGACATTCGACTACATTCACCCTCAGACACCAGAGCTTGAGAGAAAGGTATACCTGGGAACGAAGAAACCCACCTGAGCAAGTTTGCATTGTTTCTTGAAATGTTTCATCGGCCTGTGTCCCAAATCATATGCTGCGCATGATGTCTCCTTTGACATTTACTTGCCCTTTATCATCTTCCGATATGTGCCATTGAGGCAACAATGGATTGTCTGGGCGGCCTATCATGGGGATTTCTTGCACTTCGAATGATAGTATGCTTAAAAATCCATCACCGACATCAGCTGAATCTCCACATTTTAGCTAGATTTCTAGGGTTGAGGCATCTAAATTTTCTGTGCCTATGGAGAATACCTCGTTCCATTCGAGATTCAAGGAGTTCTTGGGTATGAACAACATGCAATGTACTCAACTGCAAAACCTGCAAAACCTCAGAATAGCAATAAACGCGAAGACACAGACGCCCATAACCATGAATAACACATTCGCCAAGGTAATAAATTGGACAGGAGTCTTGAGTCACATAAAAAACGCCATACTGCATTAACACCCCGAAACCCTGGACCATACCGCATCAATACGCCATTTAAACTCTTTCCTTCCACGCAATCAACTTCAACCCCATTTAAACCCCATCGCTGCGCCTGGAACCGCCTGAAACAACACCTCAACCCGACGCTAGCGGGCGCACGGGTGGGGAGCACAGAACAGAGCTCGACGAAAGGGGGAGGATAAATCGAGAAGACCTGTGAATAACACATTCGCCAAGGTAATAAATCGGACAGGAGTCTTGAGTCACATCAATCTCAACGCTGAGGCTCTGGCCCGAGACCACCAACCCCATTTAAATCGGCAAACGTCACCCCGCCACCAGGGCCTGGGGCACACAGCCCCAGGCCAACGTCACTGCGAATGGAAGAAACCACAACCACATAAAATGGACTTTAAAAAAATCAAAAAAATACAAATAAATATAAACTTTAGAAAAAACTTTGCAATTTGATATCCGCGATTTTTGCCACCAAAACTAATGCCCCGTGACCGAAAACTATATATCGGGCACATAATAAAGCCATGACTAGGACAGAGCAATAATATATCTGCTCAAATCATGAAATGACATAAAGCCGTGTTCGCAGGTAAAGTATTACCTTTTCGTTACTAGCATAATGTTATTATTGTTAAAATATCTTGATTTATTAAATTACTTTTTATTCACCATAACTTTACAACCGATCAAGTAGCGCTGGTTATAAAAAAAAAAGTTTGATGCAACCTCTGATAGTTCTGCCTCTCACAATTATCGATGCTATTCCTTTCTTTTTATAAAATGCCAAACGAAAAAAGTAAAAGAGTTGAATTTAGGTATATCTAATGACACAGTTGAAGAAATGCCAAATGAAAAAAACAAAAGAGTTGAATTTAGGTGTACGTACCGACACAGTTGAAGACAAGAATGAAGATAAGAAATCAGACAATCGAAAAAACAAAAGAATTTTGGTATCTACAATGACACAGTTGAAGATAAGAACATTGCTCCACCAAATGTTTTGAAAAGCATTTCTCTGTATGTCCTCATCTTTGGAAAATATGTTTACTTGTCAGTTAAATTATCATCCTTGACATTATTAATCCATCATGTTTACAGGACTTACAATACAAGCTTTCACTTTGGAGAGCGTCCAAAATGACATATGCATAACAATTAAATATACTTAATCCAACAGAGGATTGGAAAGAAATCTAGTTTTATTGCTCAGCTTGATTCCCCTTTTCACGTGACTGTGAAGTCATCCTCTGAATTACCATTCACCCTGACTTCTTTATCTTTGGAATTATCTGAGTCCTTGAAACATGCACTTAGCCACATCATGAACATCACTGCAATAATGCCTGCCAGTGCAAATACAGATGACCTCTTCGGTATTGATAGCTTGTTTCCAATGACACCCACAATTAAAACGGTGAAGAACTCACCTGTACACAGCAGAGCATTTAATATTATAGGATGAATATTGTGTTTAAATCCAACAATGTGCCTTGACACGCTTGAAATTTACTTATTAGGTAAAAAGAGGAAAGTGGAGAAACCTGTAGCAGTTGCCAAACACCAGACAGCCTGAACAACTGATTTCATAGAAACAGGGGCCTGCGAATAAGCAAAATCCAATCCAGTGACAGCAAATAGTACTTCTGCTGCTGTCATTATTACATGCTGAGGTACCTGCCAAAGAATTGATATTTTCTTTGCCTTTTTAGTTGGGTAAGCTAAGGTGAACAATCCCATATAATCCTGATCATGCACTGAATCTGCGTAACTGTCAATAAAAGATGCTGTGGACCATGAATTGGTTCCCTTATCAATTACTAACTGGAGTAACCCTGATGTAAAAAATGCAACAGAATTGGTTCTCTAAGAAAGGATAGATCACTTGGTCAAAAAGCGGAATGAAAATGAGGCTGAGGAGTGGAGTAAGAGCCTGCCAATACACATTCCAATTCATGTTATTCATTCATCCGCATAGTTTTATATCTTTTACCATTGAATTTACTATAACCTCTCCTTACAAAGTCCTACAAAGTCTACTCCACTGTACATACCATACCTTACCTTCTCTGGAGTTCACTTCATATGTTCTTAACATCCACTAATACATACTTCTAGTTCTAACCTAGTGACGTTTTCTTTCCAATTGTATGCCAACAGGATAATGCTGCTCTATCAACTACATAAAAAAAGTAAGAAGCTTCTTGAAAATGGAAGAAATAGAATTCAGAGCTCCACTGTAAGCCCTGATCAGAGTAAGGGGCTATACTAGTTCTTCTAGCTGGGATTGATCAGATAGGGTTTGGACAAAGATGAAAACATGTATTTATCTGACAAAGATGAAAACATGTATTATCTGAGGTTTCCAAAACGTGGTTAAAATGTTTCTCCTCTCTATAAGCAGCTATCCCTTCATGCTAGAAAAATGCTGAAAGTCTGAGGCCGGCTAAGGTGCATACCTGTAAGAGGGTTTATTAGGAGCTTAAAGCTTTGTCAAAAAAATACCAGGATTTGGAGTGCAAGTCCCCAATTTCATGTGTAAGAGCATCCACCCATCCTTTGCTATAACACTGATTGGCTTAAAGTTCTGCTAATGAAGTGAACCATTTTGGATCTGTGCTTAGCTCACTGGTGGATTGGTGTGTGGAAGAGTACACTGTGTGGAGGAGTACATCCAATCACTTTCAGCTCTGCTGCGTACCTTTGTGAAATAAGCAAAAAGACTATTCAAAGGTCCCAATCGCCTAAAACATAGTCACGATAACAACATAATTTTAAAATATACAAACTGTATGATAAATCTAGTGATAAGAAAGTACAGTTCTACAACAAATTTTAAATGGTTAAACATACCATAGGCCCAAAACCAAAGAAGTAATTTTTAATTTGAAGTCCAAAACTATAGACTAAGTTGGTCATTTTCGATCATTTTTATATGGTACGGAAAACTACAAAGGAAAAAATGGTCATTTTGGTGATTTTTATATGGTATGGTAAACTACAAGCAAAAAAAATACAGTTGCAAGCAAAACCTTCTTTCTTCTAAAGATAAATAATCCAAGATCCAGACTGATCACCTGCATCTGATCTGGCCTAATCACAACATTTCCGAGCCATGACACATGCCCATCCATCTGTCTTGCCTGAAACACCCACGTAGAGGCTTTCTGATCATACAGGCACCAAAACAGAGGAGCAGGAAGGAGGAAAACACACACTCTAATCAGAGCCTTTACATCTTCAACTTCTTCTACACTGTATCTAAGCTTAGCAGCATCAATCCAGTGAGCAGCACTGCTGGATCCTCCTCTACAATTAACTCCCTCATAGTCTGCATAACCAGATTTGCTCTTCCTAAGTCTTATAGCACTAACTATGACTTTAACTACAGTAGAAAAAACACTTCCCACAGCCCGTCTGTCTACATAGGCCCCCCTGCCAGCCCAGAATATAACTATAGAAAAACTCATGAGAAGAGCAGGCATTCCAAAAGCGGCTGCATACGACACATCGGCCCGCAACAGTGGCGTAAGAAGGATCGAGACGAAGCCGCCCAAACTAATTGCAAAGTAAAACGCAGAGAAAAATGCCATCCGAAGCCTGTTTTTGGTGTGACCATCCGGCACAGAGAATTGGATTTGGTCTCCTCCAAACGCTGGGGCACAGGGTTTAATGCCTCCGGCGCCAACTGCTATGAATAAAAGACCCGCGGTAGTGATCCACATGGCATAGCTCGAAGCCTTTTTAGTTAGAGGATCGAGTTCTGGTATCGCAGCCATGGACATCACCCAGATCCCAACTGCGTAGAGAAGAGATAGATATAATATTGTTCTGTATTTGTCCTGCCATGCCAGATCAAAAAGGTAAATGTCTTAATGTATTGATGAAATTCGGTGTGAGGCTTAAAGAGTATTAGTTCTGATAGTTTACCAAGAAGGAGTCACTGATTACGGCTCCCAGAATTGGAGTGGCAAAGCCCGCCATTGTCAAGAGATGAAATATCTGCGTGGATCGGACCTGGGAGAGACCGAGGTGCTCTGAGAGAAATAAGGCCAGGATTGCCTCCAGCCCATGGTAGGAAAATCTCTCGCAGAACTTGCTCCATAATATAAATTTGATGGCAGGTGGGAAGAGCCTCAAATCCCTGAAAGCTGAAGAAGAATGAGGAGGTGCTTCTGAGATCTCCAACATAGATTCCTCATGCGATGAATAATCGGCCGTGTTTGGTTTGGACACCATTGCGCATAAAGGAAACGTGGCAGACCAAACTGGTCACGAAGTTTTCCAAATGATGGTCGCTAAGTTTTCCAAATGATGGTTGTCCAGTCTCTGACAAAGTTTTCCAAATAATATTTTTACGTACTAGGGCTTTATCGATCCACGTGTTCACAGCCATGGATGGTATGGAATACTCAATTCATCAACTTATAAAAAGGGAGGAGAGTAAGCATTTATCTTTTAGTTTTAAATTTAATTTTAGTATTTTAAGTTTAATTTTAGTATTCAACGATTTTTATAAAGTTGAAAAATATGATAACAAAAAGTTTTTTCTTTATTTACAAAACTATTTACTTCTTATTCGTTCTTATAAAGAATATTTTGATATTATATATTTCCACCTATTCATAGCCATGGATTGTATAGAATATTCAATTCTTTTTTATAAGAAAGGAAAATATTAAAATAAGATTTTATTTCTTATTGGTTCTTACAAAGAATATTTTGATATTATATATTTCCACCTATTCATAGCCATGGAATGTATAGAATATTCAATTCTTTTTTATAAGAGAGTAAAATATTAAAATAAGAGATATAATTTAATTCAGCATCCAACATTCATTTGCACAAATTTATTAAAATATGATAAAAAATAAAATAAAAGTTTATTTTTCTATGACGTATGTACTTTTATCATATTCAATTTTATTGGTTCTTATAAAGTTGATTTTGATAGTACATAATTATTTTGTTTTGAAGTCCATTTTTCATAAACAAAAAAATTCTCTAGTGATCCATAGTTAGACTTCCAATTATTCTCATATACTTTTTATGCACAAGAACTATTATCCATCATCCATCCATGTGTTCACACTCTACATTGTATAGAATACTCAATTAATAAACTTAAAAAATGAGGAGATTCTAAGCATTTATCATTTAGAAGAGAAAGAAAAATAATAAAATAAGAGTTATGATTTGACTTGCATCCTACTAAATTTAACTTTGCATTCAAGATTCTCACACTTGAGTTTGAGTAAATCTACAAGGAGATGAGATAAGTTGGACTTTCAATTATTCTCATATGGTTTTATGTACAAGAGCTATTATCCATCCACTTGTTCATAGCCATGGGTAGTATAGACTATTAAATTAATCAACTTGAAAAAAAAGGGAGAACAAGGGTCTATCTTTTGGATGAGAAAGAAAAATAATAAAATAAATGTTATATTTTTTTTGGTTCATCCTACACCATCTATTCTACTCCTCATGGGTAGTATAGACTACTCAATTAATTAATTTGAAAAAAAAAAGAGACTAAACTAAGTGTTATAAGTATTTTTTACATCCTACACTATCTATTCTACTCCTCATGGATAGTATAGACTACTCAATTAATTAATTTGAAAAAAAAAAGAGATTAAACTAAGTGTTATAATTTTTTTTATATCCTATACTATCTATTCTACTCCTCATTGGCAATTGGGAATTTTCTTATTAAGAACAAATATTACCTAAAATTCAATATAGTTTTCTCTCATTTATTTTTGAGTTTTTTTTATTAGTATGTGCCAAGAGCACTAAGGATTATAGAAATCAATTTTATCAAATTCTATTACTATTGCATTATTTACACAACATTATAACCAAAGTATTTTTGGAATAATTGTGATTTACACAACATTATAACCAAAGTAATTTTGAATAATTGTGTTCTAGCCAAAAGGATTATAGAAATCAATTTGATGAAATTCTATTACTATTGCATGATTTACACAACATTATAACCAAAGTAATTTTGGAATAATTGTGTTCCAGCCAATCAATTGATTTGAGGTCTTATTTGATCTCAAATAGAGGCAGGATCCCATTTTTTTATTGTACTTGTTGAGGTGTGAACATTTTATGTTCATCTCGTTAAGCCTGAGCTTAAAAAACATGTATGTTCAAGCCATCTAGCGGGAAAGCAGCGAAGTCAACCTTTGACTTGACTGTTGGTCCATTAGATGACTTGAACTTGTTAACCCCCTCGCAAAGGTTGACCCTGACTCTATGAACCTTTGACCTCGGAACATTGTGAAGGATCCATACTAATTGTACTTTACCCATGGCAAGAGGTCTCTCTTGCCATATGTTGCAAGTGGCTTCTTCATATTTTCACTTCATTTCTCCTACCTGATTCCCACAGCATTGCTTGAGGGCTTGGCGCGACAAAGTGCGGACACTCGATCTCAGGCAGTTGCAATTACACACTCAGAGGAGGATATTTATTCCCTGTGGTAGAGAGCTCTCACCATTCGAACGACATTTAGCCTTGGTTACTGGAATAGCTCTGTTAAATAGATTTTCACTTGAGTACACACTCAGAGGAGGATATTTATTCCCTGTGGTAGAGAGCTCTCACCATTCGAACGACATTTAGCCTTGGTTAATGGAATAGCTCTCTTAAATAGATTTTCACTTGTTCACTCAACTCATTTGTTTGGGCAATGAATATTGAGCTGTGGATTGACCTGTGGTCGACTCTCGACCTGATTCCTCTACCATAATTTACAGTGTGATGTGAGTTTAAAGATGTTGTCTTGAAAACACTGAGTCTATGTAGTATAGTTCGTGCTCTTCCTTCCTCATGCACGAATGATGCTATATGCGGAGCTACGTGAATAGGTAACCCATTCTCAAATTTAAGAATCTTCTAGTTGTTTATGCAATTCCACTTATATATAATACTCTCAGGTTTACTGTTCGAATTTTTATGGAGGAGTTCTCTTGTGCCCTATATCTATAGCAATTATACTAGCTCCAATGTTTGATTGTGTTGTAGCCTAATCCTTGGTGTTAGTTTCCATGCTTGATTGTGTTGTAGCCTAATCCTTGGTGTGAGGAATATTATTGTGTAAGAAAGACCAAAAGTTATTGAAGAGTCCAAAAGTCACCTTTAAAAAAGAATCCAAAGGACATTCTATGCTTTGATACCTATTCTTCTTTGTTTGTGTGGATATTCTTCTTGTATTTAGTTTGTGTTCAACCAATGATGTATTTTCCCATTTGGGGCAACCTAATAGTGGTATCATAGCTATTCTTGACTCTGAGGAATGTGCTATCGGTTATGTCGTCCAACTTGCTCTCTGACCTGTCAAACATGTCCACTGTGGTGCTCAGCAATGCCCACTGCACCGTTATTCTCTTCTCTGTGCATTATAGTACATAAACCCTAATTTTGTTATGGTAACGTTCATGCATTTTGGAGATGTATTGAGTGAAGTGCAACAAGCGAAGATAGGATAAGAATGGGCACGTAGGCTTCTGGGGCATAAATAAATTAAAAAAAATGCCCAACCAACAACGCTGGCAATGGCAGGTCTGAACGCCCAAATGCGCACACAGAGGCCACTCGAGAGGGAGAGCGTTGATGACTTGAAAGTCGCACGGATTGGCATTGGCATGTGCAGAGACCAGTTGAACTTATGGAGACAGACCATCATTGGCAGGCGCCAGCGATGACGGGAATGAAAGATGTTACACAAAATGCCGAAGAGGCCGAGATCGCAAAATAGACAGTATCTTCATTCAAGACTTGCGTTTCTTTCTTTTATTCATCTCATTCTTTTGGCGTTCATGCGTTGAAGTTGAAGTGGTGGGTTGCCGCTGCAGCAGATGAAGCAAGAGACTACACGAAGTGTCATCACCAGAGCTTTGGAGAAGAAAACAGTGAATTGACCTGAAGTTTATTAAACTTCCATGGAAGAAGAAATTTATTGTAAGAGTCCATGTAGAAGTCAAATCGCTTTTTCAAGGAGTCCTTTGTAAAAGATACATTGAGACATCATTGCAGAGGCAAATTGTAAGAACATCATTGCAGAGGCAAATTGTAAGAACTATTGAAGCAGCCGTTGGAGAAGCTAAACGCTTGGTCAATTCTCATAGTGTATGGTGTATTCGGCTCTTGGTCTGCCATTCATGCAGCTGCGTGGGAAACCCTAAATAGTCGTGGAGACCCTCTACAATAGAAGACTCTGAATTGATGAACTTTCTGTGGAGCTCTGACCTAGCCCTAGTTGTTTTGGAAGTGCGTTGAAGTAACAGCTCACTCTGCTACTGCGTGGAGCTATGCGTTGAGAACCATTATAGGCTACGTTGAGCTGCCTCTCCTTCTTTGCATGACTTTCGTGGAGACCCGCCTGAGACTGGCGACGGTGGTGACTACATCTCCTCAACCGAGATCTGTGTAGTACCGCTAACGCTCGATACCCGCAAGCACACAGTAAGCTGCCGCATAGATCATGAGACACTGGATACTTTGTGTCAGCTGCCGCTGGCCAAGAATAGATGTGATGTTCGCCAATGGAGGAGCTTTAAATTCGAGGTTCCACGACAATATGGGTTGGGACAATCAGGTGAGTTAGGACGTTTGTGAGTGAGTCATTCCGGGATGCCTGATTATCTCCCACATGCTTGTTGAAGACCGTTGAATGAGTATGAGTTTATATTGTTGGAGTATTTTTGTTACTGTGACTTTTTGGTAAGTGATACGTTTTTGAAGATCATATGTAGAGCTGCGAACCCAAGGTTTTGAAGACCTCTCACCTCCACATTGATATGAATTACGACCTCTCTTCTGGTGTGAGTGAGAGTGGTTGCATTATTTTGTGGAGTGCGCCCCAATTTTTGAAGAAATGCGACCTCCATTTAAAGAGATGCTACCATAGTTGGGAGCTACAAATTGACCATCTCTTTGTTGCGAGCTGCGTTGTGGAATGGCGTGGAGTGCAAAGGAAAATTGGTGAGATCTTTGCAAGTGAAAATTGGTGCAGTCTACTAGTGTGTATAGTTGTGGGCGTAGCTGCATTCACTACTACATCACTAGTACATAGAGGGGGGTTTTGACACAATATTTAAGACAACATTTGTGTAAATTGTCTCAACTTGACAAAAACAAAACCTTAACTATTTTCTTTAAGCAAATTATTGTCAATAAATTGTATATTGTCTTTAAAATTGTGTTAAATTATTGTCTATAAATTGTTTAGTCTTTAAAAGTGTCTTTTAACTCTGTTTATATTTAAAAGATATACTATTTTGACTCCATGCCCAATGGTATACCTGTGTTTCAGCCATTTACAATATTAAAGCATAATTATTCTGAAATATTTCCGGCCTTTGGCAATATTTTTCTAAAATTATTTCAATTTCTAAGGATTTTATATAGTTTATATAATAATTTGGCATTTTTTTAGAGTGAAAAAATTTTACCCCATCAAAATTGGGCAAAATGGGGCTTCAAAAAATGCAAATTGGCCAATTGTTTTTGGAAAAAACATGGAAAAATAGCCCATGGGCTAAATTTCGCCCCTAAAATTATCCTTGGAACTATCCTTCCACAACCAAAAGAGAAATTATGAGTGCAAACACTCCCCATGGAGACACACTTGACCTTGAGTATTTCTTTTCCAATAATTCTCGCAATTGCATTTTCAACTCTAATAATTCTGGTATGCTCATTATGTAAGGTGTCTTAGACACTGGTGCATCTCCTAGCACAAGATCAATTGTGAAGTCAATATCCCTCTTGGAAGGTATTCCTGGCACTTCCCCGGGAAACACATCCCTAAATTCTTGTAGCACATGATAGTCCTCTAATTTTGGAAGTTCATTTTCTAATTTGTCCAATATATGGTCTGCATACAATTGGCAACCTTTTCTACAAAAATTCTTCAGTTGCATGGCTGAAATATGCATAACAGGAATTTACTTTGGAATACCTTTCACAACCCTTGGGTTTCCTTCATCATCAATGCACTCAAAACTCTTGTTGTAGAAATCAAGTTTAACTCTATGTGCTTCCAACCAGTCCATTCCAATGAGAATGCCATATGAACTAAGTGGTAAAACATTCATATTTGCACAAGTGGACAACCCACCCATTTCTAATGGAAATTTCTCCACCATGTCACAAAATTTTCTCTTGGTTCCTATGGCTAGTTGAACCAACCATGACTTACTATAATTGATTAGATCTTAAAAGCAAAAATCTCAACAATTTTAGGACTGATATAACTATGAGTAGATCCAGTTTCAATCAAAATAGAAATAGATTGCTTAGCAATCTTACCTTCAACCTCAACCACAGTGGATTGATGATCTATTTGGTGGTCCTCTAGTGCAGCATAAATCCTAGGAATATTCCTTGCCACCTGACCCACGGTTTCAGCTTCTTGAATGTTTTGAACTTGCTTTGCAGTCCCACTTTTATGTGGATGATTTCTAAGCAAATGGTCCTCTCCACATACCCAACCTAGAACTGGCTCTCTTGGTTTGTCTCCCATCATCTTAGCTGGCTTTTTCAAAACTTGTGGTAGAATCCTTGGTTGATTTATAAAATGAGGAGGATTGAACCCTTTATTCCTTTGATCAAACTTCTCATTCTTCTTGTCCTTCCATGCCTTATGGAAATATGGCTTGCTTTTGGCTTGATCATAACAACACTTAACCTTTCTTATGGTATCATCTAGAGTTTGAGGCTCATCAAAGTCAATTCTATCCTTGTAGGATTGAGAAATCCCACTTAGAAAATGCTAAATTTTAACCTTATCATCTCTGATATACTTGACATACCTAAGCAGCTCCAAAAATTTATTTGCATACTCATCCATAGTCATTTGGCCCAATTTCAATTTATGGAATTCTTTAACTTTTCCATCATAGTACCTATCGGAAAGGTACTTTTGCTTGAAGTATTTCTTGAATTGATTCCACACTATCTTCCTTTCATTGATTTTCTTCACTTGCCTAAGGTGATCCCACCATATAGATTCTCTCCCATTCATATTGAAGATAGACACTCTTGCTTTCATATTACCAGAGTAGTCTTGGACTTGGAAACACTTCCTCATCCAAGGAATCCAAGCCTCAGCTTCTTGACTGGATTTTATCTCACCATCAAAGGTAGGAGGTTTGGCCTTCCTAAATTCTTCATGTGAGTTTTTCTTTGAATACCTCTTCCTCTTCTTCCTGTGAGATGAAGAGCTTGATCCTTCAATGGAATCTTTAGAGTTGGATGACTTGCTAGAATATATTTTTGTAGTGTATGATCTTCCTCTAGAAATTCTTATTGAACTATGGGACCTCTTGTGAGAATGCCTCCTTGAGCTACTCCCACTCTTCTCCTGATTTTTTGAGTGATGTCCATGTTGAAGCCTCGGATGTACTGGAAGTACCCTAGACAACAACGTAAGGGATATATCCCAGTTGAAGGCTTCAAATAATCCTACGCAAGGATTACCCTATCCTCAAGCTGTTTGGTATAACTAACTCCGACGGGTTTTACTGCGTCGTTAGCCGTTAAGCGATGGTTGCTCCTCAAAGAGGAGACTTTGAATCATGACTAAAACTAGATCCTAAATGCAAACCTAACTTAACCTGTAATTTATTAAATGTGATTGTCATAACCAGTTCATTTCAATCTTCCAATCTATGATAAATGATAAAAAAAATCATCTAATAGAACTAACAGAATGAAAACAAAAATGTTGTTTTCATAAACTGATTATTGAAAAGGGAAAAATATTAATTTTAATTAGTATTCAATTGATTATCAAGCTGACAAATCAGATTCATATCAATTGGAGTGTCATAAAACATTAGAGGTTATGCAATGATCAAAACTCAGGACAAATCAAGAATAATGCTCATCACAGATTGAAAATGATTCATGCTGCAATTGAAAGTAACTCTCTGAGATATAAACAGAGGCAACAGAAGGTGAATGTCAGATGAAAATCAACATATTTTGAAAATAAATCAAAGAAAACAAACCAAATTCAATTGATTAAATGAATTAATGAAAACCTTACAGACCAAGATCTAATGAACTAGCTTGCTGAAAAATCAGAGTACCATCCATTGATCCAAATAACAAACTATATCCATAACAATTTTATATTACAGAGAAGGAAAGAAATTTGTCTCTTCAGAGATCCCCCCCCCCTCTCAGAGCATGGAATATAGGTATTTATACAAAATAAATAACAGGAGAAGATAAAACCAATTTCCTCAATTGTTGAGCTAACTAGCTGAGTTGTTCCATTTAGCAAATCCGTCCATGAGAAAAATCTCGGAAATTCCATTTTGAAAAACTAGTCGGATATCCCAAATGAAGAATTTTCCAAGGATTCTGCTCATGAGTAAGCTAATAGGGCATATTCTGCACAAAACCTGCGTCGGATTTTCCAGATTCATCTTCATCACTCCAGAAATCGCATCCAAATACCATTGCTTTCCACTTGGCACGTTTTGACTGCTCCAAATTTGGGATGTAAATTATTCAGTTTGTCTCCTCTAAATCCAAATCCACACCTGTACAATTCAAAAGAGAAATTAAAACATCATTCCAAAGCTAATTAAAAAAATCCATTTGCAAACCAAAACATAACAAATCTGATCCAAATCTGAAATCGACTATTCACACACATTTTTAGGGTGGTTAAACTATTCAATTGGAAAAAATAATCTTCTCAAATCATTCCTCATCCTTCCATATTTCCAACGAGCTATCTCGGGCTTGATTTGGATTTATAAATCTCAATATATTGCTCCTCAAAGTTAAGGCTCAACAACCATTGATTTAATTGTTGGGTGAATTGTGGCCATTGATCTAACTATTAAATACATTATCTCATACTAATTATTTTCCAAAAGAATAAAACCTAAAAAAAAATCCAAAATCAATATTCCCAAAATATAGGAAATCAAATGTCGGGGAGGGAACTTAGAATTTGAAAAATACATTTAAACAAATCAAAATCGGAATAAATCAAAACCAAAATCAAAATCCTAAGTAAAAAATGAAATTACCAAAAATTACGGACATGAAATTAAATAAAATCATAACATAAGAGAAACTTAGGGTTCGAAAAATCTCGTTGTGGAATGCGGAAATTAAAAAAATGAAAAATTGAAAAAGTGTTTTCTGCAATCTGCAATCCACAGTTTCTAAAATTGGAATTTTTTATTATTGAATGAAGTAGATTAAAGTAAAATAACAATGGATAAAATATTAAACATCTACAAATATAACCAAAGTGAAAATAAAAACAATTTTCGAAAACAACATTAAAAGTAAAAGCTATAAGTAAAAAACAAAACCATTTATAAGTTAATTCTTAAAAAAATAAATGTTGGGAACAAGTTACGTATATAGGAAAATAATCACTCTTATAATATATGAGAGTTAATAAGTCCCATAAATAGGTTTCTAACATAATCATTTTCCAATAATAGAATACCAAGAAAAGAATAATAATATTTCCTTTTGCACAGTAATAAATGAAAATCCTTTTAAATTGCAAAAGAGAAAAATATAAAGTGTATTTTCAAGATCAAATTAACTTATTGAAAAGGAAAAACCTATCCATGATCAAACTAACTTCACATTCGTGAATATTGAACTTTAATCCCACTAATTCCCAAAGAATCATAAAACAAAAACTCATGGAAATTAGAGAAATTAGAACTCACTAAAACATGTGTGTGTGTGTTTTTTTAATTTTCATAAAATCAAATTGTGTATAAATATATGGATTTAATAAAATACACAAAGTAATTTAATGAAATCCAAATCATGACCATGAATATTTAAATGATTTAAAGAAGCTTAAATTAAACATTAAACTAATATAAGCAAACAAACCCAAAGACTAAGATTATTTACAATATTTATATTATGATATATGCATGCAAAAGTGATAATAAAACTCCATTAAGCTCAAATATCACACTAATGCAATATCTAAACTCATAAGATCAATCAAAATCCCAGAATGAAGCTAATAACTAGCCATCATCTCAAATAATCAGTTTATGTAGTGAAGACCAAATCTAGGTGGGGAATGTGAAGGACAACATGGTAGGTTAACCACCAAGATCTTGGAACCAACTCAAATGAATAAAAACAAAAATATAAGCTAGATATTAGTAAAAATGGACACAATCCAAATAATATTAGAGATCTAGGAAAATAATCAAGTCAATGATGAAATATAAAAATGGAAATCCAAACAAATATGAAATAAAAGTGGGGCTCCCATTTTTATTGATAAAAATAAGATCTGTTGTGCCTACAATAAATGATGACTAGTTGGGAGAAGCAGTTATCTCTGCAAACATAATCGCAAACATAATCTTCAAATTTGAGAGAGGGACATGTCATAATAAAAGATGTTTCAGTCTACAACTAGAAAATGTTTTCACAAAATCACAATCAAAACAACAGAGCTAATTTCATATGATTGATATGTCCCCAACCGAAATTAGTTATGGTGATGTTCATTTGAAAGAGCAACCTAGCGGCAAAGAGGTAATCCTTGAACCATTATTTAAACATGAGAAGGAAGTTTGTGATAAACCTTGGAAACAACCTTACAGCCATTCCAGATCACCAGATCGTCAGTCACCTTGAATTATTAACCATTTATTCATAACTTCATCACTTAATTTTTTTTTTTATATTACTAGGACTTTGTTGAAACAAGGACATTGGCTTGACTTGGTGATCATATTTTGGCAATGCCATTCACAAACCTTACCTGGAAACTGAATAAGCTAGCTCTGTAAGGAGACTCATTGTCTTTTAGTTTTGACACCAAAAGCAATTACTATGGCTTGGTGACCATATAGCAGTAATTTTAGTCCAAAATAAAATTCATGATCATGGTCAAGATGGCTTGCAATAAGATGCCCGATCCTTGAATGCAACAAGCTGTCTTAATAAAAGAAAAACAAGGTTCATTAAAATTTAAATTGCAAGACACTACCATGGCTTGGTGACCACATCTCAATAGTGTTACTCACAGATACTTGTAGATCATGAATGGACCCACCTATGATAGGATCTTCCACCTTCCAATAGAAGCTGAAAGTCACCTCCCTAGCTTGATGACCAGATGTGGAGATGTCATTTCACAGAGCATCTATGAACATAATGGGCTGGCTTGTAGTAAGACCCCCCATCTTGTAATCCACAATTATTTAGGTGTATTTAATTTCAATATGATCATGGTGGGATCCAGAACATACAAAGATTGACCAGGCTATAAATATTTACTGCCAATCACTAATGGAACATAAGGCAGAAAGACCTAGTCACTCCTCTAGCTTCAATTATCAAAATGAGACATTTACAAAAATGTTAATTCAAGTGGGAAAGTATCTGTTATCTCTAGGGTTGTTCCTCCTGCTTATTTTTAAATTTTTTATTTTGATTGGTTTTTATGGTTTTTAAATTTTACTTTGTTTCATATTTTATATTTCATTGGTCACCATTAGGGTTCCTTTTGTTACCTAAAATCATCAAAGTTTCCATTCATTAATTATGAGCCCATGTATGTGCAAAAGAGTATGTGTTACAGGGTGAATTCTTACAACTAGCAGCATTGGTCCAAATTGGTAGCATGTTAATTTTTTGATGACAGAATGTCCAAATGGGTTTGGATTACAATGTATATACTTCTCTTTTTCTTCAGGGTGGACTTCTTTCTGACTGGGAATCTGTTCTGCCAAAATTCTCACAATCAGATCCGATAGATGCAACATGTGGATATTCTGAGAAGTGCTTGAATCGAATTGCAAATGTCATACCTGGTCTAACTGGAGGAACTGGTTCAGGAATGGGCTCATATCTATTGGAAGCTTTAAGTGATCGATACAGCAAAAAGTTGGTCCAAAAATACAGCATTTTTCCAAACCAGATGGAGACAAGTGATGTTGTTATACAGCCTTACAATTCGCTTTTGACTCTCAAGAGACTGACCTTGAATGCTGACTGTGTTGTGATACTTGACAATACTGCTTTAAATAGAATTGTTGTGGATCGTCTCCACTTACCAAACTCAACATTTGCTCAAACTTCACTTCAAATGACTTTCCAGCGTCCTTCAAATTTCCCTCTCTTTTGTTTCCCATTTTGTTGACAATGAATAGCAAAGATCGAATCCTGCAATCTCCAAAGGAGCACGGCATCAGCAAAGAAGGAATCCTCGAAGATTTCGCTACACAGGGGAAGGCTCAAATGCTGTGAACAGAATGGTTGAGAGCGATATTAAGGGTGTGGAGTTCTGAGTTATCAACACAGATGCTCAGGCATTGAAAATGTCACCTGTGAGTCCTGAATATCGATTACAGATTGGTGAGAAGTCAACTAGAGAACTTGGAGCAGGTGGGAACCCAGAGATTGGTATCTATGCTTTTATTTTCAAAAGTCTACACTATCCCAATGAGTCGGTTGCATGTAAACGTGGCAGTCCATTTCTACTTGGCATTAAGGAGTTGACAGAGGTGGGAAAAGTACCAAATTCCCCAAAATAGTGAGTTGCTTCCACAAAGGCATGATCGAGGCTGAAGACACAGGATCAGTAGTCAAATTTGGCAAGAATACATGGTATCCAATGAACATGTGGCAGTAGGAGGAATTTATTAAAGAAACAAATACATAAATATTGATTCCTCTTCTTGGATTCAGTTACAGAATTTTTAGCTGGCGATTATCTTCAGGATCGATTGTGTAATTTGTAACTATTTTTGAAATATTATATCCTAAAATTGTGGATCTCAAAAAATTGTTTTGAGAATTCAATTTATCTATAAAATATAAAAAACTTATATGTAAATGAGGAAGTCCCAGATAAGGGCTCGAGAGCAGATAAGAGGGAGTTCTTCCTTTCAGGAGAACGCAGGGGACTGTAGGTTGGCAGTTTTTGGAGTATTGCATGATCAATTCTAAGCACATCTGTGTAGCATGAGCATTTTGCAGCTTCAATGACAGGTTCTATTTATGAATGAAACATATTGATGATTTGCTTCCGTACCTCATAAATTGTTTTTCTGATAATTTTGTTATGCACATGGTCATTTATATTCCATTGCAATAATTCTTATCGTGAGAGACAATTATCTTATATTTTTATAGACAGTGGCAGTTTCACTTATTGTTTTCAGGATCACAGTAACCCTACTATTGAATTCTGTATTTTATACTCCATGTTATATAGAATCTGTTGAATTCTCTTGTTGCTCTGATTTATACCAGCCTATCACTTCAATGCTTTGATCTTTGTATAAATACTTGTATTTACCAATCTGTGACATATACCATTTTTCTTTATTGTAAATTGTGTGATGTTTTTCAAAGCTTTTAATTTCATACCAGAATTGTGTAATCTGTACAAACAGTTATACTAGCCTAGTTCCTTCTAGTGCTGGGAAGTTTAGTTAGCCCTAGTTTGATACCAGCCTGTGTTTTCAATTTGATTTCATTTGATTTATGCATTTTTGAACAAAGATTTCCTTAAGCTTGAATCCCGTAGTCTAGGTTCAACTTTAGGGATAACAGTATCAATTAAAGATTTGCATAGATTGATTGTTGTATCTCATGAAAGAACACCTTCACATATAGACTGAGTAATGTGGATTTGACCTGGCCACCCCAAATCTTCAGACTAAATTGATCTGAGATGCACTGATCAACAACCTTTTTCCAAAATGCTTCATTATTGACACACCTTGAAAGGAAAAATTTAGAAAAAGAAATGCCAAATAAATAAAAGAAAGCAAACCAGTCTGAAAAATTGACATCGCATATTTATGATATATGAGTTAAATCGTGATTCAAAGGAAAATAAAGATTTAAAATTAAATTCCTTCAAATTGTGTTTGAAATGATCATAAATAATATATGAGATGTTCAATGAATAAGATGTTTTATTGAAATTTCTAAAAACAAATTTTAAATCAAACACATATGATTTGTAACATTGACTCTAAAGAAAATTAAATTCTGGTAATTGAATAATATCAAGAAAGTTTTTTAAAGATTTATAAACCTTTAATAATTCTATATTAAAATTGTTTTCTTTTACTTATATTTTAACATAAACAACTCTTAATAATTCAAAGTTAAAAATATGACTTGAAATATCTCAAATAAAGTAAGTAAAAGAATCATTCTTGAAAGTGAAAGGTATGAGTAAACTTCCTTGAATATGTTGTATTGAAAATTGCTTCACTTTTGAAATCAATGTACTCCTGCATAAGTGCATTATAAAAGAAAGCAATAAAATCTAAACTATTTTAAAACTACACTGAGGAAAAAATCAATATAACTAAGTGAAATCAAATTTCCAATGCAACCATGAAAGCATATGAAAACCCGCAAGAAAAAACAAATGATGCATCAGCAATAAAAATCTTAAAAATGAAGATCCAAAAATTGGAAAAACTAAACTAAGCTTCTTATTTACAAAGAAATGAAAATTACATGGAAAATGGTTCAAAAATGATTGTTCCAACCATAAATAAATTGGATCATAAAAAGAGGGTTGGAAATTATTAAAATAATGATTCAAAAGAATTTCATCTAGATTGAAAGTGGATAATATTTCTTTTAACAATATTGGAATTTAAATCTTGGGAATGATCAACTTCGTCTTCTTGATTTTTATTTAGATATTCATTCTTGTCAAGTGCATCAGATTTATTTGATTTCAAATTATTTGATCGAAATAACTTTTCATTTAAAATTTGTTTTATAGAAAAAGTATATTTGGAACAAATATTTTGAAATTCAATCTCAATTTCATCCAACTCATCCTCTAAAGACTTATGGTTCTTATTTTGTTCATAACAATCAGAATTGAAGGACGAAGAAACAAAATTTTCAGATTTCGTAAAATGAGTAGAATCAACATGTTCTTCAAAATTTGAAGTATAATTAACATCTTAAAAACTTTCTATTCTAAGATCCATCATTTGATTAAATGATGAAGATTGCATATTACTTATAGGAGGAGGACTTCTAAAATCATTAGAAATGGATGAAAAATCCTCTTCACAATTCTCGAAATCTTCATTTTCATTGATAGTTGGGTCATTATGATCAAATTGAGAAAAAGAAAAATGTTCAAAATTTGATTGAACAAATTGTTCATTACATAGATTGGAAGTATCGGGATTAATATTTTCTTCAACAATTTCAGATTGGGATTCCAAACAATGAAGGGAAGTTGTGAAACACTCATTGTACTTACATCCATTTGAAAGAGAAAAATGACGATTGGAATTTGCAACTAATTTTATTCTTGTATCTAAGGAAGATCGAATTTTAGATGCAAAAACTATTTGTTTCAAATCATGTAATGGACTTTGAATATTTATTTCATTTCTAATAGACATAACTTCCTTGTACAAATAATTGATTTTTTTACTTAATTGAACCATTTGTGAAACCTTTGATTCTTCTTCAACAGATTCAATATCATATGAAACAAAAGGATGAAAAAGATCTAAAGGATATTCAAATCTTTCTCAAGATCTTGATCCTCTTTGCATGCTTCATTAAAACCTGTCGTTCCTTCACGTAAGATGAACATAGCCATAGTCTTAGGAAGAGATCTAACATACCATCGAAAAGTGAGTTGTGCTGAAGGCCTATCTTCTTCGTGTAAGCTATAATACACTTGTCAAAAACGTGTATTAAAATCTTGAATTGACTCTCCATCATGTACCTGCATTTGACTCAGATTTTGATGAATTTCAATTATATCATAATCTTCAAAAGAATCTCTAAAGACATTCTTAAAATGTAACAAGCTAGAAATTGAATTCAAAGGTAAAAAATAAAACCAAAGAGAAGCCTTACCTTGGAAGGTAAATGGGAATAATATGCAAGCAAAAACTTCATGTATGACATTAAATAAATGAAAAATAGATTCATACCTTCTAATATGCTCGGTGACAGAAACATTACCCTCGCCATCGAACTTCGGCAAGATATCAACTTCCTTTTTAGGGAGCTCATGTAAAGGCCCTTGTAGGATCAACGTGGTATCAGACTCCCATGCAGGGATTTGGGAAAGAGCCATGAAATCATAATAAATAAAAGTTATCTATTATTATGGGCAATGTGCCAATTCATGCCCTCCTTCTAGCGCCATTTGTTGAAACCTTGGATGTGCTGGAAGTATCCCAGGAAACAACTTAAGGGAGATAGCCCAGCCGAAGGATTCAAATAATCATACGCAAGGATTACCCTATCCTCAAGCTGTTTGGTATAACTAACTCGAACGGGTTTTACGGCTCCGTTAACCGCTAAGCGATGGATTCTCCTCAAAGAGGAGATTTTGAATCATGATTGAAACTAGATCCTAAATGCAAACCTAAACTAACGTGTAATTTATTAAATGTTATTGTGATAACCAGTTCATTTCAATCTTCCAATCTATGATAAATGATAAAAACAATTATCTAATAAAACTAATAGAATGAAAACAAAAATACATTTTTTCATAAACTGATTATTGAAAAGGGAAAAATATTAATTTTAATTATTATTCAATTGATTATCAAGCTGACAAATCAAATTCATATCAATTGGAATGTCATAAAACATTGGAGGTTATGCAATGATCAAAACTCAGGACAAATCAAGAATTATGCTCATCACAGATTGAAAATGATTCATGTTGCAATTGAAAGTAACTTATGAGATCTAAACATAGGTAACAAAAGGTGAATATCAGATGAAAATCAACATATTTTGAAAATAAATTGCAGGAAACAAACCAAATTCAATTTATTAAATGAATTGATGAAAACCTTACAGAAGATCTATAGATCTAATGAACTAGCTTGTTGAAAAATCAGAGTACCATCCACTGATCCGAATAACAAATCGTATGCATAAAAATGCATAACAATTTTATATTACAGAGAAAGAAATAAATTCGTCTCTCTTGAGATCCCCCCCCTCTTAGAGCATGATATATAGGTATTTATACAAAATAAATAACAGGAGAAGATAAAACAGTTTCCCCAATTGTTGAGCTAACTAGTTGAGTTATTCCATTTAGCAAATTCGTCCATGAGAAAAATATCAGAAATTTCATTTTGAAAAACTAGTGGGATCTCCCAAATGAAGAACTTTCTGAGAATTCTTCTCATTGGTAATCTAATAGGCATATCCTACACAAAACCTGCGTCTCGGATTTTCCAGATTCATCTTCATCACTCCAGAAATCACATCCAAAGACCACTGCTTTTCAGTTGGCACGTTTTGACCGTTCCAAATTTGGGATGTAAATTCTTCAGTTTGTCTCCTCTAAATCCAAATCTACACTTGTACAATTCAAAAGAGAAATTAACATATCATTCCAAATCTAATGAAAGAAATCCAAATTTAAAAAATCCATTTGCAAACCAAAATATAACAAATCTGATCCAAATCCAAAATCGACTGTTCAGATAGATTTTCAGGGTGGTTAACCTATTCAATTGGAAAAAAAAATCTTCCCAAATCATTTATCATCCTTCCAGCTTTCCAACCAACTATCTCGGGCTTGATTTGGATTTATAAATCTCAAGATATTGCTCCTGGAAGTTAAGGCTCAGTAGCCATTGATTTAATTGTTGGGTGAATTGTGGCCATTGATTTTTGATCTAACTGTTAAATCCATTATCTCATACTAATTATTTTCCAAAAGAATAAAATCAAAATAAAATACAAAATCAATATTCCCAAAATATCGGAAATCAAATGTCGAGGAGGAAACTTAGAATTTGAAAAATACATTTAAACAAATCAAAATCCTAAGTAAAAAATGAAATTACCAAAATTTACGGACCTGAAATTAAATAATAACATAGCATAAGAGAAACTTGGGGTCTGAAAAATCCGGTTGCGAAATGCAGAAATGAAAAAAATGAAAATTTGAAAAAGTGACTTTCGCAATCCGCAATCCCCATTTTCTAAAATTGCGGAAATTCCAAAATTGTGGAAATTGGAAATAAAAATTTGAAAAATGACCATTTTATTTTCCCTTCCGGGAATATATATATATATTTTTAAATGAGAAAATTTTTACTTTCTGCAAGGGTTGCGGAAACATCAAAATCTAACAATTAAAATTAAAGGTTCCGCATTCAAGATTGTGGATTGCGGAAATGTTAATTAAAATTAAAGGTTCTGCATTCCGCAAAAATGCAATAAAAAATGATCTAGAAGCTTGAAAAAATGCAAATTTTTGAATATTGAGAAGTAGATTAAAGTAAAATAAGAATGGAGAAAAGATTAAACATCTAGAAATATAAACAAAGTGAAAAATAATAATTTTGGAATACAACGTTAAAATACAAAACCTATAAGTAAAAATCAAAATCATTTACAAGTTAATTCTTAAGAAAATAAATGTTGGGAACAAGTTACGTATATAGGAAAATAATCACTCATAAAATATAGGAGAGTTAACAAGTCCCATAAATAAGTTTCTAACATAATCATTTTCCAAGAATAGAATACTAAGAAAAGAATAATAATATTTCATTTTGCACCATAATAAAAGAAAATCATTTTAAATTGCAAAATGGAAAAATATAAATTGTATTTTCAAGATCAAATTAACTTATTGAGAAGGAAAAACTTATCCATGATCAAACTAACTTTACATTCGTGAATATTCAACTTTAATCCCACTAATTCTCAAATAATCATAAAACAAAAACTCATGGAAATTAGAGAAATTAGAACTCAATAAAACATGCGTGTTTTTTTTATAATTTTCATAAAATCAAATTGTGTATAAATATATGGATTTAATAAAATACACAAAGTAATTTAATGAAATCCAAATCATGACCATGAATATTTAAAATATTTAAATAAGCTTAAATTAAACATTAAATATTAAACTAATATAAGCAAACAAACCCAAAGACTAAGATTATTTACAATATTTATATTATGATTCTAGGCATGCAAAAGTGATAATAAAACTCCATCAAGCTCAAATATCACACTAATGCAATATCTAAACTCATAAGATCAATCAAAATCCTAGAATGAAGCTAATAACCAGCCATCATCTCAAATAATCAGTTTATGCAAATCTAGGTGGGGAATGTGAAGGACAACATGGTAGGTTAACCACCAAGATCTTGGAACCAAATCAAATGAATAAAAAAACAAATATAAGCTTGAGATTAGTAAAAATTGACATAATCCAAATAATACTAGAGATCTAGGAAAATAATCAAGTCAATGGCGAAATATAAAAATGGAAATCCAAACAAATAAGAAATAAAAGTGGGGCTCCCATTTTTATTGATAAAAATTCAATCTGTTGTGCCTACAACAGTCCAGAAGTAATCTTTCTTTAAATGTCTGCCAGACTTTGGAGCATGGTTGCATTCAAATAGTTCTACTCTTCTTGAGCTCTAAGTAGTCTCTTTTTGTCTGCTCTATAACTCCGCAGATCCACCCTTAGGCTCCTCATGGTCTCTACAATGTTTGGGGGAGTCACTTGGTTTCTCCTACCATTGGATTCAGTCTCTTCATTCTCAATTTGTATATAATCTCCCATTGCATCTGCCTCAACTTCATAAGGATCATGTGCATCATCCATGATGATGACCTTCTTGACCAAACCAAGATCGAAGGTTTCTCAACTGCATTTTACTCACTGTTGACCCTTAATAGTCATTGATATAGTTCTAAATTTGCAAAAGTGTTGATATAAACACATTTGTTAGATTTATTACAGAATAAAATTCAATTTTCATGTATTATGGAAAATATCCATATTGACATTTTTTGTCAATTATGGCTACAAGCACTTTTTGGTCAAACTATAGAAGCATATGAATCATCAATTTATAATTGGTCTCTATAAAATTGTTCCCCCTTGGATAAGCTTTCCAACGACTATAAGCCTGTTCAATTCTAAACATTGAACGCAAAATTACAGTCCTTCAAAATTGTCAATTTAGTCCAAATTCTGCACTTTTTTTGTAGCTGCATTCAACTCCAGAGGCCAAATTATGACACCTGTAAAAGATAACCTATGGAGAACTAAGAAAAATTACTTATTGGATTAGATAATAGATGTGATTAGGATTAATCAACAATTCTCATTTTTCCGATCGAATGCTCCAACAACCTGTTATAAACTTTTGGAATTGACTACATTGTATTTTTCCACTTCTGCCAGACTTAGAAAATTTTGCAGTCTTGTAAAATCCCACGGGGGCTTCACTAGAAGGCAATATAATATCACGTTCATTCATATTACGGTATTAAATATTCATGAAAACCTAAAAATTGTATTGCTTATATATTAAGGGGCAAAGTTTTTTTTTTTTAATTTAATGTAACAATACAAAAATGCTTTGGGGTCTTTTTTATATGCGTAGGCTGACAAATATCCACCAAATGGAGATGGTGGGATCATGGTCAGATGAGAAATTGGGTTGAGGCAAGGCTCGGGCTTACCAGTACGCAGAGAAATTGCGTCTTGAGGCATTCTTGAGGCCAAGGGTTTCGTGGTGAAGCGGGTTTCCAGTCGATCATAGTCGAGAGACAGTGGTCATTGACAACCAATTGTTACCAATAGCACTCAACCAGTTGTTACCAATAGCCCTGGGAGGCTCTAAGCCTCCAGGGCCTGTTATAGGCCCTCGATAGGCCTTGGGAGCTTGAATACCCAACCACTCGTGCCTATTATAGGCCTTGGGAGGTTTAGTCAGCCTCCTAGAGCTTGTTATAGGCCCTGGGGGCTTGGATACCTAGCCCACAATAGGTTTAGTCAGCGATTGGGGAACTGCAACTGTGAGGCACCTGCAACAATTAATTAATACGAATATGCAAAATAGCAGAAATGACAGAACTCATAATCACTTTTATATTGATCACAGGCCATTTCGAGGGGGCAACCTCCTATGAGCAAGCTCAATACAAATAACTTCACGGTGCCTTCATAGGTCTCAACACACACTTATTTACTAATTCTAGGCGCCAATACTATGGGTCGAAACCATGGGCCATTACAAACTATGGATCAACAATACTACGGGCGACTTACAAAGCATATGCGCCAACAACAATAACACAAACTATTGATCAACAAATACTACGGGACGACTTACAAAGCAATGCATCCACAACAACATACTAACAAAGTAAAGACATGGGTTCCTAACAGCAACATGCAATCTAAATGTTGTACTATGTGCATTGTCTCTAGTGACATACAAGAAGTGATCTCCTATCTCTTCATTAGACCATTAGATGTTGGAAATCATAATGATATGTGGTTGAGTAATTGCATTGTGGGTGAAGTAATGTGCATCCACAATATACATCGAAAGAAGCAAGGTGCATTGTAGAATGCATGTGGGGTCATAAGAGGGGTATCATATCAATATAATAGGTGGAAATATAAAGGGGTATAAAAAAATGTTAATGAAAAAATTGATACATACAATATCTAGTGAAAATAGGAGTTTTTTTAAATTGGGAAGGCATATTGGAATGGGGTTAAAAAAAATGATTTTGGAAGGTATTTTCCAATATTTAGTGAAATTAGGGGTATTTTTTCATATGCCACGAACGAACGTGCTATGATAGTGGTTTATGGAGTGAAGCCCCCGTGTAAAATCCACCCTCATAGTCGAAAATGTGACCAAATTTTGCTGCTCCAATTCCTGCTGCTAAAATCCAGATTCAACCTTGTTGATTAAAAATAAAATAAAATGGGGGTCAAGGGGACTTTCCCGTTGTGGCCACCGCCACTGTAGGGTGAGTTGAGGGCAATGTCCTCTTTTTTTTGTAAATAGTTCAATTTTGCGCAATCCGTCGCATAAGAAAATATGATTTTTTTCGACGTGAACTGAAACGTCTAATGTAGCAAGGTTCTGACATGAACTAAAACGTCCTTGTCGAGGTGTCAAACAAGCCTACCTGTCACCTTGTGACATGGCCATGTCGCCTTCCGCCCACTACCAGGCCACCACACCACCCTACTACTCAACCTTGGGCACCAGTGGTTTCCCTTTTACCATAAGTGGTAACTCACCCCCACGAAGCAGTTTTGGAAAATTACTCTTGGGGATGCGCGATCAATCAAAATAGGCCATGTGTCCTAGGCGTTTTTCGACATAATGTGCGCATCACCTCAAATTAACCATTAGTCACTTTATCAGTGCGCAATCATTATGCGCCGTCGATCTCCCATAAGATCTGACGGTCAAATCTCTTTCCATCCACTATTAACTACCGCGCATGTTCCCAAGATTCTCTAAGTCATGATCGTCGATATTCCCTTCCATCGAATGGTCAGAGATTCTCCTTCCCTCTATTAATCTCCAAGCATATTACTAATGCGCTATCAACCACAACAGTTGATCTTCCTTATCATTCAATGTTTAGATCTTCATCCACCCTTGGAATTCATCCTGGGCACCCTTTTTCTCATGGATCTGATGTGGCAAGTCCACATCATACCTATGTCTCACGTGGATCTTCCACGTCACCCATCCATGTGGCATGGGCGGGGCCCATGTACAATTTCACAAAATTTTAAAATCTTGGGATTTACATGAAATTTTACTTTGGGAATAACATTTATTACAAAATTGACTTTGGCCCTTATCTGTCACTTAATGGAACCCGACATTAACATGATTTTTTCGTCTGCAACCTCATATTTTTTCTTGTAACTTCACATTCCCGGCCCATACAGCTCTGATATTGCAACCAAAAGCTTTGATACGACTCTGTAACGTCCCCATACCTCAATCCATCTAGCAGGGGAGGACATTAGCTAAATCGGGGCCTCAAAATCCCCCCCCATAGCCATAATTATGAATTCATACAACTAAATGCATGCGCAGAAATGTAAATAAAAAACACACATTGGAAATAAAATTGATCCACACACACATAACATGCAATTTCAAGCACAATTGTCACAAGCATATAAATAAAAATCATTGCACATCAAATACATATGAATACTGATCTTAAACAAATAATATCCAAAAAATTGCCTGTGTAAGAGTGATTTCCACCTAGCCATAGGCAATCTATCCAGCATATAATATTTATACTGAGAGGCCAGCCCCAAGCAAGGCTATGAAGCAACCAAGGTGAAGGAAACACCTACAAAATTCTATCTCTTATCCTACAACCCACTCTGCTCTTTATGCTTAGCCAAAATCTCAACCAGAGCACTATAGGGGTCTCACTAAGCCATCACAACCATGGCACTACGTCCCAACTTCCCCACACAACACAAGGAAGGAATTTCCATTCACTGATCCACAATTCCCTAAGGAAATCCATGTTAAAATCAGTTCACATCCAAGAACTATTCAAGAAATTACACTCTCTCATAAGAAAAATCTCACACAACTAGTCAAAGACACAAAAATTATGCACAAGAGTAGATTTCTCTATTAACTTCTCATGATAAAAATACATCATCCAACCATATGAAATTAATAGGTTGTTGTTAAATAACATTACATCAGTAATTCGAATGGCTAAAGATGCCAAAAGAATCATCTCTCCATCAGACTTTCTAAAAATGCCCATCCCCCCTAGGTGGCAAGTTGACTTTCCAAATCATCCGAAAAGCTGACGAATTGCCTAATTTGTGATCTGAAGGTGAAGTATGGACAAAAAAAATTCTGAATACGAAGTTTGGAAGGAAAAATCATTAAGGAAAGTCTTGGGTGCAAAAAACAATTTCCTAGGTAAACTAGCTTTTCCCCCATAGGGAAAAAGTAGTAAAAAAGGTCTAAAACTCTGAAATGTGCCTTTCCTTCTAAATATTATCCAAAATCAGTTAGGAAAGCACCCAAGTGGCCTAGATGGCTTGTGGTTCACACCTTGGATGTATTATTATCCTCCCATGTTGCCTTGTGGCCCACACAAGGCAATTTCTTAGTATATTACATAGAATTAACCATAAAGGATTAATTAATGCATCTAATGTAAATAAATGACATAGTAGGAAGACTTAAATATTACAACACTCCCTCTTAACTCTAACTTAAATGATCTAAATATCAGAAAATGAAATACTAAGGGCCCAGTAACAAGACTTGGTCACCCTGTACAATACTGTCGATCCACAGAAACAAGGATAGAAGGAAAACCTCATGAGAAAAAACCTCCCCTCAAAACATGGACATATCAAAATTGAAAGGTTGCTGATCAACCCTTCACTCCACCACATGTTCAACCATCCCAAGCAGTGATCTAAGATAGCTGAATGTCTTCTCTGTGAAAGCCTTGGTGAATATATCTGCAGTTTGCTCACCTGTGGGGCAATACTGCAAATCGATGATCTGATCATGCACTAGGCCTCTGATGTAGTGCATATGAATCTCTATGTGCTTGGTTCTCTGCCTCTATACTAGATCACATGAAACTCTAATGGCATTCTAGTTGCCACAATAAATGACAGTAGGAGCACTAAAAGAAATCTCAAACTCAGACAAAATCCCCTGCAACCAAACACACTATGTAGCAACATTCACTACTCCTCTGTACTCTGTCTCTGCTGAAGATAGTGCTACAGAATTATGTTTCTTGCTGGACCAGCAAATAGGGCCACCTCCAAGCATAAATATGTCATGTCCCCAATTTTGGCTCATCTAGTACCATAGGTGAAAGGGGACAAGATCAACCCCTAAGGGAATTAAATTAGATTAATTATATTTGCTTAGAATTAATTTTAGCGTAAGTCTCACAAATTGACAAATTTATTTATTAAAGGTAATTTTGATAAATAAAACTAATGGATAATGAGCAAATGGGCCAAGAGGGAACACAGGTGGAAGATGTTGCAAAAAATGTAGGGGGTATTTTTGGAGGCAATTACACCACGAGAATTAATTAATTATTAATTAATTGATTAAATGCTAAAGTTGGTATTAATTCTGAGTTGTATTATCTTTTATTAATATTTTATTTGTTATGCTGAATAAATGGAGAAATTGGCTCACCAATTCGAATTAGTGGATAAGGTTGGAGGAATTACTTGGAGTAGAAATCAAGTAAGCACTAGAGTCCAAAAATGTTGCCAAAAATGAGAAAAGAGGAATATTTCAAGAAAAGCAGGAAAATATTGTTGGCAGGCGGTTTGATGAGGAAAGATCGCGGTACTGCTAATGCCGCAACATGTTGGAGGAAGGCGCGAAAGGAGTATCTTGGGCTAAAGGATACTGCACTTGGCAGGTTTTGGGTCACTTGGACCATGTATTTTGTAATATTGAGTCAAGTATACCGCAATTGGAGGGTTTTTGGTCATATATGTTGTAGTATCGAGTCATTGTACCGCAGTACGCGGGTTTTTGGGTCATTAGACCAAGCCAGTTACTAGATTGTCCATAGTGTTAGTTAGGAACGTGGACAAGTATTGTAATCGGTTGAAGCCTATAAATAGAGGAGAATTGTAAGTGTTAGAGAGGAGATAGTCATGGATAGAGATAAGTGCTGTATGTGGAGATTGACAAAGATAATGCGGATGTTGCATAGAGATTCATGTACTGCTTTTGGTTTGCAAGGTAATATAAGGATGATGATTTGGTGCAATCTATGTGTAATGTTGCTCGATGTCTATGTTATTGCTTATTGTTAATGCAGTTATCTTTTTTTTGTTGCTCTAATGTGAATGCTGCAATAATGCATTATCTGTCTATGTGAAAATGCTGCGATTGAAGTAATATGCTATCTCTGTTTCTGGTAATGTTAAATGCTACTGTGTGCTATAACTTCATGGTGAATATTTGGAATTGATATTAGTATGATAGTGCCGCAACTTTCCTCCTCCCTCAGTGGAAACATGGTTCCGTCTGCTCTTCCTGGATGCCTCGAGTGAGACCTCATCCGCTCTGCGGGTGTTGCTGGGTGGGCTCAAACCTACCCGGGATGGTGCCCAGGGAGACTGTGGTGTGTGTCGACAGTCGGTGGACCCCTGTCGACTGTGCGGTCGCGACTTGGTCAACAAATGGTTCCGTTGCCAGGACCATGCGTAGAGTAAGAGAAGGCCATGTTGTGGCACCCGACGAAGCCGGAGATATAGAGTTGGTTTGATCAGAGACTGCAGGAATTTGTTGAAAAGGAAAGTCGAAACACGCAACTAACAGTAGATCACTAGTTGGGAAGATATATTCACGACGGTCCGCACAAGTGGTTCTTCTCTGAGTTCCCAGTTGTTCTGTATGAGTGGTTGTCAAAGATGACCTTCTAGAAGAGAAATTTCCAAGGTGGTGAACCGACGACTTGGACCCCGGAGTTGATCCAGGAGCTGCAGGAAGTCGATAATAAGGCATCGCAGGATCTCGAAGTTTGGCTTGATAGCATTTTGGAAGAATATATCACTGAATTTGCGGTCAACATGAAGAAATCCTATAGTGAACCTGAAAGATACTTCTTTGACGGACCGAGGGGAAGGTTTTTGCTGTCGCTCCAACTATCGATTAAGATGCTAATCTGCAAGAAAGGTATATTGAAGATGCACCTTGATCAGTAAACAGCCTGGTCGGCAGAGGCCATGGGTATCATGACTGTGGAGGGGTGGTCGTAGGAATAGTAAAGGGGTAGATGGGTGCATACCATGAGGAGACTATGAGCGAAGCTGAGGAAGAGAGTGGACTTATGAGGGGAGGAGCAAGGTTCAAACAGGAAAAGAGGCAGAGGATAGGAGAAGGTCCTGCTGCGATTGGACTGTAAGACTGTGAAGGAAGGCCACACGAGACGAAGCAACCTCACAGTCCTAATAGGGACAACCAGGCTACGCCCAGGATAGAGGCAGGACCAAACACCGGCACAAACATACCCACCCCTCCGCTCACTAACTCTCAACCAGCAAGAAATAATACTTCGACACTGCCAAGTTCATCAATACCGTAGAAGTCAAGTGGTAGTAATGCAGCGACAGGAGGAAGGAAGCCCAAGATGGTGGGTGATGATGCTAAGCTACTGTTGTTCCATGGCAGTGCGACAGACAACCCAGAGTAGTATTGGTTTTTGTGTGAAGCGGTCTGGACTATGAAACAGATCACTGGTGACGATGTTAAGAAAGGACAGTTGGCCACGACCCTGCGAGGTCATGAGTTAGATTGGTTCATGAAATTTGTCTTAGTCCCTACGGGGGCCCCAGATAAGTCATTGAATGAGAATCGGGGTGGGTTGATTGCTGAATTTAGACGGCCTAAGTCGGAGGCCCAGTATATTACTGAATTAAAGGAAATTAAGTAGTATCCCAATGAGACGGTATGGGATTTCGACCAACGATTCAAGACACTGATGGCAAAGGTCAGTTTTGATATGAGTGCTATCCAACATAAAGAATGGTTCATTGCAGCACTGTTACCCCATATTCGACTGCCATTGATGCAGCAAAACATATCGACACCTAGCGAAGCTCTAGAGATTGCAATGCGACTGGAGGAGTCGCCAATTGGAGATAATGCAGCCGGGATGTCATAGATTCAGACGTAGCTTGCCAACCTGACTATACAGTTGCAAGATTTAAAGAAGAACAAGGAACAACGCTATGAGGTAAGGTGTATGCGATGTCGACGAGAGGGACATACGAAAGATGATTGCCCAGATTTTCGTAATTACTTGGTCTCCGGTACGCCTAATCCATTGAATGGCGGCAATATGCCGTGGTGTCACGTTTGTTTGGTATTTGGGCACGGTCATGATAGTTTCCCATATATGCAGAAAATGGTGACAACCCCACGAAATCTCTACTGCACATTTTGTAAATCAGTGGGTCATGACGACAAGGATTGCTGGGCATATGGATTGCTACAAGAAAGGATGTGCAATGCATTCTACGTCAAGGACGATCAATGTATGGTGCAATAACCATAGATAGATCAGACAATACCACAACAGCAGATGCAGTTTGTACCGCAGTAGCAACAACCACAGTAGTTCATACCGCAATATACACCGGTGAACCCCCCGCAGCCTCAGTATGTGCAACCATTGTAGTAAGCACCACAAGGGCAAGGGATGCCGCTAGTACCCGTGTAGCAGCAATTTAACCAACCTCAGTATTAGCAGCAGGGCGGCTATCGAGGAGGCTACAGGGGCAGACGTGGTGGTGGATTTGGTCATGGAGGAGGAGGCTGAGGTGGTCGTGGACCTATTCAATCTTACCACTGTGCGGTATGGGGACATTATCAGTGCGACTGCCCACTGCTACAGAATCAGTGTACATTTTGTTTCGGTAATGATCATATAGTCGAGAAATTTACACAATTGATTGCAAGATGGTAGGATGGGAACACTCCGCAGCTACAAAACCCGGTACAGCAACCGGTACAGAACCTGGTGCAGCAACCAGTACAAAACTAGCCCCCATGACCACCACCGAACACTAATTCGAATGTAACTCAACTAGGGAATCTACAGCAGAACCAGACACAGGGTGCTAATATTGCGACTATTTCTGCAGAACTGCGACCACAAGATGCATCGGTGGCTATTGTCACTCATGGAGTTAAGACGACTGGGGAAGATGGATCGCGACCACTTGTTCACTTGGATGGTTAGAAGACGATAAATTTTGACATTGATGCAGAGTGGGAGACATTCATGGAGGCACATTGCACTTTGGAGAAAGATCACGGTAAGGCTGTTGTTTACGATATGCTACCTATCTTTGATGCTATGTCAGATGCCGATCGACCACCACCAGGAATACTGCAGAAGTTCCTTGAAAGCTGTCTGTAATTGGCACGAGACCCGGCTGCCCTGGTTGAGATTGAAGGATGGTTGTAGCGATTTCTGAAAGGATGACAGGAGTCAGCAGTAAACTCCTTATAGCGATGGAAGACTGGAAAGGAAATGTGAATGAACATTCAGATCAGAGACTACGATGTTGATTCAGTTATTCTTGATCTTGGTTCGAATGTTAACATCTTAACCAAGCAGGCATGGAAGAAGATGGGGAGTCCCCCATTGAGCTGGTCTCTTGTGCAGCTCCTGTTGGCTAACCATGTGAAAGTTACACCGATTGGGCAGGTCCCGCGGCTCACGATTTATATTAAGGGCATGAAGACTTATGCTTATTTTGACGTCCTTGAAGTAGTTGATGGAGGAAGCTCCTATCCTGTGCTATTGGGGATAGGATGGGATAATGATAGTGGAGCTGTAATCAACTTCAAGAAGCCCATGGTATCTTTTGAGAATCACAATTTTCAAGTCATCGCTCCGTTGGATCCAGCTGAAGGACGCCGATATGTTGAGCCTGTCAAAGATGCCGATCACACTGGCTGGGATCATGCATTTAATATTTCTGAGGACTACATTCATCCCACGATCCACGATGAGATGGAGTGGCACAACAAGAGTTCTGCGTCTTCCGACTATGATGATGCATTAGAGCACTGGCAGAACCGGATGCATGAAGTACCATTTCACAAATGTGGCTTAGTTACGCAATCCTTATGTCGGGTTGTGACAGAAACGGTCACACTGCCTGTCTATGATGGGTTTCCTGACCTCACTAATGTTTTGACAGATTTGAAGAACGGGTTTCAGAACCCCAGTGATTGCTGGCCTTGGAGGAAGCACTGAAGGCTGCTTCAGCATGCTGGTGGGCGACACATAAGAAATTCATTAAAGATTGGTCACAGTGTCGAAGGTTGATGATTGTTCGATTTGGTAATACTGAGGTGTATCACACTGGAAAGTATGATGGTCGCACTGATCCCAGTGATCATGTGATGGAGTGCCAACGATTGTGGGTAGCGCAACCCAGAGATGAGTGGGTTTATGCTTTTGTCCATACTTTAGAGGAGATACCGTGCTCATGGTACACTGCAGTTGAGTTGCGGCGTGACATTACAACATGGGGGGAGTTGATGATCTCTTTCACTCATACCTTCACGTTTGTGGATGCCAACCCCGATGTCCATAACACCCTGTAACTCATCCATGATGTGATATTTCATGTTGTTCCGGTGACTTGCCGTATTGATCCACACACCCACAGTCAGATGCAGTCTCTCATGGAGTGCTTCAATGTCAGTGGAGGGCCAGAGGACAATGATGATCCCTGGAATATCAATATTCCTGAATTTGAAGGAAGTTGAGATGTGGTACCACCAGTTACGCCAAGTAATCCGTTCAATCAGCCGTTGCAGCTTTGCAAAACGAATATCGGCACTGAGGCTACTCCTTAGTTTGCTAATGTTGGGGATTATTGGGATGATGAGATGATGAGTAAAGTCATCGAGTTACTGCATGAATTTCAAGATGTGTTTCCCACAAATTTTTCTGAAATGAAGGGCATCCTGGGTGATTTAGGAGAGATGAGGATTCTATTGAAACCATATGCTAAGCCAGTCCGACAATGACCTTATCGGCTAAATCTTCGACATAAAGAAAAGGTCAAGGTGGAACTTGATTGTATGCTCGATGTTGGTATTATCGAACTTGTGGAAGAGTTAGAATGGATCAGTCCTATGGTGGTGCAGGACAAGAAAACAGGCTAAGTGCGTATTTGTGTCGATTTGCGGAAGTTGAACGAATCCTACTTGCATGACCCCTTTCCGACCTCGTTTACTGATGAAGTACTTGAAGGAGTGGGTGGCCAGGAGATGTACTCTTTCACTGATGGATTCTCTGGCTACCATTAGATTCGCATTGCCAAGGAAGATCCCAATAAGACAACTTTTGTTACTGAGTGGGGTTGCTTTCAGTACACGGTCATGCCATTTGGTTTCAAGAATGCACCTGCGATATTTACCTGGGTCGTTGTTGCCGTATTCAAAGATTTTATTCAGAAGTTTCTGCAGGTATATATGGATGATTGGACTGTTTATGGATTGATTCATGATCATTTGGCTAATCTATGGTTAATGCTTGAGCGCTGCCGATAGCACCAGATATCGCTGAACTTGAAGAAATGTATTTTTTGTGCTCCTTTTGGGATATTGATGGGTCATATTGTGTGTAAGCAAGGATTGTTGGTTGATCCAGCCAAGATTGCGCTTATTTTGGGGTTGCCACTGCCGACTACGGTTAGGCAGTTGCGCGCCACCTTGGGCCATACAGGATATTATCGCAAGTTTATCAGGGGTTATGCTGCGATTACGGCCTCTATGGAGAAGTTGTTGAAAAAGGATGCGGCATTCTAGTGGAACCCGGAATGCTAGGCTAGTTTTGAAATGCTCAAGGCGAAGATGGCGTTGGCACCGATCTTGGTCTTTCCTGACTGGAGTAAGGAATTCCATGTCCATGTTGATGCTTCATCGGTTGCTTTAGGGGTTGTATTGGCTCAGCCAAGAGAAGGCGACATTGATCATCCCATTGCTTTTTCCAGTCAGAAGCTATCCTCTGCAGAACGCAATTACACTACTACAGATTGAGAAGGTCTGGCCATGGTTTACGCGCTGTAGAAATTCAGGTATTATTTGTTAGGTGGCCATTTTAAAATGTTTACTGATCATTCTGCATTGAAATACTTGGTCAATAAGCATGTGTTGGGGGGGAAAGATCTGTCGGTGGCTACTGTTGTTTCAGGAGTTTGATTTTGAGGTTGTTGTAAATCCAGGGCAGTTGAATGTTGGACCAGATCATTTGTCACGGACTGAAACAGGGGAGGAACCGACTAATATCGACGATGGGTTGTCGGATGCCCAACTCTTTCATGTTGCTGCTGTTGATCACTACTTCGATGACATCCTTAAGTTTCTAGCGACCGACACTGCGCCCGATGACTTTACCACTGATCAGAAGAAGCAATTGGTCATCAAGGTTGCTGACTTTCAACTAATCATGGGAGAATTGTATAAATTGGGTGCTGATGAGATATTGCGCAGATGTGTCTTGCCACATGAGCAAGTGTAGATATTGGCTGAGGCACATGGCGGAGTTGCAGGAGGACATTATGGTGGTCAGGCGACTACCAGGAAAATACTACGTGCAGGTCTTTGGTGACCCACATTACATAATGATGCAACAGACTATGCACGGTCTTGTGATATTTGTCAATGAACTGGCAAACTGTCCAGACATGATGAGATGTCGTTACTACCTCAATTAACATTGCAACCATTCAAGAAATGGGTTGTGGATTTTGTGGGGCCGATTAATCCACCAAGGAAACGTATGGGTGCGCGATACATCATTACAACGATAAAGTATTTGACCCGATGGGTTGAGGCTGCGCCCATAGTTGATTGTTCCATAGCGACAGCCACTCAATTTTTGTTTGATCACATTATCACTCCTTTCGGCTACCCCAAGATATTGCTAAGTGATCAAGGCAGCCATTTTCTTAATTGCACTATCAGCGCATTAATGGAGGAATTGCAGATACAACATAAGAAGAGTACACCCTATCACCCACAGGAAAACGAGATGGTCGAGGTGTTTAATAAGGTATTGGAGCATGCATTGACAAAAGTGTGCAATGCAAACCATGACGACTGGGATCTGAAAGTTCCAGCGGTATTATGGGCCTATTGCACTACCTATAAAAGGTTGACTGGTCAGACACCTTTTAGGCTGGTATATGGGAAGGAAGCAATTATGCCGATGGAGTATATTGTCCCAAGTCTACGTATTGCGGCTATTACAAGTATGGATGATGTTACAGCATTAGATGAGCATCTAGCGCAATTGTTGGAGCTCGAAGAAGATCGATTTATTGTTGGATTTCATCAAGGAGTAGAGAAGGATCGCTAGAAGGCATGGCATGATCGCCACATTAAAAACAAGCAGTTTCAGCAAGGCGACTTGGTGCTATTGTACGACAGTAAGTTTATGAAAGATCCAAGCAAGTTGCAGATGCACTGGCTGGGTCCCTACTGCATCAATAATATTTCTTCGAGAGGAGCAGTTCAGTTGCAGCGATTGGATGGGAGGATGCTCCCCAAGTTGGTAAATGGTCACAGATTGAAGCCCTATCGCGCGGGATCGGAGCAATGCGATGTCTGAATCGCATTGGGTGAAAAAAAAAAAACATGAATGACTGATGATTGTTGCAGGTTGTTGGGTCGTAGATGGTGCACCAACAGAAGACGGTATGTGACCGCAAGGAGGCTTGTACCACAAGTCTGGGATAGTCAACGATATATGGCAGTGTGGCGGTCTGGTCAGATCAGTAATAAATGAAAAAAGGGGAAACAGTTAATTAATAGCGCGTTTGAATTATGGGCATTAATGGTAGACACAACCGCAGGAAGGACAAGATCATCGGTGGATTTCTCTCATTAATACAAGGATTTGGTTGAGTTAATGCATGATTCAGTCATGATTAGGGTGGCTTAAGGGAAATGCTATAAGTACGCCCTTGCATCGGTCGGACGACACGAAGGAATTTGTAAGCAGTGTGGTTGTGAACTGTTGTAGTGCTCTGAGCTACTTGCTACTGAGTATATACCAAGGAGTGTTGTGGTATGCCAGGTGAATTCGAGCCCATCGACATTAGTAGTGAAGTAGAATCCTCGTTTATTCCGGCTGTTGTTGAACGAGAAGGTACATCATCAACCACTATTGATCTTGGAGTTGAGGTCGCCAACATGCCGGTGGGTACATCAGCTGTTGCTAAGAAGCGCTGAGGAGATCAACCTTCTGAATCCCCGAAGAGTAAGAGGTTAACTCGATCTGCGGTGGTTGGCGAAGTTGCGGAGCACGTGGTACCGTCTAGTCGCATTGCGACTACATCTATCTAATGGCTGGGCCAGTCTGCTGCTAATATTCTTGGGTACATCCCTCCTGTTCGAACGGATGTCACCCCACGGAAGATCACCCCGAAGCCAAAATTCAGCGTGAAGATACCCGCACTCCAGGAAGGCTTGGAGTGCTCGGCAGATATTGGGCCAGTGTTGATGCACCTGCGTTACGATGACCATGACATGGTGGCCCACCCTACAATTGCCTCTGAACCCTATGTCAAAGAGACCCGCCATTTACCGGAACCAGTGATACATGAATGGGCACACGAATTGAGGCAGGCCGACCTATTAGGGCTAATTAACATGCCGCATTTTGGTCACTTGACGGAAGTTAATTCTTGTGCAAAGCAGCTCTTGTCGTGCTTCCATGGAGGTTCCCTACGGTTAGACAGAGAAGTCCCAATCACTGTTGACTTGATTTATAAGATTACCGGCTTGCCCAAGAATGGTGTTGATCCTGCAGACTTTCTTCAAGGAAAGGCCACTAAGAGGAAGCAGGCCCGTCAATTGGCATGAAAGTATGGCTTGGAATCGGATGGGCATGGGTATCGCACCAGTAGCTGCAACAATCAAGTGGTACTCACAGGTATTAAGATTCTGTGCTGCAAGGTGATTAGGGGAGGTCTCCCTAACCAGTGTAACTTGGGGATAGTTGCTTGTGCCGAGCAATGCGCAGAAGGCGTCCAGATGAATTGGTCCTTATATCTCTGAACCAACTCATGGAGGATGTTGCAGATGTCCAAGTAGGGAGAGGTGCCTTTTCATATAGTTGGTTGTTGCTGCTCATTGCTCTAGTCGCATGGAAATAACCTGATACATACCAAGGTATGGACTGCCCAGCTACTAAGGAACGACGTGGGGCTCGTTATCAGAATCTATGGGCTGTGCACGAGCTGGAGAGAACCCGGGAGTGCCAGGTACAGTTTTGGTTGTATTTAGAAATGCTTTGTGACACCGCAACTCAGCTCCCACGGATATCAGCAGACATCGTGGCATGCTTCACACCGGTCATGGAATTTGCAATACGACCGAGTGTCATACATATCCAGGCTCGCCGTGACATTAATCGACAATGGTTGCAGACAAAGTATAGAGTGACCACGGCAGATTTGGAGGCCATCGTGAACGAATGGCCGAAGGCATGGTAACAACCCATGAGCCCTACACAAATTGATGCTGGAGGCCCATCGGAGGGTCCTCTAGAGCCAGGATCACCTAAGGATCAGCAAAGTCATCATAGTTCCGACCAAGAGTCAAAGTGAATAGCAACTGAGGGCGATAGCAACCATGCTTTGGAGTAGAACAAGACAAAGCAATGCCACAAGCATGCCACGATCAGCGGGATGTCCTTACCACTTGAGGCGCAGTTGGGCCAGTTAGTCACAGCCCTTAACAATGCCGCCACGGTGGCCGCGGATAAAATGTCTATCAAAGTGGAGGAGGGATTCTCTACGCTCGTTGCCTGTATGGAGTCTTTAGGTAATGTAGTGTTAGAAACGGAACTGGGTAGTGTATCCAGACAGGAGACGGTGACGGTCCGCACCACACCCCGGGTAAGGAATGTCACCATTCCCCCGACTGTGATTGTTACCGACAACGAAGAGTTGCAAAATGTGCTGAAGTCAATCAACCAAGTGACTGTCAATGTTCATGCAGTATCGGAAATAACCCTGATGACCATGCAGAAGCGCTCCTCCCAGGAAATGGCGAATAGAATATATGAAATTAGTAAGAGTTTTCAACAAGTGCAGGAAAAAGAGGCAACTGTGACCGCTGAGAAAGAGGAGATGACAAACAAAGTTGTTGAAGCACAAAAAGTAGTAGATGATCTTGAAGCCAGCCTTAAGTAGGAGAGGGCCGAGACCAGTCGCACCATTGAGGAACTCAAAAAGGAACAAGAGTTCCTTTTTGCGGAAAAGGCTCGCATGTGGGATGATATTGCTCAGATTGATCAAGTGATTGTAGAAGCTTATCAACATGTCCCAGAGCCTACTGACGAGATAGACGTGCTTCACCGAGTGCAACGATTGGGGGCTGCCATATTTCAGTTGAAACAGGAGAACGACTGGCTGATGGCTCAGTTGAAACCAAGTACACCTCAGGCCGAAGTGGATGAACGACGAAGGGCAATTGACGAAGTTACTTCCCAGATGGAGGAGCTGGAGATGAAGGCAACCAGACTCACTGCCAAAACAGTAGATTTTTGGGGCCGCATCATTCATGATGACCAAATCGAGCAGCTCACTAAGATCCGGCAGGAAATAGAGGGCCATGTGGCGACACTGAAGGCTACCATGCAAACTTTGCCTCCGATGGAGCAAGTTGCTAAGTCACGTGAGCTAAAGGAATTACAACAGCGGGTTACCAAGGCAAAGGAACACCAGAAGGTATGTGCAGCCCAGTTGGAAGAATTCCAGGACACTGGCAGGAAACTGATGATAGAGGCAAGCAAAGCACTCCCATCCGTACAACGGTATCGAAAACAAGTCATGAACAAGCTTGTCGATCACCCGTCACCCGACGATGTGGTTAGCAGTCAGGCGGTAGCTCAGGAGACTCAGGAGCTGGTGAGGAACATCGAACATCCATATGCAGAATTCAAGGTAAGGACCGCAATGTGTACCCTATCCAGTAGTTGACGTGGCTCGAGGGCGAGCCACAAGATTGTGTTGGGGGCCTGTTGGCAGGCAGTTTGATGATGAAAGATCACGATACTGCTGATGCTGTGACACATTGGAGGAAGGCGCAAAAGGAGTATCTTGGTCCAAAGGATACCGCACTTGGCAAGTTTTGGGTCACTTGGACCATGTATTTTGTAATATTGAGTCAAGTATATCGCAGTTGGCGGGTTTTTGGTCATATATGTTGTAATATCGAGTCATTGTACCACGGTACACGGGTTTTTGGGTCATTAGACCAAGTCAGTTAGTAGATTGTCCATAGTGTTGGTTAGGAAAGTGGACAAGTATTGTAATCGGCAGAAGCCTATAAATAGAGGAGAATTGTAAGTGTTAGAGACGAGATAGTCATGGATAGAGATAAGTGCTGTATGCAAAGATTGACAGAGATAATGCGGATGTTGCATAGAGATTCATTTACTGCTTTTGGTTTTCAAAGTAATATAAGGATGATGATTTGGTGCAATCTATGTGTAATGTTGCTCGATTTCTATGTTATTGCTTATTGTTAATGCAGTTATCTATTTTCTGTTGCTATAATGTGAATGCTGCAATAATGCGTTATCTATCTATGTGAAAATGTTGCGATTGAAGTAATATGCGATCTATGTTTCTGGTAATGTTAAATGTTGCGGTGTGCTAGAACTTCATGGTGAATATTTGGAATTGCTGTTAGTATCATAGTGCCGCAACTTGCCTCCTCCCTTGGTGGAAACATGGTTCCGTCTGCTCTTCCTAGACGCCTCGGGTGAGATCTCATCTGCTCTGCGGGTGTTGCTAGGTGGGATAAAACCTACTTGGGCCAGTGCCCAGGGAGACTGTGGTGTGTGTCGACAGTCGGTGGACCCCTGTTGACTGTGAGGTCACAACTTGGTCAACAAGTATGAAAAGCAGGAAAGTTTAGAAAAAAATGAAAGTCAAAAAAAGAGGAAAAAAGAAGGAAATCCAAAGCAAAGCAAGCAAACAAAGTATGTCCACTCATGGGTGACCTATTATCACAGGTCACCAAGATAAGTAACTTGCTCAATAGGTCAACAAGAATTCTATTTAAGAAGGTTTCCAACTTCATTCAAGAACTTTTGATCATTATTAGAATTTTGTGAATGAGAGCTCTGAGCCCTCTAGTTGAGTGATGTGCCTCAACAGTTATTCTTGGGAGATGTGCCCCAAGGTCCATATTATCCTGTGAGTGTTATGCAGGTCTAGAAACCATTATTATAGCCAGTAACATCCAGTTCAGATCAGCATTGCAGAATTAATGTCAGGTTGAAGAGGAGGCTACCAGTGTAGAAGAATTGCAACTAGTTTTGGAAGAGGATCATTAGCAGAAGAAGATAGTTATGTAGGAGCATGACCAAGACCTCCAGTGAGCTCCAGAAGTTGTTATAAGCATATATTAGAGGCTTCCATTTCCATATGTTGAATTCAGACCTGATCTCCCACTCCTCTCTCATTGCTCCATCTCACTTAGCCAAATTTAGAGGTGTTTCCCCTAGTGGAGACAACTAGTTGAAGGAGGGCGCACCAGTGAAGTCTATCAGCAGTAGGAGAAGCCAAATCAGACCTCTAATCTGTAGAGGCATTGATCATTACATCATAACAAAGCTACTTTAAAAAATTATTCTCTCTATTCATCTTCTCCACTAATGTAATTCAATTTATAGCCTCTGAGGCACTACGTTTTGAGAAAGAAGTCACTGAAATAAAAATAAGAGTTCTGCTATGTCCATTTCGATTTATTACTATTATTAATATTATATCATATCTGCATAACATATCATAACAGAGTAATCAGTTAATGGAAGTCATTTATCAAGTTAAATTCCAAGACTAGCTCATTGAGAGGTTTTTCTAGACTAGTTTTGCTGAATTTACTGTAGATTGCACTTAGAGCATTCATTTGACCTCCCTTATGTTGCAATAGGTCAATCATTCAATATAATTCACATATGAGTCCCTAATTCAAGAATTTGGAAGCCTTTAACCCCTGTTTGGGAAGCTAAGATAATTACTAGCTCAGCAATCCCAGGTGAGCTCTTGAACCCCAATTCTTCCAGAACTCCTCCAATTTTGTTCAAATACTTTGTGAAGAACCTGCAATAATTAATTAATGAAAACACATGAAATAGCAGAAATAACAGAACTCAGAACAACTTTTATATTGATCGCAGGCCACTTTGAGGGGGCAACCTCCTTTGAGCAAACTTAATACAAATAACTTCACGGTACCTTCATTGGTCTCAACAAAAACTTATATACTAAGTCTAGGAGCCAATACCATCGGTCAATACCATGTGTCAATACAAACCATGGGCCAATACAAAATATGGATCAACAATTACTATGGGATGACTTCAAAGCATATGCGTCCAATAACAATAATACAAACTATGGATCAACAAATACTACGGGACGACTTACAAAGCATATGCGTCCAACAACAATATACTAACAAATTAAATAGAAAGGTTGACATGGGTTCTTAACATCCCCTCTCCCTTAGAAAAAGCTTTATCCTCAAAGCTTTAGATGTGGAAATTGATGCAGAATCTGAAGGAGTTGTTCCCCTGTAGCATCCTCGGGTTGCATTCCGGGCCACTGATGCCTTGTGAGTTTCAGAGAGGGTTGCTTGGAAGGCTGTAGATGAAGAAGAACCATATCAGCTGCATGAAAAGTGCACTCAGAACAGTGCTGATTGGCTTGTTGTTTCAGTCGAATTCTTGCCATGTGAAGATTGTCCTGCAGAATGAGAAGAATCTGATCGCGGTTTTGAAGAACGGAGTCAATTGCCTGAAGTGGGGAGCTGCTGAGTGTGTATGGATGAAGAATTGGTGGTTCCTGTCCATAGACTGCTTCATATGATGTCCCTTTAGATGTGGTATTGTACCACTGGAGTGCTTCTAGGAAATCCATAGAAATAGTTGTCCAAATCTGTGTAGGGATGGGAAAGGGTTCGAGCAGTCCGGAAAGGAGTGTCGTTTCACCCTTGTTGTCCTGGAAAGTATCATAGTCATCCACCATCTATTGAATTGTCATTTTTAGTCCCTGCCAAAAGAAGTTACATTGTTCCTGGTCATACATTTTGAGGAACTCAGAGTGCCCTGCTAATGAAGAAGCATGGAGTGCATAGAAGAGAAAGCCCTATTGAACAGATTGCAACCAATTTGGAACAAGCAGAGAAATAGATGGAAGAGAAACTGGGTCATCAAATGTGCGAGAAGGAGCATCTGCCACCATATTGTCCTTACCCTTCTTGTAAGTGATCGCATAGGCATAACCCATGAGTTGGATAACCCATTCCAGGTGTGCTGGGGAGGATACCCATTGTTCCAGGAAATTTTCCAGACTCTAGAGATCAATCTTGATGCGGAAATAATTTCCTAATAGGTATGGTTGCCACTTCTGTACTGCATGCAAAATAGCCATCATTTCCTGCTGAGATGTAGATGCGACTAAATTCTTATCGGAAAGGTCTCTTGAAGGCGACAAGCCCACTGGTTCAGCAAGGACACCTACATATCTATAAAAGGAAGTAGGGGAGACCATTGATGGGTGCATCTGAATGGAATGGAGTTGAACGATGACACCATGTGAATTCTTCTTAAGGATCTTTTCCAGGTGATGTGAACTGATGATGCAGAGAGACCCTTGTTGTAAGCCCTTAAATTTGTGTTGTTTCCCATTGACTGAAAACTGCATCCAAAGTTCAGCAAAATCCCATAAGATGGGGCCAAGTGTGTGTAACCATTGAACACCCAAAACGACATCACATCCACCTAAGGACAAGGCAAACATGTCAGAGCGCAGGTTATAATCTTCCAGAGAGATACGCACATTGTGACACTTTCCCTCGCAAGGTAAGGTGCCCCCATTGGCAACTATGACTTCAAAGTTGGAGCAAGGATGGACAAAACAATCAGAATTTTTGGAGATCCGAGGGTCAATGAAGCTATGAGTGTTACCAGAATCAATGAGTATTGTAGGAGGAAGCTTCTTGAAGTAACCCCTAATCTGCATTGTTTGGGGGGTGGTGATGCCGGATAAAGCATGGAGAGATATCTCTAGGTGGTCTTCTGGAGATGGAAGGTCAATAGGAAACTCCTGAATGTCGACCTGATCATCCGGTGTATCTGGAGCCTCTTCACCAACTTCAGAGGCGGGCAAAGAATCCACATGCAAGAGATAGTTCTTTTGTTGAACACATCTATGTCCCCGAGTGAATTTTTCATCACAATTATAACAAATCCCTTTTTCTCTACGTGCCTACATATATGTTTCGGAAAAATGCTTGATAGGAGTTGGCCGAGGAGCTGGCCGGATGGGAGGTTGTTGAGAACCCATATTTCAGAAGGGAACAAAAGTGGGTTTGGAGCGCTGTTTGGCGGCAATCTTGTCTTCTGCCAACTTAGCCAACCCTAGGGCTTCCATAATTGTGTTGGGACAGAACATTTTGACCTCTGGGTGGATTTCATCCCTAAGACCACTGATAAAACAACTCTTGTAGAATTCATCAGACAATCCTTCTGTGTGGTTGGCTAGTTTCTCAAATTCTGTCTGATACTCTCTCACAGTGCTAATTTGACGAAGTTTAGTGAGTGCTCCGGTGAAGTCATCAAAAGCGCTAGGTCCAAATCGTTGCAAAAGGAGTTGGCAAAAATCTGTCCATTTTGGCTCATCATGAGCCTTGATGTACCAATGGTACCCTTGAAGGGCTTCCTGTTCCAAATGAAACGATGCAAGTGGAACTTTTTGGACATCAAAAGTATTATGCAGACTGAAATACTGTTCTGCACGATAGATCCATCCAGTCAGATCAGTACAATTAAAGTGAGGAAATTCAAGCTTCAGACCACGGAAAGCGCTGGAAGAAGAGAACCCATTGGTTGCAAAAGATTTTTGCTGCCGATTATTATACATGGCTGAATGTTGAAGATGGAGGCTAAGAAATTTTTCATCCAGATCTTGGAGTTTGGTTTGGATGGCTGCAAGTGCTTCCTCCATGGTTTTTGCTCCTGCGCAGGTGACAACCATAACCAGGAGTTTTTTTTTTTTGGAGGGAATGGATAGAAAAACACAAACAAAAGCTTATTTAGTAAAGGAAAATTTGGATTTGGGAAAAACTCGTATGGGTAATTAGAGTTTGAATAGGTTTTGGACACTTTTTGATGGGCAGGGAAGCAAAAAATGGGGATTTCAGAAGTGAGGTGAAAGAATGAGAAAATTTGTCAAAGAGGGACAAAAGCATAAATAGGGAAAGAACACGGTGGCAAAATTTGGAGGCAAGTGGTGAAAATTGAAGAAGTTATGGAAAACCCTAAAAATAGACACATGTGAGATTTATGGCTTTGACAAGTAGAATTTGGGATAGGGTCCTCACGAATGAAATATGTAGAATGGGATTGCAGGGGTATCCGGGAAGTTTCAAGAGAAACGGAGTTAAAACAAGCGAGATATGGAGAAAAAATGGAATTTTATACTTTTTTTTTCCAGTAATGGATCTGCAACGACGCGGAAGGGATCGAAAATAGATAGATCTGCAACGACGCTGAAGGGATCGACAACAGATGGATCTGAAACAATGCCAAATAGATAAAAAATGTTTGGATATGAAACGACTTTCAGAATATATCTGAAACGAATGGATCTGGAACGACTGTCAGAATGGATCTGAAATGGCTGGATCTGAAACAACTCAGAATGGATCTAAAACAACTCCGAATGGATCTAAAACAGCTCGGAATGGATCTGAAACGGCTCAGAATGGATCTGAAACGGTGCAGAAGTGATCGACAACAGTTCAGCTGAAAATAGATATGGACCCCAGGTATGTGCGGCTTCCTAACAGTTCAGGGTTTTCACTCAGCCACCAATACTATCTGACGGCTTATGTATTTTGGTAGTACCCCTCACTCCACGGCTCAGGTAAAACTGATAACCGCTTTGCCACAAACGACAGCTCTTGGTTTACCTCACGGGTGGGAACTAGTCAATAAGGTAGGGGTCGTTGCCCTTTTCGCTGGCAGGTCCTCTCAATGGGCTAGCTACTTTGGGGTTCCTATGGTACTCCTCACAATGAGTTTTAGGGCTTATGCCCGAGTACTTCCCACAGTTAAGCGGATAGGGATTATTCCTAGATCCGAACTTGCAACAGATGCGAAATTTTTTTTTGGCAGAAATTCCACCCAACAAGCCCAAGAAAGTGCTCTAATACCAGATGTGAAGAACCTGCAATAATTAATTAATGAAAACACACGAAATAGCAGAAATAACATAATTCAGAATCACTTTTATACTGATCGCAGGCCACTTGGAGGGGGTAACCTCCTTTGAGCAAGCTCAATACAAATAACTTCACAGTACCTTCATTGGTCTCAACACAAACTTATATACTAAGTCTAGGCGCCAATACCATGTGTCAATACAAACCATGGGCCAATACAAAATATGGATCAATAATTATTACGGGATGACTTACAAAGCATATGCATCTAACAACAATAATACAAACTATGGATCAACAGATACTACGGGATGACTTACAAAGCATATGCGTCCAACAACAATATACTGACAAAGTAAATAGAAGGGTTGACATGGGTTCTTAACATACTTTCCTGAACATCACCAACACTTATTTGACTAATATAACCTCTGCCATTAACTCCCAGTATCCCCACCTATCTAGTATGCATATGCCAGCTTCCAAGGAAGCCTCAAAGTAAGCATAGACTTGCTCTATGCTTAAAAGTGAATGGTTATGGTACATGGTGCATAGGACATATCTGATATGACATCCTGACCCGATACTTCACCTCAGTCCATACATTTTCCAGAATTGAATGTTCATCCTCCCATCCTCATATCTTGCCTCAGTCCCCATCACTTACTTCCTGCTCTGTTCGAAAAAATTGTCAAAAATTTAACTAGTGAATTTTATCAAAAATTTGGAGATAGAGATAATATCTTGGTTGAACCTTCCCAAGGATATTACAATGGTGTCAGAGCTATTTCCTCTACTCCTGTGGAAAGAAGACTCTTAATTTAATGAATTTTCAGTCATGTCAATGTTCAGTGAAGAAGAATCTTGCTCTGATGATGATTTTTATGAGCAATATGATGATGAATATGTTGAACCATATGAAGAGGAGGAGATGACCTATGTTGGAAGCTTCTATTTGCAGAAAGTTGAATATGATTGCCTCATTGAATAGATGTTTGAAGAGGACATAGGAAATGATCTACCTATGACTAATTGGGGTTATGGAAGAATACTGAATAGAGGAAACCCAAAGAAATCCTATGAGTACTTCATGGAGTACTTTGCTTTGAAGAAGGAGATCCAGAAGTCCCTAACCTTTAGAGACTATTGTGATTTGGAGATTCAGGGGTTGTTCAAAGACCCCTACAATAGTGATAGAAAAAAAAGGATTGCGCATATGGTTGATGGTGTGTGCAAAGAAGTCGATGCAATATTTTTACCCCTAGGAGTTGAGATGGAAGGGAGGAATAAAGATGTGTCCTCACAGCTAGGCAAAATCAAGGGAGGAAACCAAGAGACAACTAATTCTTCGGGTGGAGTAGAAGGAGGGAAAATTAAAGATGAAGTTGCAACCCTACATGTGGATCCATCCCAATCTCAGGGAAAAGGAATCAGAAAGGAAGTTTCATCAAGGCCATTGGCCGGACCAAGCATTATGAGACTGTTTGGTTTTCCTTCAAGAAGGAAGTCCAAAGGTTGTGATCTAAGCACCACACAAGATGGAGAGACATCAAGTTTCTTGGAAAGAAATGACCAAGAAGACCTTGTTGGTTCCCCATTACTCCAATAAGTCAATGAGGAAGGTCAATGCATAGTAGAAGATCCAGCAGTCAAACATTTGATAGTTGGTAATGTGAAAGGTAAAATCACCCCCGATCTTTTTGTGGCTGATCACAAATTAAGTGAAGAAGAAATGGGACAGATTGATGATGGTGAGACATCTTTCGAATCTGATCCAAAAGAGTAACATAATTCAGATTTACAGTCACCCCTTGAGCCTCACAAGGAAGTAGAAATTGAGCACATCTCAGTAGGGTGTGAAGCAGAGAAATGGGTGGATGAACAAGCCATCATAATTCCACCACATAAGGAGGAGAACATGACACATGGTGAGTTATTAATTTCTGATTTTTATGTGTCATTATGTCAATCTGATATGGTAGCCACTTCTAGTGAAAAGTTCAGAATGCTTGAGCCCCCTAATGATGAGGTTTAGAATTCCGGTGTAAAAATGAAAGCAGTGTGAAGGCTGAAACTTTGAGAGAAGATCTTCCTGGTGCACCAAGGATGAACGAGCACTTAAGTTGCAGCCCAAATTATGTTTTTGAGGACCTAAAAGATGAATATATTGCAGCAGCAGCATATGGATCAGATTTCAAAACGTCAAGTGCACTGCATGAAACTGATCCGGTGATGGAAAATGAAGAGGAGGAACATCTGCAAGAACCTCATCTTCTTGCAGGGTCATTGAAGATGGATGAACATAAGAGCCAAGAGGACCTGAAAATTCTCCATGACACTCATTCTTCAGTGTCAAAGTTGTGTTGGGAAGATGCTTTAATGGAAGACCAATCTTCCCTTGAAGCCATGGAGAATATCCAGAAAGCGATGTCCACAATCAAAGGTAATTTCTCACAATTGCTTTCAGATAAAAATTACATGTTTGAGCTTGTTGAGTTGTTGCGGGAAGAAAACCTGCATGATGAAGAAATTATTTGAATATATGAAGAAGAGAACTACAAGCTCAAAGGTGAGTTGTTGGCCACTCAAGATTCTTTGAGATACACTCAAAGTGCCCTCTTAGAATCACAAATGAAGATAGAACAATTCCAACAAGAGTGGCAAGAATTGAATGAATCCTCAATTTTTCCTGAGAGTCATACCTTTTGGGTAAATGACATAAAAAAGTCCCTGGAGGAACCTCATGAGTGGGTGGACCATGAGGAGCAGTCTATTCGGTATGTGCTTGAAGAAAGTGCAGAAAAAACAAATGAAAAAGAAGCATATGATTTTTTCCAGAATGAACCTGAGAGGTTCATTGAATAAAATCCCTCTTCCAAGAAAGAGGTAGATGAGTTCACCATAGATGGGTCAGCTAGAAATGGAGAGGATACATCCACAACTTCAGTGGATTAAATGTTCAGAATCATGGCTCGCCATCCTTCATTCCCCACTTCACATTTAGCCACAAATTTTGGGAATGAAAATTGGGTAAAAGGATTCTTCCTCTTGGTGTCACATGATGAGCAGGAGGATCTTATAATTGAGGCCTATGACATGTTACTTAACCCATAGAAATTGAGGCAGGCCATGCATGTGTGTGCAACCACTTTTGACAAGGAGGCATCAGATCTACGCTTACCTTCAATGTGTGGGTCAATTGATGGAGTTTTGCACCCTTGGATCAATGGTAGAGAGTTGAGCCATTGGATGAAAAGGGGAGCACCTGTAGAGTTCCATAGAGATAATGAGATATCTTTATTTGAGGAAGACAAACATATGGTTGAACACATTCCATATAGTTCAGCAAATAAAAGTGTTTGTCCTTCCATTGGTTGGATGGGTAGATGCATCACTGCAATGAAGACCTTGGAAGGTAAAAGGTTCTTTTATTTCTGCAATAAACTTTTTGTTATAACTTACATTGTCCTGACATGTAAGCAGCAACGAAGGTGTATTTTGCAGCCATTAGATGTCTACAGTGCACATGCAAAAGATATGCATTCTGATTTGCATGCTCTCAAGAAGTTCTATGTTTGGTGGAGAAGTCACACAACTATTCAGTTTTGCATTGGGAGTGGCACAATTCCAACATGGTGGATGGATCCTAGCATACCCTGGAGTGATAGTTTTTCACAAGTAACAGTGATAATGGATGGTATTCATCAGGGACCATGGGATCCAGGCATTCTTTGGAATGGCAAATTTCCAAAGGGGGCAGAAAAATTTGGGTCCTTACCGAGGGAGCAGTGGGATCCAGGAATTCTACTCAGTTTTCTTAACTGGGTTAAGATTTTTGCTCATGATTTAGTGCAGATAGAGTTTGCAGTGCAGTTTATTCTTCATGGTCATCTTGCATTTCTTTTATATCATTTGAAGGCCCCAAGTTTAATTTTCAGATTGTTCAGTGGATGGGGACAATTATAATCAGAGTGGTGCAGCAGAAGCTTGGTGGAATCCTAACATTGCTTGAGGACAGGCAATCTTGGGAAGGGAGGACTGTCATGTCCCTAATTTTGGCTCATCCAGTACCATAGGTGAAAGGGGACAAGATCAACCTCTAAGGGAATTAAATTGTATTAATTCTATTTTCTTAGAATTAATTTTAGCCTAAGTCTCACAAATTGGCAAATTTATTTATTAAAGGTAATTTTGATAAATAAAACTAATGGATAATGGGAAATTGGGCCAAGAGGGCACACAGGTGGAAGATGTTGCCAAAAATGTAGGGGGTATTTTTGGAGGCAATTATACCAGAGGAATTAATTAATTGATTAAATGCTAAAGTTGGAATTAGTTCTGAGTTGTATTATCTTTTATTAATATTTTATTTGTTATGCTGAATAAATGGAGAAATTGGCTCACCAATTTGAATTAGTGGATAAGTGTTGGCTCGGTTTTGCAACCAAGCTTAGTGCTATGGGCACCTACTAACTAGTAGTAGCAGTTTCAATAGAAATAAAAACAATAAACTAAATAAACAATACTTTTCATGGATCTAAGCAAGAATCTAAGCAAATAATTTAAATATTTCAAAAATCAAGAACAAGAAACATAAGAAATAATTTTTGTATTGAAAAGTGGGGGGCAAGCAAGTGCTTGCGATATTACCTCCAATGGTGAAGGTTGATGTTGAGCAACTCCCAAGATGAGTAGCTCCAAACTCCAATAGGTCTCTTTCTCCAAGGTTGCTCCAATGGCTAAAAGTGCTCAGGGGAGATTTCAGCAGCATAAGGATGAGATAATGGAAGGATGTGAAATGAGGAGCCCCTACCACCTTTTTATAGGTTTTGGTGGTGAGGAATACCATTTGTGGTTTTGTGGAAACCAATGGTATTGACCAACATAGTTTAGGTAATTTTCCCTCCTTTTTCCTTTTTTGAATAAAAATAATATTTTAATTCCCTTTTTAATATTTTTGGGAATTTGGACCCTTTTTGAGGGTTTTTTATGATTTTCTTGGAAAAATAATCTTTTTTAATGGAAAAAGGGGTGTACTAAGGTCTTTTGGTGACCTTTTGTTGGTTTCAGAGGCTCAGATGGTGGAAAAGTGGACAAATGGGTCATGTGAGTAAGGGAATGAGCTAGTGAGCACTTTTTAGGTGTTAACAGATTGCCCCCTGATGTGTGAGGGCAGGAGCTCATCGTATGGCCGATAGACATCATAGTTCTTTTGTCCTTTTTCTGGGTTTTAGGGGAGAGAAGAGACCGGTTGGAGACTGGAGCCACGGCCCTTGGAAGCTGCAAAAACAAAAAATATTACATTACCTCAATATGAATGAGGTATAATCTCTGATAAAGGACGAGGCGGGCATTCCCATGCTCGTATCAAGACATATACAAAACAATTAGTCCCAAGAAGGGGGATCTAATACGTAAAGAAATATACTGGTACATCATAATGGTCCAGAGGGGACATGATTGTGGGATATACTCATGATCATGGCTGATCTCAATAACTGATACACTGGAATAACTGTGGAACTGCTGAAACTGAAGGTGTCCAACATCTGTAGGGACTCAATGACTGTGAGCCATCTCTAGGCAGTATTGTAACTGTATACTCAAGGGAGTATGGAACCTGGGTAAATCTGAATACTGTCGCCATGCGCAGCCCGGATATCTATAGAAAAAAGTGTAGCTGGTGTGATCCATAGGAAGACTCTCAAATGTGGAGGAGTCAGGAGGTATCCGGGGTCTTCGACTAATAACTGAACGGACCAATACCCTGTGCGAGTCTCAACGATGCGATCAAGGTGTTGAAGTCGAGCATGTGAGAAAAAACCATTTGGAGAGGCACTGAGGATTCCTCTCGAAATGATCCGTAGGCACCCATTATAAATGGTAATGAGTCCAAGACACAGGGACCTCTAGGTCTATCCTCTGGAATCAATGTGGTTGTCGTCGACAGAGGGAGACCAGCAACTAACAAGGCAATGATGTTTCCTTGACAGGAGCACGAGGTGTAGAACTGAAGTGGTGTAGTACTGCTGGTAGGACTGACATACTTGTGGGGATGGGAAATAACTGGGTCAAAAATGGGTAGACTCAAACTTCCTTTGTTCAGAGCATGATGACGTGGTTGACCTGGCAGCGTAGGGAACTGACTTGTAGGTGTGGGGATCATCTTTTAGGGACTGAAGGGTATGTACTGACTCTGGGGGGGTGAAGCTGATGGTAGCTGTCGAGGGAGTTTCCGGGTGACATACTGCAGAATACTCTGAACAAAGGCGACCAGAATGGGGAAGCTGCTATGTGAGTAGACATGATCTGTCGTGGCGCCAAGAGGCACCATTCTTCCTTCTTCGTAGTTTTAATGAGCTCCAAGAAGGGATAAAAGTGTGCTCTGAAATGGTACGGTCCTGTGGATTTTGTGAGCCCAGGACGGCGCATGCTCATGGTTGCTTTCATGTTTAGAGAGTCTGAAAACGGTAAGTGGACTCTGTTGGTGTTTCTTTTTCGTAAGTTTAGTCTCCAAGGCCCGAAAAAGGATAAAATGATGCGGATGGAGAACTCTTCTAGCCGATGTGACTAGAGTATACCTTTTTCGTAATTAGTCTACGAGGTCCGGAAAAGGGGTAAACTTATACCAGGTAGACGCCCTTTCAGATACGTTTATCGAGCATGAAAGGAAGCAAGATTGCTCGGCGATCTTTTCATTGTTTTAGGAGTCAGAAAAGAGCTTAACAGAAACTCCCTAAGTGCCTTTTTCGTAAAAAGGGGTTGCTCGGCCCGAAAAAGGGATAAAATTATACCGAACAAAAAATGGATTGATGAGGGCGAGAAAAGGTCTCAAGCATCGTCATCAGTGCGGAAAACTGGATCCGGTGACATAAGGATTGTCGAAAAAGGAGAACGGCCGATGTGGCACGCTGACCAAGGTGACGAGGGGGGCGTGGAAAAGATGCCCGAAAAATATAAAGGTGAGAGCGAGAAATGATCTCTAGCATCATCACGAGCGCGGAAAACTGAATCCGGCGATATAAGGTACGTCGAAAACGGAGACTGGCCGATGTGGCACGCAAACCGAGGTGACGAGGGGGCATGGAACAAACGCCCGGAAAATCTAAAGGTGAGAGCGAGAAATGATCTCAAGCATCATCACGAGCGCGGAAAACTGAATCCGGCTGCTGGATCGGGTGACCTAAGGATTGTCGAAAACGGAGACTGGCCGATGTGGCACGCAAACCGAGGTGACGAGGGGGCGTGGAACAAACGCCCGGAAAATCTAAAGGTGAGAGCGAGAAATGATCTCAAGCATCATCACGAGCGCGGAAAACTGAATCCGGCGATATAAGACACATCGAAAACGGAGAACGGCCGATGTGGCACGCAAACCGAGGCGACGAGGGGGCGTGGAAAAAATGCCCGAAAAATCTAGGCGTGAGAGCGAGAAATGATCTCTAGCGTCGTCACGAGCGCGGAAAAATGAATCCGATGATATCAAATATATCAAAAATGGAGAGCAGCCGAAGTGGTACGCAAACTGGGGCGACAAGGTGTCGGGACACAATGTTGATATTGGTCCTGGTGAGAGCGAGAAATGATCTCAAGCATCATCACGGGCACGGAAATATGAATCCGGCAGTGCAAATGGTGCGAAAAACGGAGGTCATAAGGACTCCGGAATGGTTAAAGGAAAGAACTAGGTTAAAAAATGGCTACAAATAAAGGTGATCCCACCAAGCGAAGGATGCAGTGGTGGGGAGAAATGATGACCCGTGGGGGCAAAATACTAGGTGTATCAAGTCAACTGAAATATACAAGTGACACATGACCTCAAAAATGGTTGAGATCACGAATATGAAAAAGTGAGCAGGGTTAATGACCTGCCCCCATGCTATGTGCATGGGGTTTGTGATTGTGGATCACATGTGTGTTGGTTTGAACGGTGGGCTCATTGAGGTGTTGAGATAGAGATGATGGGGAAGGTTCTAAATGATTGATCATGCCCCCTATCCCGGGGTCGAGGTAATCTATTATGCCCCCTAACTCAGAGGTGTCAATGTGGTGCAGATGTTGTCTCAGGGAGAGATCAATAGGGCATACTGAAGTGATGATATGATGATGGGGGATTCCCTTTGTGGGGTGGATGCCCCCAGTATCGCTGACGAGGATCACGATGATGATGAGTAGGCAAGGTTTTGGGCCTGCCCCCATGTTGTGTACATGTGGTTTCCTGGTCGATTTGAAAGGGTTGAACCTGTGTGTCAAAGGGATCAATGGAAGGGGCCGACCGGACAGAGGGGTATCCAGTGGAGATCGTATAAATGGCGGGGTCAAGGCCAGGCATTTCGGTATCTGACCAAGTAAAGACATCAGTGAATTCTTGGAAGAGTTGTTGGTATTCTCCGATCTCATGCTCACTGTGGGAGGTTCCTAATGTGATGGTATGAAGGGCACCAAGTGGGTCAGAGATGTCAATGTGGATGACGGGAGAAATATCGACCATGGGATCCGTTAACCAGTCGATTTTAGTAGGAAGGAAATCTTTGGACTCAATCGCGGATTGGGTAGCGGTGGTGGATGAAGTCTCTTCCAGGAGGAAGTATGGACGATGGTGCATGTCTTCCTCGGGATAATCAAAGGTAGTAGGAGTCTCGAGAACCTCTTCTTCATTGCGGGAGCTTTGAGTGGTCAAATCGAGCGATGAGGTAGTGGTAGTCGAAGAGATCATGTAGATGGTGTTAATCTCTCCGGATGAGGATGATGGGGGAGGGTAGATCTCCTCGATAGTAGGGGGTGCCGTCTCAAGGTCCAAATTGTTCATCTCGTAGAGAGCTGCTCTATAGTCAGGTAGATCCGGACAATGGTGAGAGTAGTGGCCGTAAACACTGCATATGGCACAAGGATGGTTGGTGCGCAGAGATCTGTCGCGAGGCTGAGGAGGTGGCTCAAGTCTAACGACTGGGATGCCGGCGTCATCGTCCAACATATTCATATGCTCTTGGAGAGATGGTAACTGTGGGCATTGATGAGTTGGATGGCCTATCTCATCGCACAACGAGCATTTAGGGGGAGCTCGAAACACCGGTGGGGGTTTAACCGCCATGGGTGGGGGTACCGCAGTGTATGGTTGTGGGCCTCTGCCCCCAGTAGGCCTGATGAATGGAGGGGGGTTCGTCGATGACGAAGGAGTATTGATACCGGGAGGTGGTTGGGTAGAAGTAACAATGGGTTGCACCGGTTGCAGGATGACATTTGGTGTCGGTGGAGGAACGGGAGGCGTAATATACCACACGGGTAATCCTAATGTTAACCCGGGGAGACTAAGGGTAGCCATAAACGGGGCGCTTACTACACCCGAAGGAGGAAATAGAAAGGGGATTGTGTGGATAGGTGTAACACCGATGTGACTAGGGACCAATGGTGGTTTGGGTAACAAGGAGGGTTGATTACCGGGTGTTTGTGAAAGAGTGCAGAGGTTAGCGACCTGGGTCTCCGGTGACGGTGGTGGAATGGCCTGGAATGTAGAGGTTATCGACGCCTCGGAGTAAAGTCTGGGTCCTACTGAGGAAATGAATGAGGTAGTTGCACCACAAACAGGTTGTTCAACCATGGTGAGACCATTTTCAGGTGTGGTAGGGGCCTTGGGATCGTAATAGGTGAGCTGGTCGACCTTGACCACGCGTCCCTCATGGGGGAACATCATGGTACGAAAAACGGATGAGGCAACCACTTTCATGGCGTACATGTAGTTGCGACCAAGTAAAAGGTTATAGTCTAGTGGGGCATTGATGACCTCAATGTCAATGAGCACGGTTTTACCCGCCAGCTGGACAGGGACATTGGCTAACAGACCTAGGGGTTGAGCCGAACGGCCGTCATAAGCTCGTAATGCAGTGGTGGACTGCTGGAGAGTAGGGGATCCCAACTTCTGCCAAACAAATGTGGACATGACGCATGTGGAGGCCCCTTCATCGATAATGCACCGATGGATGACAAGATTCCGAACAGAAACGGAAACTTGGAATGCTAAAGAGGAAGGCAGGCGGGGTTCAGACTGGTCTGAATCGAATGCGATCAACTGTGAATCATTGGGGTCAATGGCGCCAATGGCAGAGAGCAAAGTTTTGCGCTGCGAAGGACAATTTTGCAAAACTTCTAAAGCAGACATGGCTGCAGGAGACTGGGCTAAGTCGTTTAGGATGTTGTAATTCGACGCAGCGCGAGCATTGGGATTACTGTTGATGCGACAAAGTGGGAAGCGAGGTGCTTTGGAAGCGCCATCAAGTGAAGCCGGAGGTATACGTAACGTTTGATCTGTGGGATTAACGTTAGTGTTCTTGTCGGCGGGAGGGGCTTCAGAGGTGGAGCCATATTGGTTCCAACGAGTTTGGAGGTTAGCATTGGCAGTCGACATCATCAACAAATGGTGAGTACCTGAATCGAACATGGGTTGATCAGGGGCTGCATAAGTGATCTGCTGTGGTGGCACGTTTCCCTGAGGGGGGGCTAACGGCTGAGTGTTCACTACACCCTGGTTTGGAAAGGGGTTTTGCAGCACCAAAGGTTGATGTTGAGGTGGTGGAGGGTTGGGTGGTGGCTGAGGAACCGCTTGCCCTTGACGATGGGCATCGTTGGTCCAGAGTTGCCGAGCTCGCTCCAAATGTGGGCAAGAATGCGTGTAATGACCATAGACCCCGCAAATAGAACAAGGGTGGTTTGTTCTGAGGTTATTATTTCTAGGCTGCTTAGGATTCCGATCCGGATTGCGGTTGGGAGGAGCAGCATTGTTATTTTGCGGAGGATTGGGAGGTGGAGGACCTTGTTGATGTTGTTGGTTATTACCATGGTTATGACCTCTACCACGGTTCTGTTGCTCACCTTGGTTGCGCTGGTTGTTTTGGTATTGGGGCTGATGTTGTTGTGCGTACACGTTCCCTTGAGCATTGGGGGGATTTTGGGGAGCCGCAGGTGCGGGAGCAGGTTGCGGTAGATAGTATGCAGGTTGAGGTGGAGGTGGTCCAGTTGCCTGTTGGGGTTGTTGGTACCCCTGAGCTGGTGGAGGTGTGAGGTTAGCTGGTGCAACCGGTTGTGGGTAATGCATGGGCTGTTGTGGGAACTGCATGGGGGTCTGTACCGTAGGTTGAGCATAGTATGTAGGAGGTACATATGCTGATGGCGCTTGGCCATAACAATGTTGTGGACAAAAGGGTCCATGAACGTGATGGGTCTGGTTTGTTGGAGCATAGGAAGTCGTCGCTCCGGAACTAGATGTAGCCCTAGAAAGGTCTGGGGCGGGCATGGTGCTCACCATACTGAAAGGTTTTGCTTGCGGTGTAATTTGGCCAATAATGCCATCAGCGGCATGTGATGCCCTCGGTGTGTCACCGCGTGCAGAGTCACCTCGTGGGGCGTCCGGTATGATCGTGTATAAGTAACCCGATTGGGCGTAGATGAGATCAAACTGTTGGGCCTTGAGGATGGCCTCTTCCTCAGACTGGGGTCTTTCAGATGCTACATCCTTCGCAATGAGAGGAAGGAGGGATTTAAGGAACCAGTCTAAAAAGATTCGGTCGTCTAATTTGATCTTGCATAGGCTTCGGCGCCGACGCCAATCATGGATATGGTCAGTGATATGCGTGGCCGTGTTCTGTTTGCAAGACAGTAGGATCTCGACGCCCGCATCGTAACGGACAGGTAACTGGAAGAATTGTAGGAAAGTCGAGGCAAGGGAGGTAAATGTGGCATGCGTCCCATGGGGCTGCTCGATATACCATTTGGCTGCGGAGCCAGTGAAGGTGCGTTGTAAAAGCCGTAGGCGGATTGAGTCATCCACTATGGAGTTGGAGGAACACCATAAATGGAAGGACATGATGTGATTTTGGGGGTCTTCTCCAGCCTTTCCCTCAAACTTAGGGATGTCAGAGGGAAGCTTAGTGGGCATATGGGGCCAAGCAGGATCATGTCTGATGGGGTCATTTGTGAGCCTAGCTAAATCTGGCAGGTTCAGACTTGCCATGTATGGTAGACTAGCAGATGTGGTGACCGGAACCGGGACCTGCCTAGCCATTGTGGTATGGTGTAGGGGTCCAGTAGCGCCTATAGGTATGCTAGGTATGGAGGGTATGTGCCCTCCAATAGGTGTGGCCTGATATGGGTTAGCGCTCCTAATTGCAACATGGGTTATACTTGGGTTAGGAATCGCACTAGGGATTCCTGGTATAGCACTCCCAAGTGCAACATGGGTTACACTTGGGTTAGGAATCGCACTAGGGATTCCTGGGATAGGGTTTGTGGAAACCGAAGGGGGTATGACCCCGATGTTGGGCATGCCCATGACAGGTGGTGGCCCTGTGCTAGGCATTCCTGAATGTGGAGTGTTACCCATATTGGGCATACCCAAGGGGGTGGTTGTTGCCGTGGATGGTACTACCGCAGAAGGGTCTGCGGATGTCTGACCTATGGTAGATGTAAATAGTGGATCAAATGGTGTTCCAGACATAATTGTGGTTGGTGGTAACTCGGTGGGGTTTTCGGATTCTACCTCCAAATCAAAGGTGAAGTGGGGTATGTCAGAATCGGATGACCGTCTAATTGATTGACGATGTGTCGAATCAAGGGATGATGCTCTGCGTCCGTGACGTGGAGAGCCAAGTGGACTAAACTCTGGGAGTTCACCCTGTAGACGACGAGAACATCTAGAATTCTCAATGGTGAGAATAAATGTAATATATATATATAAAAAAAATTTGTTTAAGTATCAGGTGGTGATATATGTAAAAAGACTCAAAAACCCTAATGCAACCAAGGGTGCAAGTAGGGGAGTGAAAAAAGGAGGCTCATAGGCCAAAAAATCAATCCTCAAAAAGGGCACTTATTCTAGTAGCTGTGCTACAATAAGTGGAGGAATGCAACAACTGGTCAGAATACCAACATGCAAGCGGCTCCTAGAAAAAATAGGTGTAACTAGACTCAAAAGGTGGTAAAGATCATGCAAACACCTAATCTAAAAGTATTGTGACTCAAACAGACGATATCTTCTGCAAGGTGATGAAATCCAAGTCAGACAATATGAATGTTGAGACAACGGCTAGATATCCCCCTACCGGGAGGGACACCGGGTAATCAATCCTAAAAGACAGGCTACTAGGATACTCCGTTCATGACGCGTCGAGAAAAGGTAAATCTGCCGTTTGGTCCTTTGATCGCAATATCCCAATACAGGGATATCCCGAGAACTGCGAATGGTAGCCCTTCGGTTACTGAATGGGTTTCGGTATCCCACTCAGGCTTCTGGAACCATCCTCACGACTTCAACCCTCCTAAGGGAGAGGCCTTCCCACAAACCGGTTGTGACCACGCCAAAAAGTACTAAGAGATTTTAGCTCCCTAATTGGACAACTTCTATGTCTCAGATGTAAGAACTGAGGGGTGTTATTGGAACACCTATCCCCCCAATACTACCTAGCTACAAGAATTCTTTTAGTGTTCCCCAAGTGGGGTTAAAAGTGTGTTCAAATTAAGGTACGTTTTAAGGCTTAGTTGAATTAAGTGATCGTGTGAGTGCACGTGAGGTGTTGTAAACTGAACTTGAAAAAATTAAATGCTTTTACAAGAAATTTTCAAAAAATAAAGGATTTTTCGAAAATAAAAAGCAAATATTTATGACTTTTTCACTAAAAAGGAATTTAAATGCTTTTCAAAAAATAACTCAAAAAATAAAGGATTTCTTGGATTTATGAAAGCAAATAATAGACTTCTTTTTAAAAGAAATAATGGATTTCTTTGTTTTGATAAAAATTGCTAAGGGCAAGATTTTAAAGAAGTAAACAGGAAAAAATTTGAATCTAGATGAAAATGCAATAATGAGTCTTTCTTTCACTTTCTTGAAAATTTTTAAAAAGATTTCTAGATATGCACTTTAAATAGTAAAATTTTTTTCTATGGCTGTAAAATATGAAGAATCAATACTGTAAAAAATGAGCCAAAATGGGTGAACTGAAGTGATAAATAACACTAAAATACAATATTCGATAAATTTCTATGGAAAATTTCTTAAATCTAATAGCATATTTGGATTCCTTGATCGAAAACACCCAATTTGAAAAAAAAAATCGTTTCAAACGGAGTTCGGGAGAGGGAGATATGGTCGTTTGAAAATTGAGCTGCGCGGCCAAAAAATGACATGGACCGCGCGGGTTTTGGACCAAAAGTCGCGATGGACCGCGCGGGTTTTGGGCCAAAAGTCGCGATGGACCGCGCGGGTTTTGGGCCAAAAGTCGCGATGGACCGCGCGGGTTTCTGTCGCACAGTCGCGATGGACCGCGCGGGTTTCTGTCGCACAGTCGCGATGGACCGCGCGGGTTTCTGGCAAAACGCCGCGATGGGCCGCGCGGAAAAACGCAGAAAAGTCGCGATGGACCGCGCGACTGTCTGGAAAAAGGCCGCGATGGACCGCGCGGGAAAACGCAGAAAAGTCGCGATGGACCGCGCGACTGTCTGTCAAAAAAACCGCGAGGCGGAAGCCGTGCACAGAAACCGAGAAACTAACCCGAAAATTGAAAATTTCGGGCTGTTTATGGGGCCAAATCTCAGAACAGCAATGGATCTGCTGTCTAAGATGGCAGATCTATGGATCTAAAGGTTAAAAACTCATAAAAACTAAGATTTAAAGGTAAAACTAGAGATCTAAAGTTCAAACCAAAGCGGAGTCGCCAAAAACTGTTGGCTCGGTTTTGCAACCAAGCTTAGTGCTATGGGCACCTACTAACTAGTAGTAGCAGTTTCAATAGAAATAAAAACAATAAACTAAATAAACAATACTTTTCATGGATCTAAGCAAGAATCTAAGCAAATAATTTAAATATTTCAAAAATCAAGAACAAGAAACATAAGAAATAATTTTTGTATTGAAAAGTGGGGGGCAAGCAAGTGCTTGCGATATTACCTCCAATGGTGAAGGTTGATGTTGAGCAACTCCCAAGATGAGTAGCTCCAAACTCCAATAGGTCTCTTTCTCCAAGGTTGCTCCAATGGCTAAAAGTGCTCAGGGGAGATTTCAGCAGCATAAGGATGAGATAATGGAAGGATGTGAAATGAGGAGCCCCTACCACCTTTTTATAGGTTTTGGTGGTGAGGAATACCATTTGTGGTTTTGTGGAAACCAATGGTATTGACCAACATAGTTTAGGTAATTTTCCCTCCTTTTTCCTTTTTTGAATAAAAATAATATTTTAATTCCCTTTTTAATATTTTTGGGAATTTGGACCCTTTTTGAGGGTTTTTTATGATTTTCTTGGAAAAATAATCTTTTTTAATGGAAAAAGGGGTGTACTAAGGTCTTTTGGTGACCTTTTGTTGGTTTCAGAGGCTCAGATGGTGGAAAAGTGGACAAATGGGTCATGTGAGTAAGGGAATGAGCTAGTGAGCACTTTTTAGGTGTTAACAATAAGGTTGGAGGAATTACTTGGAGTAGAAGTCAAGTAAGCACTAGAGTCCAAAAAAATTGCCAAAAATGAGAAAAGAGGAATATTTCAGGAAAAGCAACATAAATCCAGAAAGCAGGAAAGTATGAAAAGCAGGAAAGTTTAGAAAAGAAGGAAAGTCAAAAAAAGAGGAAAAAAGAAGGAAAGGCAAACCAAAGCAAGCAAGCAAAGTATGTCCACTCATGGGTGACCTATTCTCATAGGTCACCAAGCTAAGTAACTTTCTCAACAGGTCAACAGGAATTCTATTTAAGAAGGTTTCCAACTTCATTCAAGAACTTTTGATCATTATTAGAATTTTGTGAATGAGAGCTCTGAGCCCTCTAGTTGAGTGATGTGCTTCAACAGTTCTTCTTGGGAGATGTGCCCCAAGGTCCATATTTTCCTGTGAGTGTTATGCAGGTCCAGCAACCATTATTACAGCTAGTAACATATAGTTCAGATCAGCATTGTAGAATTAATGTCAGATTGAAGAGGAGGCTACCAGTGTAGAAGAATTGCAGCTAGTTTTGGAAGAGGATCATTAGCAAAAGAAGATAGTTATGGAGGATCATGCCCAGGACCTCCAGTGAGCTCCATAAATTGTTATCAACATATATCAGAGGATTCCATGTTCATAGGTCGAATTCAGACCTAATCTCCCATTCCTCTCTCATTGCTCCAACTCACTCAGCCAAATTTAGAGGTGTTTCCCCTGGTGGAGACAACTAGTTGAAGGAGGGCGCACCAGTGAAGTCTATCAGAAATAGGAGTAGAAAAATCAGACCTCTAATATATAGAGGGCCTGATCATTACATCAGAACAGAGCTACTATAAAAAATCCTTCTCTCTATTAATCTTCTCCACCAATGTAATGCAATTTATAGCCTGTGAGGCACTATGTTTTGAGAAAGAAGCCATTGAAATAAAAATAAGAGTTATGTTATGTCCATTTCGATTTATTACTTTTATTAATATTATATCAGAGTTGCATGACATATCAGAACAGATTAATCAGTTAATGGAAGTCATTTATCAAGTTAAATTCCAAGACTACCTCATTGAGAGGTTTTTCTAGACTAGTTTTGTTCAATTTACTGTAGATTGCACTCAGAGAATCCATTTTACCTCCCGTCTATTGAAATAGGTTAATAATTCAATATAATTCACATATTATTCCCTAATTTGAGAATTTGGAAGCCTTTAACCCCTATTTGGGAAGCTTAGAAAATTACTAGTTCAGCAATCCCGGGTGAGCTCTTGAACCCCAATTCTTCCTGAACTCTTCCAAGTATGTTCAAATACTTTCCTGAACATCACCAACACTTATTTGACTAATATAACCTCTTCCATTAACTCCCAAGATCCCCACCTATCTAGTATGCATATGCCAGCTGCCCAGGAAGCCTCGAAGTAAGCATAGACTTGCTCTTGCTGAAAAGTGAATGGTTTTGGTACATGGTGCATAGGACATCTATGATATGAAATCCTGACCTGATGCTGCACCTCAGTCCATACATTTTCAAGAACTGAATGTTCATTCTACCATCCTCATATCTTGACTCAGTCCCCATTACTTACTTCTTGCTCTGTTCGGAAAAATTGTCAAAAATTTAACTAGTGAATTTTATCAAAAATTTGGAGTTAGAGATAATATCTTGGTTGAATATTCCCAAGGATATTACAAAATACAAATCCTGATGTGGATTTCATGTCAAGGCTATCACCATCCCAATTTGAATCTGTGAAGCTCAAGAGATCTAGGCTCGAATCTTGAGCATAGTGAATCCCATCACTCTTTGTGCCCTGCACATAATGAAGGATTCTTTTTGCAGCCCTCCAATGTAGCTCATGTGGCTTCTCCATGTATCTTGATGCCACACTCATAGAATAAGCAATATCTAGTCGAGTGTGTGTCAAGTAGATCAAGCTGCCAATCAACTGTCTATATAAAGTGTTGTCAAACAATGGTGTAGATTCTGCATCTTCTAGTGTAACTCCAGAAAGGAATGGAGTCTTAGAAGGCTTGCAATCAGCCATCTTAAACTTCTTTAACAGATCAGAAGCATACTTTGACTGACATACCTTGGTTCCTTCTTTTGTTTGAGAAATCTCAAGCCCCAAAAATTGCTTAAGAATTCCCAACTCACTCATGGAGAATGCTTGGTGCATTGCGCTCTTCAGTGATGTTATTTGTGTTGATGGATATGTAACTTCGGAATGTATTTCGTCTATATATTATTGTACTCCTATAGAGATGTATTATTCCTCTATACGGAAGTGTTGTCATTTGTATTAACAAGTGTCGCAAGTGGTGTAACTTACTGATGGGTTATTAGACCACCTAGTAGAGGGGTTGGCCCAATATAATGTAACCTGGGGTTATTAGGCTGAGTTAGACAAGTCGGCCCCATAGGTTTATTAGGCAGCACAGGACAAGTATAAATAGAGATTGGGAGATCTCTATTTCATTCATATCATTACTCACTCTTCTATCACTCAAAAAGTGGCGCGCATGTGAGGAGGAGGATCAGCATCTAGGAGAAGACTATCTCTTGTACTTTGGTTGTATCATTGCTCTCTCTATCTCTAAGGAAGTTGTGGGGTTTTTCACCTTTATGGTTTTCCCCAATGAAACTCTATGTGTCCATTGTCTTATGTGATTGTTTGATATGCTTGATACATGCTTGATATGATTGATATGTTGTACATGTTATTCTCTCGGTAAAGATCCTAGAGTATATTGAATTAATGCTAAAAAATTAACATTAATTAGAGCTAGCCTGAGAAGAAGACATTGTGCAGTGGTGGAAAATAAGGTTTCTTGATTATTGAGTTTCTCTCCACAGATTTTGGAAAAGTAGTAAGGTAGATTGAATCTACTCATCAAAGAGAAACTCTCTATCCACTCAAAATTCAATTTTCAACACTTTCTGTTTTGGCCCTAAAAATTAGGGTTTCCTCAAAAATAGGAATTTCTGAAATTTGAAGACATATCTGGAAGCTCCTTGGAAAAATCAAAGTTTAGAGTGTTGGATCGAGATTTGTGGTTGGGTGAAGCTCCGGGAAACTCAAACCCTAATTCAGGGTCCTACCTAGTGAATCCGGGAGATTGAAAAGCATTTCTGAAGGGTGAATCTTTGCAGTTTTCAAATTCTAAATATACCAGGCTGATCAGCTCATCAAGGCACATCTTTATATCCTTTCATAATTTTGAAATTCACATTTTGAATTTTTAGGGTTTCTCTGAAAAACCCTAATCCGGGACCAGATCCAATTTTCAGCAAATCAAGTGGTAAGACCTATATCTTTTCTATTTCCATTTGAGTACTCTTTAAAGATGTCTCACCACACCAAGCTTGAAGATAAGCTTGAAGGGGCTGATAACTTCTGAGCATGGAAGTATAGGATTGGGTTAATCCTGGAAGAAAATGAGTTGGACTCTTACATAAGCTCTGAGGTCCCTGTCCCAGAGGGAGAAGAGGATAAAACCCTCCACAAGAAGAACTTGGTCAAGGAAAAGAGGATCATTTTTGATTCTATCAAGGACCATCTCATCCCACATGTGTCATCTCTGAAGACACCCAAAGAGATGTTTGATTCCCTGACCAAGCTATTTGAAGGGAAGAACATAAATCAGAAGATGACCCTGCGGAACCAATTGAAAGGGGTAAAGCTTCAGAATGGAGAGACCATTCAATATTATTTTTCTAAGGTCTCTCAGATCAAGGAACAACTTGAAGTTGTGGATGAAATTGTGGACAATGGTGAAGTTGTCATGACCACACTGAATGGCCTACCTAGGTCATGGATTCCTTTATCCAAGGAATATGTGCAAGAAAGAAGTTGGCATCCTTCAACAGACTGGGGGAGGAAAGCTCACAAGAAGAAGCAAGGCTTGTGGCACGAGAAGAAAAGATGGGGAATGAAGATCAAGCTCTCACAACACACACCAAGAAAGGCAAGTTCAAGGGGGAGCCATCCCATCACAAGAAGAAATCTTCTCACCCATACCACAAAGAAAAGAAAGATCTGAGGTGCTTCAATTGTAATGAGAAATGACACTTTTCCTTAGAATGTCCCAAGAAAAGAAAAGAAGATACCAACAACTTCAACAACAAGAAGAAGAACAACAAAAGAAGATATCATGCTCATGCTGCTGAGGATGATGAACCTCCCAAGAAGAAAGCTAGAGCAGAAAGTGTTGTCTCATCTAGTGAAGATGAATATGTTCTAATCTCAGACCTCACAAGTGAAACTTGGGGATGATTATCAATACCCTATCAAAGGAAGTGGGGAAGCCTCCTACAACCTAGACTCTGGAAAGTCCTTGAAGATGAAAGATGTGCTATATTTACCCGGGCTCAAGAAGAACTTATTCTCCATATCTGCATTGGATGCAAAAGGCATGAGGGTTGCATTTGTAGATGGCCAAGTCCTAATGTGGCCAAAGGGTAAAACTATAGATGATGTAGTAGTGATTGGAGAGCAAGAGGGAGGATTGTAAAAATTGAAGGGACAACCTGAACATGCTATGGTGACATGAAGACAAAGATTCATCCATAGTCATGGATCACATAGAGGTATGTATAATTTGGTTGTGCAAAGATTAACTTATGAGTTATGCAGGTCATTGAAGAGAACAAGAAAACATTGCTAGACATAACTAGCAAATATGATGACTAGGTATGTTTTTCTTATATCAAAGGATCTTATACTTTTGTATGATTGATAATGATTACTCATGAAGTTACAAGTTTGAGTAATCTAGGGTTTATGCATATTATGTCTCTTACCTTGATTGATGATATGACTAACCAGAAGAGTTCTATAGTCAAATATGAATATGCATGAGTAAGAGATGTCTTCCCTGAAACTTTGAATGCTAATGCTTATTATTATCTGTGTTTGAAATGATCATGACTATATATGTTTAAGATTATTGTGTTTTGATAGTATTAAGATTATACTAATGAATGTATGATTATGTATGAGATATCGAGGATGACACAATGATGATACTAGTACGCATGCATAGTGATCGAGGATGGATATAAGTTCAAAGACAGGTAATCCAGGAAGCAAAAATCAAGAGGGAGCACACTCCAGTAGTTCCTGCAAGGAAGCAAATATTGAGAGGGAGTCCACCCTACAAACCAAACAAAGATAAGTATTTGAATTTTCATTTCTTGCATATTTGTTTGTTTAAATAATATTGTTCAATGATGTATGTGCTTATGTTCCTAGACTTAGGGTGTGTATTATGCATATTAGAATAATTGCATTAATGAACAGTATACTACTAATATGCATGTGATGGGTAAGTGGCCTATGGCGCTATACAACATTCCATTGATACTTATCTAGAATGAAACCTCTTTGCTGACATGTTGGGAGTTGTGCACACTCGTAGAGATTGGAAAGCATCTAGAAAGTTACGGGATATGGATAAATGTTGTATTGAAGCTTTGGCTAAGATAATTGCATGACTGTATGACATATTTATTTATGTGTAAGAATTTGTTCTGAAAACTATGAGATGTTTCTAATCATGCAATTTAACTTGTTTTGTAGGAAAGATCGTATACCATCACCTACAAAAGAAGGACTACAAAATTTGTTCCAGCAACAAAGATATGTATTGAAGATATTGAAGTTCCCAGGATTCGGGAAGAATTCCATGATCGAGGAGTACCATTCGATCATGAAGAATGATGTTTGGGTTGCAGTCCCAAGACCTGAAGGGAAGTCTGTTGTGACTTCCAAGTGGATCTATAAGATCAATCATGCTGCAGATGGTAACATAGAAAACTACAAAGCAAGGATTGTAGCTTGTGGCTTCTCTTAGAAAGAGGGGATAGACTATGAAGAGACTTTTGCTCCTATAGCCATATACACTTCCATTAGTTTAGTACTTGCTCTAGCGGCAGTGATGAAATGGAAGATACACCAAATGGATGTCAAGATAGCTTTCTTGAATGGTGTAGATGAGGAGGAAGTGTATGTGGAGCAGCCACTTGGTTTTGAGACACATGACAGGGATTCATATGTGTGCAGAATGAAGAAAGCCTTGTATGGCTTGAAGCAAGCTCCTAGGACTTGGTATGGTAGGATGGATAGCTTTCTATCCAGTTTGGGATTTACCAAGAGTAAAGTAGATTCCAACCTTTACTACAAGGTTGAGGAAGGCAATCCTGTGATACTAATTTTATATGTGGATGACCTGTTTGTTACAGGAGAATATAGTTTGATTGCTGATACCAAGAGGAAGCTTGCTGCCGAGTTCGAGATGAAGGACTTAGGGATGATGCACTATTTTCTAGGCATGGAGGTGTGGTAGAGTGCAGATGGGATCTTCCTTGGAAAAGGGAAGTATGCAGTAGAGATCCTGAAGAGGTTCGGGATGATGGACTACAAGGCCATGGCCACACCTATGGCATCGAACATGAAGCTTCTGTGTGATGCTTCATCTGAGCCAGTTGATGTCACTATGTATCGTCATATGATTCGGTCCTTGATGCACCTGACGAACACGAGACCAAATATTTGCTTTGTGGTGAACACATTGAGCCAGTTCCTGACAGATCCGAGGAGTGTTCACCTGGTTGCTGTAAAGAATATTCTGAGATACCTGAAGGGTATGGTTGATTATGGGATCAAGTATGATGCGAATCAAAGGTTTAACCTGCAGGGTTATGTTGATTCAGATTGGGTAGGCAGTGCTACAAATAGGAAGAGCACATCTGGATGCTGCTTCAGTATGGGATCAGGTGTGATCTCTTGGTTTACCAAGAAGTAGTCCTGCGTGGCACTGAGTACAGTCGAGGCAGAGTATGTTGCAGCTTGTTCGGCTAGTTGTGAGGCAGTAGGGCTCCGGAAGCTACTGTTTGAGTTATTTGATCTCCCACTAGAGGCTACTGGTATATTTTGTGACAACCAGAGTTGTGTGAAGCTGTCTGAGAACCGAGTGTTCCACGACAGGTCGAAACACATTGAGATCAAATATCACTATATCAGGGATATGGTGCAGAGAGGAGCAGTGAAGCTCCTGTATATTGCGACGAATGAGCAGGTTACATATGTGTTGACGAAACCACTAGCCAGAGTAAAGTTTGAGTACTTCAGAGAGAGTCTTGGTGTTCTTCAGATTGATGACACTTTGAGGAAGAAGTGATGGACACATTTGCTGGAGCCATTCCAAGCATGGTAAGAGGAGGATCCTTCCCATGGTTGTGGATGTAAGCGCTAGATGATGAGCATTAGGACGATGCTCCAGTTACTGCTCTGTATATGCATTAGGTGGATGCATGATATGTATCAGGTGGATACATTGTATGATCGGGTGGATCATGTATGAGATATGTATCGGGTAGATACTATGTAAGATCAGGATGATCATGGATGATGAGCTTCGAGATGTTGCTCTAGATGTTATGCATCAGGATTGTGCAGTGACGATGATTAGTATGATCATGAGCATCAAGATGATGCTTCGTGCGATGATGATCAGTTGCATCATGAGTATCAGGTTGATACTTGGAGGTCAGAGATGATATGTGGCAGGTTGTGCAAGTAGCATGTAATCAGTCCTCAGAGATCCTATAGGTTGATCTGTTTGCTCGTAATCAATCCTAGGATGAGGTATTGCTATGTAGTATGTAATCAGTCCTCAAGATCTGATAGGTTGAGTTGTGTGCTCGTAATCAGTCCTGGGATGAGGTATTACTACGGAGACATGTAATCAGTCCTGGAGATCCGAGAGGTTGAGCTGTGTGCTCGTAATAAGTCTTGGGATGCTCTTTAGAGATCTTTCCGATCGTGCTGTGGCACATAAATGTTCCTGGGATGCTCTTTAAAGGTATTGTCTATTCACATGTAATCAGTCCTGGAGATCCGAGAGGTTGAGCTGTGTGCTCGTAATAAGTCCTGGGATGCTCTTAGAGATCTTGCCAGTCGTGCTGCGGCACATAAATGTTCCTGGGATGCTCTTTAAAGGTATTGTGAAGGGGATGCATGTAATCAGTCCTGGGAGATCTTTTCGATCGTGCTTAGGCACATAAATGTTCCTGGGATGCTCTTGTCAGGTATTGCATCAGCACATAAAATCAGTCCTGAAAGACCACCTCTATCAGACCATTCGCACAGATGACGAAGACCTACAGGTAGTGGGCCTACATCCAGTATGAAAAAGGACTGGCTCTGTAGAACTTCCTATGACGAGTAGATTTAGAGATTGATTGAGATAGCAACAGTAGTGATGATAACAATGATTCGAGGATGATGATTCACTGATGATGATCCAGAGAAGAAGACTTGTGCCTGCATATCTGTGTTGAGAAATACCTTCCTAGTTAAGAGGGAGTGTTGATGTATATGTAACTTCGGAATGTATTTCATCTATATATTATTGTACTCCTATAGAGATGTATTATTCCTCTATACGAAAGTGTCGTCATTTGTATTGACAAGTGTCACAAATGGTGTAACTTGATGATGGGTTATTAGACCACCTAGTAGAGGGGTCGGCCCAATATAATGTAACCTGGGGTTATTAGGTTGAGTTAGACAAGTCGGCCCCATAGGTTTATTAGGCAGCACAGGACAAGTATAAATAGAGATCTGGAGATCTCTATTTCATTCATCTCATTACTCACTCTTCTATCACTCGAAAAGTGGCGCACATGTGAGGAGGAGGATCAGAATCTAGGAGAAGACTATCTCTTGTACTTTGGTTGTACTTTGGTTGTATCATTGCTCTCTCTATCTCTGAGAAAGTTGTGGGGTTTTTCACCTTTATGGTTTTCCCCAGTGAAACTCTGTGTGTCCATTGTCTTATGTGATTGTTTGATATGCTTGATACATGATTGATATGATTGATATGCTGTACATGTTATTCTCTCAGTAAAGATCCTAGAGTATATTGAATTAATGCTAAAAAATTAACAATTTGTTTAGTGCTATCACCTGTGATCAACAAATAATCAACATACAACACTATTAACATTATAAAACCATTAGCAAGCTTCATATAGACATTTGGGTCAGATTTACACCGAACATAAGATTGTGACAGCAAGAAACTATCCATCTTTGCATACCAAGCTCTGGGGGATTGCTTAAGTCCATACAAATATTTTTTCAAACTGCAAACAAGGTTTGGATCTGATGTGTACCCTTGTGGTTGCTGCATATATATTTCTTCTTCAAGCTCCCCATGGAGGAAAGCACTTTTCACATCCATGTGATGTACTTCCCATCACTTGGAAGCTGCCACTACCAAAACTAGTCTAATGGAGTCTTTCTGAGCTACCAGTGAAAATGTTTCATTATAATCAAGTCCTTGGACCTAAGAATATCCCTTTTCTACCACCCTTTCTTTGTATTTAATGGTTGTACATCCGCTGCACATTTGGTCTTATAAATCCACTTGCATCTCACCAACTTTCCGCCTGCGGGGAGCTTGACTAGCTTCCGAGTTTCATTCTTCTGTAATGACTCAAACTCCTCATCCATGGCAATATGCCATATTGGGTCATGTGAGGCTTCCTCATATGTTTGTGGATCAGAATATATCATCATATAGAATTTCTCAAAAATATAAGGATCATTCACATTGAGAGAAGTCTCAAACTGTGATCTAGTCCTTCTTTGGTCTTGAGGGTTGCCTACTAGTTCACCTGCTGCTTGCAAAATTTTTGCAGCCCACTTAGGCCTTGTAGGTGAGTTAGAATCTGCAATAAAATGATCCTCATCATCAGAAATATCAGAATAAAAAAAATCAAGAACATCACTTACTTCTTCTTCAGGTAGTGGTGAAGATGGTTATCCAATTTCAGCGCTCTGAGAGGGCTCTTCCTCAAATTGCACACTTCTTTAGATGAATGCCTTCTGAGTGGTCATGTTCAGCAACTTATAACCTTTGGAGTCCTATGAATATACAAAAAATAAACATGGATGGCTTTGGGGCTGCAATTCCCTCCTCTTCTCAAGTGGAATCCTAGCCCAAGCCTTTGAGCCAAAAATCCTGAAATGAGAGATGTCAGGTTTGTGATCTGTCCAAGCCTCGAAAGGAGTGATACCTTTGAGAGATTTGTGTGGCACTCTATTCTGAATATAAGTGGCACAATTTATTACCTCATCCCATAGCTTGGGAGACAATTCCTTTTCCTCAAGCATACAAGTGGCCATCTCCTTTAGAGACCTATTTTTCCTCTCAGCAACCCCATTCTGCTGAGGTGTATATGGAACTGTATGTTGCATCTGAATGCCCGAAGATGCAAAACATTGCTGAAACTTTGATTTCACATATTCAACACCATTATCAGATGTTATAACTTTAATATTCCTACCAGAATGGTTCTCAACCGAGGCTTTGAATAGCTTGAACAACCCAAAAACTTTTGACTTTAACTTGATGAAATAAATCCAACAATACCTGTTGAAGTCATCCATGAATGTGAGGATGTATTTTGCATGATTCAAGGACTCGTGAGGGAATGGACCTGATATGTTAGTGTATATAAGTTCCAATGGTGCAGTGGTTCTCTCAGTGGTGGATCTCCGATACTTATGCTTAGGGTGTTTTCCTAGGATACAAGATTGACAGACACCTTTGGAAAATTTGATATTGGGCAGCTCTATAACCATCTCTTTCTCATGAAATTGGGAAAGGTATTTGTAGTTTAGGTGGCCAAATATTTCATGCCATAGCTTTCTGGACTCACTGGCATGGGTTAACAGAGCAGAAGGTGAGGGGTTTGTCACAAAATGAGAAAACTTGTAAATTCTAGAACAAGGATCAGCAGTACCAAATGCAATAATTTTTCCTGTTGAAATTTCTGCTATCTCAACATCATTGGGGGTAAAGGTTACTCTCTTGGGAAGCCCTATATGGGTCATCTGATAGACTGAAAGTAGGTTTGCATCAAGTATAGGGACATATAAAACATTATTAAATGACCCAAACTCAAGATCTATGCTACCTTTTCCTTTGCTAGAAGTTTCAGAATTGTCTCCCAATACAATATTTGGACCACTGGAAGAGTCAAGTGAAGTGAAAAACTTAGTTGTAGAAACCATGTGTCTTGATGCACTGGAATTAATGATGAATGAAGAAGGTTTTGAAGTGCTGGCCATCAATGCATGAACTCTCTCTTTATCATCGGAATTTTGTCCTCCATCCTTCCTCCTTGCGCTCTCTGGAAGAGGAATGTTGGCTTTCTCCAAGAGTGAAGTCAATTGGTCAATGGTTTTCTTCATGCAAGAGATTTCAGGATGAAAGCCCTTGCTGCAATAATTGCACTTTGTCCTCTCATTCTTCTTGTTCAGATTCTTATTGAAGTTGGATGTCTCTCCATTTGAAATCTGCTTGTCTTTCCTCTCACTGGTAGGATTCTTGAATTTGCCCTTCTTCTTTCCTTTCGAACCCCTTGAATCTCCAACATTCAGACAGTGGTCTTTGGATGGATTTTTAATGGCTCCCATCAAGACCAATTTGTCTTGTTCTTGTGTCAAAGACTCCATGAATTATGAAAGTGTTGGGTTCTTCCAATTTTTAATTGCTTTCCGGGTGGAATGGAAGGTCGAGACAAAGATTGAATAGTCGGGGCCAACCTTGGAGAGAATGGCCAAAACTAATTGCTCATCTTTCTTGTCTATACCACATTGCTTCAGCTGCAATAAAAGAGACTTAAATTTGGAGAAAAAATCCCGTAGATTATCAAAATTTTGCGGGCTCAAAGAGACTAGCTCGTTATCCAATTGGTGGCCTCTCAATTCATCGGTTTTCCCGAACAATTCTTGAAGTTTCAGCCATACTTCATTGGGTGAAGTGAGGCCATCAAGATGAAATAGAAGATCTCTATATGAAGTGAGACATAACATCCCATAGGCTTCATCCCTTCGATTATGCCATTTCGATTTCTCTACTGCGAAGGTTGGCTCAGCTTCAGTTGCCATGGTCACCCTATAGAGCCCTTTGCTCCTCAGTAGAATATCCATCTGTGCTTTCCATTCAAATTAATTGAAAGGAGTGAGGATGATATGCTGTGTGTGATATATTGCTGCTCTGAAATAAACTTATTGACTGATTTTAGAACACTTCTAGATTCCAAAATGCACCCAGCAGAGAATAGAATTCACCCAGTGAATTGATCAATGCGCCCTTCCTGAGACTGTTGGATCCTGCAAGACAATCAAAGATGAGAGGAATAGCTTGATGCTCTCATACCTTGTGAAAATCAGTTCACATCCAAGAACTATTCAAGAAATTACACTCTCTCATAAGAAAAATCTCACACAACTAGTCAAAGACACAAAAATTATGCACAAGAGTAGATTTTTGTATTAACTTCTCATGATAAAAATACATCAGAAAACCATATCAAAGTAATAGGATGCTGTTAAATAAAATTACATCAGTAATTCGAATGGCTAAAGATGCCAAAAGAATCATCTCTCCATCAGACTTGCTAAAAATGCCCATCCCCCCTAGGTGGCAAGTTAACTTTCCAAATCAGCCCAAAAGCTCATGAATTACCTAATTTGTGATCTGAAGGTGAAGTATGGACAAAAAAAATTCCAAATACGAAGCTTGTAAGGAAAAATCATTAAGGAAAGTCTTGGGTGCAAAAAACAGTTTCCTATGTAGACTAGCTTTTCCCCCATAGGGAAAAAGCAGTAAAAAGGCTCTAAAACTCAGAAATGCGCCTTCCTTCTAAATATTATCCAAAATAAGTTAGGAAAGTGCCCAAGTGGCCTAGATGGCTTGTGATTCACATGTTGGATGTATTCTTATCTTCCCATGTTGCCTTGTGGGCCACACAAGGTAATTTCCTAGTCTATTACATAGAATTAACCATAAAGGATTAATTAATGCATCTAATGTAAATAAATGACATGGGAGGAAGACTTATATATTCCAACAATCCAACCCTTACAGTGCTTACCAGTGTGTGCAGTAAGATTCCAACTTGATGTATGCTAATGGAGAACCACCTGCAACATTAATTCATGGCTTCTCAAGCATCCAAGAGTAGCATAACTTAATGGGTAAAGGTTCCTAGCTTTCATAGCTGAGTCATGCTCACCTATAGCCATATATTTTCCCTTCCAAAATAAATCTTTGTCTTCAAATTCAAACTCCTCGATTAAACACGGTCTGGTAATGGTCATGAACAACAATGAAAAACTCTCTACGTAGTGTAAAATCCTGCATGAGATAATTAGAGAGAATGATCAAATGAGTGTTGACTCCAGGGATATGAGGTAAGGGTGAAAAGACAACTGACATAGCTTTTGACCATAGAATAAATAGGAATGTTGACAGTGGACATAGCTGTCACAACCCCCATGCTTTAATAACTACATGAAATGATTTTCCCCACCAACCTCCCACATGCATTCAATGATTGGATTAATAGTCAAGAGAAGGTGATTGTCTTATTCAAGGCACATGGTAGATTTTGAATGACTTCTAAGGTTCACACATGGTAGCATAGGATTTGGTTTTCCCATAGGCCCCCTCCTCTTCCCCTCTGGTGGAATGATATCCCCTCTAGTGCTCTTTACACAACCATCTTGGACCATTTTATTAATTTTCACCATAATATTTACATACATTTCGAATTGGCATGATAAGCCAATCATATTGTCCTGTTGGCTCAATATACTATTCTTTAACTCTTCAAGATAGAACCAGGTTCTACGTGGTTCAGGGAACCAACAAAACCCCTTTTCATCGGCCCTTTTGGCAACAGTCTGCGAGCATACTGAGGTCTCACCCAAGGCGAAGATATGGGGAGGTTGCAAAATTAAGTTTCCACAACTGGGTGATGCGCGGTTCAGACTGGCGAGCATCGCGCTACAAGGTTCGTGCTATGGACTAGGGGACTACGTGAAGTTCCACCTACTTACCAGTTAGCACTTATGCTATCGTGCATCCAAGTACTGTGCGCTACGGAACGGTCGCCTAACAACAGGACAGGGCAACTGAGGACTGCACTTCCTCTTCGGCAATTAACCACTTCAACATAGTTCGCTTAGTGTAAGTTTACACATTCAACAAGCATCTTAAACTATAACCTTGCAAACTTATACAACATGATGAACTACAATGCCACTACACACTTCCGGTGCTGCGCCTCAGGGAATCGCACTATACAGACTTCACTGATTTAAGTGTTACCCATTTACTTATGCATTCATCATGTTTAGAATTACTTCCACATTCAACATCCACTCATATGCACTCGATACTTAGCATATTATTCCTATCATTCATCCTGGAGAATACATATGAAAGCAAAGATACAGATACTCATAAGCAAGAGCTTAACCATTCATCAAAGAAAACACACATATGCAAACACATAACACAACGATTTAACGTTGTTCACCCCCAGGATGGGAGCTATGTCCGCAGGAACTGTTGTTATATTATTGGGAATGGTTCAATAGTTCCAGTATGCGCACATAGCTGCAGACTCTCTTCTCTCTTCAGTAGGTATCTTTGCACACAGCTGCAAAGCCTCTTTACAATAGTCTCTCAACAGAGATAAAAAAATTTATCAATACTCCAAATGAATATTAACCCTTTCCCTTACAAAATTTCCCTTTATATAGATCGTGCCCTTAGGTCACGTCTGTTACAGTCATGGCGGGCTAAACACCCTAAGGTTACCCAAAATGGTGTGGTTACCCGCCACCCCATCCTGTCGTAGTCGACATCTGCTCCATGCACCCCTGGTTTCCTTGCTATACCACTCTAGGCTCTAACGATCTTCTAACAGTCACAAAACTAGTTCCAACTACATCATGGCTTGTCTCTTTCCACCCCTTTGGCCTGCCTGCCACTGTCGACCCGTGGCTTAGCTTCCAATGGTTTTTCGCCACTCTCTCTGACCGATCGCTTTCGTCTTCCTTCAAGCTAATCCTTACCCAACTGCCGGGAATCCTGGAGTTGCTTACCCAAAACAGGTCACTATCTCCTGCTCGACCTTCCCTTATACTCTTTACCTACAATAGTTGCTGTGCTGGAAATTTGCATCAACAAAAATGTACTGTGCCTCAACTTCGCACTGCTTAGTACGCATATCTGACTATGCAATCCGAACTGTGCACTCCACAAAACTATGCCATCTGACTTCATAGTCCGAGCTATGCAACTCACCAAAATTGCACTTCATAAAAAATGTGCCAACTTGGGCCATGCCTAATAGGCCCCTAACACTTACTCATGGATTGTCCCCGATCCACTTTTGCTTGGTGACTTGGGCTGCACATCCTCTGGAGGACTTACCTTTTCAGAAAATTCGTGAAGAGTTGCAATTAGCTTCGCAACTACTTCCTTTGTTTCCTGCTCAAATTCCTTAAATGTTTCCCGCATCTCTACTGAGACCTCTTCTTGAGCATATTCATGCACCGTCTTCTCCATGGTGTGGAGTTCCTACAGTTTCTATTCGATGTCATCAGTTAGGGCCAGGACCTCTTCCTGTACTATTTGTAGTCGTGCTGCTGTCTCTTCCTCCTTATCCCTCAAAACTTTTAGCTCTTTTGTTAAGTTCTTCACCTGCACGAACTTCTGAATTTTCTCCTTTTTTGGCAAGGTCTTCATGGCCGCATTGACAGCGTCCAGCTCTACTTGCATTTGGTTCGCATCATTCTAAAGCTACTGCAGGGAAGGGTTGTCCTGTAGAATGGTCCATACTTGAGTTGCTTCATCCAACAAGTGTTGACACTTTACCACCTCGGCAGAGATGTTTTCTGCTGACACTTTGAGTTATGCGATTCTTTCTTCTCCCATACTTATCGGCGTACTAGGAGGCTCTTGGGTTGCGAGCTTAGAAACCTCTTCTTTGTGCGCGATATCCATCTTGGCCATCTCTGCCTTAAGATTTCTCACCACCTTTCCAATCTGAATGATTGTATCCTCTATTTCTAGCTGCGCTTCGCACTTAGGTATCTATGCGTAGACAGTCGCAACTATCTCTTCCACCCTTCTCCTTTTTTCTTTTTCCCTAGCTAACTCTGTAGTCTTCTGTGCACATTCCTCTGCCAACTGTTTGTACTTTTCCTCAAGCTGTACATTCTAGTTGTAAGAGATGATGTCCCTATCTCTTATCTCCTCAACAACCTACAGATGCAGATTGTGTAACCCCTCAATAGGTATCATGTCGATGTTGAGGTCAAGGTGCTCTACTTGCTTCGCACCTTCACCCATCTCCTCAGTTGGGAAAATTATATTAAGTGGCTGCATTCTTACTAGATGAGGCTTCATCATCAAGGGCGGTGGCCTTCTCCTTCATGTATTGGATTCAACATTCTTACCTTCTGAATCAGGTTCTCAGATGAGGTCTTGGTGGGCTTGGTCTATCTTTGCAACCATAAGCTTTAGTTTCGATAGGTTCAGGTTCAACTGCACTTGCGCCTCTTCATGCTTACTAACAAGCGTCTCCTCTAAGTAGTCGTGAAATTTCAGAGCGATGTAGTCATAATCGTCCTCGTGTAAATTTGCTTCTAGATTCTCCTTGGTTTCCTTACTTTTATTTCTTGGTCCTTTTTCTAGTTTCGGACCTTTAGGGTCCTTCCTATTCTCGCCTTGCTTGACTTCAGTGGTGTTTACTTCTTTCTCTTCATCAACTGGTGTAACTTTCTGTGGGCTTTCTTCTAATGAAGTGCAGATTTCCGAGGGGGCATACACCTTCCACTGAGGTGGCTAGTCTTCTATGACTAGCATAATTCTTTGCGCATCCAACTAGTAGACCATAGGGAACCATACTGGATTCTTCTATTCGGCCTTTGGATGAATTTAAACATGGTGCAGATCAGCCTTAAAAATCATCTTTGGCATAAATTGCATCGTCGTCTCTTTGGAACTGCGCGAAGTGCGCAATATCACATCGCATAGATGGTCGAAGTAAGTGTGGAATTGCTCATTATTGACACGCTGTCTCTTTAGCTGCACATTCACCCACATGTTTATGTACTTCGCGGTGCTGCAATCCCTTGTGATCATTGGAAGATTATGCTGATAATTGGGCTCTTTCCATCCTATGAAATCAATTAAGATCATCAGCCATGAGTAGTGGAACACATTTCCCGTCTTCTGGGTTTCTTTAACGTCCTCCAAAAATTCATTCAACAAATAATTGGCCCAATTGTATGGGTGTCCATATTTTTCCTTGACCTCAAGAAGTACTGCTAACTTTCCATGGTTCAAGAAGATTGATGTCAGTAGGGATGTAACATTTGATGAAAACTCAGCCTTCATCAAATCAAGGAAGGAACCTATCAAAGTTTATGAAGAACCTAAGGAAACTAGATTTCAAGACACTACCATGACTGAAGCAGTTCCAGAAGTTGTTCGTGAGTTTGAAGATCCGCAAGAACCTATAGATCCACCCCGTGAGGATAACTCTCACAAGATGAAACCTGCATGGGCTAGAGAGCTCATTCAATATGCAGAAATATTTGGCATTCCAGAAGAAGAACACAGATCAAAGAAGAGAACCATATCACATACCAGCTATGTTGCTTTACTCTATGACATTATGAACAAAGAGCCTTCCAGTTATGAAGAAGCAGCAGAAAAGAAAGAATGGAAGGATGCCATGGTTGAGGAATACCAATCAATAATGAAGAATGATGTTTGGGATGTTGTACCAAGACCTAAAGAGAAGTCTGCTGTGACTTCTAAATGGATCTACAAAATCAAGCATGCTGCAGATGGCAGTGTAGAGAAATACAAAGCAATATTCGTAGCTCGTGGCTTCTCTAAGAAAGAGGGAATAGATTATGAAGAAACTTTTGCACCTGTAGCTAGGTATACTTCCATCAGAACAGTACTTGCCCTGGCTGCAGCAATGAAATGGAAAATACACCAGATGGATGTCAAGACTGCTTTCTTGAATGGTGCAGTTGAAGAGGAAGTATATGTGGAGCAGCCACTCGGTTTTGAAATACATGACAGGGAGTCATATGTGTGCAGATTGAAGAAAGCCTTGTATGGCTTGAAACAAGCTCCCAAAATCTGGTATGGTAGGATGGACAGTTTCCTATCTAGTTTGGGCTTTACCAAGAGTAAAGTGGATTCCAACCTTTACTACAAATTTGAGGAAGGGAATCCTGTGATTCTACTCCTGTATGTGGATGACTTATTTGTAATAGGAGATGACAGATTGATTGCAGATACTAAGAGGAAACTTGATGTCGAGTTTGATATGAAATTTTTGGGAATGATGCATTATTTCCTAGGTATGGAGGTGTGGCAGAGTGCAGGTGGGTTCTTCCTTGGTCAAAGGAAGTACACAGTAGATATCCTGAAGAGATTCGGGATGATGGATTGCAAGGCCATGGCCACACCTATGGCATCGAATCTGAAGCTTCTGTGTGATGCTTCATCTGAGCCGGTTGATGTCTCTATGTATCATCAGATGATTGGGTCCTTGATGTACCTGACGAACTCGAGACCAGATATTTGCTTTGCGGTGAACACATTGAGTCATGTCACGTCCCCTCCCATTCCATTAGCTAGATGGAGAGGATCGTGAGGTTAAATCGGGCATCCAGCCCCATACATATCAAATGAACATTCGAATTAAAAATGTAATTATAGACATGCAAGTGCATAACAGACGTGATGCTGAATTGGGCGTCTAGCCCCATGAAACTTTCACCCATCAGCATTCACATAATATAGCAGAGACATATGGAAATATATGATTTTAAGAAAATCACAGCGGAATTAAAGTCGATAGCACATTCATCATTCATTCCCATATTCATCAAATGAGTAATTGCAAGGTAATACACAAGAGAATACTTATCTTATGCGAAAGTAGTCCCAACAACTAGCTACACTTCTGCAACGTTCCACCCAACCGTAGGCCAGTGTGCTCCTCAATATCTCAGCACCACTGCCACCCCCCGAGCTGGGCATGATCTCCACAAGGAAAAGGGGAAAACAGGCTCTCACATAGCCAAAGGTATATCTAAATCAGCCAAGCCAATCAGCAATTGGGTTTCTCAGGCTGTTAAGAGATGGGTGCATGCATCATCAAAAGCATAAGTGTTGGGCATGAGAAAAATGCCTATACAGTGAAGTTTCCAACAGTGGGTTTCTACCAGTTCCAGAAAAATGTGGGTAGACTCAAAACGAATTTGTAACTAGGAAAATCGACTAGGAGGGCAACCCATTTCAGAAAAACGCCCCAAGGGCAAAAACGACTTCTCCCTCAGTCCAAAATCGCATCCCTCCTTCCCCAGCTGCTCCAAAATACCAAAACGAGTTTCTGGGCATGGAAAAACGCAGGGTTATGGCCAAAAAAAACGTGAGGATAAACTTCAGGGAGCTCAGACTGCGTGAGAGGAAGAATGGCCATGGGTGAAGAATGGCTTTGGGCCAATTTCGTGGGGGTTTTCTTGCCCCACAAGCAAAAACACGATTTTCCAAGTTGATGGCTTGCCCATGCACGAAAATTGACAGCCATACCTCTCCCATCCCAAGGCATTTATTCTCTCAACCAATCTTTGGAAGGAGTAAATGATTGGGTGCATGAGACAAAATGGGTAGTGGGTGGTTTATGGGTTTCCCCATTGACACATGGATTAATACCATTGGCTCAAGGGTTTGGATAATTTCCCTCCCTCTTCCTTGTAAAGATCATGCCCCCATCTCTTTGTTGCATTGCGTAGCCGGTTGTGGGTTCTTTTTCATTAAATTCGTATTTACATGATGTCTTATTTACATCGTGCCCTTCTAGCACAAGAACCATAGGCATCTATCTCTTAATTTTCGGTACATAAAATGACAAATCAATGGCGGGGCCTTGGTCTTGAGCTCCTCACCATGATTAAGTTACAATAATTACATCATTTACGATTAAGTGAAAAAGGGGGTCAAAATGGGGACGTGACATACCCCTCCCCTTGGAATAACACCGTCCTCGGTGTTCCAACACTTTGGAAAATAAATACCCACTTACATATGTCCAAAATTCACAAAAACTTTGCAGATCTGCCCTGCATTCTGTTCTTTACATTGAACTTTCAGGACCAAGTCCTTTGATCTTCACGAGCTGCTCCTGCTGATTCGGATCTTCTAGCTCATCCATAAGTCTGAAAACTTTATGGCTGCTACCCTCTTGAGGTTCTCTTGTTGGGCAGTTGCGGAGGTAATGATCCCCCTCACAATTCCAACACTTCACGGGTTGCTTCATCTTTATCTGCTCAACTTCCTTTGAGTCTTCTCACCTGGAGCGTTTCTTAATCGGACGATTGGATGAATGCTTCTTCACTGGTACACTTTTCTTTCCCTTGCTGATTGCTTTCATAATGCTTTTTACCTCTTCCTACAGACGAACAGAGTCCTGCAAGACCTTGTGGTTCATCTTGTTCTGCTGCTTTTGCATCTTGAGCATCTCTCCAAGATTTTCTTGGGTCTTGGAAATTGTTTGAAGAAGACTTCCAGCCAATCCTAATAGCCCTTGGTCTGCCGCCATGGTTAATGGAAACAACTGACCAAACTTTGCTCACTAGCACACCTACCTGTACCGACTGCAACCAATTGATTCAATTTCACCTGTGAAATTCATCATTACAATTCTCGTTAGGTCAAGCATAACCCAAAACATTAAAAATCAGTCAATGGTTTTTTTTTTTTCCAGTTGACATGGATAGTCCATGCTTTACTCATGAGACTCCCACACTTTTTATGTTTGCCCAACATACACATGAATTCCTTCATGTTTATCCATTCACAGGGAATTCATTACTTAGCATTCACAATTCACTTTAATCAAATAAACACACTTTTACTTTCAGTCATGCATGCATTCAGCATTTTTTTCTAATTCTATAATTGCATCAATAAAAAGGGAGAGAGAGAGAGAGCAGTAAGAGTTTCTCCTCTTAGTCTTGTTCCATTCTGGAACCCACACCACCACTGTGGTTTTCCTGCTCCTGTCATCTTTCACTTCAACGTGAATGCTTGACCTTCTCTTTTGGCTATGACATGTAGTGTCTATGGTTTATTCTAGACCTCTCAACCATGGAGTTCCTCCACTTGGTTGGTCTAACTCTTGGCCGCTAGGACGCACACAGCTCCACTAGCCCCATCTTTCATTACTGCTCATGCTGAGCTCTTTAGGGTGGTTACATGTCCACAGGCATCCTTAAGATGCTTCAAGGTTCTTGCTTCCAACAATACCTGCGTTGGATGTCTTCGCTTTATTCCATAGGACCCTTCTTTGTTCTATAGGCCTTGGATCTCCTATGGGTACAATAACGAATGTTGGGATAGCACGCAGGCTACTCCTCAACATCAATTAATCAATGCTCAACCAACCACTTTCTGGATTTACCAAGCATCTTTCAGTTCTTTCAGGGTCCTTGCTTCCTGCATTGACCAAGGTTTCCAACAAAGAAGCAATAATGCATCAGCTCACTGTTGCAATATTTATGCTTGAAAATTTCAGTTTTTTTTTTTTTTTTTCAAATAAGAAATGAATGATATTGAATACTTATCTGTATTGTGCATTTCCTCGCTACTCCACAGGTTTCCTTCTCTGCTTTACAAGCCTTGGATCACCTATGGGGTGGATGCTTGGCCAGCACACATGCTGCTCCACAACATCATCCGAATAGGCAATGCCAAGCCAGTACGCCGACTGGGTTTATCAGGCATCCCTAAAATCAGTATGCTAAGCCAGTACGCCGACTGGGTTTATCAAGCATTTCAAAATCAGTATGCTAAGCCAGTACACCGACTGGGTTTATCAATCATTTCAAGGATCAGTATGCTAAGCCAGTACGCCGACTGGGTTTATCAAGCATTTCAAAATCAGTATGCTAAGCCAGTACGCCGACTGGGTTTATCAAGCATTTCAAAATCAGTATGCTAAGCCAGTACGCCGACTGGGTTTATCAAGCATTTCAAGGATCAGTATGCTAAGCCAGTACGCCGACTGGGTTTATCGAGCATTTCAAAATCAGTATGCTAAGCCAGTACGCCGACTGGGTTTATCAAGCATTTCAAAATCAGTATGCTAAGCCAGTACGCCGACTGGGTTTATCAAGCATTTCAAGGATCAGTATGCTAAGCCAGTACGCCGACTGGGTTTATCAAGCATTTCAAAATCAGTATGCTAAGCCAGTACGCCGAATGGGTTTATCAAGCATTTCAAAATCAGTATGCTAAGCCAGTACGCCGACTGGGTTTATCAAGCATTTCAAAATCAGTATGCTAAGCCAGTATGCCGACTGGGTTTATCAAGCATTTCAAAATCAGTATGCTAAGCCAGTACGCCGACTGGGTTTATCAAGCATTTCAAAAACCATTTCCAAGCCAGTTCTCCGACTGGGTTTGTCAGGAAATAACATCCTTCACCAATACCTCCACATCTTACAAGTAACCAATGCCAAGCCAGTACACTGACTGGGTTTATCAGGCATCCAGCAACCTTTCACCACAACTCCCAAATAACCAATGCCAAGCCAGTACACCGATTGGGTTTATCAGGCATCCAACAACCATTCGTCACAACTCCCAAATAACCAATGCCAAGCCAGTACGCCGACTGGGTTTATCAGGCATACAACAACCATTGCCAAGCCAGTACACTGACTGGGTTTATCAGGCAATATGAACAACATAATATGATTACGTGCCTCCTTCTTTTTTTGTGACCGGTGGTTCCCTCTAGGAACTCCATAGGTGACTCACTTGACTGCAGGCTAGCATGGCCCCACAATACCCACTCACACTACACAAGGATGATACCCCTTTTCTGCCACACAGCTTTCCGGGCCTATCCATCCCTTCTAGTGTCCTTTAGTGTGAGCGTAGAAAGGTTACCACTGCCCATACAGTCCTCTTTGAGCACCCTTTCTTCACTTTGCCTCTTATGTGCAACACCAAATTGCATCTGTGTAAGCTGATAGCACAAGAAGGATAAGCAGACTCATCAGTATTGTTGCTCAAAAAAAATCATAATCATATTTCATATCATTCACTATCAAGTATTGAAACACCAGGAATGCGTCCATTCCCTTAGGTTGTAGTCAATATTGAAAACCCTAACATGACCCAGCACCAGAAAAGGTGTGCACCCCCTCTCCGATGTGTGCCATGTAGGCCCTAATCATACTCAAGCAGTCTGCAATGATATAAATAAGATAGAGCATGCCCTGCATATTAACCCTAATAATTTAGACATGAATGTTCTTGTCTAGGGTCACAGAATACTCATTCATTTCGCCGATGTGTCTCACATGCCTTCTGGGCATAGCTTTACCATTTCACTTTCATGGTTTACCGACATGCAGTTTGGCGGAGACAGTATCAATGGCGCTTCACCCGAAGCCCATTTCCAAGCATGGGGTCTTTCCCATCTGGTTTGGCTTCTGCAGGCCATCACACATGATCTTCCTGCAATGTGTCATCCTGGAACACTTTATCAAATAGCCAAACCGTCAGTAACATTTAGCAATAAGCTTCAAATACGATTGTTCCATAACCAATCAATAGCATTCACAAATAAATTCAATATGAATTTACAATTCTGTCTCCTACAGAAATTAGTTTTCTTATCCATGAGGCTATCCTCATATTGTTTGGCTCCTGTAAGGGACACCACTCTGCCCGTTATGGTCTTATGCTTGCTGCCCTACATGAGCATCCACTTACATCATGTCCTCCTGACACATTTTCATATAAGCCAAACAGTCATTAGCAATTATTAGCAAAATTTCAAATCCGAAATATTTACCAATCTGAGATTTACAACTGTTCTTACTAACAGAACTTAGAGCTCATAACAGCCCATGAAATGGTCCTAGAATTATCATCAATTCATCGTTTCATTCATTATTTATTTTGCAACGACATATGTATCATCCCTATGCATTCATACAATGCATCACAAGATTTATAAAATCTCTTAATGCACATCTACTCAATGCTACTTTGCATTGTTTCATGAGTACTATGCATTCAAGCATATTATGATCAAAACATGACTATCTCATATATCTTGCATTTCCATAATCAGGACCACCAGTCCTCACTTGCTTTGGTTATCAAGCACATAACAATCATACACATGGCATGATACAAATTCTTATGAATGCATTGAGATTTCTAAACAGTCATAGGGTGTAAGGATAATTTCCTTCACTTACCCACACCTCACCAAGCTTGGTAGGTTAACAGCCCCAGTCGATATTCAATATTACATGCAAATTAGTTCAACATAGTTCAAACATAGTTGAAGAGATCTTACCAAATCCCTTTTCAACATTCATGCAATTTGGCACCAATAATCATTACCTGCATGGTTACCATTAACATCGTCTGATGTCACCTGATCAGTTGGCCTCTTACCAAGGCTGCTCAGTCTTTTTCCAACTTTATGATCATAGATTTGTTGCGCCATCCTTTCTGCATAAGGTTGTTGGCTTCATGCAACAACATCCTTAGAACATTTAGCCATGCTCTTTGTTATCTTTGGTCCTTCAACCAATACCAACATCAATAGTGATTATCAACCACAATATTCTACATTAGTGGTTTATTGCATATGCCAACTTCATTATTCTACCAATGTGCAATATCCCATTTATGCACAATCATTTCTCATATGCACTATGCAATTTGTTAAGATGCCATCTAGTGCATATACGTCTATGTAATCCTTTACATTTTTAACATTTTTATGCCATATGACAATTTCGTAATTATAAGTATAATAACAAAATAGGGGTTTAAGGAATTCTTTCCTTTTCGGTCCCTTTTCGTAACATGGAATTCCTCTTCCATATCATGCAATTGTAGAAATTACCCATATCGACAACAAGATTTGTTTGTCAAAACAGCCGCTGGCACTCTTCTGCACTAAATATCTATGAGATATGTAGACCTCCTTCAAAATCTGGTCATGCATCATTGTTCCCTGCTAGGCAAGCTTTCCAATGCCTGTCTTCATGCTCCATTCTGACATCAGGTGCGGAAACTGCATCCTTTCAAAAATGACAACTTTCACTCCCATTCTGCACATTTTACACAGTTGCATTATATTCTCAGAAATTCACAAATTGCTTCATGCATGTGGGAAGAATGCCATACTGACAATTCGTCAAATCGCAAACAAAGACACATGAGGGGGAAAAAGAAAGGGGGTCAAGGGGGCTTGCCACTGCAGGGCGGGTCGAGGGCAGCGCCCTCGTTTTTTTTTTTTTTTTTTTTTTTTAGAGGAATCATGCCTCATCGGGCGGTTCGCGAAATCCTGCCGCAACGGGCAGTTCGCTGAATCCTGCCGCGATGGGCGGTTGGCTGATTACTCCTGCAACTGCGGGGTAGTTTGGCGACGGCTTCCGCAATTGCGGGGCACTTGGCCGAAGCCTTCCGCAATTGTGGGACCATTCGGCGAAGGCTCCCGCAGTTGCGGAGCCCTTCGGCGAAGCCTTCCGCGGTTTCAGGGTGATTCTCGGCTCGCCTCCGTTGCGGGGCGGTTCGCCAGACGCTTCCGAAATTTCGGGTGATTTTGCGAAAATATTTTTGTGGAACGACTTGCGGAATGCTTCCGTGATTTCGGAACGATTCACCGAAGTCTTCCACAGTTGCGGAACGATTCGGCGAAGTCTTCCGCAATGGCGGAACGATTCGCCGAAGTCTTCCGCAGTTGCGGAACGATTCGGCGAAGTCTTCCGCAATTGCGGAACGATTCGCCGAAGTCTTCCGCAACTTCGGAATGACTCGCCGAACTCTTCCACTTTGCGGAATGATTCGCGGAATCCTTCCGAAATTTCGGAAGAGAATTCCTTCTGCAACTTCGAAAGAGAATTATTTCCGAAAAAAAATTCCGATACTTAGAAAAAAATTTCACCCAAAACATTTCCTCCGCTGTTTCGGAGCCGTTGGCTGAATTCTTCTGCAATTGCGGGAAGGTTCGCTGAACACTTCCGCAATTGCGGGAAGGTTCGCGGAACTCTTCCGCAATTGCGGGAAGGTTCGCGGAACCTTTCCGCAGTTTCGGGACGACTTCCCGAAACAGTTTTTAAAACAAAAAATTTCCAGAAACAAAGTTAGAACAAAATTTTTCAATACTCTTAAGGAAGAATTTAAAATCTTCCCTTCTAACTGCTATCAAGTTTGGCCCATAGAGGCCCAATGCTGCAACGCAGCTCTGATACCATTCTGTCATGTCCCCTCCCATTCCATTAGCTAGATGGAGAGGATCGTGAGGTTAAATCGGGCATCCAGCCCCATACATATCAAATGAACATTCGAATTAAAAATGTAATTATAGACATGCAAGTGCATAACAGACGTGATGCTGAATTGGGCGTCTAGCCCCATGAAACTTTCACCCATCAGCATTCACATAATATAGCAGAGACATATGGAAATATATGATTTTAAGAAAATCACAGCGGAATTAAAGTCGATAGCACATTCATCATTCATTCCCATATTCATCAAATGAGTAATTGCAAGGTAATACACAAGAGAATACTTATCTTATGCGAAAGTAGTCCCAACAACCAGCTACACTTCTGCAACGTTCCACCCAACCGTAGGCCAGTTTGCTCCTCAATCTCTCAGCACCACTGCCACCCCCGAGCTGGGCATGATCTCCACAAGGAAAAGGGGAAAACAGGCTCTCACATAGCCAAAGGTATATCTAAATCAGCCAAGCCAATCAGCAATTGGGTTTCTCAGGCTGTTAAGAGATGGGTGCATGCATCATCAAAAGCATAAGTGTTGGGCATGAGAAAAACGCCTATACAGTGAAGTTTCCAACAGTGGGTTTCTACCAGTTCCAGAAAAATGTGGGTAGACTCAAAATGAATTTGTAACTAGGAAAATCGACTAGGAGGGCAACCCATTTCAGAAAAACGCCCCAAGGGAAAAAACGACTTCTCCCTCAGTCCAAAATCGCATCCCTCCTTCCCCAGCTGCTCCAAAATACCAAAACGAGTTTCTGGGCATGGAAAAACGCAGGGTTATGGCCAAAACAAACGTGAGGATAAACTTCAGGGAGCTCAGACTGCGTGAGAGGAAGAATGGCCATGGGTGAAGAATGGCTTTGGGCCAATTTCGTGGGGGTTTTCTTGCCCCACAAGCAAAAACATGATTTTCCAAGTTGATGGCTTTCCCATGCACGAAAATTGACAGCCATACCTCTCCCATCCCAAGGCATTTATTGTCTCAACCAATCTTTGGAAGGAGTAAATGATTGGGTGCATGAGACAAAATGGGTAGTGGGTGGTTTATGGGTTTCCCCATTGACACATGGATTAATACCATTGGCTCAAGGGTTTGGATAATTTCCCTCCCTCTTCCTTGTAAAGATCATGCCCCCATCTCTTTGCTGCATTGCGTAGCCGGTTGTGGGTTCTTTTTCATTAAATTCGTATTTACATGATGTCTTATTTACATCGTGCCCTTCTAGCACAAGAACCATAGGCATCTATCTCTTAATTTTCGATACATAAAACGACAAATCAATGGCGGGGCCTTGGTCTTGAGCTCCTCACCATGATTAAGTTACAATAATTACATCATTTACGATTAAGTGAAAAAGGGGGTCAAAATGGGGACATGACAAGTCAGTTCCTGACAGATCCGAGGAGTGTTCATCTGGTTGTTGTAAAGCATGTTCTAAGGTACCTGAAGGGTACAGTGGATTATGGGCTCAAGTATGAAGCGAATCAAAAGTTTAACATGCAGGGTTATGTTGATTCAGATTTGGATGGCAGCGCTACAGATAGGAAGAGCACATCTGGGTGCTGCTTCAGTATGGGATTAGGTGTGATCTCTCAGTTTAGCAGGAAGCATTCCTGCATAGTTCTGAGTACAGCTGAGGCATAGTATGTTGCAGCCTGTTCAGCTAGTTGTGAGGTAGTATGGCTACGGAAGCTACTGTTTGAGTTATTTGATCTCCCATTGGATGCTACTGGTATCTTCTGTGATAACCAGAGTTGTGTGAAGCTGTCTGAGAACCCAGTGTTTCATGACAGGTCGAAACACATAGAGATCAAATATCACTATATCAGGGATATGGTGCAGAGAGGAGCTGTGAAGCTCCTATATGTTGCGACGGACAAGCAAATTGTAGATGTGCTGACGAAGCCACTAGCTAGGGTGATGTTTGAGTACTTCAGAGAGAGGCCTGGTGTTCTTCGGATTGATGACACTTCGAGGAAGAAGTGATGGACACATTTGCTGAAGCCATTCCAAGCATGTTGGAAGGATGATCCTTCACATGGCTGTGGATGTAAGCGTTGGATGATGAGCATCAGGATGATGTTCTGGTTTATGCTAGATATGATCAGTTGGATCATTTATATGTATATGTATGTATGCATCATGTTGGATGCTGGATATGATCAGTTGGATCATTTATATGTATATGTATGTATGCATCATGTTGGATGCTGGATATGATCAATTGAATCATTTATATGTATATTTATGTATGCATCCTGTTGGATGCTGGATATGATCAATAGGATCATTTGTATGTATTTTGTATATGCATCATGTTGGATGCTTGGACCATGTATGATGATATGTATCAGGTAGATACTTGGTATGCATCAGGTAGATGCATTGTATGATCAGAATGATCATGGATGACGAGCTTCAGGATGTTGCTCCAGATGACATGCAGCAGGATGTTGCAGTGATGATGAACAGGATGATCATGAATACATCAGGATGATGTATGGTGAGTATTAGGTTGATACTCTATGGCCGCTGATCAGGTTGTGCAAATGAGCATATAATTTGGCCCTGGGAGATTTGCAGATAGTGTTTCGAGGTTTTGCCTATGGCATATAATTTGGCCCTGGGATATTTGGCAAATGCTCTTTCGAGGTTTTGCTCTGGGAGGACATATAATTTGGCCCTAGGAGATCTGCAGATAGTCTTTCAAGGTTTTTCCTATGGCATATAATCTGGCCCTGGGATGTCTGGAAGATGCTCTTTCAAGGTTTTGTCCTATGGCATATAATATGTCCCTGGGAGATCCGATAGGATGGGCTGTGTGCCCGTAATAAGTCTTGGGATGCTCATGCTAGGTTTTGCCATGACCACATATAATCTATCCCTGGGAGATCCTATAGGTAGAGATGTGTGCTCGTAACAGCTTGGGATGCTCTTGCGAGGTTTTGTGGTGACCACATATAATTTGTCCCTAGGAGATCCTATAGGTAGAGCTGTGTGCTTGTAACAGCCTGGGATGCTCTTGTGAGGTTTTGTGGTGAGGTCACATATAATATGGCCTCAGGAGATCCTATAGGTAGAGCCGTGTGCTCGTAACAGCCTGGGATGCTCTTTCGAGGTTTTGTGACACACGTAATAAGTCCTGAGGATTCCACAGTATGGCCAGTGATGACGAAGACCTGTAGGTGGTGGGCCTGGATCCAGTATGAAAAAGGACTGGCTCTGTAGAACTTCCTATGACAAGTAGAGTAAGAGATTGGTTGAGATAGCAGCAATAGTGACGATGATGATGACGATGCATCGATGATGATGATCCCGAGAAGAAGACTTGTCTAGCAGATCTGTGTCGAGAAATACCTTCCTAGTTAAGAGGGAGTGTTGATGTATATGTAACTTCGGAATGTATTTCATATATATTTATTGTACCCTTATTAGAGATATGTTATTCCTCTATAAGGAAGTGTCGTCATGTGGATTGACAAGTGTCGCAAGTGTGTGTACTTGCCAATGGGTTAATAGACCACCATGTCTGGGGTCAGCCCTGAAATATATATATTATAATGTGGATGTACCTAGCTAGACAAGTCGGCCCCATAAGGTCACTGGGCAAATAGGTTAGTATAAATAGAGATCAGGTGATCTCTATTTAGATCATTCAGAAAGTTATATCTCTCTCACTCAGAAAGTGGCGCACTAGTGAGGAGGAGGATCATCTGCTACTAGGAGACTATCTCAGTGTATTTTGGTTGTACTTTGGTTGAGCCATTGCTCTCTCTATCTCTGAGGAAGTTGTGGGGTTTTTCACCTTAGGGTTTTCCCCACGGAAACTCTGTGTCTCTTGTCTCTCATGATTTTGATTCTTGTGACGCTTGTCATGCTTATTGTGATTGTCATACATTGATATACTGTACATGTTATTCTCTCAATGAAGATCCTATAGTATTGTGAATTAATGCTCAAAATTTAACAGGGTACTCATTTGATTCTTCTCAGAACCGAACGAAGCTAACCAAACCTACCTATGGATTTTCTACTTTTAAAAAATAACATTTCGCAAATGCTTATACAAAACCTCCGGGAAATGACCAAGTGGTGTTTTGAGGTATATTGCAACTATGATATATAGAAGTAATGCATTCCCATAGTAGCAAACTGCAAAAACAAAGTAATTTGGAGTATACTACGTTTTATGGCATAAGAATTTGACATGATATAAACACGTTCCATGGTGTAAAAAATCCATAGCCTCATAGAATTGATATGTTGATGCCTCGAAAATCGTAGCATCAATTAGCAAGGGATTCTCCCCAGTAAGCAATCCCAATTAGATTGCCCACCGTTTGGTGTAGGGAAGCCGTCTGGTTAACGGTTCGACTACCGTGTAAGTTTTTAAAGATTTGTTTATTTTACCAGTTGCGGCCCAATCCACTGTTTATATTTTTTATGTTTAAAATGATATGCATGTGCCCTAAATTAAATGCATGCATTAAACAAATATACTCTGAGCTAATTAAATCTAAATTAATCTATCCTTGTAAGGAGCAAATTTGAAGGATGAGTAATAAACTGGAAATACAACCAAGAACTCCATAGGTAGCTATTAAATTGAATAGAAGCATTTACAACAGAAAATAAAGATTATCAAAGATAGCTCTAATAGAGACAAACATTCTATTACCCATTTAACACAGAATTTTTTCAAAGGAAATGAAACCATTCATAGCAAAGAATTAATTCACAATAGCCAAGAAAGATCTCACAGGAAATATATGAAAGATGCAGAAATAGTTTAGCAATTATCCAACACAATCCCAAGCAAAGTGCTGCGCAGGCTTCCACAGGCCATAATGATTTTCTTATTCATGTAGTAGAAATAGTTCACATACAAGATAGAAATGTCCTTTCACCTGCCAAAAGTCCCTCTATTCTCTTCTATTCAACTATATATAGCTTTACAAAATGCTCCAAGAGCTTCCACATATACCCTAACCGTCAATATTCCTCTAATTTGTCTTGTAGTGTCCATGACACAAAAAGAGAATAAAAACCCAAAATATTACAAAAATGAATGTGATGGAGGCCCAGATGTCATTAATAATTTAGACATAGGCAGACTGAAGGAAGAAACGTTGGTTGCAGACCCACAAAATAGGATAGAAGGTAGATTATTTATGAGCTGATGCCTTTGCTGACTTGGGCGTTTCTGCTGAAGCTGGTACTCCTGTTGGGGTTTGAGCCACTGTTGTTGCTAGGAATCCCATTGAAGTTGATGGCTCTGCTCCTCCTACTATTAGTATCCTATCCATTTCCGCTATATGCTTCACCCAGAGATTGGTCTCTTTTATGATATTGTTTGCATTGAGGGGAACCATGGTTTTCAGAGAGACTTCATGCTTGGCCAGCTCGTCTTCTAGATTAGAAACTTCTACTGTTGTAACTTGGAGACTCTCATTTAGGATATGTGCGTGGACTATGGCCTGGCCAATCCAATCATGAAGGTATTCTGAATTCAAAGCGTCTACCTTCCTAACAAAGTCCACTTCAGCATTCAACCCCTCCCTTAGATCAGACAAACGTTGGGCTCTGTATAGAAAATCCTCTATGGTTTGGGGCATCTTCACCTGGAAATTTTCGTGGGCGGTTCATATTTTCAAATACAACTTCCCACACTATTCAAGTGTAACCATGGCCACTTCATTCAACTTTACTCCGTAATTCTGGCAAAACCCTAAGAGGCGGATATCTTTTTTGAAACCGGTGATGGACTTAAGAGGGAGTCTTTCTGGAAATCCTGATCTTCCTTCTCTCCATTCCATTTACCTCCTAATGTCCTCGCTAATACGTACATACTTTCTCCTACGCCTAGTGGCCTCAGCATTTATCTACTTGATCCTGGCCACCACTTCCTTCAACTTGCAGATTTCCTCTGTCATGAGCTCTTGAATCTCATGTATCCTTTTCATAATTTCACAAGCCTACTCATGGAAGGGTCCCAGGTCGCCAACCTTGTTGATTGCGAGTTGTAATTGATGTTCTAGAAATTATTCCTTTTCTTCTAGCTTTTCAACGCTTTCCTTTAGGTCATCAATATGTTGAGTAGTATCAAATTTATCGGACTCCAACTGTAGGTTGTGGATTTCTAGAGCTCTTTTCTCCGCCTCCAGAGTTCTCATCTGTATCACCAAAGCTCTCTTTTCAACTTCTAGATGCTGAAATATTCAGTTCAGTTCTTCCTTTTCTTGCACAAGGGTGTCACATTTCTCAACCATCAAATTTGAATAATTCTTCTCTTTAACTAGAGTTTCCCGCAGATGATGGGCTTTCTCCTTCTCCGATTCTAACTTGTGTGATAATATGTCGACATTGTCGGCAGTTGCTAAAATAGAGGCTACGGAGATAGATGCCATGAGTTTGTGCGCATGTTGGGTACCTTACATGACTATGGTTTCATGCCTGGTGACAATATCTGGTTGAAAAGGCCTCTTCATTTCGGTCATTGTTTCTTTAACAATGGACTTCCTTTTCTTGTTGTAAGTAAACTTATCCCATTGGGACAAAGTACTATTCTTGGATGGTGTAAAATGGACAATTGGGAGGTCCCTTATGGGGGAACCCGTATCCAAGTCTTGTCTATTTGGGCTTTTGGGGTCAGCATCTTCTTTGGATTTCTTTTCTTCTTCTTCTTTTCTTTGTGCATGTTCCTCCTATTCCCTTCTCATTTTGTCATCGTCTTCTTGTTGGGAAATTCCTTCAAGCCTACTTATTTCCTCCTCCTGAATTCTCCGAGCTTTATCTTCTGTTGCTTGAATCCTTTGAGCTTCTTCTTTCTGGAGTTCATCTTCTTTCACCTTCTTTGATCTATTAGCAACTTCTCTTTGGATTTCTCAGCTGCTTATTTTATCTCTTGATCTTCTTTAGAGAGAGTTTGAGCAACTTTTGCCACTTCCTTTTCCTTCTTTTGTTTTGCACCCTTCACAGTGCCAGAGCTAGAACTGACCCCAACTTCACTTAGCCAAAAAATCCACAGTTCGGTCATGTTACTGACCCCCGGATACACTTCTTCTTCCTCATCATAATAGTGGGAATACTCAAAGTTGGCATAGATTTCTTTGCAATGTCGTGTCGCTTTGCCTTGTTGATTGTTCCTCCAAAAAATCCTTTCCCCAAAGTGAAAGTCTTTCAGTTCTGCAACGAACTCTTCTACAGTTGCAATTCTTGATAACTTGTAGGCCCCAACATAGAAAGGTAAAGGAGGGAAAGTGGCCTTCTTTGCTTTGTACAAGGTGCTACCCACCCCATCAGTGAACACTCGCCTCACTTTCTCCTTGTGGACCACATAATCAGTGGTGTATCTTGGTAGGATATATGGAGGTTTAGAGCCTCCATACATTCTTATGTAGGTTCCTTCTGACGAGAAATAGAAATCACCAAAGTTCTCCAGGACTTCCATGGCATTCTCAGATAAGCAGTTGGGTTCCTCGTTGAACATTAATGCGTATAGAGGCATGATAAACTCCTCACAAATGAGTTTGTAATGTATTTTGTAATTCTGAGCCCAAAAGATTTTGTAAGCAATGAATATTGAGGTTTCGGCCGAATTCCATATGCATCCTAACTTGGGAAAGAGACACTTTGCCACAACACAATCTATCAAGTAGGACGCCATATAACATTCTGCCATTTTCTCCACTAACCCCTCTTGTGCAGCAATTATAGCTGATGTTAAGCTGTCTGAGAGAATATCAACCCAGTTAAAAATTGTTCCTTTGAACGCAACATAGTGGATGATGGGCAGCCATTGCAGCATAAACATTGTCCCATCGGGTCTTCCAAAGATTCTGCTTAGCATGAGAGCGATCAATCTGAAAGGGGGCCTCCGATTTTGAACCTCATACTCCTCGTTATCCTTTTTTTTTATTTGCTTTCCCGAGATTAGCAGTCTATGAGCCATCTCTAGATTGTCCATCTTGATTTCTTCTAGCCATGCATCATCCAGTTGCTACTGGGGCTTGGGAAATTTATAAGCCTTTGAGATATAGGATGGGTGAAATGAAGCAAAAGCTTCTCCTTTGTTGTCCAAAAGAACTCTTGTCTCAGTATTCGCATGTCGCAGAAGCCATCCAATTACTTCTGAGCAAGGGAAGAGTTCTGGGCGGGTGGAGGCTTTGGATACACATGAGTTTCTGATGTTTCGGTATAGACATTCTTCTTCAAGAAGAGCCTTGGGGAAGTCCTGGTCTCTTATCATATGGTACACATCTCCCCATTTGACTTATGGGGGCATTCCTGTAGTGCACCTAGTATCTTGGAATGTGGTTTCCACCCTTGCGTTGTCATCAGTTGGGCGGGTTGCCTTTGACCTTCTCTTGCCACATTTAGTCATTTGGAAAAAATCCTGTAGGCATATGGCGTGAAGTCAGAAATTCAACTTATCATTCTACTCATACTGTCGAGGCCTAAGAGCCGACTTAAAGTTTCTAATTCTACTCGTACTACTGATTTGCAAATTTTAAATGGCTCTTTCATCAGTTTAAACATTTAAATCATAAGTTATTTCATAATCCTTGTGCAAAACTGAAATGTTTCTGTGGGTCGCTACATTGCCACTATGAAAAAATAAGGGACATGCATTTCATAAAATTGTAAAAACAAAGTGATTATGAGTTCTATGTTCCAAGGCGCAAAAATAGCGTAAACTTTCACAGCTGGGTAGGAAAAATGATGCTCTTCATGTAAGGGTAGATGGAGCTAGCTTGGAGATTACAAACTGACAGCTTAATGGTTGTTCGGGATCCCGGGAATGTCCACGTTCATATGAAACAAGGCATGAGCTGCTTCGGCCGTAATTAAACTAAACAACTGGCCGTGGCTAGGAGAATACAAACAGAACCATACACACAACATTCATCCTAACCATTACAATTTAGTCCAAGAGGCTTGACAAGGTACTTACCTATTGGAAGATGCTGGCAGGTAGGTGTTGATACCACTGCGGAAATAGTGAGCCCAAGAACATGTGCTTGCAAATTCGAATGAAACAGGAATGAGGCCTATGACCAATGGAACGAATGAAAACTCAATGGGGTTCATGCCCTATAAATATAAAATTGACATGCGTGAGCTATTACTAGGGTGGTTGCAGACCATTAAATGGGGTTAATGTGGCATACAGATGGGTCAAATCGACACTTTTCTTATTAAATGCAACTGTCAAAATCGGAAGGACTTAGGTAAGTTCTCCGCCAGCTGCGAAAAGAGAAACCGAGTTTTTCCCACCATTCTGGAAGGATTGTACGAGCATTTCCACAAAGGGAAAGCGTGACGCTATGCATCAACCACTTTAAGTAGGTTTACCCGCATTTGCGGAAGAGTTATCCGAGTTCTTCCGAAAAGTGTGGCACTCTACCCGCCACCACGGAAGAGTTTCTTGAAGACTCTCGTCAATGCGGAAAATATAGATGAGTCCTCCCGCAATGGTGACTTATTCATAAATCTCCGATTGTTTGCGGAAGAGTTAGACGAATTCTTCCGCAGTTGCGGAGAAACTTGGTGAATTTGTTCCACCATGGGTTCACTTGGTGACAGGTTTCGTCTTTTCAGAAGCTTTAAGATAAGTTTTCCACCGCGGCTTGACTTAGTCCTTTCCTTCCGCCGTTGCGGAAAAGTTAGCTTAGAGCTTCTGTCGTTGTGGCTCAGAATCTTGAGTTTTACTTAGGAAAAAAATGAAAATAAACTCAAAGAGTAAGGCAAGCGAAAGACCTTTCTTTAGGGAAACTAAGTAAGGAAAGACTCTGATATCCAGATATCCTTAGGCAAACTTCTTCTCAAAAACAAAAGGAGGGGGGGCCCCAATATTTTTCAAAAAATATCATGGGGGATGTTGCAGCAACAACACGATGTCTTTTGCGTAAGGGAAGATAGGGTCAGTCTCAAATTTACCATGCAGGTGGCTTCCAAGATGGGCAGAGGCATGTCACGGGTTGTCTTAACATTTACGTAGTGAGTGCTTGAGCTTCTAGAGGCTTTCATGTTGATATGAAAAGTGGGCTTCAGGGCGTTTAGTTAGGTATGAGCATGGGTCAGCTATGGCCGTAGTCAGTCTGAAAATATTGCCATGGCTAGGATAAAATGAACAGAACCATGAATATAACACTTACCTCAACGAGAAAGAACCACTGCAATTGAGCTTATGAGGTATGAAAGGGTACTGACCTACTAGGAGATGATCGTTATGTGGATGTTGACATTTTCTGTGGAACCGGCGAGCCTGGAGTAGGTGCTTGTAACTTCAAATGGGAATGGGAAAGAGCTCTCCGACCAATGGAAACAATAAAAAAAATCAATGTGGTTTATGTCCTATATAAAGGATTTTGACAAGTGCGGGCCATTAATATGGTAGATGTGAAAATAAAACGGGGTTAATGAGGAATACAGACGGGTCAAATCGGCACATTCGACATTAAGTGTGGCTGCCAAAACCGGAAGGACTTGCTTAACCTTTCCGATCGTTGTGGAAAGAAAAAATGAGTTTTCCCGCCGTTGTGGGAGAATTATTGGAGTTCATCCGTAGAAGAATGGTGTGAAGTTGCGAATCGGAAAACTTTATCGAGTTTCTCCATCGTTGCGGAAGAGTTATGTGAGCATTTCCGCATTTGCGGGCAAGTTTTAAAAGCTTGAGCGAAGTGACCACCGAAAAGTGTCATTTTATCCACCATTGTGGAAACGTTACTCGAGTTCTTCCGTTGTTTCGAAAAGACTGGGAAAGATCTTCCGCCAAAGTTCGACATATTCTTCTCTTTTCGCCGCTACGGTAGATTTAGGTGAGTTTCTCCACCATTGCGGAAAAATATCATGAGTTCGTTCCACCAATATTTGGCTTGGTTCTTTTCTCACCTTTTCGGCAAGGTTGGCCCAGATCTTCCACCGTTGCGGAAGAATTATCTTAAAAGTTTCGTCGTTGCGGCCTTGAAACTTGAGTTTTACTTAAGCAAAATCAGTGAAAAAAAACTCGAAGGGAGCAAGGAAAAGACCTATCTCTAGAAAGACTAAGAAAGAAAAGACTCTTGATGGCCTTAGACTTCTAGCGAACTTTCTCTTAAAAGTAAAGGAGGGGCCCCTATTTTTTCAAAAAATTGGGGGGGGTGTTGTAGCAACAATAGGTTCACAATAGTGGAAGGATGGGGTCCATGTGGGAGGAAGAAGAGATTAGCATCCACATCCATGAAATGATGAAAATCATAGACCTTAACACCGCGCCAATTTAGGGGTAGGTTTCAAGTGACTTTGTGGGAAGATGAATAACGTATAGGCAGAATTCCAGGAGTAGAGGGAAGAGATTTGGTAGCTACGAGGGTGCACTCAGAAATGCAGGACTGAGAATGCCAGGGGCGATAAATGATGGAGCAAAAAAATATGACAGAAGGCAGGCAGTGGCAACTCTAGAAAAATGGTAGAACCGACAGTATACCAGATAGGGGATTTATGGCAACCAGGCTCTGATACCAATTGAAATGTATTAAATCCCGGATTATCTTTCTATTCACCAAGTATATGAATATAGACATACTTTTCAGACCTTTGGTTTCCAACTTCCAAAGGGTACGTTAGTGACACTTTTCCTACCTAACCTATTCATATTCCTTTGTTTACATATGTACATCTAGAGCTATAATACGAGGATTAATCTTCCAACAGAAATGAACACCTATTTATCACATACATTACCTATATTATTCAAAGAAAAATAAAATTCACCATTATATAAAAAATTATATATATTACATCAATCTCATTTAGATACAAATTTTATTTTTTTGAAATTTTACATATAATATATTCATAGGAATTTCTTTATAAATCTTATTCAATGTAAATTAACTTTAAATGCAACATTGCATGTCTATAAAATCATACAAAAAGTCATGACACAACAAAATACAACACAACACACCGAGAAAACAACTACATAAATTTAGTGTCTTCTTCAATTCTAAATAAACTTCAATTTTTAGAGTATTCTTCATGAAGCATTTTTAAAATATAATGCTTTTAATAAACCTTATTTTAAATGAATTATAAATTAAAGAATCTGAAATACAAAGCCCAATAATCCCGAAGTAAATCCTCAAAGTGACCCTAAATGGCCACGGGGTGTCTGAACAAGATTCCCGTAGCATAAAAAATGAGACTCCGATCATGAATCCATTGCTTCTGATGGATCTAGGGCATCATTTTTTAGTTATCCCACCCCCCCCACAACATGTCTCCAACACGCGGAAAGAGTGTTATTGTGCTTTCTCCAGAACTAGGGTTTTGTTCAGTGAATGCCATGCCAATCTTGCTCAAGGGGGTCATTTATGATCTAAAGGCTCCCGCGCATTCCTGGACATCGTGAACACATAAAAAATTGCCACATGCATGTGTGGTAGTTGACAGAACCCAAGTCTTCTTGTCGGTTTGGGTTCCGTGCCACTAGAGAAAATCCTCAAAGTGTCCTTGAATGGAAACGGGGTGGCTGACCAAGATTCCCGTGGCACCAAAACCATGACTCCGATCATGAATCCTTTGATTTCGATGGATCTGAGATGCCAGGTTTCAACTAGCCCCCCCACCACAACATTCATCCAACGCTCGGAAACGGTTCTATTGTTCCTTCTTTAGAACTAGGGTTTTGCTCAGTGAAGGACATGCCAATCTTGCTCAAGGGGATCATTTATGATCTGAAGGCTACCAGGTGTGCCTGTCCATAGTGAACACATACAAAATGACCACATGCACATGTGGGAGCTGACGGAACCCAAGTCTTCTCTCCAGTTTGTGTTTCGTGCCCACAGAGCAAATCCTCAAAATGTCCCTGATGTTAAATTTTGAGCATTAATTCACAATACTCTAGGATCTTTGCTGAGAGAATAACATATATAGTATATCAATGCATGACAATCACAATATGACAAGCATCAAAAGAATCAAAAGCATAAGAGACAAGACACACAGAGTTTCCGTGGGAAAAACCCTAAGGTGAAAAACCCCACAACTTCCTCAGAGATAGAGAGAGCAATGGCTCAACCAAAGTACGACCAAAATACTTTGAGATAGTCTCCTAGTAGCAGATGATCCTCCTCCTCACTAGTGCGCTACTTTCTGAGTGAGAGTGAGTTACTTTTCTGAGTGAGTAAAATAGAGATCTCCGATCTCTATTTATACTAACCTTTTTTCCAAGTGACCTTATGGGGCCGACTTGTCTAGCTAGGTACATCCACATTATAATATATATAATTCAGGGCCGACCCCACATGGTGGTCTAATAACCCATCGGAAAGTACACACACTTGCGACACTTGTCAATCCACATGACGACACTTCCTTATAGAGGAATAACACATCTCTAATAAGGGTACAATAAATATATATAAAATACATAGATGAAATACATTCCGAAGTTACATATACATCAACACTCCCTCTTAACTAGGAAGGTATTTCTCGACATAGATCTGCTAGACAAGTCTTCTTCTCGGGATCATCATCATCGATGCATCATCATTTTCATCGTCACTACTACTACTATCTCAACCAATCTCTAACTCTACTTGTCATAGGAAGTTCTACAGAGACAGTCCTTTTTCATACTGGATGTAGGCCCACCACCTGCAGGTCTTCGTCATCACTGGCCATACTATGGAATCCTCAGGACTTATTACGTGCGTCACAAAACCTCGAAAGAGCATCCCAGGCTGTTACGAGCACATAGCTCTACCTATAGGATCTCTGAGGGCCATATTATATGTGTCCTCACCACAAAACCTCACAAGAGCATCCCAGGCTGTTACGAGCACGCAGCTTTACCTATAGGATCTCCCAGGGCACGAATTACATGTGGTCACCACAAAACCTCGCAAGAGCATCCCAGGCTGTTATGAGCACACAAATCTACCTATAGGATCTCCCAGGGTACAAATTACATGTGGTCATGGCAAAACCTCGCAAGAGCATCCCAGGACTAATTACGGGCACACAGCCCAACCTATCGGATCTCCCAGGGATAGATTATATGCCATAGGACAAAACCTCGAAAGAGCATCTGCCAGATATCCCAGGGCAACGAATTACATGCCATAGGAAAAACCTCGAAAGACTATCTGCAGATCTCCCAGGGACAAATTATATGTCCTCCCGGAGCAAAACCTCGAAAGAGCATTTGCCAGATATCCCAGGGCAACGAATTACATGCCATAGGAAAAACCTCGAAAGACTATCTGCAAATATCCCAGGGCCAAATTATATGTCCTCCTAGAGCAAAACCTTGAAAGAGCATTTGCCAGATATCCCAGGGCAACGAATTACATGCCATAGGAAAAACCTCGAAAGACTATCTACAAATCTCCCAGGGCCAAATTATATGCTCATCTGCACAACCTGATCCACTGCCATAGAGTATCAACCTGATACTCACCATACATCATCCTGATGTATACATGATCATCCTAATCATCATCACTGCAACATCCTGGTGCATTTCATCTGGAGCAACATCCTGAAGCTCGTCATCCACGATCATCTTGATCATATAATGCATCTTCCTGATGCAAACCAAGTATCTACCTGATACATATCATCATACATGATCCACCTGATCATACAATGTATCCACCTAATACAAATATAAATACATGATACATATCACCATACATGATCCACCTGATCATACAATGTATCCACCTGATACATATATAGATACATGGTCCAAGCATCCAACATGATGCATACATACATATAAATGATCCAATTGATCATATCCAACATCCAACATGATGCATACGTACATACATAAAAATGATCCAACTGATCATATCCAGCATCCAACATGATTCATACATACATACATAAAAATGATCCAACTGATCATATCCAGCATCCAACATGATGCATACATACATATAAAAATGATCCAACTGATCATATCCAACATCCAACATGATGCATACATACATATAAAAATGATCCAACTGATCATATCCAAGCATAAACCAGAACATCATCCTCATGCTCATCATCCAGTGCTTACATCCACAGCCATGTGAAGGATCCTTCTTCCAACATGCTTGGAATGGCTTCAGCAAATGTGTCCATCACTTCTTCCTCGAAGTGTCCTCGATCTGAAGAATGCCAAGCCTCTCCCTAAAGTACTCGAACTTCACCCTAGCTAGTGGCTTTGTCAGCACATCTGCAATTTGCGTGTCCGTCGCAACATACAGGAGCTTCACAGCTCCTCTCTGCACCATATCCCTGATATAGTGATATTTGATCTCTATGTGTTTTGACTTGTCATGAAACACTGGGTTCTCGGACAGCTTCACACAACTCTGGTTATCACAGAAGATACCAGTAGCCTCCAACGGGAGATCAAATAACTTAGACAGTAGCTTCCGTAGCCATACTACCTCACAACTAGCTGAACAGGCTGTAACATACTCTACCTCAGCTGTACTCAGTGCTAGGCAGGACTGCTTCCTGCTAAACCAAGAGATCACACCTGATCCCATACTGAAGCAACACCCAGATGTGCTCTTCCTATCTACAGCACTACCAGCCCAATCTGAATCAACATAACCCTGCAAGTTAAACTTTTGATTCGCCTCATACTTGAGCCCATAATCCACTGTACCCTTCAGGTACCTCAGAACATGCTTTACAACAACTAGGTGAAAACTCCTCGGATCTGTCAGGAACTAACTCAATGTGTTCACAGCAAAGCAAATGTCTAATCTCGTGTTCGTCAGGTACATCAAGGACCCAATCATCTGACGATACATAAAGACATCAACCGGCTCAGATGAAGCATCACATAGAAGCTTTAGATTCGATGCCATAGGTCTGGCCATGGCCTTGCAATCCATCATCCCGAATCTCTTCAGGATATCTACTGTGTACTTCCCTTGACCAAGGAAGATCCCACTTGCACTCTGCCACACCTCCATACCTAGGAAATAGTGCATCATTCCCAAATCTTTCATATCGAATTCAGCAGCAAGCTTCCTCTTAGTATCTGCAATCAGTCTGTCATCTCCTGTTACAAATAAGTCATCCACATACAGGAGTAGAATCACAGGATTCCCTTCCTCAACCTTGTAGTAAAGGTTGGAATCCGCTTTACTCTTGGTAAATCCCAAACTAGATAGGAAACTGTCCATCCTACCATACCAAGTTCTGGGAGCTTGTTTCAAACCATACAAGGCTTTCTTCAATCTGCATACATATGACTCCCTGTCATGTATTTCAAAACGGAGTGGCTGCTCCACATATACTTCCTCTTCAACTACACCATTCAAGAAGCAGTCTTGACATCCATCTAGTGTATTTTTCATTTCATTTCTATAGCCAGGGCAAGTACTATTCTGATGGAAGTATACCTTGCTACAGGTGCAAAAGTTTCTTCATAATCTATTCCCTCTTTTTGAGAGAAGCCACGAGCTATGAATCTTGCCTTGTATTTCTCTACACTGCCATCTACAGCATGCTTGATTTTGAAGATCCATTTAGAACTCAAAACAAACTTCTCTTTAGGTCTTGGTACAACATCCCAAACATCATTCTTCATTATTGATTGGTATTCCTTAACCATGGAATCCTTCCATCCTTTCTTTTCCACTGCTTCTTCATAACTGGAAGGCTCTTTGTTCATAATGTCAAAGAGTAAAGCAACATAGCTGGTATGTGATCTGGTTCTCTTCTTTGCTCTGTGTTCTTCTTCTGGAATGTCAAATGTTTCTACATCTTGAATGAGCTCTCTAGCCCATGCAGGTTTCCTCTTGTGAGAGTTATCCTCACGGGGTGGATCTACAGGTTCTTGCGGATCTTCAAACTCATGAACAACTTCTGGAACTGCTTCAGTCATGGTAGTGTCTTGAAATCTAGTTTCCTTAGGTTCTTCATAAACTTCGATAGGTGCCTTCCTTGATTTGATGAAGGCTGAGTTTTCATCAAATGTTACATCCCTGCTGACATCAATCTTCTTGAACCCTGGAAAGTATGTTCTGTAAGCCTTCGAGCTTTCACTGTAACCCACGAAGATACCCTTCTTTCCTGATGGATCTAGTTTAGTCCTCTTTTCCTTTGGGACATGAGTGTATACTGGACAACCAAATATTCTGAGATGGCTGAATTCAGGATTCTTACCAGAAAATACCTCTTCTGGTGTCTTTTTATCCAATATCTTGTGGGGTGTTTTGTTCTGCACATATACAGCTGTTCTAGCTGCTTCTGCCCATAGATGCATAGGTAGATCCTGTTCATGCAGCATTGCCCTTGCTGCTTCCATGATAGTTCTGTTCTTCCTTTCTGCAACTCCATTTTGTTGAGGATTATAAGGAGCAGTCAACTCCCTCTTAATCCCTGAATCACTACAAAGCTTTTTGAAGTCATCTGAGGTGAATTCTCCACCATTGTCGGATCTAAATGTTTTGATCTTCTTGTCAGTTTGATTCTCCATTAAGGTTTTGAATTCCTTGAACTTATCAAACACCTCATCTTTGTTCTTCAAGAAGTATACCCAAGTCTTCCTAGAGAAGTCATCAATAAATGAGACATAGTAAACATACCCACTAAGAGAACTGGATGACATAGGACCACATAGATCTGAGTGGATGATTTCCAGGATATCTTTGGCCTTGCTTTCAATGCTTGGGAAAGCCTTCTTAATGTTCTTACCTTTTGCACATCCTTTGCAAACACCTTCATGTTTGGTCGTGATTTCAAGAAGACCTTCTACAACCTTGCTTGCAATTGGAAGTGCCCTATAGTGCATATGAGCAAGTCTTCTATGCCAAAGTTCACTTGGCTCCATGGATTCATGTACCATGGCATGTTCAGGTTGTCCCTTCAATTTATACAAACCTCCCTCTTGCTTTCCAATCACTACTGCATCATCTATGTTCTTTCCCTTTGGCCACATTAGGACTTGCCCATCCACAAATGCAACCCTCATACCTTTTGCATCCAATGCAGAGATGGAGAGTAAGTTCTTCTTGAGCCCAGGTACTTAAAGGACTTCTTTCATCTTCAAATATTTTCCAGAATCTAGGTTGTAGGAGGCATCACCACTTCCTTTGATTAGGTATTGATAATCATCCCCAAGTTTCACCTTATGGGGTGATTCATGTTCAGATAGATTCACAAAAGATTCCTTAAACCCAATCATGTGTTTGGAAGCCCCACTATCAATCAACCAATCATTACAACCATGGGAGATAGTACCTGTGAGAGCAGAAATTAGAACATATTCTTCTTCACTTGATGAGTCATCATCACTATCACTTTCTGCCCTAGCCTTCTTCTTTGGGGGTTCATCATCTTCGACATCATGAGCATGATATCTTCTTTTGTTCTTCTTCTTCTTCTTATTGAAGTTGTTGTTGTATTTCTTCTTCTTGGGACAATCTGAAGTAAAGTGTCCCTTCTCATTGCAATTGAAGCATCTGAGATCTTTCTTATCTTTATGATAATGGTGGTGTGAGAATCTTCTGTTATGAGATGATTCCTTCTTGGACTTGCCTTTCCTGGCATGTGCTGTGAGAGCTTGATCTTCATTTCCCATATTTTTTTCTCGGGCCACAAGCCTAGCTTCTTCTTGCGAGCATTCTTCCCGCAATCTGTTGAAGGAGATCAACTTCTTCCTTGCACAGATTCCTTGAATAAAGGAATCCCATGACCTGGGTAGGCGATTTAGAGTGGTCATCACAACCTCACCATTCTCCACCATTTCATCCACTGCTTCTAGTTGTTCCTTGATCTGGGAGACCCTTGAAAAATAAGATTGAATGGTTTCTCCATTGTGAAACTTTACTCCTTTCAATTGGTTCCGCAGGGTCATCTTCCGATTTATGTTTTTCCCTTCAAATAGCTTGGTCAAAAAGTCAAACATCTCCTTGGGTGTCTTTAGAGAAGACACATGGGGTATGAGATGGTCTTTGATAGAATCAACAATGATTCTCTTTTCCTTGACCAAGTTTTTCTTATGCAATACCTTAATCTCTTAATCCTCTGGGATAGGGATGTCTTCTTTTACATATGAGTCCAACTCATTCTCTTCCAGGATTAACCCAATCCTATATTTCCAAGCTCGGAAGTTATCAGCTCCTTCAAGGTTATCCTCAAGCTTGGTGTGGTGAGACATCTTAAAGAGTACTTCAAATGGAAATAGAAAAAGATTTAGGTCTTACCACTTGAAATGCTGAAAACTGGATCTGGTCCCGGATTAGGGTTTGTCAGAAAAACCCTAAAAATTCAAAATGTGAATTTCAATTTTCTGAAAGGATAGAAAGATGTTCCTTGATGATCTGATCAGCCTAGTGTATTTAGAATTTGAGATCAGCAAAGATTTACCCTTCAGATTTTCCTTTTTCTCCTCCTGGGTTCACTCGGGAGAGCCCTGAATTAGGGTTTACATTTCCCGGAGATCTACCCAGCCAAAAATATCGATCCAAAGCTCTAAACTTCGATGTTTTCAAGGAGCTTCCAGCTATGTCTTCAGATTTCAGAAATTCCCATTTTTGTGAAAACCCTAACTTTTAGGGTCAAATCTGAAAATGCTCAGAATTGAATTCTAATTGGATAGATAGATTCTCCTTGATGAGTAGAGCCAATCTACTATATTTCTTTTCCAAAATCTGTGGAGAGAAGCCGAATAAACAAGAAACTCAAGTTTTTGTCACTGCAAAATGTCTTCTTCTCAGGTTAGCTCTAATACCATGTTAAATTTTGAGCATTAATTCACAATACTATAGGATCTTCACTGAGAGAATAAGATATACATTATATCAATGCATAACAATCACAATAAGCATGACAAGCATCACAAGAATTAAAAGCATGAGAGACAAGAGACACAGAGTTTCCGTGGGGAAAACCCTAAGGTGAAAAACCCCACAACTTTCTCAGAGATAAAGAGAGCAATGGCTCCACCAAAGTGCAACCAAAATACACTTGAGATAGTCTCCTAGAAGCAGATGATCCTCCTCCTCACTAGTGCGCCACTTTTTGAGTGAGAGAGAGATGACTTTTCGAATGATCTAAATAGAGATCTCCTGATCTCTATTTATACTTAACCTGTTTTCCCAGTTACACTATGGGGCTGACTTGTCTATCTAGATACATCCACAATATAATATATATTTCAAGGCCGACCCTACACATGGTGGTCTAATAACCCATCGGCAAGTACACACACTTGCGACACTTGTCAATCCACATGACGACACTTCCTTATAGAGGAATAACACATCTCTTATAAAGGTACAATAAATATATATAAAATACATAGATGAAATACATTCCGAAGTTACATATACATCAACAGAGTAATCATAGGCTTAGACATGTTATGTTTCTTATGATATGACTAACCATAAGAGTCCTATATAAACCATGAACGCTAATGCTTATTATTTCTATTTGAAATAATCATGACTATACATGCTTGAGATTATTGTGTTTTGATAATATTAAGATTATACTAATGAATGTTTGATTATGTATGAGACCTTGAGAATAACACAATGATGATACTAACAAGCATGCATAGGGATTGAGAATGAATATAAGTTCAAGAACAGGTAATCCAAGAAGCAAAGATCAAGAGGGAGTACACTCCAGTGGTTTCTGCAAGGATGCAGATATTCAGAGGGAGTTGACCATCTCTCTACATTCCACAACAGAAAGGTGTAGAAGAAGCTACTTTAGATTAGGACTCTAGCAACTCCTGTAAGGAAGCAAAGACTCAGAGGGAGTCCACCCAACAAACAAACAAAGATAAGTATTTTAATTATCATTTCTTGCATATTTGTTTGTTTAAATAAAATTGTTCAATGATGTATATGCTCATATTCCTAGACTTAGGATATGTACTGTGCATATTAGAATGATTGCATTAATGAACTGTATACTACTAATATGCATGTGTTGGGTAAGTGGCCTATGGCATTGTACAACATTCCATTGCTACTTATCTAGAATGAAACCTCTTTGCTGACATGTTTAGAGTAGTGCAAACTCTTAACAATGTTCTGGTAGAGACTGGAAGGCATCTAGAAAGTTATGGAACATGGATAAATGTTGTATTGAAGCATTGGCTTAAACAATTGCATGACTGTATGACATATTTTTTTTTGTGAAAGAATTTGTTTTGAAAATTATGAGATGTTTCTAATCATGCAATTTAACTTGTTTTGTAGGAAATACCATATACCTTCACCTACAAAAGAAGGATTACAACATTTGTTCAAGCAACAAAATTATCTATTGAAGATAATGAAGTTCCCAGGATATGGGAAGAATGCCATGATCTGTCGATCATGAAGAACGATGTTTGGGATGCGGTCCCAAGAGCTGAAGGGAAGTCTGTTGTGACTTCCAAATGGAACTATCAGATCAAGCATGCTGCAGATGGCAGCATAGAGAAATATAAAAGTGATGAAATAGAAGATACACCAGATGGATTTCAAGACATACTAGGATGGTACAGTGATGATGATCAGTATGATCATGGGCATCAGGATGATGCCTCGTGCGATGATGATTCGTTGGATCATGAGTATCAGATTGATACTTGGAGGTCAGAGATGATTTGTGGCAGGTTGTGCAAATAGCATGTAATCAGTCTTGGGAGATCTTGTTGATCGTGCTGTGGCACATAAATGTTCCTGGGGTACTCTTTCCAGTATTGCTATGTAGTATGTAATCAGTCCTCAGATATCCGATAGGTTGATCTATGTGCTCGTAATCAGTCTTGGGATGAGGTATTACTACGGAGACATGTAATCAGTTCTGGAGATCTGAGAGGTTGAGCTGTGTGCTCGTAATTAGTCCCGGGATGCTCTTTAGAGATCTTGTCGGTTGTGTTGCGGCACATAAATGTTCCTGGGATGCTCTTTAAAGGTTTTGTCTATCCACATGCAATCAGTCCTGGAGATCTGAGAGGTTGAGCTGTATGCTCATAATAAGTCCTGGGATGCTCTTTAGAGATCTTGTCGATCGGGCTGTGGCACATAAATGTTCCTGGGATGCTCTTTAAAGGTATTGTGGAGGAGATGCATGTAATCAGTCCTGGAAGATCTTGTCGGTCGTGCTTAGGCACATAAGTGTTCCTCGGATACTCTTTCCGATATTGCATCCACACATAAAATTAGTCCTGAGAGGCCACCTCTATCAGACCATTCGCACAGATGATGAAGACCTGCAGGTGGTGGGGCCTGCATCTAGTATGAAAAAGGACTGGCTCTATAGAACTTCCTATGACGAGTAGAGTCAAAGATTGGTTGAGATAGCAGCAGCAGTGACAATGATGATGATGATGATCCCGAGAAGAAGACTTGTCTAGCAGAACTGTGTCGATAAATACCTTCCTAGTTAAGAGGGAGTGTTGATGTATATGTAACTTCGGAATGTATTTCATCTATGTATTTCATATATATTTATTGTACCCTTATAAGAGATGTGTTATTCCTCTATAAGGAGGTGTCGTCATGTGGATTGACAAGTGTCACAAGTGTGTGTACTTGTTGATGGGTTATTAGACCACCATGTGTGGGGTCGGCCCTAAAATATATATTATATTGTGGATGTATCTAGATAGAGAAGTCGGCCCCACAAGGTCACTGGGCAAACAGGTTAAGTATAAATAGAGATCGGGAGATCTCTATTTGGATCATTCGGAAAGACACACTTCTCTCCATCAGAAAATGGAGCACTAGTGAGGAGGAGGATCATCTGCTCTAGGAGACTATCTCAAGTGTATTTTGGTTGTACTTTGGTTGAGCCATTGCTCTCTCTATCTCTGAGGAATTTGTGGGGTTTTTCACCTTAGGGTTTTCCCCACGGAAACTCTGTGTCTCTTGTCTCTCATGCTTTTGATTCTTGTGATGCTTTTCATGCTTATTGTGATTGTTATGCATTGATATACTGTATATGTTATTCTCTCAGTAAAGATCCAAGAGTATTGTGAATTAATGCTCAAATTTTAATAGTATTGGGTACTGGTTGGGCTGGTAACTACGTTGGTCGAGGTGGAGGTTGATTTGATGGTAGTTGAAGTTGTTGAGGTTGGGCTAGTTGGGAAGCAGGGTTTTGTTGTGGAGGAAATGAGGGTTGATTCTGCTAGTATTGTGGATAAGGAAAAGACTGTTGGTAAGGCTTTGGATAGGCCTTCTGATATGTTTGATTTCCATGAGCCTATCCTCATTAACCTAGATTAGATTGGTTTTGGTTTTGTTGAGGAGACCAAGTTTTCCAAGGCATAGGAGTATTCCATGAATTCTGAACAGGATATTGATAAATCTAAGAAGATTGTTGCATAGAGTCTTGAAATATACCTAGAAAACATGGCTGCCATGGTCTTTTCTGCGCCATAAGATAGACAGACTCCATGCTTTGAATTTCTTCCACTCGAGCTGCCAGTAATTCTCTCAACCTCAGATAAACATCAGTGTTATGATTCTCCGTACATAATCCACAAATCTGCACATTATTTAGAGGGCATTCTTTCAATGGATGTTTCTTCCTACATTTAGGATGAAAAAATGACAGAGCTTGTTCTTGTTGGTCTTATTGTTTTTGTCTCTTTTTAGTTTTTGATGTTTCAACTTGTGTCCCTAAAGTATTCAGAAGGTCAGTTTTGAAATATTCTAATAAATTTCCAAGCTCAGCTCTTGATATACCTCATGTTTCTAATTTGGTTATCTTGGAAGTTACATCCCTTTTTCCATTTCTGGCTCTTCCTCGTGAATACTTTTGACATAAATCTGTAATTTCATCAAATGGTAAGTAAGAAATATCATCTTTCCCCATTACATTCAAAATATCAAGATACTGATCTCTTATGCCATTCAAAAAGATTGTCCTGGTGATATCAGATGTCAAAGAATTATATTTGGATTTCTGTAGGTTATACGAAAATCTCTCAAGATATTCTTCTAAACGTTCATCTTCTTGCTGAGAAATCCTGAAAATATCATCTTTCAAATCTTTAGATCTACAATATGCTTGATATTTCTTAAGAAAAATCTTTCTCGTGCCATCCCAACTAGTTATAGCATGTTCTCCTAATCCCATGAACCATTTCAATGAAGCAGCTTTAAGAGTAGCAGGAAAGAGATGAAGTTTATGTGTCTCATCAGTATATCCATAGGTACGACATAAAATATCAAATTCAAATAGAAATGAATCTGGATCTTCAGAAGTCATGCCATAAAAGTTAGGTAAAACAGATGGTGGAATGTTTTTCAGTTTTACTTCTTCTCCTAGGATAATACTAGTGTCTAAGATTGGAAATTTAAAAGTGGATTCCTGTTCTTCTTCTACTCTTTCCTCTCTTTGATTTCTTCTATCTTCTTGTCTTTTGTTTTCAAGTTCCAGTCTTCTTTTAGACTATCTTCATTGTTTTGGGGTTGGTCCTCCTCTTAATGCTTCTCCCTTAGGCATTTCTCTGCGTTTGTTGTCCATCTCCATCCTGCATTCATACTCCCTACGTTGTTCTAGGTTTAGTCCTCCTTTTCTAGTTGTCTCTTCGTCAGTCATTTTCGCAGTATCTCTTTTAGCAATTATGGTAATGAATTCTTTCTTCTCAGATGGAGAAGTTTCTGTTATCTCTATTTTTTGGGGGTTTTCACAAATCTTCATTTTTCGTCTCTCTTTCTTGACATAAAACTAAAGTCTGCTATGTGTTTTTCAAAACAATAAATTATAAAAAAACTAAACTTCCTAAGTCTAACTCTAAGTATGCTTCGTCGGCAATGGCGCCAAAATGTTGGGTTCCAATCTATTATTGTAAATTAGAGCTTAAATTTAAAATGTCAATCCGGAATCGTAGACTTAGAAGCATGTCCAAAATGTATGAATTAGAGCAAGACTAGTTTAAAGTACACTCTGTTTTTAGAAATGAACCTAAAACTACTTAAATACTGTAAACTAAGGAATGCAAAAAATCCCTTACAGAAGTATGCTCATTCGAATTCTTCAATTTATAAGCACTTAAATACTTGAAATAACAAAATCATAAAATTAAACTCTAGCATTAAAACTTCATTGTTGAGTATAGGAACACATTGAGTTCTTTTACAGGAAGTTAGTTCATAAGGCATTCGAATTCTTCAACAATTAAGTGTATGAATATAAATTTTTAAAACAACCTATAGCAATTAATAACTCAAACATGAATGCATAATCCTGTTCTGATAAAACCCTACTTGGATCATATAAAATTGAATTTGATTGTAAAGCACAGATTGATATTTTAATCGAATTCTACATAAAACATAAAAATCATACCAATGTGTTTTAATAAGGAAATGGGTGTGCATGTTTGGTAGAGGAGGCCCTCCATTGCTTCACGTACACACTCAGGAAGTTTCACAGAGCTCTCAACACTGAAATTGTTTTCCCAGCATAGAAATGAACATACACAAAGATATCTGAAGTTTGAAGTCTTTATTTACTTAGCATACGTTCACCATCATGTGAGAGGAATTACATCTTGAATTCAAATACTTATACAAACTGTTTGAAAACTAAAAACAATACAATCCTGGTGATTAATAATGACATTCCCTAAATATCTCTACTATCCTCAAGATCCTCCTTCAGATCCATAAAAATAGACCATATTGATACAAAATCAAAACTATCCCTGTTTTTGTGCTAAGTGGCAGCGCTGGAAGATAACTTTGACCAATGTTGACTCGCCACTTGTAGAACCTATTTTATGAAGTTGTTAGAAATTCATCCATCCTTGGACATTGAGGATCCTTCTCTATCTTTCAGTTTGTGCCCAGCTGGCCTGCAAGTATCTAATATAGGAGCAATTACGGGAAGTCAGTAAATCCTGTAATTTAATTAAAATCTCAATTTAAATGCTTTAAAAATTGCATAATTCAATTTATTTAAGAGCAACAACAATTTATACCTTTGATAGTCGAATTTCAAGGTTTTATGGATGAAAATGAGGATTTATGGAAAAATATGAAGGATAATGGAGATAGCTGAAGGATTTATAAGGAAAAATAGGCATCAAAATAGTGTCCAACACATATCATTCCAATTTCACATAAGGTGATCTTTTCCATCAATTCCAATGAAACGAGTTAACATTCACCGCAAGGAATTGAGTCTAAATGACTGAACTAAAATGCAATGAATCCATAAGTAAAGGATCACACCTGATAAGTAGCCACCTACACTATAACAACATGTTAGAAACATAGCATATGGATATATCATTTTGTTTTTATGAAAACAAAGATTTCAATACACAACTAGTTATCAATTTTCACCGCAATGTACCTAGTTTCCAATTTAACTTTGCAAATTCCAAATAAAGAGGAATATATGACTATTTTATCTCATGGAAATCATAGCATGGGTTACCTACTTTCATATGGATGTAGCTTTCCTCCCATATACAGTCCATTAAATAATTCACAAAACTAGCTAATTCTACTCATCTGAATTGTCTAGTAATTCTAGGAATCGCTAGAATAATTAAATATAGTCATTGAATGCATGAATAATTATATGTGCACCAAGGATTATATTCAATGATTATATTTAATAATTCAAATGAATTAAATAGATTATTTAAGGCACATAGTATAAAATGGATGATTTATAAGGTTGGAACTTGGGAAAAGAGGGCTTATTCTCCCATAGGCTCCCTTCGTCTTCCCCTCTAGTGGAAAATTATCCCCTCTAGCACTCTTTACACAAACATCTTGGGCCATTTTATTATTTTCCAACATAATATTTAAATATATTTACAACATTGTGATAAGCCAATGTAATGGCCCATATATGGATATTTACATCATGAATGCCTATCTATTTACTAGTTAGGCCTTGGCCTTGAGCTCTGCACTAGAAATATTTACTAGCATATTTACATCATTTTATATAATTTGATTTAATACATTTCATGCATCAAAGACAAGGTATTATAGAAGCTAAAAAAGGTTTCTAAACCTCTTCTCTACCCCGGGATATTGACCTCATAACCCATTTCCCTCGAAAAACAACGTTATCTTCATGGATCCCTTCCTCCTCCTCTAATTAGACATATCTATTAATCCTATGGAAGTTTTGACACCTATAATGAGTTATTTTTCTTCTTTAATCCTTTTATCATTGTTGCAACTATTGATTTTTATCCTCCATTCATTATTATGAAATTTTAATAAGCAATAAATCACCAGGTGCCCATAAAATTTATAATTTGGACATATAAAAGGAATATGTACATAATCCAATCCTTGTACATAGCTTCGACTTCTTATTTTGACTTTAATAAACTTTACTAGGTCATCCTTTAATTGTAACTCTAAAAATATGCATACAAATGAGGAAGATTTCTCCAACTTAAAATTTCTCATCAACTTCCAAAAAATATTTGATATTGTTCCTAATTGCCTTGAAAACATCAATAGACCAAAGCTTAAGAGTAGTCTAGATAACTTAACCCATATTGAATGCATAGAGACCACCTCTACTTGGGGGTGAAACAAGGCATCCATTTCTTAAGAAATAAGATGTTGAACCCCCAAATTACCTTCTCCATATTATTATTGCTAAATGTTATTCCACACAAATGTGAAAATCCAACCATCCTCTAAGCATCATGTGATAAACAAGCCTTTATCTTACTAACAACTTCTAGACTTGTTATATCCACACAAAATAGTGCGTCTCTAATACATACCTTCTATAAAATCACCTAGTTATCATTTTATTGGTCATGTATATCACTTGGTCCATGGAGACATATTTCCTTGGAACCAACTTCCCCTTCACCTTTAGTAGCTTCACACACCTTTAGGAATTTTTACCCACCTTAAACACTCAACACCTATCCTCCCCTATGCCTTTCTTAACCTTATTCCCTCCACCTTTTACCTCTTCTTCCCTAAAGCTAACCATACTCCAATGAAAATCCTCTTCTCCTATAATTAGCACTCCCAAGTTCCTAATGGAACCCACTCTATCAACAACATTCAACACACCATCCTCCTCAACATTATTTCCCTCAACCTCTAGGTTTAGTCTAGGAAAACAACTAAGTCTTACCTTATTAACATTAATGAGTTCCTCATAATCATACACTGCTAATGCTAACACATGAAAAGCAATAATAACTTTGTAGCATTCTAGATCCCCTTGACCACCCCTACTATCATCAAATATTATTAATTATGATTTTAATGTTGACTCAATACAACTAGCCTTACTAACACATATTCTTGAACCCTCTACCATAATTGTAGCTTCCAATGTTTTTCAAATTGTTGAATTACCCTTAGACCAAGGCTTAAATCTAGACTTGGGAGTATCCCTCAATGCAAAGATCAATTCACCCTGAAGGGGATTTGTAGTATAGTCCACCTCATCCACCTCCACTCCCATGTATAGTAAATGTGTAATCATCCACGAAAAAATACTCACCTTACATGGGATGACTTATTTGTCAATCCCCATCCTAACTTTTAACCACTTATACAATTACTTCATCTTAATAACATTGAGAGGCACATGATTACCCAAACTCCCCTTATTCAATTAAATTGATTTAAAACAACTCTATATAATTATCATACAATTTCATTGATTTTTCAAAATTAAATTATTAAATTAAATTTTAAAGAATTTGTTTAGTCAAATTCTAAAAACCACACTAATAAATAAAAATAAAAATATAAAAATATAAAAACAAATTGAAAATCTCTAACACCAAAATTTATCTTGAATTTGTTTTTGCAAAATGGAATTCATAAACAAACTTATAAGGTAGACAAGATAATGACCAAATTATTAATTGCATGTACAAACAAAAACTATATCATTTTTGGATGATTCACCTATTTAAAAATATTAATTAGATTAACCTTGGTACTCACATAAAACCTAAAATCATCTTTATGAAATTTGATAGACATAGTTGACATAATTGGTTGTGAAATGCAACCTAAAATCACTTCTAATTAAGTAATAACCCCTCGTGTAACCTAAAATAAGTTTTAATTATTTAATAACTCATCTTTAGTTATTTTCAGTGATCATTTGAGTGATCATTCATAAAAGGGGGATTTTTAATTGGGAAAAATAAAGTCAATATATTGTAGATATTGGGGAGCACGGAGTAGTGTATAGGGATTTATAGGTAATGGGGGTATAAATGGGGGTATCTAGCAAAAATAGAGAATATCTCATAAAAATAAATCTTTTTTAATTGGAAATATGTATTGGGAAGGGAATTTAACAAAAAGATTTTGATAAATATTTATGAATATCTAATAAAATTAAAATAAGTAAAACCCCAAAGAATTAGATATCATGTTAAATATTATTATACATTTTAAATTCATAAATTCAATAAATATTCAACCGCAAAACATTTAATATGATTGCTACACTATTATAAGTATTCAATCCAATAACTTATAATCTCACATAAGTTAGCAACATTTAATATGGTTGCTACACGATTATAAGTTATTGAATCCAATAAGTTATAATCTCACCTAAGTTATTGAATTCAATAACTTATAATCTCATAACAACTATGAATATACTACAAATATACTACTGCAAGATGCATATTTAACAAAATTATACGTAATCATGGAATGGCCTTTTGTGAATTGATTCGATAAGTCAAAGTCAAACAATATTTTGTGACTTCATTTTAGTCCCATTATTGAAGGACCACTCATTTTGATGGTCTCTAGTGACACTTTAGAAGCAATGCAAACATAAAAAAACAACAATATATTAACTTGGAGGGATGATTTGAGGTAATTTAATAATGAATTTGAATATGTTGTAAAATGATGAAATGTGCATAGTTGAATTATAGTTTTCAATATATAGAATTTTTGTACCTATACTGAGTATTTAAATGATGGAATTTCCTTTAAAAAATTGTACAATTGTATAGTGTAATGATTTGTTTCCTTTCGGAAGACCAATAATAAAATCCATGGAAATTTTGGTCCAAATAGTGGCTTGGATTGGTAATGGTTGTAATTCCCCAAGAGACTTTAGTGTCTCACCCTTGTCCTTTGACAAGTGTCACATTCTCCTACAAAAGTAAGGATATCCTTTTGGATGCCTTCTCAGAAAGAGGAGTATCTCGCATGTGCATACATTTTCTGAAAGCATGAGTAATCTACAAGAGGGGATGAATGAAACTCTTTTAATTGCACCGAGAAGGCACATTTATACAACCGAGGTGGGGGAAGTGTTCGTCAGTTCAATACAAATAAATAATAAATAATAATAAAATAAATAAATAAAATAAAAAATAAAAAATAAGAATACATGCATCAGTGTGCTATAGCATAGTGGAGCCTAGGTAGGGGGAAGTGTCCATCTATCCCATAAAAGAACAAAAAATAAGAATGCATGCATGAGTGTGATGTAGCATAGTGGGACCTTATGGGATGCAAATTTTACAAATCAACCAAATGACATATTTGAATGTAGGGAATGGATTAAATAGGTTTATGGGGCTTATCAATCATCAAGGATCTATCCAAATTCAGTTCCAACATTCAGAAGCACGAAAAATGGTTTTGACACGTGGGGCCCACCTTGGGTGAAATTGAGTTTTAGGGCGAGAGAGTAATTTGTTAACTTTTCAGAATTTACTTCAATCTGATCTAGAATCTTAACTAAGAGAACAACATGTACATCAAATCTACAGCATATCAATCATGGACACAATAATGCAAGCACACAAGAGACACAGAGTTTACTTGGGGAAAACCATAAAGGTGAAAAACCCCAATAACTTCCTCAGAGATAGATAGAGCAATGATACAGCCAGAATAAAAGAGATATTCTTCTCCTAGCAGCAGAGCATCCTCTTACACAAGTGCGCCACTCTCCCAAGTGTGAGTGAGAGAATAGAATGTGTAAAATGAGAGAGACACACTCTCTATTTATACACTAACTTGACTTGACCTTTACTCAACTAGGTCGGCCTCAACTTAACCACTTAACATAATGCTGACTGGGTTGACACCCAATAGGGTGGTCTAATAACCCTTTGACCCACATGGCCAACCCCCAATAGGGTGGTCTAATAACCCTTCGACCCACATGACTTATACAGGGCTGACCCCAACAAGGTGGTCTAATAACCCATCAAGTATAAGTTACGACACTTACAATATAAATGATGACACTTTCGTATAGAGGAATAATAACATCTCTATAGGAATACAACCACTTCCGTATAGAGGAATAATAACATCTCTATAGGAATACAATATACATATATGTGAAATACATTCCGAAGTTACATATACATCAACACTCCCTCTTAACTAGGAAGGTATTTCTCGACATAGGTCTTCTAGCACAAGTCATCTTCTCTGGATCATCGTCACTGTTGTTGCTATCTCAATCAATCTTTGAATCTACTCGTCATAGGAAGTTCTACAGAGCCAGTCCTTTTTCATATTGGATGTAGGCCCACCACCTACAGGTCTTCGTCATCACTGGCCATATTGTGAAATCTTCAGGATGTATTACGTGCGTCACAAAACCTGGCTACGGTATCCCAGGCTATTATGAGCACACAGATCTACCTGTCGGATCTCCCAAGAGCACATTACATGTGACCCATCACAAAAACTGGCTGAAGCATCCCAGGCTATTACGAGCACACAGTTCTACCTGTCGGATCTCCCAGGAGCACATTACATGTGATCTCACCACAAAACCTGGCTGAAGCATCCTAGGATGTTACAAGCACACAGCTCTACCTGTCGGATCTCCCAGGAGCACATTACATGTGGTCCACCACAAAACCTGGCTGAAGCATCTGAGGCCCTTTTCATCCTGTCCAGATCTCCGAGGAGCAAATTACATGTGGTCATGGAAAAACCTGGCTGAAGCATCTGAGGCCTTTTTCATCCTGTCCAGATCTCCCAGGAGCAAATTACATGCCATAGGACAAAACCTCGCAAGAGCATCTCTCGATGTTATGGATACACAACTCTGACCTGAAATCTCCCAGGGCACAAATTACATGTCCTCCTAGAGCAATGTCTTGAAAGAGCATCCCGAGCTGTTACGGGTACAAAACTCTGACCTATAGGCTCTCCTAGACATGCTCATCTTCACAACCTGATCCACGGCCACAAAGTATCATCCTGATACTCACCATACATCATCCTGATGTACACATGATCATCCTGATCATCATCACTGCATCGTTCTGATGCATGTCATCTGGAGAAGCTCGTCATCCACGATCATCCTGATCATACAATGCATCCACCTGATGCATACTAAGTATCTACCTGATACATATCAACATATACAATGTATCTACCTAATACATATATAGATACATGATCCACACAATGTATCCATCAGCATACATGATCTACCTGATCATACAAAGATACATGATCCACACAATGTATCCATCAACATACATGATCTACCTGATCACACAAAGATACATGATCCACACAATGTATCCATCAACATCCAATGTGATGCGTACATACATAAATGATCCAACTGATCATATCCAACATCCAATATGATGCATACATACATAAATGATCCAACGGATCATAGAGAGAAGAAACTAGAACATCATCCTAATGCTCAGCATCCATGATCCTCCTGATCATCATAGCATCGTCCTCTTCAGATCATCTCATCGTCCACGAAGCACATCCCAGATACACATCATCTAGCACTTACACCACCGACATGGGAGAACACATCTACCACCATTCAGGGAAGGCTCTAGCACTTACTTTTTCACCATGGGAGAACACATCTATCACCATGTGAAAAATGGCTCAGCAATTACATCACGACGAAGGGAGAACACTTCAACCATGTCAGAAAAGATCATGTGCATCTGCATCTTCTAGACTCATCACTTCCCTTTGGAAGGAACCTCGATCTGAAGTGCACCAAGCCTCTCTTTGAAGTACTCAAACCGCACTCTGGCTAACGACTTGGTCAATACATCTGCAACCTGTTGATGTATATGTAACTTCGGAATGTATTTCATCTGTGTATTATATATATATTTATTGTACCCTTATAAGAGATGTGTTATTCCTCTATAAGGAAGTGTCGTCATGTGGATTGACAAGTGTCGCAAGTGTGTGTACTTGCCTATGGGTTATTAGACCACCTTATGGGGTCGGCCCTAATTAATATATAATATAATGTGGATGTACTCAAGTAGACAAGTCGGCCCCAGTAGGTCACTGGGCAAAAAGGTGAGTATAAATAGAGATAGGAGATCTCTATTTTACTCACTCGGAAAAGTATCTATCTCTCTCTCTGGAAAGTGGCGCACTAGTGAGGAGGAGGAGGATCATCTGCTAGGAGACTATCTCTGTATTATTTGGTTGTATTTTGGTTGAGCCATTGCTCTCTCTATCTCTGAGGAAGTTGTGGGGTTTTTCACCTTAGGGTTTTCCCCACGGAAACTCTGTGTCTCTTGTCTCTATGCTTTTGATTCTTATGATGCTTGTGATGCTTGTCATATTATGATTGTCATGCATTGATATACTGTAGATGTTATTCTCTCAGCAAAGATCCTATAGTATTGTGATTTAATACTGAAAATTTAACATGGTATCAGAGCTTAACTGAGAAGAAGACATTTTGCAGTGACGGAAGCTTGTATTGCTTGTTTATTGGGTTTCTCTCCACAGATTTTTGAAATTCAGTATAGTAGATTGGATCTACTCATCAAGGCGCATCTTTCTGTCCAATCAGATTTCAGTTCCGAGCATTTTCAGTTTTGGCCCTAAAAATTAGGGTTTCCACAAAAATAGGAATTTCTGGAAACTGAAGGTACAGCTGGAAGCTCCTTGCAAAAATCGAAGGTTTGAGCTTTGGATCGAGATTTTTGGCTGGGTAGATCTCCGGGAAACTCAAACCCTAATTCAGGGCTCTCCCCAGTGAACCCGGGAGGACAAAAAGGCAATTTTGAAGGACAAGACTTTGCTGATCTCAAATTCTAAATGTACTAGGCTGATCAGCTCTCCAAGGCGCATCTTTCTATCCTTTCGGAATTTTGAAATTCACATTTTGAATTTTTAGGGTTTCTCTGACAAACCCTAATCCGGGACCAGATCCAGTTTTCAGCACTTCAAGTGGTAAGTTCTAAATCTTTTCTATTTCCATTTGAAGTACTCTTAAAGATGTCTCTTCACACCAAGCTTGAGGATAAGCTTGAAGGGGCTGATAACTTCCGAGCCTGGAAGTATAGGATTGGGCTAATCCTGGAAGAGAATGAGTTGGACTCATATGTGAAAGAAGACATCCCTATCCCAGAGGATGAAGAGGCCAAGGTATTGCACAAGAAGAACTTGGTCAAGGCAAAGAGAATCATTGCTGATTCTATCAAAGACCATCTCATACCCCATGTGTCTTCTCTCAAGACACCCAAAGAGATGTTTGAATCTTTGACCAAGCTATTTGAAGGAAAGAACATAAATCGGAAGATGACCCTGCGGAACCAATTGAAAGCAGTAAAGTTTCAGAATGGGGAAACCATTCAATCCTACTTTTCAAGGGTCTCTCAGATCAAGGAACAATTAGAAGCAGTAGATGAAATGGTGGAGAATGGTGAAGTGGTGATGACCACTCTAAATGGCCTACCCAGGTCATGGGATTCCTTTATTCAAGGAATTTGTGCAAGGAAGAAGTTGATCTCCTTCAGTAGACTTCGGGAAGAATGTTCTCAAGAAGAAGCTAGACTTATAGCTCGTGAGGAAAAGATGGGAGGTGAAGATCAAGCTCTTGCAGCTCACACCAAAAGAATCAAAACCAAGAAGGATCACCCTCACCCCAAAAGATTCCATCAAAAGAATAAGAAGGACCTAAGATGCTTCACATGCAATGAGAAGGGTCACTTTGCTTCAGATTGTCCCAAGAACAAAAGGGATAATAACAACAACTCCAGTAAGAAGAAGAAGGGCAGCAAAAGAAGGTTTCATGCTCATGCTGCCGAAGATGATGAACCTCCAAAGAAGAAGGCTAGGGCAGAAAGTAGTAGTGATGATGACTCATCAAGTGAAGAAGAATATGTTCTAATTTCTGCTCTTACAGGTACCATCTCCCATGGATGTAATGATTGGTTGATTGATAGTGGGGCTTCCAAACACATGACTGGGTTTAAAGAATCCTTTGTGAACCTATCTGAACATGAATCACCCCATAAGGTGAAACTTGGGGATGATTATCAATACCCAATCAAAGGAAGTGGTGAAGCCTCCTACAACCTAGATTCTAGAAAATCATTGAAGATAAAGGAAGTACTTTATGTACCTGGGCTCAAGAAGATCTTACTCTCCATTTCTGCATTAGATGCAAAAGGTATGAGGGTTGCATTTGTGGATGGCCAAGTCCTAATGTGGCCAAAGGGAAAGACCATAGATGATGCAGTAGTGATTGGAAAGCAAGAGGGAGGTTTGTACAATTTGAAGGGACAACCGGAACATGCCATGGTGACATAAATACAAAGATTCATCCATAGTCATGGATCACATAGAGGTATGTATAATTTGTTTTTGCAAAAGTTAACTAATGAGTCATGCAGGTCATTGAAGAGAACAAGAACACATTGCTAGACATAACTAGCAAATATGGTGACCAGGTATGTGTTTCTTATATCATAGGATCTATCATATAAGTATGCATGGCATGATTGATGATGATTGTTCATAAAGTCATAAGTTTGAATAATCATGGGCATATGCATCTTACCTTAATTAATAATATGACTAACCAGAAGAGTCATAGGTTTGAGTAATTATAGGTTTATACATGTTATGTTTCTTATGATATGACTAACCATAAGAGTCCTATATATAAACCTTGAATGCTAATGCTTATTATTTCTGTTTGAAATGATCATGACTATACATACTTGAGATTATTGTGTTTTAATGAATGATACTAATAAGCATGCATAGGGACCAAGGATGAATATGAGTTCAAGAACAGGTAATCCAGGAAGCAAAGATCAAGAGGGAGCACACTCCAGTGGTTTCTGCAAGGGTGCAGATATTCAGAGGGAGTTGTCCATATCTCTACATTCCACAACAAGAAGGTTTAGAAGGACTCCAGCAGCTCCTGCAAGGAAGAAAAGACTCAGAGGGAGTCCACCCAACAAACAAACAAAGATAAGTATTTTAATTATCTTGCATATTTGTTTGCTTAAATAAAATTGTTCAATGATGTATATGCTCATGTTCCTAGACTTAGGATATGTATTGTGCATATTAGAATGATTGAATTAATGAACAGTATACTACTAATATGCATGTGTTGGGTAAGTGGCCTATGGCACTGTACAACATTCCATTGCTACTTATCTAGAATGAAACCTCTTTGCTGACATGTTGGGAGTTGTGCACACTCTTAACAATGTTCTGGTAGAGATTGGAAGGCATCTAGAAAGTTACGGGATATGGATAAATGTTGTATTGAAGCATTGGCTAAGATAATTGCATGACTGCATGACTGTATGACATATTTCTTCATGTGTAAGAATTTGTTCTGAAAATTATGAGTTGTTTCTAATCATGCAATTTAATCTGTTTTGTAGGAAAGACCGTATATCTTCACCTACAAAAAGGACTACAACATTTGTTCCAGCAACAAAGATATTTATTAAAGATATTGAAGTTCCCAGGATCTGGGATGAAGAAATAGAATGCCATGATCCGTCGATCATGAAGAATGATGTATGGGATGTAATCCCAAGACGTGAAGGGAAGTTTGTTATGACTTCCAAATGGAACTATCAAATAAAGCATATTGCAGATGACAGCATTGAGAAATATAAAAGTGATGAAATAGAAGATACACCAGATGGATTTCAAGACAGCATGGTGTAGTCAGATATGTGTGCAGAACTTGGTATGGTAGGATAGACAGCTTTCTATCCAGTTTGGGTTTTACCAAGATTAAAGCGGATTCCAACCTTTACTACAAGGTTGAGGAAGGAAATCCAGTGATACTACTTTTGTATGCAGATAACCTGTTCGTTACAGGTGAAAATAGTTTGATTTCCGACATGCAGCGGAAGCTTACTACCGAGTTCGAGATGAAGAACTTGGAAATGATCCACTATTTTTTTTTGGCATGGAGGTGTGGCAGAGTGCAGAAGGAATCTTCATTGGACAAGGGAAGTATGCAGTAGATATCCTGAAGAGATTCGGGATGATGGATTGCAAGGCCATGGCCACACCTATGGCATCGAATCTGAAGCTTCTATGTGATGCTTCATCTGAGACGGTTGATATCACTATGTATCATCAGATGATTGGGTCCTTGATGTACCTGACAAACACGAGACCAGACATTTTCTTTGCTGTGAACACATTGAGCCAGTTCCTGACGGATCTGAGAAGTGTTCACCTGGTTACTGTAAAGTATGTTCTGAGGTACCTCAAGGGTACAGTGCATTATGGGCTCAGGTATGAGGCGAATCAAAGGTAAACCTGCAGGGTTTTGTTGATTCAGATTGGGCTGGCAGTGCTGCAGATAGGAAGAGCACATCTGGGTGTTGCTTCAGTATGGGATCAGGTGTGATCTCTTGGTTTAGCAGGAAGCAGTCCTGCATAGCACTGAGTATAGCTGAGGCTGAGTATGTTGCAGCCTGTTCAGCTAGTTGTGAGGCAGTATGGCTACGGAAGCTACTGTCTGAGTTATTTGATCTCCCGTTGGAGGCTACTGGTATCTTCTGTGATAACCAGAGTTGTGTGAAGCTGTCCGAGAACCCAGTGTTTCATGACAGGTCGAAACACATAGAGATCAAATATCACTATATCAGGGATATGGTGCAGAGAGGAGCTGTGAAGCTCCTGTATGTTGCGACGGACGAGCAGATTGCAGATGTGCTGACGAAGCCACTAGCCAGGGTGAAGTTCGAGTACTTCAGAGAGAGGCTTGGCGTTATTCAGATCAAGGACACTTCGAGGAAGAAGTGATGGACACATTTACTGAAGCCATTCCAAGCATGATTGAAGGAGGATCCTTCACATGGCTGTGGATGTAAGCGCTGGATGATGAGCATCAGGATGATGTTCTAGTTTCTGCTTGATATGATCAGTTGGATCATTTTATGTATGTATGTACGCATCATGTTGGATGCTGGATATGATCAGTTGGATCATGTGTATGTATTGTTTATGCATCATGTTGGATGCTTGGACCATGTATCTGTATATGTATCAGGTGGATACATTGTATGATCAGGTGGATCATGTATGGTGATATGTATCATGTATTTGTATTTGTATCAGGTGGATACATTGATGATCAGGAGGATCATGTATGATGATATGTATCAGGTAGATACTTGGTATGCATCAGGTAGATGCATTGATGATCAGGAGGATCATGTATGATGATATGTATCAGGTAGATACTTGGTATGCATCAGGTAGATGCATTGATGATCAGGAGGATCATGTATGATGATATGTATCAGGTAGATACTTGGTATGCATCAGGTAGATGCATTGATGATCAGGAGGATCATGTATGATACTTGGTATGCATCAGGAAGATGCATTGATGATCAGGTAGATCATGCAGCAGGATGTTGCAGTGATGATCAGGATGATCATAGATGACGAGCTTCAGGATGTTGCTCCAGATGACATGCAGCAGGATGTTGCAGTGATGATCAGGATGATCATAGATGACGAGCTTCAGGATGTTGCTCCAGATGACTTGCAGCAGGACGTTGCAGTGATTATGATCAGGACGATCATGAGTACATCAGGATGATGTATGGTGAGTATCAGGTTGATACTCTGTGGCCGTGGATCAGGTTGTGCAGATGAGCATGTCTGGGAGATCCTATAGGTCGGACTTGTGTACCCGTAACAGCCTGGGATGCTCTGTCGAGACATTGCTCTGGGAGGACATGTAATTTGTGCCCTGGGAGATCTCAGGTCGGAGTTGTGTACCCGTAACATCCTGAGATGCTCTTGCGAGGTTTTGTCCTATGGCATGTAATTTGGGCCCTGGGAGATTTCAGGTCGGAGTTGTGTACCCATAACATCCTGAGATGCTCTTGCGAGGTTTTGCCATGACCACATGTAATTTGTGCCCTAGGAGATCTCAGGTCGGAGTTGTGTACCCGTAACATCCTGAGATGCTCTTGCTAGGTTTTGTGGTGGACCACATGTAATTTGTGCCCTAGGAGATCTTAGGTCGGAGTTGTGTACCCATAACATCCTGAGATGCTCTTGCTAGGTTTTGTGGTGGACCACATGTAATTTGTGCCCTGGGAGATCTTAGGTCGGAGTTGTGTACCCGTAACATCCTAAGATGCTCTTTCGAGGTTTTGTGGTGGGGTCACATGTAATAGCGCCCTGGGAGATCCTACAGGTTGGAGTTGTGTACCCGTAATATCCTGGGATGCTCTTTCGAGGTTTTGTGACGCACGTAATAAGTCCTGAGGATTCCACAGTATGGCCAGTGATGACGAAGACCTGCAGGTGGTGGGCCTACATCCAGTATGAAAAAGGACTGGCTCTGTAGAACTTCCTATGACGAGTAGAGACAGAGATTGGATGAGATAGCTGCATCGATGACGATGATCCAGAGAAGAAGACTTGTCTAGCAGATCCGTGTCGAGAAATACCTTCCTAGTTAAGAGGGAGTGTTGATGTATATGTAACTTCGGAATGTATTTCATCTGTGTATTATATATATATTTATTGTACCCTTATAAGAGATGTGTTATTCCTCTATAAGGAAGTGTCGTCATGTGGATTGACAAGTGTCGCAAGTGTGTGTACTTGCCTATGGGTTATTAGACCACCTTATGGGGTCGGCCCTAATTAATATATAATATAATGTGGATGTACTCAAGTAGACAAGTCGGCCCCAGTAGGTCACTGGGCAAAAAGGTGAGTATAAATAGAGATAGGAGATCTCTATTTTACTCACTCGGAAAAGTATCTATCTCTCTCTCTGGAAAGTGGCGCACTAGTGAGGAGGAGGAGGATCATCTGCTAGGAGACTATCTCTGTATTATTTGGTTGTATTTTGGTTGAGCCATTGCTCTCTCTATCTCTGAGGAAGTTGTGGGGTTTTTCACCTTAGGGTTTTCCCCACGGAAACTCTGTGTCTCTTGTCTCTATGCTTTTGATTCTTATGATGCTTGTGATGCTTGTCATATTATGATTGTCATGCATTGATATACTGTAGATGTTATTCTCTCAGCAAAGATCCTATAGTATTGTGATTTAATACTGAAAATTTAACACAACCTACTCATCCATCGCAACATACTCTGCTTCGGATGTACTCAGTGTTACGCAGGACTGCTTCCTACTAAACCAAGAGATCACACCTGATCCATATCTACAGCACTACCTGCCCAATCTGAATCAACATAACCCTGCAGGTTAAACTTTTGATTCGCATCATACTTGAGCCCATAATCAATTGTACCCTTCAAGTACCTTAGAATATGCTTTACAGCTACCAGGTGAACACTCCTCGGATCCGTCAGGAACTGGCTCAATGTGTTCACCGCAAAACAAATATCTGGTCTCGTGTTCGTTAGGTGCATCAAGGACCCAATCATCTGATGATACATAGTGATATCAACTGGCTCAGATGAAGCATTACACAGAAGCTTCAGGTTCGATGCCATAGGTGTGGCCATAGCCTTGCAGTCCATCATCCCAAACCTCTTCAGGATATCTACTACATACTTCCTTTGTCCAAGGAACATTCCATCTGCACTCTGCCACACCTCCATGCTAAAAACAAATAGTGCATCATCCCCAAGTTCTTCATCTCGAACTCGGCAGCAAGCTTCCACTGCATGTCGACAATCAATCTATCCTCACCTATTATAAACAGGTCATCCACATACACTTCTTCTTCAACTACACCATTCAAGAAGGTTGTCTTGAAATCCATCTGGTGTATCTTTCACTTCATCACTGCAGCTAGAGCAAGTACAGATCTAATGGAAGTGTATATGGCTATAGGAGAAAAAGTCTCTATGCTACCACCTGCAACATACTTAATCTTGTAGATCCTCTTGGAAGTCACTACAGACTACCCTTTGGGACTGCATCCCAAACATCTTCATGATCGACTGGTACTCCTCGATCATGGCATTCTTCTCAGATCCTGGGAACTTCAATATCTTCAATATTTTCAATAGATAACTTTGTTGCTGAACAAATGTTGCAGTCCTTCTTTTTGTAGGTGATGGTATACGATCTTTCCTACACAACAAGTTAAATTGCATGATTAGAAAACATCTCATAGTTTTTAGAACAAATTCTTACACATAAAGAAATATGTCATACAGTCATGCAATTATCTTAGCCAATGCTTCAATACAACATTTATCCATATTCCATAACTTTCTAGATGCCTTCCAATCTCTACCAGAACATTGTTCAGAGTGTGCACAACTCCTAACATGTCAGCAAAGAGGTTTCATTCTAGATAAGTAGCAATGGAATGTTGTACAGTGCCATAGGCCACTTACCCATGTATATTAGTAGTATACTGTTCATCAATGAAACTATTCTAATATGCATAATACACAACCTAATTCTAGGAACATAAGCATATACATCATTGAATAACATTATTTAAACAAACAACTATGTAAGAAATGACAATTCAAATACTTATCTTTGTTTGATTGTTGGGTTGACAGCCTCTTAGTCTTTGCTTCTTTTCTGCAACTCCATTCTGATGTGGATTGTGAGAAGTGGTCAACTCCCTCTGAATATCTACATCCTTGCAGAAACTACTGGAGTGTTCTCCCTCTTTATCTTTGCTTCCTGGATTACCTGTCCTTGAACTTATATTCATTCTCGATCCCTATGCATGCTTGTTAGTATCATCATTGTGTTATCCTCTAGGTCTCATACATAATAAAAAATTCATTAGTATAATCTTAATATTATCAAAACACAATAATCTAAAGCATGTATAGTCAGGATCATTTCAAACACAGGTAATAAACATTAGTATTCAAGGTTTCAGGGAAGTCTTCTTTTACTCATGCATATTCTTATTTGATCATAGGACTCTTCTGGTTAGTTGAATCATTAATCAAGATAAGAGATATAATATGCATAAAACCTGTGATTACTCAAACCTATACCTTCATGATTCTTCTGGTTAGTCATATCATCAATTATGGTAAGAAACATAATATGCATACAACCATGACTATTCAAACCTATGAATTCATGAATAATAATTATCAACAACACAACATTATAAGATCCTAACACAAGGTAGGATTCTAGCTTGATATAGGAAAAACATACCTAGATTAGCATGCTAGCTAGTTATGTCTAACATACCCGCATAATGTCTTCTGGTTCTCTTCAATGACTTGTGCTAGTAACCTGCATGTCTCATAAGTTATCCATTGTAGAACCAAGTTATACATACCTCATAAGTAGATTTTATAAGTGATCCATGACAATGGATGAATCTTTCTCTTCATGTCATCATGATCATATGTTATTGAACTAGAACATAATTTGTCTTTCTTGGTGTACCTTTCATGTTAGCGAACAACATAAACCTCATACAACATCACAATGCATTAGTACAATCATAAGTGTCAAAACCTTAATCAATGAATATCTTCTATTAAGGTAATACGACAAGTCTAGTAATTAATCAAGATTGTACTGTAATGATATGAAGACAAACATATCATAAACTTAACTACGAATAGAATTCGAAACATACCTGTAAGCCATACTTGTCAAGATTGCTTGTAATCTTCTTATGGAAGGCCTTAGCCTCATCTCCCTATGAAACAATAACTTATTCACTTATGCAGTTGACCAATCCATCCTCTTCTAGGATTAACCCAATCCACTTGATTTGTAGGAACTGGATTTGGAGCTGTAATAGGGTTTGTCAGAGAAACCCCAAAAATTCAAACTTTGAATTTCAAACTTCTGAAAGGATAGAAATATGTGCCTTGATGAGCTAATCAAGTTGGTATATTCAGAATTTGAAAACTACAAAGTTTCACTCCTCAATTTTTCCTTTGAAACTTCTGGATTCACTAGATGTGACCCTGAACTGGGGTTTGATGAAGCCCACTCTTCTGCCCAATCAAAAGGTTTGATCCAAATCTCTAAGCTTATATTTTTATGAGGAGCTTCTAGCCGTGGTCACAGATTTCAAAAATTTCCATTTTTGCAGAAGCCCTAATTTTCCACTTTTCTAATCAAAGTCCTGAACTAGGGTCTGATAAAGCCCGGCCTTTTTCCCAACCAAAAATTCTGGTATTGGTCTCTAACTTTCGATTTTGATGAGTAGCATTCAGCCGTGGTCTCCGATTACAAAAATTCCAACTTTATCCGAAACCCTAAATTCCGGAAGCCATGAATGAAGGTGCTAAAAAATAATTCTGTTTTGACAGAAATATGTACCTAATTGTTTTCGGTGTAACTCTGAACTTTTCGATCCATGGGGTTTGACCTCAATTGGATTCTCTGAGAGAGAGTTATGCCAAGTGTCGTAATGTGACCTGTTTATGGGATAAAACAGGAGAGTGAACTTTTACAGCGTTCCACGTGTCACTAGTTCAACTTCGGCCTCTAAAAAATTTTCATGAGATAGCAAAGTCTGTGTACTACTTGTCACTTTTTACGAAATTTCATTTGGAGCTTCCTAGCCCAAGTTATGACCTTTTTTCCAAGGTCACCTATTTTTGACTCAGATCTAGAAGAGGCAGAAACCCTATATTGTATAGATCATAAATCACAAAGTACAATGAATTAGAGGTTTTCCTTTGGACACAAGGTACATGGGGATCTTATCTTCAACCTGTAAACGTTTCAGACCCGAAAAATTCACCAAAATAGATTTATAGCGAAAGTGCTACGATGACTGGTTTTTGCTATATCAAGCCCTAGCATCGTAAGTGCAACAAGTGTCGTACATGCCATATCATGCCTTCTTTCAGGCTAGCTCTGATACCATGTTAAATTTTCAGAATTTACTTCAATCTGATCTAGGATCTTAACTGAGAGAACAACATGTACAGCAAATCTACAGCATATCAATCATGAACACAATAATGCAAGCACACAAGAGACACGGAGTTTACTTGGGGAAAACCATAAAGGTGAAAAACCCCAATAACTTCCTCAGATATAGATAGAGCAATGATACAACCAGAATACAAGATATATTCTTCTCCTAGCAGCAGAGCCTCCTCCTCCACAAGTGCGCCACTCTCCCAAGGCTGAGTGAGAGAATAGAATGTGTAAAATGAGAGAGACACACTCTCTATTTATACACTAACTTGACTTGACCTTTACTCAACTAGGTCGGCCTCAACTTAACCACTTAACAAAATGCTGACTAGGCCGACACCCAATAGGGTGGTCTAATAACCCTTTTACCCACATGGATGACCCCCAATAGGGTGGTTTAATAACCCTTCGACCCACATGACTTATACAGGGCCGACCCCAACAAGGTGGTCTAATAACCCATCAAGTATAAGTTACAACACTTACAATATAAATGACAACACTTCCGTATAGAGGAATAATAACATCTCTATAGGAATACAATATACATATATGTGAAATACATTCCGAAGTTACATATACATCAACATAATTTAGGTACATGGCCACCTTGGGTGAAATTGAGTTTTAGGATGAGAGAGTAATTTAGGTAGAATGAATGGATTAAAAATGGAGATTGAGCTCACCGATCATGTTGGAGCTCACATAATTGAATTACGAGTTGTAGAAGTATCAAAACGTAGTGGGACCCGCTTTAGGCCAAACTAGAAATAGAGACAAAATGACTCATGTAAAGGAAAGGAATTGTTCAAACATGTTATGATGGTTATTAAACATCATAGAGCTCACACAATTCAATTCCGAGCTCCGAAAGTACAAAATATAGTATTAAAATTTTCTTGCAAAGGTGCTTAATCGTCCTTTCTAATCTAAAAAGGGATATCAACTAGGAATCAAAAAGTGTTATGAAACCAATCATTGGAAATCCCTTTGTGTCTACTTTTCACTTTCTTTGATGGAAAGTCATTTCGAATCTTTATGCAAGATATGCATCGTTATTACTCTCAGAAACCAAAGGGACAAACCATTTTAATGGTTGTGGCCATGTATGTCATGCAAAATTCTGATGCATTGTTCTCCATCTCTAGTCCATCATTGGAAGTGAAAGTTTAGGAGGTTGTTTATGAATATGGGTGCTACATGTCACATAGTTCACTTGGCCCCATGCAACCCATAGAAGCAACAAAAAATTATGAACATAGTCCATTTCCAAGTACTTAGAAACCATGTTTATGTTTCCCATAATCCAAAACAAAATAGTATTTTCTATTTCTAGGCTCAAGGATCATTTATATTAATTTTCAGGAGCCAAAATGCAATCACATCAAGTGCAATTTGTAGATGTAGTTTTTTCATAGGAAGTTTGTGGTGATTTTTAATTGGAAAATTTGTCCAATAGATTCAGCAATGGATCAAACCATCCAGAGAATATGTTGGCATCCATAAGGCGAAGGCATGGCCAAAATTTCATCTCCTAAGGTGGACCATATCTCTCACAATCATCAAATGAAGTATACATCCATCTTCCTCTTCAACAAAGCTGCACAATGCACAAAACGACACAGTTCTGGGTTTAAAAAGCATGATTTAGGTGCCAAAATGGTCTCACTAAGAAGTTTACACTCTTTTAGACACTTGGTTCTAGGTTCAACTGCCTCAAAATCTCCACATATCTCCCCATAGTTAGATTTAATTGATATCGTAGGTTTAAAACTATGTCTTAAAAAATTATCATATGCCTCCAATGTGTAACATGATATTACTCTTCTCGTAGATCAAAGGTAAGGTGTATGGTGGGCCCCCTTTTGGGAATTAAAATAATATTTTATATAATATGCTTTCCACACACCAAAATGCATAAAATTATCCTCATTTTTCACTCTTATAAAGTGATATTATTTTATAATGTTGAGAGTGAATGTTTAATGGTAAAATCTAAAGTGTGCTTTTAAATATAAATTGAAATGAGAATTTATAAGAGGAAAAAGGAGGTCAATAATTCCATTCATGCCCACTGCAAAAGCTGCTACAACCATATGTTTGAAGACAAAGAGGACCAAATAAGCACCAATTCAGCCTATTCTTTTGTTGAATTGATCCCTTGATTTGGAGATCATGCACATGGCTTAGAGGAAGTCAAATTTGTGAATTTTGGGGGCAACCATCCAAATAAATATTGCAATGGTATTTCAATAAATCCACTACAACCATAAAAGAGAAAATTGCAAAATCTCTGAATTAGAACCAAATTTATCCACGAATTTGGCAAAGGGCCACAAATGCCTCTATTTGAGATTAATATGACAAAGGAAAAGGAAAGCATTCTCATTGGAGAAGGAGGAAAGAGATTCTAAGCTAATTTTCAAGTCTCACATTTCTCTCGCAGGAGTCTATAATAGTGATATTTTTCTCATTTACACAATCCTCAATCCCTTTCTTGGTTAGTACTTAAAAAACCTTCCAAAGTTTAGTGGTAATAGACCTTTTACAGTGAACACACATATCATTGTGTTCGAAGACTACATTTATGGTTTCATCATTGATCATGACGATGTTCTCATACGCATTTTTGTGCATTCCTTGCAAGGATATGCTACATCTTGGTTCAAGAACTTGATATCCAACTCTATCTCCATTTGGCAACAACAACATGATTCCTTCTTGCACCTATGGGGGAAGAGGAAAGACCCCATGGAAATATTAACATGTTTTCATTCTTTGAGAAGAGGAAATGATGAAAGATTGACTACATTTAAGGATACATTTCTCAAAATTTATCATGAAATTCCTAAAACTATAAGGCCTGTAGCTTCCATGACAATTTGTGTTGTTTCCCATGATTTTCATTTCTCATTGCTTCTTGGAAAGAATTAGCCCCTAGAATTGAATTCTATGATTGATGATGCATTAGATCTAGAAGGTAGCATGGAGACTTTTGAATTGTTGGTCTCCTTGTATCATCCTCCCCCAAAAAATGAATGTGAGCAAGAATCCAAAGATAAAATGCATAGTTCATACCATTTGAATTCTTGCTTACATGAGGGCCTCCTATGAGCCTAACAACAATTTCTCTCACACAAATATTATGTGGAGAAACTCCAACAATTAAATGATGAAAATGCACGATATATCAGAAATAACAGAACATGGAAGGGATTTATCGTAGGACACTTCGAGGGGGAAACCTACTTTGAGCAAGCTCAATACAAATAAATCGTTGATGCCTTCATTGGCCTCAACACGTACTTATATACCAAGTCTAAAATAAACAGCTATTATTCCCAATGAATGTGGGATAAAACAATATACTCAGCGACGACTTACAACGCATATGCGTCCAACAACAATATACTAACAAGGTAAAGATAAGGGTTGACATGGGTTCCTAACATCTCCTCCACCTTAGAAAAAGCTTTGTAGTCAAAGCTTTAGATGTGGAAATTGTTGTTGAATTTGAAGTAGTGGTTCCCATGTAGCAACCCCTGGTTGCATTCTATGCCACTAAATTAATACCGTTGTGATGGATCGAGAGTGAAGTAGATGAGTGCACCTATTGAGGATGGCCTTCGACTCCAAAATAATGGATCCTTCATTATCGAGTTCTGGTAAAACAGTTTGTGCTCTATTGTTGGTGCCAAGAAATTTCTTTAGACAAGAGACATGAAATATTGGATGAATGCAGGAAGTAGAAGGAATTTACAATTTATAAGCAACAGACCCAATCTTCTAAAGAACCTTATATGGCCCATAGAACTTTGGAGATAGCTTATGACGCCCTTTGAGTTTTAGGGAGAATTTCTTGTAAGGATATAGACGAAGGAAAACCATATCAACTACTTGAAAAGTGCGCTTAGAATGGTGCTGATCGACTTGTTGTTTCATTCGATTTCATGCCATGTGAAGATTGTCCTACAAAATGTGAAGAATATGATCTCGGTTTGGAAGAACCATGTCAACTTCTTGAACTGGTGAACTGATGGGGGTGTATGGAAGAAGCATTGGCAGTGCCTGACCATAGACTACTTCATATGGAGTCATTGTAGATGCAGTGTGGTAGGTCGTATTGTACCACCATTCAGTGAGAGGGAGCCACTTTTCCTACTGATGTTGTTGTTCAGAGGTGAAACAACGAAGACAAGTTTCCAAACATTTGTTGATAACTTCAGTATGACCATTTGTTTGTGGGTGATACCCTGAACTCATCTTCAGTTTGGTCATTAGAGAAAATTTGAGGTCTAAAATGGGCCTCCTAAGGAAAATAATAAAATAATAGTTAAAATAATGAAATAATAGTTAAAATAGTAAAATAATATTTATTAATTTTGGAAGAAGAAAGAAAAAATCTACTTTTTTTGTTCGTATTTTCAACATATCTCCATGTGTTTTACTCAAATTTCGAGTGGGAGCACTCATTAGATGTAGAATTTAGTTACGCATCCAACGAGTACCCACAATGCATAATTTTGATGGAACTTGCTTCCCCCAAAAAACAAAATACCTGAAAATCGTGATGATGATGTCATCATCACGTTTTTTCAGGTATTTTGTTTTTTGGGTGCAATGATGATGTCATTATCATGTTTTTTTAGGTGTTTCTTGTTTTTAGGGAAGCGGGGTCCATCCAAAGTATGCAATGTGGGTACTCGTTAGATGCGTAATTAAGTTATGCATCCAACGAGTTCTCCTGCTCGAAATTTGAGTAAAAGAATAGGGAGATATGTTGAAAATACGAACACAAAAGTAGTTTTTTTAATGACAAATATCTGAAGTCAACCAATAGGATTGACTCATTTTATTGAAATTCTATTGGTTCTTCAATTCTAAATCATTAATAAATTATGGTTGACTCGTTTTCTTATAAGGCCCATTTTAGACCTCAAATTTCCTCTAATGGCCAATGTGACGAAATGGTTTTGTCCAAAAATTACCGGTGAAAGTTGCAGTGTGATCTGAGACAATGGAAGAAGGGATTCCATGAAGACAGAATTTTTGGTTCAGGAAAATCTATGCAACTGAGGAGGCGGTATAGGGATGGCTGAGGGCACAAAAATGACTATATTTGGAGAGGTGATCAACCACAACCAAAGTCATTGTCTTCCCTCCCGATTTAGGGAGCCCTTCAATGAAATCCATAGAAATATATGTCCAAATCCGCGTAAGGATGGGGAAGGGTTCGAGCAATCCCAAAAGTAGTATCGTTTCACCCTTGTTGCGTTGGTAGGTATCACATTCAACCACAATATGTTGAATTTTCCTTTTCATTCCCATCCAAATGTGTGAGAAAGAGCATCCGCCACATGATTGTCCTTACCCTTCTTGTAAGTGATATCATAGTCATAACCCATGAGTTTTCTAAACCATTTTTTTTGTGTTGGGGAGGAGACCTATTGTTCTAGGAAATATTTCAAACTCTGGTGATCAATCTTGATGCAACAATGATTCCCTAATAGGTATGGATGCCACTTCTGTACTGCATGCAAAATAGGAATCATTTCCTTCTCATATGTAGAGGCGACTAAATTGCTACCAGAAAGGGATTTTTCGGTGAATGCAATTGGGATATTCATATTGAAGGAGAACAACACAAATTCCATTGTCACAAGAATCACTCTCAATAATGAAGGGCTTGGAAAAATCGGGCATATCTGGAATAGGTGTAGAACACATAGTTTGTTTTAGTTTGTCAAATGCACACTCAGTAGCATGTGTCCATGTAAAAGCATCCTTTTTCAATAGAGTGGTTATGGAGTTCCAATATTACTGTAATCATTGAAAAACTTGCGGTAGTAGCCAGTCAATCCCCCAAAACCACAAAGGCTCTTGAGTGTTTGAGGATGCTGCCAATTTTTCATGGCATCTATTTTCGCAGGATCCACGCGAACCCCTTGTGCTGAAATAATATGCTCGATTTAATCTACTTCCTCCTGTCCAAAAACACATTTAGACTGTTTGGCATGGAGATTATGATCAAAGAAAAGTTGCAGTACAAGATCTAGATGCTAGAGATGCTCTGCCCATGTTTTACTACAGATGAGGATATCATCAAAGAAGACCAGAATGAATTTCCACAAGTAGGGCTGGAATATTTTATTTATCAATGCCTCGAATGTGGAAGGAGAATTAGTGAGGCCAAATGGCATGAACAAAAACTCATAGTGGCCATCATGTGTGCGGAAAGTTGTTTTAGGGATATCATCCTCATGAACCCGAATTTGGTGATACCTAGAATGAAGATCCAGCTTGGAGAAAAAGTGAGCACCATGAAGCTCATCAAGAAGCTCATCAACAACATGAATTGGAAACTTATCCTTGATTTTGATGTGATTAAGTGCTCGAAATTCAATGCAGAGGCACCATGACCCATATTTTTTTTGGAGAAGAATAATTGGTGAAGAAAAGGAACTGGTACTAAGGCGAATAATACCTTGCTTCAGTAGTTCCCAAAACGAGCATCTCAGTCTCTATCTTTTGGTGAAATGTGTAGCGATAGGGCCTGATGTTGGGATGAATGCTCCCACGAAGGATATGAATACGATGGTCCTTTGGTATTGAATATGGAAATCCCATTGGTTCAACAAATACACGTGAATTTCTATCCAAAATTTGTTGTAGATCCAAAGGATTAGTGTAGACCGTTGATGGGTGCAACTAAATGGAATGGAGATGAGTGATGGCACCATGTGAATTATTCTTAAGGTTATTTTCCATGCGATGTTAATAGATGATGCTAAGAGACCCTAGTTGTAATCCCTTCAATGTGTGTCTTTTTCCATTGAATGAAAATTGCGTTCAAGGTTCAGCAAAATCCCATAAGATGGGGCCAAGTGTGTGTAACCATTGAGCCCCCAAAACCACATCACATTCTCCTAAGGGCAAGGAAAACATGTCAGAGCACAGGTTATAATCTCCAATAGAGATACACACATTGAGACACTTCCCCTTGCAAGGTTAGGTTCCCCATTAACAATCATGACTTAAAAGCTGGAGCAAGGATGGAGAAAAAAATCAGCCTGTTTGGCGACCAAGGTTCAATGAAGTTATGAGTGCTACCAGAATCAATGAGTATTGTAAGAGGGAGATTCTTGAAGTAACCCATGACCCGCATTGTTTGTGGGGTGGTGACTCCAACTAAAGCATGGAGAGATATCTCTGTGTGGTCGTACTAAGAAGGAGGGTCAATAGGTGGCTTCTGAATGTTGACCTGATCCTCTACTGTATCCTGAGCTTCTTCACCAATTTCAGTTGCAAGAGGAGAATCCACATCCAATAGATATAGCTTTTGCTCAACACATCTATGTTCCCGAGTGAATTTCTCATCACAATTATAACAAATCTATTTTTCTCTATGTGCCCGCATCTCTGCTTCAAACAAATGCTTGATATGAGTTGCTCTATGAGATGGCGTGATGGGAGGTCGTTGGGAAGAAATATTTCTAAATGGCACAAATGTGGATTTGGAGCATTGCTGGGTTGTGATCTTTTCCTCTACCAACTTAGCCAATTCTAGGGCTTCCATCATTATCCTGGGATAGAACATTTTAACCTCATATTGGATTGCATCGTTCACACCACTAACAAAAAAAATACTGTAGAATTCATCAGGAAATCCTTCTATGTGATTCGTCAGTTTCTCAAATTTTGTCTGATACTCTCTTACAGTGCCAATTTGGCGAAGTTTAGTGAGTTCTCTTGTGATAGAACATTTTAACCTCATATTGGATTGCATCGTTCACACCACTAACAAAAAAAATCCAGTAGAATTCATCAGGAAATCCTTCTATGTGATTTGTTAGTTTCTCAAATTTTGTCTGATACTCTCTTACAGTGCCAATTTGGGATAGAACATTTTAACCTCATATTGGATTGCATCGTTCACACCACTAACAAAAAAAATCCTATAGAATTCATCAGGAAATCCTTCTATGTGATTCGTCAGTTTCTCAAATTTTGTCTGATACTCTCTTACAGTGCCAATTTGGCAAAGTTTACTGAGTTCTCTTGTGAAGTCATCAAAAACACTATGACCAAATCATTGCAAAAGGAGTTGGAAAAAATATGTGCATTTTGGTTCTTCATGAGCCGTGATGTACCAATGGAACAATTGAAGGGATTCATGTTCCAAATGAAAGGATGCAAGTGGAACATCGTTGACATCAAAAGTATTATGTAGACTAAAATATTGTTCTTCTCGGTATATCCATCCACTTGGATCATCACCATTGAAGTGAGGAAAATAAAGCTTTAGCCCACGAAAATTGTTGGAAGAAGAGAACCTAGTGTCTGTAGAAGACTCTGGCTGTCGTCTATTGTTCATTACTGAATGCTGAAGATGGAGGTTGAGAATGTTTTCATCCAGATCTTGGATTTTTCTCTTGAGGGATGCAAGTTCTTCTGCCATATTTGTTGCTCCTGCATCGGTGACAACCATAACCAATTTTTTTTTTAAGGGGAGAATGTGTACAAAAAAAAAACATCTTTAGTAAAGACAAATTTAGATGGAGGGAAAAGAAAAATTTAGATGGAGGGAAAAACGTTGATGGGTAATTGGGGTTTGACCAGGTTTTGGACACTTCTAATGGACATGGAAATAAAAAATGGGGATTTTAGAAGCGGGGTGAAAGAATAGGAAAAATTTTCCAAGAAGGACAAAGAAGGAGAAATACGAAATGAACACTATGGAAAAAATTGAAGGTGATTGGGTGAAAATTGAAGAAGTTATGGAAAACCCTAAAAATAGATAGATGTGGGATTTATGGCTTTGGGAAGTGGAATTTGGGATAGGGTCCTCAGGAAGGAAATATGAAGAATGGAAGTTTATGGGTTCCAATGAATTTTCAAGGGAAACAGAGCTAAAGCAAATAATATATGAAAAAAAACTCCTTTTTTTCTTGGAATTGATCTGCAATTGTTCAAAATTGATCTGCAACGGCTTGGAATTGATCTTCAATGGCTCTGGACAGATGTAATATTCTATTTATCAGCTGGAAATAGATATGGAACCCAGGTATGCTCGGATTCCTAAAGGTTTAAGGGATTCACTCGACTATCAATGTTGTCTAACAACTTGTGTATTGGTGAAGTACCCCTCACTCCATGGCTTAGGTAAACTGATAACCGCTTTGCCACAAATGAAAGTTGTTTTTTTACCTCACGAGTAGGAACTAGTTAATAATTTAGGGGTCGTTTCCCTTTTCGCTGGCAGGTCTTCTCAATGGGATAGCTACTTCAGGGTTCATGTGCTATTCCTCACAATGAGTTTTATGGCTATTCCCAAGTACTTCACATAGTTAAGAGGATATGGATTATTCCTGTATCCAAACCTGCATTTGAAATGAACAATACAGATGCAAATAAAACTAACTACTGCAATAATCACAATGCCTAGAAGCCATTGCGAAAAAAATTGGTAGAAATTCTGCCTAACGAGCCCAAGAAAGTGCTCTGATACCAGATGTGGAGAACCTCCAGCAATTAAATGAAGAAAATGCACGATATATCAGAAATAACAGAACACATAAGAGATTTATTAATCGTAGGAAACTTCAAGGGGGCAACCTCCTTTGAGCAAGCTCAATACAAATAACGCGTGGATTCCTTCATTGGCCTCAACACGTACTTATATACTAAGTTGAAGTTAAACAACTATTACTCCCCATGAATGTGGGATAATACAATATACTCACAGGATGACTTACAAAGCATATGCATCCAACAAAAATATACTAACATGGTAAAGAGAAGGGTTGACACGGGTTCCTAACAAATTACCATGAGTAAAATATATGAATAAGAGATAAGATATGATATTACAACTTGAAGGCTCGACATATATATATATATACACCACCCCTTACTAATGGTCACATCTTTTTGATAAGGCACCTCTTTTATAAAATTTATTTATTAATTAATTATTGTTTGTTGTTATTATTATTATGATTATTACTTATATTTATATATATTTTTATATAACATTGCCTTCCTCGTAGAGATGCTTTTTCCCCAAAGCATGATTTTGGAAGACTTTTATCTCTTGTTCTTGATCTTAACGCTTTCTCATGATCTTTTTTGTTGGTAGCTGCAACACTTGACAAAATGAGACAATATGATCTCTTAAACATTGAGTAATTTTTTTGTCTCTTAAACAATATGATCCATCCAAGTTGTCAATTTTGTCTTTGCTCTCTTTCAAGGTGATAGTTAGCTTGTTTGTAGAGATAATACCGTTTATTTTCCTCTTGATTTTTTCGTCGATCATAACGACTATTGAGATTAGGATGACGATAAGGTATTTGAGTCGCATGCGAAGTGTTTGAAACAACTTCAACTTTTGGTGCTACTGGCAATTTATTGGTTGATACCTTTTCAATCTAAGCATTTTCTGGAATTTGGACATTGATTGGATCCGTACTGGTTCATTTTTCCGAGTTCTGGACTTGTATCTCAGATGATGTTGCTACTTCAATAGTTTCGGTCATTGTTTCTTTGTCAACCTTTGATTCTTTGTTAGTATGTTTCTCTACCATTTCTTGTAACAACTTCTTATCAATCTTTATTTTTTTAATTTGTATGAGTAAATATTGATTGTGTCTCCTTAAGTGTAAGATTTATTCCTTATAATTTGACTTGTTGACTTCATTTTGAGCATCTGGATTCTCTTGCTCTCCTTCTCTTAACTTTTTTATTTGTTCTAGAAATTCCTGATTAACCTTATTTAAGGAAGAATTTTCTTCATCTTCACCTCATAATTCTTTTTGAATATATTGATTCTCCTTTTCTAACTTTTGATTGCATTGTGCTTTGTCCTTCACCTTCTTGACTTGAATAAGTATTTTTTGATTATGATCTCTTAGATGAGAGATCTCTCCATCTTGTTCTTGTATGTCCTTGTCAAATTTGTTTCTCACAATTTCAAATTCCTTAGTTTGTTTGGTGGACTCCTGAATACGATCTTTCAATTTGTAATTTTGTGTATTTATTAAATCTTTAAAATACTTCTCTTTGTCATTTTCAATTTGTAATTTTTATTGCTTTCCTAGTAATATCGTAGATCACCTTCCACTTTCTCTATTTTTTATTGCAATTGAGAATTTCCTTGATATTCTCCGTAGTAAAATATTTTCTACATATCGGACATGAGCGATTGCAATTTTAAAAAAATTACAAATAATCGAACTATAATTCGCAATGAGGGCACTTAGTCAAAAATTTGGACTTGTATATGGAATCCATAATTCACCACTCACTTCTTCAATAATCACTTCAATGACTTCCTTCAATATATATTTTTTAATAATAATTGTAATAGATACAATTATTAAAAAAAAAGTATTATTATTATTAAAAGTTAATAATAATATTATTATTAATAAATATAATATAATAATTATTATGATAATATTAATTATTAGTGATAATAATTATTATGATAATAATAATTATTAGTGATAATAATAATCATTAATAATTATAATAAATTGCTTTTGGAGTGGAAGGATAATAAAATGGTGTGGATTGAATGGTTGGGAGGAAAGATTGTTACCTTCCCCACCCAAGTTCAAATCTTGCTTGCTCCTTTGTAGCCTTAAGACTTCTTATGCACTTCTCGATTTTATATTCTTGTTTCTTGTTGGAAAATAAACCATGTATTGTTTTTGCTTCCAATAAACCACATGTTGTTTCGTGTTGGAAAATAAATCATGTATTGTTTTTGTTAGGAACCCGTGTTAACCATTCTCTTTACTTTGTTAGTATATTGTTGTTGGATGCATATGCATTATAAGTCGTCCCGTGAGTATATTGTGTTTTCCCACATTGTTAGTATATTGTTGTTGGATGCATATGCTTTGTAAGCCACCCGGTGAGTATATTGTGTTATCCCACATACATGGAGAGTAATAGTTTTTTAGCTTAGACTTAGTATATAAATACGTGTTGAGGCTAGTGAAGGCATCCACGAGTTATTTTGTATTGAGCTTGCTCAAAGGAGGTTTCCCCCTCGAAGTGGCCTGCGATAAATAAATATCTTTTTTGTTCTGCTATATTATGCATTTTCATCATTTATTTGCTGCAGGTTCATCACATCTAGTATCAGAGCACTTTCTTGGGCTCGTTGGATGGAACTTTTTCCAAAAAACAAATTTGGATCTGTATTTGTTCCTATCAATTGCAGGTTCGGAACTAGGAATAATCCCTATCCTCTTAATTGTGGGAAGTACTTGGGCGTAATCCCTAAAAATCATTGTGAGGAGTACCATAAGAACCCCGAAGTAGCTGGCCCATTGAGAGGACCTTCCAGCAAAAAGGGCAATGACCCCTACTTGATTGACTAGTTCCCACCCATGAGGTAAACCAAGAGTTGTTGTTGTGGCAAAGCGGTTATCATTTTTACCTGAGCCTTGGAGTGATGGGTACCGCCCCAATACGCAAGCCGTTAAACATAATTGCTCGCCGAGTGAATTCCCTCAACCTTTAGGAAGCCGCACATACCTGGGGTCCATATCTATTGCCAGCTAATAAATCGCAAATTACATTTGTCCCGAACTGTTGCCGATCACTTCCGCGCTGTTGCAGATAAATTATGAGCCATTTTAGATCCCTTCGGAAAGTCATTTTAGATCCATTCCATAATCCTTTTCAGATCCATTCTGAAAGCCGTTTCAAATCCATTCCGAAAAAAAAAAATTAATTTTTTTGCCATATCCTCTTTGTTTTAACTCCGTTTCCCTCGAAACTTCACTGAAATCCATGAAATCCCTGAAATCCCATTCTTCATATTTCATTCCTGGGGACCCTATCCCAAATTCCACTTCGTGAAGCCATAAATCTAACATTTGTCTATTTTTAGGGTTTTCCATAACTTATTCGATTTTCACCCAATCGCCTTCAAATTTTGCCACAGTGTTCATTTCCTATTTTTGCTTCTTTGTCCGTCTTTGACAAATTTTCTTATTCTTTCACCCTGCTTTTGAAATCCTCATTTTCTTTTACCCTGTTTATTCGAAACTGTCCAAAACCTAGTCAAACCCAAATTACCCCTCAGAGTTTTTCCCAAATCCAAATTTTCCTTTACTAAAACAGTTTCTATTTTTCTTTGTCTACTCATTCAAAAAAAAAAAAAACTCCTGGTTATGGTTGTCACCCGCAGATGAGAAAAAACCATGGAGGAAGAACTTGCATCCCTCAAAGCCAAACTCCAAAATCTGGATGAAAAATTTCTCGGCCTCCAGTTTGAGCATTCAACCATGAACAATAAACGATAGTCAGAGTCTTTTGTTGGCACTGGGTTCTCTTCTTTCAGCAATTTTCATGGGTCAAAGCTTGATTTTCCTTGCTTCAAGATCCGACTAGATGGATATACCGGGCATTACAATATTTTAGTCTGCATAATACTTTTGATGTCAACAAAGTTCCACTTGCATCCTTTCATTTGGAATAGGAAGCCCTTCAATGGTACCGTTGGTACATCAAGGCTTATGAAGAGCCAAAATGGATAGATTTTTGCCAGCTCCTTTTTCAACGATTTGATCTTAGTGCTTTTGATGACTTCAAAGGAGCACTCACTAAACTTGGCCAAATTTGCACTGTGAGAGAGTATCAGACAAAATTTGAGAAACTAGCCAATCACATAGAAAGATTTCCTTATGAATTTTACAGGAGTTGTTTTATTAGTGGTCTAAAGGATGCAATCCGATCTGAGGTCAAAATGTTCTATCCAAACAAAATGATGGAAGCCCTAAGGTTGGCTAAGTTGACAGAGGACAAGATCGAATCCCAACAGCGCTCCAAACCCACTTTTTTTCCCTTCAGAAATGTGGGTTCCCAATGACCTCCCATCACGTCAGCTCCTCGACCAACTCATATCAAGCATTTGTCTGAAGCCAAGATGCGAGCACGTAGAGAAAAAGGGCTTTGTTATAATTTTGATGAGAAATTCACTCGGGGACATAAATGTGTTGAGCAAAATCTCTATCTTTTGGATGTGGATTCTTCGCCTGCCTATGAAATTTGTGAAGAAGCTCCATATACAATATATGATCATGTCAACATTTATTAGCCACCTATTGACCCTCCGTATCAGAATGAACACTCAAAGATATCTCTCCATGCCTTAGACGGAGTCACCACCCCCCAAACAATGCGGGTCAAGGGTTACTTCAAGAAGCTCCCTCTTGTTGGGCTCCGAAATTGTCATTTATAATGATTTTATTTACATTAATTTCCTGGCCTATTACTGTAATTTGATACAACTATCCTTAAAAAGGGCTATCTTTTATTGTATTTCACCAATTAAAATACTTAAACGTAAATGAAGCCTAATATGTTACTTTTAATGTATTGAATACAATATTGTGCAAATCATAAGCATTTTCTCGTCGATCCTGTAATACCTGCATATTCATAAACCATAGAATGATGATGATGTGTTCTAAGCAATGGTTTAAATTTAAATAATAAAAAAATAATATTAAAAAAAGGAATTAAATATTAAAACCATTCTTTTAACTTTAAGTCACTTATAAATAAAATTATTTCCTATTAACCAAATACCATGTTATGTGGCTTTATTTCAAATATATTATGGTGTGACATGAAACATTGTTTAATATTAGAAACCACCATATGTCACTTAAGTTAAAAGCCATGGAACACGTGCTTATGGAAAATTAAATTAATTCTTTTAAAAGAGAAAGCCACCTCTTCACATTAACGTACTTTGCTTTTTTTAATTACTTTTGGTTAATACAATGAAGCCACCTCATATCTTTTATTAAACTCAGCCATTCAAACATGCGTTTCTTTTTATTTTTAAACATACACTTCTTTTTAATACTTTGGGTTAATGATATGGTTTTATATTTTTGTAGGCAGTGAACAGGGCATGCACAGGAAATGGAAATTAATGCACGCCATGAAGAAATGGAAGGCACATATCACACCATGAGATGAGAAACCAATAGAACCTAGCATACAACCAATAAAAATCGGCCATGAACTAAACATAGCAGCCAACAGTTAATTCATGCGACAACCCAGCAGAAAATCCGCTCAGAATCCGGATTTATTAATTAAATTTCCGTTACAGGTCATTCGGACCTTCATTCATCTTTCTCTTAAAAACATGTTTTAACAGACATCAAATTTCGAGCAAACATAGGCGAAATTGGAAATTCTAGAACATGGGTTTTGTGCAGAATAGGGCCAGTTGTGTCACAGCAAAGAATTTTGCCAAAACCCGAAGCCATTTGGGAGAAAATCGTGGTTCCTTGAAGCCAACCTGCCGAGAAAACGGAAAAAAATGTGGTGGCCGTTTTTCTAAAATTAGAAATTGGTTGTAACAGCTCAGAAGTTGGGGGATTCGGTTCTATCCTTCCCCACTGATATTTTTATGTATAAATAAAGCCCATTGGGCTGAGAAAGGAATGTAATTTTTGCTCCACGTTTTTCATAATGAAGCTCTGCTCAGTTCTATTCCAGATTCATCTTTTCATTTCTTTTCCTTCTCGTTTTCATCATAGATTCTGTAGAATTTAATTTTAAAATATAGTCATGTAATCCCTGCTCGAAAATTATGTTTCTCACTATAATTATGTAATTATACAGTTCTGTGCATTTCCGATTATGTAATATAATTCCTACGTTTTTTAATGTATATAACTCCATGCTTTGGGTATCAAACTTCGTGCGTTGTTTGTATAATTCTTTGCCTTGATTATTTTAAACGACTCGATTGCATATTCAAAACAAATTTATGTAAATAAATTCCGTGAGATAATGTATATTTTGTAATATCGTTTGCGGAAGAAATTGATGTGAAGAATATATATATGTATGTGCGAATCTCCATGTGGATAAGTCATCCAACCTCACACGTGAATGTTTTGTTACATTACCCAAACTTAAAAGGATGTTTATCATAATTGTAAATATGCTATGGTTAAATCTTCTAAATTGTAATGTAATAAAATTGATTTAAATTTTCTTTGTCTTATAATTTGTAATATGATTGTATAATTTAATTAAATTTGTTTAACTAAAGTTAGCATTCAAACTCGTTCTAGCATTTCAAGATTAATTTGCAATAGGGATTAGTTTTTAAGTTAAATGCAATTTTCTTTTGTTCTGATGTAATATTGCATTTCCATAATATAGAACGATCAGTCTTGCTTAAATCTTCTTAGTTTGCTTTCAGCTTTGTCATTTACAATTAGATAGGGTTAACTAGTTAATGTTTCAGTAGTTCAAATTCAGTTCATAATTAGAAGTAATTCTACTAATGCTTTTCCTGTAAATTGTATTTTGCTGCTAACGTAATTTACTTTCCAGAATTAGGAATGGTCGACCAAGTTTAGTATTCTGTAGTTTTTTTCAATTTTCTTCCATCATCTATAGTTAGATATTGATTCAGTTCTGTTATAGGTAGCATTAGTTTTATTAGCTTTTCTCCCTCTGTTAACTTTTCTTCTTATAGCCATAGGTTACTTCTATCTTCCATCATTAGTCTTTCTTTAGAATATCATAGAAATAGTTCATCTTCTTTTGAGAATGATTAGTATAAATAGTTTTCTTGTTAGTTTAGCTTCTAACTAATCAACCTATTGCTTCTTTTGCACAGTAGGATCATATGCATCAACCCACTGGTAATTAAAGTCTTCCAAAATTCTTATTTTCTTTAGTTTAATCATTTTCTTCTATTCAGACTGACATTCGGATCGTCATTCGAACCTTTACACTTTCTGGATTGTTTTATGCTTTTTCAGAATCCAGTTTCTTCTGCTTTTTGAATGAAATGCTTCTTGCTTCTAATTAATAGTTTTAGATGTAATTTAAATCTTGTTTCATGTTACGTAGAGTTTTTAATTAAGTTTTGTCATTATTTCCTACTTCCATATTATCTTCCTTAATCTTCTTTTTAACCTTCTTCCAAAGTTAAGTTCTTCATATCTGATTTGCTAATTAGTTATTATTTCATAATTCATTAGTTTCATTCCTAGCATAGTTTATTTCTAAATAAAGTGTTAATAATTCCATTTTCTAGTTATTTCAGTTTTGATAGATTCATTCATTAATCAATTTCTTGTTTTCATTTATAGAATAAATTCCTGCATTTGAATTATGAAAGTCATACATGTAGTTTAAAGTCATATAGTTGCATGTTAGCGCATTTTCATCTTTAGTTAGCCTAGGTTAGTTCAAGCCTTCAATCCTGCACATATAGTGTTTGCATCTCATTAGCTCCCTTCCCGGGTTGACAATTAAGTGTTGACTTAGATAGCATATATTTTACCCAACATTTCGGCGTCGTTGTCGGGGAGGTGCTAAAGGGATTGGAATCTAGGTAGATAGCTCTAGATAGGTTTCTTTTACATTACATAGCAAGGGGGAGGGGAAACGGTAAGATGCAAAGACAGCCTCACTACAGATTTCCCATAGTGTAATAGCCTGACGCATCCGCTTTAGTGGGTCGCGCCAAAGCCTTGTTGTTCCTTTCTGCATAAGTGTGATTTCCTTTCTATTCGTTTGAGTGTTTAATTTTCCACAATTTGTTTCGTAAAGTTTGCCTTACTTCTTTTCAAGTGTGTTATTCTTTCAGCAAGTGTGGTGTTTTTTTCGCAAATTTGTTTTAGTAGCATAAAGTATTTTAAAAACACATAAAAAAAATAAAAATAAAAATTGGTGCTATAAGAACCCTAGGACTAACCCATGTGTGAGGCAAAACCTACCAGTCAATGACATGGATTCAAAGGTGCTTATTAGAATGAGAGAACTCTCTCAAATCCTAGCAGCAGCTGGGATCTCAATATCTTCTTCTAAAAAAGAACACATCTTGATAGAAGTCAAGAATTTATCTAGCTCTCCAGAAATAATAGAAGAACCATAGTTCCATGAGCTACAAACCGAATCTCCTTGCCAATCTTCCAAGGAAACCAAAAACTTGAAGACTACATTTGATGGAGAGAGACTTGATGTTCAAGAGTTCTCCACATATATATCGACAGATCTTTCATGTACTCAAGCAATTGAACATTCAAAAGAAGAGGATCTGCATGGCATGAGGAGGCAAGGTGAGTATCAGGATTGTATCGAAAGATGGTTCCAAGAGGTAATGAGGCCACAATACCATTTCTTCATTCGACACCTTCTGTTGCAAAAGCAAGTGAGTCGGTTGATTCTCCACATCCAGGTAATCATTGCTTTAAATTTTTCATATGTGGATATAGGTATGTTTTTCATTTCTCTTCGCACATGGTTACATTGGAAAAGTTCTTACACTTGAATAATGAGTTTTTCTTTCTTTTAGATAGCATAGGATAGTATGTATATAAATAAAAATTTGTATGTGGTTAGTTAGCTTTAGATATTAATACAACTTCACTTTCTGTTTTCCTTTAAAATAAAAGAACTAAGAATAAGATCATGTTAATGACTAAACCAAAGAAATCTTACACCATACATGCATATTTCTTATTATACCAGTTACTCAAAGACCTACTTTAATTATTATGATGTCCACCGAAATCAATCTTACACCTATGGACTCCTAGTTCATCTTGGACTCATTATCAAAACTTATCTCTAAAGCACCTTTAAAAGGTAGCCTAAACATGGGTGATATTTTCTATTTTGTGGGGAACATTACTGACCTTTTATGAAGAAGATAGACTATGAAGTCAAAGAACAACTTTAATTTATTATCTTTTGACATGATCTATAACTTAGGCCATTATAAATAAAGTTGCTCATAAGGTTCATGCTAAAATATTGAATTATGTGTTTAGCAGGCTTAGTACACTCTAGTGCCAACCAACTTCCTTACAAAATATATATATATATATATATATCATTATATGAAGCAAACCTGCTGGGGTACTGAACAGGCTCACTGGCAGCAGGTCCATGCTAAGTAAAATCTTAAACAAGGAAGCTCAGTAAGTGCAAGTAAACCCATCGGGGTACTAAACAGGCTCGCTGGCAGCAGGGCTATGCTTGCATGGTACCAAGATAAACCCGTCGGGGTACTGAACAGGTCTGCTAGAAGTAGGGCAATATTGGGTAAAAGAGGTTTGGTTAATGCTTTGCTATTCACATGGTTCATAAAAAACCTGAGTATACAAACACATGTTTAGGCCGATTATTTATACTATCATTAGATAATGGCTGTAAGTTGGACTTGGACCCTATCATCTAATTCAAGCAAATACCTAGGATATGATTATCCTAGAAATGGGACCCATAATTATCGTAGATCTCACAAACTTTACGGTTAACCTTATCTATATTCTTTGGATGACAAGAGATCTTTACAATGAGTCATGGACGACTAGTTTTCCTATGGCATTTTTCGCATCTCTTCCCCTATTATAAGCTATATGTGGTCTTTATGAGCATAAACTGATGAATTTACATATATTAAAGAATCTGCCTTAGTATGATATTACCTGCTAAGTGTTGTTGATCCAAAGTGTTAACATAAGAGAACATAACCCAGTCTTAATTCATTCATGGCACGAGGACATGCCATACCTTTGGTCTGGGGGAGCAGAGAGTCTCAATTTATATGATTTTGATAATTATGAATTATTACTAGTTGGCGAAATTTTAAGTAATATGAAGATGTTTTGGTCTTCTCATAACATAGCATTAATAAAAAATTTCTAAGTTCTAGTTTTTCACGCAGTAATAAAGTTGGCTTAGTTTTGCAGAAAGATTGCCTATAAACTATTTGATGATCAAACAGAGTTTTTGAATAAATGAAAGACCACTTCCAATTCATGGCACGCGGACATGCCATATCTTTGGTCTGGGGGAGTGTTGGGCTCCGAAATTGTCATTTATAATGATTTTATTTACATTAATTTCCCGGCCTATTACTGTAATTTGATATAACTATCCTTAAAAAGTGCTATCTTTTATTGTATTTCATCAATTAAAACACTTAAACGTAAGTGAAGCCTAATATGTTACTCGTAATGTATTAAATGCAATATTGTGCAAATCATAAGCATTTCGGTACTTCATTTGACCTTTCATTCAGCCTTACGTTCGATCCCTAAGTTCTGCACTGGGTTTAATGGCATGTTTGAATATTGGGCTCTTGGTTTGATTTATCCGCGTCTTCTATTTTCTCGTCGATCCTGTAATACCTGGATATTCATAAACCATAGAGTGATGATGATGAGTTCTAAGCAATGGTTTAAATTTAAATAAAAAAAGGAAATAAAAAAAAGAATATTAAGAAAAGGAATTAAATATTAAAACCATTCTTTTAACTTTAAGTCACTTATAAATAAAATTATTTCCTATTAACCAAATACCATGTTATGTGGCTTTATTTCAAATATATTATGGTGTGACATGAAACATTGTTTAATATTAGAAACCACCATATGCCACTTAAGTTAAAAGCCATGGAACACGTGCTTATGGAAAATTAAATTAATTCTTTTAAAAGAGAAAGCCACCTCTTCACATTAACATTGTTAAATTTTGAGCATTAATTCATTATACTCTAGGATCTTTGTTGAGAGAATAACATATACAGTATATCAATGCATGACAATCACAATATGACAAGCATCACAAGAATTAAAAGCATAAGAGACAAGAGACACAGAGTTTCCGTGGGGAAAACCCTAAGGTGAAAAACCCCACAACTTCCTCAGAGATAGAGAGAGCAATGGTTCAACCAAAATACAACCAAATAACACTGAGATAGTCTCCTAGCAGATGATCCTCCTCTTCCTCACTAGTGCGCCACTTCTGAGAGTGAGAGTGAGTTACTTTTCCGAGTGAGTAAAATAGAGATCTCCTATCTCTATTTATACTCACCTTTTTGCCCAATGACCTTATGGGGCTGACTTGTCTAGTTAGATACATCCACATTATATTATATATAATTCCAGGCTGACCCCACATGGTGGTCTAATAACCCATCGGCAAGAACACACACTTGCGACACTTGTCAATCCACATGATGACACTTCCTTATAGAGGAATAACACATCTCTTATAAGGGTACAATAAATATATATAAAATACACAGATGAAATACATTCCGAAGTTACATATACATCAACACTCCCTCTTAACTAGGAAGGTATTTCTCGACACAGATTTGCTAGAGAAGTCTTCTTCTCTGGATCATCGTCATCATCATCGTCACTACTGCTGCTATCTCAACCAACCTCTAACTCTACTCGTCATAGGAAGTTCTACAGAGCCAGTCCTTTTTCATACTGGATGCAGGCCCACCACCTACAGGTCTTCATCATCACTGGCCATACTGTGGAATCCTCAGGACTTATTATGTGTGTCACAAAAACCTAAAAGAGCATCTCAGGATGTTACAAGCACACAGCTCTAGCTATAGGATCTCCCAGGGTAACAAATTACATGTGACCTCACCACAAAACCTCGCAAGAGCATCCCAGGCTGTTACAAGCACACAGCTCTACCTATAGGATCTCCCAGGGCAACGAATTGCATGTGGTCATGGAAAAACCTCGCAAGAGCATCCCAGGACTGATTACGGGCACACAGCCCAACCTATCGGATCTCCCAGGGAACCGAATTATATGCCATAGGAGAAAACCTCGAAAGAGCATCTGCCAGATATCCCAGGGAACCAAATTACATGCCATAGGAAAAACCTCGAAAGACTATCTGTAGATCTCCCAGGGCACTGAATTATATGTCCTTCCAGAGCAAAACCTTGAAAGAGCATTTTCCAGATATCCCAGGGCACCGAATTACATACCATAGGCAAAACCTCGAAAGACTATCTACAAATCTCCCAGGGCACCGGATTACATGCTCATCTGCACAACCTGATCCACGTCCATCGAGTATCAACCTGATACTCATCATACATCATCCTGATGTACCCATGATCATCCTGATCATCATCACTGCAACATCCTGCTGCATGTCATCTGGAGCAACATCCTGAAGCTCGTCATCCATGATCATCCTAATCATCATCACTGCAACATCCTGCTGCATGTCATCTGGAGCAACATCCTGAAGCTCGTCATCCATGATCATCCTGATCATCATGACTGCAAAATCCTACTGCATGTCATCTGGAGCAACATCCGGAAGCTCATCATCCATGATCATCCTGATCATACAATGCATCTACCTGATACATACCAAGCATCTACTGATACATATCATCATACATGATCCTCCTAATCATACAATGTATCCACCTGATACAAATACAAATACATGATACATATCACCATACATGATCCACCTGATCATACAATGTATCCACCTGATACATATACAGATACATGGTCCAAGCATCCAACATGATGCATATACAAAAATACATACACATGATCCAACTGATCTTATCTAGCATCCAACATGATGCGTACATACATACATAAAAATGATCCAACTGATCATATCCAGCATCCAACATGATGCGTACATACGTATAAATGATCCAACTTATCATATCTAGTATCCAACATGATGCATACATACATACATAAAAATGATCCAACTGATCATATCCAACAGAAACTAGAACATCATCCTGATGCTCATCATCCAACGCTTACATCCATAGCCATGTGAAGGATCCTCCTTCCAACATGCTTGGAATGGCTTCAGCAAATGTGTCCATCACTTCTTCCTCGAAGTGTCCTCAATCTGAAGAACGCCAAGCCTCTCTTTGAAGTACTCGAACTTCACCCTGGCTAGTGGCTTTGTCAGCACATCTGCAATCTGCTCGGTCGTTGCAACATACAGGAGCTTCACAGCTCCTCTCTGCACCATATCCCTGATATAGTGATATTTTATCTCTATGTGTTTCGACCTGTCATGAAACACTGGGTTCTCGGACAACTTCACACAACTCTGGTTATCACAGAAGATACCAGTAGCCTCCAACGGGAGATCAAATAACTCAGACAGTAGCTTCCGCAGCCATACTGCCTCACAACTAGCTGAATAGGCTGCAACATACTTAGCCTCATCTTTACTCAGTGCTACGCAGGACTGCTTCCTACTGAACCAAGAGATCACACCTGATCCCATACTGAAGCAGCACCCAGATGTGCTCTTCCTATCTGCAGCACTGCCAGCCCAATCTGAATCAACATAAACCTACAGGTTAAACTTTTGATTCGCTTCATACTTGAGCCCATAATCCACTGTACCCTTCAGGTACCTCAGAACATGCTTTACAGCAATCAAGTGAACACTCCTCGGTTCTATCAGGAACTGGCTCAATGTGTTCACAGCAAAGCAAATGTTTGGTCTCATGTTCGTCAGGTACATCAAGGACCCAATCATCTAATGATACATAGAGACATCAACTGGCTCAGATGAATCATCACATAGAAGCTTCAGATTCGATGCCATAGGTGTGGCCATGGCCTTGCAATCCATCATCCCAAATCTCTTCAGGATATCTACTATGTACTTCCCTTGTCCAAGGAAGATCCCACCTATACTCTGCCACACCTCCATACCTAGGAAATAGTGCATCATTCCCAGATCTTTCATATCGAATTCAGCAGCAAGCTTCCTCTTAGTATCTGCAATCAGTCTGTCATCTCCTGTTACAAATAAGTCATCCACATACAGGAGTAGAATCACAGGATTCCCTTCCTCAACCTTGTAGTAAAGGTTGGAGTCCGCTTTACTCTTGGTAAAGCCCAAACTAGATAGGAAACTGTCCATCCTACCATACCAATTTCTGGGAGCTTGCTTCAAGCCATACAGGGCTTTCTTCAATCTACACACATATGACTCCCTGTCATGTATTTCAAAACCGAGTGGCTGTTCCACATATACTTCCTCTTCAACTACACCATTCAAGAAGGCAGTCTTAACATCCATCTGGTGTATTTTCCATTTCATAGCTGCAGCCAGGGCAAGTACTATTCTGATGGAAGTATACCTGGCTACAGGTGCAAAAGTTTCTTCATAATCTATTCCCTCTTTCTGAGAGAAGCCACAAGCTACGAATCTTGCTTTGTATTTTTCTATACTGCCATCTGCAACATGCTTGATTTTGTAGATCCACTTGGAAGTCACAACAGACTTCTCTTTAGGTCTTGGGACAACATCCCAAACATCATTCTTCATTATTGATTGGTATTCCTCAACCATAGAATCCTTCCATTCTTTCTTTTCTGCTGCCTCTTCATAACTGGAAGGCTCTTTGTTCATAATGTCAAAGAGTAAAGCAACATAACTGGTATGTGATCTGGTTCTCTTCTTTGCTCTGTGTTCTTCTTCTGGAATGCCAAATCTTTCTGCATCTTGAATGAGCCCTCTAGCCCATGAAGGTTTCCACTTGTGAGAGTTATCCTCACAGGGTGGATCTACAGGTTCTTGCGGATCTTCAACCTCACGAACAACTTCTGGAACTGCTTCAGTCATGGTAGTGTCTTGAAATCTAGTTTCCTTAGGTTCTTCATAAAATTCGATAGGTGCCTTCCTTGATTTGATGAATGCTGAGTTTTCATCAAATGTTACATCCCTGCTGACATCAATCTTCTTGAACCCTGGAAAGTATATTCTGTAAGCCTTTGAACTTTCACTGTAACCCACAAAGATACCCTTCTTTCCTGAAGGATCTAGTTTAGTCCTCTTTTCCTTTGGGACATGAGTGTATACTGGACAACCAAATATTCTGAGATGGCTGACTTCAGGTTTCTTACCAGAAAATACTTCTTCTGGTGTCTTGTTGTCCAATATCTTGTGGGGTGTTCTATTCTACACATAAACAGTTGTTCTAGCTGCTTCTGCCCATAGATGCATAGGTAGATCCTGGTCATGCAGCATTGCCCTTGCTGCTTCCATGATAGTTCTGTTCTTCCTCTCTGTAACTCCATTCTGTTGAGGATTATAAGGAGCAGTCAACTCCCTCTTAATCCCTGAATCACTGCAAAGCTTCTTGAAGTCACCTGAGGTGAATTCTCCACCATTGTCAGATCTGAATGTTTTGATCTTCTTGTCAGTCTGATTCTCCATCAAGGTTTTGAATTCCTTGAATTTATCAAACACCTCATCTTTGCTCTTCAAGAAGTATACCCAAGTCTTCCTAGAGAAGTCATCAATAAATGAGACATAGTAAGCATACCCACTCAGGGAACTGGATGACATAGGGCGACATACATTTGAGTGGATGATTTCCAGGATGTCTTTTTCCTTGCTTTCACTACTTGGGAAAGCCTTCTTAATGTTCTTACCTTTTGCACATCCTTTGCAAACACCTTCATGTTTGGTCTTGATTTCAGGAAGACCTTCTACTGCCTTGCTTGCAATTGGAAGTGCTCTATAGTGCATATGAGCAAGTCTCCTATGCCATAGTTCACTTGACTCCATGGATTCATGCACCATGGCATGTTCAGGTTGTCCCTTGAATTTATACAATCCTCCCTCTTGCTCTCCAATCACTACTGCATCATCTATGTTCTTTCCCTTTGGCCACATTAGGACTTGGCCATCCACAAATGCAACCCTCATACCTTTTGCATCCAATGCAGAGATGGAGAGTAAGTTCTTCTTGAGCCCAGGTACATAAAGGACTTCTTTCATCTTCAAAGATTTTCCAGAATCTAGGTTGTAGGAGGTTTCACCACTTCCTTTGATTGGGTATTGATAATCATCCCCAAGTTTCACCTTATGGGGTGATTCATGTTCAGATAGGTTCACAAAATATTCCTTAAACCCAGTCATGTGTTTGGAAGCCCCACTATCAATCAACCAATCATTACAACCATGGGAGATAGTACCTATGAGAGCAGAGATCAGAACATACTCTTCTTCACTTGATGAGTCATCATCACTATCACTTTCTGCCCTAGCCTTCTTCTTTGGGGGTTCATCATCTTCGGCAGCATGAGCATGAAACCTTCTTTTGCTGCCCTTCTTCTTCTTACTAGAGTTGTTGTTATTATCCCTTTTGTTCTTGGGACAATCTGAAGCAAAGTGACCCTTCTCATTGCATGTGAAGCATCTTAGATCCTTCTTACTCTTTTGATGGGATCTATTGTGGAGAGAGTGCTCCTTCTTGGTTTTGCTTCTTTTAGTGTGAGCTGCAAGAGCTTGATCTTCACCTCCCATCTTTTCCTCATGAGCTATAAGTCTAGCTTCTTCTTGAGAACATTCTTCCCGCAATCTGTTGAAGGAGATCAACTTCTTCCTTGCACAAATTCCTTGAATGAAGGAATCCCATGACCTGGGTAGGCCATTTAGAGTGGTCATCACTACTTCACCATTGTCCACCATTTCATCTACTACTTCTAGTTGTTCCTTGATTTGGGAGACCCTTGAAAAATAAGATTGAATGGTTTCTCCATTCCGAAACTTCATTTCTTTCAATTGGTTCCTGTTGTTGCAACAACACCCCCCCCAAAAAATTTTGTACATATTGGGGCCCCTCCTTTCATTTTTTGTAGAAAGTTTGCCTAAGAAGCCATCTCAGCCGTTAGCTGTGTTTTTCAACATAAAATCTTGTTTCCCAAATGAGCATCTTGCCATCAACCTTTCCATTTTTCCCCCAAGGAACCAAAAGGGAACTTAGAATTTTTTCCCAACGTTTTGGAGTCTCTCGAGCTATCTCCCCGCAGTTGCGGAAGCCCAACGCACAACCTTTCCGAAAGAAGGACTTAGATTTTCTTTTGCAAATCGCAGACCATGAGAAGGAAAATTGCGGAAACCTTCCAGTTTTCTTCCCAAAACGGCGGGAGAACTTGGGAAAGACGCCCGAAAGGAGTTGGAGTATTTTGTTAAAATCGCGGAAGCTTCTGATGAAAGCCGCCCGAAACGGCGGAAGAATTCAGCGAAGTTGTCCGAAACGGCGGAAGCCATCCACAAAAGCTTTCCGAAATACCACGGAGAAATTCACGAACTTCTTCCGAAACTGTGAAAATGACTTAGAATATTTTGAAAGAACTTTACAGAACGAGTCGAGGAAGCTTCGCGGAAGCTTTCAGCCTTTGCTCCTGAAACCATGGAAGCTCTCGGTCTACCTTTCCGAAATAGAGAATTGGTGGAAAGATTTCGGTTTTTCTCCCGAAACAACGGAAATCATTTGCATTTAGCTCCCGAGAAAGGACTTAGAAAATTTTTGGTTTTTGTTCGTGGAGAGATTCGGTTTTCTCTCCCGAAACTGCAAGAGAATTCAGCGAAACCGCCCAAAATTTGCGGAAGCCGTCACGATATCTTTCCGAAAAGGTTTTGCCCGTGAGTTGCGGGATGCATTGGCAAATTCTTTCTGCAACAGCGGAAGAATTCAAGATTTGCTCCCGCAATGGCGGGAACCATTCGTCCAAGCCTCCCGAAAAGTTTTGAAAAGTCTTCGTTAAAATTGCGGAAGCTTATGGTGTATACCTCCCGAAACGGTGGAAGAGTTTTACGGAGCCGCCCGCACTCGCGGAAGCCTTTCGGGTTTTCCTTCCGCAGTTGCGGAGACCGTCGCGAAACTTTTCTGAAACGCCAAAATATTCCAAATCTTTGCGGAACCTTTCAAAGAACCCATCCGTAACGGCGGAGGCATTCACCCGTCCCATTCGAAACGGAGGAGGCTAAGGGAAAAGGTTTCTCGACACTCTCTCGAGGCCCGGCCATGACTTAGAAACTTTTGAAGTTTCCAGAAGCCTTCTGCGGAAGCGTTCACCGAAACCTTCCGAAACGTTGGAATATTTTAAAAAGTTTTCTCTCCGCTACCGCAGGAGCCCTTTTCAAAAGCGTCACGATTATTTTTGCGGAAAAGTTTCACCGTTGCCTCCTGAAACCGCGGAAGCTTCTGCTATATCCTTCCGCAACGGCGGGAAAGATTCACGATTTTGCCCCGCAAGAGGCGGTCGCACACAAACCGAGACGGTTCGATTTGACCGCCGATGTACCGGTATTTAAACTGCGACTAATTGCACCACCCACCAAACTAAATGCTCGCACATGCCTGTCTTATTTAAATATACGGTGGGGGGGGGGGCTCGAGCCAACATACCATTGTTTTCGATTGGCAAACGACGTGGAACGCCATGCAAATCGCTCCAGCTCATCTCGCTCATCCGCGTTCGCGGCCACCTCGTTCAAGCAATCCCCACGGTGCCAGGTAGGATCTTAACCTTGAAATTTGCACCTTTTACGGTTTCCAATTGCTATTGGGTTGTCTTTTGTGTGAAGATGATGGGTTTGGTGGGATTTTGACGGGAAAAACACCCATCAAGGGCTATATTTTTCCCGTCAAATGCAGTTTACATTGAGTTCTCGTCATATAAAACAGACAATGGATAGAACGTTTTTTTTTTCGAGGTGGAGATGGTTAGTGCGGGCGGTTAGACTTGTTCTATTTTAATCCCCGGGCCGCGTGCCTCGTCGTGTGAAAAAACTGTCGAAGCCCCATGGGCTTTTCATGTCCCCGGCCGAAAGCCAAGACGTAAAATCCTGAGCCTCTTTGTAAACCTCAGTTCCATGAAGACACCTCTACCCAATTCAAATCCTAGAAATCAACGCCATTGCCCCTGTTCAAATCCCGCGAGTGTTTAAAGTTACGCGAGCCGAAACCCGAAACCATGGCCACCCGAGCTTTTTTGTCAGTATGTCTCCGGTGCCATCACCCTCGCTCGAACTAAAGCTTCCCATAGAACACCTCGGCAAGTGCCGTAAATAACAATAAGCGTTCGAAGCCCTCGCCGAGTCGTAAGTGCGAAAGGGGTTTCCTTTTTCGTCACAGAGTCTGTCCAACCCGAGCTTCCTCACCATTATCCTTTCAAACCGCAGCAATGACAAAAGTTACCCTCTTCCCCAAAGCTAAACCGAAAGCACGTTGCTTCCGCAACGTGCTTATCTTCACAGGAGCATCCCAAACCTGCCCCTTTAAAGAATTAGGATGGCCAAAATTGATAATCATGTTCCTGCTGAAACGAATCATCATTTCTCCCAGGGCAACCCGAGAGCGGATTGTTCTGTGATACACCTATTCTCTCAGGAGCATTCCAAATTTTTCCCTTTTAAAGATTCAAATGTTTTAATTTGTATTTTAGGTTGAAATGGTGTATTTTGCTTCCTAAACATACAGCTTCACATTCTCATATTAAAAAAAAACGATGATGCTCTCTGTTGAAATCTCACAGTATGTTGCTCAAGTTCATGATGACTTGTATATGGGTGCTATCAGGGATAAGTCAAGATGCCGAAAACCGGTAAGAAGAAGGCTAAGATGACAGAAAAGAAGCTTGCGCCACTCAAAATTGAAACTTCACTCCAGGACACTAGGTGCACCACCGGTGTCCCTCCTGAAATCAGATGGGGTGACATCTACAGAATGATCCGGGACCAAGAAATCCCAGATATGTTGCTAGAGGAAGGGCCAATCTATCTCAATATCAGATCCTCAGGCATAACTAGAGCCGCTACCCGCCCTAAGCTGTTCCCCTGTGCTGAAGTGATTGGATGGATACTCCAACATGCCGATGCTGAAGGGAGAGTGATAAATGATAGCGGGAAAGTGGCTATTGCCTCATTTCAACCCGCGTATCTTGCGGAAGCCTACAAATTTCCCCATGTCCAATAGGCTCTGACTGATGAATGGCTGAGCCAGATGAACAACGTCGAGATGGCCAAGAAGCTACTGATGGCAGGCAAACATTTGAGAAAGAAAGGAAGTGATGAATATGACGTACAGAATCTGAGAGCTACTTTCAGATTGATCGCTTTAATGCTATGCGGAATCTTCGGCATGCCCGATGGCACGGTGTATAAGATTTAGTGGATCCCTATCATCCACTACGTGGCATTCAAGGGAACTGTGTTTGACTGGGCCACTATCCTGTCAGATAGTCTGGCCTCGATGATAGTTGCTGCTAAAGAAGGACTAGCCTTGAAGAAGGCTGAATTTTTCATGTCTTCATATCTGATTGATTGTATTTTGGCCAAGATTGACTTCCCCAAATTGGGATGCACATGGGATAGGGCCACCGCCCCAGTCTATATCACATTCAAGATGTTGTGGGATCAGAATTACAAGCCCAGCTACAGAATCATCTGTGAGGGGTTCATCATGCCCCTATATGAGAAAATGTTCAAGGAAGAACCAAACTGCCTATCAGAGAATGCTTTGGAAGTCCTTGAGGATTATGGGGATTTTTACTTTTCGAAGCAAGGTACCTACTTGAGAATGTTTGGAGGGACTAAACCCCCATACATCTTGCCGCAGTATGCCACAGACTATGTGGTTCTCAAAGAAGCAGTAAGACAACTCTTTTTGGATGGGATTGGAGCAATGCTCCACAAACAGCATAAGGCTTCCTTTCCCCCCCTACCTTTCTGCATAGGTGCTTACAAGTTTTCAGGGGTTGCCTCGGCCGACGAATTTGTTCAAGAGCTGAAAGCCTTCCACTTCGGTGAGGTAATCTTCCATAGGAATGACAGAAAGGGAAGAGTTGCTGAGCACTGTAAGGAGATCTATGCTCACTTCGAGTACTCCCACTATCCTGATGCTGAGGAAGAGGCATTCAGAGGCATTAGCAACATGGCTGAGCTACGGGTCTGTCGCCAAAGCACTGGAGCAAGCTTTAGCTCAACCAAGGCCCAGAAGACCAGCCAGCAAAAGGAGAGAGAAGCTGAGGATGCTCGAGCTTAGGAAGAGCTCAGATTAAGAGAAGAAGCGAGGTTACAACGGGAAGCTGAGGAAGCAAGAAAGCAGCAGGAAGCTGAAGTGGCGAGAAAGCAGCAAGAAGCAGAAAATGAAAGACTGCAGAAAGAGGCTGAGGAAGCCCAAAAGTAGAAAGAGGCTGAAGCTAAGCAAGCTGAGGCAGAGAGGAAGGCGGAAGAAGAATTGAAAGAAAGGGAAGATGCTCAAGCCGGTGGGTCCGGTGCCCAGGACATGGATATAGACACATCTCAAGCAGGTGGCTCTGGTACCCAAAATAAGGGCGTGGACCTAGCTCAGGAAGTCCGGACCCCACCTGAAGAAGACATAGACATCATAAACCGACCAATTGTCCCGTACACGCCATTGGGAAAGCGTACAGTGTCCAAGTGGAATGAGTTTGTCTACGATAAGAAAAGGAAGGCTATGGTCCTCAAATCAGAAGAGAGGATAAAAAGTCCCTTCCATGAAGACATCGTTACCCACCGAGAGGTCACTGTAATGAAAAACATGGACCAAGATCCCTTTGCTATGGCATCCGCAGCTGTAGCAACAACAAAGGCATCATTTGCCAATGTAGGGGTTATAGTTAAAGAAAATCTATTAACAAAGAAGAGAGCTCGTACGCTACAACAGACTGTGGCTAATGAGCAAGCCCAAAGAGATCTGGTAGTGAACAAGTATAATTGCTTGTACGCTGAGCATAAGGAGCTGTCAAACAAGTACAACCAGCTACAGGAGGAAAAGGACCAGCTAACACTCCAAATAATGATTGTAGAAGCGGAGAAGAATGGAGCAGAAGAAAAGGCATCTCAGCTAGAAGCAGACAAGCAGGCATTAGCTGAGCGTTTAGAGAAAGCGGAGAGCAGAACAATGGACATGTCTCCCTTCCATGAGCTGTCATGCAGCATCTTGAAGCAAGTGTGTGACACTCAGGAGCTAATCACTGATGAGGTTTGCAAGCTCAAGGCCATGGTGGTTAGGTTAAAAGAAATCAATGCGGAAGCCCATAGACTCAAAGCGAAGAATACCCGTGTTAAGGCAAATATCATCAGTCAAATGGCATGGAGAGAAGGAAAAGGGGGTTTCCCTGCGCACCTCCCATTTAAATCTGTGGACAGTTTTAATGAGGACGTAGCACTGTTGGAGTTTGGCAGGAACTGCACCAGTAAGCTGATGGACAGTGTGCAAAGAACAACAGATAAAATCAGTAGTCTCTACCAAAGGCTCCAAGAGGCACATGACAAATGCACATTGAGTTTCCCTCAGACCCTGGAGGACTTTCCGGAAAAGGAACAACGTTTGTCCCAACTAAAGGAAGAATTGGGTGTTCAAACGGAGTATGTGAAGAGGATTGATGTCCTGGCTATTGATGACCTCCAACATTATATTGGGTCGTCATCACTCCACAACCATCTACTGAAGGAAGTGCATCAAGATGCAGTGGCGAAAGTTCAAAGCATTAAAGCAGAGCTCGGGAAGAATGTGACTTCTCAGAAAATCTTGTTCCCCGCTGCAGCAAACATAGTCATAAGGGACACAAATGTGTGGTACAGCTACATAGCAGAGGAGGAAAGGAAAGCTGCAGCAGCAGCAGGAGCATCAGCAGATCCAGGATCTTCTCTCCCAGCAGCCAGCTCGGCTACAGTAGTGGGCTCGATTCCCTCTTCCCCAGCAGTGGTAGAAATCCTGGCCAGCTCAATCCCTCCTTCCCAATTAGAAGCAGCATCAACAATAGGCTTGAGTGTCTCTTCCCAGGCAGCCTCAGCAGCAATTAACTTGGGCGATCCTCTGCCAGCAGAAGCTCATGCACAGGAATGAAATAAGCTAAATTCAGTTGAGCAACTCCCTTCAACCAAACACGTGTACAGCAGGGAAAGCATTGGTGTTAGCATTATTTCTGCTATGTATATTTTGTTAAACTTTCGAATATGTAAGGCGTAAGCCATGGGACAGCTATCCCTATTTTTTGTCAAAACAATTTTGTAAAAGAAGTGGTCATTTTTGGTGGTCGGTTATAGAAGAAATTCCTATAATTGACAAGTGGAAGGTGCTAGGTGGCAGCCCAAATGGCAGAATTGTAATTATAAATAGAAGCTAGGAAGAATAGAAGAGGACTTTTGGCAGGGAATGAAATTTTGAAACCCATACGAGCTATCTTGTATCGGGCCTGTAAAATTGAATTTTCTAATAGAAGCCAGGGAGATGGACGTTTTACATGGGGAATGGGAGATGGATGTGTGTTGGACTCTTCTGATGAAATCTAGACTGTAATGTGAAATCTGCATTGCTATTTGAACTATTTCTTGGCAACAAATGATTTTGCTTATTTCTGTGTGAACGATTTTCTCCATTTCATGAACAGTGAATGTGTTTCAAACTAAATCAGGAGCTATCTGCTGATATTTTATTTTGCTGTAGAGTTCTCTTTTAGATTAAATGGCTAACTATTTTTTTTAAGATGACTCCTATGGCTCGTTGTTCATGCCTTTAAATGTGCTCCCTGCAGAGATCTTTAGAGTCATTTTAGTTTGTTTATATTTAGCTCGGTTTCTTTATTCTTTCTACATAGATTAAATAACCTTTTGCTTTTTCCTATTTTATGAGCAATAGATGCGTTCCATGCTGAATTAGAAGCTATCTTCTACAGATCTTTATCTTGCTGTAGCTTTACTTGTGAGAAAGAACAGCTATCTGTTCTTTCCTTACGTTATTTGTTACAGCTTATTGCTCATCCCTTAAGCATGTTCCCTACAGGGATAGGTAGATTTACTCTAGCTTCTAGACTTAAATCTGTTTTAGTTGCATCTAGATCAAATATAATTTAGACACTTGAATCTCATTTAAAAGACATAAAACCCAAAAGAAAGGTGGATCGGGCCATAACCGGTAGAATCGGATTTAAACTCCAAACCCACGGTTGCCGGAATCGCTAACCAGACGGATTCCCTACACCAAACGGGAGATAGTCTAATTGGGACCATCTCTCGGGGAGAATCCCTTTCTGATTGATGCTACGATATCCAAGGCATCAATAGTTCCGCAGGGTCATCTTCCAATTTATGTTCTTTCCTTCAAATAGCTTGGTCAAAGATTCAAACATCTCCTTGGGTGTCTTAAGAGAGGACACATGGGGTATGAGATGATCTTTAATGGAATCATCAATGATTCTCTTTGCCTTGACCAAGTTCTTCTTATGTAATACCTTGGCTTCTTCATCCTCTGGGATAGGGATGTCTTCTTTCACATATGAGTCCAACTCATTTTCTTCCAGGATTAACCCAATCCTATACTTCCAGGCTCGGAAGTTATCAGCCCCTTCAAGCTTATCCTCAAGCTTGGTGTGGAGAGACATCTTAAAGAGTACTTCAAATGGAAATAGAAAAGATTTAGGTCTTACCACTTGAAATGCTGAAAACTGGATCTGGTCCCGGATTAGGGTTTGTCAGAGAAACCCTAAAAATTCAAAATGTGAATTTCAAATTTCTGAAAGGATAGAAAGATGCGCTTTGGTGAGCTGATTAGCCTAGTGCATTCAAAATTTGAAATCAACAAAGTCTTGTCCTTCATAATTTCCTTTTTGTCCTCCCAGGTTCACTGGAGAGAGCCCTGAATTAGGGTTTGAGTTTCTCGGAGATCTACCTAGCCAAAAATCTCGATCCAAAGCTCTAACCTTCGATTTTTGCAAGGAGCTTCCAGTTGTGTCTTCAGATTCCAGAAATTCCTATTTTTGTGGAAACCCTAATTTTTAGGGCCAAATCTGAAAATGATCGGAATTGAATTCTGAATGGACAGATAGATGCGCCTTGATGAGTAGAGTCAATATACTATACTGATTTTCACAAATCTGTGGAGAGAAACCCAATAAACAAGGAACTCAAGCTTCCGTCACTGCAAAATGTTTTCTTCTCAGGTTAGCTCTGATACCATGTTAAATTTTGAGCATTAATTCATTATACTCTAGGATATTTGCTGAAAGAATAACATATATAGTATATCAATGAATGACAATCACAATATGACAAGCATCACAAGAATTAAAAGCATAAGAGACAAGAGACACAGAGTTTCCGTGGGGAAAACCCTAAGGTGAAAAACCCCACAACTTCCTCAGAGATAGAGAGAGCAATGGCTCAACCAAAATACAACCAAATAACACTGAGATAGTCTCCTAGCAGATGATCCTCCTCTTCCTCACTAGTGCGCCACTTCTGAGAGTGAGAGTGAGTTACTTTTCCGAGTGAGTAAAATAGAGATCTCCTATCTCTATTTATACTCACCTTTTTGCCGAGTGACCTTATGGGGCCGACTTGTCTAGTTAGATACATCCACATTATATTTTATATAATTCTGGGCCGACCCCACATGGTGGTATAATAACCCATTAGCAAGTACACACACTTGCGACACTTGTCAATCCACATGACGACACTTCCTTATAGAGGAATAACACATCTCTTATAAGGGTACAATAAATATATATAAAATACACAGATGAAATACATTCCGAAGTTACATATACATCAACAAACATACTTTGCTTTTTTTAATTACTTTTGGTTAATACAATGAAGCCACCTCATATCTTTTATTAAACTCAGCCATTCAAACATACGTTTCTTTTTATTTTTAAACATATGCTTCTTTTATTTTTAAACATACGCTTCTTTTAATACTTTGGGTTAATGATATGGTTTTATACTTTTGCAGGCCATGAACAAGGCATGCACAGGAAATGGAAATTAATGCACACCGTGAAGAAATGGAAGGCACATATCATGCCACGAGATGAGAAGCCAATAGAACCCAGCATACAACCAATAAAATTGGCCATGAACTAAACATAGCAGCCAACAGTTAATTCATGCGACAACCCAATAGAAAATCCGCTCAGAATCCGGATTTATTAATTAAATTTCCGTTACAGGTCATTCGGATCTTCATTCAAACCTTCATTCGTCTTTCTGTTAAAAACGTGTTTTGACAGACAACAATTTTCGAGCTGGATCTGTGAGCAAACAGAGGTGCAATTGGAAATTCTGGAACATGGGTTTTGTGCAGAATAGGGCCATTTGGGTCATGTGGAGGAATTTTGCCAAAATCTAAAGCCATTTGGGAGAAAATCGTGGTTCCTTGAAGCCAACTTGCCGAGAAAATGAAAAAAAAACGTGGTGGCCATTTTTCTAAAATTAGAAATTGGTTGTAACAGCTCAGAAACTGGGGTATTCGGTTTTATCCTTCCCCACTGATATTTTTATGTATAAATAAAGCCCACTAGGCTGACAAAGGAATGTAATTTTTGCTACACATTTTTCATAATGAAGCTCTACTCAGTTCTATCCTAGATTCATCTTCTTCTCATGCGTTGATTTTCTGATTTGGCAGAAGTAACCTCTGCTCTTGAGAAGGCCCCTCAGAAGTAGAAGGTTGTGTTATGTGTTTATGTTTTCTTCCTTTCAGCTAGTGTTGTGTGTTTTGTTCTCACTGTATACAAACATTCCTTTGATTTCGTATATGCTTATAATGTATTGTTGTGCAAACATTTTTTTTAATTATGTTCATGCATGCTATGTGCTATATTATATGAGCTCATTGTGATCTGATAGGTAGGAAAAGAGATCTATATTACGTGCCTTTCATAGATAGTGTTTTGTGTGGATAGAGTTTACTGAATTACATAGATATTAGCATTTGTTTTACTTCGTAGTCAATATTTCAATTCATAGCAGTAGTTAGATTTGCTTTGCACAGTAGTGATTGAATTTGCTTTACACCGTAGCATAATCGCTCATTTCATTGAAGTAGTGTTATTGCTTGTAGTGTAGGATCGGGTTTGAATTTGGTTTATTACTCATACCTGTAGATGGTATTTTTATTTTATTTTCAGCACTAACTTTTATTTTAGTTCTTGATTTGATAAGTGTAGGGAAGAATTTGTAGTTTCATTTGTTCTTTGTTTATTTCCAATTCGTAGATTTTGTTTTCTGGTTTGAGTGCAGGTAAAATAAATTCATTTTTTTCCTTCTCGTTTTCATCACATATTCTGTAGAATTTAATTTTACAATATATTCATGTAATCCTTGCTCGGAAATTATGTTTCTCATTGTAATTCTGTAATTATACAATTATGTGTGTTTCCGATTATGTAATATAATTCCTGTGTTTTTTAATGTATATAACTCTATGCTTTGGGTATCAAACTCCGTGCATTGTTTGTATAATTCTCTGCCTTGATTATTTGAAACGACTCTATTGCATATTCAAAACAAACTTATGTAAATAAATTCCCTCATAAAATGTATATTTTGTAATCTCGTTTGCGGAATAAATTGATGTGAAGAATATATATATGTATGTGCGAATCTCCATATGGATTTCATCCAAACTCACACGTGAATGTTTTGATACATTACCCAAACTTAAAAGGTTGTTTATCATGATTGTAAATATGCTATGGTTAAATGTTGTAAATTGTAATGTAATAAAATTTATTGAAATTTTCTTTGTCTTATAATTTGTAATATGATTGTATAATTTAATTAAATTTGTTTACTAAAGTTAGCATTCAAACTCGTTCCAGCATTTCAAGATTAATTTGCAACAGGGATTAGTTTTTAAGTTAATGCATTTTTCTTTTGTTCTCATGTAATATTGCATTTCCATAATCTAGAATGATCGGTCATGCTTAAATATTCTTAGTTTGCTTTCAACTTTGTCATTTACAATTAGATAGGGTTAACTAGTTAATGTTTCAGTAGTTCAAATTCAGTTCATAATTGGTAGTAATTCTGCTAATGCTTTTCCTGTAAATTGTATTTTGCTGCTAACGTAATTTACTTTTCAGAATTAGGAATGGTCAACCAAGTTTAGTATTTTGTAGTTGTTTTCAGTTTTCTTCCATCATCTATAGTTAGATATTCCTTCAGTTCTGTTATAGGTAGCATTAGTTTTATTAGCTTTTCTCCCTCTGTTAGCTTTTCTTCCTATAGTTGTAGGTTACTTCTATCTTCCATCATTAGTCTTGCTTTAGCATATCATAGACATAGTTCATCTTCTTTAGAGAATGATTAGTATAAATAATTTTCTTGTTAGTTTAGCTTCTAATTAATCAACCTATTGCTTCTTTTGCACAGTAGGATCATATGCATAAGCCAGCTTGTAATTAAAGTCATCCAAAATTCTTCTTTTCTTTAGTTTAATCATTTTCTTCCATTCGAACTAGCATTCGGACTGTCATTTGGATAGGCATTCAGATCGTCATTCGGACCTTTACACTTTCTGCATTGTTTTATGCTTTTTTAGAATCCAGTTTCTTCTGCTTTTGAAATGTAATGCTTCTTGCTTCTAATTAATAGTTTTAGATTTAATTTAAATCTTGTTTCATGTCACGTAGAGTTTTTAATTAAGTTTTGTCATTATTTCCTACTTCCATATTATCTTCCTTAATCTTCTTTTTAACCTTCTTCCAAATTTAAGTTCTTCATATTTGATTTGCTAATTAGTTATTATTTCAAAATTCATTAGTTTCATTCCTAGCATAGTTTATTTCTAAATAAAGAGTTAATAATTCCATTTTCCAGATATTTCGATTTTGATAGATTCATTCGTTAATCAGTTTCATGTTTTCATAGATAGAATAAATTCATGCTTTTGAAGTATGAAAGTCATGCATGTAGTTTAAAGTCATATAGTTGCATGTTCTAGCTCATTTGCATCTTTAGTCAGCCTAGGTTAGTTCAATCCTTCAATCCTACAGATATAGTGTTTGCATCTCATCAACTCCCTTCTCGGGTTGACAATTAAGTGTTGACTTAAATAGCATATATTTTATCCAATGCCTCTTACAATACTCATTGATTCTGGTAGTAGTCATAACTTCATTTACCCTTGGATCGCTAAACAGGATGATTTTTTTGTCCATCCTTGCTCAAACTTTGAAGTCATGATTTCCAATGGGTGCACCTTACCTTGCAAGGGGAGCTGTCACAATGTGCGAATCTCTATGGGATATTATAACCTACGCTCTGACATGTTTGCTTTGGCCTTAGGTGGATGTGATGTGGTTTTGGGCGCTCAATGGTTATGCACACTTGACCCCATCTTATGGTTTTTTGCCAAACTTTGGATGCAGTTTTCAGTCAATGGAAAAAAAAACACGTTGATAGGATCACAACCAGGGCCTCTCAACATCATCAGTTCAGATCACATGTAAAAGGTCCTTAAGAAGAGTTCACATGGTACCATCGCTTAGCTCCATTCCCTTCATATGCACCCATCAGTGGTCTCCACTACTCCTTTGGATCTACAACAAATTTTGGATAGATATGCAGGTGTATTTAATGAACCAATGAGATTTTTACCTTCAATACCAGAGGACCATCATATCCAGCTCCTTCCTGGAAGTGTTCCTCCTAACATCAAGCCCTATCGCTACCCATTTCACCAAAAAATAGAGATTGAGATGCTCATTTGGGACTTACTGAAGCAAGGTATTATTCACCTAGTACGAGTTCCTTTTCCTCACTAGTTCTTCTTGTTCACAACAAATATGGGTCATGGCGCCTCTGCATTGACTTATGATCACTTAATCACCTCATAATCAAGGATAACTTTCCAATTCCTATTGTTGATGAGCTTCTTGATGAGCTTCATGGTGCTAAATTTTTCTCCATGTTGGATCTTCATTCTGGGTATCATCAAATCCAGGTTCATGAGGATGATATACCTAAAATAGCTTTCCGCATGCATGATGGACACTATGAGTTTTTGGTCATGCCCTTTGGCCTCACTAATGCTCCTTCCACATTCTAGGAATTGATGAATAAAATATTCTGACCCTACTTGCGGAAATTCATTCCGGTCTTCTTTGATGATATGCTCATCTAAAGTAAAACATGGGATGATCATCTCCAACATATTGATCTTGTACTGCAACGTTTCTCTGATCATCATATCCACCCCAAATAGTCTAAATGTATTTTTCGACAGGAGTAAGTAGATTATCTTGGGCATATTATTTCAACACAAGGAGTTCGCATGGATCCTACCAAAATAGATGCCATGAAAAATTGGCCACACCCTCAGACACTCAAGAGCCTTTGTGGTTTTTTGGGATTGACTGGCTACTACTGCAAGTTTTTCAAGGATTATGGGAAGACTGTAGCTCTATTAACTGATTTATTGAAAAATGATTCTTTTACATGGACACATGCTACTGATTGTGCATTTGAAAAACTGAAACAAGCTATGTGTACTACCCCTGTTCTAGCTATGCCCAGTTTTTCCGATCCCTCCATTATTGAGAGTGATACTTGCAACAATGGACTTGGTGTTGTTCTCCTTCAAGATGAACATCCCATTGCGTCCACCAACAAAGCCCTTTCCGATAAGAATTTGGCCGCCTCTGCATATGAGAAGGAAATGATGGCTATTTTGCATGTAGTACATAAGTGGTGGCCATACCTATTAGGGAATCATTTATGCATTAAGACTAATCATCGGAGTCTGAAATATTTCCTGGAACAATGGGTCTCCTCCCTAGCACAACATAAATGGGTTATCAAACTCACAGGCTATGATTATAAGATCACTTACAAGAAGGGTAAGGACAATCTTTATTGGAATATTCTCACCATCATTTTTATATTTTGCGTGCCTGCATGCATCCAGTCATCTGCATGCAATTGCATGCATCCAGTCATCAGTATGGTAGTCTCCCAGCACCTAGTCCTTATTTTGCAGCCCCCAAGAGCCTATTTTTGCTTAGTTTTATCCCTCCTAGCAACTAATGCACCTTTTTTTCATCACTGGAGTACAAGTGCACCCTCTTCCACCTATTTAGGAGTTACTTCAGTTAGTTCCATGATTAGTGGATATGTTCCTTGTTTTGGGGTTTGATTACTAGTTTAACTAACTGAACCACTTAGATAGACCTCCAGAGAGACTAGATCAGCTATACTGACTACTAAAAGATCCTCACACACCCACATTGGAGTCTCTTTCCTTAGATCAATGCCCATGCACTCAGTTAGACTCAGTTAGACTCATTTGACTGACTATTTGACTATTGTGACTACTACCACTGGTTTGGATGATGTCTCCAATGCTATCCAAGCCACAATTTGAGGATAATTCTAATGACCTTAGTGGCATTCGAATTCATTTGATTGTATTCATTTATTATTCACTTTACAGAGTGCCAGCTTAAGTTGATGTATGATACAACAAATTTTCTCCATTTTCTTTGTAATGAGTGATTATTGATTGACCCTTTCTTCTTGTTCTTTCTGCACTTCTTGAGTGAGTTTTAGTGAGTTTTTCTACTATTGAGTGATCCTAATCCAAAAATATCACATGGTATCAGTGCTGACAGCAGCAATTCCTCAAGCAGTTGTCTTTCATTGAGCACCAGAAGCCTCTGGGTTTCCACAACAAATCCTGGTGCTATTTCCTTCAATTCACTGGAGAAATCCGGTGAGGTCTATCTAGGTATGAAGGACCCAATCACATGTGCTCATTGTCATAAGGCAGTGTTCAATTTGAATTGCAGTAGATCTCCATTTCATAATTCTCATTTGTTTTGCAAGAATCTCCTCTCTTCAACTTCGAATTCTTCAGTATCATGTATCTCAAGTTGAATTCATTCAACTACTTCAAATGGAAGGCCAAGATGGACATATTCTTGAAGTTGAAGAGCCTTTCCAGAGTGGTGAATGGCTTTGCAGTTGAGCCCACTAGTGCAGTAGAGAAATCCAAGTAGTTAGACAAGCTTGATGATGCAGTAGGACTGCTGCTACTCAGCATTTCTAAAGACCTACACTTTAATGTTATCGATTTGAAGACTCCAAAGGAGGTTTGGGACAAGATCGAATCCCTCCTTGGTCAAAAATATGATTTGAAGGGTCATAAAGTAGAAAATGAGCTCATCTCCTTGAGCCCAAGCAGTTTCGAAACTATCAGTGAGTTTCTCAACAAATTCAAGAACTTGATTTCACAATTGAAGATGTATGGGATTGAGAAGGAATAAAAAAAACTCATCCTTGCCATCCTGTCGAAGCTAGGCCCTAATTTTTCAGTGTTTGTTTTGACCTTCCATTCAGCAAAGTTATCCATTCCAAAATGGAAATTCCGTTCGCTTGAGGAATTCATCCAATCTCTCACACTTGAGGAGGAGAAGCTAGTGCACATGGGAGTGATAAAAGCCAATTTGGATTCATCTCTTGCAGCTACTGGGTCAAGGAGAGAGAATGGAAAAGGAAAGCAAAAAATTTATGATAGAAATTCGAATGAACAAAAGCAGAAGAAGGCTCGAAACCAGTTAGATCGAGTTTTGAATCCTAAGAAGGACAACACATCTCAAAAGTGAAAATCCAAGTGCACATACTATAATCGAGGATACCATCCTGAGAGATCATGTATGAACAATACCATAGATCTCATGGCTTCAATTATTGAAAAAAATAATATTCCAATACTTGCATGTGCTAGAAAGAAAGAGAGTGAACCATCTACATCTAAAAACAAAGAGAGATGCCATGCCCTCATGGCAGGTGCATCAACTCAGTCCTCCTTCATCATAGATTCTGGAGCATCAAGACACATGTCTTCCTCCAAAGATCTAGTTACTGGATTCGAAGCTACTACTGGACCATCCATCATGTTGGGGAATGATTTTGAGGTCTCCTATGAGGGGATTGGAAGAATCAAACTTGATCATGGGTACTTCTCAAATGTTCTCTATGTCCCTACATTGACTGCAAATCTACTTTCAGTATTTCAGATGACCCATACTAGAGATCCCAAGAGGGTGATCTTCTCTCCAAATGAGGTCGAAATTCAAGACATGGTATCACGTTCTACCATTGCAAAAGGTGTTTCAAATAATAAGTCAAAACTGTATGAGTTCTCCCATTTTCTACCTCTCTCTAAATAGTCTTCTCTTCACACTCATGCAAATGAAGAGAGTAGGCTATGGCATGAAAGATTTGGGCATATTAACTATCAATACTTGCAATACATGCATACTAAAGAGATGTTTGAAGGGATGCCCAATATCAAGTTTTCCAAGGGAAACTGTCATGGTTGTTTGATTGGCAAGCATCCTAAAAAAAAAATTTACAAGGGGAAGGCAAGGACAGCCTCTCAACCTCTAGATCTGATTCATAGTGATGTTGCAGGGCCATTTCTAGATCTATATTTGAAGAAGGCAAGGTATATTCTTACTTTTATTGATGATTATTCAAGATTTACATGGGTATACTTTCTCAGATTAAAGTAAGAAGTATTTGGATTCTTTAAGTTTTTCAAGTATTCTGCAAAAAAAATTTCAGATAGAAAGATCAAGGCCATTTGCATTGATAATGGAGGTGAGTAGATCAAGTAGATCAACGGTGAATTTCAAACCTTTTGTGCTGAAGAGGGAATTGAGATGAAACATATTATTCCCTATACACCACAACAGAATGGTGTTGCTGAAAGGAAGAAGAAAACATTGGAAGAGATGGCCACCTGCATGCTAAAGTTGAAAGGGTTGCACCCTAGTCTTTGTGTAGAAGACATCGACTATGCCACCTATATTCAGAACAAAGTTCCTCACAAAGGAATCAAAGATATGACTCCTTTCGAAGCATGGATGGGATACAAAGCTGATGTGTCTCATCTTAGAGTGTTTGGATCCATAGCATGGGAAATGATTCCAACTGAGAAAAGGAGAGCCCTAGATCCACAAAGCAGAGAGTGCATTAAGGTGGGTTATGCATTGAATGCAAAGGCCTACAAGCTTCTTGATCATTTTACTATGACCAAATTTCTTGATAGGAGTGTATAGTTTGAGAAGTGGCCTCTACATGATGCTCATCGTATTGAGCAAGAGAACTTTCCTACCACACCTCCATTGCTTGATGAGATCCAAGAGAGCGAATACTCATCACATGACAATTCAGATTCAGATTATGAGAGTGAAGATGATGAAGAGCGAATGCTAGATCCAGATCCATAAGAACCTGAAGATCTAGCACCTATTAGTGAAGATGAGCGAATGGAAGTCCAAGATCCAAATATTGCACCTGATGATCCTCCTCTTCCTAGATGGGCAGCCACTACTCTTAGCTCTGTTGGAGATCCACTTGATCCGAGGAGGACTAGATCTTATTTTCAGAATGGAAGGTTTCATCCTTCTCACATTACTAATCCATTTCTTTCCGATAGATCCTTCTTCCATGGAGAAGTCAAGTCACCATTTGGGGTGAGTGATGTACATGATTGATCATCCTACTACAGTCTATCTTGAGGGGGGATTTCTTCCCACTAGGTTTTCCCTCTTTCCTCACTTTATTTATTTAGATTATTGTATGGGGTGACATTTGGTCTCAGTTACCAGGGCCCTACCATTTCAGTTCTTCCTCATAGTATAGATTGCAGGGGGTATTGGAATATTCTCACCATCATTTTTATATTTTGCATGCAATTCTGCATGCATGTAGTCATTTGCATGCTTCTACATGCATCCAAACATTAGTATGGTAGTCTCCAAGTACCTAGTCCTTATTTTGTAGCCCCCAGGAGCCTATTTCTGCTCTAATTTATCTGTCCTAACCACTGATGTTCCCTTGTTTTCATCACTGGAGTACAAGTGCGCCCTCTTCCACCTATTTAGGAGTTACTTTAGTTAATTCCATGATTAGTGGATCTGTTCCTTGTTTTGGGGATTGATTACTAGTTTAACTGATTGAACCACTTAGATAGACCTCCATAAAGACTAGATCAGATATACTGACTACTGACAGCTCCTCATGCACCCACATTGGAGTCTTCTTCCCTAGATCAGTTCGCATGCACTCAGTTAGACTCAGTTAGAAACATTTGACTGACTATTTGACTATTTTGACTACTGCCACTAGTTTGGATGATGTCTCCAATGCTATCCAAGCCACACTTTGAGGAGAATTCGAATGACCTTAGTGGCATTCGAATTCATTTGATTGTATTAGGTTATTATTCACTTTACAGAGTGCCAGCTTACAGTTGATGTATGATACAACAATTTTTCTCCATTTTCTGTGTAATGAGTGATTATTGATTCATCATTTCTTCTTCTTCTTTATGCACTTCTTGAGTGAGTTTTAGTGAGGTCTACTACTGTTGAGTGATCCTAATTGTAATACCCCAAATTATGGACTTGAACTCCTTTTATATTTTGCTAAGTATTATTTCATTTACTTAGATCACATTAGAAATTTAAGAAATTGATTTCTATGACCATGTGGACTAGCACATTAACGATATGGGAGTCACAGTCCCCTATGGGATGGAAGGAAAATGTCAACTAATATAATAATGAGAAATTATTATTGGCGAAAATGGAAAACCCTAAAGAAAATATTTGAGAGAATAATGAAATAAAAGAAATAAGAAAATGAGAAAATTCACACCTAAGAGAATAAAAGTGATAATAAGAACTCATTAAAATGCTTTTAACATTCTCATGTTCATTATCACACAAGAGAAATGGCAGCTGGGAAGAACAATAACCAGAGCAAATGAAGACAATGAAATAGGGACAGCTTTGGAGTACAAAACTCGACCAGATTGAGACAAATCAGAATAGCTGGGTATAGCTTGGACACTTGGTTGTGTTCAGCTAGGAGAACTACCCCAAGCTTGCTGGAGCAATGTAGAATACTCTGAGTAGGGTGTGATTTAATTATTTTCTTAATGGCTAAGGCTTACAATCCCCTCGAGCATCCTGGAGCTCAGGAGCACTGAGTTGGATGTTGGGTTTCCTACTACCACAAAATTTTCCAAAATAACTTTGGGAACAAGTTAAGGGCAAATAAAATCTAAACTTTGAACTAGAGAGGATTGTGAACTCAACTCAGGGGTGACTTGAAAGCAAGGTGAACTTGTTGGTCAAAGGCTGGGAGGTTTGTGCTAGGTTCCACTAGTCATCAGAATATAGATAACTCTATATGCTGTATTTATCTGATAATTTTTATGGAACACTTGCTAGGGTTTGATTATGTATAAATTTGCTTTATTGTTGAATGGTTTGTTTATCAAATCTCAACATGACTATATTATTATATTGAAGTTTGTGTATGGATCATAAATAGACTTTTATGTCTCTGTAATTTTGTGTAGAATTGTGATATGTTGGAGACATTTTCGGTTTCATAGTTTATGTTTGATTGACACATTGTTTATGCAGTAGGCAGATATACATATAGTTTAAATAATGATTTATAAACCTGAGATAGGAAGTATGAAATTATCATTGTCTATATTCTATCCTAAGGATATGCTAATTATATTTTAACTAAAACATGTTTCTTTTACATCCCTAGTTATCAGCAACACATATGTTCCCATATTAATGGCTGAAATGAGACATATATGTACACTGTGAGGTTTACATGTCAAGTCCTTTGTATTAATTAATCTTTTATTCTATCATTGCATAGATAAACAGAAAGAATGTGATTAAAATGAGTTAACCTACAGTGAGTGGTTTTCTTTTTAATTGATAGAGTTTATAAATTCATGATGAATTGGGATATAAATAGCATATTAAAATTCAGTATGGAGACCAATTTTGGCTACTATAAAAATCGTAAACAATAACAAATGAATATTAGAATGCATTATTATTTTTTGATGCGTTTTTAACATAAGTGTGCATGCTATTTTATTCCTTTATGGGACTTGAATTTATACCAACTATGTTTATGCATAACATTGAATATGGAATTCGTTGTGGGTTCCATTACTTCTATAAACAAATAATAATCATGTTCAGGATGCATTAACCTATGCTCAAAGGCACTTTTATATGGGTAAGTGCATTCCTTTCTCTCGGCATAGGAGCTCGACCTAGGGCCAAACTGCATCCCATAAGCATTAAACCAAATCGTATACAGTGCATAATACATAGTGTGGAAGCACGTTATAGTATGTAAATAGTGTATGCATCTACATTCTTTTATACAAGGGTTTATTACCTTGGGTCCTACAACCTATAAACCATATGTATGGTCTCCACGTTATACACAATAAGCATTTAAAACAAATAGCACTGAGTTTTATTTTATGTTTGTGACCCTAGCTAGGTTAGCTAGCTTTTAAGTATATGCTTATACCTATGCTCGGGGAGCATTTCTCGAAATAGAGTTTTCCAAAGAACCACGATCGTCACGATCTCTGTGTCATTCTTTTCCATTTAATGGGTTGATCCTTAATCTTTAGCATGAGAGCCGAGCGTTTGTGGTCAAAGCTTGACCATGAGTGTTTAGTGAAACTAAATACTACTAGCTGGACAACCCAACATGAATACAATTTCATTTTTAAGGTTAAATGCCGAGTACACTACTGTATTGATCTACGTTTGTAGACTAGGATCACTTTACACAGTATTACAACCTTATAAAAAGTGTGAAATCAGAAATGAATGCATTTACATATTATATAACCCCTATTCTTTCATTCAATTGAGAAACTAGAGACAGGAAGCAACCACGATATCAACCATCACTACGTATGAAAACCAAGTAGGGTTGAGACGTTTTTACTCATTGCATTCATTATTTACAAAACAAAAACATTAAAGTATAAGCCATCATATTTCCCTTCAAAATAGAAATCTCTCCAAGGGAGAAACGCATTCGAAACAGAGGTTGATAACCGATGACACACATTGTGGTTGAACCATCCACACAAACAATCAATAATGTATTGTTCACAGTTACGTTAACGTATTTATGTAATGTCCCTAGTTTGACCCCATGGAATTAACATTATAAATGATGTAATATTGTTATGAAATCATGGTGAGGAGCTCAAGGCCAAGGCCCCGCCATCGATTTAGTGATGCATAAGGTTTACGTGCTAGCCAGGCACATTGAAATTGTAAATATGCATTTTAATAAATACCCACAACTAGCTATGCAATGCAATGCAACAAGAGATGGGGGCATGATTTTACAAGGAATTGGGAGGGAAAACATTCAAACCCTTGAGCCACTCAAGTCAAGCCAAGTGTCAATGAGAGAACCCATCAAACCCTCAACTACCCATGTTGACTTTTGTACCCAATCATTGATTTCTCCCAATAGCTGGTTGAGGTAGTTAATGCCTTGGGGAATGGGAGGTATGGCTGTCCAAATTCGGGTATGGGCAAACCACCCTGCATGGGAATTCACATTTTGCTTCTTGGAAAATAAAAGAGCCATGAATTTCTCCCCCAAGACATTATCCATGATCATTCCTTCTCTCTCATGAGTTTAGAGCTACCTGGGCATTTTCCAGGCATGTTTGCTGTGTTTTCCTTCATTCTCCCAATAGAGAAGGGTGTTTTTGTGTTGTATACTAGTGGGGAAGAAGGGGAATGGAACGGGGGTTCCATAGAGACTGTTTTTGTTGTTAAATGCTGAGAGAGTTGGGGAGAAAACGTTTTTCCTCCCTGTGGATGCATTTCCCTTCCCACAGCTCGTTTTGGGTGAGCCACGATTTGGGGAAAATCTATGGCCATCTTGGTTGTGAATTCCATTGCTGGAAATGTGTATCTATGCCCAATGTTTGTGCTTGCTATGTGAGAAATGAATATGTTGGGGTATGGGTATGGGCATTCATTGCTTTGGCTTGAGATTGAGAGTAAGCATCCAGGGTTCAATTGTAGCCTGATAAACCTAGCTATGGACTGGCTTGGCTAAGATGGAATGATTAATTGGCACTGAATGGGCTTTGTCCCCCTTTCCTTGTGAGAATCATGCCCATCTTGGGGGTGGCCTTCGGACGGACTCAATATAAGCTGTCGAAGAGACTATGGCTGGGTGGAATGTTGCAGTGACATAGCTAGTTGCTTGGGACAATTGCACAATGAAGATATGTGTTTTCTATCTATGTATTTACTTTTGCAATGCATTAATTTGATGACTGTTTTGATATGTTGGATGGGCATGAATTGTGTCTGTGGATTAGTTTTAATTCCGTTGTGCATATTGCCTAATTTGTATCTGCACACCAATGTTTAAATTCTTATGATTCTAATTAGTGGGCTGAGTATTATGAAATGCCCAGATTTTAGTGCCGTGTTCCCTTCCTTGCATTGGGTCAGCAGGTGGGTACATTACAATTTAATACTTCCATCCACCTACAGGCCACAAGGTCTAGCTACCAACTAAACACGGTCGTGTACAATGAGAGCAAGGCCAAGGGAAATCGTTGTTTCATGATGCAAACAGGAGTGGAACCAGGTCATGAGTAAACCATCTCTGAATGTCGGGGTGTTTACCCTTGAGGGACAAAGAGAGTACGGGTTACCTGGCCTCCTGGAAGACTGTTTCCTTTTCCAAGTCATGGATCCAGCTGTGGATTTTCCTAGTAGTCCCACCGCGGTCGTTGCACCTCCATCACCAAACATTTAAATGAAAATCAGTATGATCAGTGATAAGTTAAAGTGAAAAGATGGATAGTAAAAACATTTTTTGTTGTAACTACTTACCGTGGGATAGGGAAAGCTGCAAGGACCAAGTCATGGTTCCTCCTTACCTACACAATACCCATGATAGGGTTAGTTGGACATCATCATTTTTACCACTGAAATTAAGAGAACAAAACCTTATAACAACGCATAAAAACATTCATTCTTACTTGCTCTACATGAATGCGTAGCTAGCTGCCTCACTGTGTTCATAGTCATGCTGAGAGCACCATTTTATTCCTGCTTCGAGCGTGATCCATCTGATCAGAGCATAGGTTCTCTATGAAACCTGTCGCAGCATCAAATGAATAACCCGTAGCCAAGTAAGGGTTTTTTATGAACACGATGGTACCGGCTTGAAGAGGAGGCTACCTCTGATCCCGGTTACTCCATCGATTTAATGCTTGGTACATCTTAGTTTTGGGCACCAACAAATCTAATGAAATCTACGGTTCCAGTGCATTCACATCACTAGAGTATTGTGACCCGAATCATGATTGACGGTCGAGACCACCGGTGCATTTATTTTAACCTGCAGGGTATTAATGCAGTGGACGTTGCGTTGGAAACCTCGTTTGATAGCCAGCTTGGGCTAGGTGGAACACGAGTAGGAATTTCATTGCTGAGCAGGGTCACCACATCACCGAGAGTATAGCCACCTTCCAGGAAGGCACCCCGTGGGGTTAAAAAATTGGTTCACATGTTGAACTGTGTGTGACAGAGTTTTAAGTCAATGCACAGTCACACAATAAGGATGTTATGTGCATACTAACCACTTTTTATAGTTACAAACCATCACATTTATATGTTATAACATATGAATTATCGCAACATTTCCAAAGGGTTTGGAGTTGGTTGATATAGTCATGCATAACGTGTTATGGTTTTACATGAAACTAAGGTTCGACCCTAGGTCAACCTTTGAGCGCATAACCCACACATTTTAAATTATATTGCAATATATATATATATATATATATATGTATTGCATTGGTACTCCATTTAATAATGTTGCTTTATGTTGAGATATCTTATGGAGCTAATAGGAGCAGATAAGGTATAAGATATAAGCCTAGGTCTTTACAAGGATAAGCGAGCATAAATTGATATTAATACATAGGTTATATGTTAGTAACATAGTTATAACATATAACCATGTTGAATTAAATTAATTGGTTTTTGCATAAACACTAAAGAGTCTTATATTTCATAATAACCATATATTAATCGTTTTAATTTAATGGTGTATTGAAATATTAATGTTGTATATAATTTGGAAGTGTCGCAAATGTTGTAGTGTAAAGTCGTTTTGCATTTTGGGTTTTATTAGAAGTTGTCCCTATATACTAACTTGTTTATGCACATGTACACCAACATAGATTTAAGATTTTTAAGTGTTGACACATGCGTAACAAGCATTATAAGTAATAATGAAGTATAGTGCATGAAATCAGAAAATATCTAAGTAGGCTTTAGCGACAGCTAGATTTCATGATTTCCGTAAATGTTTAGTGGTTAGATTCCTTGATAATAATAATAAAAATCATGTAGAAGGGACATGACAAATTGGTATCATAGCTACGGTCACTACACTCGGACCTTTAGGCTCGCTTGCGTGAATGTTGTTTTATGTAGAAATAAATAAATAAAATTTCTGTAGCATACTATTTCCAAATTTTTATGGATAGATGATTTGTTGTTTATGACATCTAACAAATAGATGTTGGCCACACTTAGAGAGAAAAGTGGCTGAAACGATAAGTAGCTGAAATGGATTCTGTAGAACAAGAAGGAAGGATGGTTCTAGAAACATCTAGCCACGAGGAGAAATGGCCAGTAGTTAGGAGAGAAATCCGAACTCTCCACAAGGAGTGACAACATCTAGTACAATGTTGGAGATGGTCAAAATTATGAAGGATATCCTACTCAACATTAAGCAGGACAACATTAAAAACTTTGAAGAACAACGGGAAATAAATGCAATTCTGCTACAAAAGTTGACTAAAAAGGCATGCAGAAAAATCAGTGATGAAGAGAAATTCCAAGTTTAAGGCTACACCTCCAAGAAATTCTATGAGCTATAATATGGATGTCAACGATGAAGAGTCACATGGTGAAGATTCCGAAGAGTATGTTTCTAGAAAGAAGAAGATAACTGGAAAAGTAAATCAACTACACTCAGAATTGAGAAAGATCAAGCCTCCTACTTTTAACAAAGAGATTAAAACCAGAGAAGAAGTTGAGCCGTGCCTTAGGGACATGGAGAAATATTTGCGCATGTTTGACTATTCTAGTCTCATAAAGGATACGATTGTTGTTTTCAATCTGCAAGGGAAAGCTTCAGCTTGGTGGGATGATCTCAATCTGACAAAAGCTATCAACAAGAAAAGGGTAAAGTGGAAAACTTTTGCAACATTCTTCAAATAGAAATATCTATCTGAAAGATACTATGACAGAAAAGTAAAAGACTTTTACGATCTAAATCTGGGACAACAAACCATGGAGGAATTAATTAGCAAATTTATGGAATTACTCAAGTATGTTCCTTACATCCAAGATGAAAAAATCAGAATTCAGCACTTCCTGAATTGTTTACCATTTGGTTTCAAGGACCAGATAGAGTTTGACGATCCCAAGGCATTAGAGGATGCTTTTAGAAAGGCTAGATTGTGTTTTGAACAAGGTTAGAATAAGGCTGAAGTATCTAAGAAGTGGAATGAAAAGAATGAAATCAAATATGACAGTAGGCAGAAAGGTCACAAGCCCAACCATTTCAGAAACCAAGTTATGCGGAAACCTTTTAGCAACAAGTTCAATGGCGGCAAGTCACACTGAAATTGTGTTCCACCATGAAAGAAGATGAACACTGAAGGCACAAGAAAATAGAAAGACACACCATGTAAGCCACCACTCAAATGCTGAGGCTATGGAGAAAATCATAGGTGGTATGAATGTCCTCATCGGAAGGATAAAATCAAATCAGTGCATAATCTTCAAGAGGCTTCTACAGTTCAAGATATAACAAGGAGTCCGAAAATCTATGCTTCTTTGAACAACCATCAAGAAGAACATCAAGCCTCTATAATCGAGGTTGAAGGTATGATTTACGATACACCTGTGTTTATCTTGATTGATTCTGGTGCATGTAAAAGTTATATAGACCCAAAACTTTGTGAGTCTTGCAAACTTAGCAAAAACAAATACATGTATCCTTGGCTGGTTCAAATGGCCACAGGAAAAAAAATAAAAGTTTTTGAAGTAGTAAATCGATGTCCTTTGAAGTTAAATGAATCTTACACTAGTGCAGATTTAAATTTTTTTCCATTTGGATCTTATGATTTGCTTATCAATATGGATTGGCTGGAAAAACTTAGGGCTGTCATAGACTGCTATCAAAAATATGCTACTTTTGTGAACGACGAAGGATAGTTTGAAACGTTTCAAGGGATAGTAAGAGAAGTGAAATTAAGGGAAATTTATGCTCTTCAACTGAAAAGAAATGCACGGAAAAGGTGTAAACTCTATGCTTTCCACTTGGAAGAAAATCAGAAAAGTAAAATTTCAGATTTAACAAAACAGCTCGTGTTGGATGAATTTGAGGATGTGTTTCACTAGGATATTCCTGAGTTACCACCTAAAAGAGAACTCGATTTTACAGTAGACCTGTCCCCGTGAACAATACCTAATACTAAGGCACCTTATTGGATGAGCACTCCTGAATTGATAGAGCTGAAAGCACAATTGTGTCCCTATGGGGAGCACTGGTGATCTTTGTATGGAAGAAAGATGGCACATTCCGACTGTGCATAGATTATAGACAACTTACTAAAGTAACTATCAAAAATCAGTATCCCTTGCGAAGGATTGATCATTTGTTCAATCAAGTTGGGGGTGCTACTATCTTTTAAAAAATTGATCTAAGGTCAGGTTATCATCAAATCAGAATTAAGGAAGAAAATGTGCATAAGACAACTTTACGTACTCGGTATGGACATTATGAATTTTTGGTGATGCCATTCGTTTTGACGAATGCACCGGCCATGTTTATGTTCATTAGGAATAATGTTTTCAGTACGTACCTGGATAAGTTCGTGGTAGTGTTTATTGATGACATACTCATTTATTCGAAGAATGAAAGTGAGCATGAGGAACATTTAAGGTTAGTGCTGCAAGTCCTAAGGGAAAATTAGTTGTATGCAAAGCTAAGTAAATGTGATTTTTACAAGGACTAAATACAATATTTGGGTCATATAATATCAGCCCAAGTCATTGCAGTGGATCCAGATAAGATCAAGTCCATAATGAGTTGGCCTACTCCCTGAAATGTTAGTTTTTCCACATTTAATTCAATCTGATCTAGGATCTTAACTGAGAGAACAACATGTACATCATATCAAACACAAGAGACAAGAGACACAAAGCATTTCACCAGGGAAAACCAAGAAGGTGAAAAACCCCGCAACTTCCTCAGAGATAGAATGAGCATCAATACAAAGATCACAAAGATCAAACCCCACAACAAGAGATATTCTCCTAGAATCTTCTCCTCCTCTACTTATGCGCACTCCTCCTCTCTCTCACTATTTAATAGAATGAGAGAGACACACTCTCTATTTATACAATGACTTGACTTTCCTTTTACTCTAACTGGGACAACCTCCCTTAGGAGAGTCTAATAACCCATTACCACTTGTTACTGGGCCTGCCCCACTAGGGTGGTCTAATAACCATTTAAACGCACATGTCTCATATAGGGCCGACCCCACCAAGGTGGTCTAATAACCCATCAAATACAAATGACGACACTTGCAAATACAAATGATGACACTTCCAATCGGAGGAATAATACATCTTCGTTGGGGATATAATAAAGTACAATTGTAATACATACAATAACAAGTGAATATCTTCTGAAGTTACAAATACATCAACACTCCCTCTTAACTAGGAAGGTATTCTATTGACACAATTCATCAATACATATAGGCACAAGTCTTCAATACTGGAGCTAGATCATCATCATTGGATCACTGGAGTATCATCATCACTGCTACTGTACTCATCATCTCGATCACTGATGCTATCTCTCAATTCTTCTCGTCATAGGAATTTCTACACAGCTAGCCCATTTTCATGCTGGATGTAGGCCTAGCCTCCTGTAGGTCTTCATCATCTCTGGGAGCTGTCCATCCTATGGAATCCTCAGGACTGATTACGTGCATCAACAAAACCATGAAAGAGCATCCCAGGACTAATTACGAGCTTACTGCTCAACCTATCGGATCTCCTAGGATATTTTACATGCGACCACCACAAAACCTCGAAAGAGCATCCAAGGACTTTTACGAGCACACAACTCAACCTATCGGATCTCCCAGGATCTTTTACATGTGGTTAGGAAAAACCTTAAAAGAGTGTCTTGCAACTTGCTAGATCTCTAAAGAGCATCCCATGAATTTTACAAGCACACAAGTCAACCTATTGGATCTCCACGATTGATTACATACCTTCTGTAGAAAAACCTCGCAAGAGCATCCCAGGACTTTTACGAGCACACATCTCAACCTATCGGATCTCCCAAGATCTTTTCTATGCTACCTGTAGCAAAACCTCGAAAGAGAATCCCAGGACTTTTACGAGCACACAGCTCAACCTATCGGATCTACAAGGATCTTTTCTATGCTACTTGCACAACCTGTCCACAGCCATGGAGTATCAGCTTGATACTCATGATCCCACTGATCATCTTCTTCGCATGGAGCATCATCCTGATGCTCATGATCATATTGATCATCATCATACAGTACATCCTCCTGATGCACAAAATCTGGAGCATTGACCTGATGCTCATCACATATGATCATCCTAATCATCATCATACAATACATCATCCTGATGTACCACATCTGGAGCATCGACCTGATGTTCACCACACATGATCATCTGGATCATATCATCATCACATGATGATTCTCTTCATATCATCTCATTGTCGATAGAGCACAGCCCAGATGCACATCATACAACACTTACACCACCGACATGGTAGAAAACATCTACCACCATTCAAGGAAGGCTCCAGCCCTTACTTTTTCACCATGGGAGAACACATCTACCACCATGTGAAAAATGGCTCAGCAATCACATCACGACCATGGGAGAACACATCTACAGCCATGTCGGAAAAGCTCAAAAATAACATCACGACCATGGGATAACACATGTACAACCATGTCGGAAAATCCCATGTGCATCTGTGTCTTCTGGACTCATCACTTCCCATTGGAAGGAACCTCGATCCGAAGTACACCAAGCCTCTCTTTGAAGTACTCGAACTTCACTCTAGATAGTGGTTTGGTCAACACATATGCAATCTGCTCATCTATCGCAACACACTGGAACTTCACTGCTCCTCTCTGCACCATATCCCTGATATAGTGATATTTGATCTTGATGTGCTTCAACTTGTCATGGAACACTGGGTTCTTTGACAACTTCACACAACTCTGGTTGTCACAATAGATACAAGTAGCATCCAACTGGAGATCAAATAAATCAGATAGTAGCTTCCTTATCCATACTGCCTCATTACTGGCCGAACAAGTTGTGACATACTCTGCTTCGGCTGTACTCAGTTCTATGCAAGATTGCTTCCTGGTAAACCAAGAGATCACACCTGATCCCATATTGAAGCAACACCCCGAAGTGCTCTTCCTATATGCAGCACTGCCTTCCCATTCTGAATCAACATAACCCTCTAGGTTAAACTTTTGATTTGCATCATACTTGAGCCCATAATCAATCGTACCCTTTAGGTACCTCAGAATATGCTTTACCTCAATCAGGTGAACATGTCTAGGATCCGTCAGGAACTGGCTCAATGTGTTCACCGCAAATCAAATATCTGGTCTCGTGTTCGTTAGGTACATTAAGGATCCAATCATCTGATGATACATTGTGGCATGAACTGACTCTAATGAAGCATCACTCAATAGCTTCAGGTTCGATGCCATAGGTGTGGCCATGGCCTTGCAGTCCATCATCCCAAATTGCTTATGGATATCTACTGCATACTTCCCTTGTCCAAGGAAGATTCCATATGCACTTTTCCACACCTCCATACCTAGAAAGTAATGCATCATACCCAAGTCCTTCATGTCGAACTCGGTAGCAAGCTTCCTCTTCGTGTCAGCAATCAACCTATCCTCACCTGTCCCAAACAGGTCATCCACATACAATAAAAGTATCACTGGATTGCCTTCCTCAACCTTGTATTAAAGGTTGGAATCCGCTTTACTCTTGGTAAAACCCAAACTGGACAAGAAGTTGTCTATCCTGTCGTACCATGTCTTGGGTGTTTGCTTCAAGCCATACAAAGCTTTCTTCAATATGCATAGATATGACTCCCTGTCATGTGTCTCAAAACCGAGTGGCTGCTCCACTTCCTCTTCGCCTACACCATTAAAGGAAGTTGTCTTGACATCCATCGGGTGTATCTTCCACTTCATCACTTGCCTTGTATTTCTCTATGCTACTATATGCAACATGCTTGATCTTGTAGATCTGCTTGGAAGTCACAATAGACTTCCCTTTTGGTCTTGGGACCACATCCCAAACCTCATTCTTCATGATCGATTGGTATTCCTCGATCATGGGAACTTTAGATTCTTCAATATCTTCAATAGGTAGTTTTCTTGAACTTTGTCGCTGGAACAAATGTTGTTGTCCTTCTTTTATAGGTGATTGTATATGATCATTCCTACGAGTCAAATTCAATTGCATGATTAGAAACTTCTCATAGTTTTTCAAAAACAAATTCTTACACATAAGAATGTATGTCATACAGTCATGCCATTATCTTAGCCAATGCTTCAATACAACATTTATCCATATCCCGTAACTTTCTCGATGCCTTCCATCTCTACCAGAACATTGTTAAGAGTGTGTACAACTCCCAACATGTCTAGGGTCTTTTTCAGTTGTTGTCCAGATCTGCATCAATAAACCAGATTGAAAACTGTTAACTGAAGCCATAGTTAACATGTGCATCCTCCTGTTGAGTGAATCAACTATTTTGTTTTCTTTTCCTTTGATATGATGAATTTCAAAGTCAAACTCGCTTAATAAAGCCAACCACCTTGCTTTCCTTCCATTCAGTTTCGGATCTTAAAAAATATACTTCAGCCCAATGTGGTCATTTTTATTAACAAACATTTTTCCGAGAAAATAATGTTGCCACATCTTCAAAGCATGAATTATGGCAGCGAGTTCTAAATCATGCATCACATAGTTTACCTCATGCATCTTTAACTTTCTAGATTTATATCCAATTACATAACCATCTTGCATCAAGATGCCTCCCAAACCTTCCTTGCATACATCCATGCATACCACACAGTCTCCATAGGGATCAACCAATTTTAGAATAGGAGCTGACTGTTTCAGCTTTGCAAAACTAGCTTCACATTCGGCTGTTGAAAGAAACTTTACTTCCTTCCTCTGAAGAGAGGTGATGGGATGAGCCACTTTGGAAAATCCTTCAATAAATATCTGATAGTACTCAACTAATCCCATAAAAGAGTGTACATCGCTTACATTTTGGAGATTAGGCCAGCTCATTATGGCCTTGATCTTATCCAGATCCACCGCAATGCCTTGGGCCGATATTATGTGGCCCAAATATTGGATATGGTCCTTGTAAACATCAGACTTAGTTAGCTTTCCATAAAGATGATTTTCTCTTAGTACTTGCAGCACTAACCTCAGGTTTTCCTCATGCTCACTTTCGTTCTTTGAATAGATGAGTATGTCATCAATAAACACCACAACAAATTTATCTAGGTACTTGCTGAAAACATTATTCATTAGGAACATAAACGTGGCTGGTGCATTCGTCAAACCGAATGGCATCACCACAAATTCATAATGTCCATACAGAGTACGGAAAGTTGTCTTATGCACGTCCTCTTCTTTAATTATGATCTGATGGTAACCCGACCTTAGATTAATCTTCGAGAAGAAAGTAGCACCCCCAACCTGATCAAACAAATCATCAATCCTTGGCAAGGGATACCAAATTTTTATAGTTACTTTGTTAAACTGTCTATAATCAATGCACAGTCGGAATGTGCCATCTTTCTTTCGTATGAAGATCACCGGTGCTCCCCATGGGGACACACTTGGATGGATATAACCTTTTTCCAACAACTCCTGCAATTGTGCTTTCAGCTCTATCAATTCAGGAGTGCTCATCCAATAAAGTTCCTTAGAATTTGGTACTATTCTCGGGGATAAGTCTATGGTGAAATACAGTTCTCTTCTAGGAGGTAAGTTAGGAATCTCCTCTGGAAACACATCCTCAAATTCATGCAAAATAAGATGTTTTGTGAAATCTGAAATTTCATGTTTCTGATTTGCTATCATGTGGATAGCATACAGTTTGCACCCTTTCTGAGCATTTCTTTTTAGTTGAAGAGCATAAATTTCCCTTAATTTCACTACTCTTACTATTCCTTGAATATTTTCAGGCTGTCCAACATCATTTATACATGTAACAGATTTTTGATAGCAGTCTATGACAACCCTATGTTTTTCCAGCCAATCCATACCGATAAGCAAATCATAAGATCCCAATGGAAAAACATTTAAATCTGCACTAGTGTAAGATTCATTAATCTTCAAAGGACGCTAATTTACTACTTCAGAAACTTTTCTTTTTTTCCCCGTGGCCATTTGAACGAGCCAAGGATACATGTATTTATTTTTTCTAAGTTTGCAAGACTCACAAAGTTTTGGGTCTATGTAACTTTTACATGCGCCAGAATTAATCAAGATAGACACAGGTGTCCCAAAAATCATACCTTCAACCTCGATTATAGAAGCTTTATGTTCTGCTTGACGGTTGTTCAAAGCAGCATAGATTTTCGGACTCCTTGATATATCTTGAACTGTAGAAGCCTTTTGAAGATTATGCACTATTCTGTTTTTGTCCTTCTTATGAGGACATTCATACCATCTGTGATTTTCTCCACAACCCCAACATTTGAGTGGCAGCTTAGATGGTGTGCCTTCGTTTTTTTGGTGCCTTCAGTTCTCATCTTCCTGTTTGGTGGAATAGTGTTAGATTGTGACTTGCTTCCATCAAATCTGTTGTTGAAAGGTGCCCGCATAACCTGATTTCTGAAATGGTTGGGCTTGTGTCCTTTTTTCCTGCTATCAAATTTGGTTTTCTTTTCATTCCATCATTTTGACACTTTAGCTTTATTATGCCCATATTCATAGCATAGTATAGATTTTATGAAACCATCATCCAATGTCTTGGTATCATCGAACTCTATCTGATCCTTGTACCCAAATGAAAAACAATTCAGAAAACGCTGAATTCTGACTTTTTCAACTTGAATGTAAGGAACATACTTGAGCAATCCCAGAAATTTGTTGATTAATTCCTCCATGGTTTGTTGTCCCAACTTAAGGTCAGAAAATTCTTTTACCTTTCAGTCATAGTACCTTTCATACAGGTACTTCTGCTTGAAGAATGTTGCAAAATTTTTCCACTTTACCTTCTTCTTGTTGATTTCTCGGGTCAGCTTGAGATCATCCCACCAAGATGAAGCCTTTCCTTACAGGTTGAAAACATCAATCCGAGCCTTTATGAGACTAGAATAGTCAAACATGCGTAAGTATTTCTCCATGTCCCTCAACCACAGTTCAACTTCTTCTCTAGTTTTTATTTCTTCGTTAAAGGTCGGAGGCTTGATCTTTCTCAATACGGAGTGTAGCTGATTTACTTTTCTGTTTTTCTTTTTCTTCTTAGGAACATATTCTTCATAATCTTCATCATGTGATTCTTCGTCACTGAAATCCATATTGTCGCTTGTAGAATTTCTTAGAGGGGTAGTCTTAAACTTTGAATTTCTTTTCGTCATTGAGTTTTCTGCATGATGTTCTTCTGGTGTTGGGATGTGACTGTTTTTTTTCGGTCAAGTTTTTTAGCAAAATTGCATTGATTTCTGGCTACTCTTCAAAGTTTTTAATGTTGTCTTCTTTATTGCTGAGCAGTTGTCATGCTTTTGACCATATCTAACATCTCACTAGATGTTGTCACTCCTTCTGTAGAATTTGGATTCCTATCCTGCCTACTGGCCATTTCTCCTCACTGACTATATGTTTCTACAGCCAACCCTCATTCTTGTTTTGCAAAATTCATTTCAGCCACTTACTGTTTCAACCACTTTTATGTCTAAGTGTGGTCAACAACTATTTGTTAGAATTTGAAGAACCTACAATGATTAATTAATGAAAATACACAAGATAGCAGTAATAACAGAACTCATAATCACTTTTATTGATCACAGGCCACTTCGAGGGGGCAACCTCCTTTGAGCAAGCTCAATACAAATAAATTCACAGTACCTTCATTGGTCTCAACACAAAATTATATAGTAAGTCTAGGCGCCAATACGATGGGTCAATACCATGTGTCAATACAAACCATGGGCCAATACAAAATATGGATCAACAATTCCTATGAGACGACTTACAAAGCATATGCGTCCAACAACAATAATACAAACTATATGGATCAACAAATACTACGGGATGACTTACAAAGCATATGCGTCCAACAAGAATATACTAACAAAGTAAATAGAAGGGTTGACCTGGGTTCCTACCATCCCCTCTCCCTTAGAAAAAGCTTTCTCCTCAAAGCTTTAGATGTGGAAATTGATGCAAAATCTGAAGGAGTCGTTCCCCTGTAGCATCCTCGGGTTGCATTCCGGCCCACTGACACCTGTTGAGTTTCAGGGAGGATTGCTTGGAAGGCTATAGACGAAGAAGGACCATATCAGCTGCATGAAAAGTGCACTTAGAATGGTGCTAATTAGCTTGTTGTTTCAGTCGAATTATTTCCATGTGAAGATTTTCCTGCAGAATGAGAAGAATTTGATTGCGGTTTCGAAGAACTGAGTCAATTTCTTGAACTAGGGAGCTGCTGAGTGTGTATGGAAGCATAAATGGCGGTGTCTATCCATAAACTGCTTCATATGGTGTCCTTTTAGATGTGTTATTGTATCACTGGAGCGCTTATAGGAAATCCATAGAAATAGCTATCCACATCTATGTAGGGATGGGCAAGGGTTCGAGCAGTCTCGAAAGGAGTGGTGTTTCACCCTTGTTGACCTGGCAAGTATCACACTCAACCACCATCTGGTGAATTTTCATTTTCAGTCCCTGCCAAAAGAAGTTACATTGTTCTCGGTCATAAGTTTTGAGGAACCTAGAGTGCCCTACCGATGAAGAAGCATGGAGTTCATAGAAGAGATAGCCCTGTTGAACAGATTGTAACCAATTTGGAACAAGCAGAGAAATAGCTGTAAGAGAAATTGGGACATCAAATTGGCAAGAAGGATCATCTGCCACCATATTATCCTTACCCTTCTTGTATGTGATCGCATAGTCATAACCCATGAGTTGGATAACCCATTTTCGGTGTGCTGGTGAGGAGACCCGTTGTTCCAGAAAATGTTCCAAACTCCGGAGATCAGTCTTGAGGCAGAAATTATTTCCTAATAAGGATGGATGCCACTTATGTACTGCATCCAAAATAGCCATCATTTTCTACTGGGATGTATATGCGGCTAAATGCTTACCGGAAAGGTCTCTTGAAGGCGACAAGCCCACCGGTGCAACAAAGACACCTGCATAAATATCCAAGGAAGTAGTGGAGACCGTTGGTGGTTGAATTTGAATGCAATGGAGCTGAGCGATGACACCATGTGAATTCTTCTTAAGGATCTTTTCCAGGCGATGTGAACTGATGATGCGGAGAGACCCTTGTTGTAAGCCCATAAATTTATGTTGTGTCCCATTGACTGAAAACTGCATCCAAAGTTCATCAAAATCCCATAAGATGGGGCCAAGTGTGTGTAACCATTGAATGCCCAAAACCACATCACATCTACCGAGGGACAAGTCAAACATGTCAGAGTGCGGGTTATAATCTTCCAGAGAGATACGCACATTGTGACACTTCCCCTTGCAAGGTAAGGTGCCCCCATTGGCAACCATGACTTCAAAGTTGGAGCAAGGATGGACAAAACAATCATCCCGTTTGGCGATCCGAGGGTCAATGAAGTTATGAGTGTTTCCAGAATCAGTGAGTATTGTAAGAGGAAGCTTCTTGAAGTAACCCCTGACCCGCATTGTTTGGGGGGTCGTGACTGTAGCTAGGGTTTTACCCCTAGCTTGTGCCAATGAGCACCTACTAAGGAGAATGGATTCCTTAGTAGCAGTTCAGTATATTAAACTAATTATGCAAAAACAAAAAATTAAATTATTTCTAAGACAAGCATGAAGCATAAACACCAAAATGAAAGAATGACTTTGTATTGATGTTACCTTGAGTGTCAAGGTTGGTGAAGCCCTTTGCAGTGTCCAAGAGGATGCTCCAAGCTTCTGAATGCTCCTTCTCCTTCTCCAATGTTGGGGATGGGCCAAAGGTGGCTCTCAAGGTGAAAATAGTCCAAAGGTGAACTAGGGTTTCGAGAGAGATTTTGGCAGAGTAAGGGTGCTTGTGATTGTGGATATGGAATAAGGGATCTCCATCACCTATTTATAGTTTTTTGGTGGTGGAGTGCTGACCCATGGTTTTAGGAAACACATAGTTTTGGGCAGCTGTATAGGGTTTTTTCCTCCTTTTCCTCATTATTTTATATTTTTTATTCCCTTTTTAGGGGATTTTTGCTATTTTTGGAGGAAAAGGGGGTTTTTTAGCCTTTTTTAGGCTATTTTGATGGTTTTGTGGCCTTTTGGAGGCATTTTAGGCCTTTTGGAGGCATTTTAATGGGATTTTTTGGGATTTTAAGGGAAAAATGGTAGGAAAATGGACAAATGAGCCATATAATGTGGTAAATGAGCTAGTGAGCACTTTTTGGGTGTTAACAGTGACGCTAGATAAAGCATGGATAGATATCTCTGGGTGGTCGTCTTGAGATGGAAGGTCAATAGGCCACTCCTGAATGTCAACCTGATCATCCGGTGTATCTGGAGCCTCTTCACCAACTTCAGAGGTGGGCAGAGAATCCACATCCAAGAGATAAAGCTTTTGTTGAACACATCTATGTCCTTGAGTGAATTTTTCATCACAATTATAACAAAGCCCTTTTTCTCTTTGTGACTGCATCTCTGTTTCGGACAAATGCTTGATAGGATTTGGTTGAGGAGTTGGTGGGATGGGAGGTCGTTGAGAACCCATATTTCAGAAGGAAACAAAAGTAGGTTTGGAGCATTGTTGGGCAGCAATCTTGTCTTCTGCCAACTTAGCCAATCCCAGGGCTTCCATCATTGTGTTGGGACAGAACATTTTGACCTCTAGGTGGATTTCATCCTTAAGACCACTGATAAAACAACTCCTGTAGAAGTCATCAGACAATCCTTTTGTGTGGTTGGCTAGTTTCTCAAATTTTGTCTAATACTGTCTCACAGTGCCAATTTGACGAAGTTTAGTGAGTGCTCTGGTGAATTCATCAAAAGCACTAGGACCAAATTGTTGCAAAAGGAGTTGGCAAAAATCTGTTCATTTTGGCTCATCATGAGCTTTGATGTACCAATGGTACCATTGAAGGGATTCTTGTTCCAAATGAAAGGATGCAAGTGGAACTTTTTGGACATCAAAAGTATTATGCAGACTGAAATACTGTTATGCATGATAGATCCATCCAGTTGAATCAATACCATTGAAGCAAGAAAATTCAAGCTTTGGACCACGGAAATTGTTGGAAGAAGAGAACCCATTGCTTGTAGAAGATTCTTGATGTCAATTATTGTTCATGGCTGAATGTTGAAGATGGAGGCTGAGAGATTTTTCATCCAGATCTTGGAGTTTGGTTTGGATAGCTACAAGTGCTTCCTCCATGGTTTTTGCTTCTGCGCGGGGTGTCAACCTTAACCAGGATTTTTTTTTTTTTTGGGGGGGGGGAATGGATAGAAAAACAAAAACAAAAGCTTATTTAGTAAAGGGAAATTTTGATTTGGGAAAAAATCAGAGGGGTAATTGGGGTTTGACTAGGTTTTGGACACTTTCTGATGGACAGGGAAGCAAAAAATGGGGATTTTAGAAGCGGGGTGAAAGAATGCGAAAATTTGTCAAAGAGGGACAAAGAAACAGAAATAGCGAATGAACACGGTGGCAAAATTTGGAGGCGAGTGGGTGAAAATTGAAGAATTTATGGCAAACCCTAAAAATAGACAAATGTGAGATTTTGGGCTTTGGGAAGTGGAATTTGGGATAGGGTCCTAAGGAATGAAATATGCAGAATGGGATTACAGGGGTTCCAGGGAATTTTCAAGGGAAACAGAGTGAAAACAAGGGATATATGGAGAAAAAACTGAATTTTATACTCGGATGCTTCTAGTGCACAAATTAAAGATAGCTGCTCAAAGAAATGCTGCAACTGCTGCAATTCGAATAGCTGCTTCCTGCTCTAATACCATGTAAGAATCTGCAAGAGATCTAGCAGTTGTAGCAACTCACAATCAACTATCAAGAATGTTGCAAAGAAGAAAAGAAGGAGACACTCAATGATCACTCATAAACAAAGTAGAATAGAACAATATCTCAGTATCATACAATGAATAAGAATGTAAGTGAATGAATACAATAGCCATGAAGATGACATCAAATAGGATTCAAATAGGCCAAGTAGGACATTCGAATTCCTAACTCAGAGTGTGGCTTGGATGATAGTGGAGTCATCATCTAGTCAATGTATCAGTCATCAATGGTAACAGTCAGTCAAGTGTGGTTAACTGAGTCTAACTGAATGTGGTGGGAACTAACTAAATGAAGGAGGATCAATGGAGGATGCATGAGGAGCTAACTAAAGTCAGAATGGGAAGACTAGTCTCACTGGAGGTCCATCAGAGTGAAACAGTTAGTGGGGAAGTCAATCTAGCCTTAAATCAAGGAAGAACTGAGTGATAACTGACTGGTAAGTGAGAAAGGTGCCTAACTGGCTGTGGTAGGTGAGAAACGAACACTTTCCATGCAAAAGACTAGAGAAGGGCACCTTTGGTAGGTGGGAGGCCCCCTAGGGGCTGTAGATAGGTTGTGTAGAGATAGAACCAAGCTCTAGGAGCTGGGAGGTCCACCATGATGATGACTGGATGCATGCAAGTGACTGGATGCATGCAAAATGCATGCATGCATGTGTTTGGATATTCCTATACTCCATCCTAGTCCCACTAGTATTTTGATCATTTACATTTTCAGTCATGCATGCACTTTTAGGGTTTGCATGCATTATTTAGGGTTTGCATGCATTTGCATGCATTCCAATCATCAGTCCTAGCACCTAGCCCTCAGTTAGCTATCCCCCGGAGCTTCCTTCCAATCAGTTTCAGCCCTCCTAGCATGTCATGCACCCAGTTCTCACCTTCCACTGAAGAAGGGTGCCTTTCTCACCTACCAGTCCAGTTTACTTCAGTTAGCCACCAGTCTTTCCTTGATTTGAGGCCAGACTGACTCCTCACTACTGTTATCACTCCGATTGACCTCTGACGAGACATGACTACCTATTCTGACTCTAGTTAGCTCCTCAAGCGCCCTCCACTGAGCCTCCTTCATCCAGTTAGTGCCAGTTACACTCAGTTACACCTACCACACTCAGTTAGACTCAGTTTGACTAATGGTCGACAGTTACTTGAGCATTGATGACTCCACTGATGATGGGATAGACTTCTAGTTGTGCTCTGATAACACTCCAGTGATCTTTTGATCACGCCATGAAGGCTAATTCGAATTGCCACCTTGGCATTCGAATCCTCATGCATTGTACTATTTATTTGTCCATATTGTGATTAATTAACTAGTGTGTGTGAAGTATTTTTTCTTCTTTCCGAGTTCTACTGTATTATTATTCTGTTGCTCATTATATTGCATTGACCACTCTTCTTCTATTTTCTTGCTTAATCAATTACTTTCTTGTGAGGTATACATCATCTCTTAGATCTGCTGTGAGGATTTTCACATGGTATCAGAGCATGTTGAGAGTATTGTTTGTCTCCATTCTTGAAAGTTTTTTGCAGGTTATTACCAAGATTTCGAGTGCAGCAGTTGCAGCAGTTTCTGCATTCTTGCAGCAGTAGCAGTTGCAGATATTCTCTATTGTTTTTGCAGGTATTCTACAACTTCAATGTTTTCAGAAGATCCTCCTCTTTATCTATTCGACTATGTTGAATGGAAACCAAAAATGATAGCATATTTGAAGAGACATGATCTCTTTGATTATTGTTTTGAAAGAGAGTTTGAATCCTATGAAGAAAAGATTGACTGGTTAAATGAAGGTGGAAGAGCTATTGCAGCCATCATGGTTGCTATGTCTCAAAGCTTGGAATTATATTCCCTTGATGATGTTGAATCTCCAAAAGAGCTATGGGCCCACCTGGATGAAATATTTGGTAGACAGAAGGAAGGGATTGGTCCAAACCCATTCGAGAGCAAGCAAAGTGTTGCATTCACCCTCCTTGATGATATCTCAGATCATGAACTGGTATCATCTCATATTGAAGTTGTCCACAAAGAACTTGCAGATTCTACACTCATGCTCCAACTTTCTTCTCTTTCTATGCCAGATCACACTCTAGATATTGCAGAAGGTCCTAAATCCTCTCTTGCACCAAAGTCTGGTGGTTTGCATCATGATCACATGATTATTTCAGAGGAAAAACCAGCTATTGGAGGTAATGCATTCACTCTCCTCATGCAATCACCTCTTATTTACTACTATATGTTCATTATTCCATGCTTTCAGAAGGTTATTGAAGAATATGGCCATTTCCATTCACTTGGGATGATTTCTCATGCATTTACTGGTTTTGATCTCACCTCTCATGGTTCAAAGGAGACCTCAAGAAACCATGATTCAAGTCTTGGATCTAATTTGGATTCTAAGCAATTACTACTTGGGATAATTTCTCATGCATATGATAGTTTTGATCTCACCCCTGCTGGTTCAAAGGAGATCCCAAAAAACTATTCTTCAAGTCTTAAATCTGATTTGGATTTCAAGCAATCATTATTATTTGATGGTTCTTTTTGGCATAATCTCACCCATGATGGTTCGAAGGAGAAGACAAAAGACTATCTGCATATTCATGTTTTTGATCCTACCTCAACTGATTCGAATGATAGGTTCAAGGATCATCCTCATACTTTTGGATTTTTTCTCATCACATTCGATCTGAAGAGCAAGTACAAGCACATGCTTTTTGAGCATGATCCACTTCTTCCGAAGAATAAGGTACCTCTAGACATATGACCAAGCATCACACCTACTTGAGTTTGGAGCATTTATTTTTTTATGTGTGCCTTACAATCTGTTTTAAGGGGGGGGGTATTTTTCCCATGAAATTTTCCCCACTTCCTTGGGTTATTGACTGTTATTATTCATTGTATTGGGTGACCTTTGGTCTTAGTTACCAGGCCCAGGATGGATTAAGGGGGGGTGTTAGGATATTCCTATACTCCATTCTAGTCCCACCAGTATTTTGATCATTTACATTTTCAGTCATGCATGCACTTTTAGGGTTTGCATGCATTTGCATGCATTTCAGTCATCAGTCCTAGCACCTAGCCCTCAGTTAGCTAGCCCCCAGAGCTTCCTTCCACTTAGTTTCAACCCTCCTAGCCTGTCATGCACCCGGTTCTCACCTTCCACTGAAGAAGGGTGCCTTTCTCACCTACCAGTCCAGTTTACTTCAGTTAGCTACCAGTCTTTCCTTGATTTGAGGCCAGACTGACTCCTCACTGCTGTTATCACTCCGATTGACCTCCGATGAGACATGACTACCTGTTCTGACTCTAGTTAGCTCCTCATGCGCCCTCCACTGAGCATCCTTCATTAAGTTAGTGCCAGTTACACTCAGTTACACGTACCACACTTAGTTAGACTCAGTTTGACTGATGGTTGACAGTTACTTGAGCATTGATGACTCCACTAATGATGGGATAGACTTCTAGTTGTGCTCCGATGACACTCCAGTGATCTTTTGATCAATCCATGAAGGCTAATTCGAATTGCCACCTTGGCATTTGAATCCTCATGCATTGTACTATTTATTTGTCCATATTGTGATTAATTAACTAGTGTGTGTGAAGTATTTTTGCTTCTATCCGAGTGCTACTGTATTATTATGATGTTGCTCATTAAACTGCATTGACCACTCTTCTTCTATTTTCTTCCTTAATCAATTGCTTTCTTGTGAGGTATACATCATCTCTTAGATCTACTGTGAGGATTTTCACTGCATGCAAAACTGAAAAATGATGGGGAGAATATTCCAACACCCCCCCACAAGCTATACTATGAGGAAATAACTGAATAATAGGGCCCTGGTAACTAAGACCAAAGGTCACCCTGTAAAACAACAAGATAGGGCCTTGGTTACTGAGACCAAAGGTCACCCCGTACAATCAATCTAAATAAACTAAGTGAGGAAAGAGGGAAATCACAGTGGGAAGAAAGCCCTCCCTCAAAATAGACTAAAGGATGTTAAAGAAGCATATCATTACTCACCCCTAAAGAGGTAAGTGTCCTTCATTTCCGAAGAAGTCTCGATTGATCTGAAAATGGGTCAACAATGTGAGAAGGATGAAACCTTCCATTCTGAAATATGATCTGGTTCTTCTATGATCATGTGGATCACCAACCAAATCACTGGCAGATCGAAATGTAGTGGCTGCCCATCGAGAAAGAGGAGGAATACCAGGTGAGATATATTCAAGTTCTTGTGGATCTCGATCTCTCATTCGCTCATATTCATCATTAGTTGCTAGACCTTTAGGTTCTTGTGGATCTGGGTCTAGCATTCCCTCATCATCATCTCTAACTGAAATATCATGTGAAGAAGCAAGCAAAACTAGCTCATCATTACATACAAACTCTGAATCTGAAATCTCATGAGGAGAAGCAAGTAAAACTGGCTCATCATCACATGCAAGCTCTGAATTTGAAAACTCATGTGAAGAAGCAAGTTACACTGGCTCATCATCACTTCCAAACTCTGAATTTGATGATGATGGATCTTCAACAATATCACTAGTGGGTGTAGTAGTGATGGCTCATTTGACCATAGGAGTTGAACAAATTGGTGCTAGATCTTTAGGTTCTTATGGATCTGGATCTAGCATTCGCACTTCTTCAAGAGTCCTCTTTTTCTCAATCTTCTTAGATCGATTCTTACCCTTCAAGCAACTTTTGCAGGTGCCTCGAGCAATATTTCTATTTGGAAGACCATCAACCACATTTTGAGCTAGCTTGTAGTTGAGATGAGATAGTCTACTCTCTTCATGAGTGTGAGAGTGAAGAGAAGACTACTTTGAGAGAGGTAAGAAGTGTGAAAACTCATAGAGTTTTGTATTATGATTTGCATGATCGGGATTTATGAAGGAACGCAATAAGATAGCATATACAGAGATAGATTGCAAAGAACACGGTGATACAGTAAACACACATTCTATTAAATAGTGGAAATAGAACAAACTATAAAATACAATTGCTGGAATGGTGGTAGCTATCTCTTAGAAGAGATGTGGACTCTATGCTCACTCATGCCAAGATGAATACAAAGAGAGGCCGAAAGGGCCTATTTATCATAAGCATGAGGTAAAGAATCCCAAGCATCCAAAAACCTAACCCTAGAAGATGAGCCGTCATAAAGCTTGCGGCCCCAAGGTGGTTAGTTGAACAGTCAACCTCTCGGAGTCATAAATTTTGCATACGGTCTCCGTTTGGGGTGCTCGGTAGCCCGTTGGAAAGGGATATATGATATTTACAACTTTTGAATGGGAAAAAATGCATGCCAAAGGCATCCGTTTGGCCCCCGAGATCGCCAAGAAACATCATTTAGGGCCTCAAAATGGCTCCGAAAGTTCAGGACCCAAAAAACTGCTAAAAATAGTAATTTACCAAAATCACCAGAAGATTGTTTTGAGCCAGTTGGAAGAGGTGGGCCACCACTGATATCCACCTAGATCAATCCTCCCTCCTTAGGAAGCAATGGTCTCCATTGCATCAAATCCCTTATCATATGTCGAACTGTGTGTTGAGTTGAGCTCCTGATGCGGTCTTTGCTGAAGCGGAAAGGTTGTCTTTCTTTGAAATCTTCAGAAAGTTGTAATTATTGTTGTTGGATGTGTTGGAGCTGTTCAACAGTTTTGGTTGTTGATGTATCCTTGGTCTGCACTGGTGTGGATGGCCTCTTTTTTGAGGAGCACCTTGAATGCGTGGCCTTACACTACAGAGGTACTCGAATAAGCGATGCTGCACTGAATTTGTGTTCTTCCTGTTTCTGCTAAGTAGATGGATAATGTGCAGAGGCTGTGGATGTCTTTGCGATTTGATGTTGACCTTTATTGGAAATTGCGAGTAGGGAAAATTTCCCAGTGTGGGAGATTATCTTCCTTCCCTGCTTGGTTGGGGTAGGTGCAACTATCTCTGGTATCCGATAGATTTGTCCTCCCAAAGTGACAATTACACTGCGAGATCGTGATTCATATACAGTATGACGCTTCCACATGTATGGATGTCCTAAAAGAACAACACATACTTCAAGTGGGGCCACATCACACAATACCTCATCTTTGAAGGGCTTGATGCCATATGGTAGGCAGCATTAGTGACTAATGCGGATCACTCGTCCTTGGCTTAGCCAACCAATGGTGTATGGTTGCGGGTGTGGTGTCATTGGTAGCTCCAATCTCTTGATGACTTCTGTTGAGATCAGGTTCTTCTGGCTGCCGTTGTCCACAACAAAATGTAGGGGAATTCCATTCACCCACATCTGTGAGTGGAAAAGGCGTTCCTCTGCCTCCGACTCTTTAGGTTCCTCTAGTTGAATCTGTGTGGTGGCAACAATGACACTGGGTTCTGCATCAATGATCTGCTTCCCTTTCTGCATGGCTGTGAAATTCGATTCGAAGTTAGAATCAGAACTGGGATTTGATTTTGAACCTTTGATCTCAGCCACCAATGACTGTTTTGAGCGACATTCATCAGTGTTGTACCAGGGGCTTTTGTGGAACTCGCACCACTTCCCGATGTCCTTCTTTGTATTTTCGTTACCCTTCTTCGCTTGTGGTTGGGACTGGTTGCCCTTTCCTTGCCCTGTGTTCTGCGAGACGGAGTTTCCCTTGCCCTGCTTCTGCATAGGTTCGAAGTCATGCTTGTTATTTTGCTGAAATTTCTGCTCAATTTTGACAGCATATCGATAGGCGGATCCGAGCAAAGATATTTCCAGGAAATCCATCTATGTTCGTATGTACCGGTGTAGACCACTGCGATATTTTAGTACTAGGTGTCGCTCGGAGTCCTTGATACCTAGCTTAGTGCACAAGGTATGATATTTGTTGGTGTACTCCGATACCGTTTGGTCCCTCTCTTGGTGTAGAATGGTCCATTTTGTGTACTGGTCATCATAGTTTCCAACAGGGTAATGTTGTTCATTGACGGCATCTATCAAAGAGGCCCAAGTGGGATTGGAATATTCAAACAATCTAGACTCTTGTGATGAGTTTTGTTCACAATAGGTTTTCCACCAATTTTTGACATGGGGGGCGGCCTTGAGGAGTGCAAAGACGATGTTTTCCCTATCGGAAAAATTGTGGATAGAGAAATACCCTTCTAATAGACTCAACCATTTATCTAGGGCATCGGCATCGATTTGGCCTTCAAATAAAGGGATATCAAAATTAACTTGTACCTTGAAGGGAGTCGTATCCCTGAAATGGCTGCTCATTGAGGGTGTATTTTCCACTGTTGGCATGCGTCGAAGGATCTGGGCGAAATTATCCATCATCTCGTTCCTCTGTCGCGCGAGGGATTACTCGAGAAACAACTTGATAGGATCTACTGCTCCTTTGTCTCTCTTTTCTTCTGCCATGAGAGGACGTTTGGGGTGGTGAGAGTGGTCTTCCCCAAGTTAAACTAGTTTGAGATTCAACTCTCTGTATACTGACCTCGTCGGGGACATGCACTGAGAAACAATCAAAGAGCATACCGCTCTGATACCACTGATCCATATTTATGCAGGAATGCAATAAGATAGCATATACAGAATCATATACAGAGATAGATTGCAAGGAACACAGTGATACAGTAAACACACATTCTATTAAATAGCAGAAATAGAACAGACTATAAAATACAATAGTTGGAATCGTGGTAGCTATCTCTGAGAAGACATGTCATTGCTATGCTCATTCGTACTAAGATGAATAAAAAGAGAGTCCGAAAGGGCCTTATTTATCATAAGCATGAGGTAAAGAATCCCAAGCATCGAAAACCCTAACCCTAGAAGATGAACCATCATAAAGTTTGCAGCCCCAAGGTGTTTAGTTGAATAATCAACTTCCCGGGGTCATAACGTTTGCATACGGTCTTCCTTTGGGGTGCTTGGTATCCCGTTGGAAAGGTCTATCCGAGATTTACAACTTTCGAATGGGGAAAAATGCATGCCAAAGGCATCCATTTGGCCCCCCAGATCGCCAAAAAACATCGTTTAGGACGTCAAAATGGCTCCGGAAGTTCAGGACCCCAAAAACTGCTAATAATAATAATTTACCAAAATCGCTAGAAGACTGTTTTGAGACAAATGGAAGAGGTGGGCCACCATCGATATCCACCTGGACCAATCCTCCTTCCTTAGGAAGCAATGGTCTCCATTGCATCAAATCCCTTATAATATGTCAAACTGTGTGTTGAGTTGAGCTCCTGGTGCGGTGTTTGCTGAAGTGGAAAGGTTATCTTTCTTTGAAATATTAAGAGGGTTGTAATTGTTGTTGTTGGATGTGTTTGAGTTGTTCAACAGTTTTGGTTGTTGAGGTATCCTTGGTCTGCACTGGTGTGGATGTCCTATTTTTGGAGGAGCACCTTGAATGCGTGGCCTTGCACTGCAGAGGTACTCGAATAGGCGATGCTGCACTGAATTTGTGTTCTTCCTGTTTCTGCTGAGTAGAGGGATAATGCGCAGAGGCTGTGGATGTCTCTGGGATTTGATGTTCACCTTTAGTGGAAATTGCGAGTAGCGAAAATTTCCCAGTGTGGGAGATTATCTTCCTTCCCTGCTTTGCTGGGGTAGGCTCAACTATCTCTGGTATCCGATAGAGTTGTCCTCCCAAAGTGACAATGACACTGCGAGGTCCTGATTCATATACAGCATGACGCTTTGACATGTATGACTGTCCTAAAAGAACATCACATACTTCAAGTGGGGCCACATCACACAATACCTCATCTTTGAAGTGCTTGATTGCATATGGTATGTGGCATTGGTGACTAACGCGAATCCCTCATCCTTCACTTAGCCAACCAATGGTGTATGGTTGTGGGTGTGGTGTCATTGGTAGCTCCAATCTCTTGATGACTTCTATGGAGATCAGATGCTTCTGGTTTCCGCTGTCCACAATGAAATGTAGGGGAATTCCCTTCACCCACATCTGTGAGTGGAAAAGGCATTCCTCTACCTCCGACTCTTCAGGTTCCTCTGGTTGAATCTGTGTGGTTGCAACAATGGCATTTGGTTCTGCATCAATGATCTGCTTCCCTTTCCATGCTACTATGAAATTAGGTTCTAATTCAGAATCATAACTGGGATCTGATTCTGAAGCTTTGATCTCAACCACCAATGACTGTTTTGAGTGACATTCATCAGTGTTGTGCCAAGGGATTTTCTGGAACTCACACCACTTCCCGATGTCCTTCTTTGTATTTGTGTTACCATTCTTTACTTGTGGTTGGGAATGGTTGTCCTTTCCCTACCCTGTGTTCTACGAGCCGGAGTTTCCCTTGCGCAGGTCCAAAGTCACGCTTGTTCTTTTGCTAAAATTTCTGCTCAATTTTGATAGCATATCGATATGCAGATCCGAGTGAAGAGATTTCCAGGAAATCCATCTCTATTTGTATGTACTATTGTAGACCACTGCGGTATTTTAGTACTAGGTGCCGCTCGGAGTCCTTGATACCTAGCTTAGTGCGCAAGGTATGAAATTTGTTAGTGTACTCCGACACCGTTTGGTCCCTCTCTTGGTGCAGAATGGTCCATTTTGTGTACTGGTCATCATAGTTTCCAACAGGGTAATATTGTTCCTTGATGACATCTATAAAAGAGGGCCAAGTGGGATTGGAATATTCAAACAATCCAGACTCGTCTGATGAGTTTTGCTCACAATAAGTTTCCCACAAATGTTTGACATGAGGGGCAGCTTTGAGGAGTGCAAAGACGATCTTTTCCCTGTGTGAAAAATTGTGGGCAGAGAAATACCCTTCTAGTAGATTCAACCATTTAGCTAGGGCATCGGCATCGATTTGGCCTTCAAATAAAGGGATATCAAAATTAACTTGTACCTTGAAGGGAGTCGTATCTCCGAAATGGATGCTCGTTGAGAGTGCATTTGCCGTTGTTGGCATGTGTCGAAGGATCTGGGCGAAATTATCCATCATCGCGTTCCTCTGTCACGTGAGGTATTACTCGAGCAAAAAATTTATGTTAAATTTTTAGAATTTACTTTAATCTGATCTAGGATCTTAACTGAGAGAACAACATGTATAGCAAATCTACAACATATCAATCATGGACACAATAATGCAAGCACACAAGAGACATAGAGTTTACTTGGGGAAAACCATAAAGGTGAAAAACCCCAATAACTGTTGATGTATATGCAACTTCGGAATGTATTTCACATATATGTATATTGTATTCCTATAGAGATGTTATTATTCCTCTATACGGAAGTGTCATCATTTATATTGTAAATGTCGTAACTTATACTTGATGGGTTATTAGACCACCTTGTTGGGGTCGGCCCTGTATAAGTCATGTGGGTCAAAGGGTTATTAGACCACCCTATTGGGGGTCGGCCATGTGGGTCAAATGGTTATTAGACCACCCTAGTGGGGGTCATCCCAGTCAACATTATGTTAAGTGGTTAAGTTGAGGTCGACCTAGTTGAGTAAAGGTCATGTCAAGTTAGTGTATAAATAGAGAGTGTGTCTCTCTCATTTTACACATTCTATTCTCTCACTCACACTTTGGAGAGTGGCACACTTGTGGAGGAGGAGGCTCTGCTGCTAGGAGAAGACTATCTCTTGTATTCTGGTTGTATCATTTCTCTATCTATCTCTGAGGATGTTATTGGGGTTTTCACCTTTATGGTTTTCCCCAAGTAAACTTTGTGTCTCTTGTGTGCTTGCATTATTGTGTCCATGATTGTTATGCGGTAGATTTGCTATCCATGTTTTTCTCTCAGTTAAGATCCTAGATCAAATTGAAGTAAATTATTAAAATTTAACATGGTATCAGAGCTAGCCTGAAAGAAGGCATGATATGGCATGATGACACTTGTTGCACTTATGATGCTAGGGCTTGATATAGAAAAAACCAGTCATCGTAGAACTTTCGCTATAAATCCGTTTTGGCAAATTTTTCGGATTTGAAAGTTTTACAGGTCAAAGCCCAGATCCCCATGTACCCTGTATCAAAAGGACAACTTGTAATTCGTTGTACTTTGTGATTTATGATCTCTACAATATACGGTTTCTGCCTCTTCCAGATCTGAGTCAAAATCAGGTGACCTTGGGAAAAAGGTCATAACTTGGGCTAGGAAGCTCCAAATGAAATTTCATAAAAAGTGACAGGTGGTGCACAGACTGTACTATCTCAAGAAACTTTTTCAGAGGTCGAAGTTGAACCAGTGACACATGGCATGCCGTACAAGTTCGCTCTCCTGTATTATCCCATAAACAGGTCACGTTGCGACATGGCATAACTCTCTCTCAGAGAATCCAATTGAGGTCAGACCTATCGGGATGGAAAGATAACAGGTCGTGATATCTTATGAAAAGTTTTCAGAGGCCGAAGTTGAACTAGTGACACGTAGCACACCGTACAATTTAAATCTCCTATATTATCGCATAAACAGGTCACGTTGCGACACTTGGCATAACTCTCTCTCAGAGAATCGAATTGAGGTCAGACCTGTCGGGATAGAAAGATAACAGGTTGGGCTATCTCAAGAAAATGTTTCAGACCCTGTGGATCAAAAGGTTTGGAGTTACATTAGAAGCAATCAGGTACATATTTATGTCAAAACAGAATTATGTTTGAGCACCTTCATTCATGGCTTCCAGAATTTAGGGTTTCGGATAAAGTTGGAATTTTTGTAATTGGAGACCACGGCTGAATGCTACTCATCAAAATCGAAATTTAGAGACCAAGATCAGAATTTTTGGGTGGGAAGAAGGCCAGGATTGATCAAACCCTAGTTCAGGACTTTGATCAGAAAAGTGGAAAATTAGGGCTTCTGCAAAAATGGGAATTTTTTGAAATCTGTGACCATGGCTGGAAGCTCCTCATAAAAATAGAAGCTTAGAGATTTGTATCAAACCTTTTGATTGGGAAGAAGAGTGGGCTTCATCAAACCCCAGTTCGGGGACATGTCCAGTGAATCCGAAAGTTTCAAAGGCAAAATTGAGGAGTGAAACTTTGCAGTTTTCAAATTCTAAATATACCAACTTGATCAGCTCATCAAGGCACATATTTCTATCCTTTTGGAAGTTTGAAATTCAAAGTTTGAATTTTTGGGGTTTCTCTGACAAACCCTGATCCAGCTCCAGGTCCATTTCTTGCAAATCAAGTGGATTGGGTTAATCCTAGAAGAAGATGGATTGGTCACCTACATAAGTGAAGAAGTTCCTGTCTCAGAGGGAGATGAGGTAAACGCCTTCCATAAGAAGATTACAAGCAATCTTGACAGGTATGGCTTATAGGTATGTTTCGAATTCTATTCATGGTTAAGTTTATGATATGTTTGTCTTCATATCATTACAGTACAATCTTGATTAATTGCTGGACTTGTCGTATCACCTTAATAGAAGATATTCATTGATTAAGGTTTTGACACCTATGATTGCACTAATGCATTGTGATGTTGTATGAGGTTTATGTTGTTCTCTAACATAAAAGGTACACCAAGAAAGACAAATCATGTTCTACTTCAAGAACATATCATCATGGTGACATGAAGACAAAGATTCATCCATTGTCATGGATCACATAGAAGATCTACTTACAAGGTATGTATAACTTGGTTCTACAATGGTTAACTTATGAGACATGCAGGTTACTAGCACAAGTCACTGAAGAGAACCAGAGGATGTTATGCGGGTATGTTAGACATAACTAGCTAACATGCTAATCCAGGTATGTTTTTCCTATATCAAGCTAGAATCCTACCTTGTGTTAGGATCTTATATTGTTGTGTTGTTGATAATGATTATTCATGAAGTCATAGGTTTGAATAGTTATGGTTGTATGCATATTATGTTTCTTACCATAATTGATGATATGACTAACCAGAAGAATCATGAAGGTATAGGTTTGAGTAATCACGGGTTTATGCATTGATGATTTAACTAATCAGAAGAGTCCTAGGTTCAAATAAGAATATGCATGAGTAAAAGAAGACTTCCCTGAAACCTTGAATACTAATGTTTATTATCTGTGAATGATCATGACTATACATGTTTAAGATTATTGTGTTTTGATAGTATTACGATTATACTAATAAATGTGTGATTATGTATGAGACCTCAAGGATAACACAATAATGATACTAATAAGCATGCATAGTGGTTAAGGATGGATATAAGTTCAAGAACAGGTAATCCGGGAAGCAAAGATCAAGAGGGAGCACACTCCAGTTGTTCCTGCAAGAAAGCAAAGGAGCACACTTTAGTAGTTTTTGCAAGGATGCAGATATTCATAGGGAGTTGACCACTTCTCACAATCCACATCAGAATGGAGTTGCAAAGATTCAAAGGGAGTCCACCCAGCAACCAAACAAACATAAGTATTTGAATTGTCATTTCTTACATAATGTTATTTAATGATGTATATGCTTATGTTCCAAGAATTAGATTGTGTATTATGCATATTAGAATAGTTGCAATGATGAACAGTATACTACTAATATACATGGGTAAGTCGCCTATGGCACTGTACAACATTCCATTGCTACTTATCTAGAATGAAACCTCTTTACTGACATGTTAGGAGTTGTGCACACTCTTAACAATGTTCTGGTAGAGATTGGAAGGCATCTAGAAAGTTACGGAATATGGATAAATGTTGTATTGAAGCATTGTCTAAGATAATTGCATGACTGTATGACATATTTATTTATGTGTAAGAATTTGTTTTGAAAACTATGAGATGTTTTCTAATCATGCAATTTAACTTGTTGTGTAGGAAAGATCGTATACCATCACCTACAAAAGAAGGACTACAACATTTGTTCAGCAACAAAGTTATCTATTGAAAATATTGAAGATATTGAAGTCCCCAGGATCTGGGAAGAATGCCATGATTGAGGAGTACCAGTTGATCATGAAGATGTTTGGGATGCAGTCCCAAAGGGTAGTCTGTAGTGACTTCCAAGAGGATCTACAAGATCAAGCATGTTGTAGGTGGTAGCATAAAGACTTTTGCTCCTGGAGCCAGATACACTTCCATTAGATCCGTACTTGCTCTGGTTGCAGTGGTGAAGTGGAAGATACACCAGATGGATTTCAACACAGCCTTCTTGAATGGTGTAGTTGAAGAAGAAGTGTATGTAGAGAAGCCACTTGGTTCTGAGACACATGATAGGGAGTCATATATGTGCAGAACTTGGTATGGTAGGATAGACAGCTTTCTATCCAGTTTTGGATTTACCAAGAATAAAGCGGATTCCAACCTTTACTACAAGGTTGAGGAAGGAAATCTAGTGATACTACTATGTGGATGACCTGTTTGTATCAGGTGAGGATAGATTGATTGCCGACATGCAGTGGAAGCTTGCTGCCAAATTCGAGTTGAAGAACTTGGGGATGATGCACTACTTGTTTTTGGCATGGAGGTGTGGCAGAGTGATGGAATCTTCCTTGGACAAGGGAAGTATGCAGTAGAGATCCTGAAGAGGTTCAGGATGATGGACTGCAAGGCTATGGCCACACCTATGGCATCGAACCTGAAGCATGTGTGTGATGCTTCATCTGAGCCGGTTGATATCACTATGTATCGTCAGATGATTGGGTCCTTGATGTACCTGACGAACACGAGACTAGATATTTGCTTTGCGGTGAACACATTGAGCCAGTTCCTGATGGATCCGAGGAGTGTTCACCTGGTTGTTGTAAAGCATGTTCTGAGGTACCTGAAGGGTATAGTGGATTGTGGGCTCAAGTATGAAGCGAATCAAGAGTTTAACCTGCAGGGTTATGTTGATTCAGATCGAGTTGGCAATGTTGCAGATAGGAAGAGCACATCTGGATGCTACTTCAGTATGGGATTAGGTGTGATCTCTTGGTTTAGTAGGAAGCAGTCCTGCATAGCACTGAGTACAGCTGAGGCAGAGTATGTTGTAGCCTGTTCAGCTAGTTGTGAGGCAGTATGGCTACGGAAGCTGTTGTCTGAGTTATTTGATCTTCAGTTGGATGCTACTGGTATCTTTTGTGATAACCAGAGTTGTGTGAAGCTATCCGAGAACCCAGTGTTTCATGACAGGTCGAAACACATAGAGATCAAATATCACTATATCAGGGATATGGTGCAGAGAGGAGCTGTGAAGCTCCTGTACATTGCGACGGACGAGCAAATTGCAGATGTGATGACGAAGCCACTAGCCAGGGTTAAGTTCGAGTACTTCAGGGAGAGGCTTGGTGTTATTCAGATTGATGACACTTTGAGGAAGAAGTGATGGACACATTTGCAGAAGCCATTCCAAGCATGTTGGAAGGAGGATCATTCACATGGCTGTGGATATAAGCGTTGGATGATGAGCATCAAGACGATGGTCCAGTTAATGCTTTGTATATGCATCATGTTGGATGCTGGATATGATTAGTTGGATCATTTATATGTATATGTATGTACACATCATGTTGGATGCTGGATATGATCAGTTGGATCATTTATATGTATATGTATGTACGCATCATGTTGGATGTTGGATATGATTAGTTGGATCACTTGTATGTATTTTTGTATATGCATCATGTTGGATGCTTGGACCATGTATCTGTATATGTATCAGGTGGATACATTGTATGATCAGGTGGATCATGTATGGTCATATGTATCATGTATTTGTATTTGTAATAGGTGGATACACTATATGATCAAGTGGATCATGTATGATGATATGTATCAGGTAGATACTTGGTATGCATCAGGTAGATGCATTGCATGATCAGGATGATCATGGATGACGAGCTTCAGGATGTTGCTCTAGATGACATGCAGCAGGATGTTGCAGTGATGATGATCAGGATGATCATGTGTACATCAGGATGATGTATGGTGAGTATCAGGTTGATACTCTGTGGCCGTGGAACAGGTTGTGCAGATAAGCATGTAATTTGTGACCTGGGAGATTTGCAGATAGTCTTTTGAGGTTTTGCCTATGGCATGTAATTTGTACCCTGGGATATTTGGAAAATTCTCTTTCGAGGTTTTGCTTGGGAGGACATATAATTTGTGCCCTAGAAGATCTGCAGATAGTCTTTCGAGATTTTGCCTATGGCATGTAATTTGTGCGCTAGGATATCTGGCAGATGCTCTTTCGAGGTTTTGTCCTATGTCATGTAATTTGTGCCCTGGGAGATCCGATAGATTGAGCCATGTGCTCGTAATCAGTCCTGGGATGCTCTTTCGAGGTTTTTCCATGACCACATGTAATTTGTGCCCTGGGAGATCCGATAGGTTGAGCCTTGTGCTTGTAATTAGTCCTGGGATGCTCTTTCAAGGTTTTGTGGTGACCACATGTAATTTGTGCCCTGGGAGATCTGATAGGTTGAGCCTTGTGCTCGTAATCAGTCTTGGAATTCTCTTTCGAGGTTTTGTGGTGGGGTCACATGTAATAAGTCCTGGAGATCTGGACAGGATGAAAAAGGCCTCAGATGCTCTTTAGGGTTCTTGCTAGTCAAGAGACTCTTTTAAGGTTTTCCGATGCACGTAATAAGTCCTGATATTTCCACAGTATAGCCAGTGATGACGAAGACCTGTAGGTGGTGGGCCTACATCCAGTATGAAAAAGGACTCGCTCTATAGAAATTCCTATGACAAGTAGATTCAGAGATTGATTGAGATAACAACAGTAGTGACGATGATGATGACTTGGTGACGATTATCCAGTGACGATGATCCAGAGAAGATGACTTGTGCTAGAAGACCTGTGTCAAGAAATACCTTCCTAGTTAAGAGGGATTATTGATGTATATGTAACTTCGGAATGTATTTCACATATATGTATATTGTATTCCTATAGATATGTTATTATTCCTCTATACGGAAGTCGTTGTATTCCTATAAAGATGTTATTATTCCTCTATACGGAAGTGTCGTCATTTATATTGTAAATGTCGTAACTTATACTTGATGGGTTATTAGACCACCTTTTTGGGGTCGGCCTTGTATAATTCATGTGGTTCAAAGGGTTATTAGACCACCCTATTTGGGATCAGCCATGTGGGTCAAAGGGTTATTAGACCACCCTAGTTGTGGTCGGCCCAGTCAGCATTATGTTAAGTGGTTAAGTTGAGGCCGACCTAGTTGAGTAAAGGTTAAGTCAAGTTAGTGTATAAATAGAGAGTGTGTCTCTCTCATTTTACACATTCAATTCTCTCACTCACGCTTTGGAGAGTGGCACACTTGTGGAGGAGGAGGCTCTGCTTCTAGGAGAAGACTATCTCTTGTATTCTGGTTGTATCATTGCTCTATCTATCTCTGAGAAAGTTATTAGGGTTTTTCACCTTTATGGTTTTCCCCAAGTAAACTCTGTGTCTCTTGTGTGCTTGCATTATTGTGTCCATGATTGTTATGCTGTATATTTGCTATACATGTTGTTCTCTCAATTAAGATCCTAGATCAGATTGAAGTAAATTCTGAAAATTTAGCAATAACTTCCTCAGAGATAGATAGTGCAATGATACAACCAGAATACAAGAGATAGTCTTCTCCTAGTAGCAGAGCCTCCTCCTCCACAAGTGCGCCACTCTCCAAAGTGTGAGTGAGAGAATAGAATGTGTAAAATGAGAGAGACACACTCTCTATTTATACACTAACTTGACTTGACCTTTACTCAACTAGGTCGGCCTCAACTTAACCACTTAACATAATGCTGATTGGGATGACCCCCACTAGGGTGGTCTAATAACCCTTTGACCCACATGGCCAACCCCCAATAGGTTGGTCTAATAACCCATCAAGTATAAGTTACGACACTTACAATATAAATGACGACACTTCTGTATAGAGGAATAATAACATCTCTATAGGAGTACAACCACTTCCATATAGAGGAATAATAACGTCTTTATAGGAATACAATATACATATATGTGAAATACATTCTGAAGTTACATATACATCAACACTCCCTCTTTACTAGGAAGGTATTTCTCGACACAGGTCTTCTAGCACAAGTCATCTTCTTTGGATCATCATCAGCGAATCATCATCCTCGAATCATCGTCATCGTCACTGCTGCTACTATCTCAATCAATCTATGAATCTAATCATCATAGGAAGTTCTACAGAGCCAGTCCTTTTTCATACTGGATGCAGGCCCACCACCTGCAGGTCTTCATCATCTGTGCGAATGGTCTGATAGAGGTGGCCTCTCAGGACTAATTTTATGTGTGGATGCAATACCGGAAAGAGTATCCCAGGAACATTTATTTTCCTAAGCACGACCGACAAGATCTCCCAGGACTGATTACGTGCATCTCCTCCACAATACCTTTAAAGAGCATCCCAGGAACATTTATGTGCTGCAGCACGACCGGCAAGATCTCTAAAGAGCATCCCAGGACTTATTACGAGCATACAACTCAACCTCTCAGATCTCTAGGACTGATTACATGTGGATAGACAAAACCTTTAAAGAGCATCCCAGGAACATTTATGTGCCGCAACAAGACCGGCAAGATCTCTAAAGAGAATCCCAGAACTAATTACGAGCACATAGCTCAACCTCTCGAATCTCCAGGAATGATTACATGTCTCTGTAGTAATACTTCATCCCAGGACTAATTATGAGCACACAGCTCAACCTATCGGATATCTGAGGACTGATTACATACTACATAGCAATACCGGAAAGAGTACCCCAGGAACATTTATGTGCCGCAGCACGACCAACGAGATCTCCCAAGACTGATTACATGGTATTTGCACAACCTACCACATATCATCTCTAACCTCCAAGTATCAACCTGATACTCATGATCCCACGGATCATCATCGCACAAAGCATCATCCTGATGCTCATGATCACACTGATCATCATCACTGTACCATCCTGATACAAATATAAATACATGATCCACCTGATCATATCTGATACATATCAACATACATGATCTACCTGATCATACAATGTATCCACCTAATCATACAATGTATCCACCAGATACATATACAGATACATGGTCCAAGCATCCAACATGATGCATATACAAAATACATACAAATGATCCAACTGATCATATCCAGCATCCAACATGATGCGTACATACATATACATATAAATGATCCAACTGATCATATCCAACATCATCCTGATGCATATGCAGAGTAGTAACTGGAGCATCGTCGAGATGCTCATCATCCATGATCCTCCTGATCATCATAGCATCGTCCTCTTCAGATCATCTCATCATCCATGAAGCACAGCCCAGATGCACATCATCCAGTACTTACACCACCAACATGGGAGAACATATCTACCACCATTCGTGGAAGGCTCCAGCCCTTAATTTTTCATAATGGGAGAACACATCTACCACCATGTGAAAAATGGCTCAGCAATTATATCACGACCAAGGGAGAACACATCAACCATGTCAGAAAAGCTCATGTGCATCTGCATCTTCCGGACTCATCACTTCCCTTTGGAAGGAACCTCGATCTGAAGTGCACCAAGCCTCTCTCTAAAGTACTCAAACTCCACTCTCACCAATGGCTTGGTCAATACATCTGCAACCTACTCATCCATCGCAACATACTCTTCTTTGGCTATACTTAGTGCTATGCAGGACTGCTTCCTACTAAACCAGAAGATCACACCTGAGCCCATACTGAAGCAACACCTAGAAGTGCTCTTCCTATCTGCAGCACTCCCTGCCCAATCTGAATCAACATAACCGTGCAGGTTAAACTTTTGATTCGCATCATACTTGAGCCCATAATAACCTGTACCCTTTAGGTACCTCAGAATATGCTTTACAGCAACCAGGTGAACATCTCTCGTATCTGTTAGGAACTCGCTCAATGTGTTCACCGCAAAGCAAATATCTGGTCTCATGTTTGTCAGGTACATAGAGGACCCAATCATCTGACGATACATCGTGACATCAACCGGATTAGATGAAGAATCACATAGAAGCTTCAGGTTTGATGCCATAGGTGTGGCCATAGCCTTGCAGTCCATCATCCCGAACCTCTTTAGAATCTCTACTGCATACTTCCCTTGTCCAAGGAAGATTCCATCTGTACTTTGCCACACCTCCATATTAAGAAAAGAGTGCACATATATGACTCCCCTTCATGTGTCTCAGAACCAAGTGGCTGCTCCACATACACTTCTTCTTCAACTACACCATTCAAGAAAGATGTCTTGAAATACATTTGGTGTATCTTCTATTTCGTCACTTTCATATTTCTCTATGCTTCCATCTACAACATGCTTGATCTTGATAGATCCATATGGAAGTCATAACAAACTTCCCTTCAGGTCTTGGGACTACATCCCAAACATCATTCTTCATGATTGACGGACCATGGCATTCTTCCCATATCCTAGGAACTTCAATATCTTCAATAGATAATTTTGTTGCTGAACAAATGTTGTCGTTCTTCTTTTGTAGTTGATGGCATATGATCTTTCCTACACAACAAGTTAAATTGGATGATTAGAAAACATCTCATAGTTTTTCGAACAAATTCTTACACAGAAAGAAATATGTCATACAGTCATGCAATTATCTTAGCCAAAGCTTCAATACAACATTTATCCATATCCCGTAACTTTCTAGATGCCTTCCAATCTCTACCAGAACATTGTTAAGAGTGTGCACAACTCCCAACATGTCAGCAAAGAGGTTTCATTCTAGATAAGTAGCAATGGAATGTTCTACAGTGCCATAGGCCACTTACCGATGAATATTAGTAGTATACTGTTCATCAATGCAACTATTCTAATATGCATAATACACAACCTAATTCTAGGAACATCAGTATATACATTATTGAACAGTATTATTTAAACAATAAATTATACAAGTAATGACAATTCAAATACTTATCTTTGTTTGTTTGTTGGGATGACTCCCTCTCAGTCTTTGCTTCTTTTCTACAACTCCATTCTTATGTGGATTGTGAGAAGTGGTCAACTCCCTCTGAATATCTGCATCCTTGCAGAAACTACTGAAGTGTGCTCCTTTGCTTTCTTGCAGGAACAATTGGAGTGTGCTCCCTCTTGATCTTTGCTTCCTGGATTACATGTCCTTGAACTTACATCCATCTTTAATCACTATGCATGCTTATTAGTATCATCATTGTGTTATCCTATAATCACACATTTATTAGTATAATCTTAATACTATCAAAACACAATAATCTTAAACATGTATATTCATGATCATTCACAGATAATAAACATTAGTATTCAAGGTTTCAGGGAAGTCTTCTTTTACTCATACACATTCTTATTTGATCATAGGACTCTTCTGGTTAGTTGAATCATCAATCAAGATAAGAGATATGATATGCATAAAACCTGTGATTATTCAAACCTATACCTTCATGATTCTTCTAGTTAGTCATATCATCAATTATGGTAAGAAACACAATATGCATACAACCATGATTATTCAAACCTACGAATTCATGAATAATCACTATCAACAACACAATAGTATAAGATCCTAACACAAGGTAGGATTCTAGCTTGATATAGTAAAAACATATCTGGATTAGCATGCTAGCTAGTTATGTCTAACATACCTGCATAATTTCTTCTGGTTCTCTTCAGTGACTTGTGCTAGTAACCGGCATGTCTCATAGGTGAACCATTGTAGGACCAAGTTATACATACCTCGAAAGTAGATCTTCTATGTGATCCATGACAATGGATAAATGTTTTTCTTCATGTCACCATGATGATATGTTCTTGAAGTAGAACATGATTTGTCTTTCTTGGTGTAGCTTTTATGTTAGCGAACAACATAAACCTCATACAACATCACAATGCATTAGTACAATCATAAGTGTCAAAACCTTAATCAATGAATATCTTCTATTAAGGTGATACGACAAGTCCAGTAATTAATCAAGATTGTACTATAATGATATGAAGACAAACATATGATAAACTTAACCATGAAACATACTTGTAAGCCATACCTGTTAAGATTGCTTGTAATCTTCTTATGGAAGGCATTAGCCTCATCTCCCTCTGAGACAGGAACTTCTTCACTTATGCAGGTGACCAATCCATCTTCTTCTAGGATTAACCCAATCCACTTGATTTGCAAGAACTGGACCTGGAGCTAGATTAGGGTTTGTCAAAGAAACCCCAAAAATTCAAACTTTGAATTTCAAACTTCCAAAAGGATAGAAATATGCGCCTTGATGAGTCGATCAAGTTGGTATATTCAGAATTTGAAAACTGCAAAGTTTCACCCCTCGAAATTGCCTTTTAGATTTCTGGATTCACTGGGGAGGACCCTGAATTAGAGTTTGAGTTTCCCAGAGCTTCACCCAACCAAAATACTTGATTCAAAACTCTAAGCTTATATTTTTCTGAGGAGCTTCTAGCCGTGGTCACAGATTTCCAAAATTCCATTTTTTTCAGAAGCCATAATTTTCCATCTTTCCGATCAAAGTCCCGAACTGGGGTTTGATCAAGCCCGACCTTCTGCCCAACAAAAAAATATGATCTTGGTCTCTAAATTTCGATTTTGATGAGTAGCATCCAACCATGGTCTCCGATTACAAAAATTCCAACTTTCTCTGAAGCCCTAAATTCCGGAAGCCATGAATGAAGGTACTAAAAAAAAATTTGTTTTGACAGAAATATGTACCTGATTGTTTCTAGTGTAACTCCGAACTTTTCACTCCACAGGGTCTAAAATTTTTTCTTGAGATAGCCTGACCTGTTATCTTTCCATCCCGATAGGTATGACCTCAATTGGATTCTCTGAGAGAGATTTATGCCAAATGTCACAACGTGACCTGTTTATGGGATAATACAGGAGAGAGAAATTGTACGGTGTTCCATGTGTCAGTGGTTCAACTTCTGTCTCTAAACAATTTTATTGAGATACCCCGACCTGTTATCTTTCCATCTCGATAGGTTTGATCTCAATTGGATTGTCTGAGAGAGAGTTATGCCAAGTGTAGCAACGTGACCTGTTTATGGGATAATACAAGAGAGTGAACTTGTATGACGTGCCACGTGTCACTGGTTCATCTTCGGCCTATGAAAAATTTTGTTGTGATAGTACATTCTGTACACTACCTTTCATTTTTTACGAAATTTCATTTGGAGCTTCCTATCCCAAGTTATGACCTTTTTCCCAAGTTCACCTGATTTTGACTCAGATCAGGAAGAGGCAGAAACCCTATATTGTACAGATCCTAAATCACAAAGTACAATGAATTAGAGGTTGTCCTTTGTATACAAGGTACATGGGGATCTAATCCTCGACCTGTAAAAGATTCAGATCTGAAAACTTCACGAAAATGGATTTACCACGAAAGTGCTACGATGACTGGTTTTTGCTATATCAAGCCCTAGCATCGTAAGTGCAAGAAGTGTCATACATGCCATATCATGCCTTCTTTTAGGCTAGCTCTCATACCATGTTGAATTTTCAGAATTTACTTCAATCTGATCTAGGATCTTAACTGAGAGAACAACATGTATAGCAAATCTACAACATATCAATCATGGACACAATAATGCAAGCACACAAGAGACACAGAGTTTACTTGGGGAAAACCATAAAGGTGAAAAACCCCAATAACTTCCTCAGAGATAGATAGAGCAATGATACAACTAGAATACAAGAGATAGTCTTCTCCTAGCAGAAGAGCCTCCTCCTCCACAAGCGCGCCACTCTCCAATGTGTGAGTGAGAGAATAGAATGTTTAAAATGAGAGAGACACACTCTCTATTTATACACTAACTTGACTTGACCTTTACTCAACTAGGTCGACCTAAACTTCACCACTTAACATAATGCTGACTGGGTCGAACCCCATTAGGGTGGTCTAATAACCCTTTGACCCACATGGCCAACCCCCAATAGGGTGGTCTAATAACCCTTTGACCCACATGACTTATACAGGGACGACCCCAACAAGGTGGTCTAATAACCCATCAAGTATAAGTTACGACACGTACAATATAAATGATGACACTTCTTTATAGAGGAATAATAACATCTCTATAGGAATACAACCACTTCCGTATAGAGGAATAATAACATCTCTATAGGAATACAATATACATATATGTGAAATACATTCCGAAGTTACATATACATCAACACTTTATAGAATCTGCTGCTCCGTTGTCCCTCTTTTCTTCTGCCATCGGAGGCCGTTTGGGGCGGGTGAGAGTGGTCTTCCCCAAGTTAAACTAGTTTGAGACCCAACTCTTTGTATCCTAACTTCGTCAGGGACATGCACCGAGAAACAATCAAAGAGCAGGCCACTCTGATACCACTGATCCAGATTTATGCAGGAATGCAATAAGATAGCATATACAGAATCATATAAAGAGATAGATTGCAAAGAACACAGTGATACAGTAAACACACATTCTATTAAATAGCAGAAATAGAACAGACTGTAAAATACAATAGCTGGAATGGTAGTAGCTATCTCTGAGAAGACATGTGGCCGCTATGGTCATTCGTGCCAAGACGAATACAAAGTGAGGCCGAAAGGGCCTACTTATCATAAGCATGAGGTAAAGAATCCCAAGCATCCAAAAACCTAACCCTAGAAGATGAACCGTCATAAAGTTTGCGGCCCCAAGGTGGTTAGTTGAACAGTCAACTTCCTGGGGTCATAACTTTTGCATACGGTCTTCGTTTGGGGTGCTCGGTAGCCCGTTGGAAAGGGCTATCCGAGATTTACAACTTTCAAATGGGGCAAAATGCATGCCAAAGGCAATCATATCACCACCTAGATCGCCAAAAATGTCATTTAGGATGTCAAAATGGCTCTGGAAGTTCAGGACCCCAAAAACTGCTAAAAATAATAATTTACCAAAATCGCCAAAAGACTGTTTTGAGACAGTTGGAAGAGGTGGGCCACCACCAATATCCACCTTGAACAATCCTCCCTCCATAGGAAGAAATGGTCTCCATTGCATCAAATCCCTTATCATATGTCGAACTGTGTGTTGAGTTGAGCTCCTGGTGCGGTGTTTGTTGAAGCGGAAAGGTTGTCTTTCTTTGAAATATTTAGAGGGTTGTAATTGTTGTTGTTGGATGTGCTGGAGTTGTTCAACAATTTTGGTTGTTGTGGTATCCTTGGTCTTCACTGGTGTGGATGGCCTCTTTTTGGAGGAGCACCTTCAATGCGTGGCCTTGCACTGCAGAGGTACTCGAATAGGCGATGTTGCACTGAATTTGTGTTCTTCCTATTTCTGCTGAGTAGAGGGATAATGTGCAGAGGATGTGGATGTCTCTGCGATCTAATGTTCACCTTTAGTGGAAATTGCGAGTAGGGAAAATTTCCCAGTGTGGGAGATATCTTCCTTCCCTGCTTTATTGGGGTAGATGCAACTATCTCTGGTATCTGATAGAGTTGTCCTTCCAAAGTGACAATGACACTGCGAGGTCATGATTCAAATACAACATGACGCTTCCACATGTATGGCTGTCCTAAAAGAACATCACATACTTCAAGTGGGGCCACATTACACAATACCTCATCTTGGAAAGGCTTGATGCCATATGGTAGGCGGCATTGGTGAATAACGCGGATCCATCGTCCTTGGCTTAAGAAACCAATGGTGTATGGTTGCGGGTGTCGTGTCATTGGTAGCTCCAATCTCTTGATGACTTTTGCTGAGATCAGATTCTTCTGGCTGCCACTGTCCACAACGAAATGTAGGGGAATTCCCTTCACCCACATCTGTGAGTGGAAAAAGCGCTCCTCTACCTCCGACTCTCCAGGTTCCTCCGGTTAAATCTGTGTGGTGGCAACAACAGCACTAGTTTCTGCATCAATGATCTACTTCCCTTTCTGCACGGCTATGAAATTAAGTTCTAAGTCAGAATCAGAACTGGGATCTGATTCTGAAGCTTTGATCTCAGCCAACAATGACTGTTTTGAGCGACATTCATTAGTGTTGTGCCAGGGGCTTTTGTGGAACTCGAACCACTTCCCAGTGTCCTTCTTTGTATTTGTGTTACCCTTCTTTGCTTGTGGTTCCGACTGGTTTTCCTTTCCCTTCCCTGTGTTCTGCGAGACGGAGTTTCCCTTTCCCTGCTTCTACGGAGGTTCGAAGTCACGCTTGTTCTTTTGCTTAAATTTCTGCTCAATTTTGACAGCATATCGATAGGCGGATCGGAGTGAAGAGATTTCCAGGAAATCCATCTCTGTTTGTATGTACCGGTGTAGGCCACTACGATATTTCAGTACTAGGTGCCCCTCAGAGTCCTTGATACCTAGCTTAGCGCGCAAGGTATGAAATTTGTTGGTGTACTCTAACACCGTTTGGTCCCTCTCTTGGTACAAAATGGTCCATTTTGTGTACTGGTCATCATAGTTTCCAACAGGGTAATATTGTTCCTTGATGGCATCTATAAAAGAGGCCCAAGTGGGATTGGAATATTCAAACAATCTAGACTCATTTGATGAGTTTTGCTCACAATAAGTTTCCCACCAATTTTTGACATGGGGGGCGGCCTTGAGGAGTGCAAAGACTATCTTTTCACTATCGGGAAAATTGTGGACAGACAAATACTCTTCGAGTAGATTAAACCATTTCTCTAGGGCATCGGCATCGATTTGGCCTTCAAATAAAGGGATATCAAAATTAACTTGTACCTTGAAGGGTGTTGTATCTCCGAAATGGTTGCTCGTTGAGGGTGCATTTGCCGCTGTTGGCATGCGTTGAAGGATCTGGCGAAATTATCCATCACCTCCTTCCTCTGTCGCGTGAGGGATTCCTAGAGAAACAACTTGATAGGATCTACTGCTCTGTCGTCTCTCTTTTCTTCTGCCATGGGAGGCCGTTTGGGGCGGTGAGAGTGGTCTTCCCCAATTTAAACTAGTTTGAGACCCAACTCTCTGTATCCCAACCTCATCGGGGACATGCACTGAGAAACAATCAAAGAGCAGACCGCTCTAATACCACTGATCCAGATTTATCTAGGAATGCAATAAGATAGCATATACAGAATCATATACAGAGATAGATTGCAAAGAACACAGTGATACAGTAAACACACATTCTATTAAATAACAGAAATAGAACAGACTGTAAAATACAATAGCTTGAATGGTGTTAGCTATCTCTAAGAAGACATGTGGCTGCTATGCTCATTTGTGGCAGGATGAACACAAAGAGAGGCCAAAAGGTCCTATTTATCATAATCATTAGGTAAAGAATCCCAAGCAACCAAAAACCTAACCCTAGAAGATGAACCGTCATAAATTTTGCGGCCCCAAGGTGGTTAGTTGAACAGTCAACTTCCCGAGGTCATAACTTTTGCATACGGTCTTCGTTTGTGGTGCTCGGTAGCCTGTTGGAAAGTGCTATTTGAGATTTACAACTCTCGACTAGGGTCAAATGCAACCCAGGAGCAACCCTTTGGCCCCCCATATCGCCAAAAAGCGTCATTTTGGGCCTCAAAACGGCTCCGGAAGTTCAGGACCCAAAAAACTGCTAAAAATAGTAATTTACCAAAATTGGCAGAAGACTGTTTTGAGACAGTTGGAAGAGGTGGACTGCCACTGATATCCACCTGGATCAATACTCCCTCCTTAGGAAGCAATGGTATTCATTGCGTCAAATCCCTTATCATATGTCAAACTGTGTGTTGAGTTGAGCTCCCGGTGCAGTGTTTGCTGAAGCGGAAAGGTTGTCTTTCTTTGAAATCTTCAGAGGGTTGTAATTGTTGTTGTTGGCTATGCTGGAGCTGTTCAACAGTTTTGGTTGTTGTGGTATCCTTGGTTTTCACTGGTGTGGATGGCCTCTTTTTGGTGGAGCACCTTGAATGCGTGGCCTTGCACTGCAGAGGTACTCGAATAGGAGATGCTGCATTGAATTTGTGTTCTTCTTATTTCTGCTGAGTAGAGGGATAATGTGCAGAGGCTGTGGATGTCTCTGCAATCTGATGTTCACCTATAGTGGAAATTGCGAGTAGGGAAAATTTTCTAGTGTGGGAGATTATATTCCTTCCCTGCGTGGTTGTGGTAGGTGCAACTATCTCTTATATCTGATAGAGTTGTCCTCCCAAAGTGACAATGACACTATGAGGTTGTGATTCACATGTAGCATGACGCTTCCACATGTATGGATGTCCTAAAAGAACATCACATACTTCAAGTGGGACGACATCACACAATACCTCACCTTTGAAGGGCTTGATGCCATATGGTAGGCGGCATTGGTGATAGACACGGATCCCTCTTCCTTGGCTTAGCCAACCAATGGTGTATGGTTGAGGGTGTGATGTCATTGGTAGCTCCAATCTCGTGATGACTTCTGCTGAGATGAGGTTCTTCTGGATACCGCTTTCCACAACGAAATGCAGGGGAATTCCCTTCACCCACATCTGTGAGTGGAAAAGGCACTCCTCTGCCTCTGACTCTTCGGGTTCCTCTAGTTGAATCTGTGTGGTGGCAACAACGGCACTGGGTTCTGCATCAATGATCTGCTTCCCTTTCTGCGTTGCTGTGAAATTAGGTTCTAAGTCAGAATCGGAACTGTGATCTGATTCTGAAGCTTTGATCTAAGCCACCAATGACTGTTTTGAGCGACATTCATCAGTGTTGTTCCTGCACCACTTCCCGGTGTCCTTCTTTGTATTTTTGTAACCCTTCTTCGCTTGTGTTTGGGACTGGTTGTCCTTTCCCTACCCTGTGTTCCACGTGTCAGAGTTTCCTTACCCTGCTTCTGCATAGGTCCGAAGTCACGCTTGTTCTTTTGCTGAAATTTCTGCTCAATTTTGACAGCATATCGATAGGAGGATCAGAGGGAAGAGATTTCTAGGAAATCCATCTCTGTTCATATGTATCGGTGTAGGCCACTACGATATTTCAGTACTAGGTGCCTCTCGGAGTCCTTGATACCTAGCTTAGTGTGCAAGGTATGAAATTTGTTGGTGTACTCTGACACCGTTTGGTCCCTCTCTTGGTGCAGAATGGTCCATTTTATGTACTGGTCATCATAGTTTCCAACAGGATAATATTGTTCCTTGACAGCATCTACAAAAGAGGCCCAAGTGGGATTGGAATATTCAAACAATCCAGACTCGTCTGATGAGTTTTGCTCACAATAAGTTTCCCACCAATTTTTGACATGGGGGGCGGCCTTGAGGAGTGCAAAGATGATCTTTTCCCTATCGAAAAAACTGTAGACTGAGAAATACCCTTCTAGTAGATTCAACAATTTCTCTAGGGAAACAACATCGATTTGGCCTACAAATAAAGGGATATCAAAATTAACTTGTACCTTGAAGGGTGTCGTATCTCCGAAATGGCTGCTCATTGAGGGCGGATTTACTACTGTTGCCATGCATCGAAGGATCTGGGCAAAATTATCCATCACCTCGTTCCTCTGTCAGGCGAGGGATTCCTTGAGCAACAACTTGATTGGATCTACTGCTCCCTTGTCTCTCTTTTCTTCCGCCATGGGAGGCCGTTTGGGGCAGTGAGAGTGGTATTCTAGATGATAAACTAGCTCGAGACCAAACTCACTGTATCCGGACCTCGTCGGGGACATGCACCCAGAAACAATCAAAGAGAAGACTGGTCTAATACCACTGATCCAGATTTTTTCGAGAACGCAATAAGATAGCATATACAAAGATACATTGCAAAGAACACAGTGATACAATAAACACACATTTTATTAAATAGCAGAAATAGAACAGACTATAGAATACAATAGTTGGAATGGTGGTAGCTATCTCTAAGAAGAGATGTGGCCGCTATGCTCATTTGTGCCAGGATGAATACAAAGAGAGGCTGAAAGGGCCTATTTATCATAAGCATGAGGTAAAGAATCCCAAGTATCCAAAAACCTAACCCTAGAAGATCAACCATCATAAAGTATGCGGCCCCAAGGTGGTTAGTTGAACAGTCAACTTCCCGGGGAGATAGCGTTTGTATACAGTCTTCGTTTGGGGTGCTTGGTAGCCTATTGGAAAGGACTATCTGAGATTTACAACTTTCCACTGGGGCCAGATGCATCCCAAAGGCAACCATATGGCCCCCCAGATAGCCAAAAAACGTCGTTTAGGGCCTCAAAACGGCTTTGGAAGTTCAGGACCCAAAAAACTGCCAATAATAGTAATTTACCAAAATCGCTAGAAGACTGTTTTGAGATAGTTGAAAGAGGTGGGTCACCACCGATATCAACCTCGATGAATCCTCCCTCCTTAGGAAGCAATGGTCTCCATTGCGTCAAATCCCTTATCATATGTCGAACTATGTGTTGAGTTGAGCTCCGGGTGCGGTGTTTGCTGAAGCGGAAAGGTTGTCTTTCTTTGAAATCTTCAAAGGGCTGTAATTGTTGTTGTTGGATGTGCTGAAGCTGTTCAACAGTTTTGGTTATTGTGGTATCATTGCTTTTCACTACTGTGGATGGACTCTCTTTGGAGGAGCACCTTGAATGCGTGTCCTTGCACTACAGAGGTACTCGAATCGGCGATGATGCACTGAATTTGTGTTCTTCTTGTTTCTGCTGAGTAGAGGGATAATGTGCAGAGGCTGTGGATGTCTCTGTGATCTGATGTTCACCTATACTGGAAATTGCGAGTAGGAAAAATTTCCCATTGTGCGAGATTATCTTCCTTCCCTGCTTGGTTGGGGTAGGTGCAACTATCTCTGGTATCCGATAGAGTTGTCCTCCCAAATTGATAATGACACTGCGAGGTCGTGATTCATATACAACATGATGCTTCCACATGCATGGCTGTCCTAAAAGAACATCACATACTTCAAGTGGGGCCACATCACACAATATCTCATCTTTGAAGGACTTGATTCCATATGGAAGGCGACATTGGTGACTGACGCGGATCCCTCGTCCTTGGCTTAGCAAACGAATGGTGTATGGTTGCGGGTGTGGTGTTATTGGTATCTCCAATATCTTGATGACTTCTACTGAGATCAAGTTCTTCTGGATGCCACTGTACACAACAAAATGTATTGGAATTCCCTTCACCAACATCTGTGAGTGGAAAAGTTGCTCCTCTGCCTCCGACTCTTCAGCTTCCTCTGGTTGAATCTGAGTTGTGCCAACAATGGCACTGGGTTCTGCATCAATGATCTGCTTCCCTTTCTGCACGACTGTGAAATTAGGTTCTAAGTCAGAATCGAAACTGGGATTGGATTCTTGAGCTTTGATCTCAGCCACCAATGACTGTTTTGAGTGACATTCATCAGTGTTGTGCCAGGGTCTTTTGTGGAACTCTCACCACTTCCCAGTGTTCTTCTTTGTATTTTAATTACCCTTCTTCGCTTGTGGTTCGGACTGGTTGTCCTTTCCCTGCCCTGTGTTCTACGAGCATAAGTTTCCCTTTCCCTGCTTCTACGCAGGTCCGAAGTCATGCTTGTTCTTTTGCTGAAATTTCTGCTCAATTTTGACAGCATATTGATAGGTGGATCCGAGTGAAGAGATTTCTAGAAAATCCATCTCTGTTCATATGTATTGGTGTAGGCCTCTACGATATTTCAGTACTAGGTTCTGCTCAGAGTCCTTGATACCTAGCTTAGTGGGCAAGGTATGAACTTTGTTGGTGTCCGCCGACACTGTTTTGTCCCTCTCTTAGTGCAGAACGATCCATTTTGTGTACTGGTCATCATAGTTTCCAACATGGTAATATTGTTCCTTGACGACATCTATAAAAGAGGCCCAAGTGGGATTGGAATATTCAAACAATCCAGACTCGTATGATGAGTTTTTTCTCACAATAAGTTTCCCACCAATTTTTCACATGGGGGGTGTCCTTGAGGAGTGCAAAGATGATCTTTTCCCCGTCAGAAAAATTGTGGACAGAGAAATATAGTTCTAGTAGATTCAACCATTTATCTATGGCATCGACATTGAATTGGCCTTCAAATAAAAGGATATCAAAATTAACTTTTACCTTGAAGGGAGTCGTATCTATGAATTGGCTGCTAGTTGAGGGTGCATTCTTCGCTGTTGGCATGAGTCAAAGGATCTGGGTGAAATTATCCATCAGCTTGTTCCTCTGACGCGCGAGGGCATCCTTGAGAAACAACTTGATCGAATCTACTGCTCCGTCGTCTCTATTTTCTTCCGCCATGGGAGGCCGTTTGGGGCGGCGAGGGTGGTCTTCCCCAAGTTAAACTAGTTCGAGGCCCAATTCTCTATATCCTAACCTCGTCGGGGACATGCACCAAGAAACAATCAAAGAGAAGACCGCTATGATACCATTGATCCAGATTTATGGAGGAATGCAGTAAGATAGCATATACAGAATCATATACAGAGATAGATTGCAGAGAACATAGTGATACAGTAAACACGCATTCTATTAAATAGTGGAAATAGAACAGACTATAAAATAGAATAGCTGGAATGGTGGTAGCTATCTCTGAGAAGAGATGTGGCCGCTATGCTAATTCATGCCAAGATGAATACAAAGAGAGGTTGAAAGGGCCTATTTATCACAAGCATGAGGTAAAGAATCCCAAGCATCCAAAAACCTAACCCTAGAAGATGAACCGTCGTAAAGTTTGCGGCCCCAAGGTGGTTAGTTGAATAGTCATCTTCCCGAGGTCATAACGTTTGGATACGATATTCGTTTGGGGTACTCAGGAGCCCGTTGGAAAGGGCTATCCAAGATTTACAACTTTCGATTGGGGCCAAATGCATGCCGAGGGCTACCATTTACACAACCAGATTGCCAAAAAACGTCATTTAGGGCCTCAAAACGGCTCCAAAAGTTCAGGACCCGAAAAATAGTAATTTACCAAAATAGCCAGAAGACTATTTCAGCCAGTTGGAAGAGGTGGGCCGCCACCGATATCTTCTTGGATGAATCCTCCCTCCTTTGGAAGCAATGATCTCCATTGTGTCAAATGCCTTATTATATGTCGAACTGTGTGTTGAGTTGAGCTCCTGGTGCGGTGTTTGCTGAAGTGGAAAGGTTGTATTTCTTTGAAATCTTCTGAGGGTTGTAATTGTTGTTGTTTGATGTGCTGGCGCTGTTCAACAATTTTGGTTGTTGTGGTATCCTTGGTTTGCACTGGTGTGGATGGCCTCTTTGTGTAGGAGCACCTTGAATGCGTGGCCTTGCACTGCAGAGGTACTCGAATAGGCGATTCTCCATTGAATTTTTGTTCTTCTTGTTTCTACTGAGTAGAGGGATAATGTGCAGAGGCTGTGGATGTCTCTGCGATCTGATGTTAACCTTTAGTGGAAATTGCAAGTAGGGAAAATTTCCCAGTGTGAGAGATATCTTCCTTCTCTGCTTGGTTGGGGTAGGTGCAACTATCTCTGGTATTAGATATAGTTGTCCTCCCATAGTGACAATGACATTGCGAGGTCATGATTCATATATACCATGACACTTCCACATGTATGGCTATCCTAAAAGAACATCACATACTTCAAGTGGGTCCACATCACACAATACGTTATCCTAGAAAGGCTTGATGCAATATGGTAGGCGGCATTGGTGAATAACGCAGATCCATCGTCCTTGGCTTAGCCAACCAATGGTGTATGGTTGCGGGTGTGGTGTCATTGGTAGCTCCAATCTCTTGATGACTTCTGATAAGATTAGATTCTTCTAGATGCCGCTATCCACAACGAAATGTAGGGGAATTCCCTTCACCCACATCTATGAGTGGAAAAATTGCTCCTCTGCCTCTGACTCTTCAAGTTCCTCTAGTTGAATCTGTGTGGTGGAAACAACAACACTGGGTTCTGCATCAATGATCTGCTTCCCTTTCTGCGCGACTGTGAAATTAGGTTCTAATTCAAAATCCGAACTGGGATCTGATTCTGAAGCTTTGATCTCAGCCACCAATGACTGTTTTGAGCGACATTCATTAGTGTTGTGCTAGGGACTTTTGTGGAACTCGCACCACTTCCCGTGTCCTTCTTTGTATTTTTGTTACCCTTCTTTGCTTGTGGTTGGGACTGGTTGTCCTTTCCCTGCCCTGTGTTCTGCGAGCCGGAGTTTCCCTTGCCTTGCTTCTGTGCAGGTCCGAAGTCAAGCTTGTTCTTTTGCTGAAATTTCTGCTCAATTTTGATAGCATACCGATAGGCACATCCAAATGAAGAGATTTCCAGGAAATCCATCTCTGTTCATATGTACCGGTGTAGGCCATTGCGATATTTCAGTACTAGGTGCCGCTCGGAGTTCTTCATACCTAGCTTAGTGCGCAAGGTATGAAATTTGTTGGTGTACTTCGACACTGTTTGGTCCCTCTCTTGGTGCAGAATGGTCCATTTTGTGTACTAGTCATCATAGTTTCCAACAGGGTAATATTGTTCCTTGACAACATCTATAAAAGAGGCCCAAGTGGGATTGCAATATTCAAACAATCCAGACTCGTCTGATGAGTTTTGCTCACAATCAGTTTCCCACCTATTTTTGACATGGGGGGTGGCCTTGAGGAGTGCAAAGATGATCTTTTCCCTGTTGGAAAAATTGTGGACAGAGAAATACTCTTCTAGTAGATTAAACCATTTCTCTAGGGCATCGACATCGATTTGGCCTTCAAATAAAGGGATATCAAAATTAACTTGTACCTTGAAGGCTGTCGTATCACCGAAATGGCTGCTCATTGAGGGTGCATTTGCCGCTGTTGGGATGCATAGAAGGATCTGGGCTAAATTATCCATCACCTCGTTCCTCTGTCGCACGAGGAATTCCTGGAGAAACAACTTGATAGGATCTACTACTCCGTCGTCTCTCTTTTCTTCCGCCATGGGAGGCCGTTTGGGGTGGCGATAGTGGTCTTCCCCAAGTTAAACTAGTTCAAGACCCAACTCTCTGTATCCTGACCTCGTCGGGGACATGCACTGAGAAACAATCAAAGAGCAGACTGCTATGATACCACTGATCCAGATTTATCCAGTAACACAATAAGATAGCATATACAGAATCATATACAAAGATAGATTGCAAAGAACACAGTGATACAGTAAACACACATTCTATTAAATAGCGGAAATAGAACAGACTGTAAAATACAATAGCTGGAATGGTGGTAGCTATCTTTGAGAAGAGATGTGACCACTATGCTCATTTGTGCCAGGGTGAATACAAAGAGAGGGGAAAAGGGCCTATTTATCATAAGCATAAGGTAAAGAGTCCCAATCTTCCAAAAACCTAACCCTAGAAGATGAACCATCACAAAGTTTGCGGCCCCAAGGTGGTTAGTTTAACAGTCAACGTCTAGGGTCATAACTTTTGCATATGGTCTTCGTTTGGGGTGCTCGGTAGCCTGTTGGAAAGGGCTATCCAATATTTACAACTTTTGATTGGGGCCAAATGCATCCCAAAGGCAACCATTTGGCCCCCCAGATCGCCAAAAAATGTCGTTTAGGGCCTCAAAACGGCTCCTGAAGTTCAGGGCCCGAAAAACTGCTAAAAATAGTAATTTACCAAACTTGCCAGAAGACTATTTTGAGAGACTTGGAAGAGGTGGGCCACCATAGATATCAAACTGGATAAATAATCCCTCCTTAGGAAGCAATGGTCTCCATTGTGTCAAATCCCTTATCATATGTCGAATTGTGTGTTGAGTTGAGCTCCCGGTGCGGTGTTTGCTAAAGCGGAAAGGTTGTCTTTCTTTGAAATCTTCAGAGGGTTGTAATTGTTGTTGTTGGATGTGGTGGAGCTGTTCAACAGTTTTGGTTTGTGGTAGCCTTGGTTTTCACTGGTGTGGATGGGCTCTTTTTGGAGGAGCACCTTGAATGCGTGGCCTTGCACTGCAGAGGTACTCGAATAGGCGATGTTGCACTGAATTTCTGTTCTTCTTGTTTCTGCTTAGTAGAGGGATAATGTGCAGAGGCTGTGGATGTCTATGCGATCTAATGTTCACCTATAGTAGAAATTGTGAGTAGGGAAAATTTCCTAGTGTGGCAAATTATCTTCCTTCCCTGCTTGGTTGGGGTAGGTGCAACTATCTTTGGTATCTGATAGAGTTATCCTCCAAAAGTGACAATGTCACTGCGAGGTCAAATTATCCATCACCTCGTTCCTCTATCGCATGAGGGATTCCTCAAGCAACAACTTGATAGGATCTACTGCTCCCTCTTCTCTCTTTTCTTCTGCCATGGGAGTCCATTTGGGGTGGCGAGAGTGGTCTTCCCCAAGTTAAACTAGTTCAAGACCCAACTCTCTGTATCCTGACCTCGTCGGGGACATGCACCATGAAACAATCAAAGAGCAGACCGCTCTAATACCACTGATCTATATTTATCCAGGAACACAATAAGATAGCATATACAGAATCATATACAATGATAGATTGCAAAGAACACAGTGATACAGTAAACACATTCTATTAAATAGCCGAAATAGAACAAACTGTAAAATACAATAGCTGGAATGGTGGTAGCTATCTCTGAGAAGAGATGTGGCTGCTATGCTCATTTGTGCCAGGATGAATACAAAGAGAGGCTGAAAGGGCCTATTTATCATAAGCATGAGGTAATGAATCCCAAGCATCCAAAAACCTAACCCTGAAGATCAACCGGCTTAAAGTTTTCGGCCCCAAGGTGGTTAGTTGAGCAGTCAACTTCCCAGCATCATAACTTTTGCATACGGTCTTCGTTTGGCGTGCTCGGTAGCCTTTTCGAAAGGGCTATCCGAGATTTACAAATTTCAAATGGGGCCAAATGCATCCCAAGGGAAACCATTTGACCCCCTAGATCACCAAAAAACGTCGTTTAGGGCCTCAAAATGGCTTTGAAAGTTCAGGACCCAAAAAACTGCTAATAATAATAACTTACCAAAATCGCCAGAAGACTGTTTTGAGACAGTTGGAAGAGGTGGGCCGCCATCAATATCCACCTAGACCAATCCTCCCTCCTTAGGAAGCAATGCTCTCCATTGCATCAAATCCCTTAGAATATGTCGAACTGTGTGTTGACTTGAGCTCCTGGTGCGGTGTTTGCTGAAGTGGAAAGGTTATCTTTCTTTGAAATCTTAAGAGGGTTGTAATTGTTGTTGTTGGATGTGCTAGAGCTGTTCAACAGTTTTGTTTGTTGAGGTATCCTTAGTCTGCACTGGTGTGGATGTCCTCTTTTTGGAGGAGCACCTTGAATGTGTAGCCTTGCATTGCGGAGGTACTCGAATAGGCGATGCTGCACTAAATTTGTGTTCTTCTTGTTTCTACTGAGTAGAGGGATAATGTGCAGAGGCTGTGGATGTCTCTGGGATCTAATGTTCACCTTTAGTGGCAATTGCAAGTAGCAAAAATTTCCCAAGGTGGGAAATTATCTTCCTTCCCTGCTTTGCTGGGGTAGGCTCAACTATCTCTAGTATCCGATAGAGTTGTCCTCCCAAAGTGACAATGACACTGCGAGATCGTGATTCATATGTAGCATGACGCTTCTACATGTATGGATGTCGTAAAACAACATCACACAATACCTCACCTTTGAAGGGCTTGATGACATATGGTAGGCGGCATTGGTCACTGACGTAGATCCCTTGTCCTTGGCTTAGTCAACCAATGGTGTATGGTTGCGGGTGTGGTGTCATTGGTAGCTCCAATATCTTGATGACTTCTACTGAGATCAGGTTCTTCTGGCTACCAATGTCCACAACAAAATGCAGGGGAATTCCCTTCATCCAAATCTATATGTGGAAAAGGAGCTCCTCTACCTCTGACTCTTCAGGTTCCTCTAGTTGAATCTGTGTGGTGGAAACAATAGCAGTGGGTTCTATATGAATGATCTGCTTCCCTTTTCGCGTGGCTGTGAAATTAGATTCTAAGTCAGAATCAGAACCGGGATCTAATTCTGAAGCTTTGATCTCAGCCACCAATGACTGTTTTGAGCGACATTCCTCAGTGTTGTGCCAGGGGCTTTTGTGGAACTCGCACCACTTCCTTGTGTCCTTCTTTGTATTTCGATTACCCTTATTCGCTTGTGGTTGGGACTGGTTGTCATTTCCCTGCCCTGTGTTCTGTGAGCCGGAGTTTCCCTTTCGCTGCTTCTGCGCAGGTTTGAAGTCACGCTTGTTCTTTTGCTGAAATTTTTGCTCAATTTTGACAGCATATTGATAGGCGGATCCGAGTGAAGAGATTTCCAGGAAATCCATCTCTGTTCGTATGTACTGGTGTAGGCCACTATGATATTTCAGTACTAGGTGCCGCTCAGAGTCCTTGATACCTAGCTTAGTGCGCAAGGTATGAAATTTGTTGGTGTACTCTGACACCGTTTGGTCCCTCTCTTGGTGCAGAACGGTCCATTTTGTGTACTGGTCATCATAGTTTCAAACAGGGTAATATTGTTCCTTGACGGAATCTATAAAAGAGGCCCAATTGGGATTGGAATAGTCAAACAATCCAGACTTGTCTAATGAGTTTTGCTCATAATAATTTTCCCACCAATTTTTGACATGGGGGGCGTCCTTGAGGAGTGCAAAGATGATCTTTTCCCTATAGGAAAAATTGTGGACAGAGAAATACAATTTTAGTAGATTCAACCATTTATCTAGGGCATCAGAATCGATTTGGCGTTCAATTAAAGGGATATCAAAATTAACTCGTACCTTGAAGGGAGTCGTATCTCAAAAATATCTGCTCGTTGAGGGTGCATTTGTTGTTGTTGGCATGTGTCAAAGGATCTGGATGAAACTATCCATAATCTCATTCCTCTATCGCACGAGGGCTTCCTTGAGCAACAAATTGATAGGATCTACTGCTCCATCGTCTCTCTTTTCTTCTGCCATGGGAGGCCTTTGGGGGCAGCAAGAGTGGTCTTCCCCAAGTGAAACTAGTTCGAGACCCAACTCTCTGTATCCTGACCTCCTCGGGAACATGCATTGAGAAACAATCAAAGAGTAGACCCCTCTGATACCACTGATCCGGATTTATGTAGCAATGCAATAAGATAGCCTATACAGAATCATATACGGAGATAGATTGCAAAGAACACAGTGATACAGTAAACACACATTCTATTAAATAGCGGAAATAGAACAGACTATAGAATACAATAGCTGGAATGGTGGTAGCTATCTCTGAGAAGAGATGTGGCCACTATGGTCATTCGTGCCATGATGAATACAAAGAGAGGCCGAAAGGCCCTATTTATCATAAGCATGAGGTAAAGAATCCCAAGCATCCAAAAACCTAACCCTAGAAGATGAACTGTCATAAAGTTTGCGGCCCCAAGGTGGTTAGTTGAATAGTCAACTTCCCGGGGTCATAGCTTTTGCATACGCTCTTCGTTTGGGGTGATCGGTAGCTCATTGGAAAGGGATATCCGAGATTTAAAACTTTGTTCTAGGGAGAAATGCATGCCGAGGGAAAGCACTTGGCCCACTGGATCATCAAAAAATGTCGTTTAGTGCCTCAAAACGGCTCTGGATGTTCAGGACCCGAAAAACTACTAAAAATAGTAATTTACAAAAATTGCCAAAAGACTGTTTTGAGACAGTTGGAAGAGGTGGGCTACCACCGATATCCACCTGGATCAATCCTCCCTTCTTAGGAAGAAATGGTCTCCATTTCCTCAAATCCCTTATCATATGTCAAACTAGGTGTTAAGTTGAGCTCCTGGTGTCGTGTTTGTTGAAGCAGAAAGGTTGTCTTTCTTTGAAATCTTCAGAGGGTTCTAATTGTCGTTGTTGGATGTGCTGGAGTTGTTCAACAGTTTTGGTTGTTGTGGTATCCTTGGTCTTCACTGGTGTGGATGGCCTCTTTTTGGAGGAGCACCTTGAATGCATGGCCTTACACTGCATATGTACTCGAATAGGCGATGCTGCACTGAATTTGCGTTCTTGTTTCTGCTGAGTAGAGGGATAATGTGTAGAGGCTGTGGATGTCTCTGCAATATGATGTTCACCTTTAGTGGAAATTTTGAGTAGGGAAAATTTCCTTGTGTGGGAGATTATCTTCCTTGCCTACTTGGTTGGGGTAGGTGCAACTATCTTTGGTATCTGATAGAGTTGTCCTCCCAAAGTGACAATGACACTGCGAGGTCATGATTCATATACAGCATGACGCTTGCCCATGTATGGCTATCCTAAAAGAACATCACACACTTCAAGTGGGGCCACATCACACAATACCACATCTTTGAAGGGCTTGATGCCATATGGTAGGTGTTAAATTTTCAGAATTTACTTCAATCTGATCTAGGATCTTAATTGAGAGAACAACATGTACAGCAAATCTACAGCATATCAATCATGGACACAATAATGCAAGCACACAAGAGACACAGAGTTTACTTGGGGGAAACCATAAAGGTGAAAAAACCCCAATAACTTCCTTAGAGATAGATAGAGCAATGATACAACCAGAACACAAGAGATAGTCTTCTCCTAGTAGTAGAGCCTCCTCCTCCACAAGTGCGCCAATCTCCAAAGTGTGAGTGAGAGAATAGAATGTGTAAAATGAGAGAGACACACTCTCTATTTATACACTAACTTGACTTGACCTTTACTCAACTAGGTCGACCTCAACTTAACCACTTAACATAATGCTGACTGGGCCGACCCCCACTAGGGTGGTCTAATAACCCTTTGACCCACATGGCCGACCCCAATAGGGTGGTTTAATAACCCTTTGACCCACATGACTTATACAGGGCCGACCCCAACAAGGTAGTCTAGTAACCCATCAAGTATAAGTTGCGATACTTACAATATAAATGACGACACTTCCGTATAGAGGAATAATAAAATCTCTATAGGAATACAATATACATATATGTGAAATAAATTCCGAAGTTACATATATATCAACACTCCCTCTTAACTCGGAAGGTATTTCTCGTCACAGGTCTTCTAGCACAAGTCATCTTCTCTGGATCATCGTCACTGCTGCTGCTATCTCAATCAATCTCTGAATCTACTCGTCATCAGAAGTTCTACAGACCCAATCCTTTTTCATACTGGATGTAGGCCCACCACCTACAGGTCTTCATCATCACTGGCCATACTGTGGAAATCTCAGGACTTATTACGTGCATCACAAAACCTTAAAAGAGTCTCTTGACTAGCAAGAACCCTAAAGAGCATCTGAGGCCTTTTTCATCCTGTCCAGATCTCTAAGACTTATTACATGTGACCCCACCACAAAAACTCAAAAGAGAATCCCAGGACTGATTACGAGCACAAGGCTCAACCTATCGGATCTCCCAGGGCACAAATTACATGTGGTCACCACAAAACCTCAAAAGAGCATCCCAGGACTGATTACGAGCACAAGGCTCAACCTATCGGATCTCCCAGGGCACAAATTACATGTGGTCATGGAAAATCCTTGAAATAGCATCCCAGGACTGATTACGAGCACACGGCTCAACCTATCGGATCTCCTAGGGCACAAATTACATGCCATAGGAAAAAACCTCGAAAGAGCATCTGCCAGATATCCCATGGCACAAATTACATGCCGTAGGAAAAACCTCGAAAGACTATCTGTAGATCTCCCAGGGCACAAATTATATGTCCTCCCAAGCAAAACCTCGAAAGAGCATTTGCCAGATATCCCAGGGTACAAATTACATGCCATAGGCAAAACCTCGAAAGACTATCTGCAAATCTCCCAGGGCACAAATTACATGCTTATCTGCACAACCTGTTCCACGGAGTATCAACTTGATACTCACCATACATCATCCTGATGTACACATGATCATCTTGATCATCATCAATGCAACATCCTGCTGCATGTCATCTGGAGCAACATCCTGAAGCTTGTCATCCATGATCATTTTGATCATACAATGCATGTACTTGATGCATACCAAGTATCTACCTGATACATATCATCATACATGATCCACCTGATCATACAGTGTATCCACCTGATACAAATACAAATACATGATACATATCACCATACATGATCCACCTGATCATACAATGCATCTACCTGATGCATACCAAGTATCTACCTGATACATATCATCATACATGATCCACCTAATCATACAGTGTATCCACCCGATACAAATACAAATACATGATACATATCACCATACATGATCCACCTGATCATACAATGTATCCACCTGATACATATACAGATACATGGTCCAAGCATCGAACATGATGCATATACAAAATACATACAAATGATCCAATCAATCATATCCAACATCCAACATGATGCGTACATACATATACATATAAATGATCCAACTAATCATATCCAACATCCAACATCATGCATACATATATAAATGATCCAACTGATCATATCCAGCATCCAACATGATGCGTATACAGAGCAGTATCTAGAGCATCGCCCTGATGCTCATCATCTAGCGCTTACATCCATAGCCATGTGAAGGATCCTCCTTCCAACATGATTGGAATGGCTTCTGCAAATGTGTCCATCACTTCTTCCTCGAAGTGTCATCAATCTGAAGAACACCAAGCCTCTTCCTGAAGTACTCGAACTTCACCCTGGCTAGTGGCTTCGTCAGCACATCTGCAATCTGCTCGTCCGTCGCAATGTATCCAACATCCAACATCATGCATACATATATAAATGATCCAACTGATCATATCCAACATCCAACATGATGCATATACAGAGCAGTATCTGGAGCATCGTCCTGATGCTCATCATCTAGCGCTTACATCCACAGCCATGTGAAGGATCCTCCTTCCAACATGATTGGAATGGCTTCTGCAAATGTGTCCATCACTTCTTCCTCGAAGTGTCATTAATCTGAAGAACACCAAGCCTCTTCCTGAAGTACTCAAACTTCACCCTAGCTAGTGGATTCGTCAGCACATCTGCAATCTGCTCATCCGTCGCAATGTATAGGAGCTTCACAGCTCCTCTCTGCACCATATCCCTGATATAGTGATATTTGATCTCTATGTGTTTCGACCTGTCATGAAACATTGGGTTTTCGAACAGCTTCACACAACTCTGGTTATCACAAAACATACCAGTAGCATCCAACATGAGATCAAATAACTCAGACAGTAGCTTCCGTAGCCATACTGCCTCACAACTAGCTGAACAAGCTGCAACATACTCTGCCTCAGCTGTACTCAGTGCTACACAAGAATGCTTCCTGTTGAACGAAGAGATCACACCTGATCACATACTGAAGCAACACCCAGATGTGCTCTTCCTATCTGCAGCACTGCCTGCCCAATCTGAATCAACATAACCCTGCAGGTTAAACTTTTATTTCGCTTCATACTTGAGCCCATAATCCACTGTACCTTTCAGGTACCTTAGAATATGCTTTACAGCAACCAGGTGAACACTCCTTGGATCTGTCAGGAACTGGCTCAATGTATTCACCACAAAGCAAATATCTGGTCTCATGTTCGTTAGGTACATCAAGGACCTAATCATCTGACGATACATAGTGACATCAACCGGTTTAGATGAAGCATCACACAGAAGCTTCAGGTTCGATGCCATAGCCTCGCAGTCCATCATCCCGAACCTCTTCAGGATCTCTACTGCATACTTCCCTTGTCCAAGGAAGATTCCATCTGCAGTCTACCACACCTCCATACCTAGAAAGTGGTGCATCATACCCAATTTTTGCACATATATGACTCCTTGTCATGTGTCTCAGAACCAAGTGGCTGCTCCACATACACTTCTTCTTCAACTACACCATTCAAGAAAGTTGTCTTGAAATCCATCTGGTGTATCTTCTATTTCATCACTTTTATATTTCTCTATGCTGCCATCTATAGCATGCTTGATCTTGATAGATCCATATGGAAGTCATAACAAACTTCCCTTCAGGTCTTGGGACTACATCCGAAACATCATTCTTCATGATCGACAGATCATGGCATTCTTCCCATATCCTGGGAACTTCAATATCTTCAATAGATAATTTTGTTGTTGAACAAATGTTGTAGTTCTTCTTTTGTAGGTGATGGCATACGATCTTTCCTACACAACAAGTTAAATTGCATGATTAGAAAACATCTCATAGTTTTCAGAACAAATTCTTACACATAAAGAAATATGTCATACAGTCATGCAATTATCTTATCCAATGCTTTGATACAACATTTATCCATATCTCGTAACTTTCTAGATGCCTTCCAATCTCTACCAGAACATTGTTAAGAGTGTGCACAACTCCCAACACGTTAGCAAAGAGGTTTCATTCTAGATAAGTAGCAATGGAATGTTGTACAGTGCCATAGGCCACTTACCCATGCATATTAGTAGTATACTATTCATTAATGCAACTATTCTAATATGCATAATACACAACCTATTTCTAGGAACATCAGTATATACATTATTGAACAGTATTATTTAAACAATAAAATATACAAGTAATGACAATTCAAATACTTATCTTTGTTTGTTTGTTGGGTTGACTCCCTCTCAATCTTTGCTTCTTTTCTGCAACTTCATTCTTATGTGGATTGTGAGAAGTGGTCAACTCCCTCTGAATATATGCATCCTTGCAGAAACTACTGAAGTGTGCTCCTTTGCTTTCTTGCAGGAACAACTGGAGTGTGCTCCCTCTTGATCTTTGCTTCCTGGATTACCTGTCCTTTAACTTACATCCATCCCGAATCACTATGCATGCTTATTAGTATCATCATTGTGTTATCCTTGAGGTCTCATACATAATCACACATTTATTATTATAATCTTAATACTATCAAAAAACAATAATCTTAAACATGTATATTCATGATCATTCACAGATAATAAACATTAGTATTCAAGGTTTCAGGGAAGTCTTCTTTTACTCATACACATTCTTATTTGATCATAGGACTCTTTTGGTTAGTTGAATCATCAATCAAGATAAGAGATATAATATGCATAAAACCCGTGATTATTCAAACCTATACCTTCATGATTCTTCTGGTTAGTCATATCATCAATTATGGTAAGAAACATAATATGCATACAACCATGATTATTCAAACCTATGACTTCATGAATAATCATTATCAACAACACAACAATATAAGATCCTAACACAAGGTAGGATTCTAGCTTGATATAGGAAAAACATACCTGGATTAGCATGCTAGCTATTTATGTCTAACATACCCGCATAATGTCTTCTGGTTCTCTTTAGTGACTTGTGCTAGTAACCTGCATATCTCATAAGTTAACCATTGTAGAACCAAGTTATACATACCTCGAAAGTAGATCTTCTATGTGATCCATGACAATGGATGAATCTTTGTCTTCATGTAACCATGAGCATATGTTCTTGAAGTAGAACATGATTTGACTTTCTTGGTGTACCTTTTGTGTTAGCAAATAACATAAACCTTATACGACATCACAATGCATTAGTACAATCATAAGTGTCAAAACCTTAATCAATGAATATCTTCTATTAAGGTGATACGACAAGTCTAGTAATTAATCAACATTGTACTGTAATGATATGAAAACATATGATAAACTTAACCATGAAACATACCTGTAAGCCATACCTGTCAAGATTGCTTGTAATCTTCTTATGGAAGGCCTTAGCCTCATCTCCCTCTAAGACAGGAACTTCTTCACTTATGCAGGTGACCAATCCATCTTCTTCTAGGATTAACCCAATCCACTTGATTTGCAAGAAAGTGACCTAGAGCTGGATTAGGGTTTGTCAAAGAAACCACAAAAATTCAAACTTTGAATTTCAAACTTCCGAAAGGATAGAAATATGCGCCTTGATGAGCTGATCAAGTTGGTATATTTTAAATTTGAAAACAGCAAAGTTTCACCCCTCGAAATTGCCTTTTAGATTTCCGGATTCACTGGGAGGACCCTAAATTAGGGTTTGAGTTTCCCGGAGCTTCACCCAACCAAAAAATTTGATTCAAAAATCTAAGCTTTGATTTTTCTGAGGAGCTTCCAGCCGTGGTCACAGATTTCCAAAATTCTAATTTTTGCGGAAGCCCTAATTTTCCATCTTTCCGATCAAAGTCCCGAACTGGGGTTTGATCAAGCCCAGCCTTCTGCCCAACCAAAAAATCTGATCTTGGTCTCTAAATTTTCATTTTGATGAGTAGCATCCAGCTGTGGTCTCCGATTACAAAAATTCCAACTTTCTTCGAAGCCCTAAATTCTGGAAGCTATGAATGAAGGTACTCAAAAACAATTCTGTTTTGACAGAAATATGTACCTGATTGTTTCTGGTGTAACTCCAAACTTTTTGATCCACAGGGTCTAAAATTGTTTTTTGAGATAACCAGACCTGTTATCTTTCCATCTCGATAGGTCTTACCTCAATTGGATTCTCTGAGAGAGAGTTATGCCAAGTGTCACAACATGACCTATTTATGGGATAATACAAGAGAGAGAACTTGTACGGAGTGCCACGTGTTACTGTTTCAACTTCAGCCTCTGAAAATGTTTCCTGAGATAGCCCGACCTGTTATCTTTCCATCCTGATAGGTCTAACCTCAATTGGATTCTCTGAGAGAGAGTTATGCCAAGTGTCGCAACATGACCTGTTTATGGGATAATACAGGAGAGCGAACTTGTACGGCGTGCCACGTGTCACTGGTTCAACTTCGACCTCTGAAAACGTTTCTTGAGATAGTACAGTCTGTGTAATACCTATCACATTTTATGAAATTTCAGTTGGAGCTTCCTAGCCCAAGTTATGACCTTTTTCCCAAGGTCACCTAATTTTGACTCAGATCTAGAAGAGGCAGAAACCCTATATTGTACAGATCATAAATCACAAAGTACAACGAATTAGAGGTTTTCCTTTGGACACATGGTACATGGGGATCTGATCTTCGACTTGTAAAATTTTTAGATCCACAAACTTCACTAAAACGGATTTATAGCGAAAGTGCTACGATGACTGGTTTTTTCTATATCAAGCCCTAGCATCGTAAGTGCAACAAGTGTCATACATGCCATATCATGCCTTCTTTCAGGCTAGCTCTGATACCATGTTAAACTTTAAGAATTTACTTCAATATCATCTAGGATCTTAACTGAGAGAACAACATGTACAACAAATCTACAGCATATCAATCATGGACACAATAATGCAAGCACACAAGAGACACAGTGTTTACTTGGGGAAAACCATAAAGGTGAAAAAAACCCCAATAACTTACTCAGAGATAGATAGAGCAATGATACAACCAGAATACAAGAGATAGTCTTCTCCTAGCAGCAGAGCCTCCTCTTCCACAAGTGCGCCACTCTCCAAAGTGTGAGTGAGAGAATAGAATGTGTAAAATAAGAGAGACACACTCTCTATTTATACACTAACTTCACATGACCTTTACTCAACTAGGTCGGCCTCAACTTAACCACTTAACATAATGCTGACTGGGCCGACCCCCACTAGGGTGGTCTAATAACCCTTTGACCCACATGACATATACAGGGCCGACCCCAACAAGGTGGTCTAATAACCCATCAAGTATAAGTTACGACACTTACAATATAAATGACGACACTTCCGTATAGAGGAATAATAACATCTCTATAGGAATACAACCACTTCTGTATAGAGGAATAATAACATCTCTATAGGAATACAATATACATATATGTGAAATACATTTCGAAGTTACATATACATCAAAAGTAGGCAACATTGGTGACTGACGTGGATCCCTCATCCTTGTCTTAGCCAACCAATGGTGTATAGTTGTGGGTGTGATTTCATTGGTAGCTCCAATCTCTTGATGACTTCTGTTGAGATAAGGTTCTTCTGGCTACCGCTGTCCACAATGAAATGTAGGGGAATGCCCTTCACCCACATCTGTGAGCGGAAAAGGTGCTCATCTACCTCCAACTCTTTAGCTTCCTCTAGTTGAATATGTGTGGTGGCAACAACGACACTGGGTTCTACATCAATGATCTGCTTCCCTTTCTGTGTGGCTGTGAAATTAGGTTCTAAGTCAGAATCAGAACTGGGATCTGATTCTAAAGCTTTGATCTCAGCCACCAATGACTATTTTGATCGACATTCATCAGTGTTGTACCAGAGGATTTTGTGGAACTCGCACCACTTCCCGATGTCCTTCTTTGTATTTTCGTTACGCTTCTTCACTTGTGGTTGGAACTAGTTGTCCTTTCCCTGCCCTGTGTTATGTGAGCAGGAGTTTCCCTTACCATGCTTCTGCTTAGGTCCAACGTCACGCTTTTTCTTTTGCTAAAATTTTGACTCAATTTTGATACCATATCAATAGGAGGATCCGAGTGAAGAGATTTCCAGGAAATCCATCTTTGTTCGTATGTACCGATGTAGGCCACTGCGATATTTCAGTACTAGGTGCCGCTCAAAGTCCTTGATAGCTAGCTTAGTGCGCAAGGTATGAAATTTGTTGGTGTACTCCGACACCGTTTGGTCCCTTTCTTGGTACAGAATGGTCCATTTTTTATACTGGTCATCATAGTTTCCAACAGGGTAATATTGTTCCTTGATGGCATCTATAAAAGAGGCCCAAGTGGGATTGCAATATTCTAACAATCCAGACTCATTTGATGAGTTTTGCTCACAATAAATTTCCCACCAATTTTTGACATGGGTGGCAGCCTTGAGGAGTGCAAAGATGATCTTTTCCTTGTTGGAAAAATTGTGGACCGAGAAATACCCTTCTAGTATATTCAACCATTTATCTAGGGCATCGGCATTGATTTGGCCTTCAAAGAAAGGGATTTCAAAATTAACTTATACCTTGAAGGGAGTCGTATCTCCAAAATGGCTGTTGGTTGAGGGTGGATTTGCTGTTGTTGGCATGTGTCGAAGGATCTGAAAGAAATTATCCATCATCTCGTTCCTCTGTCGCACGAAGGATTCCTCGAGCAACAACTTGATAGGATCTACTGCTCTGTCGTCTCTCTTTTCTTCCTCCATGTGAGGCCGTTTGGGGTGGCGAGAGTCGTCTTCCCAAAGTGAAACTAGTTCGAGACCCAACTCTTTGTATCCTGACCTCATCGGGGACATGCATCAAGAAACAATCAAAGAGCAGACCGCTCTGATACCACTGATCCGGATTTATGCAGGAATGCAATAAGATAGCATATACAGAATCATATATAGAGATAGATTGCAGAGAAGACAGTGATACAGTAAACACACATTCTATTAAATAGCAGAAATATAACAGACTGTAAAATACAATAGTTGGAATGGTGGTAGCTATCTCTGAGAAGAGATGTGGACGCTATGCAAATTTGTGCAAGGATGAATACAAAGAGAGGTCGAAAGGGCCTATTTATCATAAGCATGAGGTAAAGAATCCCAAGCATCCAAAAACCTAACCCTAGAAGATGAACCGTCATAAAGTTTACGGCCCCAAGGTGGTTAGTTGAACAGTCAACTTCCCGTGGTCAACTTTTGCATACGGTCTTCGTTTGGGGTGCTCGGTAGCCCATTGGAAAGGGCTATCCAAGATTTACAACTTTCAACTTGGGCCAAATGCATGCTGGGGGCAACCATTTGGCCCCCCAAATCACAAAAAAATGTCGTTTAGGGCCTCAAAACGGCTCTAGATGTTCAGGACCCAAAAAACTACTAAAAATAGTAATTTACCAAAATCGCCAGAAGACTGTTTTGAGGCAGTTGGAATAGGTGGGCCGCCACTGATATCATTCTTTTGGGTTCTCCAATATGAGTCATTTGATACAGTGAAAGTAAATTTGCTGCAAGAGAAGGAACATAAAGCACATAAAAAAAGTAACCATGGTCAAGATTGATTCTTCCACTCCCTTGGGAGGAGACTTCTAATTCATTGCCCAATCTGATGGAATGGCCAACTGAGCTTTCAAAATTGGAGAAGAGATCTTTGAACGAAGACATGTGTCTTGATGCTCCTGAATCTATGGTGAAAGAAGAATATGTTGATGCACTTGCCATGAAGGCATGACATCTTTCTTTTTCTTCGAATCCAGAAGGTTCAGTGTCAAGATCTTTCTTCCTTGTACATGTAGGTACAGGAAGATTGTTCTTCTTAAGTAACCGAGCCATCAAATCTATAGTCTTCTTCATGCAAGTACTCTCAGGATGATAACCTCTAAGACAATATGTGCACTTGGATCTTTTCTTTTGATAATTCTTGGTCTTCCTTGAGTTCGAAGCCCCATATGACTAGTATGAACTATCTGTAGGCCATATATCATTCGATCTCTTGTTAGAAATAAATTGATTTCCTTTACCATTCTCTCTCTCTGCAAATGTAAGAGCTGAATCCAATTTGGGTTTGATTATTACCATTGAAATCAATTTGTCTTCCTCTTGAGTAAGAGATTGTGTGAAATCATCAAATGAGGGAAACTTCCATTTTGGAATGGACAACCTAGCTGACTGGAAAGTAGAGACAAAAACTGAGAAGTTTTCCCCCAACTTTGAGAGAATGGAAAGTATAAGCTACTTGTCTTATTTCACTATCTCATATCTTTTCAACTGGTATATCAAGCTTTTGAACTTGGTGAGAAAGGAATTAATAGATTCGAAACTGTTAGGACTCAAACATATGAGCTCATTCTCCAATTTGTGTGCTTCCATATAATATTTTGGCCAGAAAAGAGATTTGAGCTTGTACCACACCTCTTTAGAAGATGTAAGATCGATGACATGAAAGTGTAGATCATCAGAAATTGAGAGAAGGAGGAGACCAATTGCTTCATCAAGCCATTCGAAGTACTTGAGCTTTTCAACTACACTGGTTGGTTCTACCATCGTTCCGTGAGTATTCAGGTGAAGCTCTTTGATCTCATGAAGAGAGTCATTTTGGATTTCCACTCAACATAGTTGGAAGATGTAAGCTTTAGATCCATCTAAACAGAGAAAGTCGAATAGTTGAAGAAGATTCCGAATGGGTGAATAAACCTGGAAACAAGAAAACTTGTACTGATGGAAAATGCTACACGTCGACTGAACACTACCTTAAGGACACTTGGTACATAGACTAAGTCCTTCACACCTGGATAGACCTCACTGGATTTCTCTAATGAATTCAAGTAATAGCACCAGGATTTGATGTGGAAACTCAGAGGCTTTTGGTGCACAAGTGAAAGATAGCTGCTCAAAGACATGCTGCAACTGCTGCAATTCGAATAGCTGCTTCCTGCTCTAATACCATGTAAGAATCTGCAAGATATCTAGCACCTGTAGCAACTCACAATCAACTATCAATAATGTTGCAAAGAAGAAGAGAAGGAGACACTCAATGATCATTCATAAACACAGTAGAATAGAACAATATCTTAGAATCATACAATGAATAAGAATGTAAGTGAATGAATATAATAGCCATGAAGATGGCATCATATAGGATTCGAATAGGCCAAGTAGGGCATTCAAATTCCTAACTCAGAGTGTGGCTTGGATGATAGTGGAGTCATCATCTAGTCAATGTATCAGTCATCATTGGTAATAGTCAGTCAAGTGTGGTTAACTGAGTCAAACTGAGTGTGGTGGGCACTAATTGAATGAAGGAGGCTCAGTGGAGGGCGCATGAGAAGCTAACTGGAGTCAGAATGGGTAGACTAGTCTCACTAGAAGGCCATCGGAGTGAAACAGTCAGTGGGGAATTCCATGTAGCCTTAAATCAAGGAAGAACTGAGTGATAACTGACTGGTAGGTGAGAAAGGCGCCTAACTGGTTTTGGTAGGTGAGAAAGGCGCACTTGCCATGAAAAAGACTAGAGAAGGGTGCCTTTGGTAGGTGGGAGGCCCCCTAGGGGTTGTAGACAGGCTATGGAGAGCTAGAGACAAGCTCTAGGAGTTGGGAGGTCCACCATGATGATGACTAGATGCATGCAGAATACATGCATGCATGCCGAACTTAAAAATGATGGGGAGAATATTCCAACACTAGTGTCGTCACTTGGCAGAATTTTACCACTGTGACGGTGCACCCATACATATCTTAGTTTTTCATCATTTAATTCAATAGATCTAGGATCTTAACTGAACGAATAAAATGTACAACATATCAAGCATAAGAGACAAGAGACAAGAGACACAAAACATTTCATTGGGTAAAAACCAAGAAGGTGAAAAACCCCGCAACTTCCTCAGAGATAGAATAAACATCAATACAAAGATCACCATCATCAAACCCAAGAGATAGATATCTTCAACAACATGCTCTTCCTCCACTTGTGCGCACTCCTCCTCTCTCTCACTAATGTGAAGTGAGTGAATGAGAGAGACACACTCTCTATTTATACACTAACCTTCACTTGACCTTTACTCAACTAGGTCGGCCTCAACTTAACCACTTAACATAAAGCTGACTGGGCCAACCCCTACTAGGGTGGTCTAATAACCCTTTGACCCACATGAATCATACAAGATCGACCCCATCAAGGTGGTCTAATAACCCATCAAGTATAAGTTACGACACTTACAATATAACTTGCGACACATGCAAGCATAACTGACGACACTTCCAATTGGAGGAATAATACATCTCCGTTGGGGATACAATAAAGAACAAATACAATATATAATTGAATATCTTCCAAAGTTACAAATACATCAACAACATAAGCATCAAAGTATAGGTTCACTTCACAGTTAAGGGTCAAACAACATAGTGACTCTGTGCATTATTAAAATGTAATAACGTAACACTATATGTTAACATAACATATATAAACTATATGATATAATATATAATTCTACATATTATATACATACCATATATTCCAAGGTTGACTTCATGTCGAACCATATGAAATTACAACCACCATATAACATTAACAAAGGGTTGCAAAGTAATATGTATGAAGTATTAAGATAATACAATATATGTATATATGGATGTGGAAAACAATAACTATAATGTAACTTTGGGTTATGCGCTTCAAAGTTGACCAAGGGTAGAACCTAGGTCGATTACCAAACCATAATGCATATAAACCATTACCCGATGACCACTCCAACCTTTGGAAATGGCGTAAATGATTTCTCATGTCATGATGTGTTAATTTAATGGTTTGTGAACTGCGAAGGTTTGTATGATACACATAACATAGTTGACATGGTGCCGTTGTTGACACAAGATTTTTCCACACAGACTTCCACTTATGAACCAACGTTTTAAACCCCGTCGGGTGTGCCCTCCTGGAAGGTAATATACACTCTTGGTGACGTGGAGGACGCCTACTTAGCAAAGGAAAGGCATGCACATGGCCAGCTAGACCAAGCTGGATTACATGCAGGGTTACCAACCTGACCTTCATGCAATTAATGTTCCACTGGTTACAACTTAATGCCACCGCATTTCACACTATCGATGGTGATCCAGGTTGATCACTTGGGTGCTGCGTTGGTCATCGGCACCGTTGACATGTTTTTGGAGGTTGGCGCCAACACCTTGACGTACCAAGTAAAGGAAATAAAAGAACCACTGGGTTCAATGGTCACCACTGTCTTGCTCGGTTAAACAGAGCTCACAAAGCTCTATTCTTGTTGATTGTATACTCATTTGGCACTACAACGAAGGCTCCTAGAGCACCTCTGCTCCAAGCAGAGGGATCATGCCCATTAATCAAGTTGAAAGCACATTCTTCAGCAATGGCGAAGTGTAACAGGAAGCTCATTGGCACACAACCACACCATGTAGGTAAACACAACAATTCTTAAACTTTGTTATCATTTTCGTTAGTTGGTTGTGGGTTGTAATCTTAACGTTGTCGAATGACCTTTGCCGTGCTTCCCCTATCCAGGTTAAACGCAACCACGACTTGGAAGTTGCATCTAGCTTAGACCCTAAGGTGAGCGGTTACAATGGTCATCATTTTTACCACAAAATTGTTACGTTTCACTTCTTACTGCTCCAACTAACTTCAGATGCTTTGTTTGTTGTGACAGGAAATAGGGTTCGACGAGGGTGTCCTGGGCGCTTCCACAACTAGCACCACAACCTCAGCGAAGGAGAATAGTCTCCACCACATCTAGGTAACCTATCCTCGCTCTTTCTCTCGTGTTAACTTCCCGGGTATGGAGTTGGGTTATGATAAGCAAGGAAAATTTTAGGGGCGAAATTTAGCCCATGGGCTATTTTTCAATGTTTTTTCCAAAAAAAGATTCGCCAATTTGCGTTTTTTGAAGCCCTGTTTCGCCCAATTTTGATGGGGTAAACTTTTTTCACTCTAAAAATCTCCAAATTGTTATATAAAGTATATAAAATCCTTAGAAATTGAAATATTTTTAGAAAAATATCACCAAATATTTTCTAGTTGACATTTTAAGAAGTGGTACAATTCGCCAAGATTTATACACTTTTAAATAAGTACGATTCCTTAAAATCATCCTTGATGATAAGACTTGGTTCCGGTTACTGGTTTTCAATATGAAAAGTGATGGCTCTCAGCCATGCTCTCAGAAGCATAAGAGAGTATGAAATTAGTGTGAAGGCTTGCTCAACCTATAGGTAGTTACACACTTTTAAAATGTATTTATTTTGGACAGTATTCTGTGAGCAAAACATTTGATTGCTTAAGTTTGGGTCGACCATGTTTTAGGGTTGCCGGTCCTCGACTTGGTTTCGCATTATCGAAACGCCCATGCTGGGACACTAATCTATAAAAGATACATGAAGCTCTACAAATATAGTTTGCTTTGTAAATAATGAATGTGTTAATAAAGAGTGTATCAACCCTTCATGGTTGCATACACAGTGTCGATTTATAAAGCACTTGCTTCCTGTCATTCCTTCTTTTGGTGTAAATCAATGAGCAGGGTTTTGATTATATGCATTTGTCTTTTCCAATTTCCAAATGGTTGAATGAAATGCTTTGCTGTGTAAATAATTCGATAGGCATTAGCTAACTCATAGATTGCATGTATCAAATTTATAGCTGTTAGGTTAGGCATTTATTCTTTTATAAAAATCATAAAATTGTTGTTTGCATTCAATGCACAGTGTTTAGCTCTGCTAAACACTCGTGGTCAAGCCATGGCCCTGAACCTTCGGCTCCCAATCCTAGCTCATGACACAGTCCACTTGATCCTTTGGAAATGAAGCCATAGGCTATCGCGTGTTCAATGGTTTATATAGAAACCTAGCACAATTATCATGCTCGATGAGCATTGGGTTATGCATACATAACACTCGTCGGCAAAAGTTAGGGTCGCCCACATAACAAAACTCAACATTAAAAAAAAACAGTGCCACTGTGTGCACACAGTGGTGACCATGCCACTATTCATGAGTTGCAGGACTTAGGATAAATACCCTTGTCGTGAAAATGTAGATGCATACAGGGTTTAAGTTCTGCAATGTGCTTTCACACTAAACCATGAGCAAGGGTTGCGATAGGGTTTAACTCTTAACAGATTCGACTCGGTCATAGGTCGAGTTCCTATGCTAAGGGAATAGTATGCACTTGTCCATCACTTAAATCCTTCAGGCATACACGATGCATCCTATACATTACGTTTTATTCGTTTATACCATCCAATGGAACCATATCGAATTCCATGAACCATACTATGCATATATGGCATTAAAAAAAAAGGGTCGAGCTCCATGCTAGAAATGACTATAGTTATAAAAAGAGTTTAGATATCATATTAGTTCCATACAGAAAACTAAATTAGCATTTAATACTCAGGTTATTAAAGGGCCATACAGAATGGTCATGAATTTGTGAGATTTAATTATTATTTGCAGAAGACAATCTCCATATTGAAATTGTAAATGTTGTTTACATAAATACATATGTTCATCAAGAAGTTATATAATTTGTCCATTAAATGAAAACTACTTATTGTAGGTTTACGATCATTTAATCACTGCATTGCTTTTATCTATTAAATAATAGAATAAAAACTTAAATAATGTAAAGGCTAGACATGTAGAACCCCTAGTTTACATGTCTGCCTATTTCAGCCATTAAAATAGGAACATATACTCTGCTGAAAATAAGATCTGATGAGTACAAGAAACTTGTTCTATAAAACATAGCCAGCAAAGCCTTAGCGTTAAATATAAGCAATGATCATTCATACTGCCTATCATAGGCTTATATATCATCATTTATTTTACATGTATAACTGCTTACTGTATAAAGAATGTGTAAAGCAAACCTAGACTATGAAACTGAAATGTCTCCAATAGATCATAGAGATGCATAATAAAACATAGACCTAAATGTCTATCAATGATCTATAAACCAAGTTCAGTATAATCACACAGTCATATTCATATCTGATAACAAATCCATCGAACAGTAGATCAGAGTTATACAACAATAACCCTAGCAACCGTTCCATAAAATATAACAGATAAATGTAGCAAATAGACTTATCTGAAATCTGAAGACCAGTGGACCTAGCACAAACCTCCCAGCCTTTGACCAGTAAGATCACCTTGCTTTCAGGTCACCCCCGAGCTGAGTTCACAGTCCCCTCTGGTTCAGGAGTTAGATTTTATTTACCCTTAACTTATTCCCCAAGTTATTTAGTAAATTTATGTGGCTATAGCTAGGGTTTTCACCCTAGCTTGTGCAAATGAGCACCTACTAAGGAGAAGGGACTCCTTAGTAGCAGTTCAATAAAACAATAAAATATGACAATAAAGCAAAGTAAACTTAAACTAGCATGTGCATCAACAAGAAATAAAAAGACAGTAATATGGTAAGAATTTTCTTTTCTATTAGCTTTACCTCAAGTGTTGAGGTCGGTGATGCTCTTGTAGTAGTCCAGGAGGGCTGCTTCCAAGCTCCAATGGGTTCCTTCTCCTTCTCCAGAGTGTTTTGGATATGGGCCAAAGGGGCACTCAAATGGGAAAGACTAGCTAAAATGGTAAGCTAGGGTTTCAAGAGTGATTTTGGCAGAGTGAGGATAGGGATGATTGTGGATATTGAAATGGGGAGCCTCCATCACCTATTTATAGGTTTTTAGTGGTGGAGTGTTGACCCATGGTTTTTGGCACCATATGGTTTAGGTCAATTGTATAGGGTTTTTGCTTCTTTTTTCCCTCTTTTTCCTCTTTTTTATATTTTTTATTCCCTTTTTAGGGGTTTTTTGCTATTTTGGAGGAAATTTAAATTATTTTGGGGAAAAAAGGGGGTTTTTTTGGCCTTTTGGAGGCTTTTTAATGGTTTTTTAAGGTTTTGGAGGCAAATATGGTAGGAAATATAGACAAATGAGTCATGTAACAAGGGATATGAGGTAGTGAGCATTTTTTGGGTGTTAACCGATTGCCCCCTAATGTGTGAGGGTAGGAGAACATCCTATGGCCGATAGACATCATAGGTCTTTTATGGTTTTCCTGGGATGTGGAGAGGAGAAGAAACGAACTAGAGCCCAGAACAACGGTCTTGAACAAACTGCAAAAACTAAAAATACATGACCTCAATAATGAATGAGGAATAATCTCAACATATGGACGAGGCGAGCATTCCCATGCTTGTATCAAGATCTATAACAATAACAATGAGGTCCAAAAAATGGGGACCGGAAAGATACATGAATGAGAAAGAATCTCAATATATGGACGAGGCAGGCATACCCATGCTCGTATCAAGATATATATAAAAAATAACAATGAGGCCCAAAAATGGGGACCTGAAAGATACATGGAGAAACACTGTGTACATCATAAGGGTCCAGAGGGGACACAAATCTAAGATATAATGTTGGGTTGACCATGTCTGAGCTGAAGAACTGATACACTGGAATATCAATAGTGGTGCTGAGTATGGTACCAAAGGAACTGATGAACTGTAGTATCATAATAACAGGGAGTCATACATCCTCAATGGTACATTGAACGGGAACTGAACTAGGTACTCAAGGAAGCATATAAGTGGATGGCTTCCGAATACAATCGCTAATGCAACCCGAACATCCACAGGAACATATGACTGGGTGTTCCGAAGTGACTCACCAATGTGCTAGAGTCGGGGGAAATCCGGGGTCTTCGACCAATAACTGAAGGGATATATACCCTGCGCGATTCTGAACGATGCGATCAAGGTGCTAAAGTCGAGCATGTGAGAAACAACCACTCGGAGAGGCACTAATGACTCCTCTCAAAATGGTCTGTAGGAACTCACCACAGATGGTGATGAGTCCAAGGTGTAGGGACCTCTGGGTCTATCCTTTGGAATAGATGGGTTGGCGTCGACAGAGGGAGACCTGCAACTACCAAGGCAATGAACTTTCCTTGATAGGAGCACGAGGTGGAGAACTGAAGTGTGAGAGTACTGATGGTAAAAATGACATACTGTGGTGGGGGGGATAACTGGACAAATAGAGTGGGTGGATGCAAAATTCCTTTGTTTAGAGTATGATGGCGGGGGTGATCGGGCAGCATATGAAACTGACTGGTGGGAAGGGGATCATAGATTTAATGGATCAGAAAGGGTGACTGGGATGAGTGATACTCAAGTTGGTGTAAGATGGCATGAGACTCTAAGGGTGGTATATCGTAGAATACTCTGAACAAAGGCAACCTTATTGGGGGTCCTACCGAGATGATCGATCATGGTGCCGAGAAGCACTAGGGGGACTTGGTTATGGTTTGTAAGGAGCTGGAAGAAGTGTGCTCAAAATGGTACTGTCGTGTGGATTTATATGTGCCCAGGACAGTTCATGCTCGTGATTGCTTTCAATTTTAAGGAGTCTAAAAGTGATAAGAAGACTCTGAAACAATGGAATGGTATCGTCGTGTGGATTTGTATGAGCCTAGGACGGTGCATGCTCGTGGTTGCTTTCAATTTTAGAGAGTCTGAAAGCAAGAAGAAGACTCCAGGGGGGTTCTTTTTCGTGTGTTAGTCTCTAAGGCCCGAAAAAGCATAAAAGGATGCAATGAAGAACTCTTCTAGCCGGTGTGACTAGAGTATTCCTTTTTCGTAATTAGTCTACTAGGTCCAGAAAAGGGTTAAACTTATACCAGATAGATGCCCTTTCAGGTACTTTAACGAGCATGAAAGGAAGCAAGATTGCCCAACGATCTTTTCATTCTTATAGGAGTCAAAAAAGAGCTGGACAGAAACTCCCTAAGTGCCTTTTTCGTAAAGGACTTGTCCGGCCCGAAAAAGGGATAAAATTATACTGAACAAAAGGAATGGCCAAGCAAGGAGAGAGTGTTTAATCAAGGGACATCGATGAGAACCACGAACAAGGGTGGGGGGGAAAACTGGTGGGCCTCCTTTCGGGATGATGAATGGTGGCAAAATAATGAAATAATTGCAGTATGAATGGAGTGAATGGCTCATGTAAAAATGTGTAACAATTCGATGGCGGCCGATGTGGCGTGCAAACCAAGGAAGCAAGGTGTCAGGACACAATGTTGAAACTGTTTCTGGTGAGAGCGAGAAATGATCTCAAGCATCATCACGAGCTCGAAAAACTGAATCCGACGATATAAAAAGTGTCAAAAATGGATAACGGCCGAGGTGGCACGCAAACTGAGATGACTAGGGGCTGGTAAAAAATGCTCGAAAAGTATGGGGTTGAGAGCGAGAAATGATCTCAAGCATCATCACGGGCACAGAAATATGAATTCGGTGGTGGAAATGGTGTGAAAAACGGAGGTCATAAGGATTCCATAATGGTCAAAGGAAATAACTAGGTTAAAAAATGGTTGCAAATAAAAGTGAGCCCACCAAGCCAAGGATGCAGTGGTGGGGACAAATGATTACCCGCAGGGGAAGAATACAAGGTGTATCAAATCAAATAAAATCTACAAGTGATATGTGACCTCAAAAATGGTTGAGATCACGCATGTGAAAAAGTGAGCAGGGTTAATGACCTGCCCCCATGCTATGTGCACAGGGTTTGTGATTGTGGATCACATATGTGTTGGTTTGAACAATGGGTTCATTGACGTGCTGAGATAGATGTGATAGGATAGGGTCAAAATGATTGATCATGCCCCCTATCCGAGGTTCAAGGTATTCTATTATTCCCTCGAACTCAGAGGTGTCAATGCGGTGGAGATGCTGTCTTAGAGAGCGATCAACAGGGCATTGACCAACTACTAGAGGGGTGGTGTACCATGAGGCTATGAGCCGTGGTGGAATACAAAAGTGATGATATGATGATGGGGGAATCCCCTTGCAGGGTGGATGCCCCCAGTATCACCGACGAGAATGACGATGATGATGAGTAGGCAAGGTTGTGGGCCTACCCCCATGCTGTGGACATGTGGTTTCCTCTTTGATAGTGGGGTCAAGATCATGCATTTTGGTGTAGGACCAGGCAAAGACATCACGGAACTCTTGGAAAAGTTTTTTGTACTCTCCGTTCTCGTACTTAGTGCAGGAGGCTCCTAACGTAATGAGTTCAGGAGCACCAGCTGGGGCATAGATATCAATGTGGATTGTGGGTGAGATATTGGCCATGTTACCTTCCTCGAAGGCATCGGGAGCGAGAATGGGCTCTTTAAACCAGTCGACTTTGGTGGGGAGGAAATATTTGCACTCAACCAAAAATTTGGTGGCTGTGGTGGGGGAGGACTCTTCTGGGAGGAAATAGGAACGATGATGCATATCTTCCTAGGGGTAATCAGGTGCAGTAAGAGCCTCGAGAATCTCCTCATCATTGTGGAAACTTTGGGTTGTCAAATCGGTTGACGAGGGAGTGCTAGTAGAAGAGATCATATAAATGGTATTAATCTCTCCAGTTGGTGGGGATGTTGGGGGGTCGATCTCTTCAATGGTGGGGGGAGCCGTCTCGAGGTCCAAGTTATTCATCTCATAGAAAGAGGCTCTGTAATCTGGGAGATCAAGGCAGTGAAGTGAGTAATGGCCATAAATACCGCATATTGCACAAGGGTGATTGGTATGTAGTGATTTATCGCGAGGCTTAGGTGTAGGTTCGAGTTGGATGACCAGGATGTTGGGGTCGTCGTCAAGCATTTGCATGTGCTCTTGTAATGTGGGTAATTGTGGACATTGATGGGTAGCATGTCCCAACTAATCACACAACGAGCATTTGGAAGGAGCATGAAACGTGGGGGGGGATTTAACTGTTTTGGGCGGGGGTAAAGCAGTGTATGGTTGTGGACCTCTGCCCCTAGTGTGCTTGATAAGAAAGGATGAATTGGTGGATGAGGAAGGAGTAGTGACACCGAGAAGTGGTTGACTAGTAGTGGTGATGGGTTGCACCGGTTGTAGGATGACATTTGGTGTCGGAGGGGAAACAGGAGGCGTGATGTACCATACAGGTAATCCTAAAGTTAACCCCGGGAGACTAAGAGTAGCTATAACCGGGGCGCTTACTACTCTCGAAGGGGGGAATAGGAAGGGGATTGTATGGATGGGTGTAACACCAACATGACTAGGTACCAATGGTGGTTGGGGTAATAAGGGTGGTTGATGGTTGGGTGTTGGTGTATTGTGGGAAAGGGTAAATAAGTCAGATATTTCGGTCGCTGGTGATGGGGGTGGAATGGATTGGAATGTTGAGGTCATCGACGTATCTGAGTAAACTCTAGGTCCCACTGAGGAAACCAATGAGGTAGATGCACCACAAACGCGTTGTTCAACCATGGGGAGAACATTTTTAGGTGCAGCGGGGGCATTGGGATAGTAATAGGTGAGTTGATCAACCTTGACCATGCGTCCATCATGGGGGAACATCATGGTATGAAAAATGGATGAGGCAACTGCGTGCATGGCGTACATGTAACTGCGGCCAAGTAAGATGTTATAATCAAGTTGGGTGTTGATGACCTCTATGTCAATGAGCACTATTTTACCAGCCAACTGGACGAGGAAATTAGCTAAGAGACCTTGGGGTTGAGCCGAACGACCGTCGTAGGCTCGCAACACAGTGGTGGGCTACTGGAGAGTAGGGGATCCCAACTTCTACCAAAAAAATGTGGACATAACACATGTAGAGGCACCTTCATCGATGATACACTGATGGATGACAAGATTCTGAACGGATACAGAAACTTGGAATGCTAATGTGGAAGGCGGGCGTGGTTCGGATTGGTCCAAATCGAAGGCCATCATTCGTGAATCAGTTGGGTCAATAGCACCAATGGCAGAGAGCAAAGTCTTACACTATGAAGGACAGTTTTTTAAGATCTCTAACGTAGACATGGCTATGGGGGACTGAGCTAAGTTATCTACAATGTTGTAATTAGATGCAGCGTAAGCATTGGGGTTATTGTTGATGCGACGAAGTGGGAAGCGAGGGACTTTGGAGGTGCCATCTAGTGGAGCTAGAGGTATTCGTAATGACTGATCGGTGGGAAGAGTGTTGGTGTTTTTGTCGGCGAGAGGGGCTTTAGGGGTGGAGCCATATTGGTTCTGATGGGTTTGAAGATTGACATCAGTGGATGACATCATTAACAAGTGATGGGTTCCTGAGTCTATCATGGGTTGATTAAGAGAAGCATAAGTGATTTGTTGTTGTGGTGGCACGTGTCCTTGAGGGGGAGCTAACGGTTGAGTATTCACTATGCCTTGGGTTGGTAAAGGGTTTTGTAACACCAAGGGTTGAGTCTGAGGTGGTGGGGGGTTAGGCGATGCCTGAGGAGCCATGTGCTCTTAGCGGTGGGCATCATCAGTCAAGAGTTGGAGAGCTCGCTCCAAATGTGGGTAGGCGTGTGTGTAATGGCCATAGATCCCGCAAATAGAATAAGGATGGTTCGTTTGCAGATTAGGGTTTTTGGCTTGCTTGGGCGGCCTATCGGGGTTTTGGTTGGCAGCTGCCGCGTTATTATTGTTCGGGGGATTAGGGGGTTGGCCACCTTGGTCTGGAGGGGGGTTGCTCCAGTGGTTACGTCCTTTGCTGTGATTGTTTTGGCCTTGTTGGCATTGTTTATTTTGGTTGGGATGCAGATTTTGTTGCGCATACACTTTCCCTTGGGTGGCAGGTGGGTTCTGGGGTTGTGTACGTGCGAGAGCAGGTTACAGTGGATAATAAGTGGGTGGAGGTGGTGCAGGTGTTGAACCTTGTGGGGGTTGTTGATACGTCTGTATTACGGGTTATGGGTTTTCCGCAGGTGCTTCCTGTGGAGGATAATAAGTAGGGGGGGCTTGAGAGGATATAGGAGCTTGCGCGACTTGTGGGTGGTAATATGGCTGAGGTGCGACAGAGGTGACGTAAGCGGGGGATGCATGGACGAAGCACTGAGGTGGACATGATGGTCTGTGGGAATGGTGGTTGTGGGCTATGGAAGCATATGAATTGGTTTCTCTAGAGTGGGATGTAGCCCACGAAAGGTCGGGGCCATGGCTAGTGCATGATATGGAAAAGGGTTGGTTATGTGAGGCAATATGGCCAATGATGCCATCGACAGCATGGGATGCTCCCTCCGTGTCATTGCGGGAGGAATTGCCGTGGGGGGCATCGAGTATAATGGTATACAAATAACCAAACTGGGCATAAATAAGGTCAAATTGCTGGGCTTTGAGGATGGCCCCTTCCTCGAACTGAGGTCGCTCGGATGCCACATCCTTGGCGATGACAAGAAGGAGAGATTTTAGAAACCAATCTAAGAAGATACGGTCATCTAACGTGATTTTGCACAGGCTTCGGCGTCGATGCCACTCATGAATGTGGTCAGTGATGTGGGTGGTCGTATTCTGTCTGCAAGACAGTAGGATCTCAACTCCCACATCATAGCGGATGAGTAACTGGAAGAACTGTAGGAAGGTCAAGGCAAGGGAAGTGAAGGTGGCATGGGTCCCATGGGGCTACACGATGTACCACTTGGCTGTAGAGCCAATGAGGGTGCATTGTAACAGACAGAGTCGTCCACTATGGAGTTGGAGGAAGACCATAGATGGAAGGACATAATGTGGTTCTAGGTGTCTTCACCTACCTTGACCTCAAACTTAGGGATGTCTGAGGGGAGCTTGGTGGGCATGTGAGGCCATGCAGGGTCGTGTTTGATGGGATCGCTGGTCAGTCTGGCCATATCAGGAAGGTTGAGACTAGCTATTAATGGAAAAATAGTAGAAGGATGTGACATGCTGGTGGGGGCGGCTATGGTGGGACCGCTTCCCCCAAGTGAGAGGGCTAGATTAAGGTTGGGGGTGTTTCCCCTAGGCATAGGAATGAAGGTGGTATGAGAAGGTCCTGCGCCACTAAGCGTATTGTGAGTCACTAGGGGGGCTGTGTTGGGTATGGTAGCCACTGGAATTGGCACAGTGACCGCAATGGTGGGTGTGGGCCCCATCGAGGGCATACCTAAAGCGGGTGTGGTATCTAGGGTGGTGGTGGACACTCCACTAGTGGTTCCTACAAAGAAGGGGTTGCAAGTCATGCCAGCCATGGGGCTGGTTGGTGTAGTATAAGTGGGGTTTTCTTACTCTACCTCAGAATCAGATGTAAAATAAGGGACATCCGGATCAGGGGATGGAGCTCTATAGCACCAATGAATGGAGTTGAGTGATGAAGCTCTAGGTCTATGACAAGTGGTGTCAAGTGAAGTGTGTTGCGGGGGCTCACCCCGGAGGCACCGAGAATGTCTCGGGGACTCAATGGTGACATATGGTGTCAAGTATCTGGGGGTTGTGTCAAGTGAAAACCAGCTCAAAAACCCTAATGCAGCCGAGTGTGCAAAAAATACGGCACTCAGGCCAACAACCATCTCAAAACACTCATTATAACAGCTGTGCTACAATAAGTGGAGCATCAACAACAATGGTCAAAATACCAACAAGCAGCAGGTTTCCTAAAAAATAAAAATAGTGGACTCGCTAGACCAAAGGGAGTTAAGGGAGCATGCAAACACCTAGCTAAATAGTATTCTGACTCAACCAGACATATCCTCTGCAAGGTGATGAAATCCAAGTCAGACAATATGGATAGTAGAGCCAAGTGGCTAAAGATATCCCCCTACCGGGAGGGACACCGGGTAAGACAATCCTAGAAGAAAGGAAACTAAGATACCCCATTCATGACACATCCAGAAAAGGTGAATCTGCAGCTCCGGTCCTATCACCATGTGGTCCTAAAGAGAACACCACACGCAGACCAACGAGTACATAGCCTTCGGTTACTAAATGGATTGCAGTATTCCACTCAGGCCTCCGAAACCATTCTGGCTACTTCAACCCTCCTAAGGGAGAATCCCTCTGATAAACTGGTTGTGACCGTGCCAAAAAATACTAGGGGATTTTGGTTCCCTAATGGACAACAACTATGTCTCAAGTGTAAGCGACTGAGGGGTGTTATTTGGATGCCTATCCCCCCTGTCCTACCTAACTACAATATTCTTACGTGTTCCCCAAGTGGGGTTAGAATGTTGGTTGTGTTAAGTAGTATTTTAAGGCTCACTTGAATTAGGTGACAGAGTGTGTGCGTGTGAGATAATGAACCCAATCAAAAGTGCCATGGGGTGGGCAACTTTCTAACTAATAATAACAATGCAGAAATTAAACTTGTAATGGAAAATTTTCTTTTTTCAATTGAAATGATTTAAACTTAAAAAACTATGTAAGTGGAACAGAAAGTAAACTGCAGAAAAGGCTATAGGTAAGTATGGCTGTGCAGGTGCAAAAATATTGCAGCAAAGTTTTGGGCTGAAAACAAGGTAAAAAAGTGTAGAAAACAGATCGCAGGTCTCTGGCAAAACTGCGTGGCTAGATCACAGGAAAGATGCTGACAGCCATGGGTGGATCGCGGGAAACAGGCTGAAAGGTGCTAGGGGACCACAGGAAACAGGCTGAAAGCCGCGGGGAGATTGCAGGAAACAGGCTGAAAGCCACAGGGAGATCACAGGAAACAGGCTGAAAGCCACGGGGAGATCGCAAGAAACAGACTGAAAGCTACGGGGAGATCACAGGAAATAGGCTGAAAGACGCGGGGAAATCACATAAAATAGACTGAAAGCCATGGGGAGATCACTGGAAACAAGTTGAAAGCTGCGGTCGGATCGCAGGAAACAGACTGAAAGCCATGGGGAGATCACAGGAAACAGTTTGAAAGCCGCAATCGGATCGCAGCTGTGGGGAGAAAATCCGCGATTTACGACAGCAAACCCAACTGTCGAAAGGGATAGCCAAAAGGGGAAAATAGAAAAATATTGCAGAAAACTAAAAACTTCTAAAAATTATAACCAGAAACTCAAAGGAACCCCAGTGGAGTCGCCAAAACTGTATCTAGGGTTTTCACCCTAGCTTGTGCAAATGAGCGCCTACTAAGGAGAAGGGACTCCTTAGTAGCAGTTCAATGAAACAGTAAAATATGACAGTAAAGCAAAGTAAACTTAAACTAGCATTTGCATCAACAAGAAATAAAAAGACAGTAATATGGTATGAATTTTCTTTTGTATTAACTTTACCTCAAGTGTTGAGGTTGGTGAAGCTCTTGCAGTAGTCCAGGAGGGCTGCTTCCAAGCTCCAATGGGTTTCTTCTCCTTCTCCAAAGTATTTTGGATATGGGCCAAAGGGGCACTCAAATGGGAAAGACTAGCTAAAATGGTAAGCTAGGGTTTCAAGAGTGATTTTGGCAGAGTGAGGATAGGGATGATTGTGGATATTGAAATGGGGAGCCTCCATCACCTATTTATAGGTTTTTAGTGGTGGAGTGTTGACCCATGGTTTTTGGCACCATATGGTTTAGGTCAATTGTATAGGGTTTTTGTGCTCCAAAATTGTCCCTCTTTACTTGTCTTTAGTTACTCTGGTTTTTGTTCTTCCCAACTCCTAATTCTCTTGGGTGTCTATCCTCATGAGAGAGTTCAAAATTCTCATTCTTAGTTCATAATTTTCATAATCTCCATGATTTGAATGAGTTTCACTATTTATATTCTTACGTGTGAAAAACTCTCATTTAGTTAATTCTTTTAATTCATTATTCTCTCAAATATTTTCTTTAGGTTTTTCCATATTCTCCAATAATAATTTCTCATTATTATTTAATTGGCTTTTTCCCTCCAACCCATAGGGGACTGTGACTCCCATCTCATTAATGTGCTGGTCCACATGGTCATTAGAAATCAATTACTCAAATTTCTAATGTCATTTAAGTAAACTGAAATAATACTTAGCAAAATATCAAAGGGGTTAACATCCAACATTTGGGGTATTACACTAGCCTACTCTTTGGGGATTTTGTGCCCACATTGTTGGATCTTGGCCACCCATTGAGCATTTGGAGAGGATGAAGGAACTCAAGAGACTCGGTGCAATACTCTTGTACTGCTGCAAGGCCCCCCATCACCTCATATTTGGAGGTAACCATTTTTGTAAACCCTAGTTTGCAATAAAATACAAAAATATTTCATGGGTTCTAATCTATCAATTACTTTTTACTACTATAATTAGTTATTTTTATTTTTCTGTTGTGACAACACTAGCTAGTGTATATAATGTAGCTAGTGTTGTCACATTAGTAATAACAAAGGTATATAATATTCTAACATTTCATCAAACACTTCATATGCAAAGTCACAAATCTACTCAAAACAATTCCATTGAAGGAACTAGAAATTTGAAATTGATCTAGAATTTTGGTAAACATTTCCAAAACACTATCAATAATTTTTCCCTTCACATTCTCACACACATTTCAAGTGCATTTACGATACATAAGCATAAAAATAACACTCGGTCATTTTTACAAACACTTCATGTGTCAAGTCTCAAAACTATGCAAAACAATCCAATCGAGGAACTAGTTTTCGAATAAAATGTAGAAGCGTCAAAGAGAAGTGTATTAAACCATTCTCGGGATACTGTACCATAAAAATACACATTCTATAATGAAAAGAGGTAGAAATATCATTTCTATAGTAGAGGTTCCAAAGAATCATTTCCTCAAACAATTTGTGCACAAAATCCCAAAAACTTGTTTCCAATTCCTTCACAAAATTTACTTCCAGAAATAGATTGAATTCCATGAGAAATTTCTTCCACAAATATCTCATACATTTCATGAAAAATTTCATGTGTATCTATAAATAAATAATATGATATCCCAATAAATTAAATTAAATTTAGATAAAGCACTTATCTTTTCCAAATACACAACCAGAATCGACAGTGCCATGTTCCACCCAGCCGTAGACACAATTCAAGCCAAAAATCAGTTTGAAATGGTCACCCCTCAGCTAGAACCATGATGAAATAAGAAATATGTCACGTCTCCTCTACGCAATTTTTTTTTAACTAAAGTCTCGAATAAGTTAATAATGCGGAAAAATACCAGCTCTAGGTTTCGCTACAGCAGGCGTGACCCTACAACAGCTTGTTAGCAAGTATGGGAAACTCACATGTTAACCACTACACATGCATTGACTTCCATCTACTTGTAACCATATCAAATAATGAACAATACTTCCATTAATAAATATATGGAATGCTAGCAATATGTTATAACACTAATTCAATTTCTTTGCATCATTAATGTGATCACCATTTTAACTTAACATGGTTATATTTTCCCAACATATAACCTATGTGTTCGTATTAAACTAGCCCTAGCATCAATTTGTAACATACTAGGATAAGGTACAATATAAATGGAATTATTAATATACCAATGATTATACCAATATAATCAACTGAACCATAACGAAGAATATCATACTAAATGCATCATTAATATTATCCTAACATAATGACTATGCAAAATATTAATTCCATCAATAAAAAATAGAGCACCTATAAAACTATGGTTATGAGTCCCACATAACATTACTCCACCATATTAATCCATTAATAGGATGGCTTGACTTTATAATTAAAATATATATATATATATATATATATATATATATATACATATATATATGTCCTATCTGTAATTGTTTTGAACCATGGCTTAAAAGCCAACATAATACAATCAAAACTGAACTATATTAACAATATTGAAATTTAAAACTTAACTATATTAATAACAAATGAAATCAAAACTTAACTCTTAAAACTAAATTTTATATATATATATATATACACACACATATTACATATATATATATATATATTGCATCCATACTATGGACTAAGGCTTGACATGCCCAACGTAGTGATATGTTTAAACTTGCACCATAAGTTCTTATCCTGGCCATAACAAGGGTTATTAAATGCCATATGATGACATTATTGTCAACATAATCCACGAGATAACCAAGTTAAAGAATGAATTTCAAATGTAAATGACGTGGAAAGTGAAACCTTCCTACTACCAAGCCAACATGGATAGCACACGAAAGAGCACTAATGGATAGTGCGTTGGCACTGATTGTCCCAATGGGTGGCCTGGCTGGTGATGTGGCGAAGCCACGCAAGCTGATCCAAACTACTTCAATGTTTTGACCCCTGGATGACTTGCCATTTGACAAGTTGGAGAAAGTACTTTGGAAAAGTGGAAAGCTCGACCACTGCACCATAACTTGGATCTGCATGGACAATGGAAGGTGGCCATTAAATGAGACTCCCTCGTTCGAACATGCTCGGAACGACATGATACCAACTCCATTAAATTGTATTGCGTACTCTGCGCAGATGCCATTAAACTCGTGTTGATCTCGTCCATCGATCTCACTCGACCAGGTTCGTTGGAAAATGTGATCCTTGTTTCACCATCGATCCACACTCCATGATCTTCACTCCCATCGATCCATGGTAGGTTCATTAACTATCTGGCAATTGGGCCCAGTGGTAGCTATGACCTTCCCTGTCCGGTGCCTGCAATAATGTAAAAGGTTGAGAAACGAATGTGGTCGTTATTGTTATGCTGAGGTTTTGTGCAGAGGACTACTACCCTTCACATCAAGCTTGCACACTAAGAAATCAAAAGGGATGGTTGCATCTCCATGCCAATGCCCCAAATACTACAACGACGCTGTCGGTATCACCAATGCTATGCTTCGGTAAGTAAAAATCTCAGTTCTCAGTTGTTTACTGCTGTTAGGAATCCATGTCTTTACTTTGTTAGTATATTGTTGTTGGATGCATATGCTTTGTAAGTTGTCCCGTAGTATTTGTTGATCCATAGTTTTTGTTATTGTTGTTGGCGCATATGCTTTGTAAGTCGCCCATAGTTTTGTTGATCCATAGTTTGTATTAGCCCATGGTTTTGACTCATAGTATTGGCGCCTAGACTTAGCCCATGGTTTGTATTAGCCCATGGTTTGTATTGACACATATTGACCCATGTTATTAGCGCCTAGACTTAGTATATAATGTTGATGTATATGTAACTTCGGAATGTATTTCACATGTATATGTATATTGTATTCCTATAGAGATGGTATTATTCCTCTATAAGGAAGTGTCGTCATTTATATTGTAAGTGTCGTAACTTATACTTGATGGGTTATTAGACCACCTTATTTGGGGTCGGCCCTGTATAAGTCATGTGGGTCAAAGGGTTATTAGACCACCCTATTGGGGGTCGGCCATGTGGGTCAAAGGGTTATTAGACCACCCTATTGGGGGTCGGCCCACTCAGCATTATGTTATGTGGTTAAGTTCGAGCCTACATGAGTTAGGTAAAAAGGCAAGTCAAGTCAAGTATAAATAGAGTGCGGGAGGCACTCTATTTGCTCACTCACTTCTCACACATGCTCTCAAGGAGGAGAGGCGCACTTATGGAGGAGGAGGATCTGCTACTAGGTTATGTCTATCTCTTGGTTGGTTGTATCATTGCTCTATCTATCTCTGAGGAAGTTATTGGGGTTTTTCACCTTTATGGTTTTCCCCAAGTAAATCTTTGTGTCTCTTGTGTGCTTGCATTATTGTCTCCATGATTGATATGCTGTAGATATGCTGTACATGTTGTTCTCTCAGTTAAGATCCTAGATCATATTGAAGTAAATTCAGAAAATTTAACATGGTATCAGAGCTAGCCTGAAAGAAGGCATGATATGGCATGTATGGCACTTGTTGCACTTACGATGCTAGGGCTTGATATAGCAAAAACCAGTCATCGTAGCACTTTCGCTATAAATCCGTTTTGGAGAAGTTTTCGGATCTGAAATTGTTACAGGCCGAAGCTAAGATCTCCAGGTATCGTGTGTCCAAAGGACAACCTCTAATTCGTTGTACTTTGTGATTTATGATCTGTACAATATAGGGTTTCTGCCTCTTCCAGATCTGAGTCAAAATCAGGTGACCTTGGGAAAAAGGTCATAACTTGGGCTAGGAAGCTCCAAATGAAATTTCGTGAAAAGTGACAGGTAGTACACAGGCAGAGCTATCTCAAAAAAATTTTTCAGAGGCCGAAGGTCAAACAGTGACACGTGGCACGTCGTACAAGTTTGCTCTCCTGTATTATCCCATAAAAAGGTCACGTTGCGACACTTGGCATATATCTCTCTCAGAGAATCCAATTGAGGTCAGACCTATCAGGATAGAAAGATAACAGGCCGAGATATCTCAGAAAACTTTTACAGAGGCCGAAGGTCAAACAGTGACACGTGGCACTCCGTACAAGTTCGCTCTCCTATATTTTCCCAAAACAGGTCACGTTGCGACATTTGGCATAACTCTCTCTCAGAACATCCAATTGAGGTCAGACCTATCAGGATGGAAATCTAACAGGTCAGGCTATTTCAGAAAACTTTTTCAGACCCTGTGGATCAAAAATTTTGGAGTTACACCAGAAACAATCAGGTACATATTTCTGTCAAAACAGAATTATTTTTTGGTACCTTCATTCATGGCTTCCGGAATTTAGGGATTTGAAGAAAGTTGGAATTTTTGTAATCGGAGACCACGGCTGGATGCTACTCATCAAAATATAAATTTAGAGACCAAGATCAGAATTTTTGGCTGGGTAGAAGGCCGGGTTTGATCAGACCCTAGTTCGAGACTTTGATCAGAAAAATGGAAAATTAGGGCTTCTGTAAAAATGGGAATTTTTGAAATCTGTGACCACGGCTGGAAGCTCCTCAGAAAAATAGAAGCTCAGAGCTTTGGATCAAACATTTTGATTGGGTAGAAGAGTGGGCTTCATCAAACCCCAGTTCAGAGTCACGTCTAGTGAATCTGGAAGTTTCAAAGGCAAAATTGAGGAGTGAAACTTTGCAGTCTTCAAATTCTGAATATACCAGTTTGATCAGTTCATCAAGGCGCATATTCCTATCATTTCGGAAGTTTGAAATTCAAAGTTTGAATTTTTGGGGTCTCTCTGACAAACCCATATCCAGCTCCAGGTCCAGTTCTTGCAAATCAAGTGGATTGGGTTGATCCTAGAAGAAGATGGATTGGTCACTTGCATAAGTGAAGAAGTTCCTGTTTCAGAGGGAGATGAGGCTAAGGCCTTACATAAGAAGATTACAAGTGATCTCGACAGGTATGACTCATCGAGGTATGCTTTGAGATTTGTTCATAATTAAGTTTATGGTATGTTTGTCTTCATGTTATCACGGTTAGTACAATCTTGATTTTAGACTTATCATATCACCTTAATAAAATTATGAATGCATGATAGAAGTCATTCATTTATTAGGAGTATGAAACTTATGTTTGTACTAACACATTGTGATGTTGTATGAGTTTTATGTTGTCTACTAACATGAAAGGTACACCAAGAAGACAAATCATGTTTTTGTTCAAGAACAAAGATTCATCCATTGTCATGGATCTCATAGAAGATCCATTTACGAGGTATGTATAACTTGGTTTTGTAATAGTTAACCTATGAGATATACAGGTTACTAGCACAAGTCATTGAAGAAGAACAAGAAGACATCATGTGAGTATGTTAGACATAAATAGCTAGCATGCTAATCCAGGTATGTTTTTCCTATATCAAGTTACAATCTCATCTTGTGATAAGATCCCTTATATAAGTATACTTGGCATGATTGATTATGATTATTCATTGAAGTTAGTAATCATGGGTTTAGGCATATTATGCTTTTTACTTTGTTTGATGATTTGACTAACCAAGAAGAATCATGAAATCATAGGTTTGAATAGTCATGGTTTTATGCATATTATATCTCTTATCTTGATTGATGATTCAACTAACCTGAAGTGTCATAGGTTTGAGTAATTATAGGTTTAGACATGTTATGTTCCTTATGATTTGACTAACCATAAGAATCCTACATAAACCTTGAATGTTAATGCTTATTATTTTTGTTTAAAATGATCATGACTATACATGCTTGAAATTATTGTGTTTTAATAGTATACTAATGAATGTATGATTTTATATGAAATCACAAGGATAACACAATCATGATACTAATAAGCATGCATAGGGACCAAGGATGAATATGAGTTCAAGAACAGGTAATTCAGGAAGCAAAGATCAAGAGGGAGCACACTCCAGTTGCTCCTGCAAGAAAGCAAAGGAGCACACTCCAGTTGTTCCTGCAAGAAAGCAAAGGAGCACACTCCAGTTGTTCCTGCAAGAAAGAAAAAGAGCACACTTCAGTAGTTTCTGTAAGGATGCAGATATTCAGAGGGAGTTGACCATCTTTCTACATTCCACAACAGAGAAGTGTAGAAGAAGCTACTTCAGATTAGGACTCCAATAGCTCCTGCAAGGAAGCAAAGACTCAGAGGGAGTCCACCCAACGAACAAAGAAAGATAAGTATTTTAATCATCATTTCTTACATATTTGTTTAAATAAAATTGTTCAATGATGTATATGCTCATGGTCTTAGACTTAGAATATGTATTATTCATATTAGAATAATTACATTAATGAATAGTATACTACTAATATGCATGGGTAAGTGGCCTATGGCACTGTACAACATTCCATTGCTACTTATCTAGAATGAAACCTCTTTGCTGACATGTTGGGAGTTGTGCACACTCTTAACAATGTTCTGGTAGAGATTGGAAGGCATCTAGAAAGTTACGGAATATGGATAAATGTTGTATTGAAGCATTGGTTAAGATAATTGCATGACTGTATGGCATATTTCTTTATGTGTAAGAATTTGTTCTGAAAACTATGAGATGTTTTCTAATCATGCAATTTAACTTGTTGTGTAGGAAAGATCGTATGCCATCTCCTACAAAAGAAGAACTACAACATTTGTTCCAGCAACAAAGATATCTATTGAAGATATTGAAGATATTGAAGTTCCCAGGATCTGGGATGAAGAAATGAAATGCCATGATCCGTCGATCATGAAGAATGATGTTTGGGATGTAATCCCAAGACATGAAGGGAAGTTTTATATGACTTCCAAATGGAACTATCAGATCAAGCATGTTGCAGATGGCAGCATAGAGAAATATAAAAGTGACGAAACAGAAGATACACCAGATGGATTCAAGACAGCTTTCTTGAATGGTGTAGTTGAAGAAGAAGTGTATGTGGAGCAGCCACTTGGTTCTGAGACACATGATAGGAAATCATATATGTGCAGAAGTTGGTATGGTGAAGATAGATTAATTGCTGACACGCAATGGAATCTTACTACCGAGTTCGAGATGAAGAACTTGGGGATGATGCACTATTTGTTTTTGGCATGGAGGTGTGGCAGAGTGCAGAAGGAATCTTCCTTGGGAAGTATGCAGTAGAGATCCTGAAGAGGTTCGGGATGATGGATTGCAAGGCCATGGCCACACCTATGGCATCGAATCTGAAGCTTCTATGTGATGCTTCATCTGAGCTGGTTGATGTCTCTATGTATCGTCAGATGATTGGGTCCTTGATGTACCTGACGAACACGAGACCGGATATTTGATTTGCTGTGAACACATTGCGCCAGTTCCTGACGGATCCGAGGAGTGTTCACCTGGTTGCTGTAAAGCATGTTCTAAGGTACCTGAAGGGTACAGTGGATTATGGGCTCAAGTATGAGGTGAATCAAAAGTTTAACCTGCAGGATTATGTTGATTCATATTGGGCTGGAAGTGCTGCAGATAGGAAGAGCACATCTGGGTGCTGCTTCAGTATGGGATCAGGTGTGATCTCTTGGTTTAGCAGGAAGCAGTCCTGCGTAGCACTGAGTACAGCTGAGGCATAGTATGTTACAGCCTGTTCAGCTAGTTGTGAGGCAGTATGGCTACGGAAGCTACTGTCTGAGTTATTTGATCTCCCGTTGGAGGCTACTGGTATCTTCTGTGATAACCAGAGTTGTGTGAAGCTGTCCGAGAACCCATTGTTTCATGACAGGTTGAAACACATAAAGATCAAATATCACTATATCAGGGATATGGTGCAGAGAGGAGCTGTGAAGCTCCTGTATGTTGCGACGGACGAGCAGATTGCAGATGTGCTGACGAAGCCACTAGCCAGGGTGAAGTTCGAGTACTTCAGAGAGAGGCTTGGCATGCTTCAGATCGAGGATACTTCGAGGAAGAAGTGATGGACACATTTGCTGAAGTCATTCCAAGCATGTTGGAAGGAGGATCCTTCACATGACTGTGGATGTAAGCGCTGAATGATGAGGATCAGGATGATGTTCTGGTTTCTGCTTGATATGATCAGTTGGATCATTTATGTATGTATGCATCATGTTGGATGCTAGATATGATCAGGAGGATCATGTATGATGATATGTATCATGTATTTGTATCAGGTGGATACATTGATGATCAGGAGGGTCATGTATGATGATATGTATCAGGTAGATACTTGGTATGCATCAGGTAGATGCATTGATGATCAGGAGGATCATGTATGATGATATGTATCATGTATTTGTATCAGGTGGATACATTGATGATCAGGAGGGTCATGTATGATGATATGTATCAGGTAGATACTTGGTATGCATCAGGTAGATGCATTGATGATCAGGAGGATCATGTATGATGATATGTATCATGTATTTGTATCAGGTGGATACATTGATGATCAGGAGGATCATGTATTATGATATGTATCAGGTAGATACTTGGTATGCATCAGGTAGATGCATTGATGATCAGGAGGATCATGCAGCAAGATGTTGCAGTGATGATCAGGATGATCATAGATGACGAGCTTCAGGATGTTGCTCCAGATGACATGCAGCAGGATGTTGCAGTGATGATCAGGATGATCATGGATGATGAGCTTCAGGATGTTGCTCCAGATGACATGCAGCAGGACGTTGCAGTGATGATGATCAGGATGATCATGGATACATCAGGATGATGTATGGTGAGTATCAGGTTGATACTCTGTGGCCGTGGATCAGGTTGTGCAGATGAGCATGTAATCCGGTGCCCTGGGAGATTTGCAAATGGTCTTTCGAGGTTTTGCCTATGGCATGTAATTCGGTGCCCTGGGACATCTGGCAAATGCTCTTTCGAGGTTTTGCTCTGGGAGGACATGTAATTTGGTGCCCTGGGAGATCTGCAGATAGTCTTTCGAGGTTTTGCCTATGGCATGTAATTCGGTTCCCTGGGATATCTGGCAGATGCTCTTTCGAGGTTTTGTCCTATGGCATGTAATTCGATGCCCTGGGAGATCTGCAGATAGTCTTTCGAGGTTTTTCCTATGGCATGTAATTCGGTTCCCTGGGATATCTAGCAGATGCTCTTGCGAGGTTTTGCCATGACCACATGTAATTCGTTGCCCTGGGAGATCCTATAGGTAGAGCTGTGTGCTCGTAACAGCCTGGGATGCTCTTGCGAGGTTTTGTGGTGAGGTCACATGTAATTCGGTGCCCTGGGAGATCCTATAGGTAGAGCTGTGTGCTCGTAACAGCCTGGGATGCTCTTTCGAGGTTTTGTGACGCACGTAAAAGTCCTGAGGATTCCACAGTATGGCCAGTGATGACGAAGACCTGCAGGTGGTGGGCCTACATCCAGTATGAAAAAGGACTGGCTCTGTAGAAATTCCTATGACGAGTAGATTCAGAGATTGATTGAGATAGCAGTAGCAGTGACGATGATGATGACTCGATGACGATTATCCAGTGACGATGATCCAGAGAAGATGACTTGTGCTAGAAGAACTGTGCTGAGAAATACCTTCCTAGTTAAGAGGGAGTGTTGATGTATATGTAACTTCGGAATGTATTTCACATGTATATGTATATTGTATTCCTATAGAGATGGTATTATTCCTCTATAAGGAAGTGTCGTCATTTATATTGTAAGTGTCGTAACTTATACTTGATGGGTTATTAGACCACCTTATTTGGGGTCGGCCCTGTATAAGTCATGTGGGTCAAAGGGTTATTAGACCACCCTATTGGGGGTCGGCCATGTGGGTCAAAGGGTTATTAGACCACCCTATTGGGGGTCGGCCCACTCAGCATTATGTTATGTGGTTAAGTTCGAGCCTACATGAGTTAGGTAAAAAGGCAAGTCAAGTCAAGTATAAATAGAGTGCGGGAGGCACTCTATTTGCTCACTCACTTCTCACACATGCTCTCAAGGAGGAGAGGCGCACTTATGGAGGAGGAGGATCTGCTGCTAGGTTATGTCTATCTCTTGGTTGGTTGTATCATTGCTCTATCTATCTCTGAGGAAGTTATTGGGGTTTTTCACCTTTATGGTTTTCCCCAAGTAAATCTTTGTGTCTCTTGTGTGCTTGCATTATTGTCTCCATGATTGATATGCTGTAGATATGCTGTACATGTTGTTCTCTCAGTTAAGATCCTAGATCATATTGAAGTAAATTCAGAAAATTTAACATATAAGTGTGTGTTGAGGCCTATGAAGGCACCGTGAAGTTAATTGTATTGAGCTTGCTCAAAGGAGGTTGCCCCCTCGAAGTGGCCCGTGATCAATATAAAAGTGATTCTGAGTTCAATTATTTCTGATATCTCATGTAATTGCATTAATTAATTCTTGCAGGTTCTTCACATCTAGTATTAGAGCACTTTCTTAGGCTTGCTGGGTGAAATTTCTGCCAATTTTTTTTTTCCGCATCTGTTGCAGGTTCGAATTTGGGAATAATCCGTATTCGCTTAACTATGGGAAGTACTTGGGCATAAGCCCTAAAACTCATTATGAGGAGTACCACAGGAACCCCGAAGTAGCTGGCCCATTGAGAGGGCCTACAAGCGAAAAGGGCAACGACCTTTACCTGATTGACTAGTTCCCACCCGTGAGGTAAACCAAGAGCTGTTGTTTGTGGCAAAGCAGTTATCAGTTTTACCTGAGCCATGGAGTGAGGGGTACTTCCCCTATATGCAAGCCGTCAGATAGCATTGGTGGCCAAGTGAAACCCCTGAAATGTTAGGAAGCCGCACATACCTGGGATCCATATCTATTTTCAACTAAACTATTGCCGATCACTGCTGCGTCGTTTCAGATCCAGCCATTCAGATCCATTTTGAAAGCCGTTCCAGATCCATCCATTTCAGATATATTTCAGATCCAACCGTTTTCGATCCATTCAGCACCATTTCAGATCCCTCTATTTCCGCTCACTTCTGGGCCGTTGCAGATCTATCTGTTTCAGATCTCTTTCGAGCCGTAGCTGCTCCATTGTGAAAAAAATAAATAAATAAATAAATAAATAAAAAATAAAATAAATAAAAAATAAAATAAAAAATAAATAAAATGAAAAATAAATAAATAAATTCTGTTTTTCGGCTCTATCTCCCTTGTTTCAACTCTGTTTTCCCTGAAACTTCACTGACATCCCTGCAATACCATTCTACATATTTCATTCCTGAAGAACCTATCCCAAATTCCACTTCCCAAGACCAAAAATCGCACATTTGTCTATTTTTAGGGTTTGCCATAACTTCTTCAATTTTCACCCGATTGCCTTCAAATTTTACCATAGAGTTCCCGCTTCTGCAATCCCCATTTTTTGCTTCCCTGTCCCTCAGAAAGTGTCAAAAACCTAGTCAAACCCCAATTACCCCTCCAAGTTTTTCCCAAATCCAAATTTCTCCTTACTAAATAAGCTTGTGTTTGTGTTTTTCTATCCATTCCCCCCCTCCCCCGACAAAAAAAAGAAAAAATCCTGGTTATGGTTGTCACTCGCACAGGAGAAAAAACCATGGAGGAAGCACTTGCAGCCATCCAAACCAAACTCCAAGATATGGATGAAAAATTTCTCAGCTTCCGTCTTTAGCATTCAACCATGAACAACAACCGAAAACCAGAATCTTCTGCAGCCACTAGGTTATCTTCTTCCAGCAATTTTCGTGGGTTGAAGCTTGATTTTCCTCGCTTCAATGGTACTGATCCGACTGGATGGATATACCTAGCAGAACAATATTTCAGTCCGCGTAATACTTTTGATGTCCAGAAAGTTCCACTTGCATCCTTTCATTTGGAACAGGAAGCCCTTCAATGGTAGCGTTGGTACATCAAAGCTCATCCCGAGCCAAACTAGACAAATTTTTGCCAACTCCTTTTGCCACGATTTGGTCCTAGTGCTTTTGATGACTTCACAGGAGCACTCACTAAACTTCACCAAATTGGCACAGTGAGAGAGTATCAGACAGAATTTGAGAAACTGGACAATCACACAAAAGGATTGTCTGATGAATTCTACAGGAGTTGTTTTATCAGTGGTATCAAGGATGAAATCCGCTCAGAAGTCAAAATGTTCTGTCCCAACACAATGATGGAAGTCCTAGGGTTGGCTAAGTTGGCAGAGGACAAGATCGCAGCTCGAAAATGCTCAAAACCCACCTTTGTTCCCTTCATAAATATGGGTTCCCAACGACCTCCCATCACGCCTGCTCCTCGAACAACTCCTATCAATCATTTGTCTGAAATAGATATGCAGGCATGTCGAGAAAAAGGGCTTTGTTATAATTGTGATGAGAAATTCACTCGGGGACATAGATGTGTGTTCAACAAAAGCTCTATCTCTTGGATGTGGATTCTTCGCCTACCTCAAAACTTGATGAAGAAGCTCCAGATACAGTAGTTGATCAGGTCTACATTCAACACCCGCCTGTTGACACCCCATCTCAGGACGACCCACCCGAGATCTCTCTCCATGCTATAACCGGTGCCACCACCCCACAAATAATGCGAGTCAGGCGATACTTCAAGAAACTCCCTCTTACCATACTCATTGATTCTAGTAGCACTCATAATTTCATTGACCCTTAGATTGCCAAACAAGCTTATTGTTTTGTCCATCCTTGCTCCAACTTTGAAGTCATGGTTGCCAATGGGGACACCTTACCTTGCAAGGGGAAGTGTCACAATGTGCGTATCTCTATGGAAGATTATAACCTATGCTCTGACATGTTTGCCTTGTCCTTAGGCAAATGTGATGTGGTTTTTGGCATTCAATGGTTACGCACACTTGGCCCCATCTTATGGGATTTTGCTGAACTTTGGATGCAGTTTTTAGCCAATGGGACACAACACAAAATTATGGGCTTACAACCAGGGTCTCTCTGCATCATCAGTTCACATCGCCTGGAAAAGATCCTTAAGAAGAATTCACATGGTGTCATTGCTCATCTCCATTCCCTTCAGATGCACCCACCAATGGTCTCCACTACTTCCTTGGATAGATATGTAGGTGTCTTTGTTGCACCAGTGGGCTTGCCGCCTTAACGAGACCTTTCCGGTAAGCATTTAGCTGCATCTACATCTCAGTAGGACATGATGACTATTTTGCATACAGTACAGAAGTGGCAACCATCCCTATTGGGGAATTATTTCTGCATCAAGACTGCTCTCCAGAGTCTGGAAACTTTCCTAGAACTACGGGTCTCCTCCATAGCACACCTGAAATGGGTTATCCAACTCATGGGTTATGACTATGCAACCACTTACCAGAAGGGTAAGGACAATATGGTGGAAGATGCTCCTCCTCGCACATTTGATGACCCAGTTTCTCTTATAGCTATTTCTCTACTTGTTCCAAATTGGTTGCAATCTATTCAACGGGGCTATCTCTTCTATGAACTCCATGCTTCTTCATTAGTAGGGCACTCTGGGTTCCTCAAAACGTATGACCAGGAAAAATGTAACTTCTTTTGGCAGGGACTCAAACTGACAATTCAACAGATGGTGGTTGACTGTGATACTTTCCAGGTCAACAAGGGTGAAACGACCCTCCTTTCGGGACTGCTCGAACCCTTGCCCATCCCTCCACAGATTTGGACAACTATTTTTACGGATTTTCTAGAAGCGCTCCAGTGGTATAGTACCACATCTCAAAGGACACCATATGAAGCAGTCTCTGGATAGGCACCACCAATTCTTCTTCCATACACCTTCAGCAGCTCCCCAGTTCAGGCAATTGACTCAATTCTTCAAAACCGTGATCATCTTCTTCTCATTCTGCAGGACAATTTTCACATGGCAAGAATTCGACTGAAACAACAAGCTGATCAGCACCGTTCTAAGTGCACTTTTCACATCATTGATATGGTTCTTCTTCATCTACAGCCTTCCACGCAATCCTCCCTGAAACTCCAAAGGAACCAGTGGCTCGGAATGCAACCCGAGGATACTACAGGGGACCCACTCCTTCAGATTCTGCATCAATTTCCACATCTAAAGCTTTGAGGACAAAGCTTTTTATAAGGGAGAGGGGATGTTAGGAACCCATGTCTTTACTTTGTTAGTATATTGTTGTTGGACGCATATGCTTTGTAAGTCGTCCCGTAGTATTTGTTGATCTGTAGTTTGTGTTATTGTTGCTGGCGCATATGCTTTGTAAGTCGCCCATAGTTTTGTTGATACATAGTTTGTATTGGCCCATGGTTTTGACTCATAGTATTGGCACCTAAACTTAGCCCATGGTTTGTATTGACACATAGTATTGAACCATGGTATTGGCATCTAGACTTAGTATATAAGTGTGTGATGAGGCCTATGAAGGCACCGTGAAGTTAATTGTATTAAGCTTGCTCAAAGGAGGTTTCCCCCTCGAAGTGGCCCGTGATCAATATAAAAGTGATTCTGAGTTCTATTATTTCTGATATCTCATGTATTTGCATTAATTAATTATTGCAGGTTCTTCACAACTGCAATGATTTAAACCTTGATACTCTTCGGCTTGACTAAGCGTGTCATTGCTAACAGTGTGCGCTGTTGATGTATATGTAACTTCGGAATGTATTTCACCTATGTATTTTGTACTCCTATAGAGATGTTATTATTCCTCTATACGAAAGTGTCATCATTTGTATTGACAAGTGTCGCAAGTGCCGCAACTTGCATGTGATGGGTTATTAGACCACCAAGTGTGGGGTCGGCCCTGATTAGTATTACCATGGGTTATTAGATTGAGTTAGACAAGTCATCCCTGCTAGTTTAATAGGCAGGTCAGGTCATGTATAAATAGAGTGCGGGAGGCACTCTATTTGATCATCTCATTATTCACTTCTACACTCATCAGAAAGTGGCGCACAAGTGAGGAAGGAGGAGTAGCTTCTAGAGAAGACTATCTCTTGTACTTGGGTTGTATCATTTCTCTTTCTATCTCTCAGCAAGTTGTGGTGTCTTTCACCTTTATGGTTTTCCCCAGTGAAACTCTGTGTGTCTATTGTCTTATGTGATTGCTTGGTGTGATTGATATGCATTGTTATACTTGATATGTTGTACATGTTATTATCTCAGTAATGATCCTAGAGTATGTTGAATTAATGCTCAAAAAATTAACATTGTATCAGATCTAGCCTGAGAAGAAGACACTATGCAGTTGTGGAAACTAGGGTTTCTTGTTTATTGGGTTTCTCTCCACAGATTTTGGAAAGGTAGCAAGTTATATTAACTCTATTCATCAAGGCGCATCTTTCTATCCTTTCAGATGTTTGAAATTCACATTTTGAATTTTTAGGGTTTCTCTGACAAACCCTAATCTAGCACCAGATCAAGATTTATGCAAATCAAGTGGTAAGACCTAAACCTTTTCTATTTCCATTTGAAGTACTCTTTAAGATGTCTCAACACACTACGCTTGAGGATAAGCTTGAAGGGGATGATATCTTCTGAGCATGGAAGTATAGGATTGGGTTAATCCAGGAAGAAAATGAATTGGATACTTACATAAGTGAAGAGGTCCCTATCCCAGAGAAAGAAGAGGCTAAGACACTACATAAGAAGAACTTGGTCAAGGCAAAGAGAATCATTGTTGATTCTATCAAAGACCATCTCATACCACATGTGTCATCTCTAAAGACACCCAAGGAGATGTTTGATTCCTTGACCAAGCTGTTTGAAGGGAAGAACATAAATCGGAAGATGACTCTACGGAACCAATTGAAAGGGGTAAAGCTTCAAAATGGAGAAACCATTCAATCTTATTTCTCTAAGGTCTCCTAGATCAAGGAACAACTTGAAGCTGTCGATGAAGTAGTGGATAATGGTGAAGTTGTCATGACCACTTTGAATGGCCTACCTAAGTCATGGGATTCCTTCATTCGAGGAATCTGTGCAAGAAAGAAGTTGGTCTCCTTCAGTAGTCTATGGGAGGAATGTTCACAAGAAGAAGCAAGGCTGGTGGCCCAAGAAGAAAAGATGGGGAATGAAGATCAAGCTCTCATAGCACACACCAAGAAAGGAAAGTTCAAGAGGGAGTCATCCCACTTCAGGAAATCTTCACACCACCATTATCATAAGGTTAAGAAAGATCTCAGATGCTTCACATGCAATGAGAAGGGACATTTTGCTGCAGATTGTCCCAAGAAGAAGAAAGACAACAACAACAACTTCAAGAAAAAGAAGAACAAGAACAAGAAGAGATATCATGCTCATGCTGCTGAGGATGATGAACCTCCCAAGAAGAAGGCTAGAACATAAAGTGATGATTCATCAAGTGAAGATGAATATGTTATGATATCTACTCTCATATGTACTATCTCTCATGGATGTAATGATTGGCTTATTGATAGTGGGGCTTCCAAACACATGACTGGGTTTAAAGAATCTTTTGTAAATCTATCTGAACATGAGTCACCCCATAAAGTGAAACTTGGGGATGACTATCAATATCCTATCAAGGGAAGTGGTGAAGCCTCCTACAACCTAGGCTCTGGAAAGTATTTGAAGATGAAAGATGTTCTATATGTACCTAGGCTCAAAAAGAATCTACTCTCCATATCTGCATTGGATGGAAAAGGCATGATGGTTGCATTTGTAGATGGCTAGGTACTAATGTGGCCAAAGGGTAAAACTATAGATGATGCAGTAGTGATTGGAGAGCAAGAGGGAGGATTGTACAAATTAAAGGGACAACCTGAACATGCCATGGTACATGAATCCATGGAGCTAGGTGAACTTTGGCATAGAAGGCTTGCACATGTGCACTACAGAGCACTACCAATCGCAAGTAAAGCTATAGAAGGTCTTCCTGAAATTAAGACAAAGCATGAAGGTATTTGCAAAGGATGTTCAAAAGGAAAGAACATTAAGAAGGCCTTTCCAAGCAGTGAAAGAAAAGCAAAAGGAATCTTGGAAATCATCCACTTTGATGTATGTGGTCCAATGTCATCCAGTTCTCTGAGTGGGTATGTATACTATGTCTCCTTCATTGATGATTTCTCTAGGGAAAATTGGGTTTATTTCTTGAAGAACAAAGATGAAGTGTTTGATAAGTTCAAGGGATTCAAAGCCTTCATGGAAAATCAAACTGATAAGAAGATCAAGACATTCAGATTCAACAATGGCGGAGAATTCACTTCAAGTGATTTCAAGAAGTTATGCAGTGATTCAAGGATTAAGAGGGAGTTGACTGCTCCCTACAATCCACAACAGAATAGAGTTGCAGAAAGAAAGAATAGAACAATCATGTAAGCAACATGGGAAATGCTGCATGACAAGGATCTACCTATGCATCTATGGGAAGAAGCAACTAGGACAACTGTATATGTGCATAACAAAACACCTTACAATATATTAGACAACAAGACACCAGAAGAGGTCTTCTGTGGTAAGAAAATTGAAGTCAGCCATCTCAGAATATTTGGTTGTCCAGTATATACTCATGTTTCAAAAGAAAAGAGGACAAAGCTAGATCCTTCAGGAAAGAAGGGCATCTTTGTGGGGTACAGTGAAAGGTCGAAGGCTTACAGAATATACTTTCTAGGGTTCAAGAAGATTGATGTTAGAAAGGATGTAACATTTGATGAAGAATCAGCTTATATCAAATCAAAGAAGGCACATGTTGAAGATCATGAAGAACCAAAGTAGAACAGATTTCAAGACACCACCATGACTTAAACAATTTCAGATGGAGATTGTGAAATGATAGATCCACAAGAACCTGTAGATCCACCCCATGAGAAGAACTCTCACAAGAGGAAACTTGCATGGGCTAGAGAGCTCATTCAAGATGCAGAAAGTTATGGCATTCCAGAAGAAGAACACAGAGAAAGGAAGAGGAATAGATCACACACAAGTTATGTTGCCTTACTCTATGACATTATGAACAAAGAACCTTCCATTTATGAAGAAGCAACGAAAAAGAAAGAATGGAAGGATGCCATGGTTGAGGAATACCAGTCGATCATGAAGAATGATGTTTGGCATGTGGTCCCAAGACCTGAAGGGAAGTCTGTTGTGACTTCCAAATGGATCTACAAGATCAAGCATGCTACAGATGGCAACATAGAGAAATACAAAGCAAGGTTTGTAGCTCGTGGCTTATCCTAGAAAGAGGGGATAGACTATGAAGAGACTTTTGCTTAGGTGTAGCTAGGTACACTTCCATCAGATCAGTACTTTCCCTGGATGCTGTTGACACTATATCTGAGAATGCTCAAATCCTAAAAAGTTTTTGCCAAAATAATCCAAAAGCAGTGAAATTACCACAAATAAGTTGAAGAAAAGGTTTGAAATAAAAAAAAAAACAAGAAGGGAAAACCCACAGATGTAAAGTCCGAAAACAAATCTTTGAAAAGATTAATTCCAGATCAAGTTTCGATGGCAGAGATGATAAGGATCAAGATCGACGGCTAACATAGTTTCCCGCACCGCCAAAGTGATCGGTTGCAAAGAGTTGTGAGCAGTTGCGGACTCAATACCGCCAAGCACGTGTCCTAATATCATCAGTCCGCATATGTGATATAATGGTATCATAAACCACCACAGCGTCGTGCGGAACCACCAAATAGAAAGGCGCGGTGGGACATAGCACATGGCATGGTGGGACATGATACGTGGCAGATGGAGAAAGCATAAGGGAATACGCCATACGTCGGTAGCAATCAGAGGGACGATATAAATCTGAAACAAAATCAATGGCCAATGTTCATCCGCATCTGGGAAGGTGCGCACTGGATAGAAGGAAGAGAGGTCGCGAAAAGTAAAACCACTCAAACAGGTGTCATCAGATGGTTGATCCGCAAAAAGAAGAAACCGGAGAAGAAAAACCGCTTTAAGATCGCAGATACCACCATAGGGGATAAAAGGAGACGAGATCTGACAGCCCAAATCAAAAGCTCTAGATCAACGGTCGGATATGAACCACTTTCGGAAAGTTGCCAGGAAGTTAATCAAAAAGACTTATATAAAACAAAAAGGGCTTCACATAACGGCATTTTGCATATGTTTTGCTATCTTGGGGAGCTCTGAGGACTGGTGGAGATCAGCGATTGTGACAGAAGGCGAAAGGCGTGTACATACAGGTAGGGTCTAGTGACCTAGCCCACTTTTTTAAACAGAATTTTGTTTAAATAAACGTTTAAATGGAAACTGTACACGATATAGACGTTTTTAAAGCAAAAGAAGCCCTAGAGGATAGAGATGAAGACGTTCATGATACCCTAATTAGGTTACCAGTCTCTGAGATTAAACTTAGGTTGTCTGAATTGTTAAAGGAAGGGATAGACTTACATAGAGTCCACCAGTCGTCTTTGATATCCTTTTGCCCAGACCAAATCCCTTTTTTCCCAGAATTTGTGTCATGGTGTGCCGAGAATTACTCCCGAGAAGAAAGAATTGTCCTAGACAGTCAAAAAACCAGAGTCGTTTGTGAAATAAAGCCAGCCGAAATAATTAAAGCCCTAGGAATAGATTTTTCCCAAACCCTCGAGTCCGAGATTTTTTCTAAAACCTCCATTATTGAAAATTATCATCAAACCTCTCAAACTGATAGAGAAAGGTTTTTGTCATCGTGTCTCAAACCAGAAAACAGCATTTCGGAGGTCCCGTACCCTATAGATATCAATTTGTTTGATGAAAATACCCAATTAGTTTTGACATTATTGGCTTTAGTTCTAGGGTTTGATACGGACTTGTATGTAACCGAGTTTCAGTTGAGTCTGTACAAAATGAGTACAATTCCGTCAGGGATCGATGAAAATCAAATCCCTCGACTTAATTTTGAAGAATTTTTGACAGAGAAGATTCACGACCAGATGGTCAATTTTCCCACTCTGAGGCATTTTAGGTTTCAGTCTTTTTTAATGAAAATGATTATGATAGCCAGTCAAGAAGAGTCGCAGTTCCCAGAAATCATTTTCACGACTTTATTAGAAAATAACATGTTCAATTACATCAATTACATGCTCTCAGAGATTTACAGAATGATCTTTGGTAAAAAATTGCCTAGAGTATTACCAGAAATGCAGGCATGCATGCAATTGAGTGCAGAGTACGCGACGGGAGATTCGTTTTTGTCAAAGGACAGTACAATAATCAGATTATACGGGTTCAAACATAAACCCTATGTTTTACCAGCTTTTCTTACCTTAAGGGTTTTTTCTTTGGAATTCTTGAGACAAAAGTTAATTGTTGAAGATAACAATTTTTTGGTTTACAAACAGGCAATAGACATTAAATATCCATTCACACTTGGCCCATTCACAATAAAGAATAAAAATGCTGCTGTGTATATAGAGAAGTTATTGAAGGATATGAGTTTTGAGACAGATATGGCTATTGATTATGATCCATTAAACATAATATCAAAATGGAGAACGGATCGTCGCATCAAAGCATTGAACCATCAGATGATTGAAGGGATGGCTGGCAGAGCAAATTGGCTAGAATATAAAGAAGAAATCATTCCGGATGCACACGATAAAGAAATGGTATTGACAGATACAACAACAGAGACAGAAAACACAATGAATACTGCATTGGTGGGGTTTAAAAGACCCATACAGGACGTAATGAACATTGAGGATGAAGAAACAGAAAGAGGAAAAAAGTTGAAAATAAATGAACAACAAGAGTTGATAGCAGTTTCAGAAGAGGCAAAAAGAATTGAAGAAAAAATACTAGAGGTCACGGTTAAAGAATACAGTATTGAAGAAACCCCAGTAGAAGGCGATGTAAATAGACCCCAGAATATGATGGACGTATTTAATGAACATAGTCAGAATAAACAGGAGTCCTCTAAGCAAACCAGTCAGTTGTTTCCGAAAGTTAGAAATATATCCAATACTGAAGTAAGTTTATTTACTAGCAGAAAGATCAGAGAGAATTCTTTGAAATTTTCAGTTGTCACAAAAGATAAGATTTCAGATATGAAAGTAGATTTGTCTAAAATAAATGCCCCACATAAAATTTTATTGCACAGACAAACAGGAGAAGTTATATATTCAGATTATTTGGGGGCAATATTAAAGGCAGACAAATTGAAAAATTCACTGGATAAATTGAATAATCAGTTGAGACAGGAGAAGGCAGAAAATAAGTCTCGACAACAACAGATTAAAAAATTGCAAGTAGATTTGATAAATAAAGAGGGAGATGCAGCAGCAAAATTGCTCAGAGAAAAAGATGATATGATTCTGATGTTAAGACGAAAGTTAAAAATTCCAGACAATGTACTTATCCAAGGAGTAGAATTAACAGTACTGAAAAAAGAAAAAGAAGAATTATCTAATGAGGTAAACGATGTTACTGCAAAAATGTTAAAGCTTTCTGATGGAAAAGATCATTGGGAAAAAGAGAAAATCATTTTAGAAGAGCAGTTGGAAGAAACAAAGAAAAGACTAGCAGAAAGTGGTCAGCAACAGGTACAAACAGACACAGAGGAAGATAAAACTAGAGTAGATGATATTTTACAAGCCATGTCCCAAGTAAGTTTGAAAGAAGGTGAAATCAAAGAATTGAAGATGGAAATACAAAAGCTGAGGGAAGAAAATGAAATTAAAAATAAGGAAATAAAAACTTTGCAGACAAGGAATCAGGAATTAAGTGATAATAATAAAGGCTTGGCAGCTCATGTGACAGGGCAAGCTGCTATGCAAGGTTGCAAGCATATGGTATGGGACCAAATTATAAAGGAAGTCGAAAAATTAAGACCATATCTGGATTACATAAGAGTCAAAGAAAAGGTAGCCAAAGATGCCTTCGAAAGTTGCAGAGCAGTCAGGGAGAATTTAAATAAAAAGCCAAAAGAAGTAGCCCAGAAAGCTATAACATTCTTAAACAGTCTAACTGAAGCAGACTTGACAGCCATGAATATAATGAATAGAATTTAAGTCATTACATGGGCCAGAAGGATCTTGGGAAAGTACTCGCATGTTGAAAATATTGAAGCTAAAGCTGGAGATATACGGGAAGAAGTAGTAAAGTTTAAGAAGCAATTTGAAAAATTAGTAAACAAAGGATTCCCTGCTTTTTGGAATGAAAAGAATGAATTGATTCCTCCTAATGAATATAAGAGATTGTTGTTTGACATAAGGATGGATCACAGAAAGTTCCAGCAATTGGATCATATGCTTACAGGAAAAATTTTAATGGAGAAAATAGTAGAGGACTTTGAAATTTTAAATATGTTTATCTCAACCTGTGAGAATCTTCTTCCTGTTTCTTATGCAGGTCATGTTGAAATGCGAGTCTTGGTAAGAGAAATGACCAACTATGATTTACCCACGACCGACCAATGGAACTATGTGGACAAATATGGAAAGACAAGATATTCTGTCCATTCATAGATGCATTCAAAACTCTTGCCAAGTGGTGAAAATATGATATTCAAAATTTTTTCCAAGTGGCAAAAAGATACTTTTATTTTAAACTTGTAATATTATTTGAAGACAGTTATCTATTACTCAAAGACAGTTATCTTTTAAGTTAAAATAGTTTCAGTTATTAGTTAGAAGAAGCAGTTATGTCAAGCTTCTTCCGAATTTTGTATAAAAACAATGAGAGTCATTTTTGAAGGGGTTGGAAATTCTTTGAGAGACAGAGTATGTTTTGAAGTCTATTTTTTGATATATAAAGGCAGTACAGTGAAAATACCTATCTTTTGAGACCAGAGATTCATGTGTTGATAAGCTTTACAGTCTGTTTTTTTCTTATCTTTATATGTGCATGTTCACTCTCTTTGTTATATCTTCCATTATGTTTTTCTTCTATATTTAAATGAATGCTTGAAATAATTCGAGATTCATACTGGTTATGCCTCGTTTTATCGCATTTAAATATTCACTATTTTCTCCAAAGTTGACAATGGATTCATCCCAGTTATATGCATGTTGTTGCTGGAATGTCATTACTTCTTTCTACACCACCTGGAAAATCAAATTTACTGTGATATGATTGCTATCTTGCCTCTCTGGAAATCTATTTGGTATAAATCTCTTACTGGCATATTGTATATTTGAAACTTTGACTCCATGCCCAACGTTTCTTGTTTTCCTTTTCAACCAGAAAATCTTTTTGAGAAATTTTGAGAGAAGTTTTATATATTTTAGCCTTTACATATATATCGTGAGAGAGCCCTCTCCGGTGGAAAAATGGTTGAGTTTTCTACCTAAAGTTTGGTTTGAAATAGGTTACCTTAGGTCTTATTTTCTTACAAATGGAATAAAATCTAAGTGCTAACATTTTGGCGTCGCTGCCGGGGATGAAAGTGAAATTTTTCCTGGGAGAAATGACAAAGAAAGGTCAAATTTCTTGGGCAAGGAAGTTTGAAATAAGTTGGTTTTAGATATTGCCCTGGCAACTTCACTTGTGACAATTTCTCAAGGTTTTTTGAAGATATTATGAGAAAGACATTGTGGCTACAAGAGGAAATCCCGGTTTGCAGTTCTTCTCAGGCGTGGATAATCCAGAAAATCTCCTCAAGACAGATAAAGGCAAAGGCAAGATGAAAGAAGGTATTTCTCAGTTTTCAAATATATTCCCTTTTTTTCAAGAAAATCTGTTTGAGGAAGAAAATCTTGGTTCAAGTGAAAAGAGTTTGCTTAGAACTAAGTAAGATTCTGATTTGAAAGAAACAAAAGTTGACCCAAAAAGTTTGTGGGATTATTCTCTAAAATATGTTTGGGAAAATTTACAAAAATCTGAAAGGGCAGAGTCCAGAATATCCAAAGCCCAAAGAATACCTGTGCAGAGTAGTAGACAATAGGCAGTGATTGTTCCACCTTATAACCCACCACCCATGGCTGCCAGATTTGCCCCATTGGTTTTGCCCGCGGCTTTACATGATTTGCCTTAAATTTATGGACAGAGAATCTTTACTTTTGATAATGAGGGTAATTATACAGCACAGCAACATGTTGATAACTTTAGTGATTTCATTGATTTAGAAGAAGTGGATTATGATGATGCAAAAATGAGGTTGTTTTCCCAAAGCTTTAGAGGTGAAGTCAAAAAGTGGTTTAGAGCTTTAGCTGCAGGATCAATTGCCAATTATGATGCTTTACAACTCTTTTTATCGAAAGATGGGAAGACCAGAAAAATCCTTCACAGGTGTTGACACAGTATAACAATCTGAAAAAAGAAGGTTTTGAGTCAGTTCAAGAATTCTCTGCCAGATTTATGAAAGTATATAATTCTATCCCCACAGATATAAAACCTCCAGTGGGAGCAGCCAAGTTACATTATGCAGATGCTTTTGAAGGTGATTTTTCATGCACATTAAGAGAAAGAAGATCTACTGCTTTGGCAATAATGATGAAAGATGCAGTAGAAGTTGAAGCTAATATAATGGCTTCTGGAAAGATGAGACATAGAGATATGGACAGAAAGAAAATTAGAGAAGATAATCAAAATGCGGCATCTTCTTCTTCTTCCACAGATGTAAAATTTGAAGCAATGATGAAAACTATGGAAAAGTTGTTAGAAAGGTTAGTGGTGGATAACAAAGCTCCAAATAAAGAACAAATAGAACCTCAAATTAGAAACCCAAATTTTAGGAGACCCTTTGTTCCAGCTACAAGGCCGAGAGAACAGTGGAACCCAAGGAATGCAGAAGAAGATCAAATCAGACCTCCTTTCCCCAAAAATTATATTGCTGGAGAAGTTGAAGCTGAGATACCTGAGAGTGATATTTACCATTGTGGCAGTTCTGATTTAGAAGTGTATCTGACTAAACAAGAGCATGATATGTTCCTTGCAGAAGGGGAATGTTGTAATTTTGAGACAGATATTGATAATTACCAGATTGGTTACCAAAATGCTATAAATGATCTTCAAAGAAAGATAAATCTAAGAAACCGAGACGTTATAATAGACAAAGGAAAAGAACCAATGGGCAAATCAAAAGGAACTACAGATAAACCTTCCACTAGTCAGTATGAACAGTAAACGAGAAGGAAAGAAAATGAAGATGTGCCAAAAGTAATTCCAGATAACAAGAAAGATTCGATGAAGGAAGGTGATAAAAATTTGGTCCCTTTCAATATACAGAGTGAAATGTCGAAAGTTAAGATTTATGTGCCTTTCAATGAGATATTAAAGAATAAGGAATACAAGGAACAAATTTTTAAGATGATGCAAGTAGAAAATCGAGTGGAAATAGATACTTTGGAATTAGATGATGATACTCCTAATATCTGCTTGGGTTCAAGAATGGAAGATAATAGTTTTGGAGAAGTTTCTCCTTTCTATGTGAATTTGAATGTTCATGATAAAGTTGTGCATAATTGTATGTTAGACTCAGGAGATCCTCATAATCTGATGCCAAAACTTGTAGTAGAATCTTTGGGATTGGAAATCACAAGACCATATGATGACTTATTTTCTTTTGATTCAAGGAAAGTTAAATGTTTAGGGATGATAAAATATTTGACAGTAAATCTCAGTAACATACCAGCCAAAGGTATTCTTATGGATGTGGTGGTTGCTGATATTCCAGCAAAGTTTGGTATGTTATTGTCCAGGTCATGGGCCTCAAAGTTAAAAGGAACTCTGCAGATGGATATGTCTTTGCTACTATTCCAGTGTTGGGGGTACACAGAAGATTAGATGCTGAAAAGATGGCTGCTTATTTGGTAAGTGACTTAAAAGAACCTGAGAAGCATGCTATATTTGCAGTAGGTACAGATTTGGGTTCTTGCATTTTGTACAATGATGTTGAATCTAAAGAAAAGATTGATTTAATTGAACCTAAAGAAAATGAAAAAGAAAGATTGTTAAGAGAAAAGATCAGAAAAGAAGGGACCTGGACAATGCACTTTGATGGGGCTAGAAGCAGAGAAGGAGCTGGTGCGGGAGTATGGATAATTACACCTGATCGAGAATTCCTAATGTTTTCTTACCAATTGAATTTTGAATGTACCAACAATGTTGCAGAATATGAAGCTTTGATTCTGGGGTTGAACATGTTGAGAGATTTAAAAGAAAAAAGGATTGAGGTGTTTGGAGATTCTGAATTGGTTATAAATCAAGTAAAAGCTATTTATCAGACCAAACACCCTAAAATGAGGTCTTATAGGAATGAAGTGTGGGATTTACTGGAAATTTTTTTCGATGAACATGATGTTGTTCCAATTCCCAGAGTTAGCAACACTGTAGCAGATTCTTTGGCCACTACGGGAGCTGCATTCAAAACTCCTATCTTTTCTAAAAAGAAATATGATATTGAGGTCATACACAGACCATATATCCCAGACAATATCAAACATTGGCAGGTTTTTTAAGATGATCAACAGATTAAACGCTTTTTAGAAATGACAGATGAATTCAATTACAGGTCTATTGATGCAGAAGGTGATAGAGCTGGTCCAGATGAAATAGATCCCCCAGAAGAAACAGAAAAGTTCAAGCAAAGGATTGGAGGTAAGGATATAATTCAGCTGAAGAATAATGTTATCCCTAGAGGCTTAATTCCTTTAGAAAAATTATTTGCTAAAAATGATGTGGTGAAAAATACAAAGGTAGAACCTAAACCTGAAGACGTAAAAGATTACAATTTAGGTTCTGAAAAGGATCCTAAATTGGTAAAACTTTCGAAGAAATTACCAAGAAAGGAAGAGGATAAAAGCGTGGAAGTGATGAAAAGATTTTTGGATGTTTTTGCTTGGAGCTATGAGGACCTGAAAGAATATGATGTTTCTTTTATACAACATACAATTCCTATCAAACCTGATGAAAATCCTTTTAAGCAGAAATTAAGAAGAATAAATCCCAAGTTGCTTCCAGTGATAGAAAAAGAGGTGAGAAAGTTGTTTGATGCTAAGATAATTATGTCCTTGAGGTTTTCTAAGTGGTTGGTTAACCTAGTACCATTAAGGAAAAAGAATGGCGAAATAAGGCTGTGCGTAGACTTTAGAAATTTGAACAGAGTTTCTTTGAAAGATAATTATCCACTCCCTAAAATGGATTAGATTTTACAGAAAGTTGTGGGAGCCGAAAGAATTTCCATGTTAGACGGTTTCTCAGGTTATAATCAAATTAAAGTTCACCCAGAAGATCAGGAAAAAACTGCTTTTACTACTCCATGGGGGACATTTATGTACGCCAAATGCCATTTGGTTTGATGAATACAGGCGCAACCTTTCAGAGAGCCATGGATATTGCATTTGCAGATGAAAGGGACAAATTTGTGGTAGTATACATGGATGATATCACTGTTTATTCAAAGAATGCTGCTGATCACTGGAAGCATCTGGAAAGAGTTTTTCTAAAATGTAGAAAATTTGGGATTTCCTTAAATCCAAAGAAATCTCATTTTTACATGGAAGAAGGAAGATTATTGGGACACATCATATCAAAAGAAGGCATTAAGATTGACCCGGAGAGAGTATCTGCAATACAAAAGGTGGGAATCCCTAGGAGCAAGAAAGAGATTCAGTCATTTATTGGAAGGGTAAATTGGTTAAGAAGGTTCATTCCTAGTTTCACTGAGATTTTGAGGAACATAACTGAAATGCTAAGGAAAGACAAGGAAATTAAATGGACTGAAGAAGCAAGACAATCTTTTGATAATATTAAAAGAGCAGTGACTGAAGCACCAGTGTTAATTAGTCTAGATTATACAAAGGATTTCATTATGTTTACTTATGCATCAGAACACACAGTAGCTGGGGTATTGTTGCAAAAGAATCAAGAAGGTGCGGAACAACCAATTGCATTTTTTAGTAAGATCCTGAGAGATGCAGAATTAAAATACAACATTATGGAGAAACAAGCTTATGCTTTAGTGAAAGCATTGAAGGATTTTAGGATATACATTTTGCATTCTCATATAATAGCACATGTTCCATCAGCAGCAGTGAAAGACATTCTTACCCAGCCCAATCCTGAAGGGAAAAGAGCGAAATGGATAGCAGTGTTATTGGAATATGTTCTGGACATTAAACCTACAAAACTGATAAAAGGCCAAGGTTTGGCTAAAATGATGACAGAAACAAATTGGGACTCTCTCGGTATGAATTTTCTTTCTGAAACTTCGACCGAAAATGTTCCAAATTCATATATAATCGAAGATTTCTCTTTATCCCCCTGTTACACGGATATTGTATATGTTTTGCAGAACCTCCAAGCACCTGCGAATATGGAAAAAACTAGGGCAAGATCAGTAAAATTGAAAGCAGCCAAGTTTTGCATATTAGATGGAAATTTGTTCTGGAAAGATCCAGGAGGAATCCTGTTCAATTGTCTATTAGAGAATGAAGCACAGCATATTATGGTGGAATTTCATAAAGGTATGTGTGGAGGGCATCATTCATGGAAGGCTACCATGAACAAAATTCTTAGAGCTGGTTTTTATTGGCCTAGCATGTATTCAGATGTATATAAAGAAGTAACGAAATGTCATGAATGTCTAATTTTTTATGGAAAAAGAGAATTATTGCCATTTTCGTTGAAACCTATTTCAGTTGAAGCACCTTTCCAACAGTGGGGGTTAGATTTTATTGGTGAGATTAACCCAAATTCTTCAGGGCAACATAAGTGGATTCTAACTGCTACAGATTACTTCACAAAATGGATTGAGGCCATCCCAACCAGAAATGCCACAGAAATAGTGATTATGAACTTTTTGGAAGAGAACATTTTGTCCAGGTTTGGTTGTCCTAAAAGGATAGTGACAGATAATGCTCCAGCGTTCAAGTCAAAAATGATGATAAATTTTTGTTACAAATATCACATACATCTGAATCATTCAACTGCTTATTATCCATAATGGAATGGGTTGGCCGAATCTTCAAATAAAAGTTTAGTGATAATCATAAAGAGGTTGCTAAAAGATAACAAGAGGGCTTGGCACACTAAACTGAAATATGCTCTGTGGGCGGATAGAATCGGTACAAAGAGAGCAATTGGCACTTTCCCTTTCCAGTTGGTGTATGGCACAAAGGTAATTTTCCCTGTTTGTTTGGGATTGCCAGTTATGAAATTATTACAAGAAGTCTATGAAGAACCAAATCATATGCAAAGGAGAATAAATCAAATGATAGAATTGCATGAAGTCAGAGAAAAAGCATATAACAAGACCCAAATGCATCAGGAAAAAATGAAGAAAACTTTTGACAGAAAGGTTAAGGAAAAGGATTTTCAGATAAATGATTTGGTTTTGAAGTGGGACTCCAGAAATGAAGATCACCATGGAAAGTTTGAGCATTTATGGAAAGGTCCATATATTGTTGCAGGATGTCAAGGAGAAAATGCATTTATCCTAAAAAATTGCAATGGAGAATTCTATCCTGGAGGACCAGTAAATGGGAGACACCTCAAACATTATCTTTCCTAAAAGACAGAAGTGAAAGAGAGTTTTTTGTACAGTGTAAACATCTTTTCAAAAAAAAATAAAAAATAAAAAAATTTGGCAGCCCAATGGATCAGGCACTTGGTCTACGATGTTCTTTGCTACCTGACAGGGAGGATAGCATCCCCAGTTGGAGCCAGTTGTTGACACTATATCTGAGAATGCTCAAATCCTAAAAATTTTTTGCCAAAATAATCCAAAAGCAGTGAAATTACCACAAATAAGTTGAAGAAAAGGTTTGAAATAAAAAAAACAAGAAGGAAAAACCCACATATGCAAAGTCCGAAAACAAATCTTTGAAAAGATTAAATCCATATCAAGTTTCGATGGCAGAGATGATAAGGATCAAGATCGACGGCTAATATAGTTTCCCGCACCGCCAAAGTGATCGGTTGCAAAGAGTTGTGAGCGGTTGCGGACTCAATACCGCCGAGAACATGTCCTAATCTCATCAGTCCGCATATGTGATATAGTGGTATCATAAACCACCACAGCGCCGTGTGGAACAACCAAATAGAAAGGCACGGCGGGCCATAGCACGTGGCGTGGTGGGACATGATACGTGGCAGATGGAGAAAGCGTAAGGGAATACGCCATACATCGGTAGCAATCGGAGGGACGATATAAATCTGAAACAAAATCAACGGCCAATGTTCGTCCGCATCTAGGAAGGTGCACACTGGATAGAAGGAAGAGAGGTCGTGGAAAGTAAAACCACTCAAACAGGTGTCATCAGATGGTTGATCTGCACAAAGAACAAACCGGAGAAGAAAAACCGCTTTAAGATCGCGGATACCACCATAGGGGATAAAAGGAGATGAGATCTGACGGCCCAAATCAAAAGCTCTAGATCAACGGTCGGATATGAACCACTTTTGGAAAGTTGCCAGGAAGTTAATCAAAAATACTTATATAAAACAAAAAGGGCTTCACATAAAGGCATTTTGCATATGTGTCACTATCTTGGGGAGCTCTGAAGACTGGTGGAGATCAGCGATTGCGACAGAAGGCGAAAGGCGTGTACATACAGGTAGGGTCTGGTGACCTAGCCCACTTTTTTAAACAGATTTTTTTTTAAGGAAATGTTTAAATGGAAACTGTACACGATATAGACATTTTTAAAGCAAAAGAAGCCCTAGAGGATAGAGACGAAGACGTTCATGATACCCTAATTAGGTTACCAGTCTCTGAGATTAAACTTAGGTTGTCTGAATTTTTGAAGGAAGGGATAGACTTACATAGAGTCCACCAGTCGTCTTTCATAGCCTTTTTCCCAGACCAAATCCCTTTTTTCCCAGAATTTGTGTCATGGTGTGCCGAGAATTACTCCCGAGAAGAAAGAATTGTCCTAGACAGTCAAAAAACCAGAGTCGTTTGTGAAATAATGCCGGCCGAAATAATTAAAGCCCTAGGAATAGATTTTTCCCAAACCCTCGAGTCCGAGATTTTTTCTGAAACCTCCATTATTGAAAATTATCATCAAACCTCTCAAACTGATAGAGAAATGTTTTTGTCGTCGTGTCTCAAACCAGAAAACAGCATTTCGGAGGTCCCGTACCCTATAGATATCAATTTGTTTGATGAAAATACCCAATTAGTTTTGCATTATTGGCTTTAGTTCTAGGGTTTGATACGGACTTGTATGTAACCGAGTTTCAGTTGAGTCTGTTGTACAAAATTAGTACAATTCCGTCACGGATCGATGAAAATCAAATCCCTCGACTTAATTTTGAAGAATTTTTGATAGAGAAGATTCACGACCAGATGGTCAATTTTTCCACTCTGAGGCATTTCAGGTTTCAGTCTTTTTTGATGAAAATGATTATGATAGCCAGTCAAGAAGAGTTGCAGTTCCCAGAAATCATTTTCACGACTTTATTAGAAAATAACATGTTCAATTACATCAATTACATGCTCTCAGAGATTTACAGAATGATCTTTGGTAAAAAATTGCCTAGAGTATTACCAGAAATGCAGGCATGCATGCAATTGAGTGTAGAGTACGCGACGGGAGATTGGTTTTTGTCAAAGGACAGTACAGTAATCAGATTATATGGGTTCAAACATAAACCCTATGTTTTACTAGCTTTGCTTACCTTAAGGGTTTTTGCTTTGGAATTCTTGAGACAAAAGTTAATTGTTGAAGATAACAATTTTTTGGTTTACAAACAAGCAACAGACATTAAATATCCGTTCACACTTGGCCCATTCACAATAAAGAATAAAAATGCTGCTGTGTATATAGAGAAGTTATTGAAGGATATGAGTTTTGAGACAGATATGGCTATTGAGTATGATCCATTAAACATAATATCAAAACGGAGAACGGATTGTCGCATCAAAGCACTAAACCATCAGATGATTGAAGGGATGGATGACAGAGCAAATTGGCTGGAATATAAAGAAGAAATCATTCTGGATGCACACGATAAAGAAATGGTATTTACAGATACAACAACAGAGACAGAAAACACAATGAATACTGCATTGGTGGGGTTTAAAAGACCCATACAGGATGTACTGAACATTGAGGATGAAGAAACAGAAAGAGGAAAAAAGTTGAAAATAAATGAACAACAAGAGTTGATAGCAGTTTCAGAAGAGGCAAAAAGAACTGAAGAAAAAATACCAGAGGTCACGGTTAAAGAATACAGTATTGAAGAAACCCCAGTAGAAGGCGATGTAAAAAGACCCCAGAATATGATGGATGTATTTAATGAACATAGTCAGAATAAACAGGAGTCCTCTAAGCAAACTAGTCAGTTGTTTCCGAAAGTTAGAAATATATCCAATACTGAAGTAAGTTTATTTACTAGCAGAAATATCAGAGAGAATTCTTTGAAATTTTCAATTGTCACAAAAGATAAGATTTCAGAGATGAAAGTAGATTTGTCTAAAATAAATGCCCCAGATAAAATATTAATGCACATACAAACAGGAGAAGTTATATATTCAGATTATTTGGGGGCAATATTAAAGGCGGACAAATTGAAAAATTCACTGGATAAATTGAATAATCAGTTGAGACAGGAGAAGGCAGAAAATAAGTCTCGACAACAACAGATTAAAAAATTGCAAGTAGATTTGATAAATAAAGAGGGAGATGCAGCAGAAAAATTGCTCAAAGAAAAAGATGTTACGATTCTGATGTTAAGACGAAAGTTAAAAATTCCAGACACTGTACTTATCCAAGGAGCAGAATTAACAGTACTGGAAAAAGAAAAAGAAGAATTATCTAAGGAGGTAAACAATGTTAAAGCTTTCTGATGAAAAAGATCATTGGGAAAAAGAGAAAATCATTTTAGAAGAGCAGTTGGAAGAAACAAAGAAAAGATTACTAGAAAGTGGTCAGCAGGAAGTACAAACAGACACAGAGGAAGATAAAACTGGACTAGATGATATTTTACAAGACATGTCACAAGTAAGTTTGAAAGAAGGTGAAATCAAAGAATTGATGATGGAAATACAAAAGCTGAGAGAAGAAAATGAAATTAAAAATAAGGAAATAAAAACTTTGGAGACAAGGAATCATGAATTAAGTGATAATAATAAAGGCTTGGCATCTCATGTGACAGGGCAAGCTGCTATGCAAGGTTGCAAGCATATGGTATGGGACCAAATTATAAAGGAAGTCGAAAAATTAAGACCATATCTGGATTACATAAGAGTCAAAGAAAAGGTAGCCAAAGATGCCTTCGAAAGTTGCAGAGCAGTCAGGGAAAATTTAAATAAAAAGCCAAAAGAAGTAGCCCAGAAAACTATAACATTCTTAAACAGTCTAACTGAAGCAGACTTGACAGCCATGAATATAATGAACAGAATTTCAGTCATTACATGGGCCAGAAGGATCTTGGGAAAGTACTCGCATGTTGAAAATATTGAAGCTAAAGCTGGAGATATACGGGAAGAAGTAGTAAAGTTTAAGAAGCAATTTGAAAAATTAGTAAACAAAGGATTCCCTACTTTTTGGAATGAAAAGAATGAATTGATTCCTCCTAATGAATATAAGAGATTGTTGTTTGACATAAGGATGGATCACAGAAAGTTCCAGCAATTGGATCATATGCTTACAGGAAAAATTTTAATGGAGAAAATAGCAGAGGACTTTGAAATTTTAAATATGCTTATCTCAACCTATGAGAATCTTCTTCCTGTTTCTTATGCAGGTCATGTTGAAATGCGAGTCTTGGTAGGAGAAATGACCAACTATGATTTACCCACGACCGACCAATGGAATTATGTGGACAAATATGGAAGGACAAGATATTATGTCCATTCATAGATGCATTCAAAACTCTTGCCAAGTGGCGAAAAGATGATATTCGAAATTTTTTCCAAGTGGCAAAAAGATACTTTTATTTTAAATTTTAATATTATTTGAAGACAGTTATCTATTGCTCAAAGACAGTTATCTTTTAAGTTAAAATATTTTCAGTTATTAGTTAGAAGAAGCAGTTATGTCAATCTTCTTCCGAATTTTGTATAAAAACAATGAGAGTCATTTTTGAAGGGGTTGGAAATTTTTTGAGAGACAGAGTATGTTTTGAAGTCTATTTTTTGATAAATAAAGGCAGTATAGTGAAAATACCTATCTTTTGAGACTAGAGATTCATGTGTTGATCAGCTTTACAGTCTGTTTTTTCCTTATCTTTATATGTGCATGTTCACTCTTTTTGTTATATCTTCCATTATGTTTTTCTTCTATATTTAAATGAAGGCTTGAAATAATTTGAGATTCATACTGGTTATGCCTCGTTTTATCGCATTTAAATATTCACTATTTTCTCCAAAGTTGACAATGGATTCATCCCAGTTAGATGCCTGTTGGTGATGGAATGTCATTACTTCTTTCTACACCACCTGAAAAATGAAATTGACTGTGATATGATTGCTATCTTGCCTCTGTGAAAATCTATTTGGTATAAATCTCTTACTGGCAGATTGTATATTTGAAACTTTGACTCCATGCCCAACGTTTCTTGTTTTCCTTTTCAACCAGAAAATCTTTTTGAGAAATTTTGAGAGAAGTTTTATATATTTTAGCCTTTACATATATATCGTGAGAGAGCCCTCTCTGGTGGAAAAATGGCTGAGTTTTCTACCTAAAGTTTTGTTTGAAATAGGTTACCTTAGGTCTTATTTTCTTACAACCGGAATAAAATCTAAGTGCTAACATTTTGGCGTCGCTGCCAGAGACGAAAGTCAAATTTTCCCTGGGAGAAATGACAAAGAAAGGTCAAATTTCTTGGGCAAGGAAGTTTGAAATAAGTTGGTTGTAGATATTGCCCTGGCGACTTCACTTGTGACAATTTATTAAGGTTTTTTGAAGATATTCTGAGAAAGACATTGTGGCTACAAGAAGAAATCCCGGTTTGCAGTTCTTCTCAGGCGTGGATAATCCAGAAAAGCTCCTCAAGACAGATAAAGGCAAAGGCAAGATGAAAGAAGGTATTTCTCAGTTTTCAAATATATTCCCTTCTTTTCAAGAAAATATGTTTGAGGAAGAAAATATTGGTTCAAGTGAAAAGAGTTTGCTTAGAACTAAGTAAGATTCTGATTTGAAAGAAACAAAAGTTGACCCAAAAAGTTTGTGGGATTATTCTCTAAAATCTGTTTGGGAAAATTTACAAAAATATGAAAGGGCAGAGTCCAGAATATCCAAAGCCCAAAGAATACCTGTGCAGAGTAGTAGACAATAGGAAGTGATTGTTCCACCTTATAACCCACCACCCATGGCTGCCAGATTTGCCCCATTGGTTTTTCCCGTGGCTTTACATGATTTGCCTCAAAATTATGGACAGTGAATCTTTACTTTTGATCATGAGGGTAGTTATACAGCATAGCAACACGTTGATAACTTTAGTGATTTCATTGATTTAGAAGAAGTGGATTATGATGATGCAAAAATGAGGTTGTGTGCCCAAAGCTTGAGAGGTGAAGTCAACAAGTGGTTTAGATCTTTAGCTACAGGATCAATTGCTACTTATGATGCTTTTACAACTCTTTTTATCGAAAGATGGGAAGACCAGAAAAATCCTTCACAGGTGTTGACACAATATAACAATCTGAAAAAAGGAGGTTTTGAGTCAATTCAAGAATTCTATGCCAGATTTATGAAAGTCTATAATTCTACCCCCACAGATATAAAACCTCCAGTGGGAGCAGCCAAGTTACATTATGCAGATGCTTTTGAAGGTGATTTTTCATGCACATTAAGAGAAAGAATATCTACTGCTTTGGAAATAATGATGAAAGATGCAGTAGAAGTTGAAGCTAATATGATGGCTTCTGGAAAGATGAGACATAGAGATATGGACAGAAAGAAAATTAGAGAAGATAATCAAAATGCAGCATCTTCTTCTTCTTCCACAGATGTAAAATTTGAAGCAATGATGAAAACTATGGAAAAGTTGTTAGAAAGGTTAGTGGTGGATAACAAAGCTCCAAATAAAGAACAAATAGAACCTCAAATTAGAAACCCAAATTTTAGGAGACCCTTTGTTCCAGCTATAAGGCCGAGAGAACAGCGGAACCCAAGGAATGCAGAAGAAGATCAAATCAGACCTCCTTTCCCCGAAAATTATATTGCCGGAGAAGTTGAAGCTGAGATACCTGAGAGTGATATTCACCATTGTGGCAGTTCTGATTCAGAAGTGTATCTGACTAAACAAGAGCATGATATGTTCCTTGCAGAAGGGGAATGTTGTAATTTGGAGACAAAGATTGATCAATACCAGATTGGTTACCAAAATGCTATAAACGATCTTCAAAGAAAGATAAATCTAAGAAACCGAGACGTTATAATAGACAAAGGAAAAGAACCAATTGGAAAATCAAAAGGAACTACAGATAAACCTTCTACTAGTCAGTATGAACAGCAAACGAGAAGAAAAGAAAATGAAGATGTGCCAAAAGTAATTCCAGATAACAAGAAAGATTCGATAAAGGAAGGTGATGAAAATTTGGTTCCTTTCAATATACAGAGTGAAATGTCGAAAGTTAAGATTTCTGTGCCTTTCAATGAGATATTAAAGAATAAGGAATACAAGGAACACATTTTTAAGATGATGCAGGTAGAAAATCGAGTGGAAATAGATACTTTGGAATTAGATGATGATACTCCTACTATCTGCTTGGGTTCAAGAATGGAAGATAACAGTTTTGGAGAAGTTTCTCCTTTCTATGTGAATTTGAATGTTCATGATAAAGTTGTGCATAATTGTATGTTAGACTCAGGAGCTTCTCATAATCTGATGCCAAAACTTGTAGTAGAATCTTTGGGATTGGAAATCACAAGACCATATGATGACATATTTTCTTTTGATTCAATGAAAGTTAAATGTTTAGGGATGATAAAAGATTTGACTATAAATCTCAGTAAAATACCAGCCAAAGGCATTCTTATGGATGTGGTGGTTGCTGATATTCCAGCAAAGTTTGGTATGTTATTGTCCAGGTCATGGGCCTCAAAGTTAAAAGGAACTCTGCAAATGGATATGTCTTTTGCTACTATTCTGGTGTTGGGGGTAAACAGAAGATTATATGCTGAAAAGATGGATGCTTATTTGGTAAGTGACTTAAAAGAACCTAAGAAGCATGCTATATTTGCAGTAGATACAGATTTGGGTTCTTGCATTTTGTACAATGATGTTGAATCTAAAGAAAAGATCGATGTAATTGAACCTAAAGAAAATGAAAAAGAAAGATTGTTAAGAGAAAAGATCAGAAAAGAAGGGACCTGGACAATGCACTTTGATGGGGCTAGAAGCAGAGAAGGAGCTGGTGCGGGAGTATGGATAATTACACCTGACCGAGAATTCCTAATGTTTTATTACCAATTGAATTTTGAATGTACCAACAATGTTGCAGAATATGAAGCTTTGATTCTGGGGTTGAACGTGTTGAGAGATTTAAAAGCAAAAAGGATTGAAGTGTTTGGAGATTCTGAATTGGTTATAAATCAAGTAAAAGCTATTTATCAGACCAAACACCCTAAAATGAGGTCTTATAGGAATGAAGTGTGGGATTTACTGGAAATTTTTTTCGATGAACATGATGTTGTTTCAATCCCCAGAGTTAGCAACACTGTAGCAGATTCTTTGGCCACTGCGGGAGCTGCATTAAAAACTCCTATCTTTTCTAAAAAGAAATATGATATTGAGGTCATGCATAGACCATCTATCCCAGACAATATCAAACATTGGCAGTTTTTTGAAGATGATCAACAGATTAAATGCTTTTTAGAAATGACAGATGAATTCAATTACAGGTCTATTGATGCAGAAGGTGATGGAGCTGGTCTAGATGAAATAGATCCCCCAGAAGAAATAGAAAAGGTCAAGCAAAGGATTGGAGGTAAGGATATAATTCAGCTGAAGAATAATGTTATCCCTAGAGGCTTATTTCCTTTAGAAAAATTATTTGATAAAAATGATGTGGTGAAAAATCCAAAGGTAGAACCTAAACCTGAAGACGTAAAAGATTACAATTTAGGTTCTGAAAAGGATCCTAAATTGGTAAAAGTTTCAAATAAATTACCAAGAAAGGAAGAGGATAAAAGCGTGGAAGTGATGAAAAGATTTTCGGATGTTTTTTCTTGGAGCTATGAGGACCTGAAAGAATATGATGTTTCTGTTATACAGCATACAATTCCTATCAAACCTGATGAAAAGCCTTTTAAGCAGAAATTAAGAAGAATAAATCCCAAGTTGCTTCCAGTGATAGAAAAAGAGGTGAGAAAGTTGTTTGATGCTAAGATAATTGTGTCCTTGATGTTTTCTAAGTGGTTGGCTAACCTAGTACCAGTAAGGAAAAAGAATGGCGAAATAAGGCTGTGCGTAGACTTTAGAAATTTGAACAGAGTTTCTTTGAAAGATAATTATCCACTCCCTAAAATGGATCAGATTTTACAAAAAGTTGTGGGAGCCGAAAGAATTTCCATGCTAGACGGTTTCTTAGGTTATAATCAAATTAAAGTTCACCCAAAAGATCAGGAAAAAACTTCTTTTACTACTCCATGGGGGACATTTATGTACGCCAAAATGCCATTTGGTTTGATGAATGCAGGCGCAACCTTTCAGAGAGCCATGGATATTGCATTTGCAGATGAAAGGGACAAATTTGTGGTAGTATACATGGATGATATCACTGTTTATTCAAAGAATGTTGCTGATCACTGGAAGCATCTGGAAAGAGTTTTTCTAAAATGTAGAAAATTTGAGATTTCCTTAAATCCAAAGAAATCTCATTTTTGCATGGAAGAAGGAAGATTATTGGGACACATCATATCAAAAGAAGGCATTAAGATTGACCTGGAGAGAGTATCTACAATACAAAAGGTGGGAATCCCTAGGAGCAAGAAAAAGATTCAGTCATTTATTGGAAGGGTAAATTGGTTAAGAAGGTTCATTCCTAGTTTCGCTGAGATTTTGAGGAACATCACTGAAATGCTAAGGAAAGACAAGGAAATTAAATGGACTGAAGAAGCAAGACAATCTTTTGATAATATTAAAAGAGCAGTGACTGAAGCACCAGTGTTAATTAGTCCAGATTATACAAAGGATTTCATTATGTTTACTTATGCATCAGAACACACAGTAGCTGGGGTATTGTTGCAAAAGAATCACGAAGGTGTGGAACATCCAATTGCATTTTTTAGTAAGATCCTGAGAGATGCAAAATTAAAATACAACATTATGGAGAAACAAGCTTATGCTTTAGTGAAAGCATTGAAGGATTTTAGGATATACATTTTGCATTCTCATATAATAGCACATGTTCCATCAGTAGCAGTGAAAGACATTCTTACCCAGCCCGATCCTGAAGGGAAAAGAGCGAAATGGATAGTAGTGTTATTGGAATATGATCTGGACATTAAACCTACAAAACTGATAAAAGGCCAAGGTTTGGCTAAAATGATGACAGAAACAAATTGGGACTCTCTCGGTATGAATTTTCTTTCTGAAACTTCGACCGAAAATGTTCCAAATTCACAGATAATCGAAGATTTCTCTTTATCCCCCTGGTACACAGATATTGTATATGTTTTGCAGAACCTCCAAGCACCTACGAATATGGAAAAAACTAGGGCAAGATTAGTAAAATTGAAAGCAGTCAAGTTTTGCATATTAGATGGAAATTTGTTCTGGAAAGATCCAGGAGGAATCCTGTTCAATTGTCTATTAGAGAATGAAGCACAGCATATTATGGTGGAATTTCATAAAGGTATGTGTGGAGGGCATCATTCATGGAAGGCTACCATGAACAAAATTCTTAGAGCTGGTTTTTATTGGCCTAGCATGTATTCAGATGTATATAAAGAAGTAACGAAATGTCATGAATGTCAAATTTTTATGGAAAAAGAGAATTATTGCCATTTCCGTTGAAACCTATTTCAGTTGAAGCACCTTTCCAACAGTGGGGGTTAGATTTTATTGGTGAGATTAACCCAAATTCTTCAGGGCAACATAAGTGGATTCTAACTGCTACAGATTACTTCACAAAATGGATTGAGGCCATCCCAACTAGAAATGCCACAGAAACAATGATTATGAACTTTTTGGAAGAGAACATTTTGTCCAGGTTTGGTTGTCCTAAAAGGATAGTGACAGATAATGCTCCAGTGTTCAAGTCAAAAAAGATGATAAATTTTTGTTACAAATATCACATACATCAAAATCATTCAACTGCTTATTATCGACAAGGGAATGGGTTGGTCGAATCTTCAAATAAAAGTTTAGTGAGAATCATAAGGAGGTTGCTAGAAGATAACAAGAGGGCTTGGCACACTAAACTAAAATATGCTCTGTGGGAGGATAGAATCAGTACAAAGAGAGCAATTGGCACTTCCCCTTTCTAGTTGGTGTATGGCACAGAGGTAATTTTCCCTGTTTGTTTGGGATTGCTAGTTATGAAATTATTACAAGAAGTCGATGAAGAACCAAATCATATGCAAAGGAGAATAAATCAAATGATAGAATTGCATGAAGTCAGAGAAAAAGCATATAACAAAACCCAAATGCATTAGGAAAAAATGAAGAAAACTTTTGACAGAAAGGTTAAGGAAAAGGATTTTCAGATAAATGATTTGGTTTTGAAGTGGGACTCCAAAAATGAAGATCACCATGGAAAGTTTGAGCATTTATGGAAAGGTCCATATATTGTTGCAGGATGTCAAGGAGAAAATGCATTTATCCTAAAAAATTGCAATGGAGAATTCTATCCTGGAGGACCAGTAAATGGGAGACACCTCAAACATTATCTTTCCTAAAAGACAGAAGTGAAAGAGAGTTTTTTGTACAGTGTAAATATCTTTTCAAAAAAAAAAAAAAAAAAAATTTGGCAGCCTAATGGATCAGGCACTTGGTCTACGATGTTCTTTGCTACCTGACAGGGAGGATAGCATCCCCAGTTGGAGCCAGTTGTTGACACTATATCTGAGAATGCTCAAATCCTAAAAAAAATTTGCCAAAATAATCCAAAAGCAGTGAAATTACCACAAATAAGTTGAAGAAAAGGTTTGAAATTCAAAAAAAACAAGAAGGAAAAACCCACATATGCAAAGTCCAAAAACAAATCTTTGAAAAGATTAAATCCAGATAAAGTTTCAATGGAGGAGATGGTAAGGATCAAGATCGACGGCTAATATAGTTTCCCGCACCGCCAAAGTGATCGGTTGCAAAGAGTTGTGAGCGGTTGCAGACTCAATACCGTCGAGCACGTGTCCTAATCTCATCAGTCCGCATATGTGATATAGTGGTATCATAAACCACCACAGCGCCGTGTGAAACCACCAAATAGAAAGGTGCGGCGGGCCATAGCATGTGGCGTGGTGGGACATGATACGTGGCAGATGGAGAAAGCGTAAGGGAATACACCATACATCGGTAGAAATCAGAGGGACGATATAAATCTGAAACAAAATTAACGGCCAATGTTCGTCCGCATCTGGGAAGGTGCGCACTGGATAGAAGGAAGAGAGGTCGCAGAAAGTAAAACCACTCAAACAGGTGTCATCAGATGGTTGATCCGCACAAAGAACAAACCGGAGAAGAAAAACCGCTTTAAGATCGTGGATACCACCATAGGGGATAAAAGGAGACGAGATCTGACGGCCCAAATCAAAAGCTCTAGATCAACGGTCGGATATGAACAACTTTCAGAAAGTTGCTAGGAAGTTAATCAAAAATACTTATATAAAACAAAAAGGGCTTCACATAACGGCATTTTGCATGTGTCGCTATCTTGGGGAGCTCTGAGGACTGGTGGAGATCAGCTATTGTGACAGAAGGCGAAAGGCGTTTACATACAGGTAGGGTCTGGTGACCTAGCCCACTTTTTTAAACAGAATTTTTTTTAAAGAAATGTTTAAATGGAAACTATACACGATATAGACATTTTTAAAGCAAAAGAAGCCCTAGAGGATAGAGACAAAGACGTTCATGATACCCTAATTAGGTTAACAGTCTCTGAGATTAAACTTAGGTTGTCTGAATTGTTAAAGGAAGGGATAGACTTACATAGAGTCCACCAGTTGTCTTTCATAGCCTTTTTCCCAGACCAAATCCCTTTTTTCCCAGAATTTGTGTCATGGTGTGCCGAGAATTACTTCCGAGAAGAAAGAATTGTCCTAGACAGTCAAAAAACTAGAGTCGTTTGTGAAATAAAGTCGACCGAAATAATTAAAGCCCTAGGAATAGATTTTTCCCAAACCCTCGAGTCCGAGATTTTTTCTGAAACCTCCATTATTGAAAATTATCATCAAACCTCTCAAACTGATAGAGAAAGGTTTTTGTCGTCATGTCTCAAACCATAAAACAGCATTTCGGAGGTCCCGTACCCTATAGATATCAATTTGTTTGATGAAAATACCCAATTAGTTTTGACATTATTGGCTTTAGTTCTAGGGTTTGATACGGACTTGTATGTAACCGAGTTTCAGTTGAGTCTGTTGTACAAAATGAGTACAATTCCGTCAGGGATCGATGAAAATCAAATCCCTCGACTTAATTTTGAAGAATTTTTGACAGAGAAGATTCACGACCAGATGGTCAATTTTCCCACTCTGAGGCATTTCAGGTTTCAGTCTTTTTTGGTGAAAATGATTATGATAGCCAGTCAAGAAGAGTCGCAGTTCCTAGAAATCGTTTTCATGACTTTATTAGAAAATAACATGTTCAATTACATCAATTACATGCTCTCAGAGATTTACAGAATGATATTTGGTAAAAAATTGCCTAGAGTATTACCAGAAATACAGGCATGCATGCAATTGAGTGCAGAGTACGCGACGGGAGATTGGTTTTTTTCAAAGGACAGTATAGTAATCAGATTATACGGGTTCAAACATAAACCCTATGTTTTACCAGCTTTTCTTACCTTAAGGGTCTTTGCTTTGGAATTCCTGAGACAAAAGTTAATTGTTGAAGATAACAATTTTTTGGTTTACAAACAAGCAACAGACATTAAATATCCGTTCACACTAGGCCCATTCACAATAAAGAATAAAATGATGCTGTGTATATAGAGAAGTTATTGAAGGATATGAGTTTTGAGACAGATATGGGTATTGAGTATGATCCGTTAAACATAATATCAAAATGGAGAACGGATGATCGCATCAAAGCACTGAACCATCAGATGATTGAAGGGATGGCTGACAGAGCAAATTGGCTGGAATATAAAGAAGAAATCATTCCAGATGCACACGATAGAGAAATGGTATTGACAGATACAACAACAGAGACAAAAAACACAATGAATACTGCATTGGTGGGGTTTAAAAGACCCATACAGGACGTAATGAACATTGAGGATGAAGAAACAGAAAGAGGAAAAAAGTTGAAAATAAATGAACAACAAGAGTTGATAGCAGTTTTAGAAGAGGCAAAAAGAACTGAAGAAAAAATACTAGAGGTCACGGTTAAAGAATACAGTATTGAAGAAACCCCAATAGAAGGTGATGTAAATAGACCCCAGAATATGATGGATGTATTTAATGAACATAGTCAGAATAAACAGGAGTCCTCTAAGGAAACTAGTCATTTGTTTCTGAAAGTTAGAAATATATCCAATACTGAAGTAAGTTTATTTACTAGCAGAAATATCAGAGAGAATTATTTGAAATTTTCAGTTGTCACAAAAGATAAGATTTCAAAGATGAAAGTAGATTTGTCTAAAATAAATGCCCCAAATAAAATTTTATTGCACAGAGTGAATTTTGAATACTTCAGAGAGAGGCTCGGTGTTCTTCAGATTGACGACACTTCGAGGAAGAAGTGATGGACACATTTGTAGATGCCATTCCAAGCATGGTGAGAGGAGGATCCTTCCCATGGCTGTGGATGTAAGCATTGTGTGATGAGTATCAATACGATGCTCCAGTTACTGCTCTGTATATGCATCATGTTGGATGCTTGTTATGATAAGTTGGATCATGTATATGTATATGCATCATGTTGGATGCTTGCTATGATCAGTTGGATCATATATATGCATATGGACCATGTTGGATGCTTGTTATGATCGGTTGGATCATGTATATGTATATGCATCATGCTGGATGCTTGTTATGATCGGTTGGATCATGTATATGTATATGCATCATGTTGGATGCCTGTTATAATCAGTTGGATCATGTATATGTATATGCATCATGTTGGATGCTTATTATGATCAGATGGATCATGTATTTGTAAATGTATCAGGTAGATACTATGTATGCATTAGGTGGATGCATTGTATGATCAGGAGGATCATGTATGATGATATGTATCATGTAGATACTATGTATGCATCAGGTGGATGCATTATATGATCAGGATGATCATGGATAATGAGATTCAAGATGTTGCTCCAGATGATGTACATCACGATGATGTATGGTTAGTATCAGGATGATGCTCTGTGTCTGTGGACAAGTAGTGCTTGAGAGGACTTGTAAGACCTGGGAGATCCGAGAGGTTCGGCTATGTGCCGATAATAAGTCCTGGGATTCTCTTTCGAGGGTTTGTCCTGTGACCACATGTCAGACCTGGGGGATCCAAGAGGTTGGGCTGTGAGCCCGTAATAAGTCCTAGGATGCTCTTTTGAGGGTTTGTGGTGGTGACTACATGTAAGTCCTGGGAGATCCGATAGGTTGGGCTGTGTGCCCGTAATAAGTCCTGGGATGCTCTTTCGAGGGTTTGTAGTGGAGATCACATGTAAGTCCCGGTAGATCCGATAGGTTGGGCTGTGTGCTTGTAATAAGTCCTAGGATGCTCTTTCGAGGGTTTGTGATGAGGATCACATGTAAGTCCTGGGAGATCCGATAGGTTGGGCTGTGTGCCCGTAATAAGTCCTGGGATTCTCTTTCAAGGGTTTGTGATGAGGGTCACATATAAGACCTAGGATATCCGATAGGTTGGGTTGTGTGCCCGTAATCAGTCCTGGGATGCTCTTACGAGGGTTTGTGATGCACGTAATAAGTCTTGAGGATTCCACAGTATGGCCAGTGATGATGAAGACTTGCAGGAGGTGGGCCTGCATCCAGTATGAAAAAGGACTGGCTCTGTAGAACTTCCTATGATGAGTAGATCGATGATTGATTGATATAGTAGCAGCAATGACGATGATGATGATTCGATGACGATGATCTAGTGACGATGATCCAGAGAAGAAGACTTATGCTAGCAGATCTGTGTCGAGAAATACCTTCCTAGTTAAGAGGGAGTGTTGATGTATATGTAACTTCGGAATGTATTTCACCTATGTATTTTGTACTCCTATAGAGATGTTATTATTCCTCTATATGGAAGTGTCGTCATTTGTATTGACAAGTGTCGCAACTTGCATGTGATGTGTTATTAGAGCACTAAGTGTGGGATCGGCCCTGATTAGAATTACCATGGGTTATTAGACTAAGTTAGACAAGTCATCCCTATTAGGTTATTAGGCAGGTAAGGTCATGTATAAATAGAGTGCATGAGGCACTCTATTTGATTATCTCATTATTCACTTCTACACTCATCGAAAACTGGCGCACAAGTGAGGAAGGAGGAGTAGCTGCTAGATAAGACTATCTCTTGTACTTGGGTTGTATCATTGCTCTTTCTATCTCTGAGGAAGTTGTGGGGTTTTTCACCTTTATGGTTTTCCCCAGTGAAACTCTGTGTGTCTATTGTCTCATGTGATTGCTTGGTGTGATTTATATGCATTGTTATACTTAATATGCTGTACATGTTATTCTCTCAGTAAAGATCCTAGAGTATGTTGAATTAATGCTCAAAAATTAACATGCGCAGGTGCGGCATGGCAATGAATCTACTCTCCTTCTAGGTAATGTGTCCCGTAACAACCTTCAATGTAAGTTGTGGTAAAAGATTATGTAATTACAGTTTTCTCTTATTACCCGTTTAACCTCCCGTCATTGTTTTGCAGGTTAGCATGGAGGTGGTGGAAGTTAGGGCATTCAGAGTGACTTTACGATTTATGCCATGCATGGGGAACTAGTGCCCCAAACCGCCAACTAACTTGCCATATTCTTGAAGCCTCGGTGGTTTTACCCCGTGGTTTAGGGATCACTTACTCAAATGTTCGCAAGTGGTTTAGTGTTGGTTGGCTAGTTTCGCTGCTTTAAAAAGATGGTGTCCTTTGGACCCAAAACACAGAAGCACTCTGCTTGCTGCTAGCGAAAACTGGTCCTTGCGACCTGTGTGGTTTGGTCACACTAGGTGTCATCAATGGCTGCCGTCACGACTTGGGTTGAACCTTAGAGGGATAACGTTTGGGAAGAAGACCATTCGCTCTAGACTGTAAATTCTCGTTTCTAAATAATCAATGCATTAAGAAAGTCAAACATTTAAGATGTAGCTTGTTGTAAAACTGTAAGGGAAATCCATGGGTTCTCTCGGCCTCTGTATCATTTTCTTTTATTAATTAAATAGAGTTTTTATGTGCAATGAATGTCGTTCATCCTTTTACTTGTGAAATGTTTAACTTCATGCAGCAGGGCAATACTTGTGTAGTTTTTGCTTATGATTACTATGCATTACTTCGTTGGTTCACCATACTTAACATAATACATATAATGCATTCAAATTACTGTTGAACACCTTGCTTTCTCATAAACTTGTAAATGTATCAACGTCGGTCTAGAGGATAGCTACACTCCATCAAAACGCGAAGTATAAAAGAATGTTGCAGTAATTAAATGTTTCAGGATTACTGCTCTTCAAAGCGTATATAGGCATACACAAGGTGCATGATCTCTGTTAAGTCGATTCGCCCTTAATTTCACCATGTGTGCTCCAGCACTTGATTTTGCTTATTAATCTGCTCCCCGAGCATAGCCATAGGCTTAAGCACGTTAAGCTAGATGCACATAGTATTTACAACATAGGTTAATGCAAACATTGTAAAAAGGGAAATTGGTAATGTGATCCACAACCGATCCATGCAATAGAACCATCGACATCCCCATAACTTTTGATAGTTGTAATATAAACATTTTGGTCTTAATATTGTTATGCTGCGCTGTTCCAAGTTCTAAGCGTTGACTGTGTAAGTTGCGATACTTCAAATGTTTGGTTGGATTCATGGAGATGAGCCCTAAATTATATACATATATAAACTTAAATCTGTAATGTATATATAATTTATATTAAGGTGGGTTCCATTTATGGACCATGATTTATCTCTGGCAGGGATATCGTGACTTTACACGGATTAAGGGTGTTAATAATAAACAGTACAAAAAGCATTTTGTCGATGCAATGCATTTATACCATGTGCTTATACAACTTGGTCTAGAAAAACGACTATGATACCCAATCTGGAATGCAAGTAATGTATATATATTTTTACATGAATGTATTAGCACATTTAGAATGAGCATTTCATTAAGAACATCTAAGAAAATGTCATGTTAACCTTGATCTATACAAATCGAAGAGAGGGTTTATAAATTAGATTAAGGCTTGACATGTAAACCTTTAGGTTTAAATGTCTGCCTGATTTACACAAATAAATATATAACCCTAGTTCTGTCAGTCCTATAGAAATGAAAATACTCAGTATAGAATGCATGCATATAAACATAGATTAGCATTTACACCATATTCATTCTAGGATGCCTCTCTCAAGATTACAACACTTATTTAAACAGTATTTATGTCCATACAATTGCATCATAATCATACCCATTCATATAGCATCATAGACCATGAATACATCAGGTAGTTCACTGAGATTATGAAACTATATCAGATAACAGAGATCTAAGAGTTTTTATGGCAGATCTATACTCATGAAAACAATATACAATATACATATGAACAGATCTAAAAATAGAAGATCATTTAACAATGCTTCCAGGAATGAATATAAACACATTCCATTACTGTCCATAAAATAATCATATATGTTCAGCAGATAAACTTATCCAAAATCAGATAACCAGTGGAACCAAGCACAAACCTCCCAGTCATTGACCAGCAAGTTCTCCTCATTCTTAGGTCACCCCCGAGCTGAGTTCACAGTCCCCCAGGTCAGAGTGTAGATTTTAAGTTACCCTTAACCTGTCTTCCCTGAGTTACTTAGGCTATTTCAATGGCAGCAGACAACCAAACATCCAACTCAGTACTCCTGAGCTCCAAGATGCTCCAGGGGCTTTTAAGCCTTAGCCATTAAGAGAATCAATAGAACACAACCTATTTAGGTAAATGCAGTACTCCTGTGAGCTTGGGGTAGTTCTCCTACCTGAACAAAATTAAGTGGCCAAGCTCATACCAAGCTGTATGATTCCTCTTAATCTGGGCCAGTTTGGTTCTCCCAAATCTACCCTCTTAATCTAGACCAATTTGTTTCTCCCAAATCTGTCCTCCTGGTACTTGTCTTCAGTTGTCTCAGGTTATTGTTCTTCCCAGCTCCAATTTCTCTTATGTGTTAATGAATAGGATAATGTGAAAAATTGAATGATGACTGATAGAGTGTGTCAATGAGTTTCACTTTTTATTCTCTTAGGTGTGAAATTCCTCATTTTATGAATTCTTTTAATTCATTAGTCTCTCAAATCTTTTCTTTAGGGTTGGCCATTTTTCTCCAATAATAATTTCTTGTCATTATTATTAAGTGGCATTTTCCCTCCAACCCTTAGGGGACTGTAACTCCCATCTCATTAATGTGCTGGTCCACATGGTCATTAGAAATAAATTTATCAGATTTCTAAAATCACCTAAGTAAAATGAAATAATACTTAGCAGCAATATAATAGGGGTTCAAAGTCCAAAATTGGGGTATTACAAAAGAGCACTCTTAACCACAAATTATCTCAAGATATCAGTCCAACCACAACCCAATGGAAAATGTGGCCTCTACTTCCACTCCAGGGCAATTCCAATGGCTCCAAGACAATAGTCCAACTACAACCCAATGGCAAGTAGCACTTCCAATCTAGGGAAATTCGAGTGGCTCCAAGACAACATCAAATCCAAGGAATTGGACCTAACCACTACACTCAAACCAAGATCTCTAGAGGAAATACATAACACTATCCAACCTCAAATCCAATGGCAGTGGACCTCACCCATGTTGCCAATCAAGTCTTAGTATAATTAATATCCCATCATTGTCCTACTTAGCATTATTTTCATTTACCTAGAAGATGATGATGTCATCTTACCCCTAGTGGTGTGTAGATCTCATCTAGGATCCATCATCCACCTAATGCACCGTGCATGCATCATTTTAGGACCACTTGAGTCAGTTCCCTACATTTTAGGAGCCAACTCAATGTTCTAGTTCAGACCACCTAAGTTAGCTTACTCTTTTGGGGGGTTTATGCTCTGATAGCCACTATTTGGGGCCTCATGCACCCTTTTCTGAGTAATTTTCATGACAAAATCATGATTGCACCCTCCTTGGTCAGTTAACTGATAGTAGGTCTAGTTAGCTGAGATTTGGTTGAGTTTAACTAAGTTTGGGAACTCTGGAGCACTGATAGAGCTGACAATTCCTATGCTAGATTAACTGAGATTCGAATTATCCTAGGTGATTCAAATTCTCTCCATTGTAAAATCATTGTCGACTATACTGATTATTGGATCATCTAACATTATTTTGTTCCTATCTGAGTTCTCATGCATGATTAATTGTCTCCTCATCTTTTACTGGAATTTTCACTAGAATTCATCTTTTATGTTCATTCTTTCTCTGTGAGGTATAATCAGCTCCATGATCTATTGTGATTTATACTTTCACATTGTATCAGATCTTAGTGAGTGTAGTTTGAGCAGATTTTTTCAATAGTGAACCAGAAGCCTCTGGATTTCCACAACAAATCTTGGTGCCATTGCATTGAATTCATTGGATAAATCCTTTGAGGTATAGACAGGTGTGAAGGATCTGGAAAAATGTTCCTATTGTCCTAAAGCAGTGCTCAGTAGTATTCTATCTCCATAATTGAGAGTTTTTTGCAGGATATTGAAATTTTTTTAGTGGAGCAGTAGCAACATTTCACCTTGTATTTGTTCTAACGGTTCATATGGAGAATTTGAATGTTCCTCTATCTCCTAGGATCCTGACACCCTTCAATTATCTTGATTGGAGGGATGATATGCAGATGGTATTGTGCAACAAGTCACTATACATGGTCACAATGGGAAAGGAGGTTGAACCTCAAGTAGCTCTTGAGAAGGCCAAGTATCTAAATAGATTGGATGAAGCATTTGGTTTCATGTGTATTCAAATTTCCAACTATCTACTCTTCCAACTCGATGGTTTGAAGAGTCCAAGAGAGGTTTGGTTGAAGCTAGAGACCTCTTCGAAAAACAATACGAATGAAGGGGCCATATTCTAGAAAATGATTTAATTGCTCTTCAACCCAACAGTTTCGAAACTATATAGCAATTCCTTTCTAAATTCAAATTTTTGATCGTGTAATGCAAACAATGTGTAATTGAGAAGAAGGATGAGAAGCCAATGCTATCCATTCTAAGCAAGCTTGGTATACAGTTTTCTATATTTGTTTCTATATTCCATTTAGGAGATTGTTAATCCCTGGTTGGAAAATTCCCTCCTTAGATGCATTCACCGAATCTCTCATCCAAGAACAAGACAAACTGATTTAGATGGGCACTTTGCGAGCCTAAAAAAATTAAGCTCTTATGGCTGGGGAGTAAAAACGTGTGAATGAAAAATGGAAGAACAAGGGTAAAGAGAACAAGCAATTTGAATCCAAGAAGAATGAAAAGTCTAATCCATTGGAAGGAGCCTTCAGCTCCAAGAAGGATAAGCAACATAGGTTTGAGATGACCAAGTGTTCCTATTACAAGGAAGGAAACCATCCAGAGAGTTCATGCATGAAGAAGAAAATAGATCAGATGACCAAAATTCTTGAACATCACAACATTTCCCTCCCAGAAGGCAGAAGGGAGACTGATTCTAGAAGTTATACAGATAATCATGAGAGATTCCATGCGTTGAAGGATGGATTCACACAATCACGATCCTTCCTTATAGATTATGTATCCTCCAACGACATGGTTGCCTCCAAAGAATTATTTTCTTTTCTAGATCTTAATGATGGTCTGATTATTCACATGGGAAATAATTCTCATATCTCTTCTGAAGGGAATGGAACAGTACATCTAGAGCATGGAAAGTTCAAAAATGTTCTATTTGTGCCTTCTTTGTCAACAAATTTGTTGTCTGTTTATCAGATGACTCACACAGGTTCACCGAAGAAAGTTGTATTTGGTCTTGACACAATTGATATTGCAGAGATATATTATAGGAATAGTGTAGAGAAATGGTTTTCAAACCATGCCTCAAAGGAATATGAATTATCTCACTTTTTTCCATACTCTCTTCCTACTCCATTGGCATCTGATGAAAATCAAGGTGATGTCTCTTCTAATTAATATAAGGACCAAGATCTTGATGTTGAGCATGAAGGTCAAGCAGGTTCATATCCATATCCAACACCTACTCCCGATCCATGGCTAAGGCCAATATCCGCTCACAAACTCCTTGAAGCTGATGGGAACATCGTTGGGGATCCATCTAACTATAGAAAAAACAAATCTTAGTATCATGCAAACCTTGCACTATGTCATACAGATCCACTTCTCTCAGAGAGTTACTACATGATGGTGGGGCTTGATCCACAATCCTTCGAAGAGACTTGCCATGATGGATCTACAACCAAGTACAAGGCTAGGTTTATTGACAAAAGGTACTCAAAGGTTCATGATTTGGACTACAATTAGTCATTCTCTCCAGTAGAAAGATGAGTTCCTGGAAGACTTGTTTTGGAAAATACTTCTTGGACATGGTGGGAAGTACATTAGAGGAGCATTTCCAGATCCAGATCTAGATCCAGTACCTGCGTTACTATCCTACATAGGAGCGGATTGACTACATTTTTAAAAATACTTTCACTCAGTAATTTTTTTCCTTCTCTACTTAGTGTGAAGGATGTTTGAATTCCCTACTGTTCAGGCTTTAAGGGGTGAATTTTTCCTATGAGTTTTTCCCCAGTTCCTTATTTCATGGCCATTTATTTTATTTTCATCATTTATGTGATTATATGGGTGACATGTGGTCTTAGTAACCAGGGCCTAGGATGTCCAAGTTTGGATTAAGGTGGGGTGTTAGGATAATTGATACTCCATCCTTGTCCTACTTAGCATTATTTTCATTTACCTAGTAGTTGATGATGTCATTTCCCCCCTAGTGGTGTGTAGATGTGATCTTGGATCCATCAACCACCTAATGCACCCTCCATGCATCTTTTTAGGACCACTTGAGTCAGTTCCCTACATTTTAGGATCCAACTCAGTGTCCTAGTTCATTCCACCTGAGATAGATGATGATAGTGGGGGGTTATACTCTAATAGCCACTTTTTGTGGCCTCATGCACCTTTTTCTAAGTTATTTGGATGGAAAACTCATGATTGCACCCTACTTTGTGATTTAACTAACAGTATCTTCAGTTAACTGATATTTGGTTGAGTTTAACTAAGTTTGGGAGATCTATAGCACTAATAGAGGTGACAATTCCTATGCTAGATTAAATGAGACTCTAATTATCCTAGGTGATTCAAATTCTCTCCATTGTAACATCATTGTTGACTATACTAATTATTGGATCATTTGACATTATTATGTTCCTATTTGAGTTCTCATGCATGATTAATTGTCTGTTCATTTTTACTGCAATTTTCATTGTAATTCATCTTTTTTGCTCATTCTTTCTCTATGAGGGATACTCAGCTCAATAATATGCTGTGATTTATAATTTCACATCTAGGATCTCCATATGAAATAAATAGTTCCATCCTACCTCAAATCCAATGGCAGTGGAACTCACCCCTGCTGCTAATCCAAGATATCCAAAGGGAATTCCAAGACATACACCAATGGCTATAGAGGAACTAATCTTGGGCATGAGATCCACAAGTGCATAATTACCAGCAAGGATCTCATACCAAGAGAAAAGAAATCAAACCACAAGTGCCAAACACAAGCATAAGAGAAAACACATGAACCAACACACAAGTGTGGCTGGCCAACACAAGCAAATTGAATTCCTCCATGAGAAATTCGAATTGGGAGAGAGAGAGACACAAGGGATGAGTTAAATTCCAAAAATAAGAAATAGGAGTTACACATCATGAGGATACACCAAGAGGCACACTAACCCAACTCAAGGGGGTGCAATAGGTGAGAGAGAGAGAGAGAGAGAGAGAGACTCTAACACTAATAAAAATTAAGCCTGGAATAAACGAAACCAAGGAGTAACATAACACATGAGGTTTCACCTCCAAGAGGGTCCACTAGGTCCACAAGAATTGTGTATAACATCAACATAGACACAAACACAAAGGTAACACTTTTCCCACAACCCCTTGCTCGTAACATCATGGTTCCTCATACTCTCTTTTCTGGCATTGGTCGTCCGATTGTTTCTATTTTATTAATTAATTAATAATGTCCAAGATAATAAAAGTGATAATAATAATAATGTGGGAACCATAGTCCTGGAACCTTGTTCCATAATATCCAACATAACAACAATAATAATATGTCTAGGGTCTAAAACATAAGGTATTACATCCCCCTCCCCTTAAACCATGCATCGTCCCCAATGCACATTACATGCATGCCTTTACAAAAGGATAACATGCATGCCCATACATGCCCCAGTAATATAACATCTTTCAAACTCTCACAGACATGCCCATACATGCCTCAGAAAGATAACATATTTCTAGCCATGATACTTCACACTACCACCTACTTTCTTGTCTGTCTCCACTGCCCATGGGAGAATATAGACTAGTAGAGTGGAATCAAGGAAGCAATGGTCGATCTTCAATCTCCAGGACAGTGTCTTCAACCTCTTTACAAGGCCTTCAAACTTCAACAAGGATACATACTCCTGAAAATCATATTTCAATCACCCATATGATTAACATCAGTCATAAAAATATATGATACATGATATTCTTCATCAAGGATACTTTCTTCACATTCCAACAACACATGGTTAGAAACAAATATATATATGTTATTCATCTATATACATAAAATACATCTTCAATATACATTATGCATGAAATAAATCACACAAAATAAATCAGTATATACAAGGTACACGAGATATAGATACTTCTTCAACAAAATAATTGAAATGCATCTACCTAAATCTTATTATAATCAATTTCAATCATATAAAATGCATCAGGTGTATCAATCAATTTCATGAAGTGCATCAAGTATACCATCCAATCTCATGAATTGCATCAAGTGTGTACTCTTTCTTCATCAAATGTGTTCTAGTCAATCAATCACATGAGATGCATATACCTTACCTACAGATACCTAAAATGGATAATCCATATGCTCTATCAACAAGGTGCATGAAATACATCTAATATATATGAAATGCATTTCAATCAATCAATCACATGAGATGCATTACCATTAGGCTTTTACATGATTTATCACACAAATACTTTCCCTACAAGGATGCATGAGATTTACCATGATAATTTACAATGATATATTTCAACAAAGGTATTTGATATACCACAATGATACCCTAACAATATACTTTCAACAAATCTCACAAGGATATTTTTCTAACAATGCTACTTGTATTAGTCTTGGATATATAAGGATACATGAAGTACATCTTCAACAAAGGTACCTAAATCATGCTTTAATCAGTCACATGGTTAGTACATACTTTTCAACAAGATATACGAAATACCACCAGGATATTATTGGGATACCTACACATGAAATGCCACCAAGATACCACCAAAATACCTTTCAACAAAGATCACAAAGATACATTTATAATGAATATTGCAAAGATAAATATCACAAAGATATTTTTCTAGCAAAGATCACAAAGATATCCTAAACATTTATGAACTTAATGTAACATGTAAGTGAACTTATATGCAACAATTCCAATCTAACTAAGAAACCAGAAAGGGCTATAACGACTAGTAGTTAAACATACTACCTTCCATCTCCACACAAATCATAAGTCTTCTTTAGAGAACATTCAAAAAGAAATTATACATCAACTAATAGTAATTAGTATCAACCAGTAACATAAACCAATATCATTCATACATCAACATACAAACATCGGTCCAAAATACATCAATTCGCAATACGTTAACCATATATCGATCGTATGTCAATCATATATCAATCATATACAAATATCAACCAATCATAATCATAAATGCATCAAGTAGCCATACAAACATCAATCATAGTACAACAACCAGAATACATCAACCAACATACCTCAACGAAAACACATCAATGAGAAGAAAAATACATCAACTAGAATACACCAAATCAGAATACATCAATTAGAATACATCAATCTAAAAACATCAATCAAAATACATCAATAAAAATACATCAACCATACATCAATCATCAATATCAATCCAAGACAACCAAACAATCATCAACAACAACCAAAGATAACCGTACTTACATTAACCATACCTCAATCACCCCTCAATCACCGTGACAACCAAGCGAAACCAATAATGGCCATACATACAGTAATGAAAATATCATACATGTATCAACAATAAATCAACCAATGTCAATCAATAACAACCTATAGTATTAAACAACATACATCAACCATTCAAACATCATACTTCGACCATACCAATCATATCGAATAGTTATTATTTAACATAACATCATATATAATTATTAGCACATGATGACATATATAATATCCATTTATTATTAATACATGTATACACCCAACATCATCACGCAAACACTACTAATACTACACTTATGTAAACAATCAACACATACCCAATCATACATCTTGTCTGCATACATACTCCATCAATAACAATGCTATACATACTTTGAAAGAAATCCCATCTAATCCTCATATACTAACCATACATTACGTTGCTAATTATTTACATGTAGCACACTACTTATACTATCGACCAAAGTATACATAGTCACCTCAAACAACCAAACATCCTACACCAAAGTTTTCTAATAAAAAAGATAATTACTAGCTATACAACACACCATCATACACTCATACCATACTCCATACTTACTATTACTATGTATTATTTCTATACATATGCCCATATTTTCTACATACATATTATAATTCTTCAATCATATTATTATTAATCATATACACAACATATTTCCCACACGGGTGTGGCTCATTGGCGATTAGCTTGTTAGGAAGTCACATCTTGTAAACAGAGGTCACGAGTTCAAATCACACCCGGGCTTACACATGTCCCATGCTTGCAGGAGGTTTGGGGAACCTAGGGTTATAGTGGTGGTGGATTGGATCTGTGGAGCCCATGTCACATGAGTACCATCCCAGTCTTTAGTTGTTGATTCCCCTAGTAAAAAAAAATCATATACACAACATATTAGTCATATAAACTATATATCCTATATTTTATACACCCATATAATTATTATTTTATACTAAAATATACATACAATCAAAGTGGTATAATTACTTAATATATTGCTATCATATTAGATACGCATTATAACATATATACTAACATAATACTTATAATCACATTATACTTCCTAATACTTCCAAAAACTTCCAAATACTCCCAAATACTTTCAAACACTTCCAAATAATCCCAAACACTCCCAAACACTTCCAAACACTCCCAATACTTCCAAACACTTCCAAATAATCCCAAACACTCCCAAACACTGCCAATACTTCCAAACACTTCCAAATACTTCCAATGTTTTGCACTTTCTTCATTACATACGTTCACATCTATACATATAGTATATACACAATATCATATAAACATAATACTAATAATTATTGCATATTTTAAAATACATATTATAGTACACACACACACATATATATAATGATATATATATATACCACACATATTATACAATTATATATATATTATATATACTATAGATAACATTTATATTATGCTATATTCAATATCATATACCCCTCATCCATCTTACGCCACATATTATGTTATATATATATATATATATATATATTTAAATTTATGTCACACATATATATTTATATATATAACATTATCATACACTACTATACTACCTACTTACAAAAATAAATAAAATTAAGAGAATATGAGCCATTAAATACAAGTGGCTCATTTCCTCCAAAAATAGACAAGGAGTTACTCATATACAATGAAAATAAAAATAAAAAGGAAAATGGAACCACTATTAAGACAAGTGGCCTATTTCCCCAAAATGACAAGGATTTACTCATCAATGTAACTACCACCATCCAATTGGCATAAATAAGCCTATAAAAGCATACCATCAATATAAAATTCAAAATCCATATAGGGTATAAATGCCACTTAATAAATCATATTAATATTTAATAATAAAAAACTATATCATCTTAATAACTTAGCAGTAAATTAATATTGATAATGGTACACGTACATACAATTATAATGGAAATTATTTACTTATTAATCAATGATCATAATGTACCAGTAAATAAATCATACCACAAGATGCATTTCAATATTAACAATTCAATGAACAATAAAAGAGGCAATGCACGATGGACAAGAATCGACCAATTAAGTGTAACGTCCCCATCTTGACCCTATTGCATTAAAATGTAAAGGATGTAATATTGTTATAAAATCATGGTGAGGAGCTCAAGGCCAAGGCCCTGCCATCGATTTATTGATGCATATGATTTACGTGCTAGCTAGGAACAATGAAAATTCGAATATCATGTAAATATGCATTTTAATAAAATACCCACAACTATCTATGCAATGCAGCAAGAGATAGGGGCATGATTTTACAAGGAATTGGGAGGGAAAACATTCAAACCCTTGGAGCCAATCAATTCAAGCCAAGTGTCAATGAGATAACCCATGAACCCTCAACTACCCATGTTGACTTGTGTACCCAATCATTGATTTCTCCCAAGAGTTGGTTGAGGTAGTTAATGACTTGGGGAATGGGAGGTATGGCTGTCCAAATTCGGGTATGGGCAAGCCACTCTGCATGGGAAATAGCATTTTTATTCTTGGGAAAGAAAAGAGCCATGAATTGCTCCGCAATCCATTATCCATCAACCAGTTGCTCTCCTTCACAAGTTTGGAGCTACCTGGGCATTTTCCAGCCATGTTTGTTGTGTTTCCCTTCATTCTCCCAGTTGAGAAGGGCGTTTTTGTGTTGTATACTAGTGGGGAAGAAGGGGAATGGAATTGGGGTTCCATATAGACCGTTTTTGTTGTTAAATACTTAGAGAGTTGGGGAGAAAACGTTTTCCTCCATGTGAATGTATTTCCCCATACCACAATTCATTTTTGGATGGAAACGATTTGGGAAAACCCATGGCTATCCTGTTGGTAAATCCATTGTTTTGGCTTGAGCTTGAGAAAGCATCCAGGGTTCAAATGTAGCCTGATAAACCCAACTATGGACTGGCTTGGCTCAGATGAAATGATTAATTGGCTGTGAATGAGTGAATGTCCCCTTTTCCTTGTAAGAATCATGCCATCTCGGGGGGTGGCAGTTGTGTTGAGAGATTGATGAACACAACTGGCCTATGGTTGGGTGGAATGTTGCAGCGCCATAGCTAGTTGTTTGGTACCAATTGCACAATGAAGATAAGTGTTCTTCTAACTATGTGATTTTCCTCTGCAATGTATAATTTAATGATTATTTTGATATGCTGGTTGTGACAAAATATGTGTGTGTGGATGAGTTTATTTCCGCTGTGCATTTTTGCTTGTTTTCCATCTGCACACATCTCTCTTATTGCTGAGAATCTAACGAATGGGCTTAGTTTTATGTGAAATCCCCAGATATTGGCATCATGTTCCCTTCCTTGGATTGGGTCCGTAGATGGGTAGGTTACATCAAGTCATTGAATAGTAAAAGATGCAATGCACAAGCATCAACCAATCAATTCATTGAATAGTAAAAGAGGCAATGCATAAGAATTGGGCAATCAAATCACTTAATCGGTAAAAGAGGCAATGCAAAAGCATCGACCAATCAAATCACTAAACAATAAAAGAGACAATACAAGGTGAACATGCATCAACCAATCAATCTACTTGATTATTAGATATGCACCACATAGTACTTACCAATCAATATATTGAACAATAAATATGTAATATTAATTAATTCTGAAGCATACAACAAACTGATCTCTGAATTGAGGAATCGTATTCTTCCATCAACATAAGGGAGGTTAAAATTTCTTTCACAAAGCACATTTATAAACTCCAAATGCACATAACATAAAATTATGAGTCTGTAATAGGCCCAACAGCCGTAGAGTTGGAACCATAGCTCTGATATCACCTGTAATGTACCCTAGGGATATCAAAGTGTCTAAGGGACATATAGTTAGCTCTCTAAGGCTAATTGGTTGATTTTTATTGCAGTGGATAAACCATAAGCATTTAATTTCTACTCTTCCAAAATTAATTGCGACCCAAAATCCAATAATTAACAATAATTTAATATAAATTCATTAACACATCCAACATATGATGTAAGGGATGGGAAGTATTATTAAAATCATATAACATCATCAAAAATTCAATCCAATACATATAAGAGATGATAACTACTTCTAAAGGCCAATTATTCTTAACCACAATTAACGAGTAATTAAGGCGTTAATTACGACACTTAGTGAGCAAATGACGACACTTATCACAAATCCAATTGTTTAAAAAATAGCCATCTATTATCGATTCCAATGGATTAATAACATCTAATTACATGTAAATAAGGCCTAATTACCAAATTTACAATAATTAATCATGGCAATTATGAAAGATAGTCCACAAGACTAGTTAACTAGTTTTCCAATATAAGCAACTAGTCTTGCACAAAATCAACTTGCAACCATGCCATTAAACCAAAAATAAATACTATGGCCATTAAAAGAATATTTAAGCATTCACCTACAGCCAATTAAAGGTTTATTTTCAGATCATTCCAATTGCACATAAGGTGATATTTTCCATTAATTTCAATGAAACTAGTTAACATTCACCGTAAGGAATTGAGTCTAACTGACTGAACTAAAATGAAATTAATACATAAGTAAAGGATCACACCTGATAAGTAGCCACCTACATTACGATAACATGTTAGAAACAAATAATATGGCTATAACATTCCATTTTTACGAAAACAGATATTTCAATCCACAACTAGTTATCAATTTTCATCGCAATGTACCTAGTTTTCAATTTAACTTTCCAAATTCTAAATAAAGAGAAATATATGAATAATTTATCTCATGTAAATCATAGCATGGTTTACCTACATTCCTATGTATGTATCTTTCCACCCATATACGTCCCATTAAATAATTCACAAAACTAGCTAATTCTACTCATCTGAATTGACTAGTAATTCTAAGAATCACTAGAATAATTAAATATAATCATTGAATGCATGAATAATTATATGTTCACCGAGGATTATATTCAATGATTATATTTAATAATTCAAATGAATTAAATAGCCTTGTTAACACCCAAAAAGTGCTCACTAGCTCATTTACCACATTATATGGCTCATTTGTCCATTTTCCTACCATATTTCCATTAAAATCCCAAAAAATCCCATTAAAAAGCCTCCAAAAGGCCACAAAACCATCAAAATAGCCTAAAAAAGGCTAAAAAACCCCCTTTTCCTCCAAAAATAGCAAAAATCCCCTAAAAAGGGAATAAAAAACATAAAATAATGAGAAAAAGGAGGAAAAAACCCTATACAGCTGCCCAAAACTATGTGTTTCCTAAAACCATGGGTCAGCACTCCACCACCAAAAAACTATAAATAGGTGATGGAGATCCCTTATTCCATATCCACAATCACAAGCACCCTTACTCTGCCAAAATCTCTCTCGAAACCCTAGTTCACCTTTGAACTATTTTCACCTTGAGAGCCACCTTTGGCCCATTCCCATCATTGGAGAAGGAGAAGGAGCATCTTGAAGCTTGGAGCATCCTCTTGGACACTGCAAAGGGCTTCATCAAACCTTGACACTCAAGGTAACATTAATAGAAAAAGCCATTCTTCCAATTTCATGTTTATGTTTCATGCATGCTTTAGTAGTAATTTAATTTTTGTTTTAGCTTAATTAGTTTAATATACTGAACTGCTACTAAGGAGTCCATTCTCCTTAGTAGGTGCTCATTGGCACAAGCTAGGGGTAAAACCCTAGCTACAGTTTTGGCGACTCCCCTAGTTTTCGAATTTCTGGTTTCCGTTTTGAATTTTTTACTTTCGGCTGTCCCTTTAGGCCGCCGCATACCGCGTCTTTTCCCTCTGCAGTCGCGTCCCGACCGCGCCTTTCAGGCCTTTACCTATGATCCGACCGCGGCTCTCAGACTGCTTCCGACGCCCTGCCGGCGGATTCAAGTCTGTTACCTGCGATCCGACCGTGGCTAATCAGCCTGTTTGCCGCGATCTGACTGCGCCTGTCGGCCTTTTTCCGGCGTCCCGACTGCGGCTTTCTGCCTCTTTCGTGCATCCCGACTGCGCCTGTTAGCCCTTTTTGCCGCGACCCGACTGTGTCTTGTTCCCTATTTCCTACGTTCCGACTGCCTCTGTTGGCCTGATAGCCGCGACCTGACCGCCGCTGTTTCCCTTAAACCCGCGGTCGGCCTGTTCCAAATCGCCACAGACCCGCGGTCTGATTTCTGCTCTTTTTCTGTTTTGAGCCCAGCCCCTTTTGCTGCAATATTTTCTGCATCTGAACAGCCCCCTGTCTTACCTGCAGTTTACTACCTTACAGCCTCTCTGCAACATAATTTCTGTTCCTTTTACAGATTTCATTTTACAAATTTCAGTATTTTTAATTCAGAAAATTTTGCAAGTTAAACTTTCAATTTCAGTATTATTGATAGATTGGAAGTTGCCCCCCCTTGTGGCACTTCTATTTTTGGGATCATTACCTCACGAGCACACACTCTGTCACATAAAATCAAGTGAGCCTTAAAAAGTACCTAACTAAACCAACATTCTAACCCCACTTGGGGAACACAAAAGAATCATTGTAGTTAGGTAGAATCAGGGGGGTAGGCTTCCAATAACACCCCTTGGTTATTTCACTTGAGACATAGTTGTTGTCCAAATAGGGAACCAAAATCCCCTAGTACTTTTTGGCACGGTCACGACCAGTTTATCAGAGGGCCTCTCCCTTAGGAGGGTTGAAGTCGGGAGACTGGTTCCGGAGGCCTGAGTGGAATACCGCACTCCATTCAGTAACCGAAGGGCTACCTTTCGCGGTTCACGGGATATCCCTGTATAGGGGTATTGCGGTCAACGAACTAAACGACAGATTCACCTTTCTGGACGTGTCATGAACGGGGTATCTTAGTTGCCATTCTTCTAGGATTGACTACCCGGTGTCCCTCCCGGTAGGGGGATATCATAGCCACTTGGCTTTCCTACTCATATTGTCTGACTTGGATTTCATCACCTTGCAGAGGATATGTTTAGTTGAGTCAGAATACTTTTAGTTAGGTGTTTGCATGCTCCTTTACCTCCCTTTGGTCTAGTGAGTCCACCATTTTTCTTTTTTAGGAAACCTGCTGCTTGTTGGTATTCTGACCATCTTTGTTGTTACTCCACCTATTGTAGCACAGCTGTTGCAGTGGGTGTTTTGAGTTGGTTGTTGGCCTGAGTGCCTTGCTTTTTAGCTCTCCTTCTGCACACTCGGTTGCATTAGGATTTTTGAGCTGTTTTTATACTCACCTCAACCCACAGAGACTAGACACCATCTGTCACCATTGAGTCCCCGAGACATTCTCGGCGCCTCAGGGGCGAGCCCCCACAGCACGGTTCTCTCGACACCACTCGTCATAGATTCCGATCATTGTCCGTTGATACCACTCATCACAGATCTAGAGCCTTGTCACTTGACTCCACTCGTCAGCGACGTAGGCCTCCGTCACCAGATAGTGACGCACCTTACTTTACCTCTGATTCTGACGAAGAGTCTGAGAACCCTATTTATACTTCCCCTACTAGCCCCATGGTTGGCACGACTTCCACTCCGTTTGTCATAGGGACCATTGGTGGCACATCCACCACTACACCAGTTACTACACCTATTTTGGGTATGCCCTCCATGGGGCAACCATCTACCGTTCCCCTCACGGTACCTATTCCCACAGCGGGAATACCTATCCCTACTACATCAGTGGCTCACACTACCAATGGTGGTGCTAGACCATCCTTCACTACCTCAGTTCCCCCACTTGGGGGCACCACCTCACATCTTGTCCCTCCACTTGGGGGCACTGGCCCCAACTTGGTCCACAGCACTACTGTGTCACAGCCTTCTTCCAGTTTTCCGTTCATGGCTAGCCTCAACCTACCTGACCTGGCCAGATTGACCAACGATCCTATTCGACACGACCCTATGTGGCCTCATATGCCTACCAAACTACCCTCTGACATCCCTAAATTCGAGGGTAAGGCCGGTGAGGACCCACAAAACCATATCATGTCTTTCCACCTATGGTGTTCCTCTAACTCCATCGTGGATGACTCTGTTCGCCTCCGTCTCTTACAGCGCACCTTCACTGGCTCTGCAGCCAAGTGGTATATCGAGCAACCTCATGGGACCCACGCCACCTTTGCTTCCCTTGCCTCAACCTTCCTGCAGTTCTTCCAGTTGCCTGTCCGCTATGACGCGGGCGTTGAGATCCTTCTATCTTGTAGACAAAACACGGCTACCCATATCACGGACCACATCCATGAGTGGCATCGACGCCGTAGCTTATGCAAGATCAAACTTGACGACCGTATCTTCCTAGATTGGTTCCTCAAATCCCTTCTCCCGGTTATCGCTAAGGATGTGGCCTCAAAAAGACCCCAGTCTGAAGAAGAAGCCATCCTTAAGGCTCAACAGGTCGACCTCATTTACGCCCAATCGGGTTACCTTTATACCATTATACCTGACGCCCCTCGCGGCGAGTCCTCCCATCATGATGCACCGGGGGCATCCCACGCTGCAGATGGTATCATTGGCCGTGTTTCTTCGCATCCCCAACCATTTTCTATAGCACGACCTACCCCTGGCCCCGACCTATTGAGGGCTACCTCCCAGTCTGGAGCAACCAACTCATATGCTCCCATGACACATCACCATTCCCATGGACCCTCATGTCCACCTCAGTGCTTCGGGTATGCGACTCCTGCTTATGCTCCTCCAGTCGCCCCTCAGCCTTACTACCATCAGCAGGCTGCCCCCGCTCCTGCGCCTCCACAAGCCCAACCCGCTTATTATCCACCCCAGGCAGCCCCTGCGGCAACCCCACAACCTGCTCCGCAGTCCTATCAGCAACCCCCTCAAGTTGCTGCACCTGCTCAGCCTCAACCTACATATCATCCTCCGCAGCCTGCTCCAGCACCTGCGCAACCTCAAAATCCACCTGCTGCCCAAGGGCAAGTTTACGCCCAATAGAACCCGCAGCAAAACCAGAACAACCAACGTAACCAGGGCCAACAGAACCGCGGCAAGGGCCGTAATCGGGGAAACAACCAACCTGCAGACCAAGCTGGTCAACCGGCTAATCCCCCTGACAACAACAATGCGGCCCCCGCTAATCAAAACCCTGATCGCCCGCCCAAGCAGGCCAAAAACCCCAATCTGCGAACAAACCACCCTTGTTCTATTTGCGGAGTCTATGGACATTACACCCACGCTTGCCCACATTTAGAGCGAGCTCGGCAGCTCTGGGTTGACGAGGCCCATCGCCAAGGGCATGCGGCCCCCCAAGCGCCACCCAACCCCCCCCAACCTCAGCAACCCCCTTTGGTGCTGCAAAACCCCTTACCGACCCAAGGCGTAGTGAACACTCAGCCGTTGGCTCCCCATCAAGCCAATGCGGCCCAACAACAACAGATCACCTACGCTGCTCCTGATCAACCCATGTTTGACTCAGGTACCCACCACTTACTGATGATGTCATCCGCTGACGTCAACCTCCAGACCCGTCGGAACCAATATGGCTCCACCTTTGAAGCCATTCCCATGGATAAACCTACTAACGCCCATCCCACCGATCAGGCGTTACGTATACCTCCACCTCCCATAGACGGCGCTGCGAAAGCACCTCGTTTCCCACTTCGCTGAATCAACAATAACCCTAACGCGCGCGCTGCGTCAAACTACAACATCGTAGACGACCTAGCCCAATCTCCCGCAGCCATGTCTGCGTTAGAAGTCTTGAAGAACTGCCCTTCCCAGCGCAAGACTTTACTTTCCGCCATTGGGGGGATTGACCCAACCGATTCACATTTGATGGCGTTTGATTTAGACCAGTCTGAACCATGCCTACCTTCCAGCTTAGCCTTCCAAGTTACAGTCTCCGTTAGGAATCTTGTTATCCATCGGTGCATCATCGATGAGGGTGCCTCCACATGCGTTATGTCTACATTTGTATGGCAGAAGCTAGGATCCCCTCCTCTCCAGCAGTCCACCACTGCGTTACGCGCCTACGATGGTCGTTCGGCCCAGCCCCAAGGCCTTCTACCCAACGTTCCCGTCCAGTTAGGTGGTAAAACCGTCCTTATTGACATAGAGGTAATCAATGCCCAATTGGATTACAACCTTCTACTTGGCCGCAGCTACATGTATGCCATGCGGGCGGTTGCCTCTTCTGTCTTTCGCACCATGATGTTCCCCCATGAGGGACGCGTGGTTAAAATTGACCAACTCACATACTATGATCCCAGTGCTCCCGCGGCACCTGAAAACGTTCTCCCCATGTTTGAACAACCTGTTTCTCCTGCCACCACTTCATTTGTTTCCTCTTCGGGGCCTGGAGTCTACTCAGACGCGCCGATGACTTCCACCTTTCAATCCATTCCTCCGCCGTCATCTACGCCCGAGGTCTCTGATTTATGTACCTTGTCTCACGACAACCTACCACCTAACACTCAACGACCTTTGTTGCCCAAACCACCATTGGTACGTAGCCACATTGGTGTTACACCGATCCATACGATCCCTTTCCTAGTTCCTCCATCGGGAGTAGTAAGCGCCCCGATCATGGCTACCCTTAGCGTCCCTGGGTTAACCTTGGGATTACCTGTATGGTATCTTTCGCCTCCCGTTCGCCCACCGACACCAGATGTCGTCCTCCAGCCGGTGCAACCCATGGCTACTACCACTCAGCCACCTCCCGGTGTCTCTACCCCTTCGTCCTCCACGACACCTCCTCCTACTCCCAAACCTACTGGGGGCAGAGGTCCACAACCTTACACTGCTGTACCACCTCCCAAGACAGTCAAAAACCCTCCAGTGTTTCGTGCTCCTCCCAAATGCTCACTGTGTGACGAGTTGGGCCATGCGACCCACCAATGCCCACAGTTACCCGCATTGCAGAAGCACATGCAAATGCTCGATGACGATCCTAACATCCCAACTGTCGAACTAAACCCTACTCCTAAGCCTAAAGATAAGTCCCTACGTACCAACCACTCCTGCGCCATCTGCGGTATTTACGGGCACTATTCACATCATTGTCCCGATCTCCCGGATTACAGAGCGGCTCTCTATGAGATGAACAATCTGGATCTTGAGACGGCACCACCTACCATTGAGGAAATCTCCCCCCCAGACTCTTCACCTTCCGGAGAGGTTAATACCATCTATATGATCTCTTCAACCACTACCCCTTCGTCAACCGATTTGACGACGCAAACGTTCCGTACTGATGAGGAGATTCTTGAGGCCCTTACTGCCCCGGATTATCCTTGGGATGATATGCACCACCATTCCTATTTCATCCCAGAAGAATCCTCCTCTAACACCGCTACCCAATACGCGGTCGAATCCAAAGACTTCCTCCCCACCAAGGTTGACTGGTTCAAGGACCCTATTCCTACTCCTGATGCCTTCGAGGAGGGCAACATGGCCAACATCTCACCTGTCGTCCAAGTTGATATTGCTGCTCCAGGTCGTGCCCCTGAACTCATTACTTTAGGAGCATTCTGCAGTAAACAAGAGATTGAGGACTACATACACCTTTTCAAAGAATTTCGTGATGTCTTTGCCTGGTCCTATACCGAAATGCCTGGTCTTGACCCTGCCATTATAGAGCACCCCATTGACACATGGCCTGATGTAACCCCCGTTCGTCAGAAACAACATCCTCTTCCTCCCTCAAAGTTTCCAGGATATGCCCCTGAACTCATCACTTTAGGAGCCTCCTGCAGCGAGCGGGAGATTGAGGATTATACACAACTCTTCCAAGAGTTCCGTGATGTCTTTGCTTGGCCCTCTAACAGAATGCCTGGGTTCCACCCCGCCATTCTCAAACATCACATAGACACACGGCCAGAGGAACTCCATGTTCATACCGAAACCAACTCTGAAGGCCTCCCTTTACACAACCCCCATGATGGGTTGCATCCTACGGAATCTCTATCCATAGAATAACTCGCGGCCCCATGTTGGTCCGCATTGTACAGTTTGCTCTCTTTTTGTTTTTCACTTTTTTACCATCATCTTACATCCATCCTTTCTGCATGATTACAGATGGACCATCTTCCACCTCGTTACATTGGCTTCGCTGACGGCGCAAGCCGCTGGTCTCCCAACCTGGCTTCTACAGCATGGGTCTTGTACTCCCCTTCCAACGAGATGATTCACCTTGACGGGATATGTATAGGCGCTGCTACCAATAACTAGGCGGAGTATGATGCTGTGACCGGTCTCCTGACTGCCTCCCTCCAAATGGGCATAAGTCACCTTCATGTGTTCCTTGACTCACAGCTACTTGTCTCCCAGCTCAACAACTGCTACCAGGTGCGTGATCCCTGCCTTTTTAGAAAATTCCTGCGCACAAAACAACTCAGTCGACAATTTGAATCCATCACATTCACACATGTCCCCAGAGCTCAAAATCGTGTCGCAGACCAAATGGCCAACAACATCCTAGACTGGCATATCAATCACACCATGTAACATCATGCATCATCATCCCATAACATCTCATAAAAAATATATATAAAAACCCAAAAAGATTGCATCACATCCACATTTGCATCCATGTACATAAACCACATGCATAACCATAGGGGCATCCACGTGCCTAAACATCTATATATCATGTCACATCACATCAAATACACAAGGGGCATCCATGTGCCTAACATCCTAACCTACTTGCATCCACGTGCAATGTAAACATATCATAACACATAAAGCGCATCCACGTGCGTATAAATAAAACAACATCATACAGAAAGGTGCATCCACGTGCATATATATATATCAAAAAATATACATGTTCAGTGCTGTACATGTCCTGAGTACCCCTGTACCCAGCTATACAAAAAATGGCTATACATGCCTAAAGCCTCATCTACATACATGCCGTAGCTACAAAACTCGGGGGGGAGTCCCCTGCACCCCCCTAATGGGAGTCGTATCCTGCATCACTGCCGGCATCGGCTGCCTCTGAATCCTCCCCTCGCTCCTCCTCCGGCAAATCCTCCTCTCCTCCGGCCTCCTATGCCCGGGCCCGGTCCACCAAAATCGCCACCCGGATCGCGATGGATCTAAACTCACGGGGTGCCCCCATGCAATCCCGCACCACATCAGGATCGACACTAGTCGCCTCGGTTTGCGTGCCACATCGGCCGTTCTCCATTTTTCACATATTTTATATCATCGGATTCATTTTTTCGAGCTGGTGATGATGCTTGAGATCATTTCTCGCTCTCACCTTCAGTTTTTCTGGGCATTTTTCAAAATGCCCCCGTCACCTCGGTTTGCGTGCCACATCGGCCGTCACCCGTTTTTGACATCCTTTATATCGTCGGATTCATTTTTCCGAGCTCGTGATGATGCTTGAGATCATTTCTCGCTCTCACTTGGTACAATTTCAACATTGTGTCCCAACACCTTGCTGCCTCGGTTCACGTGCCACATCGGCCGCTATCGGATTGTTCCACATGTTTACATGAGCCATTCACTCCTGTCATACTGCAAATGTTTCGTTATTTTGCCACCATTTCATCTACCCCGCAAGGAGGCCCATCAGTGTTCCTACCTACCCTCGTTCTTGGTCACCATTATTGATCCTTGATTGAACACTTCCTCCTTGCCTGGCCATTTCCTTTGTTCGGTATACTTTTATCCCTTTTTCGGGCCGGACAAGTCCTTTACGAAAAAGGCACTTAGGGAGTTTCCGTTAAGCTCTTTTCTGACTCCTAAAAGAATGAAAAGATCGCCGAGCAATCTTGCTTCCTTTCATGCTCGTTAAAGTACCTGAAAGGGCGTCTATCTGGTATAAGTTTAACCCTTTTCCGGACCTGGTAGACTAATTACGAAAAAGGAATACTCTAGTCACACCGGCTAGAAGAGTTCTTCATTGCATCCTTTTATGCTTCTTTGGGCCTTGGAGACTAAATCTACGAAAAAGTAACCCCCTGGAGTCTTCTTACTTGCTTTCAGACTCTCTAAAATTGAAAGCAACCACGAGCATGCACTGTCCTGGGCTCGGAAAATCCACACGATAGTACCATTCCATCATTTCAGAGTCTTCTTATTTGCTTTCAGACTCCTTAAAATTGAAAGCAACCATGAGCACGAACTGTCATGGGCTCGTAAAATCCACACAACAATACCATTTTACACACACTTCTTCTAGTTCCTTCACCCATGAAGAAGTTTTCCCCCGTGCCTCTTGGCACTTTGATCTATCATCTCGGCAGCACCCCCAATCAGGTCGCCTTTGTTCAGAGTATTCTGCAGTCTCCTGCCATTGTACACCAACTTGAGTCTCCCTCAGCCAGGTATCCCCCCAGATCCATTACAGCTATGATCCCTTTCCCCTTAGTCAGTTTCATATGCTGCCAGATCATTCCCATTATCATACTCTGAGCAAAGGAAGTTTGAGTCCATCCACTCTACTTGCCCAGTTGTCCCCCCACAGTTTATCAGTCCTGCCATCAGTACTATCACATTTCGGTCTTGTACCTCGCGCTCCTGTCAAGGAAACATCATTGCCTTGATAGTTGCAGGTCTCCCTCTGTCGACGACAGCTCCTCTATTCAGAGGATAGGCCCAGAGGTCCCTATGCCTTGGACTTATCACCATCTGTGGTAAGTGCCTATGGATCATTCTGAGAGGAGACATCATTGCCTCTCCGAGTGGTTGTTCCTCACATGCTCGACTTCAGCACCTTGATCGCATCGTTGAGGATCGCGTAGGATTATATCCCATCAGTTTTTTGTCGAAGACCCTGGATTTCCCCCGACTCTAGCACATTGGTGAGTCACGTCGGAACGCCCAGTTGTATGTTCCTGTGGATGTCCGGGCTGCGTTGGCGTTTGTATTCGGAAGCCATCCAGTTCCATGCTTCCTTGAGTACCCATTTTCAGTTCCAGATCCGTTCCAGTTCTGTGTACCATGGAGAGTTTGACCCCAGTCACTATGATCCAGCAGTTCATCAGTTCCTTTGGTACCACACTCAGTAGCACTGTTGATTGTTCCAGTGCACCATTTATCCAGTTCACACATGATCCGCTCAGCAGTATGTTTCAGATTTGTGTCCCCTCTGGACTCTTATGATGTACACAGTGGTCATGTATCTTACAGGTCCCCCTTTTTGGGCCTCACAGTTATGTTTATGTATCTTGATACAAGCATGGGTATGCCCGCCTCGTCCATATATTGAGATTATTCCTCGGTCAGTATTTGAGGTCATGTATATTTCAGGTCCCCATTTTTTGGACCCCATTGTTGTTCTTATGTTATATCCTGATACGAGCATGGGAATGCCCGCCTCGTCCATATGATCAGATGATTCCTCATCCATTATTGAGGTTATGTACTTTTAGTTCTTGCAGTTGTTCGGGATCGTTGTTCCGGGCTCCAGTTTGTTTCTTCTCTTTTCTCCACTCCCAAGGAAAACCATTCATGACTTATGATGTCCATCGGCCATACGATGAGCTCCTGCCCTCGCACATCAGGGGGCAATCTGTTAACACCCAAAAAGTGCTCACTAGCTCATTTACCACATTATATGGCTCATTTGTCCATTTTCCTACCATATTTCCATTAAAATCCCAAAAAATCCCATTAAAAAGCCTCCAAAAGGCCTAAAATGCCTCCAAAAGGCCACAAAACCATCAAAATAGCCTAAAAAAGGCTAAAAAACCCCCTTTTCCTCCAAAAATAGCAAAAATCCCCTAAAAAGGGAATAAAAAACATAAAATAATGAGGAAAAGGAGGAAAAAACCCTATACAGCTGCCCAAAACTATGTGTTTCCTAAAACCATGGGTCAGCACTCCACCACCAAAAAACTATAAATAGGTGATGGAGATCCCTTATTCCATATCCACAATCACAAGCACCCTTACTCTGCCAAAATCTCTCTCGAAACCCTAGTTCACCTTTGAACTATTTTCACCTTGAGAGCCACCTTTGGCCCATTCCCATCATTGGAGAAGGAGAAGGAGCATCTTGAAGCTTGGAGCATCCTCTTGGACACTGCAAAGGGCTTCATCAAACCTTGACACTCAAGGTAACATTAATAGAAAAAGCCATTCTTCCAATTTCATGTTTATGTTTCATGCATGCTTTAGTAGTAATTTAATTTTTGTTTTAGCTTAATTAGTTTAATATACTGAACTGCTACTAAGGAGTCCATTCTCCTTAGTAGGTGCTCATTGGCACAAGCTAGGGGTAAAACCCTAGCTACAAGCCTATTTAAGGAACATAGTATAAAATGGATGATTTGTAAGGTTGGAACATGGGAAAACAGGGCTTACTCTCCCATAGGCTCCCTTCCTCTTCCCCTTTAGTGGAAAATTATCCCCTATAGAACTCTTTACACAAACATATTGGGCCATTTTATTATTTTCCAACATAATATTTACATATATTTACGACATTGTGATAATCCAATGAAATGGCCCATATATGGATATTTACATCATGAATGCCTAGCCATTTAGTAGTTAGGCCTTGCCCTTGATGTCACGTCCCCTCCCATCATACCAGTGCGATGGAGAGGATCATGATGCTAAAACCGGGCATCTAGCCCCATGAATTTATTAAATAAGCATTCACATAATATAAAAAGACATATGGAAATGTATAATTATAAGAAAACACAACAGAAGTAATTTCAATTACACATCCATCATACATTCAAGATATTCATCAAATAAATAATTGCAAAGTTAACACAAGAGAATACTTATCTTATAAGTAAGTAGTCCCAAGCAACTCGCTATGCAACTGCAACATTCCACCCTACCATAGGCCAGTTGTGATCATCAATATCTCAACACACTGCCACCCCCGAGCTAGGCATGATCTCTACAAGGAATCAGGGAACAGCAAACTCACACATAGCCCAAAGATACACCAAATCAGCCAAGCCAATCTACAGTTGGGTTTATCAGGCTATTAGGCAATGGAAGGAAGAATTGCTAAGCTAGCGGGATCATCCATAGAGATATGGGAACCCTCTGCAAGATCTATCTAGCTTGGTCCCCACAATACCTACACACCTGGCACAAGGAAGTATTCCCTTCACTAATACACAGTCCCTCAGGCCATACCTTCCATTCTAGTGTTCTTCAAGGTGTGCATAGAAGAGCAACCATCCCTTTTGATACTCTTGAGAGGTTACCTCCTCACTAGGTTTATCAAGTCAATTTTGGTCCACTTCCACTCCTAATTCTTGCTCAAAATTTCAAACCAACACAGGGATGCACCCTACAACAAAACACAAGTGCTGAAAAACGTGGGCAACCAAAACGAACTGGTAGAGGGGGAATAAACCATGGGAGAGAAAATTTGTTTCCAAAAAACATTTTTTCTGCGTTCCAGGGGCTGAAACAACCTCTATAAACCCCCAAAACGTGACTCCCTTTCTCCCAGCGACTGTGCAACACAAAAATGAGCTCCCAGCGATGGAAAAATGCAGGAAATTGGTAAAAAACATGATGGGGAAAGCCTAGCTATCTTAGACTGCGTGAGAGAGGAATGACTATGGGTTCCGAATGGATTTGGGCACCATTTTGTGGGTGTTTTCTTGCCCCAGAAGCAAAAGTACGTTTTCCCAGGTTGATGGCTTTCCCATGCACGAAATTCACTGCCATGCCTCTTCATTCCCAAGGCATTAACTGCCTCAACCAATTTCTCGAAGAATTAAATGATTGTGTGCATAAGTCAGAATGGGTAGTTGAGGGTTTATTCATTGACATCTGGCTTATCACCATTGGCTCAAGGGTTTGAATAATTTCCCTCCCTATTCCTTGTAGAATCATGCCCCCATCTCTTTGTTGCATTGCATAGCTAGTTGTGGGTTTTTCATTAAAATTTGTATTTACATGATGTCTTAATTTACATTGTGCCTATCTAGCACAAGAACCATAGGCATCTATTTTTAATTGCCGACACATAAAATGCTAAATCAATGGTGGGGCCTTGGCCTTGAGCTCCTCACCGTGATTAAATAAAAATATTTACATCATTTACGATTTAATGCGAAGGGGGTCAAAATGGGGACGTGACACTTGAGCTCCACACTAGGAATATTTACTATCATATTTACATCATTTTATGTAATTTGATTTAATACATTTCATGCATCAAAGAAATGGTATTATAGAAGCTAAAAGAGGTTTCCAAACCTCTTCTCCACCCTGGTATAATTACCTCATAACCCATTTCCCTCCAACAACAACGTTATCTTCATGGATCCCTTCCTCCTCCTCTAATAAGACATATATATTAATCCTATGGAATATTTGACACCTATAATGAGTTATTTTTATTCTTTAACCCTTTCATAATTTTTTCAACTATTAATTTTTATCCTCCATTCATTATTATGCAATTTTAATAAGCAACAAATCACCAGGTTCCCATAAAATTTATAATTTGGACATATAAAAGGAATATGTACATATTACAATCCTTGTACATAGATTCGACTTCTTATTTTGAATTTGATAACCTTTACGACAATTGTAACTCTAAAAATATGTGTACAATTGAGGAAGAGTTCTCCAACTTAAAATTTCTCATCAACTTCCAAAAATTATTTGATATTGCTCCTAATTGCCTTGAAAACATCAATAGACCAGAGCTTAAAAGTAGTCTAGATAACTTAACCCATATTGAATGCATAGAGACCACCTCTGAATTGGGGATGAAACAAGGAATCCATTTATTAAGAAATAAGATTTCGAACCCCCAAATTACCTTCTCCATATTATTATTGCTAAATGTTCTTCCACACAAATTTGAAAATCCAACCATACTCTAAGAATCATGTGATAACCAAGCGTTTATCTTACTAACAACTTCCAGACTTGTTATATCCACACAAAATTGTCCGTATTTAATACATACCTTCCATAAAATCACCTACTTACCATTTTATTGGTCATGTATATCACTTGGTTCATGGAGACATATTTCCTTGGAACCAACTTCCCCTTCAACTTTAGTATATTCACACATCTTTAGGAACTTTTACCCACCTTAAACACTCGGCAACTATCCTCCCCTATGCCTTTATTAACATTATTCCATCCACCTTTTACCTCTTCTTACCTAAAGCCAACCATATGCCAATGAAAATACTCTTCTCCTATAATTAGCACTCCCAAGTTCCTAATGGAACCCACCTCATCAACAACATTCAACACACCATCCTCCTGAACACTATTTCCGTCAACCTCTAGTTTTAGTCTAGGAAAAATACTAAGTCTTACCTTATTAACATTAATCTCTTCCTCATAATCATACCCTCCCAAAGCTAACACATAAAGAGAAATGCTAACTTTGTATCATTCTAGATCCCTTTGACCATCCCTACTATCACCAAATATTATTAATTGTGCTTTTAATGTTGACTCAATACAACAAGCCTCCTAACACATATCCTTGAACCCTCTACCATAATTGTAGCTTCCAATTTTCTTCAAATTGTTGAATCATTGTTGTAGTCCTAAGGTTCATGTGGTTATCATGGATACACTACATAATATAAGCAAGCATATACAATGATACAGATACAAGAGACGAGATAGAGAGAGAGGGAGAAGCCTTTACATTAACCAGCAAGAGCAAAATACAGTCATAGAACCAATCTCTCTCTAATACATCGGCTCACCAGCCTAGATATATATATATGCAAATACGGTTACATAACCATCTATCAGTTTATCCAACCGACCCGACCTATACTAGTCGACGTGACTTGTCGACATGTGCTACAGAGTGGTCAGGCGGAGGGCTAGTTGACAGGCTGACCTAGGGCCCTCCAATATCTCCCCCACCTCAAAATATTTCTTCATCCCGAAGAAATGGAGAGATCAAAATTTTAAAAATAGTTATACAGATGGTTATGATAGAGGAATGCTGGAATCAATAGTGTCAGGTATCGGGAAACAGGCTTCGATGATAACTTCAGCAAAGATAGAGAGGTGGTGTTGGAATTCTTACCAAGTGCAAAGCAGATTCTAGATGTCTATAGTCAGAGTTGTGAGTTTCGATAGATTTTCCATCTTGTCATGAGTGGATGTAGCCTGCAAGTGGATCATGTCAGGACCAAGTGTGTTGATTGTATTGTCGGCAACAGCAAGTAACTGATGAAATCGAGGCTAAATTTATCCAAGTTTGTTGAGGCCTCCTCGGGCTTGTGACATCCACTGAACTTCTTGTTTCTCTAACTTATCCAATTTCTTATTTTCCATGATGATCTGGTTATCAAGTTGTTTGATAAGGGCTTCATCTGCAGTCAAGCGCTAGTGCTGAAGCTTGCTTAGCAATGCTCTTGTTTTCTGAATATCTTTATAAACATCGCCATAATAAACATACCAATTGTTCAGAACTGTGGTAAGTTTTTCTGCTTGATTAGCGTACTGCTTGAGTACTTTGAAGGCTTCTGAAAAAGCTGTAAATTGATTTGTCATGAGGGAAGCTACCTCAATAGCTTTATCTTGTTGTTTCTTGAGAAGCTCTGATTGTAGCATTGACACGACAGATTCTAGTAACTGGTATGCTCTGTTTAGAGGTGGTGTCGTGTCAGAACTAGCTGGAAGTGGAACAACTTGCTGAGCTAAGCATTCACATTTGGTGAGAAATGTAATCCTTTCTTCCTGGAGCTGTAGTATTTGTTCCTGTGATTCCCGTCGGTGACATATTTGGACTCTAAAGACTATGTCTTCAAGTAAATCAAGCTCATCTTGGGGCGCCAAGTGTGGCTGATAACTTGTAGTAGCTCCCAATTGGTGTAAATATACAGATGGAGTATTTTCCTGTATTTGCTGCATTTCCAATTACTGCTGCAATTCTCTTTCTTTGCATTTCTTTTCTTTGTGCTTCCTGCGGCTACTCTTTTATTTTTCTTTGTTTACAATTTGATGTTCTGGGTCCTTATCCTTTCCTTGCATTGTTGGGTGCCTGTTGATGACTACTTGTGTGCTGAAAACAACCTGTTCTGCTTGACTTTGTGTATTGGTTACTGCTGTTGTGATAACTGGAGTTTCATGTTCTACTACTTCGGCCCTTGGTGGATTTGCTGGTGGTGTACAAGATATTTCTATATTGCTTATATTGATATATGGAGTGTATCTAGGGTTTTCACCCTAGCTTGTGCAAATAAGCACCTACTAAGGAGAAGGGACTCCTTAGTAGCAGTTCAGTAAAAACAGTAAATAAAAGATAGTACAGTAAAACAGTAAACTACTCTAAGCATGTGCATAAAATCACAGAAAGATAATAAAAATGATTTTTTGTATTGATTATACCTCCATTGTGAAGGTTGATGAAGCCTTTGTAGCAGTCCAAGAGGGTTGCTTCCAAGCTCCAGTGTTGTTCCTTTCTCTTTCTCCAAAGGGTTTTGGAAATGGGCCAAAGGGGCACTCAAATGTGAAAGTAGCTCAAGGGTGAGCTAGGGTTTCAGGAGTAATTTTGGCAGAGTAAGGGTGTGGTTGACTATGGATATGAAATGAGGGGTCTCCATCACCTATTTATAGGTTTTTTAGTGGTGGAGTGCTGGCCCATGGTTTTGGGCACCATATGGTTTAGGTCAGTTGTATAGGGTTTTTGCTTCCTTTTTCCCTCTTTTTCCTCTTTTTTGTATTTTTTATTCCCTTTTTAGAGGGTTTTTGCTATTTTGGAGGAATTTTGGATTATTTTGGGGGAAAAAGGGGTTTTTTGTCCTTTTGGAGGCAAATATGGACAAATGAGTCATGTAATGGGGTAGATGAGTTAGTGAGCACTTTTTGGGTGTTAACAGATTGCCCCCTGATGTGTGAGGGCAGGATCTCATCGTAGGGCCGATAGACATCATAAGTCTTTTATGGTTTTCCTAGGGTGTGGAGAGGAGAAGAAACGAACTAGAGCCCGAAACAACGGTCCCGAACAAAATGCAAAAACTGAAAGTACATGACCTCAATAATGAATGAGGAATAATCTGAACATATGGACAAGGCGGGAATTCCCATGCTCGTATCAAGATATAGAACAATAACAAGGGGGTCCAATAAATGGGGACCTGAAATATACATGGCCTCGAAGGAGGAAGACTCTCAATATATGGACGAGGCGGGCATACCCATGCTCGTATCAAGATACATAAAAAGTAACTATGAGGCCCAAAAAAAGGGGACCTGTAAGATACATAGAGAACCACTGTGTACATCATAAGAGTCCAGAGGGGACACAAATCTGGGACATACTGGTGAGCTGACCATGTCTGAGCTGAAGAACTGATTCACTGGAATAACAACAGTGCTGCTGAGTGTGTTACTAGAGGAACTGATGAGTTGCTGGATCATAGTGACAGGGAGTCATACCCTTAATGGTACACTGAACTGGAACTGAACTGGGTACTCAAGGAAGCATATAACTGGATGGCTTCCGAATACAATCTCCTACGCAACCCGGACATCCATGGGAACATATAAGTGGGCGTTCCAAAGTGACTCACCAATGTCCTAGAGTCAAGGGAAATCCGAGGTCTTCGACCAATAACTGAAGGGATATATACCATGTGCGATTCTCAACGATGCGATCAAGGTGTTGAAGTTGAGCATGTGAGAATCAACCACTCGAAGAGGCAATAATGACTCCTCTCAAAATGGTCTGTAGGCATGCACCACAAATGGTGATGAGTCCAAGGCGCAGGGACCTCTGGGTCTATCCTCTGGAATGGAGGGGCTATCGTCGACAGAGGGAGACCTGCAACTAGCAAGGCAATGATGTTTCCCTTATAGGAGCACGAGGTGGAGAACCGAAGTGTGAGAGTACTGATGGTAGGACTGACATACTGTGGGGGTAGGGAATGACTGGGCAAGTAGAGTGGGTGGACTCAAACTTCCTTTGTTCAGAGTATGATGACGGGGGATGATCAGGCAACATATGAAACTGACTAGAGGGAAGGGGATCATAGCTGTAATGGATCAAGGATAGTGACTGGGATGAGTGATACTCAAGTTGGTGTAAAATGGCAGGAGACTTCAGAATACCCCGAACAAAGGTGACCTAATTGGGGGTGCTACCGAGATGATCGATCATAGTGCCGAGAGGCACAGGGGGACTTCTTCACGGGTTAAGGAATGAGAAGAAGTGTGTTCAAAATGGTACTGTCATGTGGATTTATATGAGCCCAAGACAGTTCATGCTCGTGGTTGCTTTCAATTTTTAGGAGTTTGAAAGCGATAAGAAGACTCTGAAATAATGGAATGGTACTATCGTGTGGATTTGTACGAGCCCATGACAGTTCATGCTCGTGGTTGCTTTCAATTTTAGAGAGTCTGGAAGTGATAAGAAGACTCCAGAGGGCTTATTTTTCGTGTGTTAGTCTCCAAGGCCCGAAGAAGCATAAATGGATGTAATGAAGAACTCTTCTAGCCGGTGTGACTAGAGTATTCCTTTTTTGTAATTAGTCTACCAGGTCTAGAAAAGGGGTAAACTTATACCAGATAGATGCCCTTTCAGGTACTTTAATGATCATGAAAGGAAGTAAGATTGCTCGGCGATCTTTTCATTGTTTTAGGAGTCAGAAAAGAGCTTAATAGAAACTCCTTAAGTGCCTTTTTGGTAAAGGACTTCTTCAGCCTGAAAAAGGGATAAAATTATACCGAACAAAAGGTTGGTCAGGCAAGGAGGAAGTGCTCAATCAAGGAACATTGATGATGACCAAGAATGAGGGTAGGGGAGAACACTGGTGGGCCTCCTTGCGGGATAATGAATGGTGGCAAAATAATGAAATAATTACTGTATGAAAGGAGTGAATGGCTCATGTAAAAATGTGGAACAATCCAATGGCGGACGATGTGGCATGCAAATCGAGGCAGCAAGGTGTCGGGACAGAATGTTGAAATTATACATGGTGAGAGTGAGAAATGATCTCAAGCATCATCACAAGCTCAGAAAAATGAATCTGGCGATATAAAAGGTGTCAAAAATGGATAACGGTCGATGTGGCACGCAAAATGAGGCGACGGGGGTGTTTTGGAAAAAATACCCAAAAAATATGGGGGTGAGAGCAAGAAATGATCTCAAGCATCATCACGGGCTCGAAAAAATGAATCCGATGATATAAAATATATCAAAAATGGAGAGGAGCCAAAGTGGCACGCAAACCGAGGTGACTAGTGGGGTCCAGAAAAAATGCTCAAAAAATGATGTAAAAAAATAAGAAAACAAGTCCACCATCATGACGGTCTCATCGTGCTGATTCCAGTGGTGGAAACGGTTCAAAAAATGGACTCCGTATGGGTTTAGAATAGCCAAAACAAGAAAAATTCAACGGATTATAAATAGTAAGTGGGTCCAACATGACAAGTGTCATTTGGACTTGTTGACTTTGACTAGTGATTAGAGTGGACCAGAGCTGAGTTGGTGTTTCTGGATGATCCAACTGACCATTTTCAGATCCAGGAGTTACAGGTATTCCGATAAACTCATACCTGCATTTTTCATTGGGTTCGGGGGGGGTAGTGGGTCCCAGGGGATGAGGAGCTGCCGGAGGAGGACCCGGGTGAGGACTCAGAGGCAGCGTATGTAGGTAGTGACGGAGGGTATGACTCTCAGTAGGGAGTGCGGGGGACTCCCCCCTGATTTTGTAGCTATGGCATGTATTCTATGAGGCTTATTGATGTATAGATATATATATATTTTTTGTATAGCTAAGTACGGGGGTACTCAGGACATGTGTAGCACATTGACGTTTATGTTTTGATATATATAGATATGCACATGGATGCACATTTTTGCGATGATGATGTAGTGTACGCACGTGGATGTGCTTATGGTTTGTTATATATTTGTACTGCACGTGGATGCAAGTAGTGTAGAATGATGGGCACGTGGATGCCCCTTGTTTATTTTATGTTATGTATTGCACATGGATGCAACATTTGTATGTAGGATAGGCACGTGGATGCCCTTGTATAGTAATGTGTTTATATTATTTGCACATGGATGCAAATGTTTATGTGATGATAGGCACGTGGATGCCCCTGACAATCTTTTTGGATTTTTATATATTTTTGATGGGATGATATGGGATGATGATGCATGATGGAGGTTTTACATGGTGTGATTGATGTGCCAATCTAGGATGTTGTTAGCCATTTGATATGTGACACTATTCTGAGCTCTTGGGACATGGGTGAATGTTATGGATTCAAATTGTCGGCTGAGTTGTTTTGTGCGCAGGAATTTTCTAAAGAGGCAGGGATCACGCACCTGGTAGCAGTTTTTGAGCTGGGAGACAAGTAGCTGGGAGTCGAGGAACACATGAAGATGACATATGCCCATCTGAAGGGTAGTAGTTAGGAGACCGGTCACAACATCATACTCTTCCTGGTTATTTGTAGTAGTGCCTATACATATTCCGTCAAGGTGAATCAACTCATGTGAAGGGGAATATAAGACCCATGCTGCAAAAGCAAGGTTCGAAGACCAGTGGCTTGCTCCATTAGCAAAGCCAATGTAATGAGGTGGAAGATGGTCCATATGTGATCATGCAAAAATGATGAATGTAAGGTTGCGGTAAAAAAGGTGAAAAACAAAAAGAAAGCAAACTGTACAATACAGACCAATGGGGTCGTGGGTTTGTTTAAGGATAAAAGCGTTTAAGATACAGCCCATTACGGGGGTTGCGCAAAGGGTGACCTTCTGAGTCAGTTAAAATGTATGCTCCATTTTGGAGGCAGGTCTACACAATGTAAGGGCCTTGCCAGATGGATTCAAACTTTCCTTTAACAATCTTGTCGTGGGCTTAGTCATAGGCGAGGACGAGATCCCCTTCACGGAAAGTTCGAGGGTGGACATGTTTGTTGTAACCAGCTTTGGAGCGGTTCTTGGTGGCTTCAATAGTTTGGAGGGTGGCATGACGGTCTTCATCAGCTTGCTCCAGTGATAGCAGACATTGCTCGAGTGGGGAGGTTTCTGGTAGAAGCTCGATGGCGATGTGTAAGGTAGGTATCCAACATTGGATGGGGAGGATAGACTCTACACCATGAACTAAATGAAACGGGGTAAAACCGGTGGTGGTCTTAGTGGATGTACGGTAAGCCCATAATGCAGGGAACAACATGTGATGCCAATTGGACTTATGGCAGTCAACAGTACGTTGGAGGATGATTTTTAAAATTTTGTTAATGGCCTCTACTTGGTCGTTCCCTTGGGGGTAATAAGAAGAAGAATACTGATGTTCGAACTTCAGTAGGGTGGATAACTCGTGCCAAATGGAATCTTCAAAGTGTGAACCATGGTCTGAGACCAACTGTTTGGGGACCCTGAATCGAGTGATAACATGGTTAAAAGAGAAACGGGCAGCGGTGTCAACTTTACAATTGAAGGTGGGCATGGCTTCAGCCCATTTGGTGAAGTAGTCAACGGAGACAATGATGTATTTATGGCCATTGGCGGATGAGGGTTTACATTCCATGAAGTCGATGGCCCACTTACAAAAGGGGCCAACAGTGACTACTGGGTGTAACGGAGCGGGTGGTGTCCGAGCTTTAGGGGAAAAAAGTTGGCAATTATGGCAATGTTTGACCGCTATGATGCAGTCGGTAAAGAGTGTGGGCCAGAAGTATCTGGCGCGGATGACCTTTTGGGCGGTGGCCATTGCAGATAAATGTCCGCCACAGGCACCGCTATGACATTCATTGAGGACTTGTTCGTCTTCCTTGTGTGTAAGACAACGACGGAGAATCATGTCAACCCCTCGCCGCTAAATGACATCGCCTATGAGGAGATATCGAGAGGCCTGGTGATGGATACAACGACATCCATCATGATTTATGTTGGGTCGAAACTTCTGTATGTGAAGGTATAGCAAAATATCACCGTACCATGGGTCATCAGATGAGATGATGAACAAGTGATTGTCGGGTAACTCATCGGATATTTGTGGGGACGGCAAAAGGGATGGGAGATCGGTGATGAGCTGGGCAAGCACGAGGGCTTTGGTGCTCTTAGGGGTTGTGAAAGTGAGGTCATATTCTTGGAGGATAATGACCCATTTAGGAACGCGACCTTGCAAGAGGCACCGGTTCAAGAGATAGACCATGGGGTTGGAGTTGGAAACAACTGTGGTCTGACTGAGTAAAATGTAATGTCGCAATTTTTGGACAAAAAAGACCACAGCAAGGGCTAGTTTTTCCTCATACGGGTAACGTAGGGTTGGTCCAAACAAGGTCTGGATGACGTAATAGATGACATGCTCCTGGAGAGCGGCATCTTCTTCAACAAGGACTCCGGACAAGGCATAATCGGATGCCGAGACGTACAGGATGAAGTCTTGAGAGAAATCCGGGGGGGAGATCAGAGGGGCTTCGGTGAGAGCTTTCTTAAGGGATTCAAATGCATCTTGCACCTGGTCATCCCAAACAAAGGGTATGTGGGTACGAAGTAGGCGTAAGAAACCATGAACGGTGGTGGCATAATCAGGAATGAAGCGACGGAGGAAATTAGATCTCCCTGTAGACTTTGGAGCTGCCGGAGCGTGCGAGGAGTGGGAAGGTCTATGATGGCTTGGACATTCAGGGGATCAACATTGATTCCTTTCTGGGAAACATTGAAACCCAACAACCGGCCTGCCAAAATGCAAAAGACACACTTGTGTGGGTTCAAGTGGATTTGATATTTGCGACAACGCAGAAAGACTTGCAGGAGGTCGTTAAGGTGGTCTGATCGTTTCCAGGAACATGCTGTAAGATCGTCAAGATAGACTAACAGGATATGGACCAAGTCGTGAAAATAGTAGGTCATGGCCCGCTGGAAGGTGGCACTAGCATTTTTGTGGCCGAAAGGCATGACACGATAGGCAAAGGTTACCCAGGGGGTGGTAAAGGCAATCTTGTACTGATCCTCCTTGCGGATTTAAATCTGGTTGTATTTGGAAAAACCGTCCATGAAAGATAGGACTTCATGCCCCGCACACACATCGATGAGTTGGTCAATAAATGGCGTGGGGAAGTTGTCTTTGGGACAGGCTCGGTTTAAATCGTGGAAGTCAGTACATACTATGATGGTGCCTTGTTTCTTGTTAACAGGGACTGGGTTAGAAACCCAAGTGGTATATGCAATAGGATAAATGAATCCTGCTTTGTGAAGTTTCTCAATCTCTGGTTTAACAGCAGGGAGCTTTGAGGGATGAATGGAGCGCTGTTTCTGGCGAATGGGGGATACATCTGGCCATGTGTCAATGTGGTGTTCTATAATCATGGGGTCAAGACTAGGCATTTAGGTATAGGACCAAGCAAAGACATCATGGAACTCTTTGAAAAAAAATTTGTACTCTCCGATCTCATATTCACTGCAGGAGGTGCCTAACGTGATGAGTTCAGGGGCACCTTCTAGGGCAGCAATATCAATTTGGATTGTGGGTGAGATGTTGGCCATGTTACCTTCCTCAAAGGCATCGAGAGTGGGAATGGGATCCTTAAACCAGTCGACTTTGGTGGGAAGGAAATCTTTGGACTCAACCGCAAATTGGGTGGCTGTGGTGGAGGACTCTTCTGGGAGGAAATAAGAACGATGGTGCATGTCTTCCCAGGGATAATCCAGGGTAGTGAGAGCCTCTAGACTCTCCTCATCATTGTGGAAAATTTGAGTTGTCAAATCGGTTGACGAGGGAGTGGTAGTCGAAGAGATCATATAGATGGTGTTATTCTCTCTGGATGAGGGTGATAATAGGGGGTGGATCTCCTCAATTGTGGGGGGTGTCCTCTCAAGGTCCAAACTATTCATCTCGTAGAGAACTGCTCTGTAATCTGGGAGTTCAGGACAGTGATGTGAGCAATGGCCATAAATACCGCATATTGCACAAGGGTGGTTGGTACGCAGTGATTTATCACGAGGCTTAAGGGTTGGATCGTGTTGGACAACCGGGATGCTAGGGTCATTGTCAAGCATTTGCATGTGTTCCTGTAATGCAGGTAATTGTGGACATTGATGAGTCGGATGGCCTAACTCATCAGACAACGAGCATTTGGGAGGAGCACGAAACACGAGGGGGTTTAACTATTTTGGGTGGGGGTACAGCAGTGTATGGTTGTGGGCCTCTGCCCCCAATGTGCTTGATAAGAGGGTGGGGATTCATAGATGACAAAGGGGTAGTGACACCAGGAGGTGGTTGACTAGTAGTGGTAATGGGTTGCACTGGTTGTAGGACGACATTTGGTGTCAGCAGGGGAATGGGAGGTGAAATATACCGCATGGGTAATCCTAAGGTTAACCCGGGGAGGCTGAGAGTAGCCATAATCGGGGAACTTACTACTCCCGACGGAGGGAATAGGAAGGGGATTGTGTGGATGGGTGTAACACCAATATGACTAGGTACCAATGGTGGTTTGGGTAACAAGGGCGGTTGATTGTTGGGTGTTTGTGTATTGTGGGAAAGGGTACATAGGTTAGATATTTCAGTCGCTGGTGATAGGGGTGGAATGGATTGGAATGTTGAGGTCATTAGCATATCTGAGTAAAGTCGGGGTCCCACGGAGGAAACCAACGAGGTAGATGCACCACAAACAGGTTGTTCAACCATGGGGAGAACATTTTTGGGTGCAGCAGGGGCATTGGGATCGTAATAGGTGAGTTGATCGACCTTAACCACACGTCCGTCATGGGGGAACATCATGGTACGAAAAACAGATGAGGCAACCACCCGCATGGCATACATGTAGCTACGACCAGGTAAGAGGTTATAATCAAGTTGGGCGTTGATGACCTCTATGTCAATGAGCACGGTTTTTCTAGCCAACTGGATGGGGACATTAGCTAAGAGACCTTGGGGTTGAGCCAAACGGCTGTCATAGTCTCGCAACGCAGTGGTGGACTGCTGGAGAGTAGGGGATCCCAACTTTTTCCAAACGAATGTGGACATAATTCATGTAGAGGCACCTTCATCGATGATGGACCGATGGATGACAAGATTCCGAACGGATACAGAAACTTGGAACGCTAAAGTGGAAGGCAGGCGTGGTTCGGATTGGTCCAAATTGAAAGCCAATAGTCATGAATCATTTGGGTCAATAGCACCAATGGCGGAGAGAAAAGTCCTGCATCGTGAAGGACAGTTTTTTAAGACCTCTAATGCAGACATGGTTGTGGGAGACTGGGCTAAGTCATCTACAATGTTGTAATTAGACGCAACACGAGCATTGGGATTATTTTTGATGCGACGAAGTGGGAAGTGAGGTGCTTTGGAGGCGCCATCTAGTGGAGTCAGAGGTATACGTAACGTCTAATCAGTGGGATGAGCGTTAGTGTTTTTTTTCTGCAGGAGGGGCTTCAAGGGTGGAGCCATATTGGTTCCGATGGGTTTGAAGGTTGACATCGGTGGATGACATCATTAACAAGTGGTGGGCACCTGAGTCTAACATGGGTTGATCAGGAGCAGCATAAGTGATCTGCTATTATGGTGGCGTGTTTCCTTGAGGAGGAACCAACGACTGAGTGTTCACTACGCCTTGGGTTGATAAAGGGTTTTGTAACACCAAGGGTTGATGTTGAGGTGGGGGGGGTTTGGGCGACGCCTGAGGAGCCGCGTGCCCTTTGCGATGGGCATCATTGGTCCACAGTTGTCGAGCTTGCTCCAAATGTGGGCAAGCATGAGTGTAGTGGCCATAGACACTACAAATAGAACAAGGATGGTTTGTTCGCAAATTAGGATTTTTGGCTTGTTTGGGAAGCCAATCAGGGTTCTGGTTGGCAGGTGCCGCGTTATTGTTGTTTGGGGGATTGGGAGGTTGACCGCCTTGGTCTAGAGAGGGGTTGTTCCCATAGTTACGGCCTTTGCCACAGTTTTGCTGGCCCTATTGGTGCTGGTTATTTTGGTTCTGCTGCGGATTTTTTTGGGCGTACACTTGCCCTTGGGCAGCAGGTGGATTCTGGGGTTGTGCAAGTGTGGGAGCAGGCTGCAGTGGATAATAAGTAGGTGGAGGCGGCTCAGGTGCTGAACCTTGTGGGGGTTGTTGATATGTCTGCGGAACGGGTTGTGGGTTTGCCGCAGTGGCTGCCGGTGGTGGGTAATAAGCAGGTTGGGCTTAAGAGGACATAGGAGCTGGTGCAGCCTATGGGTGGTAATATGGCTGAGGTGCGACTGGTGGAGCGTAAGCATGGGCGGCATGGCCAAAGCACTGAGGTGGAAACGAGGGTCCGTGGGAATGATGGTGATGTGCCATGGTAGCATACAGATTGGTTGCTCCGGACTGTGATGTAGCCCATGAAAGGTTGGGGCCATGGCTAGGACGTGTTATGGAAAAGGGTTGGTTATGTGAGGCTATATAGCCAATGATGCCATTTGCGACATGGGATGCCCCCGGCGCATCGTGTCGGGATGAATCGCCATGGGGGGTGTCATGTATGATGGAATATAGGTAACCAGACTAGGCGCAAATAAGGTCGAATTGTTGGGATTTGAGGATGGCCTCTTCTTCGGACTGGGGTCGCTCAGATGCCACATCCTTGGCAATGACAGGAAGGAGATATTTTAGAAACCAATCTAAAAAGATATGGTCGTCTAACTTGATTTTGCAGAGGCTACGGCATCGACGCCACTCATGAATGTGGTCAGTGATGTGGGTAGCCGTGTTCTGTCTGCAAGACAGTAGGATCTCAACTCCCGCGTCATAGCGGACACGTAACTAGAATAACTGCAGGAAAGTCGAGGCAAGGGAAGTAAAGGTGGCATGGATCCCATGGGGCTACTCGATGTACCACTTAGCTGCAGTGCCAGTGAGGGTGCGCTGTAACAGATGGAGGTGGACAGAGTCATCCACTATGGAGTTGGAAGAACACCATAGATGGAAGGACATAATATGGTTCTAGGGGTCCTCACCTGCCTTTCCCTCAAACTTAGGGATGTCAGAGGGGAGCTTGGTGGGCATGTGAGACCACGCAGGGTCGTGTCTAATGGGATCGTTAGTCAGTCTAGCTAGGTCAGGAAGGTTGAGACTAGCCATGAATGGAAAACTAGTAGAAGGATGTGACATACTAGTGGTTGTGACCATGTTGGGGCCAATTCCCTCGAGTGGAGGGGCTGGGTTTGGGATGTTGCCCCGAGGTGGAGGAACGAATGTGGTTTGGGACGGTCCTATACCGCCAAGGGTAGTGTGAGTCACTGATGCCGTGGGGATGGGTATGCTAGCTACTAGAATTGGTACAGTGATCAAAATGGTAGATGTGGGCCCCATCGAAGGCATACACAAAGTAGGTGTGGTAGCTAGTGTGGTGGTGGATGCTCCACCAATGGTCCCTAAAAAGAAAGGGTTGGATGTCATGCCATCTGTGGGGCTAGTTGGTGCAATGTAATTGGGGTTCTCGGACTCTGCCTCAGAATCAAAGATAAAATAAGGGGCATCTAGATTAGGTGATGGAGTTCTATGTCGTTGACGAGTGGAGTCAAGTGACAAAGCTCGAGATCTATGATGAGTGGTATCAAGTGATGAAGATCTATGTCTATGACGGGTGATGTCAAGTGAACTGTGCTGTGGGGGCTCTCCCCGGAGGCACCGAGAATGTCTCAGGGACTGAATGGTGAGAGATGGTGTCAGGTATCTGGGGGTTGTGTTGAGTGAAAAACAACTCAAAAACCCTAATGCAACCGAGTGTGCAAAAAGAGAGCTAAAAAAATATGGCACTCAGGCCAATAACCAACTCAAAACACTTACTGTAACAGCTGTGCTACAATAAGTGGAGTATCAACAGAAATGGTCAGAATACCAACAAGAAGAAGGTTTCCTAGAAAATAAAAATAGTGGACTCGCTAGACCAAAAGGAGGTAAGGGAGCATGCAAACACCTAGCTAAATAGTATTCTAACTCAACCAGACATTTCCTTTGCAAGGTGATGAAATCCAAGTCAAACAATATGGATAGTCGAGCCAAGTGGCTAAAGATATCCCCCTACCGGGAGGGACACCAGGTAGTCAATCCTAGAAGAAAAGCAACAAAGATACCCCATTCATGACACGTTCGGTTGGGTGAATCTATCGTTTGGTTCTATCGTCGCTATATCCCCATATGGGTGATACACCGAGAACTACGAAAGGTATCCTTCGGTTACTGAATGGATTGCGGTATTCCACTCAAGCTTCCAGAACCAGTCTGGCGAGTTCAACCCTCCTAGGGGAGAGGCCTTCCCGATAAATTGGTTTTAAACCGTGTCAAAAAATACTAGGGGATTCTGGTTCCCTAATGGACAATAGCTATGTATCAAGTGTAAACAACCGAGGGGTGCTATTTGGATGCCTATCCCCCCGATCCTACCTAACTACAAGATTCTTATGTGTTCCCCAAGTGGGGTTAGAATGTTGGTTGTGTTAAGAAGTATTTTAGGGCTCACTTGAATTAGGTGACAGAGTGTGTGCATGTGAGATAATGAACCCAAGTAAAAGTGCCACAGGGTGGGCAACTTTCTAACTAAAAATAACAATGCATAAATTAAACTATGAAATGCAAAATTTTCTCTTTTTAATTAAAATGCTGAAATTTTAAAAAATACTGTAAATGGAACAAAAATAATACTACAAAAAACAGGCTATAGGGAAGTAAGGTTGCAGACAGGATAGATGGTTGTGCAGGTGCAGAAAATATTGCAGCAAAGTGCTGGGTTCAAAATAGGGACAAAGTGCAGAAAACAGACCGCGAGTCTGTGGCAAATCTGTGGGGTCGGACTGCAGGAAATAGGTCAAAAGTCGCGAACAGGTTGCAGGAACTTGGCTAAAAAACGCAGGCAGACCGCGGGAAAAGGGCCCAAAGTCATAAGCGAATAGCAGGTAAATGGCTGAAAGCCACAGGCAGGATGCAGGAAAAAGGACGAAAGACACAGGTGGACTACAGAAAAATGGCTGAAAGCTGCAAACGGGACGTGGGAAAAGGGCCTAAATGCACAGGCGGGTAGCAAAAAAAGGAATGCAAGATGCAGGAGGGACGCGGGAAAAAGGCCGAAATGCGCAGATGGGTAGCAGAAAAAGTTCTGCAAGCCGCAGGCGGGATGCGGGAAAAAGGCTGAAATGCGCAGGCGGGAAGTAGGAAAATGGCTGAAAGCCGCAAACGGGACGTGGAAAAAAATGCCGAAATGCGCAGGCGGGAAGCAGGAAAATGGTTAAAAGCTGCAAACGAGACGCAGGAAAAAGGCCGAAATGCGCAGGCGGGAAGCAGAAAAAGGGCTGCAAGCCGCAGGCGGCACACGGGAAAATGGTGAATAGCCACGGTTGGACCGCACGAAACGGGCTGAGAACCGTGGTCAGATCGCAGGTAACAAACTTAAAACCTTCGGTAATAGTCTGAGAGTCGTGGTCGGATCGGAGGTAACAGTCTGAAAGACGCAGTCGGAACACAACTGCAGGGGGAAAAAGATGTGGTTTACGGTAGTTGAAAGGGATAGCCGAAAGGAAAAAACGGAAAACTATTGCAGAAAATTAAAAAATGTTTAAAATTATAACTAGAAATTCAAAGGAACACTAGGGGAGTCGCCAAAACTGTAGCTAATATTTTCACCCTAGCTTGTTCAAATGAGCACCTACTAAGGAGAAGGGACTCCTTAGTAGCAGTTCAGTAAAAATAGTAAATAAAAGATAGTACAGTAAAACAGTAAACTACTCTAAGCATGTGCATAAAATCATAGAAAGATAAAAAAAATGATTTTTTGTATTGATTATACCTCCATTGTGAAGGTTGATGAAGCCTTTGCAGCAGTCCAAGAGGGTTGCTTCCAAGCTCCAGTGTTGTTCCTTTCTCTTTCTCCAAAGGGTTTTGGAAATGGGCCAAAGGGGCACTCAAATGTGAAAGTAGCTCAAGGGTGAGCTAGGGTTTCAGGAGTGATTTTGGCAGAGTAAGGGTGTGGTTGACTGTGGATATGAAATCAGGGGCCTCCATCACGTATTTATAGGTTTTTTAGTGGTGGAGTGCTGGCCCATGGTTTTGGGCACCATATGGTTTAGGTCAGCTGTATAGGGATTTTGCTTCCTTTTTCCCTCTTTTTCCTCTTTTTTGTATTTTTTATTCCCTTTTTAGAGGGTTTTTGCTATTTTGGAGGAATTTTGGATTATTTTGGGGGAAAAAGGGGTTTTTTGGCCTTTTGGAGGCAAATATGGTAGGAAATATGGACAAATGAGTCATGTAATGGGGTAGATGAGGTAGTGAGCACTTTTTGGGTGTTAACATGGAGCATTTGTGTGCTCTGATGGTCTTGTCATGTCGGCTACAGTTTCTTGATTTGTGATTTCCTCCTTAGCTATAGTAGAAGTGGCTTTATCTACTTCTGTCGTGGTTGCTTCTTTGTTGAGCTGCTATGTAAGTGGACTAGACTTGGATCCATTGACAGGGGAACTCGACTGGTTTACCAGAAACTAAAGGTGCCTTTAGGTAATGCAGAATTGTCGTTGTCTGCAACCGTCATGCTTCCTCTCTCCAGTGACCGTTTGACTCCTTCCCCCAATCTTCAACGATCCTCCATGCTTTCTTCCAGGTGGGTTTTGATGCCTTTGCATTCTGAATCAACTGGAGTCTAGTTTCCAGTGGTATTTGTTCTTTCTCCAGTTCTCTAACTGACGTTGCGGTGGCTCTGCTAGCTGTTAAATTTTTTCGGGGAGCCATGGTTGATTCAGGGTGCAATGTTGTGAAATTAGCTTTAGCGAAGTCAGGGAATTCTATTTCTCAGAGTTCAAGTTCTCGGCAAAAGAGTAACCAAGAATCCTTGAGATCGGGATTTATGGTGGAGTTACTCGGCACGGGTGAACAAGATGTAGAGGCCTGTATTAATGGTTGATTTGATAGGTCTATTAAATTAGACTGGCCGGATATTGATGCTTCGTCAGATGCATTAATTCTGGCAGTGTGGTTATCTTTAGCCTTTATTGCTTTGTCATCATGGTGCTGCGACAGCTCGTTCATTGTGTTATGTCGACGAGCTTCTCTAATTATGTTTGGTTGGTCCAAGCTCCAATGCTTCTGTCATGTCGAATTTTCTTCTGCAAACCGTCAATGTTCTTGTCGGTGCCTATAATATCGACGGTTGTGCGCTGGACTTCTTTCTCTACTTTTTCCCTCCTTCTTCTACCATTCTCTTATCATTTATGCTTTTGCCATGTTCTGCTATATTTTCTTGATTGCTTATAGTACTCTCATTCGGTTATTTCTAACCTTTTTTTTTTGAATATTCATGATTTATAACTTTTAAGTCGACTGCCGTTTACTACTTTCTTGAAAATATTTCCTTGTAACATTTTCAGTCGGACTGAGCCATTAGGATTTAACATTTCAATGATATAGGGTCCCATCCATTCAATATGCAACTTCTTTGGCTTCCCTTTTACTCGACTATTATAGACGAGTGCTAAATATCCAGCTGACAGATTCTTTTGCTTCATATTTCTATCATGCCATGATTTCTGTTGTTGTTTTTGCACTCTCTAATGTTCTAGTGCCAACTGTTGACTTTCATCTAGCTTCGACAGCTGTAACAGCCGTTCATGTCGAGTGTCTTCGACGTCGATATGTATAGCTATTGCAATGGTTGGTGCTTGTCATCGAAAATGTAATGGAACGACAGCCTCTTTTCCATAGACAAGTGAGAATGGTGTCTGTCCTGTCATTCTCTTATATGCTATTATATATGCCCAAAGGACAGTAGGCACTTTATTGTCCCAGTCATCTTTCTCTATGTTGCAAATTTTCGTCAGTCCTTTTGTAAGTGTTTTATTGAATGATTCTATTGCACCATTCGACTAAGGATGATATGTTATGCTTATTCTATGATCAACTACAAATTCCTTAGTCAATGCTTTAATGGTTTTACATACAAAGTGCATACCGTGGTCACTTATCAATGTTATGGGGCATCCAAAACGCGTTATGATGTTTTCATAAATAAATTTAGTGGCAACTTCACTTGAACATGTTTCGACTGGTTCTGCTTCTGCCCACTTGGTAACATATTCGACAGCAGTGATAATATACTGAGCACCTTTTCGTCTTCCCACTACTGGAAATGGTCCAATAAAATCGATAGCCCAAATTTCAAATGTTAGGCTAGGGTTAATTGGGATCAATGGCATTTCTATTCTTGGTAGTGGTCGGCCCATGCGCTGACATTTATCACACTTAGATACAAACTCTCGACAGTCTTTATGAATTGTCGACCACCAATGTCCTGCCTGCAGGATTTTTCTAGCTGTTATGTCTGCATGATAATGTCCTCTTGCTGGTCCAGCATGGGCTTCTGTAATTATATCTTGTCATTCATGATCAAGTGCACATCAACGTAGTATATCATCCAGGCCAAGTTTATAAAGGAATCCATTGATTAAAGTGTAGTGGGATGCTTTCATTGCTAATATCTTCCTCTTTTTCTCATTCATTCCCTCCAGAGCTTGCCCATTTTCAAGAAATTGTGCAATTTCCATAAGTTCCGAAGGTACTGCTTCAATGCGAATGACCCAAATTCGCACACGAATGTTGTCTTTTTCTGATCTTCTTTTGCTATAGGTACTTGGTTGTACTCCGAGAATCCATCTGTGAAAGAGTAACACTCATGCCCTGCAACTTCATTAATAATTTCATTTGCAAAAGGGGTAGGGAATGGATCTGTTAGTGTTACCTTGTTCGGCTCCTGAGAGTTGACACAGATTCTCAGTCGTGTCGGATCTTGTTTCTTTGGCTGAACGACCATAGGACTTGCCCACTTTGACTGGTCGATGGGATATATGATTCCTGCAGCAAGCATGCTATTGATCTCCTTTTTTATAATATCCTTATATTTGTGAGCAAGTTTGTAGGGTCTTTTCTTTACGGGTCTGGCGTCAGGTTTAATATCAAATTTCATCTCGCCTATTTCCTTTACAAGTCCTTTCAAGTCTTTGTAGTCTCGAGCAAAAACATCTTGAAATTCTTTGAGAATACTGGAGATTTCTGTTGTTTGCTCCTCATTCCAGTAATCGCCAATCTTTGTCATCTTCGATCGGTCGTCATTTGAAATATCTACTTCCTTTGTTTTAATCTTCGCATCCATCCATTCTGGTGCACGATTGTTACTTATCTGTCTTTCACCTTCTTTGATTTGTGTGAAAGTTGTTGGAAAGTCTTTTTCTGATAACCTTTTGGGTTCATCTTTTTCTACAATCTCTGTGCTTACGATTGTTCTTACGAGCTTCGACAAACTATGATGATCCTTTCTCCATTGAAATTTTTTTCCTACTGACATCTCTGTTTCTAGACTCAGTCTTGTCGGGTGTTGTTTTTCTGTCATCTTTATATTGTAGCAGGTGTTATGTCGGTGCATACTCTTCTGTATGTCTCCAAGTGTTAATGTTTCTGTTGGATGCAGAAATTCTTTAATGCTTTTTCTTGCTTCAACCATTCTTTCATCATGTGGAGAAAACTAGAAATTCTTAATAAAATTTTCTTTTAGGTCTTTCCAAAAGAAAGTTTCTCCTCTTGCTTCTTCCATATTGTACCATTTGTTAGGTAGATCATCGAGTGTTCTGGGGAAGAGGTGAGGCCATTTTCTTTCATCTTTATAGCCTAATTTTCTCCATTCTTTTTCGTAACAGTCAATGTGAGCTTCAAGGTTTTGTCCTTGTGTAAACAAGGGAATGTCAGCCTGAGTTGTCAATTTTATTCCTCTAAACCTTTCTATGAAAGATGTTGATGCGGTATTCCAATTTTGGAGTTTCGACTGATGAGTGCCCCACCATCTCGCAGCTTGACTAGTGATTGTCTCTACCAAAATTTGTGGTCATCCATGCTCTCCGACAATGTTTTGATACCTGTTCGACATGAACATCAGGTGAATCACGTTATTTATATCTTAATGTCGAGCTACCATATTGTACATTTTTATCTAGAACAAGTGTTGGATATCCTCGCATTTTTCGTTCAAAAATATTCAGTGTGTAAGATACTAAGAGACACTTCTTTATTTGCTTCCTTGAGATGGCTTCCACGGTCCAGCATTCTTTTGCATGTAAATCATAATTCTCTATTTTCCAGTAATAGAGTTCTGCATCGGAATTGTATCCAAGCGAGATAGGATCTTCGAGATGAAGTTCTCCTTGGGTGTTTGGCTCAATGCGATCTTCATTATTGTCTATTCGGTAAAGCTGTTGGACATCATTATCGACTTCTGTAGGTTCTAACCAAGGTTCTCCCTGAGATGGGAAGATTGGTATGATAACCTTCTGACCATTGCCTTTCAACTTGATACGGCTTTTATCTAAGGAAATTGAAGCTTTCATCTTTCATCCCCATGGTCGACCGACCAATGCAGGGAATGAGCTTGCATCATCTTTTGGGATGATGATTTCAAAGTCTATTGTTGTCATGATACCTTTAATGGAAGTTTCGACTCCCTTCCATACTCCAATCGGTTCAATTAATCCTTGATCTACAAGCTTTAAGTAGATGCCTGATTCCTGTAGTTAAGGTCGACCGAGTTTGTCCCAGGTATCACGAGTCATGATATTCACTTGGGATCCAAAATCTAGTACGACTTGTCGTACAAGATATCCATTTATGTTGAGATCGACTAATGGGTCGGCATCATTTTTCTCTTTTTGTTTTAGTCATCAAATGTTTTTAGGTTGTCTTTGCTCGACATGTTTTAATTTATGTAACAGGTCAATCATTTTTCCTACAGCTTCTTCATTTGAAATTAATTTGAGCAATTCATTGAGAACATCTTCATGTGTTGCTAAGTCATGAAATATGTAGGATGCAACTTTGTACACAGATTTTTGTTTTATAGGATTTGGATAATCCTCCTTATCGACAATTCTAGTTATCTGAGGTTTATCTTGACCAATGTGAGTGCCTTTCCTTATTACAATTTGCAAGTTTTTTGTACGAAGCACATCATTTTTTTGAATACAAGATCAAACATGAACATTCTTTTTATTATTTATTTGCTTGATCATGGTAGGGAAATCGTCTAAATAGTGATCTCCTACCCCACACTTTGTACAAAATTTAAGATCAGTTCTTTCCTTATAAGGGCAGTGTACATGCCAGTGATTCTTGCTGAAACATGTAAAACATGCACCAGGTCGACCAGATCGAATGCCTCAACCTCTACTACCACGACTGTGACTCTGGTATCCATCGTGTCTATTGTAGCTGTCATATCGCCGATCGTACCATCGATCATTATACCTTGGGTATCTGTCATTCCTGTTTTGATTTTATTGGTTATTTCTTCCATCATTTCTCTTGAATCTGTCGTTTGCTGGATTTCTATCTTGGTTCTGTTCGACAGAATTTGTCTGGTACACTACATGATAATTTTGCCGATTTTTCAGATTCAGATGACACTCTTCAATTGTATGTGTATTCACTTCACAAATTTGACACCATCTTGCCTTCTTATTTTTTAGATTGTATGGACAATCATTTGTGGTATGTGAATCATACTCTTTGCATAGATCGCAGAAACATCTGGATTGAATGAGTTTTACTTCTTGTCGTCGATCCTCAATTCGACAAGAATCTTTGGTATGTCCTAAAGTTCGACAAGTTGTACACCATAGTTCTGTTCCTTTTAACGTCATATTTCTGATAGAATGTTCCATACTTTCAAGGCATTCGTCGACGTGTCTATCCATGGATACTAAAGGGTATTCATCATCCATTTCGATTTCTAATGCTACTCTTAATGCATCTGCATATGTATTAACATTTTGTCGACGGACATGTATTCTGATTTTATTGATTAAACCAGCAATAAACCATTTGATTAATAGTTTTTCTTCGATTTCATAGTCTAATTTTCTCAGGAGGTCTTTAAACCTCTTATCGTATTCCTTGACAGTTTCTATTAGATTTTGGATTGTCATCTTCAGTCATTCTGCTGCCAGGTATGTCACATCTTCAATCATAAAGAAGGCCAGAAAGCTTTGTTTGATTTGTGCTTTTGTTGCATTTGGTGATTTTGCTATGTACCCCATGTACCATGTCAATGCTATTTTTCTTAACGAACCAACAAATTGAGCAATCTGTCTTTCTTCATTGGTAATTTGATTGGTTGTCCATATTGCTTTGCATAGAAACCAATGTCTTCTTGGGTCTTCGTCTCCTTCGTAGAATGAAAGGTGTGTTGTTGTGTGTGCCATGTCTGCTGGTGTATTATTCTGAGAATTTGATGGAGGTGTGGGTGGGTTATTTCCACAATCAACACTTGGTGCTTCGTTAATTTGGACTAGTTGTCTTTCTGTACTTGGTTCTCTGTCTTCAAAATAAATAACTATATCTTCTTCGATATTGCTACATCTTCCTTCTTCGACCACTTCCTTCGAAATTCAGTTAAAGTTTTGCTCGAATGGGATTTCACTAAATCTCGGGCCTCCCAATGTGCTCGTCGAGTCGCTCAAAATTGGTATTGGTAGGGGGGGTGCTTCCTCATGCTCTAAGTACACTAGATGAAAACTTCTATTTGAAAATTTGGGTTGAAAAGATACCCAATTTCCTTCCTTCGGTCAATGAATCAATAGTCTATTAATATCATCACCTTCTATGCTTCGATGACTCCAAATCCCCGATTGACCAGCATGGAGACCAAGAATTTCTTTGACAATTTCTTCTACCTGAACGCTTTGTGTTAAACAAAATGGAGATGGAGGTGCTACCATTTGAGGTATTTGAACTTGGAGAGATCTACCACGCTCTGTCCACAAGTATTCATCGGTGACAGTTCCTCTTTGACACCCCAATCATCGTGGGCTTGGCTTGATTCTGGCATATTTTCTTCTACATCTGTCGTGACATTTGATCCTAGCATCCTCCGAAGCGCAATTGCCTGCTCCCACAGCTCTTCACGTCACTACTTCCTCTTTTCTCTTTCGATTTTCTAAATATCTAGGGTGCTTTTGTGACTCAAGAATCTGTCTTTGTTGGATTTTTTTCCACTGCTGGTCATGTCATTTTTCATATGTCGAGTTTCATCAAAATAGGTACATTAGAGCATGCTTCATCACCCCCCCAATGCCAGCCCGAAGGTTTCTAGACTATTGGGGAAGTGCAGACCATCATTTGTTCAAGAAAAATTCCCATTCGCGTTCCTTTACAAATTTTTCCCACTTGCATTCTTTCTCCTCCCAATTAGAGTTTGGAAGGGGCGGGAGTAGAAACAGTCTTGTTTCGACAATATGTGTGACACCTTTGTCAATCAAAAATTTAAACAATAATATCTGCAAAGAAAACAGAAATTGATCAGCTAATTCAGTGAAGAACTTTCTTCTTATTTCATCTACCGAGACTCGATTTTTGATCGCCTGTTCTTTACAGAAATCTTCTGCAATCTTTTCGCACCACTCCGATAGATTTGTACGTCCTCTGTTGATTAGCTTCGACAATAGCTTCCACTCTGCTTCATCAACTGGTTTGTTCATCCAGAATTTTCTTCAATGCGGTCAGTACGGACTCTACAAATCGCTTGTGGGTCTCAGAGAAGAATCGATCTCTCGCTTAGCTAATTGTCAGCTTGTTACGTCATGCATAGTTCTGTGGGTAATTCACGATTTTCTTCTTCCACCATTCTCTAATCTTCTGTTCTGAAATCATAGGTCATGTTGCTAGTAATTTTTCATGTATCAACCGGAAACGGAACCAAATGTTGTAGTCCTAAGGTTCATGTGGTTATCATGGATACACTACATAATATAAGCAAGCATATACAATGATACAGATAAAAGAGACGAGATAGAGAGAGAGAGACAAGCCTTTATTTTAACCAGCAAGAGCAAAATACAGTCATAGAACCAATCTCTCTCTAATACATCAGCTCAACAGCCTATCTATCTATATATATATATATATATATATATATATATATATATATATATATATATATATATATATATATATATGCAAATACAGTTACATAACCGTCTGTCGGTTTATCCAACCGACCCGACCTATACTAGTCGACACAACCTGTCGACATGTGCTGCAGAGTGGTCGAGCGGAGGGCCTAGTCAACAGGCCGACTTAGGCTCCTCCAACAATCACCATTAGACCAAGGCTTAAATATAGACATGGAAGTATCCCTCATTGCAAAGATGGATTCACTCTGAAGGGGATTTTTAGTATAGTCCACCTCATCCACCTCCACTCCCATGGATAGTAAACGTTTAATCGTCCACGAAAAATACTCACCTTCCATGGGATGACTTATTTATCAATCCCCATTCTAAATTTTAAACCACTTATTCAATTACTTCATCTTAATAACATTGAGAGGAACATGATTACCCAAACTCTCCTTATTGAATTAAAATGATTTAAAACAACTCTATGTAATTATCATACAATCTCATTGATTTTTCAAAATTAAATTATCAATACTGAAATTGAAATTTTAAAGAGTTTGTTTAGTCAAATTCTAAAAAACACACTAATAAATAAAGATAAAAATAAAAATGAAAATCTCTAACACCAAAATTTATCTAGAATTTGTTTTTGCAAAATGGAATTCATATACAAACTTATAAAGTAGACAAGATAATGACCAAATTATTAATTGCATGTACAAACAAAAACTATATCATCTTTGTATGATTCACCTATTTAAAAATATTAATTAGATAAGCCTTGGTACTCAAATAAAACCTAAAATCATCTTTATGAAATTTGATTGACATAGTTGACATAATTGGTCGTGAAATACAACCTAAAATTAGTTCTAATTAAGTAATAACCCCGCATGTGTAGTATAGTCCACCTCATCCACCTCCACTCCCATGGATAGTAAATGTTTAATCGTCCACGAAAAATACTCACCTTCCATGGGATGACTTATCTATCAATCCCCATTCTAAATTTTAAACCACTTATACAATTACTTCATCTTAATAACATTGAGAGGAGCATGATTACCCAAACTCTCCTTATTGAATTAAAATGATTTAAAACAACTCTATATAATTATCATACAATTTCATTGATTTTTCAAAATTAAATTATTAATACTGAAATTGAAATTTTAAAGAGTTTGTTTAGTCAAATTCTAAAACACACACTAATAAATAAAATTTTTAAAAAAAATGAAAATCTCTAACACCAAAATTTATCTAGAATTTGTTTTTGCAAAATGGAATTCATATACAAACTTATAACGTAGACAAGATAATGACCAAATTATTAATTGCATGTACAAACAAAAACTATATCATCTTTGTATGAGTCACCTATTTAAAAATATTAATTAGATTAGCCTTGGTACTGAGATAAAACCTAAAATCATCTTTATGAAATTTGATTGACATAGTTGACATAATTGGTCGTGAAATACAACCTAAAATCAATTCTAATTAAGTAATAACCCCTCATGTGTAACCTAAAATAAGTTTTAATTATTTAATAATTTATCTTTAGAACTTATTTTCAGAAATTATCATTTCAGTGATCATTCATAAAAGGGGAATTTTTAATTGGGAAAACTAAAGTCAATATATTGTAGGTATTGGGGAGCACAGAGTAGGGTGGGGGGTTTATAGGTATTGGGGGTATAAAAGGGGGTATCTAGCAAAAATAGGGAATATCTAATGAAAGTGAGTCTTTTTTAATTGGAAATATGTATTGGGAGGGTGATTTAAGAGAAATATTTTGGCAAGTATTTATCAATATCTAATGAAATTAAATTGAGTAAAACCCCATGGAATTAGATATCATACTAAATATTATTATACATTTTAAATTCATAAGTTTAATAAATATTAAACCAAACATTTAATATGGTTTCTACATGATTACGAGTATTGAACCCAATAACTTATAATCTCAAATAAGTTAATAACATTTAATATGGTTTCTACACAATTATAAGTTACTAAATCCAATAACTTGTAATCTCACATAAGTTATTGAATCCAATAACTTATAATCTCATAAAAACTATAAATACAATACAAGTATACTACTACAAGATGTATATTTAACAAAATTATATAAGACTACATTCTTGTGCAACTTGTTATAGTCATAAGGGTAGTGACATACCGGAAAGAGGAGAAATCATGCTATGATTTCACTCTGGATGGGGTTTTTCTTTTTTGTATGCTCTCAATCCTGCTCTGTATCGTCTAGATTCCTCCCCTTCTAACACCTTTGGGACGACCTGATGGATTATGATTTGGGATGCACAGTAGGCCCCTCCCACTCTTCCTCAGACCCATCATTTCTGCAAAACTTTTCAATCCTGGACATCCCCGCTCAAGCCAAGATACAAATTGGCTCCACAGAGATCCCCCTGAACATTGTAGAATCTATTCATTCGGAACTAACGAAAACAAATCCCTCCCTCCTGAAAATGGAATAAAAGGAACCCACACTTATATAGAAAAATCCGTCGAATGCCACAACCTCATCCTACCTGCAGAACAGATCAATGCCAGATCTTAGTGAATGAAGGATCACGCTCTCATAAGAAAATTCATGGGAATCTGGCCCACAGAATAAGACCTCAGAGGATGGATTGCTGCTAAATGGAAACCCAAAGCTCACTATGATTTACAGTTGGGATCCAAGGGCTTCTTCACCATTATCTTCAATCACCTGGATGACAAAGCCAGATTAGAGGATGGAGGACCGTACAACTTATTCAACTCTATCGGCCTGCATCTGAGAAACTGGGTAGAAATATGCATCCTTGAGAAATAGGAATTCACATGGGCTCCATTCTGGATACGAATGTACTCACTTACATAGGAGTACTAGGATCAAGACTCCCTAAAAGATATAGGCAATATGCTTGGAAGCTACATTCCCTCGGTTGACCAAACAAAGCTCAACAAGTACACCTCGTATGCCAAAATATGCGTTTACATTCACATAGCCAAAGCTTTCCCCTATGCCATAAGACCTACTCACGAGGAGTCAGACTCGATACATCCTTTGGACTATGAACATGTCCCCTTCCTTTGTCAAAAAATCCTTGAGCACGACCACCTATATAGGTACTATCCTCGAAACAAACCTCGCATTGCAGATTCAAAAGAGGGAGAGAAGGACGTTGATGGGTTCCAAAAAAATGGCAAAAAGAGATGCAATGCTCACAAACTTGCACAAGAAAAGGAACAAGAAGAAATCCCATCCACAAGAAACAATTTCGCCGCCATAGATGGCTAGCCGAAAAATCCAGAAGTTGAGGAAGGATTAGAAGAACACACCCAGAAAAATGTTTCATCTGAGACTCAAAAATCACAGGAAAAGAGTCCCAAAAATACAGATTCCACACCAAATATCGATCCTATGAACATGATGAACAACAACATGGAAAATCAAGGCACCAACTCCACTCTAGACGTAAACCCCCCTCTCCAATCGTGGGGATCTGACCTGGAAGTCATAAAGGATGAATAAATGGGGGAACTAGAACTTGGAGACCTTGATCTGCTAGGCATGGAGGATGCATTTACTAGAAAAGCTTGTGAATCCATCCTATCATGCCAAATCCATATTCTGCATGAAGCCCTGGAAAAATTAAAATACCAAAACAAACTTGGGGTTCTCAAACTTGCTCAGAAGGACAAGCGAAGACTTCAGAGAGACAATACGAAGAGAGGACACAAATTTGATCTGCAACGAATCAACCTCCTCGGCACAAGGTTACTTGGATCAGGGAAATATGCCCAGCTTATGGAATTTTTTCCCTACTCTAAATCCTAGTTCCCCAATGAATATTATATCCTGGAATGTTTGTGGTCTAAACAGACCATCCAAACACTGGATGCTGAAAAGAAAAATACAACAAGACATGCCAGCAATATTATTAATCCAGGACACTAACTATTCTACTGAAACCCTTTTTCTCTCAATGGATAGGCTCTGGAAAGGTATTCAGTGTGCATCAATCGAGGCTAAAGGATCCTCAGGAGGAATTTCCATGGTTTGGAACCCAATGGTTTTCTGTCTAAGAAACATGGAATCCACGAAACACACCATTTCAGCCTCTTTTCATCTCTTGGGTACCATCATTCACGACCATCTTCTAAATGTCTATGGTACTCAATCATCTGTTCAAAAGATACAACTCCTTGACTTCCTGGAATGGTTCACTCAACAGCATAATAAGTCCCCCGTCATCATTGGGGGAGACTTCAACATGATCACAACCCTATAGGAGAAAAAAGGGGGTTTGAGAACCCTTTCAACTAAATACAAGAAGTTCAAGACCACCATAACCACCTATGGACTGGTGGACATGCGGCCCTCCTCTCGGTTCTTCACTTGGAACAATACAAGGAGGGGATATCACTAAATTTCCAAGCATCTTGACCGTTTTATCGCCACGAATGATATCCTTGTCTCTGGAGGCATTCTCACTACCTCTGTTCTTCCAACTGTCAGCTCTGACCATTGGCCCATATTACTTTCATGGCACAACTTAGGTGCTCAGATTCATCAGCCTTTCTGCTTTAAAAAATTTTTAATCTCTCACCCCTCCTTCCTGGACACTGTTACCAGCTGGTGGACTAGCATGCATGTGGAGGGGAGATCAAAAATGGCCATCATGCACCAAAAGTTGGAATTAATTCGTTCCAACCTTTGTCACTGGAACCACACAACCTTTTGTAATATCTTCAAGGAGAAATGAGCTCTTGAGGAAGAACTTGAGAACCTTCAACAAACACTAATGGCTCAGGGAAAGACAGAGGAAAGCAAGCTCAAGGAAAAGGATCCCATGGCTCACCTAGACAAAATATGTGAACAAGAGGAAATCCTTTGGAAGCATAAGTCTAGAGTGACCTGGCTCAAATAAGGGGAGCACAATACAACCTTCTTCCAGTGATCCACAATTCAACATACAATGCGCAACATAATTTCTAAGCTTAAATTGGACGACGGTGACATTCTGGAGGAGCATGAGGATATCGGACAAGAGCTCACTCGCTATTTCCAAAATATGCTAACATAACCCACCCCTAATCGCATGACGACCATCAATCATATCACCCAAAATATTCCTTCCATCCTCAATGGCGATCACAATGCATACCTGATGCAACCTATTATGATGCAAGAGGTAGAAAATGCAGTGAACAAAATGGGAGAAGGAAAAGCCCCAAGCCCTGATGAATTTACTATCAAATTATTCCACCATTGTTGGGACATGTTAGAGATCGAAGTGCTATATTTGGTCGAAGAATCTAGACAAAAGTAGTGGGTTCTACCGGCCCTCAATGCCACCCTGCTTATCTTAATTCCCAAGGAGAATGGCTCCTCTCACCCTGGTAAGTTCATAACCATTTCTCTCTACAACATCATCTACAAAATCATCTCCAAAGTGGTATCCAATCGTTTGAAACCTCTACTCCACTTGCTCATCTCCCCCGAACAGTCAGGCTATGTAGAGGGAAGACAAATTCTGGATGGGATCATTTTATCTCGTGAAGTCACCCACTCCCTAAAAATTACCAAGACCCCTGGAATGCTTATAAAACTGGATCTTTATAAAGCCTTTGATAAGATAAGTTGGCAATTTAATGACAAAATGCTCCAAGCCTTTGGCTTCAACCATGAGTGGACCTGTTGGATCTTATCCCTCACCTCCTCTGCCTTCTTCTCAATCTTGGTCAATGGCTCACCTTCCCTAGCCTTCTCTCCCTCTTGTGGTATCCATCAAGGGAATCCCATCTCCCTGTTCCTATTCATCCTCATGGCACAAGGACTAGGTTTGATGCTTCAGGCGGCGGCCTCATCCAACTCCCTTCGTGGTTTCTCCCCACATGTAGGTCCCCCCATGGACTACCAATAGTTCCTTGACTATAACCTGCTCTTTGGACACCCCTCGGTTCAGGAAGCACACACCATGAAAACAAGCTAGGATATTTTTTTTGAAGCCTCTGTCACCTGCATTAACTTAGAAAAATCCCAGCTCTTCTTCTACAACACCGATGACATCACTCAACACAATATTCCCGCATCTTGCGGTTATCGATCTCCACTCTTCCTTACAAGTACTTAGGAGCCCCCCTCTTTCATTCAAGTATCAAACATTCCTCCTGGAGAGAGCTCTTGCACAAGCCTGAAAAAAAAATTCTCCTCTTGGATCTTCTACTCTCTGAATCTGTCCAGCAGGCTAATCCTTTTAAAAGCTATCCTCCAATCCATGCCCCTCTACCTTTTCTCCATTCTTGCTACTCCCAAGTGGGTTCTGAAATCTATATGAAATATCCAATGGTCCTTCCTCTAGAGAAAGGACAAAAATAGAAATAGGTGCTCTCTCATCAACCAGAATACTGCCTGCCTACTGTAGCGGTAAGGAGGCCTCGGCTTATGAGATTCAAAAACCAACAATAAATCCCTCTCGATGAAAATCTGGTGGAGATGGATCTCGCAAAATGACTCCCCTTGCGCTTGTTTTTGGAATAAGAAGTATGCACATAACTCATCCCCCTCCCATTTGATCTGATTTGACTAAATATCAACGGGCTTCGTGATCTGGAAAGCCTCCATAACCAAAGATATCTAATTCAATATCACAGCTTCTAGGAATTCTAGGAAGCAGCTCATGTGCTTTTTTGGAAGGACTCGTGGAAACACATGTCTAGTCTAAGAAGCCAATGTGATCAATCTGTGGTACCAACCTCCACCCATGTTGCTTCCAACTCAGTTGTATAGGATTACTAGAAGTAAGAGGGATGTTATCCCTTTTTCCTTTGGAAGGAGCCTGCTCTCTAGGGCCATGCAACTAATCCTACCCTTCTTGATCCCATCTGGCAGAATCTACAACAAAGAAAAGTTAGAGTATGATAGGGTCTAGACATAATTCGATGGGGACACCTCCCTAAAGGAAGAGACTCTATTAAGGAATCCTACTCAGTTTTAGCTCGAAGGTTAGACGCTGACTCTTTCCCCCTATGGAAGAACGTCTGGAAATCTAATCTTTGCACAAAACATCTCTTGCTTCTTATGGCTACTCTCACATCGACACATTCTAACATGGGACAACCTCCTCAAAATGGGATTCCAAGGACCTTCTCTCTGTTCCTTACGTAACAGCCATATGGAAACTATTGATCATCTTTTGGAGTCCCGCACACTTTCCTACAAACTATGGGACTTAGTGGAACTCAAGTTTGGAAAATCTAAGAGAGTCAAGGGAAACATCACTGACACTATGCTGCAATGGGCTGCAAATCCCTTCCAAAGCATGCTCCTGAACAAATTATGGACTCTCACTCTAGGTTTCCTTATATGGAACATCTAGAATGAAATAAATCTCCACATATTTGAAGACAAGATCAGCAGAACCACTAAAGACATCTGGAAAACCATAAGGAATAACCTTCAAGAAACTCTCTTCACCAAAGACTGGAGCAACACAGACTACCCCAACTCGGATGATGAGAGGAAAATCTTGATGAATATGAAGTTAGACCAATCATCCCTCCCACCCTCATTGAGAAATTCCCGCATGCGCTCTGTAAGCCCAAACAAATGGGAACCACACCCTGACGGAGTCTTCAAAATCAACTTTGATGGAGCCTGGAAAGGTAATCCTAGCAATGCAGGATTTGGAGGTGTTCTTAGAAACTATGACGGAACCATTCTCTAGGTCTACTTTGGAAACATTGGCTATAATAGCAATAAAATGGCAGAGCTAACATGCCTCTTGGAAGGATTTCTGATAGCAAACAAACGGCAATGTCTCTCGCTTATTGTGGAAGGAGAATCTCAAGTTATCCTCTCCTTGGCCACCAAACTTCAGAATGGCTCCCATGTCTCTAAGCTCTCTCCCAGCTGGAGAATGGATCATGGTCTTCACCACTTGGAGGACAGTCTGAAGCAAACCAGGGCTGCTACTTTTCACCACATTAGACGGAAAGCTAATACTCTGGCCGAATATCTCGCCAACGAAGGGGTCGCAAGTAACCTTCATATCTTTGAAGGAGAGTTTGCAAAAAAATGTCCTGAAGCCCTGACTCAAAAATGTCGAGACATTGCTAGGATGGATCTCGTCATCCCAGATGCGAGAGCCACCATGACAAGTGAACAACATGTAGGGGAGGATCCTTGATGTGGGATCCCACAACATGGCACCCCGCTATGCATGCATTAACCTTCTAGCTCTTTCCTTAACATCGATGTTGATAGCTCATTCACGCCACTTCACTTGGACGTCCCCCTCATCCACTGGTGGGATGCGATCTCTGTACCAATCTTATTTACATCGGCTCTCTGCTCATTGATATGGCACGTGCAGGGTTTTAGAACCACCTCATAAGAATGCTAAGGGAGGAATATGGAGACATATACTCCATCAATCCTCACGGAGACATATACTCCATCAATCCTCGGCTCCGTGTTTGCATGCGCTTGTCTTGCCTTGCAATTTACAGTTTTGGTTTGTTGAACTTGGTCTTTCTTCACTTTGTGCTCTCAACAATGTCTCAACAGCGTGGTTCTCCTCGTTGAGGAAGTGGAAGCAAGGGAAAAAGACAGTGCCCCCCCCGTTCCTATTACTAAGGATGGTTACGACCTAGGAGTCTCCAGGACGGTTCGCAGTCTGATTGATGATGGGAAGCTCAACTGGTCTTGGAATACCTGGCCTTGGGTAAAGGTGGAGGTAATATCAATCGTTATTGGCTCATGAAGAATATGATGGATAAGCTCATGGAGGATATGTTAAATAGTTTGGTCTCTGCAAAAAAATCAGTGCTAGCCGGCGGAGCCAAGTTCATTGATGTGGATGACCGGCTTGCAATCCTGGATGCCACCTTCTCTTGGTACCACCTTGCATTTGGACGTCGTGGCTCGGATAAAGCAGAGGTTGGTAGCACCAGCACTTCGGGAAATTAGACGACATGTAAGGGTGCACCCTCAGAAGGGCCCATGGCTCCTCCAGCTCTGTTCCTGATTCCTTCCACTATCGGGTCTCCTCCCAGGAAAAAAAATGCAATCCCATGGAGCTTGACCCCTTGGATTCTCACAAAATTACGTCGCTTCCTGTCAAGCTGCCAGAGCCCGACAATGCCTTCCAGGGAGATTGCCCCATTCTTGAGGAAACACCTCCTGAATAAACCTTCCACGTTGGTCCCGAAGACAGCTTCGTAACCCACTTGTTCTCTTTGTTCTTTCCATCATTTTTGTTTTAGAATGTTCAACGGTTTTTCATATAAGTTAGATATTTACAATTCAAACTATGATCAGAAAATTCTCGCCCGACCTCCCTCCAAGAGGAATTCCTACGAGCTATGCAATTTTCCTCTTTTTTTTAATTAATATACTTCGCGGATTTACAAAAAAAAAACCAAAATTATATAAATATATCTGTAATCATTAAATGGCCTCTCGTGAATTGATTAGATAAGTCAAAGTCAAACAATACTTTCTGACTTCATTTTAGTCCTGTTATTGAAGACTCACTCATTTAGATGAGTCAGATGTCGTCGTATATGGAATTGAAACATAAAATTTCCACTTGCGTAAAGTATGACCAGTGATGGAATTTGATGGGTAAAATGATCATCATGGGGCATTTTGACAGTCAATTACGGTTAATTTTTTTTCTAACCGTCTACTGTGAAGGGTAGATTTCTCATTTAAACGTGTTTTTGAAGGGCATTAAAATTTCTAAAACGTCATCATATTTCTATTATTTTTTGAAGGGTAACAAAATTTAAAAAACGTCATTATATTACTAGTAGTATTAATATATTTTATCTTATATTTAATTATACTTTCCAAATTCCCATTTCCAAACATACTTTCACTAAATAAATAGAAACATATATTAAGTTAGTATTATTTATGTCTTTCTGTGCCTTTCCAATTTGGAAGTTGCATTGGTTTTTAATAGAAAAATAGAAAAAGAAAAAACTCATTTAAGTCAACGTTTTTCATTATTTTTTTTATTTTATTATTATTGCAATGAGCATCTACATAGTACAATTTTCAATGCTCCATGCTCATTGATTACATTTGCATGCTATTAGAACTAAATGACTTGGAAGTTTGGATTTTGAAGCTGGTGCATCCAAAGGCTTTTAAGTTTGGAGACATAATCTTGGAAAGCATTATCAAAGGTACTTCTTGCATGATTTTTTTGACATTATATTTAGTGTTTGGTTTAGATTTATAGATTTGTTTGAAATCTACAACTTTGAAGAAATGTTATAAAGTATGCTCTGTGTTTTGTTTTTATAATTTTAAATAACATCATTTATATGTAGCCTGACTTATTTTTGTTGACATGATATTTAGTGATTTCTCCTATAATTTTAGTAATTTCAATTTCAATAATGTATATAGATTGATACATTAAAATTGAAATAAAAATCTCAAATATTTTTGTTATGACTCAATTTCAATGATATATTTATGTTATGGTTCAATTTCAATGACTTCTACCATTTTAATGATTGCTAAAACAAGTTTTTGTTTGCTACATGGTTGTTTGTGACATATTTTTCTTAAACCATGTATAAATATAATAGCTTTAGAGTGGGAATATTGATTCAATTCATATTTAATGTGACTTTTACCTCTTGAAGTAGGTGACACATATTTAAAATGACTTCATTGGTTGGTGGGTTCAATGATTGTTTTGAAATTAATCTCAGCTTTTCCTTTGATGTGAGGTAAATAATTGGATCTAGGTGAGGTTGAAGCATAACCTTGCTTAGATATGGACAGTTATTTACCTCACATTGGAGGCAGCCCATTGAAGCAGCACATTTTTATTTTTAATGTGTTTATTACCTATTTATTACCTAGAAGCACCAACCATTTATTACCTATTTATTACCTAGAAGCACCAACGTAAGGAAGGGTTTAAGAACTTGTTGCAAAGCCAAAGTCTACTCTGTATCTATAGCTAAATTTACCTAGTTCACGAATTCCATATACAAATGCTAATGATCGAGACCCACTTCCGATCTATAAGCATCTAAGCCTGTTTGAGAGCCAAAGCTATCAGGAATTCAAGCATTCAAAATCAATTTTCATTATTTAATTGTTAAATTATTTTCCTTTCCAAAAACAAGGGTTAGAATTTGCTCCTACCCTTGCAGAATAATAAGCAAGTTAGTGATTTATAGATGTAATTTCAAGAATGAGCAATCAATAATATACATTATTAGAGGAATGAAAGAGTTGGTCATAACAAATCAATTCCGCCAATCCATATGGTTATTAACTTGATAAAAGAGAGGCTAAGACAATACATGTGTGCAATTATTAAGAGGCTAAAATAGTTTTGTTATGACTGTTAAATAATAATAACTTTATCTTGATCAATCAAATTTTATTATGTCTTTTATTTAAAGAAACAAAAAAGACCCTGTAAATATTTATTGATCAATCCTTAAACGTAAAATTTCCTTCTAATTTTGGTTGAATTTTCAAGAGAATTATACCAAAGACCATGGAGATGTTCTCTTTTAATAAGAAACACATATATAATGCTATTTAGAATGTATTTTTTTCAGTTTATATATATATATATATATATATATATATAATTTTTTTTTTTCCAGCGAAAAAAAGCATACTAGTTAATATTCCAAAATTGAAATAAGAAACAGTACAATGATAGATTGGTTACAATGAAATGTACCAGATCCTGTTCATATAGAAACCCCTGCCAGTTCCTTCTTAAAATTACAAAAACATTTGTCTAATATTTCCTCCCTATCCATATTGGCAAAAATAGAACTATTAATCAATTCATATAGAAAATTTTAACTATCCTAGCTATCTTAATCTAAGAAATAAAAAAGATCCACGGTCCTGGATCACCTCCTCAAAGTATTCTTCCCAGTGTAGATAGCCATCAAAACCTGTAAGTGCCTTCTTGGACATTTTATCCGCCATCTGGTTGTGCTCTCTGTAGATGTGTTCAAAAACAATGTTCTTGATTTTATCAATCTCATCTCTAATCCTGTTACACCAATGAGTTAGAGCAGCAATGTTCAATTTATATTCACCCTTTTCCTATTTAATAGTGACTCTTGAATATCTGAATATCTTGAGTCTTGGAAAACCAAAAAGGTTTTCCAGTCTTACCGAGCACCAAAGGGAAAGAAGTTCAGCCTTAATACTTGTACCTTTTCCACATCTAAGTCTGAAAATAAAGTAGTGCTCTTGATTTAAAATGATCATACCCCCCCCCGGCAACACAAAAACCCAAGGAGGATACACCATCAAAGAAAATAACTGGATCATCAATGGAAATATAAAAGCTACTTACGTTCCTTTGTACTGTGAGGCACTCCAACTGTTTATAGGACATATAAAGTCCCATGGTCTGTATGAAAACAACCTCAATTGTAGTAGTCTAATCCTCAAAAGTTCTCCTGTTTCTAGTCCTCCAAATTGACCAGGCAATATAGACTGGCAGAGTATGATGTTCAGTGCAATTTTTTATCCAAAACTTTAAACTTTGCTCAAAACTGCCATGACTGGACAAACTATGCTGATATTCAATGTTTTGCAGAATCGGTCCCAAATAATCGGAGTAAAAGGGCAATCCATAAAAATATGTGTAGTGGTTTCCATATTGTTTTTGCAAAGTGTGCATCTACTTGGGCCATTTCAACCCATTTTCACCAGATTCTCCCAAGTTCTCACTCTGGCCATAAGTACAAACCACAGGAGACATGTGAGCTTTAATGGTAAATTCCAGGACCAAATTGTTTTGTACCACCACTGATTTGGAAAAAGACATTTCCTTTTTATTATGGAATTATAAGCTGTCTTTGCAGTCACCATACCATGACTTTCATTACTCTTCCATATCAGTTTGTCCTCCTCCAGATTCAACCTAACACCAGTATTATTTAATGCTTTTATTATAGCACTGAATTAGCATGATACATCTAATTTTATTGGTTATTATTAGTTTTTTTAGTTTCATATATGTTGGTGTTATTATTAAATAGTTTCAAAGCAAGTGTGACACAAACACAATGATATATATTTTATATACTTATTATGAATTATAAATATTTGAATAAAAAATTATTTTAAAAAAATGAGTTTTAAATATTTATATGAAAATAGTTTAAAAAAATAAAAGATATTTTAATATAAAGAATAATATTCATATCTTTTTAAGCTATATTTTTATATAATATTAATTTTGTATATAATGATATATAAAATGAATAGCAATCAAGTTAATGGACCATTATAGATATTAATAATGATTATTTTAATTTTAATATAAAAATGTTAAGAAAATAAATATTATTTTGAAAAAGAAAATAACAAAATTTGATTATTGAAGGGTAAATTTTTTGTCAAAACTTCATTTTAGAAAGGTAAAAATTTAAACAAAACATTTAAAAATATGCATAGTTATTTCCCATTAACGGGCAAAATGACACTCATGGGGCATTTTCACCGTCAAATATTGTTAAAATTTTTTGCTACTGTCTACTGTCAAGGGTAGATTTCTCATTTAAACGTATTTTTAAGGGCATTAAAATTTCTAAAACCATATCATATTTCTATTATTTTTTAAGGGGTAATCTCATTATATTACTAGTAGTATTAATATCTTTTATCTTATATTTAATTATACTTTCCAAATTCCAACTTCCAAACTTAATTTCACTACATAAATAGAAACATATATTAAATTAGTATTATTTCATCTTTCCATGCCTTTAGAGTTTGGAAGTTGCATTGATTTTTAATAGAAAAAAAAAAAAACTCATTTAAGTCAATGGTTTTCATTATTTTTTTATTTTTCTATTATTGCAATGAGCATCTACATACTACAATTTTAAGTGCTCAATGCTTATTGATTACATTTGCATGCTATAACAACTAAATGACTTGGAAGTTGGGAGTTTGAAGCTGGTGCTACCAACATTTGGAGACAGAACCTTGGAAAGCATTATCAAAGGTACTTCTTGCATGATTTTTTTGACATTATATTTAGTGTTTGGTGTAGATTTATAGATTTGATTGAAATCTACAACTTTGAGGAAATGTTATAAAGTATGTGTGTTTTTTTTTTATAATTTTAAATAACATCATTTATATGTAGCCTTAATTATTTTTGTTGACATGATATATAGTGATTTCTCCCATAATTTTAGTAATTTCAATTTCAATAATGTATATAGATTCATACATTGAAATTGAAATAAAAATATCATATATTTTTGTTATGGCCCAATTTAAATGATATATTTATGTTATGGTTCAATTTCAGTGACTTATACCATTGTAATGAGTGCTAAAACAAGTTTTAGTTTGCTACATGGTTGTTTGTCACATATTTTTCTTAAACCATGTATAAATATAATAGCTTTAGAGTGGTCATATTGATTTAATTCAAATGTAATGTGACTTTTACCTCTTGAAGTAGGTGAGGCATATTTAAAATGACTTCATTGGTTGGTAGGTTGAATGATTGTTTTGAAATTTCTAATGCGAGGTAAATAATTGAATCGAGGCGAGGTTGAAGCATAACCTCACCTAGATCCAGTTATTTACCTCACATCAGAGGAAAATTCCATTGAAGGAGCAGGTTTTTATTTTTAACCTATTTATTAACTAGAACCACCAATAGTTTATTACGTAGAACCACCAACAGAAGGAAGGGTTTAAGAACTAGTTGCAGAACCAAAGTCTACTCCGGATCTAGAGCCAAATTTACCTAGTTAACGAATTCCATATACAAATGCTAATGATCGAGACCTAGTTCTCATCTATAAGCATATAAGCATGTTCTAGAGCCAAAGATTTTTTTCAGTAGAAAAAAGCATACCAATGTTATTCTTATCGAATCAAAAGGTACATGATTTAACAAGTCTTCAGGAAGACTCAACCGAGCAGAGGCAGAAAGTCATGCCTTCATATCTCAAAAAAACATCAAAAAGCTATAGCTAACATTCATAAGAGGTAAACAAAATACCTCAAATAACATCTACCCAAAATTACTTGACATACAACGTCCATAAAAATACAATTACTCAAAAATATTCAGAGCTCCAAAGTTCAGAACTTGAGAATTAAGAAATTATTCCGAGATTAAAATACCAAAATCACCGCACAAAGCTTGCTTAGAAAGTTTGACTGCCAGATAATTATCTTGCCTGTAAATGTGCTCTAGAGAGATGTTTTTGAATACGAAGATAGCTGATTTAATATTGATACACCAATGGGCAAGATATAACACTTTAAGATTATATTCATCTTGCGCCCATTTGATGGTGACCCTAGAGTCCCCAAAAATATTCAGATCATCAATACCGAAGATACTAGCCACTTTCAGTACGCACCACAAAGCAAGGAGCTCTGCCTTCATGTTTGTCCCATTCCCACAATTGAGCCTTAATGTAAAGTAATGTGATTCATTTAAGAAAATAGCTCCCCCAACTGCACACAAACCATCTTGTGTAGCACCATCGAAAAATAGAGTAGGACGATTGAACTGAGGATCAAATGAAACAATTCTTTTAATGATTAATGGCCCCTACTCACTGAAGATGGATTTATAAACACTCAGAATTTGACAAGCCGTATTCTGTGAACATGGATTTAGGTCTTCAAAAAAAACCTTATTCCTAGTAAACCAGGATATAACCACCGGCAATAGTGAATGGGATTTGCATTCCCTAAACCACTTAAGAAAGAAAAGATTGAAATCTTCCAACCCCAATCTTGAGAAATATTTAAAGCAGAGCAAATAATTCTCCAAATATCTCTAGTGAATTTGCATTATACAAGAAGATGGTTTGTGGATTCTGCATTAGAGTTGCACAAGGAGCACCTGTTTGGGCCATTCCATCCCATTCTGACTAAATTATCGCAAGTATTTAATTTCCCTTGTAGAGCAAACCAACCAAAACTTTTGAATTTTAAAGGCATCTTCCACCTCCACATAGGACATAAATTTATGACCTTAATGATAGCCTTATAGGAAGTCTTAGCTGTGATCTCTCTCGTACTGGGATTACCCATCCATTTAATTATATCCTTGCTATGAGTAAGCCTGCACCCCACTGAATCAAGACGAGAGAAATAATTATTCCATTCACATTCAAATTTACTAGAAAAAACAAGGTCCACAGCTTTGATCCAATAGGAATTACCATTGAGAGATCTATAATTTTTCATTATGTCCAGAGTAATAAAATCCTTCTCTCTTAAGAAAGCTAAGATTTCATCTGACAGAGTAAAGTTATCGTCCAGACCCAGAATTGGATCAACACCTACCAAGATCTGTCGACCCGATCCAACTTGCCATTGCAAATATTTTTCCATCCAATTAAAAACATTCATAAATCCATGCTAGATAACAGAAGTATTTCTTACTCTTTTTTTAAGATTTATGAGCTAGAGCATGATATCTTGCTTGATATATTTTACCCCCAGAACTTTGGACCATAAAGATGATCCAAATATACCCCTCCAGAAGCTTTTAAGGCGCAAGGCCTTACCAAAAACATCCATATTTTTAATCCCCATCCTCCACAACTCTCGAGGAGAGTGATATTCTCCCATTTAGCCATAATTAGACCTTTATGCTCTTTGCCACCTGACCATAAAAAATTGGAACACAGTTTCCTAATAGTATGCAAAACTGAGTTGGGGGATTTAAACAAGGAAAGCCAATATACATGAATACTTGTTAGAACAACCTTAACCAGAATGAGGCACCTGCCTATGGATAACAGTCTATTAGTCCAAGATTTAATTCTGCTCTCAAATTCTTAAACAACCACGACCACTCTTTCACTCTGTAACTATTAGGCTTCATAAAATAACCAAGATATTTAAATCCATCAACTAGCATATGAAATTTAAAAGGTATGACGTTTTGTAAGTCCACAATCTGTGAATCTTCCAACTGATGCTGATAAAGGATAGACTTTGAAGCACTGACCTTCATACCTGATGCGCAGTAGAAAACATTGATATTGTTCATATAGCACTCCCATTCGGTAATAGAATCCGACCCTGCAAGCAGCACATCATCTACAAAGAGTAGATGGGATATAGAGAGCTCTTTGGATAACTTTATCCCTTTAATGCACCCTTCAGATTTGGCTTTGAGAAGTAACTTGCTGAAACCATCAATAACGAGGAGAAATAGCAATGGGGACAAAGCAAAACCCTGCCTAATCTCTCTCGAACATTTGAAGAATTTTGAGGGCACACCATTAACCAATACTGCAATATTAGTGGATGATACACATGCCATTATCCAATTAAACATCAATGGAGATGGACCAATTTGAATTAGAACAATTCTGAGAAAGCACCAATCGACATGATCATAGGCCTTCTCAAAGTCCATTTTGAGCAAACAAGCTTTCTTTTTCCGAATCTTGATAGCAAAGCTAGCAAGAATTGAAGCACTCAAAATCAATTTCCATTATTTAATTGTTAAATTATTTTCCTTTCCAAAAACAAGGGTTATAATTTGCTCCTACCCTTGGAGAACGACACGCAAGTATATATATATATATAATTGTTATTTGAATTAGCATGATACATCTAATTTTATTGGTTAATATTAGTTTTTTTAGTTTTGTATATATTGGTGTATTATTAAATAGTTTCAAAGCAAATGTTACACAAACAGAATAATATATATTCTATATACTTATTAGGAATTATAAATATTTATATAAAAATTTGTTTATAAAAGAAAATAAATTATAAATATTTATATGAAAATTGTTTTAAAAAGAAAAAAATATTTTCATATTAACAATAATATATATTCTATATACTTATTAGGAATTATAAATATTTATATAAAAATTTGTTTATAAAAGAAAATAAATTATAAATATTTATATGAAAATTGTTTTAAAAAGTAAAAAATATTTTAATATTAACAATAATATGTGTATCTTTTTAAGTTATATTTTTATATAATATTAATTTTGTATATAAATGATATATAAAATGAATAGGAATCAAATTAATGAATCATTATAGATATTAATGATGATTATTTTAATTTTAATATAAAAATGTTAAAAAATAAATATTATTTTGAAAAAAAATTAACAAAATTTGATTATTAAAGGGTAAATTTTTAGCTAAAAAGCTTCATTGAGGGTAAAAATTTAAACAAAACCGTTTCACTGCTGTTAATATATAAATCCAAAACGTAAAAAAAAGTTTTGATGAGTAGAATGAAAACGAAATTCCAACACTGTGTTTGACATCAACAGAAATTTCATTTGCGTAAGGTATGGCATCAACAGAAACTTCATTTGCGTAAGGTATGACATCATTAGAAATTTTCTATTTGGTTAATGTATGACATCATGCGCCACGCACACCATTCGATCTCAATAACCATTTATTTAAGTTGCAATACCATTTCATTTAAGACTTAGTCACAGAGAGGAGCGATTGCAGCATTTCTGTTCTATATCAAAAGCAAAGAGCTAATTGTCATCTGCTGCTAGTGCTAACTATGGCTCCCCATGTTCTGGTTATACCATACCCAGTTCAGGGCCACATAAATCCGCTCATACGACTCTCTGAGATGCTTTCTTCCAATGGCATTCTTGTCACCTTCGTCAACACGGAATCCAATCATTCCAAAATGATAAAAGCCGGAATTTCAGTTAGTCCCAATTCAAACATTCGTTTCGCACAGGTTTCAGATGGTCTGCCCCTGGATTTTGACCGAGTGGCCAATGATTTGGAATATTTCCGATCTGTAACGAACGAAATGGGAGATTCTGCCGAAGATCTGGTACGAAGTCATCTCGATACAGACGCTGGCAAGTCTCCGTTCTCGTGTATTATCGGCAGCTCCTTTCTTACTTGGACGTTTCTTCTCGCTAAAAAATTCGAGGTTCCATTCGTCGCATTCTGGTCGATGTCTGTGAGTGTTTATACCATCTATAGACATCTCTCCACAATTATTTCAAACGGTCACCTTCCGCCTAAAATAGAAGGTGCACTCTTTCTCCTCCCTTTTCAATCAAAAGCAGATTTAGGTAACTTGAAATAACGAGGAACGTATTTGTGTTTACAGATCCGAGGGACATAATTGACTACATTCCGGGTCTTCCTCCATTGCAGCCCGAAGATCTTCCATCAGATATCCAGACAGGAGACACGAATAGTCCACTCCATAAAGTTGTTGTGCAACTTCTCCCTTTAGTCGAGGAGACAGAGTGGATTATCGGAAACACAGTGTACGAGCTCGAAAGCGAAGCAAGCGACGCAGTTCGAGAAACAGCAGCTCCCATCTACTCACTCGGGCCGTTTCTTCCATCAGTTTATCTTGAAGCCGAGTGCAAGCATGACCAGATGTCAATGAATCCCACCTCATTAAGTCTGTTGGGGGAAACGGATTGTTCGCAGTGGCTAGATTCGAAGGCCAGATCGTCTGTTCTTTACGTTTCCTTCGGAAGCATGGCCCGTATGTCTAAGGCTCAAATGGAAGAGATAGCTATGGGTTTATTGGAAAGTGAACAGACTTTCCTGTGGGTAGTCCGTCCAGGTATCTTAAATTCTGATAACGACGCAAATGATGACGCCGGCGTTCTTACAGATGGTTTTTTAGAGAAAACGAAAAATCAAGCTCTGGTGGTTCCGTGGGCTGCTCAATTATCCGTTTTATCTCATCCTTCCGTTGGGGGTTTCTTCACTCACGGGGGCTGGAATTCAACATTGGAGAGCCTGACTTTGGGTGTTCCCATGTTGGTTTTTCCACAGTGGGCTGATCAATACACTAATAGAATGTTTGTGGTTAACCAGTGGAAGGTCGGATTGAAGTTAGAGACGTGTAGGGACGATGGAGTGATAGAGCGAGGAGAGATCGCAAGAGCTGCCAAATTTCTGGTGGGAAGCAAAGAAGGTGAAGGGATGAGAAGGAGAAGTAAAGAAGTGAGAGAAACGATAAGACAAGCAGCGAGTCCAGGAGGATCCTCTTGGTTAAAGATGCAACGTCTCGTCCATTACATTGGGTCACGGGAACCCAACGAGTTGCATGACACCGTTCACATTAATGAGAAATGCTTGAATGAGCATTTGAATTCCCATGGCATCATTAACAATAACATTTAGAAAACAGCTATAGCATTTCATAATTAAACATATATATTTATTTATTTCAAATAGCTATGTGTTATAGAGTTTTATGGGAACCAAATACTGTGGCAGATAGGTTTGTTTGAAGGTCTTCCCTATTATGATAAATCTAAATAGCTTTATAGGGAACCAAATACTGTGGCAGATAGGTTTGTTTGAAGGGCTTCCCTATTATGAGAAATCTTTATAGTTTGCATTAGAGGATCCTTTTTATTACAGTGATGACGACCGTTGTAATTGTTATGCGGGATTGTATATTTTATAAATAGTTTATGCTTCTTTGCGTTTACCTCTTTTTTTCTTTCATACTAATATTTAAGATTTGGTTATATAGAAGGGACTTCAACCCTTGTTCATTATTGAAGTGTTAATGTTGTTTTAATTAACGGAAGATATAGACTTTTCAGAGGAAATGAATGTAATAGCTTAATGCTTTATTTGATTCTTTATAATTGTAATTGAAAAAAAACAAGTTTTTTCTTTAATGAAAAAAAACAAGTTTTTTCTTTAGTGAAAAAAATAGTTCCACATTTTTTATTTTTTATTTTACATTTTATTATTAACCTCATTCTTTAAAAAAACATAAAATCAGTACAATGAATGGATTTAAAAGGGATTTTGAGCTCACCAATCATGTTGGAGCTGACATAATCTAATTACGAGTTGTAGAAGTGTCAAAACATAGTGGGACCGGCTTTAGGCCAAACTAGACATAGAGACAAAATGAATCATCTAAAGGAAAGGAATTGTTCAAACATGTTATCATGGTTAGTAAACAACATAGAGCTCACATAATTTAATTCCGAGTTTCGAAATTACAAAATATAGCATTAAAATTTTTGTGCAAAGGTGCTTAATTGTCCTTTCTAATTTAAAAAGGGATATCAACAAGGAATCAAAAAGTGTCATGAAACCAATCATTGGAAATCCCTCTCTGTATACTTTTCACTTTCTTTGATGGCATGTCATTTCGAATTTGTATGCAATATATTCATCATTATTACTCTCACAAACCAAAGGGACACACCATTTTAGTGGTTTTGGCGAGGTTTGTCATGCAAAATTATGATGTATTGTTCTCCATCTCTCATCCATCATTGGAAGTGAAATTTTAGGAGGTTGTTGATGAATATGGGTGCTACATGTCACATAGTTCATTTGGCCCCATGCAACCCATAGAAGCAAAAAAAAATTATGAACATAGTCCATTTTGAGGTACTTAGAAACCATGTTTATGTTTCCCGTAATGCAAAACAAAATAGGATTTTCTATATCTAGGCTCAAGGATCGTTTATATTAATTTTGAAGAGCCAAAATGCATCACATCAAGTGCAATTTATAGATGTAGTTTTTGCATAGGAAGTTTATGGTGACTGCAAAATTTGCCCAACAAAGTCAGCAATCCAACAAACCATCAAGAGAATATGTTGGCATCCATAAGGCTAAGGCATGGCCAAAATTTCAACTCCTAAGGTGGACCGTATCTCCCACAATCATCAAATGAAATATACATCCATCTTCATCTTCCTCAAAGTTGCACAGTGCACAAAATGACAGAGTTCTGGGTTTAAAAAGCATGATTTAAGTGCCAAAATGGTCTCACTAACAATTCTACACTCTTTTGGACACATGGTTCTAGGTTCAACTGCCTCAAAATCCCCACATATATCTCCATAGTTGGATTTAATTGATATCATAGGTTTAAAACCATGTCTTATAAAATTATCATATGCCTCCAACGTATAACATGATATGCCTCTTCTCATAGATCAAAGGTAAGTTGTATGGTGGGCCCCTTTTTGGGCATTAAATAATATTTTATATGAAGTGCTTGCCACCCACCAAAATGCATAAACTTATCCTCATTTTGCACTCTTATAAAGTGATATTATTTTCTAATGTTTAGAGTGAATGTTTAATGGTAAAATCTAAAGTGTGATTTTAAATATAAATAGCAATGAGAATTTATAAGAGAAAAAAGGAGGTCAATAATTCCATTCATGCCCATTGCAAAAGCTGCTACAACCATATGTTTGAAGACAAAGAGGACCAAATAAGCACCAATTCAGCCTATTCTTTTGTTGAATTGATCCCTTTCATTTTGAGATGATGCACATGGCGTAGAGGAAGTCAAATTTGTGAATTCCGGGGGAAGCCATCTAGATAAATATTGCAATGGTATTTCAATAAATCCACTACAACCATAAAAGAGAAAATTGCAAAATCACTGAATTGGAGAAGGAGGAAAGAGATTCTAAACTAATTTTCAAGTCTCACGTTTCTCTCGCAACATTCTATAATAGTGATATTTTTCTCATTTACACAATATGTTCATACTTTTTACATCCATCAAGATAATAATTTTTTTGAGAAAATTTGTATAAGGATCCACAACATTGTCCCTTTCTTCTATCCATTTCTCTCTTTCTTCCTTGTAATGAGATTAGATAACTTCTTTTTTTCTGGAGAAATACAATAGGCTCATGGAAGATATCATTGGGTCCCCCCTTGATGTATTTCTTACTGTAATTAAAGGAGAATGAGAATGCAGTTGATATGAAACCAAGACCGAGGTGATTTTCCACTAGTTTTCAAAGAAATAGTGTCTCATGTTTGTTATGAAATGATCTCTCTAGTGGTTGAAATGTCTTTATTTTGTTGCATGAATATGTGGATCTACAATTTATGTGCCCACATGGTTTTCTTTGTATCTTGATTGCATTTAATGGAAAGCTTGTCAATGCTTTGTTGTTGAATGTATTTGGGATATTGCATCTTCTTTCATAGAAATGGACCATGATTAAGGCATCCCGAATGTTATTTATCTGAGTTGGGTTTTATTTAAGATGTGATTGTTCCTCGTCCTTTAAAATAACATTGAAATTTAGCTTTCAAGCATCCAAGATCAACTTATGCACCTCAAATCTTAGCTATAAATCCAATAAAAAATTACAAACAAATATATAGGTACCTAGAGTGATAGACTAGGAATTACTACCTCCAAATTAGGGTACCGTCCCTTGGCCTGAGGACTAGCTTGATGGACCAAAGTGGTGCATTAGTGGTGCATCCTGTACAACCCTCCTTGGCATTCTAACCCCTTCCCAAAAATCAATTGCTCATATTTGAGATATATCCATGCTTTGAGAAGAGAAAATAACCATAATTTTGAGTGGTACAACCCGAAAAACAACAAGAAATACTTGCACCATTTCCAAGGAGAGTTCAAAGGAATTTGCACCTTTTTCAGGGATATTCAAGGCATACAATGAAAAATCTTATGGAAATTCCACTAAGGGTAATAAATCTATATGAAAAACCAATTTATATAATTATAGATTTGATATGAGATTTAATTTATAAATTGATAAGAGATAATTTATCATTATTGAGTTTATATAATTTTTTAAAATATTACAAAATATAAATTAAAAAATTAAATGAATAAAAATATACATTTTATTTAAAAAAATATTATACAAATAAAAAACTTATTATTATTCTCAAATTCAAAAATATATATACTCAACTTAAATAATTTATTACAATAATATTTAATGTGGATCGAATTTATTTATAAATTCACACTCGTTTTATAACTCATTAAATGTTTAAAATTCATTCATTTGTTTATTAGATTTTTTTTTATAGAATCCATTAAACTTTTAAAATAGAAAAAAATTATAAATTTACTAATTTGTTAATTAAATTTTTTGATATGTGTATTTTTAAATAGATGAATGTTACAAGTTTACTTTTGTTTCCATTAAATTTGTCTATATCACCTAGTCATGATCTTAGTTTATTTTCATCAATTATCTTTTACTTTACTACATTGTTTGTAATTAAAACTGTAGAAGCTTACAAGGTTGGAGCCAATGCATTTGTAAAATGCCAAGAAAATTGTCATGTCACTTTCTCCTAAGATTTTTTATCATAGAAATGGAACCATCTTTCTATTTAGGAAAGTAACAACCCAACATATTTCATATGAATGTGTGAATGGAATTAATAAAATGCAATACAATTAAATAAACATCCATTAATGAATTTCATTCATGCATAAACATGGATAACACTCATTTTCATAAGTAGAAATATAATTCAATTGTATACTTTGATATAGTGATAAAAAAATGCATAGCAATTTTCAACACAATCATATGCATCCTATCTCATACCATTGTAACGTAAGTCTTTTTTTTTATAGCTATAGTGATAACTTAAGTCGATATGATTTGATGTATGATATGTAAACTTTTAAATTGATCATTGTTACACATTTATTTGTCAATTCATTCATTTGATTTATTCTTTTTGTATTAAAACAAGAGTTGTAGCTTAGTCATTATGAATAAATTATATTGAATTTGTGAATCATTTTATTAAAAAATTATTTTGTTTTATTATTATTTAATATTGATTTTTGTTTCAATGATATAAGGCAGGGACTAAACTGCACGCAGCTTTTGTTTTTATAGTAACTATTAGACTTTATATTAAAAAATGTTGTGATTAAAAGTTAGATAACCTTGTAATGTAAAAGCAAATTGGAATAACCTTATCTTATTCAATAATAAATTGTGAAAAAATCTACTTTCTTAGTTCTAATCATAAAAGCTTGGCAATGACATTATTTTGCATATTGCAAAAGTTAAATACAATAAAAAAAATATACTATATTTATAAAAGAAAATTATTAAATTTATAAAAAATATTTCTTATTAACAATGACATCCAACAATATACATATTTATTTTGGATTCTTAATTATATATCCCTGGTCAATATACATATTTATTTTGGATTCTTAAGTATATATCCCTTGTGAGATGCTATCTCCACGTCTTTAATCTCACACAAGACACAAAAGTTGCTTTTGCAATGACAATGCACCATTATTGTCATTGTTCTTCTCAAGAACCAAACAAATTTAACCACAACGGAAGTGCCCAACGATGTCCTCTCCTTGTTCGCGTTGAAGCTAACTAGCCAAGGTCAAGAATGGGGTTGATGGAATTAAGCCATACCACATATAGTTTCCTAATAAGCCGACATGCACCACATAAATCTTCCATTGTACGAAGTTGAGCACCCACGTAGAGGATTTAGGTATGAAGTTACGATAATGACGTAGATTCCTTAACTCACCTTCCATTTATTATTGCATGACAAGACAAGTGCTTATGGATGACACTCTCCTTGATGATCTTGCATGTTACGAGTGTTTAGGGTGATGATTTCCATATCCCTCTAGAAAACATGCTCCTTTGTTTCCTTCCTTGTTTGCAACCGTCTCACGGGAAATTTAGTTGCTCAAATTTTTGGATCAACACCATGATTTTGAGTAAGTTTAGAAGTTTGAAATTTTGAGGATGGGTTTTATGATATAAGCATCACAATATTATTTTTCGAATCCACAACCACAATCACTTTTTTTAAGATCTCTTTATCTTTTAAAACAATTCATCTCTTGTAAAGTGGAGTTGCTTCCACCTCATTATTAGTTGTGATTCCTACCTCCTAAGCAAAACTCCATTTATTTTCCAGTTGGGGTCAAATATAGCTCCCTTGCAGTGATTGCATATTTTTATAAATTTGACATTTAAAGATGATGGTTGAATAGATTTTTTTACCAATTGGTTTTTTTAAATTAGTATATTTATTGTATTCCAAATGCACAAAGTACTTATATATGCAAAATTTTCAATTTGAATAGTGGATGAAAGTACACAGTGAGCAATATAAAGAGCTTAGAAGTTGAGCATGGTTGGGTGGATCTCAATCTTGGATGAAATTGTAACTATTTCTGGAAAAATAGCCATATATGCATGTCATTATCATTCTCATGAATTAAAATAATATGTACATGTTTTTAAAATTATTTATCTTTTCTCTTCCAAAATAAGAAAAGGCTTACAATACTTAGGCTATCAGCTTAGTCTTAGTTGATACAATCTCAAAACCATCACATGTGCAAACAAACAATTTCCACCTAAAATAATCTTTGAAGACAATGAGATCTTAGCCAATCAAAAGTAATTTTAGGTCATACTCAAAGACAAAAATGTGGTTTTAAAATGAAATATTTTAAAACACTTTGAAACTTCATCATTAGCATGATACCATTTTGAATAGATTATATCCAAAGACAAATTATACAGATATAAAAAACATTATACACACAAAGAGTTCATTCCAAGTGCCAAACATAATGCACAATTGAAGATTGATGTATAACTAGTGAAACATGTTTTGAATTTGATTAGATTTGAATTTTGTCTAGCATGCAATTAAGTTGATATCTTGAAAGTGAGGTTAGATTTGTAAGAAAAATGATTTAGAAATTGCTTGACATAAGTGCTCACTATCTTAGTTGTAGCCATGGGAGGTCATCCTTATTTACATTTTCATTTGATCATGTGCATGGGTGTATATTAAATTCTCATAGCTAATACTAATATCTTTCTAGGAAATGGTAAAGTTAGCATTAGCATTCTTCGCGTGTATAATTTTCAAGAATTAAACATACAACAAATTGAGATTGATGTATACAATTAGTAAGTATGATTTGATAAGATTAAATTTAAGTTTTGTCCAACATAGAATTAGTTAATTGCTTGGAAGTGAGATTAGGTCAATGTTAAAGGTATTCTTAAAATCAAGTTGACATAACCAAGTAGTACTTTGCTACTTGTAGCCATGTGACTGTACCCTTTTTTACATTTGGTTGTGAGGGTTCATATTAAGTTGTCAGACATGTATTTGTTAATTATGAAGAAAAGCAGAAAACATTGTTTAATTTCCTCGTTTGGTGACATAATTTTTTTTACATATATTCATGAGTTATTAAATGTGGAGTAGTGCAAAGTTATAGTGATTAAATATGTTTGTTGAGAGAGTTAATTGGATAAAGCATAGATTGTTGAGCAATTTTATGTTCATATTAATGTTATTTCTACTGTGGATTCTTTTTCCAGCATCATTGGACATGTTACATTTACTTGGATGTTTCGGTGAGTCGTTCAAGAGATTTTCCTCCATAAAGGGTTATCCCTTGGTTCACAGGCGCTGATCAATTTGCTACGCTTTGAATGGGGAAAAAGAATAATATGGTACATGTTCTTTTTGATTTGCTACAACGATCCATATCCCTTTACCTTAAGAAGGATTGCACCCGAAGTTAAAGCAAGTCGGGTGAGAATGCAAACGTAGGTAGCATCTCAAGCTCAAGACAACTAGGGGGTATATAGGCACTGGTAGACTATGGTTTCCATTTTTGAGTCAATGTTTCAAATCTTTAGCTGGATTCATCATTAGGACAATTCGTCAATGGTAAGAGTTGCAAATGAGACGTATGACATATGTGCCAACATCTACTTTATAAAATGATGTTTATTAGTAAAAATAAACAATTTGCAATGAATCACACAAATACTCAATAGTTTATTGTTTAAAAAATAATGATGAAGATGGATTTTTAAATATTCTACCTATTATTATCTTGACAAGGAGATAAGTGCATGACCCACCCTTCTTCCCTCACAAACGCATAAGATTCTATCATTGCTAGGCCTAGATATATCAAGGAAGACATCTATAAAATTTATTTTTAGGATAAAACCACTTATACTATGAAATGAGAACTCGACACAGTTCTCATTTTTCTCTCTCCTAATTTTAGTAGGTATTTTTAGCTCCGTTTCAAAAAGGGGTGATGCCAGTATCACACATTTTCATTTCGAGGCATTTTTTGGGACCTTTGAATTATCTTTATCATAAAAAAAAATTAGTTTCTATTTTCAGGTGCATTTTTAGAAATTTAGCAAAATAGCATACATTTTTAAGCAATTTATAATGAAAAACATATACATTTTGCAATTTTTTCTATAAAATAAGACATTTTTATGGACAAAATAAGACACTTTTATTGAATAAATTGTAAAAAAATTCAGAAAATATAGACATTTAAAACCATTTTCAATCAATTTTCATATATGTTTTGTATAAAAATGATACTATTTCATATTATTTTCGAAAAGTGTTGATTCACATAAATTCAAGAAAAACTATACAAATTATTTGTAAAAAACATATTTCAAACATTATATATAGAAATTTTATTTCTAAAATTAAGTTTGAAAGTCAAAACATTACTAATATATCTTATCAAAATATTGTCAAACTTAGCATTTTTTTCAAAACATGAAACTAATCAACAATATCATGCATACCAAAATCATGTCCTCTTCTGCTGCATGTTTCCCCCCTCTAACATTATAATAAAATAAATTAAAAAACAAATTAAACTAACCCCTAACAACATTATAATAAAAAATTTCTAACAACATTATAATAAAAAATTTAAAGAAAAATTAAAAACAAATCAAACTAACCCCTAACAACATTATAATAAAAAATTTAAAAAAAATTAAAAACAACTTAAACTAACCTAACAAAATTATAAACTAACATTTAAAAATAAATAAATAAAAAATTAAACTAACATTAAAACTAATAGATTTAAACTAATGTTCTTATAATTAAAAATTAAAAATAAAAATAAAAACTCAATAAACTAATCTAACATTATAATTAAAAAATAAAACTCATTAACTATATACTAACATTACACAAAATTTAAAAAAACTTAAAAACAAAATAAAAATAACATTATAAAAAATTAAAAATTAAAAAAAAAAAAACAAACTATACAAAATTTTAAAATAAATTAAAAACAAAATAAAAACAGACTAAAACTAACATTATAAAAAATTAAAAATTAAAAAAAAACAAACTATATATAATAACAAATCAAACTATATAACATTTAAAAACAAATTTAAAAAAAAAAATTAAAAACAATAAAACAAATCAAAATATAAAACATTAAAACAAAATTTTAAAAACAATTAAAAAACCAAACTATACAAAATCTAAAAAAAAATTAAAAACAAAATAATTAAAAAAAAAAATTATTCTATACAAAAAAATTAAAAATTAAAAATAAAAAAAAAATTAAACACAATTTAAAAAAAAAAACAAAACCATGCAATGGTTGGGGAGGTGGGTTGCAGCGAGGGAGGGGGGAGGTGGGCGACGGCGGTGGCGGGGGAAGGGGGAGGGCGGCGGAGGGGGAAGGGGAGGAGGTGGTGGAGCTCGGCGGGGGAAGTGAGGAGGAGGTGGAAGGGAGGGGCGGGCATCGAGCCGCTCGTTTGGGCACCAAAGGGCGGCCCTCACGGCCCCCATCGATGCCCGGCATCCATGTCGATGCCGGGCATAGACGGGGGCCGTGAGGGCCACCCCTTGGCGCCCAAGTGAGCGACCTCCCTCGCTTGGGCACCAAGGGGCGGCCCTCACGGCCCCCGGGGCATCGACAGGGGCCGTGAGGGCCAACCCTCCCTCGCTCGCTTAGGCGCCAAGGGGCGGCCCTCACGGCCGGCATCGACAGGGGCCGTGAGGGTCGATGCTGGGCATCGACGGGGGTCGTGAGGGCCGCCCCTTGGCGCCCAAGCGAGGGAGGTCGCTCGCTTAGGCGCCAAGGGGCGGCCCTCACGGCCCCCGTCGATGCCCGGCATCGACGTCGATGCCGGGCATCGATGGGGGGGGGAGCGGGGAGGAGAAATGAGGGGGAGGGAACCGCCCGCTTGGGTGCCAAAGGGCGGCCCTCACGACCCCCTCGATGTCGGGCATCGACACGGGCCATAAGGGTCGCCCTTTGGCGCCCAAGTGAGGGAGGTCGCTCGCTTGGGTGCCAAAGGGCGGCCCTCACGGCCCCCTCGATGCCGGGCATCGAGGGGGCCGTGAGGGCCGCCCTTTGGCACCCAAGCGGGCGGTGCCCTCCCCCTCCTTCCTCCTCCCCGCTCCCCTCCACTTCCCCCCTCCCCCCGTGCCCGCACCCTCCCTTCCACCTCCCCCCGGCGCCCTCCCTTCCACCGCCGCCACCCACCACCTCCTCCTCCTCCCTTATCCCTCCATCACCCTCCCCTTCCCCCTCCTCGCTCCTCCCCCGCCGCCCTCCCTTCCACTGCCACCCGCCCACCTCCCCGCCATTGCATTGTTTCAATTTTTTTAAAATTTTGTTTAAATTTTGTTTTTTTTTTATTTTGTATAGTTTATGTTTTTTTAAATTTTGTTTTATTTTTTGTTTAAAGTTTGTTTAATTTTTTTAAAATTTTGTTTAAAGTTTGTTTAATTTTGTATAGTTTAATTTTTTGTAATTATTTTGTTTTTAATTTATTTTAAAATTTTGTATAGTTTGATTTTTTTATTGTTTTTAAATTTTTGTTTTAATTGTTTTTAAGTTTTTGTATAGTTTTTTTTTAATTTTTTATAATGTTAGTTTGGTTAGTATATAGATACTTAGTTTTTTTTTTTAATGTATTTTTAAATTTTTAATTATAATGTTATCTTAGTTTAGTTTGTTTTTAATTTGTTTTTAATTTTTTTTTAATTTTTAATTATAACATTAGTTAAAATTTGTTAGTTTAATTTGTTTTTAATTTCTTTTTTAAAACCCAAAGCTAATATTCGTGGAATAGGGAGCATTCGTGCAAGATGGGAGTGTGTTAAACCAAGCCGTAGATCCCGAGGGAATAAGACATCTGAAATGATGGGTATAGATGTAGACTCAAATTGTGCGCCCATTGATAATAGAGAAGAGTATGGGTCATCTACATCGTCATCAAGTCCTTCATCTGCAGAAAATGTAGATTCTGATGGGGTGTCAGAATCCATGGATGAATTTGAAGAAGCAGTGTAGATGCTTTTTATTAGTATGATTTTTGTAATTGAAACTCTAGAGGAGTTTTTGATGATGGGGTGTCAAAATCCATGGATGAATTTGAAGAAGCAGTTTAGATGCTTTTTACTAGTATGATTTTTGTAATTGAAACTCTAGAGGAGTTTTTGAATATTTATATGAACCATTTGTTCTTGTATGGTCTAATATATTATCTCATTATGAATCGCATCATAATTCCTTTGTTTTTATATGGTTATAATGGTGAAATTATTAGAGAAATTTGTTTTTTTTGTTTAATATGGGAAAGTTGTAATTTATCTCTTCAAGAAGAAAAAAAATTTCCAATTTAACGTTGATTTTAAAGTTTTGTTAAACAACAATATGGGATGTTTAGGCCATGGCTCTATTTTTTACCCTAAAAAAAATACATGTATACTGGTATCAACACTTTTCTATTTGAGAGATGTTTTTGGTGTTTTTTTTGCAAAAATCATCGTTTTTATGGGTAGAGTTCTCGTTCATAGTATATAGTTCTCGTTTCATAGTATAAGTGGTTATAATTGATGTATGTTTGGTTAATTCTTTGTTATGGAGGGCTTATTCGTGACCTTGTTTTCCATTATCCCCTTAACAATAGAATTTAATAGGATCTTCTTACTCTTCCTACAACATTTCCCATCTCCCAACAGTATGTGGCAATGGCAATATCAAGGACATTACCACCACATGGCTCTCGTTGAATCCAATAACTTATAATCTCACAACAACTATAAATATATTACAAATATACAACAACTATAAATATACTACAAATATATTACTGCAAGATGCATGTTTAACAAAATTATATAAATATATACGTAATCATTAAATGGTATCTCGTGAATTGATTAGATAAGTCAATGTTAAACAATACTTTGTGACTTCAATTTAGTCCCATTATTGAAGACCCACTCATTTAGATGAGTCGGATGTCGTCGTATATGGAATTGAAACATAAAATTTCCACTTGCCTAAGGTATGACATCAACAGAAATTTCATTTGCGTAAGGTATGACATCAAAATAAATTTTCTATTTGCTTAATGTATGGCATCATGAACCACGCACACCATTCGATCTCAATAACCTGGATTTAAGTTGCGTCCACTTACTATTATTGCAATACAGAGAGGAGCGATTGCAGCATTTCAGTTCTATATCAAAAGCAAAGAGCTAATTGTCATCTGCTGCTAGTGCTAACTATGGCTCCCCATGTTCTGGTTATACCATTCCCAATTCAGGGCCACATAAATCCGCTCATACGACTCTCTGAGATGCTTTCTTCCAATGGCATTCTTGTCACCTTCGTCAACACGGAATCCAATCATTCCAAAATGATAAAAGCCGGAATTTCAGTTAGTCCCAATTCAAACATTCGTTTCGCACAGGTTTCAGATGGTCTGCCCTTCGATTTTGACCGAGTGGCCAATCATTCGGAATTTTTCCGATCTGCAAAGAACGAAATGAGAGATTACGCCGAAGATCTGCAAGTCCCCGTTCTCGTGTATTATCGGCAGCTGCTTTCTTAATTGGACGTTTCTTCTCGCCAAAAATTTTGAGCTTCCTTTCGTCGCATTCTGGTCGATGTCTGTGAGTGTTTATACCATCTATAGACATCTGTCCACAATTATTTCCAACGGTCACCTTCCGCCTGAAAAAGAAGGTGCACTCTTTCTCCTCTCCCTTTTCAATCAAAAGCAGATTTAGGTATCTTGAAATAACGAGGAACGTCTTTCTGTTTACAGGTCCGAGGGACATAATTGACTACATTCCGGGTCTCCCTCCATTGCAGCCCGAAGATTTTCCATCAGATCTACTTCGTAAACTGGATGTGCAACAGCTCCCTTTACTCGAGGAGACAGAGTGGATTATCGGAAACACAGTCTACGAGCTCGAAAGCAAAGCAAGCGACGCAGTTCGAGAAACAGCAGCTCCCATCTACTCACTCGGGCCGTTTCTTCCATCAGTTTATCTTGAAGCCGACTGCAAGCATGACCAGATGTCAATGAATCCCACGTCATTAAGTCTGTGGGGGGAATCGGATTGTTCGCAGTGGCTAGATTCGAAGGCCACATCGTCTGTTCTTTACGTTTCCTTCGGAAGCCTGGTTCGTATGTCCAAGGCTCAAATGGAAGAGATAGCTATGGGTTTATTGGAAAGTGAGCAGACTTTCCTGTGGGTAGTCCGTCCAGGTATCTTAACTTCTGATAAGGACGCAAATGATGATAGCGGCGTTCTACCAGAGAGGTTTTTTGAGAAAACGAAAAATCAAGCTCTGGTGGTTCCATGGGCTACTCAATTATCCGTTTTATCTCATCCTTCCGTTGGCGGTTTCTTCACCCACGGGGGCTGGAATTCAACAATGGAGAGCCTGACATTGGGTGTTCCCATGTTGGTTTTTCCACAGGCATCTGATCAATACACCAATAGAATGCTTGTGGTTAACCAGTGGAAGATTGGATTGAAATTAGAGGCGTGTAGGGACGATGGAGTGATAGAGCGAGGAGAGATCGCAAGAGCTGCCAAATGTCTGCTGGGAAGCAAAGAAGGGGAAGGGATGAGGATGAGAAGTAAAGAACTGAGAGAAGCGATAAGGCAAGCAGCGAGTCCAGGAGGATCCTCTTGGTTAAACATGCAACGTCTCGTCGATTACATTGGGTCACGGGGACCCAACCAGTTGCATGACACCACTCACATTAATGAGAAATGCTTGAAAGAGCATTTAATTTCCCATGGCATCATTAACAATAACATTTAGAAAACAGCTATAGCATTTCATAAACATATATATTTATTTATTTCAAATTGATATACTCCAGAATTGAGTATATGTGTTATATAGTTTTACATTTTATATAGTTTTATAGGGAACCAAATACTGTGGCAGATAGGTGTGGCAGATAAGTTTGTTTGAAGGTCTTCCATATTATAAGAAATTTTTATACAGTATAGTTTGCATCTATTATACTGACGAGTACAGGTGTAATTGTTATGGAATATGATTGTATATTTTATGAACAGTTTAAGGTTTTTTGTGTTTACTATTTTTTTTTTTTTTCCATAAAAAGTATTTCAACTTTTGTTTATTATTGAAATGTTAATGTTGTTTTAATGAACTAATGATATAGACTTTTTTTTTTTGAGAAAATGAATGTAATAGTTCAATACTTTTTTTGATCCTTATGATTAAATTTTTGTTTATTACTGAAATGTTAATGTTGTTTTAATGAACTAATGATATAGACTTTTTTTTGGAGGAAATGAATGTAATAGTTCAATACTTTATTTGATCCTTATGATTAAACTTGTATGATTAAAAAAAAAGGTTTTTACCTTAGTAAAAAAATAGTTCCTCATATTTCATTTTTTATATTACATTTTATTATCAACCTCATTCTTTAAAAAAGTAAAATAAAACTTTGTTTAAAATATTTATATGTTTTATAAAATTCAAAACTTGAAATTGGATAAAGCCAAAACACTCTAACAATCAAGTCTTAAGTTATAATTATATAATAATAAAGTAATAATATATAATATTAAACATAATAGAGAAGGGGCAATGTTCTAAAAAAACCAACCAACCACTTACATAGCTAAACAAGTTCATGTTTACCAATGTCAATGGGTATAGCGTTCCACCAATGAGGTGGTTCCTAGGGTTTGTGCCCTTCCAATATAACAAGTGCAAGGGTGGGAAAGTTCTTATCATGGCACGATACAAAATAAAAATAGTGTTCTTTTGTCACTCTTGAATCTATCAACCAATGTGTTGTGTATGAAAAACTTTTGGTTTCTTACATTTCTTTGTATGTTGAGCTATTTTTTTATGTTTAGGTGTTGTAATAGTGTTTTTAAAAGCAATCTCTCTCTTTGAATAATAGCTCTCTAATCTACCTAATCCTCTCATTCTCCACCAAATTAATATTTTTGTTTTTACAAACTTTTTGTGGGTGAGTACAAGCAAATGATGGTCTAGCATGAAACTTTAGTGGCAATGTAAACATGGAAAAACAAAAATATATTAACTTGGAGGGATGATTTGAGGTAATTTCATCGTGAATTTGACTATGTTGGAAAATGATGAAATGTGCATAATTGAATTATCATTTTGAATATATAATTTTTGTACTTGTACTGAGTATTTAAATGATGGAATTTCCTTTAAAAAACTGTACAATTGTAGAGTGTAATGATTTGTTGCTTCCTTTTGGAAGACCAATAATAAAATCCATGGAAACTTTGGTCCAAATAGTGGCTTGGATTGGTAATGGTTGTAATGCCCAAGAGACTTTATTGTCTCACCCTTGTCCTTTCACAAGTGTCACATTCTGCTACAAAAGTAAGGATGTCCTTTTTCATGCCTTCTTGGAAAGAGGAGCGTCTCGCATGTGCTTACATTTTTTGAAAGCCAAAGTAATCTGCAAGACGAGATGAATGCAACTCTTTTATTTGCATCGAGAAGGCACATTTCTACAGCCCAGCTATTGTGAGGAAAATGCACCTATATTTCAGGGGAGAAACTACCAACTTACGGTGATAAAGATAGACTTACAAGCATTCTGCAAGTACAACAAATAAGTGAAGAGATTAGGGTTTAGAGATGTATGCACCTTATTCAGAAGGTTGATCCTAGCTTTGCCTCCCTCGCTCTTCAATGCTTATCCAGTGCCGCAATGTCTAAACCTGCAAAACAAATTGAAACCTTTCTCAAACACATTTGACTACATATATAAGATTGATATTCATAATAGAAGAAGACATCAGATTATAAACAAACTGTAATCAAATCTGAGACACATTAACAGGTCATATTTGGAAAGAAAAGAACGTCTGATCTTTATTAATGAATGAAAGCAAGTACATCAAGTTATACCTTCTTTCAAGCTTGGCACTTCACGAAACCTAGATTCAAGGTATCCTGCTTCTGTTCTCCGAGGATCCCAACCTCTAATCAGCTGTGCTAGGGTTTATAAGAAACTAAGGCACAAGAGAGGGGGATGAGGGTCTCCATTCCTCCAGCATAACAATGTTATAGATTTGGTCCCCTCACATGGCCCTTCTACCCTCCTTATATAGTCAGTGAAGGATAGGAAAAGAAGTTATAACCGAGTAGGAGGTTCCCCAACCAACTTAACTTCCCAAAATTTCAAGATTTTGACTTGTACAGGAATGTACCCTACTCTATAGTAGACAAACTAGCGTACATGTGGAGGTGGGTGCTACTTTAATGAAGCAAAGTAGGGTATATACGCTACTATCATGCCTGTGTACCAGCGCCCATGTGAAAAAATGGCCAAAAACAGGCTTTTCTGCTCATTTTCAGGAGATGGTTTGGTCTGGAAAAATGTTCCCAAGGGTTGTAATCATCAAATGGGTCAAGAATGAGGTAATTTCAACCATTTTTAGTGTCCCAAATGACTCCTCCATCCAAAATTGTCCTGTTGTGTGACTGAAATTGATCTCAAGAAGTCTCGCCATGCGACCAAGGGAAGCAAGTGTCGCCACGGACGAAAAGGTGTCATTTTAAGCTATAACAGATGCCCCCTAATGTATGAGATCAAAGGGACTGAGGGAAACGATGGTCGAAATACATTATAAATAACAAAGAGTTGAAACATGGAGGAACGAAGAAACCAAGAATCATAGGCTCAAATGAAGTACCTGAAAGCAAAGGCAATGTGAGACAAACTTATTTTTGGGGTAATTGTCCATGTTCAAATGGTGGAACATGACCTCCAAGAGGATACAATAACGATCCAAACACTGATGCATATATCATGACCACTAAAATACAAGCGTGGATCCATGAGGAACATAATTGTAAACATAGCCATATAAATACAAGGTGGATCTATGTCAAAACTGGAGAACATAGCCATAGAGAACAAGCTGGATCTATGTCTCATCAAGAGCCCAAAAAGAGTGTGGCTTAGTCTTGCACAACTTGGGCGATAACATAAATGAGGTGATGCTATCGAGGATCCCAAGGTCTTCATCCAAAAACAACCCAAGGTACAAACCTATCCATGAGAATAAATGAGTTGATGTTGAACATGGGAGGTATCGTTTGATTACCGGTCATTGATGTATACCATTAACAAACGCGAGGGTGTCCACCAATAATGAAAATGGAACCCAAGGTACCTAGTACATTCAAGCAAGTGCAAATAGATAGTCTTGCCGTCGAACACTTGAAGAATCCATCGGATAGGAGACATTGATGTATTCCCATCTATCCAATAGTGAGGAAAACTGCCACTAATGACTGCAATCCCCAAGGTACTAACCGAAACTCTAAACTTCATTCCCATAGCAAAATGAATTGAAGTCGATGGGAAGAAGTCCGTTGGAAGGGAGGCCTTAAGGCATCCTCCATCATCCAACACGAGGGACACTCAACAGGTATGAGCTGATTTGGAGTGGGACTAAACACATGATGAAACATACTGACACCAAGGAATGGCCGACGCATGAGGTCAAGGCAACTACAGAATGGCTGACACATGTTATATCCTTGAATAGTGAGCACAACACAAGAGTGACTTAGGCAGCTTTTAACACAAAGAGACCACGATGCAAATCTGCAATGTAGGAGACATTAACAGATTCTCCATATGATTGGAAGACTAACTGAACAGAGGAATAAGAACTCTAAGATCAGGTTTATGCTAAGGCCAACACTAGAACCCAACTTGGTTGATAGACTCAAAATAGGTGCTTTGTTAAAGAAGATAGTTGACTTGTTGCCATCATAGTGAAAGATATTTTAACATTCTTCCCTTCCCTTTCCTTTTTCATTTTTTAACGAGCTTGACAAAGAACTAAAGCATGCTCGACGGTATTTTCATATTTAAGGAGTCTAAAAAACCTAGAAGAAAACTCCATACACCTATCTGTGGATTTTATATCAAGCCCAGATTGGTCTGTGCTCGACAGTGTTTTCTTGCTTATAGAGTTGAAAAACTTAAACAGTCCTCTATCTACCATCTCGTGGATTTGACATTGAGCCCGAGTAGGTGAATGCTCGCTTGGTGTTTTCAAATTTTGAGAGTCTGAAAACCCTAAAGACGACTCCAAAGGTCCTTTTTCGTAAGTGTAAAATGATGGAAGAAGAACTCTTCTAGCGCATACAAAAGTATACCTAGAGTATACATTTTCCGTAAATTATCCACCAAGGCCCGGAAAAGGAGTAATTCTATGCCTAAGTGGATGTCAGTTCAGTTATTTTAACGAGCCCGAAAAGACAACTATGCTTGGCAAAATTTTCCTATTTAAGGAGTCTGAAAAGGGCTTAAAAGAACTCCATAGGTATCTTTTCCATAAAGGTTTAACGAGTCCGAAAAAGTAAACTCATGACCTCCTTACTGTTTTTAACGAGCTCAAAGGAGATACAGAAAATGATCACAGCTTCCTTACTATTTTTAATGAGCTCAAAGTGAAGATGAAAGAAATGCTCATAGCCTCCTTACTGTTTTAACGAGCTCGAAGAGAAGGTGGAAGACTGCTCAAAGCCTCTTTACTGTTTTTAACGAGCTTGAAGGAAAGGTGGAAGAAATGCTCGTAACCTACTTACTGTTTTTAACGAGCTCGAATTAAAAGAAGAATGCTCGCAACCTACTTACTATTTTTAACGAGCTTGAAGTAAAAGAAGAATGCTCGCTTGGGAGGAGACGAGTGTCAGGGACATGCGAAAATAGCTCCAAGTGCATGGAACAAAGCTATGCCTAATGCAAGGAACATGAGCAGGATAAGGACACTCAGGGTGTGTCTCCTCCAGGTAAAAGGTGTCAAACTGCAAAGGCAAAATGATACAGGGCTTAGCGGAAATGAGATCGGAGATGGTGGCTTATACAACAAGCTAAAAGCGTGGAAGCCGGCATCATGCTCATTAGCGCAAACGGGATCATAATAGATGCATATGCAACTTGAACACAAAGATGGGTGTGATGTACCTGCAATAATTAATTAATGCAAATACACAAGATATCAGAAATAACAGAACAGAATCACTTTTATATTGATCACGGGCCACTTCGAGGGGGCAACCTCCTTTGAGCAAGCTCAATACAATTAACTTCATGGTGCCTTCAATGACCTCAACACACACTTATATACTAAGTTTATGCCCAATACTTTGAGTCAAAACCATGGCACATATAATACTACGGGACGGCTTACAAAGCATATGCATCCAATACTATGGGTCAATACTATGGGCTAATATAAACTACGGATCAACAAATACTACAGGACGACTTACAAAGCATATGCGTCCAACAACAATATACTAACATAGTAAAGAGAAGGGTTGACATAGGTTCCTAACATCCCCTCTCCCTTAGAAAAAGCTTTGTCCTCAAAGCTTTGGTTGGAGAAATTGCTGCAGAATCGGAAGGAGTGGTTCCCCGGTAGCATCCTCAGGTTGCATTTCGGGCCACTGACGCCTTTGGAGTGTCAAGGAGGATTGCTTGGAAGGTTGTAGATGAAGAATACCCCTATCAGCTGCGTGGAAAATGCGCTCAGAACGGTGCTGATTGGCTTGTTGTTTCAGGCGAATTCTGGCCAGGTGAAGATTGGCCTGTAGAATGAGAAGAATCTGATCGCGGGTGCGAAGAACCGAGTCAATTTCCTGAACTGGAGAGCTGCTAAGGGTGTATGGAAGAAGAACTGGCGGTGGTTTTCCATAGACTGTTTCATATGGTGTCCTTTGAGATGTGGTATTGTACCACCAGAGTGCTGCTAGGAAATCCATAGAAAGAGTTGGCCAAAGTTGTGTAGGGATGGGAAAGGGTTTGAGCAATCCTGAATGGAGTGTCGTTTCACCCTTGTTGACTCGGAAAGTATCATCGTCAGCCACCATCTGTTGAATTGTCATTTTTAGTCCCTGCCAAAAGAAGTTATGTTGTTCCCGGTCAGACATTGTGTAGAACCCAGAGTGCCCTGTTGATGAAGAATCATGGAGTTCATAGAAGAGAGAGCCCTATTGAACATATTGCAACCAATTTGGAACAAGCAGAGAAAGAGCTGTAAGAGAAACTGGGTCATCAATTGTGCGAGAAGGAGCATCTTCCATCATATTGTCCTTACTCTTCTTGTAAGTGATCACATAGGGATAACCCATGAGTTGGATAAACCATTTTAGGTGTGTTGGGGAGGAGACCCATTGTTCCAGAAAATTTTCCAAACTCTGGAGATCAGTCTTGATGCAGAAATAATTCCCTAATAGGTATGGCTGCCACTTCTGTACAGCATGCAAAATAGCCATCATTTCTTGCTGAGAGGTAGATGTGGCTAAATTCTTACCGGAAAGGTCTCTTGACGGTAGCAAGCGCATTGGTTCAACAAAGATACCGGCATATCTATCCAAGGAAGTAGTGGAGACTATTGATGGGTGCAGCTGAATGGAATTGAGCTGAACGATGACACCATGTGAATTCTTCTTAAGGATTTTTTCCAGGCGATGTGAACTGAAGATGCAGAGAGACCCTGGTTGTAATCCCATAAATTTGTGTTGTGCCCCATTGACTTTAAACTACATCCAAAGTTCAGCAAAATCCCATAAGATGGGGCCAAGTGTGCGTAACCATTGAACGCCCAAAACCACATCACATCCGCCTAAGGACAAGGCAAACATCTCAGAGCGTAGGTTATAATCTTCCATAGAGATACGCACATTGTGACACTTCCCCTTGCAAGGTAAGGTGCTCCCATTGGCAACCATGACTTCAAAGTTGGAGCAAGGATGGACAAAACAATCAGCCTGTTTGTCAATCCGAGGGTCAATGAAGTTATGAGTGCTACCAGAATCAATGAGTATGGTGAGAGGGAGCTTCTTGAAGTATCCCCTGACCCGCATTGTTTGTGGGGTGGTGGCACCGATTACAGCATGGAGAGAGATCTCGGGTGGGTCGTCCTGAGATGGGGTGTCAACAGGTGGGTGTTGAATGTCGACCTGATCATCTACTGTAGCTGTATCTCCTTCACCAAGTTCTAAGGCAGGCGGAGAATCCACATCCAAGAGATAGAGCTTTTGTTGAACACATCGATGTCCCCGAGTGAATTTCTCATCACAATTATAACAAAGCCTTTTTTCTCGGCGTGCCTGCATTTCTATTTCAGACAAATGCTTGATAGGAGTTGGTTGAGGAGAAGGCGTGATGGGAGGTCGTTGGGAACCCATATTTCTTAAGGGAACAAAGGTGGGTTTGGAGCGTTGTTGAGCTGCGATCTTGTCCTCAGCCAGCTTAGCCAACCCTAGGACTTCCATCATTGTGTGGGGACAAAACATTTTGACCTCTGAGCGGATTTCATCCTTGAGACCACTGATAAAACAACTCTTGTAGAATTCATCGGACAATCCTTTTGTGTGATTGGCTAGTTTCTCAAATTCCGTCTGATACTCTCTCACTGTGCCAGTTTGGTGAAGTTTAGTGAGTGCTCCTATGAAGTCGTCAAAAGAACTAGGACCAAATCGTGACAAAAGGAGTTGGCAAAAATCTGTCCAGTGTGGCTCGGGATGAGCTTTGATGTACCAACGGTACCATTGAAGGGCTTCCTATTCCAAATGAAAGGATGCAAGTGGAACTTTCTGAACATCAAAAGTATTATGCAAACTGAAATATTGTTCTGCTCGGTATATCCATCCAGTCGGATATGTACCATTGAAGCGAGGAAAATCAAGCTTCAGCCTACGAAAACTGCTGGAAGAAGAGAACCTGGTGGCTGCAAAAGATTCTGGTTATCTGGTATTGTTCATGGCTGAATGCTGAAGATGGAGGCTGAGAAATTTTTCATCCAGATCTTGGAGTTTGGTTTGGATGGCTACAAGTGCTTCCTCCATGGTGTGTGCTCCTGTACGGGTTACAACCATAACCATTTTTTTTTCTTCAGAAATGGATCGGCAACAGCGGCGCGGAAGGGATCCGCAACAGATGGATCTGCAGCAACGCGGAAGGGATCGAAAACGGCTGGATCTGAAACGACGACTGGATCTGGAACAACTTTCAAAATAGATCTGAACGGCTGGAGCTGGAGCGGAAGTGATCGGCAACAGTTAAATAGATATGGACCCCAAGTATGAACGGCTTCCTAACAGTTCAGGTGTTTCACTCGGCCACCAATGCTGTCTGACGGCTTGCGTATTGGGGCAGTACCCCTCACTCCACGGCTCAGATAAAACTGATAACCGCTTGGCCACAAACGACAGCTCTTGGTAATTTACCTCACGGGTGGGAACTAGTCAATCAGGTAGGGGTCGTTGCCCTTTTCGCTTGGCAGGTCCTCTCAATAGCTAGCTACTTCGGGGTTCCTGTGGTACTCCTCACAATGAGTTTTAGGGCTTATTCCCAATTACTTCCCACAGTTAAGCGGATATGGATTATTCCCAGATCCGAACCTGCAACAGAAAAAATTTGGGCAGAAATTCCACCCAATGTTCAAAACCCAGATCTATATTGCTCAGAATCGCTATTATAGCATGTTTCCGGAACTGGAACAACCACTCTGCTTCTACCCATGAAAGCGGAATAGAAATCTGGGCACTCGGTCAAAAGATTTTCTCGCCGCAATTTCCGCGGCCGTCACCGAAATTTTGAAAAATTGCTGATTTTAAATCCGCGATATCTCCACTTTTAGAACTCCAAATGAGATGATTTGTTTTTTGAAACTGCATATTTTTGAAAGAGAAATTCAGATATGTAATCGGTTTCTTCTGATTTTGTGTAGAAAGTTTCAGAAATTGATCTGAAAGTCGCCGCCCAAAAAAAAGAAAAAAAAATTTCCACTTGTGCCAAGTGCTCTGATACCAGATATGATGTACCTGCAATAATTAATTAATGCAAATACACAAGATATCAGAAATAACAGAACATAATCACTTTTATATTGATCACGGGCCACTTCGAGGGGGCAACCTCCTTTGAGCAAGCTCAATACAATTAACTTCACGGTGCCTTCAATGACCTCAACACACACTTATATACTAAGTCTATGCCCAATACTTTGAGTCAAAACCATGGGACATATAATACTACGGGACGGCTTACAAAGCATATGTGTCCAATACTATGGGTCAATACTATGGGCTAATATAAACTACGGATCAACAAATACTACAGAATGACTTACAAAGCATATGCGTCCAACAACAATATACTAACATAGTAAAGAGAAGGGTTGACATAGGTTCCTAACAATGGGAGCCTTATCAGGGATGGCCAGAAATATATGAGAAAGAAAGATATGAGGCTTCTTCTCAAATTCATGGTAAATCTAAAAAGGCTCCCAAGCCTATGAGAAAAACTCAGCATGGGCACCAGAATGGCATAAGGGTGCTGACTAGGGTGACCCATGTTAGGTAGACTCTGTTGTCGGACTGGTGCACAATGCATAAATAGATGGCTAACACACCAATATCCAACAGGTTCGACCCTATGGTGAATTCGGATGGCAAAAGGTTCAAATGCAACATAACAGCGGGGAAGTCTAAACTTATATGAAAGGTTCCGAATATACCTGACATGGTTGCATAAGGTGTCGAAAAGGACCAGTAGGCGAGTATAAATCCAGCTAAGAATCCTGTCTCCAAGAAACATTAGTACCAGGATCATATCTAAAACATATGTAAGGAAAGACCCGATACAAGTCACTGTGGTAGAAATATTTTCAACTTCACTATCATCAACAGCAAGCATAAACAAGGCAGCGTTTTCAAATGAAGACTCTATGGTACCTGAGCCCGAGGACTTACAATCAACAAGATCGACTTCAGGATGAAGATCAAAGCTGAAAGACATGATGGAATCTGCAAAAACAAATTCATCATCGCAGGAGTTGAAAATTCTAGAAGTAGAATCAAACTCAGCAGGAACACCGATTTGCGGATCTATAGGAGAGTCCAAAGACTCAACAATAGGAAGATCAAACTTTAAGGTCAAACCGGGGCTGGACATGATTGCGACTGGATCAACATCTAAATGAATGGCAGACTGTACTATGGACTCTAGGAAAACTTCATCGGAAAGAAGCATATCATCCCAGATAGAATACATATCTAAACATTCAGATGGAGGTGTCACTTGGTCAAAAGCTGGGACCAAGTCCCGAGAAGGTAAGTATGAACTCAGATACTTCTTCTCAGTAGAAGTTGAAGTCAAGGAACAATATGCCACATAAGCATCATGTGACATAGTAGTACCTAATGACGAGGGATCAAATTGGTCTATAGTTGGGTAATAAGGAGGATCAACAAATGCAAGCTGGTCAATAGTGACGATGCTTTCGTTATGAGGAAAATGCATCACACGAAAGAGCGTAGACACCACAGCATGCATAGCATAAACGTAATCACGCCTGAGGATCATATCAAAGTCGACAGGGTCCTTTAAAACCATAAAATCAACTAAGACTCTTTTTCCACCCAAAGTAACAGGTGCCTGACGGAGGAATCCGAATGGTTCACTAGGTCTTTTATCGAAGGTCAATGGCCAATTAGAAACTGGAATAACATTAGGGAAACCCAAATCTCTCCAAGCATAAGCAGACAAGATACTAACAGAATCTCCTTCATCAACAATGCATCGGTCAACCATATGGTTCCCAATATCAACCTTTATCTGGAAAGGTGTCGAAGAAGGAAGACGAGGTTCGACTAGACTATTCCAATCAAAGGAAACAATCCTAGGGCTTGGTAGGGGTTCACATGGCACAGATGAAGTGTCCCCTTTTTCAGAAACATCCAAACTGGTAATGTAGAAGACTTCCGCAGTAGGTGCATCAATCTTTGCAGGACTAATGGGATCGATCGAAGATTGCATCAATTCGATCACTTCACTCTCTGAAGGAAGAGTGGGGTCGACCAAAGATTGCATTGGTTCAACCACTTTATCAACCAAAGGTTGATCTAACTGTAGGGAATCTATATACAACTCAGGAACAGAGGTTCCTTCAGACATGGACCACACTCTTCGTGCCTCTGGAATGGCAAGGCATCAGTGAGTAAGGTGATCTCCCTTACAAAGTTTACAAGGGAACTTTGGTTTCTGTCCTATAGGTCGAGACTCCTTTACAATGTCAGTACTCTCAGCATGACTAGAATTGGCTGACATCTTTCCCCCAGCATGACTTGTAGTGGCTAGTTGCTCAAAAGAAGAATACTTTTGAACTAAGGACCACACTTTTTGCACTTCTGAAAGTACAGGGCACAAGTAAGTAATGTGATCTCCCTCGCAAAACTTACAAGGGAACTTAAGCTTCTGTTTGTTGGGTTTGTCAACAATGTCAACTCCCTCAGCATGACTTGCAGTGGCTGATCTGGTGTCTCCAGTATGACTCACAAGAAATGGTGACTTGTCACTAATATGACTAGCAGTGATCAATGACGTGTCCTCAACATGACTGACAGTGGTTGAAGACAAACTTTCAGTATGATTTTCAGTAACTAAAATTTTTCACCCAGCATGACCTCCAGAGGTTGGGTAGGTGCCCCCTGCATTACTTGCAAAGGCAGGGTGCTTGCCCCCAGCATGACTTGTAAAGGCTGGGTTGTTGCCCCCTTGTTTTGGCATCTTCTTCCCATTCTTCCTCCGTCTATTCCTTTTAGACTGTTGGTTACTAGTATTTCTACTTTCACCACATGAGGTAGAAGGAGGAGGAGAAGATGTTACTGGCAAGGGAGGAACAGGGTTCTGATGCTCTTGATTTGAGGTGCTTACAAAAGAAGCGTCAGGAGCATGCAAGGCATTTGGAGTGGAAAACAACCAAACCGACAGCCCTATGGTGAATCCAGGAAGATTCGGAGTAGCCATTAAGGGAGTGCCAATGTTTCTACTGAATGGAACAGCACAAGGATCCCCCGGAACAGGGGTACCTTGATTGGCACTCTCTGAAACGCTAGACATAGTTTCCTGCTCAAATGAACAAGAATTTCTCTAAGGCAAACTAAGACAAGTAGCACAAACCACTAAAAAAAGTCCTAGGTAAATCAAACTAGGCAAACATATGCCTTCCGGAGAAGACTCTGGGATGATGAGGGCCCAGAACAGATCAATGAAGGATGAAGAACAGTTACCCAGGGTCCATAATACAATGACTAAGGGTGCAAGCGCTGGAATCACCCAACCGCCCTCCCAAATACCTACAAGGGATTTCCTCCCACGTTTGTCCTAGCTACAGCAGATATAACCCTCCGTCGTCACCTGTGTATAAACCTATGGTCAGATACTAAGGATACCACCACACCAAAAACTCCTAGGAGAACAGTCTCTGGTCGAATCAGAAGGCGTGGGCAAGGTAACTGAGCCCGAAACTCAAAAGAGTCCCCAAATGCGATCCAATCCTGGTATATGCTTGAAACAGAAAGTAGGAGGTGTATTCCCAACAATATGATCTCACAAGACCTACTGCATAGATCCTAGGCAAGCTTTGAATGAAGTGGGTTTACCTGTGATAGTCGAACTACGATTTTTGCGTAATGTGTGATCTTGGGTGGTTTAAGGTGTTTTAAACCCAAGATCCTAACCAAGACTAGTTGGTGTAGTGTAACCTAGAAAAGAAAATGTTACTAGTACATTTTATTAGAGTTCATTTTAAAGGTTACTTGCTTACTCAAAAAGGTAGTGGGTGTGTGAGAGTGGTTATAATAGAGATAGAGTACTGAAAATGAAATATTTACCACCAAACAAATCTTTTCTTTTCAATGCAAGTCTTAAAATTCTTATCTAGAATGCATGTGCAAATGCAATTTTTAATCTTTGGAATGCAAAAAAGGTAAAAATAAAGTCTAAATGTACAAAATTAAACTCAAAACCTAAGAATGCAGCTACTCAAACAAATAGGTATGCAGAAGAAAACTTGTTCTTTTTGATGCAAAGCACTCTAAAATCTTTTAAGCCACTTGCAAGGTACTCTATTCAAAAAATGAATCAAAATTATTTATGCTTTTCAAAGGTAAGAAACAAAACCGAAACTAACCTACTATCAAAGCAAAGCAAAGAAACTTTCAAGTTTTCTTTATTGAAACAGTAAAAGCTACCAAATATGACTTTCAAATACTTAAAGATGTAAGCATACCAACCATTGGGAAAAAAGTACGAAAACTACTTTTAGACCCAAACAAAGCAAATGACCTACAAAGAAGTATGGTTTGGTAAAATCAGGTCTGCACATAAACAATGCAAACAAGGTCTTGAACAACCGCCAAAACACTTGAGCTTTCACTACAAAAGAAAACTAAAATCATAAGGGAGGATAAGAAACCAATCTAAAAGAGAAATTTCACTCAAATAGGTACAAACAGGGTCAAGAAAACTCAAAAGGTTTCAAATCCAATGGAAATGGAGCAAGCAGGTTCAATCCGACTCAAATTAGGGTACAAAACACCAAACTGGTCCACAAGCCCCAAAACTTTCCAAACAAGCCCAAATTGATCAAAAGAGGTTCAAATCATGAATGTAGGATTAGTACAAGGATAGGAGACCACTTACAGTGGTTTAACTCAGACCTAGGGTCATCAGGGACCCCAAAAAATGCATCCACAGCCCCCAAATTTGGGTCCACAACCCAAAAACTCAAAAAAATCAAACCCAGATTATGGGCGCTACTGTGTATGAGGTATACCAGTGCCCATAACAAGGGTGGGCGCTACTGTGTAGAGGAAAACTAGCGTATGGGCACTACTGTGCTTCACAACAGTAGCGTATAGGTGGGAAAAGTTGAAAAAATGGGGTTAAAACCCCCCAACTTGGGTCCACCAGGGTCTGAAAGGGCTAGGAAGGGTCTGTAAGAGCCAAGGAGGGTCAAACAGATCCTACTAACTGATCCTAATCAAGAAAATGAACAAATACCATCAAACAAGACTGAATAAATGACCTTGGATACCCCTAAGCAGTTAGGCTTTCCCCAGCAGAGTCGCCATTCTGTTGTGAGGAAAATGCACCTATAGTTCAGGGGAGAAACTACCAACTTACGGTGATAAAGATAGACTTACAAGCATTCTGCAAGTACAACAAATAAGTGGAGAGATTAGGGTTTAGAGATGTATGCACCTTATTCAGAAGGTTGATCCTAGCTTTTCCTCCCTCGCTCTTCAATGCTTATCCAGTGCCGCAATGTCTAGACCTGCAAAACAACTTGATACCTTTCTCAAACACATTTGACTACATATATAAGATTGATATTCATAATAGAAGAAGACATCAAATTATAAACAAACTGTAATCAAATCTGAGACACATTAACAGTTCATATTTGGAAAGAGAAGAACATATGATCTTTATTAATGAATGAAAGCAAGTACATTAAGTTATACCTTCTTTCAAGCTTGGCACTTCACGAAACCTAGATTCAAGGTATCCTGCTTCTGTTCTCCAAGGATCCCAACCTCTAATCAGCTGTGCTAGGGTTTATAAGAAACTAAGGCACAAGAGAGGGGGATGAGGGTCTCCATTCCTCCATCATAACAATGTTATAGACTTGGTCCCCTCACATGGCCCTTCTACCCTCCTTATATAGTCAGTGAAGGATAGGAAAAGAATTTATAACCGAGTAGGAGGTTCCCCAACCAACTTAACTTCCCAAAATTTCAAGATTTTGACTTGTACAAGAATGTACCTTACTCTACAGTAGACAAACTAGCGTACATGTGGAGGTGGGCGCTACTTTAATGAAGCAAAGTAGGGTATATATGCTACTATCATGCCTGTGTACCAGCGCCCATGTGAAAAAATGGCCAAAAACAGGCTTTTCTGCTCATTTTCAGGAGATGGTTTGGTCTGGAAAAATGTTCCCAAGGATTGTAATCATCAAATGGGTCAAGAATGAGGTAATTTCAACCATTTTTAGTGTCCCAAATGACTCCTCCATCCACAAGTGTCATGTTGTGTGACTGAACTTGATCTCAAGAAGTGTCGTCATGCGACCAAGGGAAGCAAGTGTCGTCACGGACGGAGAGGTGTCATTTTAAGCTATAACACCAAGTGGGGGAATTGTTCACCTATTCCATAAAAATAAATAAAATAAATAAAATAAAAAATAAGAATACATGCATCAGTGTGATATAGCATAGTGGAGTCTGGGTAGGGGGAAGTGTCCATATATCCCATAAAAAAATAAGAATGCATGCATTAGTGTGATGTAGCATAGTGGAGCCCTAGTGGGGGGGAAGTGTGTTTATGTCCCATAAAAAAAAATAATGCATGCATGCATGAGTGTGTTGTAGCATAGTGGAACCCGGGTTGGGGGGAGTGTCCATCTATCCCATAAAAAAATAATAAAAAAATAAATAAGAATAAAAAATAAGAGTGCATGCATCATTGTGTTGTAGCATAGTGGTGAGAGGGATGCGTGCTATAGTTTAGTAGTGAAAGGTTTGCGTATTTGACCCCCCTCCTTGCATTGTATAACCATAGTTAGATGGGTCTATACTGGTATTATATGTTTTAAGGAATATTTAGGTACCAAAGAAAGATGACCTTTGTATCTCAATATATCTTTCTAATAAGTGTAACCCTAGGGAGGGGTAGGATCCTTCTCGAGGAACTTGATGAGATGAGATGTAGCAACATTGTTTAGTCATTCTTGTCATGCTTCCTATAACCATTTGGGAACTGGAGAGGATAAGGAAAAGGGTGATCCCTCTTCCTCATGTTTCCTTGACAAGGCATCTACCAAAACATTGTCTTTTCCTTTTTTTGTATATGATCTGATAATCACAGCCAAATATTTTGGTGACCCATTTCTATTGTTTTAGGGATGACAACCTTTGCTCAAAAAATAATTTAGGCTATGGTGATCACTCTTGATATGGAAGCACCACCCTATGAGATATGGTTTCCATGTGTCAACTTCATGTAGGATTGCCATTATTTCTTTCTCATAGGTAGAATTCCCCAAGTTCTTGCCACACAACTGCTTATTTGTGAATACTAAAGGTCTTCCTTCTTGCATTAAAACTACACAAAAGTATTAGTAAAATCAGGCACAACTAAGACTGGTGTGGTCCACATGTCTTGCTTTAGAACTAAAAATGCTTGTTTTTCCACTTCATTCCATGCAAATGCATTTTTATTGAGCAGGGTGGTAAATGGGGCTGCAATTTTAACAATATAGTTCTTCACAAACTTCTTACAGTAGCCCATAATGCTTAGAAACCCATGTAATCTCTTTAAGGTTTTAGGGCATGACCATTCTTGCATTGCAACAATCTTCTTGGGTTCCACACTCACCCCATATGGTCCGATAATGTGACCCAAGTATTCAACCTATGGGAATCCAAAAATACATTTGGAGCATTTGAAGAACAAGTGAGGGTCCCGAAGGAGTTGGAAAGATTTATCAATATGTTGTACATGGAAATCTCAAGTTTTAATGTAAATCAAATTTTCATCAAAGAAAACAAACACAAAATCACGAAGATATGGACTCAAAATTTTATTCATGAGACTTTGAAAAGTAGAGGGGGCATTACAATGTCCAAAGGGAATTACCAATAACTCATAATGGCCTTCATGTGTTTGAAAAGTTTCCTTTGGAATGTCGGCTTCTTTCATATTGATTTGGTGGTATCCTAAACAAAGGTTGAGTTTGGTGAAAAATTTAGCCCCATGGAGCTCATCCAAAAGATCACCAATGACTAGGATGGGAAATTTATCTTTGATGGTCAACTTATTGAGGCAATGAAAATCATAACACATGTACCAAGTGCCTTATTTATTTAAATCCATGACCACTAGGGATGTATATGGTATATCATTGAGATGTATGACTCTTTCTTATAGTATTTCTTTAATTATCTTTTCCATTTCATTCTTTTGTGAAAATGGGTGTCTATATGTCCATATATTTGGTGGTTGGATTCCTGAAATCAAGGGAATACCATGATTATGCTCTCCTTTAGATGAGGTTAAACACTTTGGTGTCTCAAATACCTTTTGATGTGTTGTCCAAATCCATCTGCAAGTCAACATGGATTTAAGGTGTGGTGCTCTCCAGAGCCTGGATGGCATGGAAGTGAGCAATAATTCCAAAGTGGCCTTTCTTCAATAGTTTTTCCATTCGATGAGAACTCATGATTTTAGTGGATATTGTGTGGATCCCTTTGATGGTGTGAGTATGAGAGTCTTGATTAATGCTCAAGTATAATTCTTTGAAGTCCATGGTAACTAGCCCCAATGTGCATAGCCATTCTTCCCCCAAACCTATATAACAACCACCCATATCTATTGCCAACATATGACTTTTGATATAATAATCACCCTGTTGTATTTTTATTTTTTCACAATGTTGTATTTTTATTTTTTCACAATGCCCCTGAAATTTCATTATCCCACCTGTTGTCAACTAAAAAGCTTGACTACCCAAAAGCTAATTTTGTGTGTGGGGCCCACCCCAAGCCAAATTTTACAAATCAACCAAATGACATAATTGAATGTAGGGAATGGATTAAATAGGTTTATAGGTCTTATCAATCATCAAGGATCTATCAAAATTCAGTTCCAACATTTAGAGGCAGGAAAAATGGTTTTGGTACATGGGCCCACCTTGGGTGAAATTGAGTTTTAGGTTGAGAGAGTAATTTAGGAATAGGCCCACCTTGGGTGACATTGAGTTTTAGGATGAGACAGTAATATAGGTACAATGAATGGATTAAAAATGGATTTTGAGGTCATTGAGCATGTTGGACCTGACATAATCAAATTACGAGTTGTAGAAGTATGAAAACATAGTGGGAACCTCTTTAGGCCAAACTAGACATACAGATAAAATGACGCACCTAAAGGAAAGGAATTTTTTAGAAATGTTATCATGGTCAGTAAACATCATAGATCTGACAGAATTCAATACCAACCTCTGAAAGTACAAAATATAGCATTAAACATTTCTTGCAAAGGTGCTTAATTGTCCTTTCTACTTTAAAAAATGATATCAACCAGGAATAAAAAAGTTTCATGAAACCAATCATTGGAAATACCTCTGTGTCTACATTTCACTTCCTTTGACGACACATCATTTTGAATCTGTATGTAAGATATGCATCATTATAACTCTCAGAAACCAAAGGGACACACCATTTTAATGGTTTTGGCCAGGAGGTTATCATGCAAAATTATGATGCATTTTATATGCAAATTTTAGGAGGTTGTTTATGAAAAAGGGTGCTACATGTCACATAGTTCATTTTTCCCCATGCAACCCATAGAAGAAACAAAACATTTATGAACATAGTCCATTTTCTACTACTTAGAAACCATGTTTATGTTGTCGGGAATCCAAAACTAAAATAGGATTTTCTAAGTCTAGGCCAAAGGATCATTTATATTAATTTTCAGGATCCAAAATGCATTACATCGAGCGCAATTTGTAGATGTAGTTTTTGCATAGGAATTTCATGGTGATTTTTAACTACAAAATTCCCCCAACACGGTCAACAATCATTCAAACCATCCAGATAATATGTTGGCGTCCATAAAGCTAAGGTATCGACAAAATTTCAGCTCGTAAGTTGGACCGTATCTCCCACAATCATCAAATGAAATATACATCCATCTTCCTCTTCCACAAAGCTACACAATGCACAAAAGGACACAATTATGGGTTTAAAAAAGCATGATTTAGGTGCCAAAAGGGTCTCACTAGCAAGTTTACACTCTTATGGACACATGGTTCCAGGTTCAACTACTTCAAAATATCCACATATCTCTCCACGATTAGATTTAATTGATATCATAGGTTTAAAACTATGTGTTATACAATTATCATATGCCTCCAACGTATAACATGATATGCCTCTTCTAGTAGATCAAAGGTAAGGTGTATGGTTGGCCCCCTTTTGGGCATTAAAATAATATTTTATATAATATTCTTGCCAACTGCGAAAATGCATAAAATTATCGTCATTTTTCACTCTTATAAAGCGATATTATTTTATAATGTTTAGAGTGAATGTTTAATGGTAAAATCAAAAGTGTGCTTTTAAATATAAATTGCAATGAGACTTTACAAGAGAAAAAAGGAGGTCAATAATTCCATTAATTCCCAATGCAAAAGCTGCTACAACCATATGTTTGAAGACAAAGATGACCAAATAAGCACCAATTCAGCCTATTATTTTTCCAAAATGATCCCTTTCATTTGGAGATGATGCACATGGCTTAGAGGAAGTCAAATTTGTGAATTTTGGGGGGAGCCATCCAAATAAATATTGCAATGGTCTTTCAATAAATCCACTACAACCATAAAAAAAAAAAAATTGCAAAATATCTTAATTAGATCCAAATTTATCCACAAATTTGGAAAAGGGTCACAAATGCCTCTATTTTAGATGAATATGACAAAGGCAAAGGCAAGAACTCTCATTGGAGAGGGAGGAAAGAGATTCTAACGTAATTTTCAAGTCTCACGTTTCTCTCGCAACAATCTATAATAGTGATATTTTTCTCATTTACACAATAGATTCATCCATTTTACATCCACCAAGATGCTAAAAATTTTGAGCAAAATTGTATAAGGATCTGTAACATTGTACCTTTCTTTTATTCATTTCTCTCTTTCTTCCTTTTAATGAGATTAGAGAACTTCTTTTGTCTATAGAAAGACAATAGGATCATGAAATAGATCATTGGGCCCCCCTTGATGTATTTCTTATTGTAGTTAAAGCAGAATGAGAATGTAGTTGATATGAAACCAAGACCGAGGTGATTTTCCACTAGTTTTCAAAGAAATAGTCACCTCATGTTTGTTATGGAATGATCTCTCTCTAGTGGTTGAAATGTATTATTTTGTTGCATGAATATGTGGATCTACAATTTATGCCCACATGATTTTCTTTGTATCTTGATTGCATTTAATGGAAATCTTGTCAATTCTTTGTTGTTGAATGTATTTGGGATGTTGGATCTTATTTAATAGAAATGGATCATGATTAAGGCATCCCTGATGTTATTTATTTGAGTTGTGTTTGTTTTAAGATGTGCTTGTTCCTCCCCCTTTAAAATAACATTGAAATTTATCTTTCAAGAATCCAAGGTCAACTTATGCACCTCAAATATTGGTTGTAAATCCAATCAAAATTTACAATCAAATCTATAGGTACCTAGAGTGATAGACTAGGAATTACTACATCCAAATTAGGGTACCCTCCCTCGGCCTGAGGATTGGCTCAATGCACCAAAGTGGTGTAGGAGTGGTGTTGGCTTACTACTTTGTTCTTTCACTTTCTTGTACTGACCCAGGTTCTGCGTAGTGATGGGGCCAACAATCCCACTTCTCCACCGGCCCTTTGGAAACAACCTGTGAACAGGATGAGGTCTCACCCAAGGCAAAGTTATGGGGGATTATAGAAGTAGGTTTCTGTAATTAGATGATGCGCGGTTATGAAACTAGCGTGAGTGGAGTTCTCTCGACTTCGCATATACTTTGTAATTACTGCGCACATACGGGACTGCGCACTTCGCAACTTATACGATACAATGCAATACAACAACGCAACTCCAGGATTGTGCTTCTAAGGAATCACACATATTACAAGCTTCATTGACTTAGCGTTTACCCAAATAAATTATGCATTCAACATACTCAGAATCGCCTACTCATTTAGTCATATATGTTTAGGACTTAGCATATTATTCTCATCTACCATACATATGAACATACATATAAAAGTGCGAACATACATAAACGTAAGTATGAATGTAAACATAAACACAAGCATACACAATCACACTCATTCAATCGCATAAAACACTTATTTACATGGTTCACCCGCAGGATGGGAGCTACGTCCACGGGAACTATTTTTTATATTAGCGGGAAGGGTCAACAGTTCCAGTATGCGCACTCAGCTACAGAATCTTCTCTCTACAATAGGTCTCTATGCACTCAGCTGTAGAGCCTCTTCTCCCTTGTGTTCTTTCAATAAAAAACTGAGACAAAAAATGACCAACATAAGATCAATAATGACTGATGAAGACCAACACTTCCCTTACAAAATTTCCCTCTTTATAGATCGTGCCCGAAGGTCATGTCTTTACAATGATTGTGGGACAAAAACCCTATAGTACCAAAAATACCCCAAAAATGACGTGGTTACCCCACTAACCCAGCCTGTCGTAGTCGAAAACTTCTTCACTTGCATTTCGCCACCTTTCTGCACCGCTCCTGGATCTGAATCCTCTTCTGACAACCACAGTTCTAACTGCGCGACTCTAAATACACTCTAGAACACCTCTTTCGTCCGCTCTGCTTCATCTATCGCTATCGGTCCATTGTTCTGCTTCTAACGGTTTCCACTGCTCTAACTGTCTTAGTACTGTCTGTAATAAGGTGACAGGTCGCTTTCCTCCAATTTTGCACTGCTCCTCACCCTACTCCCAGGATTCTGTGGAGTGGCTTACCCAAAATAGGTCATTGTTGGACCCCACTTCACTTGTGCTTCGCTGCCAAAAATAACTGTTGCGCTAGTGCTACGCATTAGCAAAACTATGCCATGCTTAGACTTCACTTTTCCACTGCGCTTACTTAGACTTTGCTTTTCCAAAAACTGTGCCACTTGGGCCACACCCAACAGGCCCCTAACACATACTCGTGGATTGTCTATGATCCACTTTGCTCTGGCTGCACGTCCTCTGGGGGACTCAATTTTCCAATGAAGTCCTAAAGAGTTGCGGTCAGCTTCACAACTGCTTCCTTTGTTTCCTGCTCGACGTCCTTAACAGTTTCCACCATCTCCCATGAGACATCTTCCCGAGCATACTCCTTTATTGTCTTCTCTGTGGTGCAGAGTTCTTGCTGTTTTTGTTCAATTTCTTCAATGAGGGCGAGCGCCTCTTCTGGTCTTGGTTGTAACCTCGTTGAATTCTCAGCCTCCTTCTCCCTCAGAAATTTCAGTTCTCTTGTTAAGTCCTTCACTTCTACGAACTTCTGGATTTTCTCTCTGGGCTTCAATGTTTTCATGGTTGCATTCACAGAGTCTAGCTCTGCCTACCATTGATGCAAATCGTCTTGAATTTGTTGTAGGGAAGGATCCTCCTGTAGCGTAGCCCATACCTTAGTAGCTTCTTCCAGTAAGTCTTGGAATTTTTCTATTTCGATAGAGATATTCTCTGTTGAATCCCTTAGTGCGGCAACTCTTGCTTCTACAATGTTCGGTAGGGTACTAGGTGGATTCTGAGTTGCGAGGTTAGAAACCTATTCCTTGTGGGGGATATCCATATCCTCCATAACTGCTTTAATATTTATGACCACCTTGCCAATCGGAACTATTGTATCTTCTAAATCCGGTCACGCTTCACATTCTGGTATTTGCATGCATGCCATAGAAACTGTCTCTTCCAGCCTTCTTCGCTTCTCCTGCGCTTTAGCTAGTTCTCTAGTTTTCTACACACATACCTCTGTCAGCTCTTTGTAGCTCTCTTCGAGATGTAAGTTTTGATTGTAATAGATTATGTCTCTATCTCTTATCTCTTCTACAACCTACAGATGCAGATTGTGCAACCCCTCAAGAGAGATCATACCAACGTTAAGGTCGATGTGCTCCAACCTCTTCGCACCTTCAGTTAACTCATCATTAGGTAAAATGATATTGATTGGATGCATTCTAACTAGGCGGAGTTTCGTTGTCAAGGAAGGTGGCCTTCTCTTTCTTTGACTGGATTCACCCGTCCTGCCTTGAGAGTCAAACTCTCGAACCAAGTCCTGTTGGAATTGTTCTATCTTTGCAACCATAATCTTGAGCTCTGCGAGATTCTAGTTCAACTGTGCTTGAGCTTCTTTAGTCTTGATTTCTTTTATAGCAATCTCCTCCTCTAGATGCTTGCCTACGCACAGTGCAATGCAGTTGTACTTGTCGTCATGTAGCTGTGCCTCTTGCGTAGTCTTGATTTCCTTGTGTTTCTTCCTGTTCCCTTTTTCCAGTGTCAAACTTTTAGTGTCCTTTCTTTTTCCCCTATTTGTACTTCAGTGGTGTCTTTTCCTATTGCCTCTTCATCTAGTGGATCTTTAGCTTTGCTTTCATCCGATGTGGTATGTATTTCCAATTGTGCATCGACCTTCCACTCTGCTGGCCAGTTTTCCATGGCGAGCTCAATCCTCTGCGCATCCAGCTAGTAATCCATTCAGAACCACTCTAGGTTCTGCTTTTCGGCCCTTGGCTGAATATAGATAGAGTGCAAGTCAGCCTTAAATAACATCCTTTGGAGGTACATGGTTTCCACGTCCTTTGAAATGCGTAATTGCTCCGTATCACGTCACACAACTGCCCATACTAAGTATGCATATGTTCATTGTTTACGCGTTTCCTATCAGGCCGCACGTTTTCCCACATGTTGGCATACTTCGCCGCTCGAAAATATCCCATTATCATTGGAAGGTTGTTCTGGTACAGTGGCTCCTTCCATCCTACAAAACAAATCAATATAAGCAGCCAAGTGTAATGAAATGCACTGCCAGTCTCCTGAGTTTCACGGACATCATCCAGGAACTCATTCAGTAAATAGCCTGCCCAATTGTATGGGTTCCCATCCTTGGCCTTTGAAGCGAGGAGAACTGCTTCGGTTGGCACCTTCGCCGGTTTGCACTTCCGCAAAAATTTTCCTGCGAGCAATTGGATGGTGAACCATGTAGTTGTGTCTTCAATTCCGTCTGTGACATAGCCCTGATTCCCCTTGACTAGCTTATATTCTTCCTTCATTCATTTGAAAATCTCTTTGTCCTTCTAATTTCCTACGAACTCCGCTGCAACATCATCACCTTGCTTGCTGATATGAGTTATGCTATAGATTAGATCGACATTGATATCAATCCTCCAGTCGAGCCACATATATTCCTGGTGCGTGCCCGACATCAAAGTGTGCACCACCGCAGTACACTCGAGACTTTGACCAAAGTGGGGTATACACAGGAGATCCAACAAACCAGATGGCACCAACAACTTGAGCCAATCCTGTGTGAAGATGATAGGTTGTCCCGATTTCCCATTAGCCCTTCGACACATATACTGGTCAGGATGGAACTGAGGATATCTTGGCTCTTTAGGGTCCTTTCCCTCTAAGATATCATGGTGTTGACCAAATCGTGACCTCACAGTCGACAGAGTTCCACCAACTATTGACACATACCGCAGTCTCCCTGGACACCGGCCCGGGCAGGTTTGAGCCCACCCAGCAACACCCGCAGAGCGGATGAGGTCTCACCTTAGGCGTCCAGGAAGAGCAGACTAAACCATGTTTCCTCCGAGGGTGGAGGCGAGTTGCGCCAGTATAATACCAACAGCAATTCTAATTGTTCATCATGAAATTATAGCACATCACTTTAATCACAGCATTTAACATTACAGTAAACAGATATCTATAACATTTTATTGCAACATTCACATCATAGCAACAGAAACAGATAATTGCATTAAGACAAGACAATAACATAAGTATCGAGCAACATTACACACAGATTGCACCAAATCATCATCCTTATATTACTATGGCAACCAAAAGCAGTACATAAATCTCTGTGCAACTCCCCGCATTATCTCTCTGTCAATCTCCGCATACAGCTCTATTTCTCTCTTCTATCCATCGACTTCTTTTTCCTCTAACACTTACAATTCTCATCTATTTATAGGCTAATACTTGTCCACTTTCCTAACCGACACTATGGACAATTGACTAAATGACTTGGTCTAATGACCCAAAAACCCGCATACCGCGGTACAATTGACTCGATATTACAAAATACATGACCCAAAACCCGCCAACTGTGGTATACTTGACTCAATATGACAAAATACATGGTCCGAGTTACCCAAAACCCGCCAACTGCGATATCCTTTGGCACAAAATACTCCTTTCGCGCCTTCATCCAACGTGTCACGGCGTCATCAGTACCGCAATCTTTCCTCATCAAACCGCCTGCCAACAGGCCCCCAACACAATCTTGTGGCTCGCCCTCGAGCCACGTCAACTGCATATGTTCTTGCTGTCTGGATCACGCAATGTTGTCTCCTTCCTTCGGCTGTACAGATCCTCGTCTACCAATTCTGTAAGCCCTACACAAGAGTAGGCAACCCCAAATTCACTGTCAGGTGCGTCGCAAACTCATCCTCCAGTCGCATGGAATAGTGCAGACTGAAAAGAAAAGAGGATGAACAGTACCAAGGGGTGAGAATGGCAGATGACTCTAGCACATCTGTTTCGTGCCAGCGCCCGTCTTCTACGGAAGTCAGGGAGCTACCACCCCAACCAGCGTTCTGATAAAAAATAGCACAACTCTTCAAACAACTACTGCATACCAAATCATGTAGGACTGGCCAGGGGTCCATCGCACTATCGAAGCGTACCGTAGTCTCCCTGGCACCGGCCCGGGCATACATAGGGGAAGTGCACCGACCATATCAAGGCGCTCAGGGACACTCGTCATGCTGGCTCGCAGGGCCCCTGGGTGCTTCCATGGGAAACAAAGTGAAGCATTTCCACAGCCTCTTGGAATTCCTCACAACTCAACTCCCAAATTGAGTAACCAGTATAACCACTCTATATCGGAACAACTTCAGTATGGTGAACTACCAACTTCTTCAGTTACTTATAGCCGGACCCTCCCAGGTCACGACGGGGGGAATGATGCCCCGTTACCTCTCATCTGTGTGGATGAGCCGGTCGACTGTCACAATGGAGGGGGGAGACCATGCTGCCAACAAATCTCCCATGTGCCACCACGTGAAAAACCCCGCTGCTCATCTCGGCCCAGCGTTCCATGTGAAAAACATGCCGTCGTCATGTGTGAACCCAGCCGAATCGGTCAGGTGCAATCATGTGTAGAGATGGTGGCCAGTAATCACATCACATCGCCATACTCTCCCAAAACCATAGTACAAAATCCGTCATCGAGCCTGAGCGCAATACTATCATGAGTCTCTGACTATGCTAACCTGGAGGCACAAGCCTTCTTCCGCTTACACATACCTTCTGCTAGTGGTGCGCCATCTGCCACCAAGCAACCTGCAACAATCATCATCATCATTTCATTTTTTTTATTTTTTTTATTTTTTTACCAATTTGACTCAAACATCACACTGCTCCAAGCCCACATGATAGGGCTTCAACCTGTGACCATTTACCAGCTTGGGGAGCATCCCCCCATCCAATCACTACAACTAAACCGCTCCTCCTGAAGTAATACTATTGATGCGGTAAGGACCCAGCCAATGCATCTGCAACTTGCTTGGATGTTTCATAAACTTGCTGTCGTATAATAACACTAAGTCGCCTTGCTGAAACTGTTTGTGTTTGATTTGGCGATCATGCCATGCTTTCTGGGGGTCCTTCTCTACCCCTTGGTGAAAGCCAGCGATAAATCGATCCTCTTCAAGCTCCACCAATTGTGTTAGACGTTCGTCTAATGCTACAACATCATCCATGCTCGTAACAGCCACAATTCGAAGACTGGGAACAATGTACTCCATAGGCATAATTGCTTCCTTCCCATATACCAGCTTGAAAGGTGTCTGACCAGTCAACCTTTTACATGTGGTGTGATAGGCCCATAATATTGCTGGAACTTTCAAATCCCAATCGTCTCGGTTCGCATTGCACACCTTTGTCAATGCATGCTCCAATACCTTGTTAAACGCCTCCACCATTCCATTCTCTTGTGGGTGATAGGGTATACTCTTCTTATGTTGTATCTGCAATTCTTCAGTCAGTGCGTTGATAGTGCGATTGAGAAAATGGTTTCCTTGATCACTCAGCAATATCTTGGGGCAGCTGAAACGAGTGATAATGTGGTCAAACAAAAATCGAGCAACCATTGCAGCGGAGCAATCCACTACAGGTGCTACCTCATCCCATTGGGTCAGGTATTCCGTCACCGTGATAATATACCGCGCACTTGTGCATTTCCCTGGTGGATGGATCGGTCCTACAAAATCCATAGCCCATTTTTTGAACGGTTGTAATGTTACTTGAGGTAGCAGCAGCATCTCGTCATGTCTGGATGGATTGCCAGTTCGTTGACAAACATCACAAGATTGCACGTAGTCTGTTGCATCATTATGTAATGTGGGCCACCAAAGCCCTGCATACAGTACTTTTCGGGCAATCGCCCGGCCACCATAATGTCCTCCTACTACTCCATCATGTGCCTCAGCCAATATCTGCGCTTGCTCAAGCGACAAGACACATCTGCGCAATATCTCATCGGCACCCAATTTATACAACTCTCCCGCGATCAGTTCAAAGTCAGCAGCCTTGACGACCAATTACTTCTTCTAAGTAGTGGTAAAGTCATCGGGCGCGGTGCTGGTCACCAAAAACAGAAGGACGTCATCAAAATATTGATCAGCAGTGGCAACGTGAAACAGCTGGCCATCCGGCAACCCGTCTTCGATATTAGTCGGTTCCTCCCCTGTATCAATCCATGACAAATGATCTGGTCCAGCATTCAACCGCCCCGGTTTCACAACGACTTCGAAATCAAACTCCTGAAACAAAAGTAGCCATCGGCAGATCTTCCCCCCCAACACAGGTTTATTGACCAAGTATTTCAATGCAAAATGATCAGTAAACATTTTAAAATGGCCACCCAACAAATAATGCCTGAATTTCTGCAGCGCATAAACCATGGCCAGACCTTCGCGTTCTGTGGTAGTGTAGTTGCGTTCTGTAGAAGACAGCTTCTGACTAGCAAAAGCAATGGGATGATCAATGTCGCCTTCTCCTCGTTGAGCCGATACAACCCCTAGTGCAACCGATGAAGCATCAACATGGACATGGAATTCCTTACTCCAGTCCAAAAAGACCAAGATTGGGGCCGACGCCATCTTCGCTTTGAGTGTTTCAAAAATTTCCTGACATTCCGGATTCCACTGGAATGCCACATCCTTCTTTAGCAATTTTTCCATAGGGGCAGTAATTGCAACATACCCCCTAATGAAATTGTGATAATATCCCGTGTGACCCAAGGTCGTGCGCAACTGCTTAACGGTGGCCGACGGTTGCAACCCCAAAATAAGCGTAATTTTGGATGGATCAACCAGCGATCCCTGCTTACACACAATATGACCCAGCAATATCCCAAACGGTGCGCAAAAAATACATTTCTTCAAGTTCAGCGATATATGATGTTGTCAGCATCGTTCAAGCATTAACCGCAGATTGGCCAAATGATCGTGAATCAACCCATAAACGGTCCAATCATCCATATATACCTGTAGAAACTTCTGAATAAAATCTTTGAATGTGGCAACTACGACCCGTGAGAATATCATGGGTGCATTCTTCAAACCAAACGGCATGACCGTGTACTGAAAGCAACCCCATTCAGTAACAAAAGTTGTCTTATGTCGATCCTCCTTGGCAATGCGAATCTGATGGTAGCCAGAGAATCCATCAGTGAAAGAGTACATCTCCTGGACACCCACTCCTTCAAGTACTTCATCAGTAAACGAGGTCGAAAAAGGGTCATGCAAGCAGGCATCGTTCAACTTTCGTAAATCGACACAAATGCACACTTCGCCTGTTTTCTTGTCATGTACCACCATAGGACTGATCCATTCTGACTCTTCCACAGGTTCGATAATTCCAGCATCTAACATCCGATCAAGTTCCGCCTTGACCTTTTCTTTATGTCACGGATTTAGCCGATAAGGTCGTTGTCGGACTGGCTTAGCATCTGGTTTCAATGGAATCCTCATCTCTCCTAAATCACCCAGGATTCCCTTCATTTTGGAAAACTTCATGGGAAACATGTCTTGAAATTCATGCAATAACTCGGTAACCTTACTCACCATCTCATCATCCTAATAATCCCCAACATTAGCAAACTTGGGAGTAGCTTCAGTGCCGATATTCATCTTGCGAAGCTGCAATGGTTGACTGAACAAATTACTTGGCGCAATAGGTGGTACCACATCGCGACTTCCTTCGAATTCGGGAATGTTAATATTTCAGGGATCATCATCGTACTTTGGCCCTCCACTGACGTTCAAACACTCCATGAGAGACTGCATCTGACAATGTGTGTGCAGGTCAACAGGGCAGGCCGTCGGAACAACCTGAAATATCACATCGCGGATGAGCTGTAGGGCGTTATGGACATCAGGGTTAGCATCCGCAAACGTGAAGGTATGAGTGAAACAGATCGTCAACTCCCCCCATGTTGTAATGTCTCCGCGTAACTCGGTTGCAGTGTACCACGAGCACGGTATCTCCTCCAAAGTATGGACAAAAGCATGGACCCACTCATCTTTGGGTCGTGCTACCCATAATCGTTGGCACTCCATCACATGATCGCTGGGATCAGTCCAACCATCATACTTGCCAATGTGATAAACCTCAATATCACCGAACCGAACCATCATCAACCTTCGACACTGTGACCAATATTTAATGAATTTCTTATGTGTCTCCCACCAGCGTGCTGGAGTAGCCTTCAATGCTTCCTCCAAAGCCAGCAATCACTGTGGTTCTGGAACGCGGTCTTCAAATTCTGCTAGAAAGGTGTTTAGGCTAGGCAACCCCTCATAAACAGGCAATGTGATCGTTTCTGTCACAACACGACCTAAGGATTGCGTAACTAAACCACATTTGCGGATGGATACTTCATGCATTCGATTCTGCCAATGCTCCAATGCATCATCAGAGTTGGAAGACACAGAGCTCTCACTGCGCCACTCCAACTCGCCATAGGCGGTAGGATGAATATAATCTTCAGAAATATTGAATGCATGGTCCCATCTAGCGGGATCGTCATCTTTTACGGGCTCCATGTATCGGCGTCCTTCAGTCGGATCCAAAGGGGCAATAACTATGAAATGCAATTCTCAAAGGTCATTGTGTGCTTCTGAAAGTTGATTACAGCTCCACTGTCGTTATCCCATCTGATCCCCAAAAGCGCTGGATAAGAACTTCCTCTCTCAACCACTTCGATAACATCAAAATCAACATAATTCTTCATGCCCTCGATATCAACCATGAGCCGTAGAACTCGCCCAATGGGTGTTACCTTCGTATGATTAGCCAACTAGAGCTGCACAGGAGACCAGCTCAATGGGGAACTCCCCATATTCTGCCACGCCTGCTTGGTTAAGATGTTAACATCCGAACCAAGGTCAAGAATCACAGAGTCAACATCATAGTCACAAATCTGAATATTCATTCGTATTTCCTTGTCAGTCTTCCGTCGCTGCAAAGAGTTTACTACTGACTCCTGCCGTCCTTTCGTAAATCACTGTAACCATCCTTCAATCTCAACCAGGGCAGCCGAGTCTCGTGCCAATGACAAACAACTTTCAAGGAACTTCTGCAATATCCCTGGTGGTGTTTGATCGACGTCTGATGTGGCATCAAAGACAGATGGCATATCACAAACAACAGCCTTACCGCGATCTTTCTCCAAAGTGTGACGTACCTCCAGGAATGTCTCCCACTCCGCATCAATGTCGAAATTTACCGTCTTCTGACCAACTAAGCGAATGAGTGGTCGCGAACCATCTTCCCCAGTCGTCTTACCTCCACGAGTGACAATAGCCACCGAAGCATCTTGTGGTCACGATTCTGTAGAAATAGTCGCAATATTGGCACCATGTGTTTGGTTCTGCTACAGGTTCCGTGGTTGATTTACGTTCGGATTAGCGTTCGGCAGTGGTCGCGGGGGCTGGTTCTACACTGGTTGCTACATCGGGTTTTGTACCGGTTGCTGTACTGGGTTCTGTAGCTATGGAGTGTTCCCAGCCTGCCATCTTGCAATCAACTGTGGACAATTCTCAACTATATGATCATTACCGGAACAAAACGTACACTAATTCTGTAGCAGTGGGCAGTCGCGCTGATAATGCCCCCATACCGCACAGTGGTAACATTGAACAGGTCCTCGACCACCTCAGCCTCCTCCTCCACGACCAAATACGCCACCGCGTCTGCCCCTGTATCCTCCCCGGTAGCTAGCCTGCTGCTGGTATTGAGGTTGGTTAAACTGCTGCTGCATGAGTGCTGGCGGCATCCCTTGCCCTTGTGGTGCATACTGCGGTTGTTGCACATACTGAGGCTGCGGGGGGTTCACCGATGTATATTGCAGTACGAACTGCTGCGGTTGTTGTTGTGGTACAAACTGCATCTATGGTTGAGGTATCGACTGAGCTACCTGCGGCTGTAACGGTGCAGCGCGCTGATCATCTTTGACATAGAATGCATCAAACATTCTCTCCTGTAGCAACCCATATGCACAACAGTCCTTGTCATCATGTCCTACCGACTTGCAAAAGGTGTAATACAGATTTCGCGGGGTTGTGACCATTTTCTGCATATATGGGAAATTATCGTGATTGTGCCCAAACACTTGGCAAACACGACACCATGGCATACTACTGCCATTCAACGGATTGGGAGCACCGGAGACCAAATAGTTATGAAAATATGGGCAATCATCTTTCGTATGTCCCTCTCGTCGACATCGCATACACCATACTTCATCGCGTTGTTCCTTGTTCTTTTTTAAATCTTGCAACTGTATAGTCAAGTTAGCGAGCTGTGTCTGTATCTGCGACATTCCAGCTGCATTATCTCCAATCGGTGACGCTTCCAATCGTTGTGATGCTCCTGCAACAATTAATTAATATGAATATGCGAAATAGCAGAAATGACAGAACTCAGAATCACTTTTATATTGATCACAGGCCACTTCGAGGGGGCAACCTCCTATGAGCAAGCTCAATACAAATAACTTCACGGTGCCTTCATAGGTCTCAACACACACTTATATACTAAGTCTAGGTGCCAATACTATGGGTCAAAACCATGGGCCACTACAAACTATGGATCAACAATACTATGGGCGACTTACAAAGCATATGCGCCAACAACAATAACACAAACTATTGATCAACAAATACTACGGGACGACTTACAAAGCATATGCATCCAACAACAACATACTAACAAAGTAAAGACATGGGTTCTTAACAATTGTATTGCGATCTCTAGAGCTACGCTAAGCGTCGAAATGTTTTGCTGCATCAGCAGAAGCCGAATGTGGGGTAGTAGTGCCGCAATGAACCATTCTTTATGTTGGACAGCGCTCATATCAAAACTAACCTTTGCCATCAGCTTCTTGAATCACTGGTCGAAATCCCATACCGTCTCATTGGGATACTGCTTAATTTCCTTCAATTCAGTAATATACTGGGCCTCCGACTTAGGCCGTCTAAATTCAGCAATCATCCCATCCCGAATCTCATCCAGTGACTTCTCTGGGGCCCCCGTTGGGACTAAAAAAAACTTCATGAACCAATCTAATGCACGACCTCATAGGGTCGTGGCTAGCTGTCCTTTCTTAGTATTGTCATCAGTGATCTGTTTCACAGTCCAGACTGCTTCACACAAAAACCAGTACTATTCTGGGTTGTCTGTCGCACTTCCATGGAACAACGGTAGCTTAGCATCGTCGCCCACCATCTTGGGCTTTTTTCCTCCTGTCGCTGTGCTACTACTACCAATTAACTTCTGCGGTGTCGACGAACTTGGCAGCGTCGAAGTAGTGTTTCTTGTTGGCTGAGAGTTAGTGAGTGGAGGTGTGGGTACGTTGGTGCTAGGGTTTGGTACTGCCTCTATCCTGGGCGTAGTCTGGTTGTTCCTATCACGACCGTGAGGTCACTTCATCCCGTGTGGTCTTCCTTTGTGGTTTTGCGGTTCAATCGCAGCAGGACCTTCTCCCGTCCTCTACCTCTTTTCCTGTCGAAACCTCGCTCCTCCTCTCGTAAGACCACTTTCTTCCTCGACTTCGCTCATAGTCTCCTCATGGTCTACACCCATCTACCCCTTTACCATTCCATGTACCGTTCCCCAGCAGTCGCGGTACCCACGGCCTTCGCCCACTAGGCTGTCTACTGATCAAGGTGCATCTTTAATATACCTTTTTTGCAGATTAGCATCTTAATCGACAGTTGGAGTGACAGCAAAAACCTTCCCCCCGATCCTTGGAAGAAATATCTTTCGGCTGCGCTATAGGATTTCTTCGTATCGACCATAAATTCAGTGATATATCCTTCCAAGATGCTATCAAGCCAAACCTCGACAACCCGCGATGCCTTATTATCAACTTCCTGTAATTTCTGAATCAATTTCGGGGTCCAAGTCGTCGGCTCACCACCCTGGAAGTTCCTCTTCTGGAAGGTCAACTTTGACAACCATTCATACAAAATGACTGCGAATTCAGAGAAAAACCATTCATGCGGACTGTCGTGAATATATCTTCCCACCCAGTGATCTACCGTCAGTCGCATATTTCGACTTTCTTCTTCAGCAAATTCCTGCAACTTCTAATCGAACCATTTTTGTACCTCCGGCTTCGTCGGGTGCCACAACATGACCTCCTTCTTCTCTGCACACAGTCCTGGCAACGAAACCATTTGTTGACCAAATCGCAACCTCATAGTCGACAGGGGTCCACCAAATGTCAACACATACCGCAGTCTCCCTGGGCACCGGCCTGGGCAGGTTTGAGCCCACCCAACAACACCTGCAGAGCGGATGAGGTCTCACTCGAGGCATCCAGGAAGAGCAGACGGAACCATGTTTCTGCCGAGGGAGGAGGTGACTTGCGGCAATATAATACCAACAGCAATTTTAATTGTTCATCATGAAGTTATAGCACATCACTTTAATCGCAGCATTTAACATTACAGTAAACAGATATCTATAACATGTTATTGCAACATTCACATCATAGCGACAAAAACGGATAATTGAATTAAGACAAGACAATAACATAAGTATCGAGCAACATTACACACATATTGCACCAAATCATCATCCTTATATTACTGTGGCAACCAAAAGCAGTACATAAATCTCTGTGAAACTCCCTGCATTATCTCTCTGTCAATCTCCGCATACAGCTCTATTTCTATCTTCTATCCATCGACTTCTTTTTCCTCTAACACTTACAATTCTCATCTATTTATAGGCTAATACTTGTCCACTTTCCTAACCGACACTATGGACAATCAACTAACTGACTTGGTCTAATGACCCAAAAACCCGCATACCGCGGTACAATTGACTCGATATTACAAAATACATGACCCAAAACCCGCCAACTGCTGTATACTTGACTCAATATTACAAAATACATGGTCCAAGTGACCCAAAACCTGCCAACTACGGTATCCTTTTGCACAAAATACTCCTTTCGCGCATTCATCCAATGTGTCGCGACATCAGCAGTACCGCGATCTTTCGTCATCAAACCGCCTGCCAACACATGGTCCAGGAACTTACATCCTGCTACCTTGCCGAGTAAGTTCTCTTGGATTTCCACATGGCTGGAAATCAACGGCAAGGGAATGTCATACTATGCATTTTTGTACAGGTGAACCGCTGGCACATCTAGCCTTCTTGGTGGAATATACTCATGCATGAGGTAGATGGGCTTGTCCGCTGGTGGTAGTGGTGGTCTAGGCCTCGGATTTCCTCCTACCTTCGGCTTCTCAAGATTCTTAATGGGTTGCTTATCCCTTCGTTGCATATTTATTCTGTGGTGCGACAAGCTTCTTGACCCCAAACCTCTTTCTGGAACATACTTCTTAATGGGCGTTTTCATCAACCACGCAAGTCCGAAGTGTTTAAAGTCCTTCACAACCTATTCGACTGTCGATTGTTTAGACATTCACTTGGAAATTGGTTTGTATGCTCTCGATATTGCTCGCCACACACTAGTAAAAATTAAAACTGCTATTGTGGTAAAAATGAAAACTTATGGTAAAGCCCACAAGTCTGGGCTTAGCGCTATTTATAGGTGTAGTTGTTGGGCCTGGCCCAAGTAGGGAAATTTTGAGCAAGAAGATGTTTTGGAACTACGGAGTTGAGCACAGTTCGGTTGAAACAATTTTGTATAAGTTTTTGGGATGTTACGAAGTTGCGCGCAGCGCAACAACGGAGGAAGCTACGAGGATCAGTACTGTGAGGAGGCAGTGCTGCGAAGTGTCCATTCCATGGAATTCCAGCAAAGGAGAGTGATGGACGGAAGATGGCACGTGTTCCGGTTAGACCATCAGCGATCTATTTTTGGTAAAAATGCTCAAGGAGTGCTAAGCGGTGGGCAAGAGCAAATCAGGAAGAAAGCGACTGGTCGCACACGAAAAAGATGCCACTACTTGAACCAGTCGCACGAAACCGTTAGAGGAAGAACTACTTGGTGAAAGTGACCTGTTGGCCTGCGCGCAACAGGAAGGCCGATAGAGACATGATGCATGCGTGGAAGACCGCCACGATGGAATATTTGCTACCAGAGGCTAGAAGTCCGGTTTTGGGGAAACCATGACAGTTTTGTAAACCTAAGGGTTTTTGCCTGTGAATTGTAAAGACATGACCTACATGCATGATCTATAAATAAGGGCATTTTTGTATGGGAAAGGTTTAACTCTTCATTTTGGTTAAGCTTTGAATATTGTTGCATCTTTTAAGCTTAGTGGTATTGTAAAGACTCTGCAAGCTGAGTGTGCAGAGATCTAGTGGAGAGAGAAGAGACTTTGCAAGTTGAGTGTGCAGAGATCTAGTGGAGAGAGAAGAGAGTCTGCAGCTAAGTGTGCAGACTAGGAACTGTTGTACCCTTCCCAAGGACTAATTTAACAACAATTCTTGTGGACGTAGCCTCCATCTTGGGGGTGAACCACGTTAAATACTTTGTAGTGTGATTGTTTTTGTTTTGCACTGTTCATTTGCTTAGTGTGGATGTTTAATGCCGCAGTTATCTATTATGTGATTGCTTTTATATGTATTCGCCGTAGGAATTATTGGAATAATATGTTAATAAATACATGTGTGGATGAATGTTAAGTATTCAGCACTTCTAAGTCTTTGAATGCATGAATCTGTTGGATAATCACACAGTTAAGCACTGGATGTGAGTGTAGCGTTGGAGCGCGCAGTAGTGTATGTTTTATTCATTTGCATGCACCATAACGATAATAACCTAAGTGTTGTCGAATGGATAAAGATCGTTAAGTAAGCTTGAGCAGAGTTGATCAAATATTGAAGTGGACGCGTGGTCTAGTTGACGCGCTGACTCGTCCTGAGTGCTGCGAGGTAAGCTATTGATAGCTTATCGTCATGACGTAGGAAGTATCCCATACCATGCAGTTGTTGGATGCGCTAGTTGTGCAAGCGCCTCTGCTTGCCAAGGTATCTGATGCAAAGTAGAGACCTCACGCAATCTTTTTTTCGTAGCAAGAGTCCTTTACCACACTGCCCATCAGTTTCTTTGATACTCGCATCACCAGGTTGTGGAAACGTGATTCTGCAACCACCCCCTCAGCTTCACCTCAGGTGAGACCTCAGGCTGCTCGGAGTCTGTTGTCAAAAGGGCCGGTGAATAGGGGTTTTGTTGTTAGTTTTTCAGAATTTACTTCAATCTGATCTAGGATCTTAACTGAGAGAACAACATGTACAACATATCTACAGCATATCAATCATGGACACAATAATGCAAGCACACAAGAGACACAGAGTTTACTTGGGGAAAACCATAAAGGTGAAAAACCCCAATAACTTCCTCAAAGATAGATAGAGCAATGATACAACCCAAGCATAAGAGATAGACATCTCCTAGCAACAGCTTCTCCTCCTCCACAAGTGCGCCACTCTCCAAAGAGTGTGTGTGAGAATAGAATGAATCAAATAGAGTGCCTCCCACACTCTATTTATATTTGACTTGACTTGCCTAATAACCTTTACTAGGTTGGCCTCAACTTAACCACATAACACAATGTTGACTGGGCCGACACCCAATAGGGTGGTCTAATAACCCTTTGACCCACATGGCCGACCCCCAATAGGGTGGCCTAATAACCCTTCAACCCACATGACTTATACAGGGCCGACCCCAACAAGGTGGTCTAATAACCCATCAAGTATAAGTTACGACACTCACAATATAAATGATGACACTTCCGTATAGAGGAATAATATCATCTCTATAGGAATACAAACACTTCCGTATAGAGGAATAATACCATCTCTATAGGAGTACATTATACATATAGGAAATACATTCCGAAGTTACATATACATCAACACTCCCTCTTAACTAGGAAGGTATTTCTCGACACAGGTCTTCTAGCTCAAGTATTCTTCTCTGGATCATCATCACCGAATCATTGTCCTCGAATCATCGTCATCATCACTGCTGCTACCATCTCAATCAATCTATGAATCTAATCATCATAGGAAGTTCTACAGAGCCAGTCCTTTTTCATACTGGATGTAGGCCCACCACCTGCAAGTCTTCATCATCACTGGCCATACTGTGGAATCCTCAGGACTTATTACGTGCGTCACAAAACCTCGAAAGAGCATCCCAGGCTGTTACGGGTACACAACTCTGACCTATAGGATCTCCCAGGATCTTTTACATGTGACAGTCACAAAACCTTAAAAGGGTGTCTTGCCAAGCAAGAACCCTAAAGAGCATCTGAGGCCTTTTTCATCCTGTCCAGATCTCGAGGTCTAATTACATATGACTCCTACCACAAAACCTTAAAAGGGTGTCTTGCCAAGCAAGAACCCTAAAGAGCATTTGAGGCCTTTTTCGTCTTGTCCAGATCTCCAGGTTTGATTACATGTGGTAATGGCAATGCCTCAAAAGAGCATCTGAGGCCTTTTTCATTCTATCTAGATCTCCCAGGTCTACTTACATGCCATAGGAAAATGCCTCGAAAGAGCATCTGAGGCCTTTTTCATCCTGTCTAGATCTCCCAGGTCTACTTACATGACCTCCCAGAGCAATGCCTCGAAAGAGAATCTGAGGCCTTTTTCATCCTGTCCATATCTCCTAGGTCTACTTACATGCCATAGGACAATGCCTTGAAAGAGCATCTGAGACCTTTTTCATCCTGTCCAGATCTCCCAGGTCTACTTACATGTCCTCCCAGAGCAATTCCTTGAAAGAGCATCTGAGGCCCTTTTCATCCTGTCCATATCTCCCAAGTCTACTTACATGCTCATCTGCACAACCTGTTCCACGGCCACAGAGTATCAACCTGATACTCACCATACATCATCCTGATGTACACATGATCATCCTCATCATCATCACTACATCATCCTGATGCATGTCATATGGAGTAACATCCTGAAGCTCGTCATCCATGATCATCCTAATCATACAATGCATCCACCTGATGCATACACAGTATCTTCCTGATACATATCATCATACATGATCTACCTGATCATACAATGTATCCAACTGATACATATACAAATACATGATCCACCTGATCATACCTAATACATATCAACATACATGATCTACCTGATCATACAATGTATCCACCTGATACATCTATAGATACATACACATGATCCAACTGATCATATCAATCATCCAACATGATGCATATACAGAGCAATAACTGGAGCATCATCCTGATGCTCATCATCCAATGCTTACATCCATAGCCATGGAAGGATCCTCCTCTCACCATGCTTGGAATGGATTTAGCAAATGTGTTCATCACTTCTTCCTCGAAGTATCGTTAATATGAAGAACACCAAGCCTCTCTCTGAAGTACTCAAACTTCACTCTGGCTAGTGGTTTCGTCAGTACATCTACAATCTGCTCATCCGTTGCAACATACAGGAGCTTCACTGCTCCTCTCTGCACCATATCCCTGATATAGTGATATTTGATCTCAATGTGTTTCGACCTGTCGTGGAACACCGGGTTCTCAGACAGCTTCACACAACTCTGGTTGTCACAAAAGATACCTGTAGCCTCCAACGGGAGATCAAATAGCTCAAACAGTAGCTTCCAAAGCCATACTTCCTCACAACTAGCCGAACAAGCTGCAACATACTCTGCTCCGGCTGTACTCAGTGCTACGTAGGACTGCTTCCTGTTAAACCAAGAGATCACACCTGATCCCATATTGAAGCAGCACCCAGAAGTGCTCTTCCTATCTGCAGCACTGCCTGCCCAAACTGAATCAACATAACCCTGTAGGTTAAACTTTTGATTCGAATCATACTTGAGCCCATAATCAACTGTACCCTTCAGATATCTCAGAATATGCTTTACAACAACTAGGTGAACACCTCTCGGATCCGTCAGGAACTGACTCAGTGTGTTCACCACAAAGCAAATATCTGGTCTCGTGTTCGTCAGGCACATCAAGGACCCAATCATCTGACGATACACCATGACATCAACTGGATCAGATGGATCATCACACAGAAGCTTCAGGTTTGATGCCATAGGTGTGGCCATGGCCTTGCAGTCCATCATCCCGAACCTCTTCAGGATCTCTACTGCATACTTCCCTTGTCCAAGGAAGATTCCATATGCACTCTGCCACACCTCCATGCCTAGAAAGTAGTGCATCATCCACAAGTTCTTCATCTTGAACTCAGCAGCAAGCTTCCTCTTGGTATCTACAATCAAACTATCTTCTCCTGTAACAAACAGGTCATCCACATACAGAAGTAGTATCATTGGATTGCCTTCCTCAACCTTGTAGTAAAGGTTGGAATCCGCTTTACTCTTGGTAAAGCCCAAACTGGATAGAAAACTGTCCATCCTACCATACCAAGTCCTAGGAGCTTGCTTCAAGCCATACAAGGCTTTCTTCAACCTGCACACATATGACTTCTTGTCATGTGTCTCAAAACCAAGTGGCTGCTCCACATACACTTCCTCTTCGACTACACCATTCAAGAAGGTTGTCTTGAAATCCATCTGGTGTATCTTCCATTTCATCACTGCAGCCAGAGAAAGTACTGATCTGATGGAAGTGTATCTAACCATGGGAGTAACAGTATAATCAATCCTTCTATCTGGGAGAAGCCATGAGCTACAAAACTCACTTTGTATTTTTCTATGCTACTATCAGCAGCACGCTTGATCTTCTAGATCTGCTTGGAAGTCACAACAGACTTCCCTTCTAGTCTTGGGACTGCATCCCAACCATCATTCTTCATGATCGAATGGTACTCCTCAATCATGACATTCTTCCCAAATCATGGGAACTTCAATATTTTTAATATCTTCAATAGATAACTTTGTTGTTGAACACATGTTGTAGTCCTTTTGTAGGTGATGGTATACGGTCTTTCCTACAAAACAAGTTAAATTGCATTATTAGAAACATCTCATAGTTTTCAGAACAAATTCTTACACATAAAGAAATATGTCATACAATCATGCAATTATTTTAGCCAATGCTTCAATACAAAATTCATCCATATCCTGTAACTTTCTAGATGCCTTCCAATCTCTACCAAAACATTGTTAAAAGTTTGCACTACTCCCAACATGTCAGCAAAGAGGTTTCATTCTAGATAAGTAGCAATGGAATGTTGTACAGTGCCATAGGCCACTTACCCATCACATGCATATTAGTAGTATATTGTTCATTAATGCAATTATTCTAATATGCATAATACAGAACCTAAGTCTAGGAACATAAGCATATCATTGAACAACATTATTTAAATAAACAAATATGTAAGAAATGACAATTCAAATACTTATCTTTGTTTGGTTGTTGGGTGGACTCCCTCTGAATCTTTGCAACTCCATTCTAATGTGGATTGTGAGAAGTGGTCGACTCCCTCTAAATATCTACATCCTTGCAGAAACTACTGGAGTGTGCTCCCTCTTGGTATTTGCTTCCTGGATTACCTGTCCTTGAACTTATATCCATCCTTAATCACCATGCTTGCTTATTAGTATCATCATTGTGTTATCCTCATGGTCTCATACATAATCACACATTCACTAGTATAATCTTAATACTATGAAAACACAATAATCTTAAACATCTATAGTCATGATCATTTCAAACACAAATGATAAACATTAGTATTCAAGGTTTCAGGGAAGACTTCTTTTACTCATGCATATTCTTACTTGATCATAGGACTCTTCTGGTTAGTCAAATCATCAATCAAGATAAGAGACATAATATGCGTAAACCCTTGATTACTTACATTTCTAACTTTATGAATAAACATAACCAATCATACCAAGTATACTTATATAAGGGATCCTAACACAGGGTAAGATTCTAACTTGATATAGGAAAAACATACCTAGATTACTATGTTAGCTAGTTATGTCTAACATATCCGCATGATGTCTTCTGGTTCTCTTCAATGACTTGTGCTAGTAACCTGCATGTCTCATAGGTTAACCATTGTAGAACCAAGTTATACATACCTCGTAAGTAGATCTTCTATGTGATCCATGACAATGGATGAATATTTGTCTTCATGTCACCATGATCATATGTTCTTGAAATAGAACATGATTTGTCTTTCTTGGTGTACCTTTCATGTTAGCGAACAACATAAACCTCATACAACATCACAATGCATTAGTACAATCATAAGTGTCAAAACCTTAATCAATGAATATCTTCTATCATGTATTCATAATTTTATTAAGGTGATACGACAAGTCTAGTAATTAATCAAGATTGTATTAACCGTAATGATATGAAGACAAACATATCATAAACTTAACCATGAACAGAATTCGAAACATACCTGTAAGTCATACCTGTCGAGATTGCTTGTAATCTTCTTATGTAAGGCCTTAGCCTCATCTCCCTTTGAAATAGGAACTTCTTCACTTATACAGGTGACCAATCCATTCTCTTCTAGGATTAACCCAATCCACTTGATTTGCAGGAACTGGATCTGGAGTTGGATTAGGGTTTGTCAGAGAAACCCTAAAAATTCAAACTTTGAATTTCAAACTTCTGAAAAGATAGAAAGATGCGCCTTGGTGAGCTGATCAAGCCGATATACTTAGAATTTGAAAACTGCAAAGTTTCACCCCTCAAAAATTGCCTTTTAGTTTTCCGGATTCACTCGGGAGGACCCTGAATTAGGGTTTGAGTTTCCCGGAGCTTCACCCAACCAAAAAGTTTGATTCAAATCTCTAAGCTTCTATTTTTATGAGGATATTCTAGCCGTGGTCACAGATTTCCAAAATTCCAACTTTTGCAGAAGCGCTAATTTTCCATCTTTCCGATCAAAGTCCCGAATTGGGGTTTGATCAAGCCCGGTCTTCTTCCCAACCAAAAAATATGATCGTGGTCTCTAAATTTCGATTTTTATGAGTAGCATCCAGCCATGGTCTCCGATTACAAAAATTCCAACTTTCTCTGAAACCCTAAATTCCCGAAGCCATGAATGAAGGTGCTCAAAAAATAATTTTGTTTTGGCAGAAATATCCTCCTGATTGTTTCTAATGTAACTCTGAACTTTCTAATCCACAGGGCCTAAAACATTTTCCCGTGGTGTCCTGACCTGTCATCTTTCCAACCCCATAGGTCTGACCTCAAATGGATTCTCTGAGACAAAGTTATGCCAAGTGTCACAGCGTGACCTGTTTATGGGATAAAACAGGAGAGCTAACTTGTACGGCTTGCCACGTGTCATTGGTTCCGTTTCGGCCTCTAAAAATGTTATCTGAGAAAGTACATTCCGTGAAATACCTGTCCCTTTTTACAAAATTTCATTTGGAGCTTCTTAGCCCAAGTTATGACCTTTTTTCCTATGTCACATGTTTATGACTCAGATCTGGAAGAGGCAAAAACCCTAGATTGTACAAATCATAAAAGACAAATTACAACGAATTAGAAGTTTTCCTTTGGACACAAGGTACATGGGGATCTTATATTCGACTTGTAAAATTTTCAGATCCGAAAACGTCTCCAAAATGGATTTATAGTGAAAGTGCTACGATGACTGGTTTTTTCTATACCAAGCCCTAGCATCGTAAGTGCAAAAAGTGTCATACAGCCATACCATGCCTTCTTTCAAGCTATCTCTAATACCATGTTAGTTTTTCATAATTTACTTCAATCTGATTGAGGATCTTAACTAAGATAACAACATGTACAGCATATCAATCATGGACACAATAATGCAAGCACACAAGAGACACATAGTTTACTTGGAGAAAACCATAAAGGTGAAAAACCCCAATAATTTCCTCAGAGATAGATAGAGCAATGATACAACCCAAGCATAAGAGATAGATATTTCCTAGCAGAAGCTTCTCCTCCTCCACAAGTGCGCCACTCTCCAAAGAGTGTGTGTGAGAATAGAATGAATCAAATAGAGTGCCTCCCGCACTCTATTTATACTTGACTTGACTTGCCTAATAACCTTTACTAGGTCGGCCTCAACTTAACCACATAACAAAATGATGATTGGGCCGACACCCAATAGGGTGGTCTAATAACCCTTTAACCCACATGGCCAACCCCCAATAGAGTGGTCTAATAACCCTTCGACCCACATGACTTATACAGGGCCGACCCCAACAAGGTGGTCTAATAACCCATCAAGTATAAGTTACGCCACTCACAATATAAATGACGACACTTCTGTATAGAGGAATAATAACATCTCTATAGGAATGCAAACACTTCCGTATAGAAGAATAATACCATCTCTATAGGAGTAAAATATACATATATGAAATACATTCTGAAGTTACATATACATCAACATTTGTTGGTTCCTTGAACCGCGAAGTACCTGGGTCTACATTGGAAACCTCTAGCTCAGTTATATATGCCAAAAAATGGTTCCGTTGTCGGGAGTTGAACCCGGATCTCTCGGGTGAGAGCCAAGTATCCTAACCAACTAGACCACAACGAACTCTGATGCAAGACTGGAAAATTGGCAAAGCAGATTGCATGAAGTATCTGCCAGGAGATGCGCGTGGATCACGAAGTCACTCCGCTGGATTGGCAAAGAGGTAACTCCAATCCCTACCTAAGATGGTTTATCTAATGTTTATTGCTTTATCAAAGAATATACTGCAGCATTTGCAAATGAATACCGCGTATCAGCATTAGACATGGCACTGCGCGAGACACCTGCCAGATGGTGGGCTGCGCATAAGAAGACACTGACAACATGGGATCAATGCAGAATTAAGATGCAAATCAGGTTTGCTGAGAAGGTTACACTACCTTTTACAAAATATAATGGACAGACGGATCCAAGGGATCATATTGAAGATTGCTCACAAGCTTGGGTGGAAAGACCACAGACAGAATGGGTGCATCTGTTTGTGCACACGCTGGAGGAACCGATTTCGAAGAAGTGGTACCTAGACTTGGAGTTGCATAGGGGCACAAGGGACTGGCCTGTCCTAATTGCGAGCTTCCAGTAGGATTTCAGTTTCGAAGTCAAACATCCGAGTATCAATGACGCGCTGCAGGTTATTAAGGAAAGAATATTCAGCCCAAACTGTACACAAGGAAACATGACGCTAGAAGAATTCTTTGGAGCAAACAGTGTACCTGCGCGCCTACAACCAAAATGGGAGCAGCAGCTAGAGCATGCCCTTGATTGTTATCACATCGCTGAGGAATGCGAGGATAAAGAGATAGTGATGAGGAGGACCCGCGCAATATACAAATACCTGAGTTAGAGGGATCGCGCGAGGTAGAAGGACCTCCACTAGAAATTACAGATATGAGTGGACCTATGAAAACAGGAAAAGTGAACATTGGCACCAGCGAAGAGCCAAAGTTCGTAGCTATCAGAGACTATTTGGATGAAGACACAGTCGAGGAGGTTGCGGGTATATTACAGGAATATCGAGAATTATTCCCAACCAAGTTCACAGAAATGAAAGGTATTATGGGAGACTTAGGAGTGATGAAAATTCCTCTTAAGCCTAGCACGAAACCTGTGAAGCAAAGACCGTATAGACTGAACCCGCACTACAAAGAACGAGTTAAGGAAGAACTTGATAAGATGCTCGATGCAAGGATCATTGAGCCGGTTGAAGAATCTGAGTTGATAAGACCGATGGTTATCCAGGATAAGAAAACAAAGGGTGAGATCAGGATCTGTGTGGATCTTAGAAAGATGAATGACGCTTCGATGCATGACCCATTTCCTACACCTTTTACATATGAAGTGCTTGATAACATTGGAGGGAATGAGACGTATTCTTTTACTAATGGATTCTCTGGATACCATCAGATCAGGATTGATTGCGCAGATAGGCGCAAGACTACTTTTGCTACAGAATCGAGGTCATTCCAGTACATAGTGATGCCTTTTGGTCTAAAGAACGCACCTGCCATATTTTATAAAGTGGTAGTCGCAGCATTTAAATATTTCATACATAAGTTTTTAGAGGTTTATTTTGATGATTGGACTATTTTCGGTTTACTGAAGAACCATGCCGTGGACCCCAGGATGATGCTGGAAAAATGCAGACAGCATCAAATTTCATTGAATCTGTAGAAGTGTGTTTTATGTGTTCCCTATGGAATTTTGTTGGGACACATTGTGTGCAAATAGGGCTTGATGGTTGATCCTGCAAAGATCGCAGTCATTGTAAATTTTCCCACACCAAATTCATTCAAGCAACTGCGCACTACATTGGGGCATACTGATTATTATAGGAAGTTCATCAAGGGGTATGCACAGATAACCGCATCTATGGAGAAGTTGTTAAAGAAAGATGTGCCATTCATCTGGAACACAAAATGTGAACAAGGCTTTGACACACTAAAAGAAAAGATGGTCACTGCACCGATCCTAGTTTTTCCGGACTGAGAGAATCCATTTCATGTCCATGTTGATGCTTCATGTATAGCATTGGGAGTGGTTCTTTCTCAGCCAGGAGAGGGAGGTATTGACCATTCTATTGCATTTTCCAACAGAAAGTTATCATCCGCTGAGAAGAACTATACCACTATTGAGCAAGAAGGACTCGCTATGGTCTACGCGCTGCAGAAGTTCAAGCATTACTTGCTTGGTGCGCATTTCTCTATGTTCATTGACCATTCTGCTTTGAAATACCTGGTCAATAAGCCAATGTTAGGGGGGCGCATATGCAAATGGTTATTATTCTTTCAGGAGTTTGATTTTGAAATTGTAGTTAAATCGGGCAGGTTGAATTTAGGACCTGATCATCTATCAAGGATTGAGTCAGGAGAAGAGCCGACGAATCTTGAAGACAATCTATCTGATGCGCAGTTGTTTGCTATATAGGTTTTTGATGGTTATTATAAGGACATCATTGAATTTTTGACTACTGGGTTCGCACCCACAGAGTTCACTACGCAGCAAAAGAAGCAGCTGGTAGTGCGAGCAGCAGACTTCACCATTATCGCAAGTCAGTTATATAAACTGGGACCAGATGAAGTACTGCACAGATGTGTATTAGAGCATGAGAAACCGTTCATATTGGTTGATGCACATTTAGGAATCGTAGGAGTTCACTACACAGGGAGAGCTACTGCATGGAATATTTTGTGCGCAGGGCTATGGTGGCCTACAATTCATAAAGATTCAAAGGAACATTGCCAAAGTTGCGATGTTTGTCAAAGGACAGAGAAGCCATCGCGCAGGGATGAAATGCTATTAAATCCACAGTTGACATTACAGGACTTTGAGAAATGGGCCATTGATTTTGTGGGTCCTATTGTGAAGAACCTGGAATAATTAATTAATGAAAACACACGAGATAGCAGAAATAACAGAACTCAGAATCACTTTTATATTGATCGCAGGACACTTCGAGGGGGAAACCTCCTTTGAGAAAGCTCAATACAAATAACTTCACGGTGCCTTCATAGGCCTCAACACACACTTATATACTAAGTCTAGGTGCCAATACTATGGGTCAAAACCATGGGCCAATACAAACTATGGATCAACAATACTACGGGCGACTTACAAATCATATGCGTCAAACAACAATAACACAAACTATGGATCAACAAATACTACGGAATGAATTACAAAGCATATGCATCCAAAAACAATATACTAACAAAGTAAATAGAAGGGTTGACATGGGTTCCTAGCATCCCATCTCCCTTAGAAAAAGCTTTGTCCTCAAAGCTTTAGATGTGAAAATTGATGCAGAATCTGAAGGAGTGGTTCCCCTGTAGCATCCTCAGGTTGCATTCCGCCCACTTACGCCTTCTGAGTTTCAGGGAGGATTACTTGGAAGGCTATAGACAAAGAAGGACCATATCAGCTATGTGAAAAGTCCGCTCAGAGTGGTGCTGATCGGCTTGTTGTTTCAGTCGAATTCTTGCCATGTGAAGATTATACTGTAGAATGAGAAGAATCTGATCGCGGTTTTGAAGAACCGAGTCAATTGCCTGAACTGGGGAGCTGTTGAGCGTGTATGGAAGAAGAGCTGGCGGTGCCTGTCCATAAACTACTTCATATGGTGTCCTTTTAGATGTGGTATTGTACCACCGGAGAAATTCTAGAAAATCCATAGAAATAACTGTCCAAATCTTTGTAGGGATGGGCAAGGGTTCGAGCAGTCCCGAAACGAGTGTCGTTTCACCCTTGGTGACCTGGAAAGTATCACACTCAACCACCATTTGGTGAATTTTAATTTTCAGTCCCTTCCAAAAGAAGTTACATTGTTCCCGGTCATAGTTTTTGAGGAACCCAGAGTGCCCTGCCGATGAAGAAGCATGGAGTTCATAGAAGAGAGCCCTGTTGAACAAATTGCAATCAATTTGGGACAAGCAGAGAAATAGCTGTAAGAGAAATTGGGTCATCAAATTTGCGAGAAGGATCATCTGCCACCATATTATCCGTACCCTTCTTGTAATTGATCGCATAGTCATAACCCATGAGTTGGATAACCCATTTTCGGTGTGCTGGGGAGGAGACCCGTTGTTCCAAAAAATGTTCCAGACTCTGGAGATCAGTCTCGATGCATAAATAATTCCCTAATAGGGATGGCTACCACTTCTGTACTGCATGCAAAATAGCCATCATTTATTGCTAAGATGTAGAGGCGGCTAAATGCTTACCGAAAAGGTCTCTTGAAGGTGGCAAGCCCACTAGTGCAACAAAGACACCTGCATATCTATCCAAGGAAGTAGTGGAGACCGTTGGTGGGTGCATCTGAATGGAATGGAGTTGAGCGATGACACCATGTGAATTCTTCTTAAGGATCTTTTCCAGGTGATGTGAACTGATGATGCGGAGAGACCCTGGTTGTAAGCCCATAAATTTGTGTTGTTTCCCATTGACTGAAAACTGCATCCAAAGTTTAGCAAAATCCCATAAGATGGGGCCAAGTGTGCGTAACCATTGAACGCCCAAAACCACATCACATCCACCTAGGGACAAGGAAAACATGTTAGATCGCAGGTTATAATCTTCCAGAGAGATACGCACATTGTGACACCTCCCCTTGCAAGGTAAGGTGCCCCCATTGGCAACCATGACTTCAAAGTTGGAGCAAGGATGGACAAAACAATCATCCTATTTGGCGATCTGAGGGTCAATGAAGTTATGAGTGCTACCAAAATCAATGAGTATTGTAAGAGGAAGCTTCTTGAAGTAACCCCTGACCCCCTCTGTTTGGGGGGTGGTGACACCGGATAAAGCATGGAGAGATATCTCTGGGTGGTCTTCCTGAGATTGGGGGTCAATAGGCGGCTCCTAAATGTCGACCTGATCATTCGGTGTATCTGGAGCTTCTTCACCAACTTCAGGGGAGGGCAGAGAATCCACATCCAAGAGATAGAGCTTTTGTTGAACACATCTGTGTCCCCGAGTGAATTTCTCATCACAATTATAACAAAGCCCTTTTTCTCTATGTGCGTGCATCTCTGTTTCGGACAAATGCTTGATAGGAGTTGGTCGAGGAACTGGTGGGATGGGAGGTCGTTGAGAACCCATATTTCATAAGGGAACAAAAGTGGGTTTTGAGCGTTGTTGGGCGGCAATCTTGTCTTCTGCTAACTTAGCCAACCCGAGGGCTTCCATCATTGTGTTGGGACAGAACATTTTGACCTCTGGGCAAATTTCATCCTTAAGGCCACTGATAAAACAACTCCTGTAGAAGTCATCAAATAATCCTTCTGTGTGATTGGCTAGTTTCTCAAATTATGTCTGATACTCTCTCACAGTACCAATTTGACGAAGTTTAGTGAGTGCTCCGGTGAAGTCATCAAAAGCACTAGGACCAAATCGTTGTAAAATGAGTTGGAAAAAATCTGTCCATTTTAGCTCGTCATGAGCCTTGATGTACCAACGGTACCATTGAAGGGCTTCCTGTTCCAAATGAAAGGATGCAAGTGGAACTTTTTGGACATCGAAAGTATTATGCAATCTGAAATATTGTTCTTCACGATAGATCCATCCAGTCGGATCAGTACCATTGAAGTGAGAAAATTCAAGCTTTGGACCACCGAAATTGCTGGAAGAAGAGAACCCATTGGCTGCAGAAGATTCTTGCTGTCGGTTATTGTTCATGGATGAATGTTGAAGATGGAGGCTGAGAAATTTTTCATCCAGATATTGGAGTTTGGTTTGGATGGCCGCAAGTGCTTCCTCCATGGTTTTTGCTCCTGCGCGAATGACAACCATAACCAGGAGATTTTTTATTTTTTTTTGTGAATGGATAGAAAAATACAAACAAAAGATTATTTAGTAAAGGAAAATTTTGATTTGGGAAAAACTTGGACGGGTAATTGGGGTTTGACTAGGTTTTGGACACTTTCTAATGGACAGGGAAGCAAAAAATGGGGATTTTAGAAGTGGGGATTTTTGATGAGTGATCAAGGCACTCATTTTCTGAATAGAACCATTGAAGCTTTGACTGAAGAGTTCCACGTCCATCATCAGCGCAGCACGCCTTATCATCCACAGGAGAATGGAACTATGGAAGCATTTAATAAAGTGCTAGAGAATGCGTTAACCAAGATATGCAACGTTAATTGGGACGACTGGGACCTGTGCATTCCATCTGTATTATGGGCATACAGGACCACATGCAAGAAATTGACAGTCCATGCACCTTTCAGATTGGCTTACGGGAAAGAAGCAATAATGCCAATGGAGTATATTGTTCTTAGTTTGAGAATAGATGTGTTTACAGGCATGGTAGACCGCGACACGCTAGAAGAACGACTCTTACACTTGGTTGGTCTGGAGGAGGATCGCTTCATCGCAGGCTTTCACCAACAAGTGCAAAAGGAAAGGGAAAAAGCATGGCATGATCGCCACATCAAGAACAAGTCCTTCCAGGTAGGTGATTTAGTCCTCCTGTATGATAGCAAATTCATGAAATTTGCTGGAAAGTTTAAGATGCATTGGCTTGGCTCGTATACTGTAATGCATGTTAATAACGGTGGCACAGTTCAATTAGTTACCTTAGCTGGAGACACCTTGCCAAGTTTGATAAATGGAAGTAGACTAAAGCTTTATCGTGATAGTTCAGCTTCGTAGAATCCTGTATAATCAAGAGAAACGTACCGCGTAGCACTGCTGAAGTTGTGTGGAAGGAAAAAAAAAAGAGAAAAGAAAAGAGGCACTGTATAGTTGAGAACTGCACAAGGCAATTGCCCAAGACCAAGTTAAATGAGAAAAAGCCTTTGTTCGGAAGCAAGAAATTCGGCACCGCGAAGAGACCGTGTGATAGCTATCAGGATCTGCCACGCAGTTCGACGCAACACTCAGGAAAATAGCCGTTACAATGTCGGTCAGAGAATATAGTTGTTATATAGCTGTTACCAGTAATCGCTTGGGCATTTAATGCACAGATAGCCGTTCTGAGCGAGTTTATGATGGAAAGGACTTAAGGATCCACCGGATTTGGCCAACGGATACATAAATTAATGCTCATCTAGCCGTTGAGGGGTGTGGAGAAGGGTCCGCTGTGCCTAGAAGTAGCATCATATTCAGACTCGCGGGCGTTACCAAACACTTAGAATTTTCTTGCGAACAGTTTTGTCCGAGCTATTTTTCGCAAGCTATCTGAAAACCTGTGAGAGTTACCTAGTGGATGTTTAAGTGGTATTCCATTGAAGAAGAGTTCACGGTCCAAGAGATTGTGAAAGTATTCCAATACGGAGGGATCGAAGGGTTAATGGGAACCCCAGATAAGAAGGTTGTCTTCGAACCAGGTCAGGCATTAAGACGATCACCAAGACACGGTCCAGTGATGGAAGATAGAGGAAAAAATCCATTAGGACCAAGAACGAAGGTACCTAAGATGGCGTCGACAGTGCAGAATCCACCGCTAACGGATAAGGAGATACCTTTGACCTTAACCCCGGACTATATTTCACTACATGCTCTGGACGCACCGGTTTTCAAGTTGCTAAAGAATGCCAAATATGACATCCCGCTGTCGCCAATCTCAAAGCATGTTGAGGTGGAGAAAAACTTGCTGGGTAAAATCCCAGAATGTAGATGGGAGGATTATGATCTGCTTGCAGTGCAGAAGGAGGATCCCAATGAGCCGAAGTTTCCACAGTTCCAACCGAACCAGTACATGTGCTTGAAAAAGGACGCAAAGGGTGAGCTTAACCTGGTCACCCAAAGTTGGTTATCTGGAGTAGTCCATTCCGGGCTGCTCAATCTGCTCAAACTTCCGCATTTCGATAAGTCTCCAGAGCTGAATGTGGTAGTGCGCACGCTGATGGCACACATTCACTAGGGCTACTTATGGCTCGACCGCAATGTTGACCTAACTATTGACATCATCCACCACATTACCAGGTTGAGTAAAAGGGGTAAGGATCCCAAGCAATTCATCCAAGGGAAGAGCAAGGATAAGGAAGCGGTGGCAAAGATGAAGAAAACCCAGACGGTCGTCAAAGGGAAGAGGGGTTTCCAAACGGAAGAAATAGATGATAAAGCAACAAGATTTATCACACAACTGTTAGCAGGCAAGATTCTCCGCACATACAGGCCTCTCAAGGTAAGCGAGGGTGCAGTACTGCTCAGCGCCGCGGCCGCAGAGGGAGAACAATTTAACTGGTCTCAATACTTACTAAACAAGTTCATGGAAGAGCTTAATGACACGTAGCTCAATGGAGGGAATTTCCATTATACCTGGCTCATAGTACTGATCGCTTTTGTCGGCTGGAAGGAACCGAAGGATTATGTTGGTGTAATCACTGATACCAATGAGTGCAGAGGACCGCGTTACTCAAATCTGTGGGAGAATCTGAACTCACAAAGACAGCACATGAACGCTGAGGGCTTCTACCAGTATTATGACCAGTTGCGTGCAACAATCATACTAACGCAATGGATAACAAAGCAGGTAACTAGTAGGTATATCCTCATTGTGAATTTTTATGCTGACATGCGTAGCATTTATATTTCATCCAAGGCGCAGAAGAAGAAGGTGGAATGGTTTCCAGGGAACTACCATATGTACGAAGAGGATATTGACAATATCATGAAGGAATGGCCTGCCGAGTTCTGTGTGGAAATTGTCGACGTCACAAGTGACTCTGGTGAGGACGAGCCTATTCCATGTCCTATTACTATTGGCAGGCGGTTTGATAAGGAAAGATTGCGGTACTACTAACACCGCGACACGATGGATGGAAGCGCGAAAGGAGTATCTTGGGCCAAAGGATACCGCACTTGGTGAGTTTTGGGTCACTTGGACCATGTATTTTGTAATATTGAGTCAAGTAGACCACCGTTGGCGGGTGTTGGGCCATGTATTTTGTAATATTGAGTCATTGTACCGCGGTATGCGGATTCTTGGGTCATTAGACCAAGTCAGTTAGTCGATTGTCCATAATGTCGGTTAGGAAGGTAGACAAGTATTGTAGTTGGCAGAAGCCTATAAATAGAGGATAATTGTAAGTGTTAGAGGAGTCGATAGAGGCAGATGAGGATAAGTGCTATATGTGGGGATAATCCAGGTGTTGCATAGAGATTTATGTACTGTTTTGTCATAGTAATATAAGGATGATGATTTGGTGCAATCCATGTATAATGTTGCTCGATGCCTATGATTTTGCCTATTCTTAATGCAGTTATCTGTTTTCTGTTGTTATAATGTGAATGTTGCGATAATATGTTATTTGTCCATATGAACATGTTGCGATTGAAGTAATATGCAATCTTTGTTTCTAGTAATGTTAAATGATGTGACGTGTTAGAACTTCATGATGAATGTTTGGACTTGCTGTTAGTATCATAGTGCCACAACTTGCCTCCTCCCTCGGTGGAAACATGGTTCCATCTGCTCTTCCTGGACGCCTCAAATGAGACCTCATCCACTCTGCGGGTGTTGTTGGGTGGGCTCAAACCTGCCCGGGCCGGTGCCTAGGGAGACTGCGGTATGGGTCGACAGTTGGTGGACCCCTGTCGACTATGATTGCCCCTGATTAATTTCGTCGAGTTCACACATGACGATGATATGTTTTACACGATGGACCAGGATGATCAGCGGGGTTGTTCACGTGGTGGCACGCGGGAGCTGTGTTGGCAGCATGGTTACCTCCACCACTGTGATAGTCGGTCGGCTCATACACTCAGATGACGGTCGGCTCATACACCCAGATGAAAGGTACCGAGGCATCATTTTCCTCGTCGTGACAAAGGAGGGTCCGGCTATAAGTACCCAAGAAAGATGGTAGTTCGCCATCCAGAAGTTGTTCCGACCAAGAGTGGTTATGCTATTTGATCCCTGTGTGAGTTGAGTAGTGAGGAATTCCAAGGAGGCTATGGAAATGCTTCATTTTGTGTCCCATGGTAGCACCCCAGGGGCCCTGTGAGCCCGAACGATGAGTGTCCCTGAGTGTCTTGATACAGCAGGTGCACTTACACTGTCTACACCTGGGCCGGTGCCAGGGCGACTGCGGTACGCATCGATGGTGAGATGGACCCCTGGGTGGTCCCTCATGATTCAATATGCAGTAGTTGCTCAAAGGATTGTGCATTTTTTATCAAACACTAGTTGGGTAGGTGACTCCCTAACCTCAGTAGATGACGGGCGATGGCGCAAAATAGATGTTCCAGAGTCGTCCGTCGATCTCACCCCTTGGTACTTTTTGTCCTCTTTTCTTTTCAATCTGCACTATTCAATGCAACTGGAGGATGAGTTCGCGATGTACCTACCAGCAACTCGGGGGTTTCCTGTTCTCGTGGAGTGCTTACAGAATTGGTAGCCGAGGATCTTTACAACCGAGTGAAGGAGACAACAATTCGTGATCTAGACAACAAGAACAGATGCAGTTGACGTGGCTCGAAGACGAGCCACAAGATTGTGTTGGGGGCCTGTTGGTAGGTGGTTTGATGAGGAAAGATCGCGGTACTGCTGATGCCATGACACGATGGATGAAGGTGCGAAAGGAGTATCTTGGGCCAAAGGATACCGCACTTGGTGGGTTTTCAGTCACTTGGACCATGTATTTTGTAATATTGAGTCAAGTAGACCGTCGTTGGCGGGTGTTGGGCCATGTATTTTGTAATATTAAGTCATTGTACCGTGGTATGCGGGTTCTTGGGTCATTAGACCAAGTTAGTTAGTCGATTGTCCATAATGTCGGTTAGGAAAGTGGACAAGTATTGTAATCGGTGGAAGCCTATAAATAGAGGAGAATTGTAAGTGTTAGAGGAGTTGATAGAGGCGGATGAGGATAAGTTCTATATGCGGGGATAATTCGGGTGTTGCATAGAGATTTATGTATTGTTTTGTCACAGTAATATAAGGATGATGATTTGGTGCGATCCATGTGTAATGTTGCTCAATGCCTATGATTTTTCCTATTCTTAATGCAGTTATCTGTTTTCTGTTGCTATAATGTGAATGATGCGATAATATGTTATCTGTCCATATGAACATGCTACGATTGAAGTAATATGCAATCTCTATTTCTAGTAATGTTAAATGTTGCGACGTGTTAGAACTTCATGATGAATGTTTGGACTTGATGTTAGTATCATAGTGTCACAACTTGCCTCCTCCCTCGGTGGAAACATGGTTCCGTTTGCTCTTCCTGGACGCCTCAGGTGAGACCTCATCCACTCTGCGGGTGTTGCTGGGTGGGCTCAAACCTGCCCGGGCTGGTGCCCAGGGAGACTGCGGTATGGGTTGATAGTTGGTGGACCCCTGTTGACTGTGAGGTCACGATTCGGTCAACAATTACTTAAGAGAAGGAGACAGGAAAAAGAAAGGAACCTGAGAGCCCAAGATAGAAAAAGGGGGCAAGGAAGAAACAGAAAGATGATAAGGGCAAGTTGGACACAGTACTCAAGAGCGACGATTATGAAATGATCGGCGTAAAGTTCACAGAGCAGATGGAATATCTGATGTCGGATAAAGAGAAAAAGGATAAGGCAATACAGGATACTCTGGAAAATAATCTGACCGCGCTGCAGGGGATTACACTGAAAATCGAAGAATTCCACAAGAGGTTACCTCCGTCTTGCGACTCAAAGTTTGAAGGAAATCCGGGGGGAACTTCACAGTAGAGAACACCGCAGTTAGGAATGACCAATCCTGCGAAGTCCCGTATCGTCCACTTGGACCCGATAATAGTAAGCTTACCCATGCCAGAGCAACTCATGTTGGATACAAAGGATGTCGAGCGTGTGGAACTTGACTTGGAAAAAATACCACTGTCGGGCCTGCATTATTTACATCTGCAGTGTATGGAGGAAATGCATGAGTGAACCACTGACGCGCTGAAGGGGCAGGCTGAGCTGCAAGCAGTTAATCGGGAGTTGGTAGAGTCTAGCTCACGGAGCGTTATGCATCTACAGGATGAGCATGATCGTCGAAAAATATTAGAGTCCACGATCACTGCGGTAGTAGACGATATAGACGACTTTGAAGTCCAGGTAGATCCTAGGGATACTATCGTTAAGATTGGTGAGCTGGTCACGAGTCTTAAGACAAAGATGCAAGACATGGAAACTCTCCATGAGGCTGACATCACTGCTTTGAAGGAGCAGATAAACCCTCAGACCCCACCGAATGAGCAGCAACTCAGAGCAGAAGCAGTGAAGGACACAACAGAGAATATTGCTGCCGAAGTGGCTAAGTGCCAAAAACTGTTGGAAGCAGCGTCGAAGGCATTCACTGCCCTCAAAGAAGACCCAGGATTGCTGCAAGTGAAAAATGTTGTCAAAGAGAAGCAAGTAGCACTGAAACAGCTGGATACAGAAGTGAAGGCCCTGCTGCCGAGAGACAGGCTTACGAAGTACAGAGAAATCAATTTGCTTAAGAAGGAAGTGCAACCCTTACGGGAAAAAGAGACCAAATTGGGAGACAGGTCGCATCCCTTACTGGAAGATGCCAGCACGATCTCGCAGGAGATCGAGGAAAAGTTAAAAGAGCTACGCAAGAACTAGGAACAGGTTGAAGGATAGTTGCGTGATGAGATAACACCTGAGATGATGGATACAGTCAGGAAAGTCAAGAAAGATACGAAGGACGCAGTAGAAAAGCTAATCGACACATATAATGAGTACGCTGCGAAGTCAGCTCCGCAGGAGACAGAACAGCTCGGGGAAGATGAAGTTGCAGGTGGCTCGCGGGCGAGCCACATGTAAGTGTTAAGGGATTGTTGGGCCTGGCCCAAGTGGGGCAATTTTGAGCAAGAAGGTGTTTTGAAACTGCGGAGTTGAGCACAGTTTGGCTGAAACAATTTTGTATAAGTTTTTAGGATGCTACAAACTTGCGCGCAGCGCAGCAATTGAGGAAGCTGTGAGGATCAGTACTGCAAGGAGGAAGTGCTGCGAAGTGTCTAGTCCACGGAATGCCAGCAAAGTAGAGTGCTGGACAGAAGATTGCATGTGTTTCGGTTAAACCGTCGGCGGTCTATTTTTGGTAAAGATGATCCAGGAGTGCTAAGCAGCAGGAGGATCAAATCGGGAAGAAAGCGATTGGTCGCACAAGCGAAAGATGCCACTACTTGAACCAGTCGCACGAAACCATTAGAGGAAGAACTGCTTGGTGAAAGCGACCTGTTGGCATGAGCGCAATAGGAAGACCAATAGTGATGTGATTCATGCGTGGAAGACCGCCACGATGGAATATTCGCCACCAGAGGCCAGAAGTCTGGTTTTGGGGAAACCGTGACAGTTTTGTAAACCTAAGGATTTTTTCCAACAAATTGTAAAGACATGACCTACATGCATGATCTATAAATAAGGGCATTGTTGTATGGGAAAGGGTTAACTCTTCATTTTGGTTAAGCTTTGAATATTGTTGCATCTTTTAAGCTTAGTGGTATTGTAAAGACTTTGCAAGCTAAGTGCGCAAAGATCTAGTGGAGAGAGAAGAGACTCTACAAGCTAAGTGTGCTGAGATCTAGTGGAGAGAGAAGAGAGTCTGCAGCTCAGTGCATAGACTAAGAACTGTTGTACCCTTCCCAAAGACTAATTTCACAATAGTTCTTCTGGACATAGCCTCCATCCGAGGTGTGAACCACGTTAAATACTATGTAGTGTGATTGTTTGTGTTTTGCACTGTTCATTTGCTTAGTATGGATGTTTAATGCTGCAGTTATCTGTTATGTGATTGCTTTTATATGTATACGTCGTAGGAATGATGGGAATAATATGTTAAGTAATGCATGTGTTGATGAATGTTAAGTATTCAACACTTCTAAGTCTTTGAATGGATGAATCTGTTGGATAATCACACAGTTAAGCACTGGATTTGAGCGTATCGTTGGAGCACGCAGTAGTGTATGTTTTATTCATTTGCATGCACCATAACGATAATAACCTAAGTGTTTTCGAATGGATAAATATTGTTAAGTAAGCTTGAGCAGAGTTGATCAAATCCTGAAGTGGACGCGCGGTCTAGTTGATGCGCTGACCCATCGTGAGTGCTACGAGGTAAGATGTTGATAGCTTATCACCATGACGTAGGAAGCATCCCATACCGCGCAGTCGCTGGATGCGCTGGTTGTGCAAGCGCCTCCGCTTGCTAAGGTATCTGACACAAAGTAGAGACCTCACGCAGTCTTTTGTTCGCAACAAGAGTCATTTACCGCGCTACCCATCAGTTTCTTTGATACTCGCATCACCAGGTTGTGGAAACATGATCCTGCAACCACCCCCTCAGCTTCGCCTCGGGTTAGACCTCAGGCTGCTCGCAGTCTGTTGCCGAAACGGCCGGTGAATAGGGGTTGTGTTGGCTCCTTGAACCGGGAAGTACCTGGGTCTACATTGGAAACCTCTAGCTCAGTTATATACGCCAACAGTAGTTATCCTTAAGGCGCGCCCATAAACGGCTAGATGAACATTAAATTTTGTGTCTGTTGGCCAAATCCGTCGAGGATCTTGGTCCTTTCCTTCATTGAATGCATAAAAAACTGCTAAATTTGCTTTAAATTCCAAAGCGGCCATTGGAAAAAACACTGTATAATGGTTATTTTTTCGACTGACAATTTAATGACTAGTTCCTTTGAACTGCGCTCACGGCTTAGAAAAAAACATTTTTGCGAAGTTCCTCTACGCACTTATGTTCCTTCATATTTAACTTTGCAACTGCGCTTCCTCTTTGTACTTCGCGTCGCAGCTTCCAATGTGCACTTTGCATCACATCTTCTGACGTGCACTTCTCATCCATGTTTCATGCGACTTCACCTTTCAACAAAATTGTGTACAGTCTCTATGCAAATTTTAGTGTCCAATTGCAACTATACTTGACACTTAAAATTTTCTCCACTTCTGATCAATGAGGGTCTAGCGAAGTAGGACTATCCCTGAAGGGTTTTAGTCTACTTCCATTAATAAGGCCTGGTAGGTTTTCTCCCGCTAATGTGGTTAGTTGAACTACGCCACCATTAGTAACATGCTTGACAACATATGGCCCTAGCCAATGCATCTTAAATTTTCCAGGAAACTTCATGAATTTACTATCATAGAGGAGAACAAGATCGCCTACCTGAAAATATTTGTATTTGATGTGGTGATCATGCCATGCTTTTTCTCTGTCTTTCTGCACTTGTTAGTGAAATCCTGCAATGAAGTGATCTTCTTCTAAGCCAACCAAGTGTAGTATCCTTTCTTCCATTGTATCATCATCTGCCATGCCTGTGAAAGCTGCAATTATCAAACTTGGTACTATGTATTCCATTGGAATCACAGCTTCCTGTCCATATGCTAACCTGAAAGGTGTATGACCTGTCAACTTCTTAGAAGTTGTCCTGTATTCCCATAAAATAGCTGGTATTCACAGATCCAAATCATCCCTGTTTGTATTACATACCTTCGCCATCGCATTTTCCAACACTTTGTTAAAAGATTCAACAGTGCCATTGGGCTGTGGATGATATGGTGTGGTCTTCTGATGGTAAATCTGAAATTCCTTAGTCAGGGATTCAATATTTCTATTCTAGAAGTGGGTTCCCTGATCGTTCATTAGGATCTTTGGACATCCAAACCTTGTGAGGATGTTTTCAAAAATGAACTGCGAGGCAGTAACTGTGCTATAGTCCTTTACATGTTTTGCTTCTGCCCATCTGGTTAGATAGTCTGTAACTGTAATAATGTATCTCAAATTAGTTCGCTTTCATGGTGGGTTGATAGGTCCCACAAAATCAATAGCCCATTTATCAAAGGCTTGCAATGTCAGTTGTGGCCTCAATGGCATCTCATCTCTGTGAGATGGCTTCCCTATTCTTTGGAAAACATCACAACTACGGCAATACTCCTTTGAATCCTTGTGGAGTGTAGGCCACCATAGTCCTGCTCTTAAAATTTTCTGCACAGTGGCTCTTCCTACGTATTGGCCTCCATACACCCCTTAATGTGCTTCAACAAGTATCGATGATTTCTCGTGTTCTAGGACACATCTGCGCAGTACTTCATCCTGTACTAGCTTGTATAATTGTCCTACAATTATGGTGAAATCTGTTGCTTTAACTACCAACTATTTCTTCTACTGCGTAGTAAACTCTGTAGGTGCCAACCCTATTGTCAGTTATTCTACAATACCCTTATAATATTCATATGTTATCTGAATAGAAAACAACTGTGCATCTGGTAGACTATCTTCCAGGTTGGTAGGTTCTTTGCCTGACTCAATTCGGGAAAGGTGGTCAGGTCTTGAGTTCAGTCTTCCTGGATTAACAATGATTTCAAAATCATACTCTTGAAAGAGTAATAACCATCTACAGATTCTTCCCCCTAACACTAGTTTATTGACCAAGTATTTCAAAGCTGAATGGTCAGTAAACATACGGAAGTGCGCACCCAGCAAATAGTGTCTAAAATTCTGTAGTGTGTACACCATAGCTAAACCTTCTCTTTCTGTTGTGGTATAATTTTTTTCTGTTGAGGACAACTTTCTGCTTGAGAATGCAATAGGATGGTCAATGCCTCCCTCACCTGGCTGAGCTAGCACAATGCCAAGTGTGATGGATGAAGCATCTACATGCACATGGAATGGTTTACTGCAATCCGGAAAAACTAAGATAGGCGCAGTTACCATCCTCTCTTTCAACTTGTCTAATCCTTTCTGACAGTCCTCAGTACAAATGAACTTCGCTTCTTTCATCAACAATTTTTCCATAGGCACAGTGATATGCACATATCCTTTAATTAAATTCCTATAGTAGCCTATGTGTCCCAATGTGGTGCGTAGTTGTTTTACTCAATTAGGCATTGGAAAATTCACAATAACTGCGATTTTAGATGGGTCGACCAACAGTCCCTGTTTACAAACAATGTGTCCAAGCAGAATTCCATATGGCACATAGAAGATGCTTTTCTTCAAATTGAGGGAGATATGACGTTGTTTACAGTTCGCTAACATCAATATTAAGCAGGAATAATGGTTCTTAAATAACCCAAATACTGTCCAATCATAAAAATATACTTCTAAAAACTTATGGATAAAATCCTTGAATGCAGCAACAACTACTCTCGACAAAATGGCAAGTGCGTTCTTCAGACCAAAGGGCATAAATGTGTACTGAAATGAGCCCCATTCAGTGGAAAATGTGGTCTTTTGCCTGTCTGGTGTAACAATTCTAATCTGGTGATATCCAGAAAATCCATCAGTGAAAGAGTATGCCTCATTCCCTCCAACATTGTCTAATACTTCATCTGTGAATGGAGTAGGAAATGGGTCATGCATCGTTCAGCTTCTTGAGATCTACGTAGATCCTAATTTCATCTTTAGTTTTGTTCTCCTGGATAACCATGGGACTTATCCATTCTAACTCTTCTACAGGTTCAATGATTCCAGCATCAAGCATCTGAACGAGCTCTACCTTTACTCTTTCTTTGTATCTTTGATTAAGTCGATAAGGTCTCTTCTTAATGGGCTTTGCATCCGGTTTGAGAGGTATTTTCATGACTCCCAAGTCGCCCAAAATGCCTTTCATTTCGGAAAACTTCATAGGAAATAAGTCTTCATATTTGCGGAGTAAATCTTCTATCTGCACAATCATCTCCTCATCCCAGTAATCATCTATAGAAGTGAACTTCAGTTCTTCGGTAGTTCCAATGTTCACTTTTTGAGTTTTCACAGGGTTACTCAAATCTAGAATTTCCGATGGAGGTCCTTCTACTTCGCGCTCTCCTTCCGACTCAGGTATGTTAACATTATGTGGGTCATCATCTTCGCTTTCCTCTTCATCTTCATCTAATGTGAAATTATAACATTCCAGGGCATGTTCTATATTTCTTTCCCATTCTAGTTGTGGATACACAGGTTCTGGTGTCTCATTGAATATCTTCTTTTTGATGATCTGTAATGCCTCATTTATACTTGGACATTCATCCTCAAAGCTGAAAGCTGCATTAAATTTCTTAGTCATGAGGGACCATTCTACTGTTCCTCTATGAAGTTCTATTTTTGTGTACCAGTTCTTCGGAATTTGTTCCAATGTGTGCACAAACTGATGGACCCATTCTTCTTGCAGTACATGTCTCCATGCTTTCGTGCAAAGGTCTATGTGATCTCTTCGATCAGTTAGTCCATTATACTTCACTTTTACAGGTTCAGACTGCTCTAGAAATATGATCTTAATCATGTGTTTACATTCTTCCCATGTGTTCATATTCTGCTCATGTGCAGCCCACCATCTAGCAGGTGTAGCGCGCAATGTTGTTAAATTATGTTCATTTGAAACTGATATAAGATATTCTTGAAAAACTGCATGAATATTACTCAAAGCATCATAAGCAGGGATTGGAATTACCTCTGTTTCGATCCAGCGCAGTGATCTAGTGAGTTGTGCACATCTCCATGCAGACACTTCGTGCATTCTGCTCTGCCAGTTCTCCAGTCCTACATCTGATTCTGATATGCAAGAACTGTCACATCACCAACTCAATGTTCCATCATCAGTTGGGTTGACGTAATATTCTTGATTCACCGTCATCTTGTAAATATGATCCAGATATTGAGCTCTACATTCTTCTCTTATTGGTTCAGGGTATCTAAGTCCTTGTGCAGCGTCTAAATGTGCGATGACCTTGATATCTATTCCTTCGAATATCATCTGCTTGTTTTTCAAATTAATAATTGCGAGGTTATTGATTTCCCAATCTATCCCCAATAGTTTAGGATATGGATTGCTATCATCTATAATTTCAATAACCTCGAAGTCTACTTCACTTGGCACTCCATCAATGTCAACAAGGACATTTGATAATCTCCCAATGGGTAGAATCTTTTGCTAATTAGCTAGCCTCAACTGTATGGGTGACCATGATAACTCCGGATTCCCCATTTATTCTCATGTCTACTTGGTTAAGACATTTACTTCTGATCTTAAGTCAAGGATAATCTCGTCCATTTCAAAATCTCCAATCTACGCATTTAGTCTCATTTCTCTTCCGGTTCTTTTATGTTTCTTAATATGATGAACCACTCTATGTGCTTCATTTACTACATTACACTGCTCGTAATGACTCAGTAGGATCTTTAGTTCCGCTAAGGCATTCTCATGTTTTAATAACTTCATACAACTCTGTAAACGTTGTGCAACAAGACTCACTGGGTCTGTTGTAGTACATGATTGATCATACGAAGCTGGAATATCCATCACAGGTGCGGTCTCACTTCGCAACTTGATTCTTGGAGTCACAGATTCTGATTCTTTGAAGGTTTATCTTGCTTCTCTGAACACTTATTTTTCTTTATTCAGATTGAAATCAAGTGTTTTCCCAGTTTCTTTTCTTATCCAAGCCCCTTCAGTAGGATTTTGTCTAGCTTGGTGATCCTCAGAAGTCGAAGCTTCAGTGCTTTTATCTCCTCCTGTGGTGGCTTCACTTCGCATCACAACATTAATGTTGCAATCTGTATTCCATTTTTCAGCTACGATCATCTGTATGTTCTGATTCTATTCTTCTGGTCTTCTTTCTTGCATTTTTTATTGAAAAACAGGGCATACTTCAATGACATGCTCAAATGATTTACAGTATTTACAAGTGGTGCAAGGGTTCGTGTAGTCTCTAGCTAGATGTCCTAGTTGAGCGTAGTTATAGCACACGATTGACCTCTTCCTCATCCTTGTCCAGTGTTTCGTCCTCTTCCTCTGAATCCTCTATGTCCTCTATACGTGCCTTGATCATACTGCGCAATTTCATTGTTGTTCTATGTTTACCCTTGAACTTTGTAGACATCATGTTTTCTTTCCATCATGAGGTCATATGCTCTACATTTGTTATCATCGTGGACAATTGACTTACAGAATGTGCAGTATAGGTTCTTTGGTGTTTGCACATACTTTTGAAGTAAGTAGCAATCCTATGGGCAGTGTCCTCTACATCGACAAATCTCACACCATGGTCCTTGCTGTTGATTTACTGGGTTTGGTGCTCCACGAGCGATGTAATCTCTAAATACTGGACAATGTTCCTTAGGGTGTCCTTCTCCTTTACACTTTGTACACCAAACTTATTCTCTGGTTTCTTGTCCTTTCTTCATATCTTGCAATTGTAATGTCAAATTTGCTAGCTAGGTTTGTATTTGAACCATTCCTGCGCTAGTCTCTCCTATAGGTGAAGCCTCTAGTTTCATCGCAATTTCTAGGGCCTCTGTCTGCGAAGTAACTTTCTGTTGCATCAATGGTAACCTAATATGTGGCAACAATGCGCCTATGAACCATTATTGGTGCTGTTGTGGTGCTATGTCAAAGCTCAATTGATCTAACAACGCTTTGAACTTTTGGTCAAATTCCCATACTGTCTCACTCGGTTTTTGCTTGATTTCTTTCAGCTCTGTGACACACTGTGACTCTAACTTAGGTTTTTTAAACTCTCTGATGAGCGCAAGTCTGATATCCACTAGTGTCCTATTCTTTCCAACAGAGTATTTCATAAACCATGTTAAGGATCTATCCCTAAATGTGGTAACTAGTTGTGCTTGTCTAATAGCACCATCATGTACTTGTTTAACATTCCATACGGCTTCACAAAGAAACCAATGTTGCTCTGAGTCCTCAAGTCCAGTTCCTTTGAATATAGGAAACTTAATGTTGTTTGTCATTCTTCTTCTAGGAGGCGCAGCTTTCTACGATGTTTTATGTATACTACTACTTGGAACGTTCTAAGTACCTACTCCTGCGGTGTTACTACTACTGTTGTTCTGTGGGTTAGTAGTATTTATGTCGTCAGCTGGAGGTTTCTATGAAGTAATAGGATGATAGGTAGTTACTCTAGGCTCTGCTTCATTATCAGTCTCAACCCAATATGAGTCCCTATTACTTCCTAACTCAGTTTCTAGAGAAGTGCAAGGTTCATGTTCACTAGACCTATTTCTGGTACTATACTTGTATCTTTTACCACTTCGTAATGTATAGATATTTTCCTTAGTATCACTGTCTATATTACTGAACATTACAGATTCAAATTTCTAGGAATCTTATTACATTCTTAAGACACATTTCTCTACTAACAACATATTAATGTATAGATTGATATTTTTCAGGTACTTACCTCTAAATCCTTTGAATAAATTTGCCTCTGCTGTGCCATAAGACTTCAAAGTATCCACAGCAAATTCTGTAATGTATCCTTCTAATACACTGTCTAGCTAGAAGTCTACTGCTCTTGAGATTGGGATATCCACTGCTTTAAGTCTTTGAATCAGTTCTGGAGTCCACGTTGTAGGTTATCCACCTTTAGAGCAATTTTTTTCGCTCTGCAAGCCTCGATATCCACTCGTGTAGCTCGTTTCCGAAGGATGCAAAGAAACTTTCGTGTATGTCAAAGAAAAGATATCTTTGTAACCACTCTACCGTAGACAAGCACGGATGCCTGTTTTATTTCTTCACAAAATCGTTCTCTATCTTAGTTACCCAGTTCTGTATCTTTGTCCTCTCAGGATTGCAATTATCAGATCACATCACCAGTTCAACACCGCAACGGAACCATTCGTTGGCTTACTACTTCGTTCTTTAACTTTCTTGTACTAACCTAGGTTCTGCACGATGATGGGGCCAACAATGCCACTTCTCCACTATCCCTAGCGGTAAAAACCTGCGAACAAGATGAGGTATCACCCAAGGCGAATTTATGAGGGATTACAAAAGCAGGTTTCTGTAATCAAGTGATACGCGGTTATGAAACTGGCATGAGCGAAGTTCTCTCGACTTCGCATATACTTTGTGATTACTGCGCACATATGGGATTGTGCACTTCACAACTTATACGATACAATGCAATACAACAACGCAACTCCAAGATTGCGCTTCTAAGGAATCGCACATATTACAGACTTCACTGACTTAGTATTTACCCAAATAACTTATGCATTCAACATACTCAGAATTTCCTGCTCATTTAGTCATATATGTTTAGGATTTAGCATATTATTCTCATCCACCATACATATGAACATACATATAAAAGTGAAAACATACATAAACGTAAGTATGAATGTAAACATAAACACAAGCATACACAATCACACTCATTCAATCGCATAACACACTTATTTATGTGGTTCACCCCTAGGATGGGAGCTACATCCACAAGAACTGTTGTTTATTTTAATGGGAAGAGTCAACATTTCCATCCTGTGCACTCAGCTGCAGACTCTTCTCTCTACAATAGGTCTCTACGCACTCAGCTGCAGAGCCTCTTCTCTCTCGTGTTCTCTCAATACAAAACTGAGGCAAAAAATGACCAACATAAGATCAATAATGACCAATTAAGACCAACCCTTCCCTTACAAAATTGCACTATTTATAGATCGTGCCTGAAGGGCATGTATTTACAATGATTGTGGGCCAAAAACCCTATAGTACCGAAAATCCCCCCAAAATGGCACGGTTACCACGTTAACCCAGCCTGTCATAGTCAACAGCTGCTTCACATTCCTTCGGCCGCCTTTCTATGCCACTCCTAGATCTGACGCCTCTTCTGACAACCACAGTTCTGACTGCGCGACTCTGACTACACAGCTCTGACTATGCTCTGGCACACCTCTTTTTGTCGCTCTGCTTCATCTGTCGCCAGCGGCCCACTGTTCTGCTCTAATGGTTTCCACCGCTCTATCTGTCTTAGTATTGTCTATACTAAGGCGACGGGTTGCTTTCCTCCAATTCTGCGCCGCTCTTCACCCTGCTCCTAGGATTCTACGGAGTGGCTTACCCAAAATAGGTCGCTGCTGGACCTTGCTTTCCTTGTACTTTGTTGCCAAAAATAACTGCCGCGCTGGCACTATGCATTAGCAAAACTGCGCCATGCTTAGACTTTTCTTTTCCACTACGATTACTTGGACTTTGCTTTTCCAAAAACTGTGCCACTTGGGCCATGCCCAACAAGTGGTGCATCTTGTACATCCCTTCTTGGCATCGTATCCCCTTCCAAAAAATAAATTGTTCATATTTGAGATATATCCATGCTCTGAGAAGAGAAAATAACAATAAGTTTGAGTGGTACAGCCTGACGAACAACAAGGAATACTTGCACCATTGCCAAGGAGAGTTTAAAGGCATTTGCACATTTTCAGGGCTCTTCAAGGAATACAATAAAAAATCTTATGGAAACCTCACTAAGGGGAATAAATCCATATTCCCATTGTTACAAATGTATATGTTTCTTATGGTGAGCAAGTAGCAGTTCTTCAGAGAAAATTATCTCACTTGGAGACTCCACATTGTCTTAGAAATCGAAATGGGGTGTGTTGTAGACCTTGAACTACATAAATCTCTACTACATCCAAATGCTCAGTGAAACCATTACATGAGTTTAGGAATCTGATGTTATTTTATGCATTTTACTAAATCCCATGCTAAAAAAACCTTGTCATTTTTCTAAAGATATTTAAAAATTCCCTTCCTCAAGCCACATGTCTATGATTAGCATATTTTATACTTCCTTTAGATAAGGAGTGTTTCCCATCCCTTTGTTGACCATAATCCCTTTTGTTCAAAATCTTGAGCCATCACTTGTATTATTTATCATCATGGAAAATAGTAAACCCAAATATGTCAATCCTTGGATAGTTGCAAGATATCATCCCTTAATATTTCCTAAAATCCTCAATCCCTTGCTTCATTAGTACTTAAAACACCTTCCAAACTTTAGTGGTAATGGACTTTTTACAGTGAAAACACATATCATTGTGTTCCAAGACTACATTGATGGTTTCATGATTGATCATCAGAATGTTCTCATATGCATATTTGTGCATTCCTTGGAATCAGATGCTACATCTTGGTTCAAGAACATGAAATCCAACTCTATCTCCATTTGGAAACAACAACATGATTCCTTCTTACACCGATTGGGGAAGAGGAAAGATCCCATGGAAATATTAACATGTTTTCACTCTTTGAGAAGAAGAAATGATGAAATATTTACTGCATTTAAGGATACATTTCTCAAAATTTATCATGAAATTCCTAAAACTATAAGGCCTTCGGAGGTAGGTTCCATGATAGTTTTTGTTGTTTCCCATGATTTTCATTTCTCACTACTTCTTGGAAAGAAGTATCCCCTAGATTTGAATTATATGATTGATGATGCATTAGAGCTAGAAGGTAGCATGGAGACTTCTGAATTGTTTGTCTCCTTGTATCATCCTCCTAAATAAAATGAATGTGAGCAAGAATCCAAAGATAAAATGCATAGTTCAGACCATTTGAATTCTTTCTTACATGAGGGCCTCCTAACATGGCCAGAATCCAAAGAAGATCGATGCAAAACCTGTGGGGTTCCATGGAAATTGTAAAATTAGTTTTAAAATGAGTTTTTAGTTTCCATTGAATGTATATAGTAGCAATCTCAAAATGATAGGCTATTATATCTTATTGAAGTGGGGGTGTTAATAAATTTTGAAGAGCATATTCAAGAGGATACAATAAATGAAAATGATAACTGGTAGCCTGTAGGTTATGAAGTGAATTATTCACTTAATCAACCCATTTCTCTATCAAAAGGCATAGTTATAGATGAATGTTCAGAAAATTCCAATGTTTCTTTAGAGGATGGAACCATGAAGATGACATTTTTCAGCATGTGGATTTTAAAGGTCATGAGCTTCTTGATGAACCTTTGGTTTTTTGGAATAATAGTGATGTTAATGAAAGTATTTTCCATCCTTCATCAGATTCAATTTTTAACTTATAAGAAAAATCTCCAAAAAATGGTAAATCCCAACACAAAGAATTCAAGAGTGATAAACCACTTGGGGAACCCATTCCATATTTGGTCAATGATCTTGTGAATAAAAATAATTTTCAAAATTCATTGGAGCATGATTTGGGCGTAGGAAAAAAAGACAATAAATTATCCATGGAAAAATTTAAAGCATTGGTAGCTATATGTGCACCCAAGGATAATGGCCTTACCATTCTTTTGGATGGAAATGAGCATGAAAGGCAAATACATATTTTCCATGAACATTTGCATTTTTCGAGAAACAATGACAAATAGGGAAATAAATGTTTCTATGAGAATCATGGCTGGAAAAACATGATGATTTTGGATTTCCCAAAGCACATGCATTTAAAGATTCAAGACAAACATGATCAAGAAGATGGCAGAGATGGAAAAATTTTATGGTATAGCTTGGAAGGCCATGCAAATATGTAGATTTGGTACTCACCAGTGAATCTTATTTGTTTTCTACACTTAATCCTATCCTACATACACCAAAGAATAAATTTGTCATGAATATTCAATTACAATGTGGATCAAGGAGACTTTCTACAAGACAAAGTAGCAAAGCAAGAAATGGAAATGGATAAATCATGCATGCTTATCCTATATTCGTACTCATTTCCATTATGTTGTCAAGATTGTTGGTTGTATTCTCGAATTTATTTATGCTTCAAGCAACTCTTGCCCCTATTGGGAACATTTTTTGGTTATTGGAGATGTATTACCCCACCCTTTTGTCTACCAAACCCCAAGGTCATTCACTACGCCATAATCTCTCTTCATACATGCATCGCATAGCCTTGTCAAACTACTTACATGGTTGCACTAGAACTGTCATGTCACCTAGTGGGATCACTTACTAGTTAGATTAGGTAGGTAGGTTTCCAGTTTTCCTAGTTAATACTAGCATTTCATTCTCAACATCCCCACTTCTTTATTTTAATTTTTGTCTAGTATCATGAAAGAATATTTTTGAGAGGAATCCAATTTGTGACTCCAAGCCCAATTTTGAATCCATGCCCAATGTTGACTCCATATCCCAAAGGATAAATCATTGGTATTCTCACCCTAGAGATTTTGTTGTATTCTTGGCACTTTACAAGGAGGATCCATCCCACATATTGAGTCAATGTTGTCACCTAAAAAGGCTCACTTCCCAAAATATAATTTTGTGTGTAGGTCCCACCACGAGGCAAATTTTACAAATCAACCAAATGACATTTGAATGTAGGGAATGGATTAAACAAGTCTATGGGGATCATCAATCATCAAGGAGAAATCAGAATTCATTTTCAACATTCAGAAGTAGGAAAAATAGTTTTATCCCGTGGGGCCGAACTTGGGTGAAATTGAGTTTTCACGTCGAGAGAGTAATTTAGGTACAATGAATGGCTTATCAAGGGTTTTTGAGGTCACTGATCATGTTGGAGTTGACATAATTGAATTCTAAGTTGTAGAAATATGAAAATGCAGTGGGACATGCTTTAGGCCGAACTAGACATACATGAAAAATTACCCATCTGAATGCAAGGAATGGTTCATACATTTTATTATGGTAATTGAACATCAGAGAGCTAAAACAATTCAATTCCGACATCCAGAAGTAAAAAATGTAGAATTAAAAATTTCCCGTAAAGGTGTCTAATTGTTCTTTCTTATGTAAAAAAATGATATCGAGTGGGAATCAAAAAGTGTCATGCAACTAGTCGTTGGAAATCTCTTTGTGTCTACTTTTCACTTCCTCTTACAGCACATCAGTTTGACTCTGTATGCAGGATATACATCATTGTTACTCTCATAAACCAAAGGGACACAAAAATTTAATGGTTTTGGTCAGGTTTTTCAAGCAAAATTATGATGGATAGTTCTCCCTCTCTGGTCCATAACTCGATGTGAAATTTGAGGAGGTTGTTGTTGAATATGAGGGATACATGACACACAGTTCATTTGTCCCCATGCAACCCATAGAAGCAAAAAGTAAAATTATGAACATAGTGTTGGAATATGTAATGAGGACTGCATGTATTAATTTGGAAGGTAATAATGTCCACTCTTATGTAAAAGAGTTATCCCACATGTATTGTGTAATAATTTACTCTTGTTACCTTTGATTATATAAAGAGGTGAAATTACATTTATCCCATATGTAAAAGATGGGATCTAATTCCTCCTTAACTCTTCGTATATAATAGAGTCAAGAGAGTCTTATCAAGACATGATGAGAAACAATGAAAGACATCTAATGATCATTTGGTAGACACACTATGTGTGTTGTTGTGAAGATGGAGTGTGATGTGTCGGAGCTCTCTATTGTAATATTGGAGATTATGGATAATAATAATAATATTATAGGGCTGGTGCAAGGTAATGATACCCACTTATGATCCATTAGTTGCAATGGCATGCTGGAAAAACATAAATCTGATCATTAAAATCAATTATTGGATGTACCTACAAAACTTTGTAGAATTAGGTGTAAAAAGACGAAACGTAGACAATCGGATCACCTTTCGGAATATATAACTTTTATTTATGGAAAATTGGTATAACCATCCCAAAATGTCATTATTCTAATATTGGTATGTTATTTTTTCTCTAAAACATAATGCATATGTTCGTGTTGGTCCACCTGTTTGTTATGTAAATTGTCAAATTATTTGGAAAAAATATGTAGAGACGTAGGCAACAGGATGATCTTGTATAGGGCTATTTTTCCAAAATTTTAAAAGTTAATTTCATATTTTTTAAAAATTAAGAAAGTTAGTGAAGCCCTAAAATGTCATGGTCGAGCATTGGTCCACCCTATCATGGTCTTAACACAATCAATCAATTTAGTTTGAAGGTATTCTTGTACTCTTATGCGGTTTCTTTTCCATTTTTTAAATAGGTAAGCCACTCAAAAGGTATAGCTGAAATAAACAACCTATGTTTTATACAAATTGGAAATGAGTGTAATTAAAAATGAATTAAAAATAGAAAACAAAAATATAGTTATTCAAAAAATATATAGTTATGATTTGTACATAGAGCTCGACAAGTGTGTGTAGTTGCATCAGTACTGCACAAGTGGAGGATATGTGGAACGAAGGATGAAAAACATGAAGTTACAGAAATTGGTGTGTTTTGCTATAACTCATTCCAAGCCTCAAGGTTTGGGAATCCAAACCTAGTACCAAACTTGCAAGGGTGCCAAAAAAAATTGAATTTAAACAGACGTATGCGCAAATGCGCACACACGTACCAATGCGCACATGCACTAGCGCGCACTTGCGTGAAGGTGTTTTTTAATACCCTCATTTATTTTCTTCTTCTCCCTAAACCCCCCCTCCATCTCTATAATCCCACCCCCTTCTCTCTTCCTATCCACCCAATCCCCCCTCTCTCTTCCACTCCGCCCAATCCCTCCTCCCTCCCTCAGCCCCTCTCTCCTTAAACACAAGGGTTAGGATATTTAGTCATTTGTTTCCATGAATAAAACCTAAATACATGCCATAGGATTTCCTGAGGCTATCCTTGATTCCAAGTATGAATATGGGTGTGTGTTGGATGTATTTTCTGAAGGAGGCCAACTAAGGAGAATCAACCCACAAAAGTTGCTTGCAACAGCTTCTGGTGTGTTTGAATTAGTTGATTCTCGCAGGTTGTGGTCCAGCTACCATCTAAGTTTTCACTCTCTTAGGGAGAGTCCTACCACTTTAACTTAGAAAAAGTAAATCCTAAAATAAAATAAAAATCTAAACTAAAACCTAATTAAAACAACTAAATTAAAACTAACTACTTATCTACAAACTATGTTAATCTATCTAGAATAAAGTTCCTTTTAAACAACTACAAAATGAAATTTAACTGTTTATGTCTAATCTGTGTTTTGCTCTCTTAAGGAGAGTCTTCCTGTTTCATGATATGAATTCTGAAAATTAAAATTACAACCATGATGATGTGAGATAATTAACATGCAATATATGACTAATTTATGATGCAAATTTCAATAGCTGGAAACACATAGATTTTAGCAGCTGCTAAAACACACGGATTTAACAACTGCTAATCTGTAGCCTTCCGGTCATGAAATAAAACAAAAATTCTCAAATGAGAAAGTTTTATGACTGACTTATCTAAACAAAGTTAAATAAGTAGTCATTTGAATAAGAACACCAATTCCTTTAAAGATAATTAATAGGAAACACTGTTAGGAACCCATGTCTTTCCTTTGTTAGTATATTGTTGTTGGACGCATATGCTTTGTAAGTCGTCCCGTAGTATCTGTTGATCCATAGTTTGTGTATTGTTGTTTGGTGCATATGCTTTGTAAGTCGTCCATAGTTTGTATTGGCCCATGGTTTTGACCCATAGTATTGGCGCCTAGACTTAGTATATAAGTGTGTGTTGAGGCCTATGAAGGCACCGTGAAGTTATTTGTATTGAGCTTGCTCAAAGGAGGTTGCCCCCTCAAAGTGCCCTGTGATCAATAAAAGTGATTCTGAGTTATGTTCGTACTGCTATCTCGTATATTTACATTAATTAATTGTTGCAAGTTCTTCGCATCTGGTATCAAACCATTTTCTTGGGCTCGTAGGGTGGAATTTCTGCCAAAAACAAATTTCGCATCTGTTGCAAGTTCGGATTTGGGAATAATCCCTATCCGCTTAACTGTGGGAAGTACTTGGGCATAAGCCCTAAAACTCATTGTGAGGGGTACCACATGAACCCCAAGGTAGCTAGCCCATTGAGAGGACCTGCCAGCAAAAATGGCAACGACCCCTACCTGATTGACTAGTTCCCACCCGTGAGGTAAACCAAGAGCTGTCGGTTGTGGCAAAGTAGTTATCAGTTTTACTTGAGCCGTGGAGTGAGGGGTACTGCCCCAATACGCAAGCCGTCAGACAGCATTGGTGGCCGAGTGAAACACATGAACTGTTAAGAAGCCACACATACCTGGGGTCCATATCTATTTTCAACTGAACTATTGCCACTCACTGTCGCGTCATTTCAGATCCATTCTGAAATCTGTTCCAGATCCAATCGTTTTAGATCTATTTCAGATCCAGCCGTTTTCGATCCATTCGACACCATCTCAGATCCCTCTGTTTCCGATCACTTCCACGCCGTTGCAAATCTATCTATTTCCCTTGAAACTTCCCTGGAACCCCTGTAATCCCATTCTGCATATTTCATTCCTGAGGACCCTATCCCAAAGCCCGAAATCCCACATTTGTCTATTTTTAAGGTTTTCGATAACTTCCTCGGATTTCACCCAATCACCTTCAAATTTTACCACAAAGTTCCTTTCCTAATTCTGCTTCTTTGTCCCTCTCTGCCAAATTTTCTCATTCTTTCACCCCGCTTCTGAAATCCTCCTTTTCGGCTTCCCTGTCCATTCGACAGTGTCCAAAACCTAGCCAAACCCCAATTACCCTTCAAATTTTTTCCCAAATCCAAATTTTCCTTTACTGAAATAGTTTTTGGTTTTGTTTTTCTACCCACTCACCCAAAAAAAAAAAAAAAAAAATCTCCTGGTTATGGTTGTCACCCGCACAGGAGCAAAAACCATGGAAGAAGCACTTGCAACCATCCAAGCCAAACTCCAGGATCTTGATGAAAAATTTCTCGGCCTCCATCTTGAGCATTAAGCCATGAACACCAAACGACAATCTGAGACTTCATCAGACAATGGGTTCTCTTCTTCCAGCAATTTCTGTGGTCCGAAGCTTGATTTTCCTCGCTTCAATGGTACTGATCTGACTGAATGGATCTATCATCAGAACAGTATTTCAATCTGCATAATACTTTTGATGTCAACAAAGTTCCACTTGCATCATTTCATTTGCAACATGAAGCTCTTCAATGGTACTGTTGATACATCAAGGCTCATGAAGAGCCAAAATGGATAGAATTTTGCCAGCTCCTTTTGCAACGATTTGGTCCCAGTGCTTTTGATGACTTCACAGGATCCCTCACTAAACTTCGCCAAATTGGCACTATGAGAGAGTACCAAACCGAATTTGAGAAACTAGCCAACCACACTGAAGGATTGCCTGATGACTTCTACCGGAGTTGTTTTATCAGTGGTCTAAAGGATCCAATCCTCTCTAAGGTCAAAATGTTCTATCCCAACACAATGATAGAAGCCCTGGGGTTGGCTAAATTGGCCGAAGACAAGATTGCAGCCCAACAGCGCTCCAAACCCACTATTGTTCCCTTCCGAAATATGGGTTCTCAACGACCTCCCATCCCGCCAGCTCCTCGACCAACTCCTATCAAGCATTTGTCTGAAACTGAGATGCAGGCATGGAGAGAAAAAGGGCTTTGTTATAATTGTGATGAAAAATTCACTCAAGGACATAGATGTGTTCAGCAAAAGCTCTATCTCTTGGATATGGATTCTCCACCTGCCCCTGAAATTAGTGAATAAGCTCCAGATACAATGGATGCTCAAGTCGACATTCCGGAGCCGCCTATTGACCCTCTGCCTCAGGATGACCAGCCAAAGATATCTCTCCATGCTTTAGCTAGAATCACCACCCCCCAAACCATGCGGGTCAGGGGTTACTTCAAGAAGCTTCCTCTTACAATACTCATTGATTCTGGTAGCACTCATAATTTCATTGACCCTCGGATCGCCAAACAGGCTGATTGTTTTATCCATCATTTCTCCAACTTTGAATTCATGGTTGCTAATGGGGGAACCTTGCCTTGCAAAGGGAAGTGCCGTAATGTGTGTATCTCTATGGGAGATTATAACCTGCGCTCTGACTTGTTTGCCTTGACCTTAGGCAGATGTGATGTGGTTTTGGGCACTCAATGGCTACGCACACTTGGCCCCATCTTATGGGATTTTGCCGAACTTTGGATGCAGTTTTCCTCCAATGGACAAAAACACACATTGACAGGATTACAACCAGGGTCTCTCAGCATCATCAACTCACATCGCATGGAAAAAATCCTTAAGAAGAATTCACATGGTGTCATCACTCAGATCCATTCCATTCAGATGCAACCATCAGCGGTCTCCACTACTCCTTTGGAACTACAACAAATTCTGGATCGATATACCGGTGTCTTTGCTAAACCAGTGGGATTTCCACCTTTAAGGCCAGAGGACCATCATATTTAGCTCCTTCCTGGAAGCATTCCTCCCAACATCAAGCCCTATCGCTACCCATTTCACCAAAAAACAGAGATTGAAATGCTCGTTCGGGACTTACTGAAGCAAGGTATTATTCGCCCAAGCACTAGTTCATTTTCTTCACCAGTTCTTCTCGTCCGCAAAAAAGATGGGTCATGGCGCCTTTGCATTGACTTCCGAGCACTTAATCACCTCACTATCAAGGATAAGTTTCCAATTCCTGTTGTTGATGAGCTTCATGGTGCTCAAATTTTCTCCAAGTTGGATCTTTGTTCTAGGTATCATCAAATTCGGGTTCATGAGGATGATATCTCTAAAACAACTTTCCTCACACATGATGGCCACTATGAGTTTTTGGTCATGCCCTTTGGCCTCACAAATGCTCCTTCCACATTCTAGGCCTTGATGAATAAAATATTCTGGCCCTACTTGCGGAAATTCATTCTGGTATTCTTTGATGATATCCTCATCTACAGTAAAACCTGGGCTAAACATATCCAACATCTGGATCTTGTAATGAAACTTTTCTTTGACCATCATCTCCACGCCAAACAGTCTAAATGTGTTTTTGGACAGCAGGAATTGAGTATCTCGGGCACATTATCTTAGCAGAAGGGGTTCGCATGGATCCTTCCAAAATCGCTGCCATGAACAATTGGCCGCGTCCTCAAACACTCAAGAGCCTTTGTGGTTTTTTGGGGTTGATTGTCTACTACCGCAAGTTTGTCAAGGATTATGGGAAGATTGCAGCTCCATTAACTGCTCTATTGAAAAATGATGCTTTTACATGGACACATGCTACTAAGTGTATTTGACAAACTGAAACAAGCTATGTGTACTACACCTGTTCTAGCTATGCCTGATTTTTCCAAGCCCTTCACCATTGAGAGTGATGCTTGCAGCATTGGACTTGGTGTTGTTCTTCTTCAGGATGAACACCCCATTGCGTTCACCAGCAAAGCCCTTTCAGGTAAGAATTTAGCTGCCTCTACATATGAGAAGGAAATGATGGCTATTTTGCATGCAGTACAGAAGTGGCGCCCATACCTATTAGGGAATCATTTCTGCATCAAGACTAATCACCAGAGTCTAAAATATTTCCTAGAACAACGTGTATCCTCCCCAACGCAACAGAAATGGGTTAGCAAGCTCATGGGTTATGACTATGAGATCACTTACAAGAAGGGTAAGGACAATATTGTGGCGGATGCTCTTTCTCGCACATTTGATGACCACGGTTCTCTTTCAGCTATTTCTATGCATGTTCCAAATTGGTTTCAATCTGTTCAATAGGGCTATGTCAATGACTTTTCATTATCTCAAATCATCCAATGCTTGGCCAACAAACCTTCTGTTGTACTACATTACTCTTGGGATGGTGCTTCCCTTAGATACAAGGGTCGTCTAGTGCTTCCCCAGAGCACAGATATTCAACAGGCTGTCTTCTATGAACTCCATGCTTCTCCATCGGTAAGGCACTCTGGGCTCCTCAAAACGTATGAGCGGGCACGACGTAACTTCTTTTGGCAGGGCATGAAAATGACAATTCAAAAGATGGTGGCTGAATGTAATACCTGCCAGTGCCATAAGGGTGAAACGACACTCTTTCTGGGATTGCTCGAACCCTCTCCCATACCTACATGGATTTGGACAGATATTTCTATGGATTTCATTGAAGGGCTCCCTAAGTCTAAAGGGAAGACAGTGATTTTGGTTGTGGTTGATCGCATCTCCAAATATAGTCCATTTTTGTGCTCTCAGCCATCCCCATATAGCCTCCTCAGTCACTCAAATTTTCCTGGACCAGATCTTTCGTCTTCATGGAATCCCTTCTTCCATTGTCTCGGATCGTGATGCGACTTTCACCAGTCATTTTTGGACAGAACTATTTTTCCACACTGGCACCAAACTGAAGATGAGTTCAGGGTATCACCCACAAACAGATGGTCAGACTGAAATTATCAATAAATGCTTGGAAACGTATCTTCGTTGCTTCACCTCTGAACAACAACATTAGTGGGAAAAGTGGCTCCCTCTCGTTGAATGGTGGTACAATACCTCTTACCACACTGCCTCTAAAATGACCCCATATGAAGCAGTCTATGGTCAGGCACCACCCGTTCTTCTTCCATACACCCCCAACAGTTCACCAGTTAAGGCAGTTGACACAGTCCTTCGCATTTTGCGGGACAATCCTTCGCATTTTGCGGGACAATCTTTACATGGCAAGAAATCGCATGAAGCAACAAGCCGATCAGCACCGTTCTGAGCGCACTTTTCAAGCAAGTGATATGGTTTTTCTTCATCTCCATTCGTACAAGCAATCTTACCGGAAACTCAAAGGGCGTCATAAGCTCGCTCCAAAGTTCTATGGACCATATCGGATTCTTTAGAATATTGGGTCCGTTGCTTGTAAATTGGAACTTCCTACTTCTTCCCGCATTCATCTAGTATTTCATGTCTCTTGTCTGAAGAAAGTTCTTGGCACCAACATCAAAGGACAAACTATTTTACCCGAACTGGATAATGAAGGACCCATCATTTTGGAGCCAGAGGCCATCCTCAATAAGAGCACTCGTCAGCTTCTCTCTCGCTCTATCACAGAGGTCTTAATTCAGTGGCACGGCATGCAACCAGAAGATGCTACATGGGAACCACTCCTTTAGATTCAACAACAATTTCCACATCTAAAGCTTTGAGGACAAAACTTTTCTAAGGGGGAGGGGATGTTAGGAACCCATGTCTTGACTTTGTTAGTATATTGTTGTTGGACGCATATGGTTTGTAAGTCGTCCTGTAATATTTGTTGATCCATAGTTTGTGTATTGTTGTTTCGCGCATATGCTTTGTAAATCGCCCATAGTATTGTTAATCCATAGTTTGTATTGGCCCATGGTTTTGACCCATAGTATTGGCGCCTAGACATAGTATATAAGTGTGTGTTGAGGCCTATGCAGGCACCGTGAAGTTATTTGTATTGAGCTTGCTCAAAAGAGGTTGCCCCCTCGAAGTGGCCTGTGATCAATAAAAGTGATTATGAGTTCTGTTCTTATTGCTATCTCATGTATTTGCATTAATTAATTGTTGCAAGTTCTTCACAAACACCAATTATTCACCTTCAAATAAATCGTTTATACACTCAGAAACATGTTCATTTCACATAATAAGACATGAAAATCTAAACCCAAAAATGAGTCAAGATAATCATGTTTAATTCATAATCAAATGTACATATTATAAAAAAAAAGAAAAAACACAACTCACTACAACTAATTGTGTGAAAATGATCACTAAGTAATCTCAGACCTTTAATTGCAACTTCATAAATAATTATAAAGTATGATCAATGACCATGAGAAAACTGACTGAGTGGCTACGCATCCTCCTTTCTCTGTTCAATAAAACATTACAAAAAAAAATACAGAATGTAGAGAAGAAATTCCTTCCATTTTGCAGAGCGCTTTCCCCCTTGGTTGAGAATTCCCCTTTCTATTTGCAAACATAAAAATTTACGAATAGAAACGAAATGTAGAATAATAAAAATCCTCCATCTTCTGCTGAGACTCCTCCCCCACTGGCAGTTGAAGGTATGCCCTTTATATAGGCAGTACATTTCCTTCTCTACTCACTTTTCATCAAGTGAATTGGTTTTGATCCGATCAATTCCTTGGGATATGGAGAGATGCCTGTGAATTGGTGTAACCTTTCCTGTATCATCTCTTTCCAAAATTAGCTTAAATTATTTCATCTTTCTTTTATGTTGGTTTTTGCATTGTGACTTCACCGCGTAATCCTTGTATTTCCATCTTAACCAACGTAACCTGCATAAAAGTCAAATCAAGATATTATTCGAAAATACATCAATAACCTTTTACTTCCCAATCAATCTAAAAAGAAGAAATCTGAAATGAGATGTGAATAAAAAAAAATTGACGTTGTTGTTGCAATCTCGGATTCTGACACCCAATATCTCTTCCTTTTCTGAAATTATCTCAAATATCTTTGTGAAGATACAGTAAATGGAAAACCACCTGCGAACTTTTCTTGGCATGTTTCAATGTTCAATGACCAAAACAAATATTCAGTCGATATATTATTCAGGTATTGTTGTAGAATCAAATTGTATATTTTGTGGTGAATAACCGTGATCAATTAATTTTACGGTCAATATTTCTGTTGGAATATTCTCACCATCATTTTCCATATTTGCATGTTTGCATGCATTTTGCATGCATCCAATCATCATCTTGGTGGTCCCCCCAGCAGCTAGATCCTATTGTCAACTCCCTAGAGCTTGTCTTCAGCCCCCAATAGCCCTCCTACCTACCTAATGCGCCATATTTGACTCTTCTGCATGATGTGCGCTTTTGCTCACCTACCACCAGTTATCATTCAGTTAGAGCGCCTCATCTTACCTACCAGGTGTCTGACAAACAGTTAGAGCATTGATTGAGTAGTTCTTCCACTGATTGCTCATGCTAACTGCCTGCAGCTCCTAGTTAGTTAGTTTTGGAGTGCCACTTGATCTTCTGATAGCCTCATGCACCCTCCTTGGAGTCTCCATCCCCTGATTCATGCCTAGATGGTTCTATTAGACTCAGTTAGACTCACTTGACTGACTATTACCATTTATGACTGATACTACTGACTGGATGATGTCTCCAATGTTATCCAAGCTAGACTTTGAGCATGATTTGAATGACCTCCTTGGTTAATTTGAATTCTCTACACTGTTATTGATTATTGTATTCAGTTTTCACAGTGCCAGCTCATAGCTGATGTATGATACTGCTATTCTGCATTTTCTGTGTTCATGAGTGATTATTGAGTGCATTCTTCTCTTATTCTTTGCAACTTCTTGAGAGTTTGATTGTGAGGTTTGTTACAGTTGCTAGATCCTATTGCAGATTATCACATGGTATCAGAGATGCGAGATCTTCCTAAAAATCATCACATGGTATCATAGCTGATTATCACATGGTACCAGAGCAGTCAACAACTATTCGAATTACAGCCATTGTAGCAGCAGCAATTGCAACATTTATTTGAGCAACTATCTTTCCCTAAGCACAAGAAGCCTCTGAGTTTCCACAGCAAATCCTGGTGCTATTACGTTAAATTCACTGGAGCAATCTAGTGAGGTATATCCAAGTGTGAAGGACTTAGTCATATGTGCTCAGGTGTCCTATGGTAGTGTTCATTCAAAGTGTAGCAAATCTCCATCAACAAAGATCTTCTTGTTTTGCAGGTTTCTTCACCCATTCGAATTCTTCTTCAATTCGACATTCACTGCTCAAATGGATCTAAGACTCACCTCTTCCAACTATGTCGAATGGAAAGCTAAGATGGCTCTCTTCATGAGTTCCAAGAGCTTCACCATGATACTAAATGGAACTATGGTCAAACCACTCAGTGCAATAGATAAATCCAAGTACTCGGATAGGCTTGATGAAGCAGTAGGCTTACTTCTTCTCTCAATTTATGAAGATCTTCACTTCCATGTCATCAATCTAAAATCTCCAAAAGAGGTTTGGGACAAGCTCGAATCCCTCTTTGGACAAAAACATGATCTGAAAGGTCATAAATTGGATAATGAACTCATCTCTTTGAGTCCTGAAAGCTTCGAATCCATCAATGCATTCTTAACCAATTTCAAAAGCTTTATTTATCAGTTGAAAAGATATGAGATAGTAAAAAAAGACAAACAATTCATTCTTTCCATTCTCTCCAAATTGGGGGAAAACTTCTCAGTTTTTGTCTCCACATTTAAGTCAGCTAAGATGTCCATTCCAAAATGGAAGTTTCCCTCACTTGATGACGTCATCCAATATCTTACTCACGAGGAGAAGTTAACCTCCATGGGAATGATCAAACCAAAGCTGGATTCGTCCCTTACAACTACTGAGGCCAAAAGAGCGCATGCAAAGGGCAAGCAAAAATTTTCTGAAAAGAGAGAGAATGATACAAGGCCAAAAGATGTTCCATATCAGTCAAATGAGGCTTCGAACTCAAAGAAGAACAAGCAATCTCAGAAAAGAAGATCCAAGAGCACATATTGTCATCGAGGATCTCATCCCAAGAGTTCTTGTATGAGGAAAACTATAGATATGATGGCTCAGTTACTTGAGAAGAACAATCTCCCTATACCTGCATGTGCAAGGAAGAAAGATACTGATATTGAACCTTCTAGATCCGAGGTCAAATAAATATGCCATGCCTTCGTGGCAAGAGCATCAACAGATTCTTCATTCATCATAGATTCAGGAGCAACAAGACATATGTCTTACTCCAAAGATCTCTTCTCCAACTTCGAAAGCTCAGTTGGCCCTTCCATCATGTTGGGCAATGATTCTGAAGTCTCCTCTTCGAGGATTGAAAGAATCAATCTTGACCATGGTTACTGTTGGGTGTGTAAGCTATCTCAAGAAAACACCTAATATTTAATTATCGACCGAGGTTGGTAATCTTAGAGTTGAGGCAAAGTATATGCTAAGGTAGAATGATACCTAACTTTGGCTTGTCAAACCTTAAACGATTAAATAGAGAAAAGATCGAAAGATCTTTCAAAATGAAAAACGGAGTCAGACTTCAGAAATACAACAAAGAAATTAACTGAACCTATCTAAACTACCAGATCGAAATAATGTCAAACAACACTAATCTATTATGTGATTAAACAATAGAAAAACAAACTATTCTTTGTAAGAATAGAAATTACTTAATCGATTCTCAAATTCTAATCTAAGAATTGGAAGAAAGTAAAGACCTACCTATGGAACAACTCAATCATATGAACAGGAAACTAAGTTAAAGCAAATTATAAGCTATTAATGACTTCAACAATTATTCAAAACTACTAAAGCATCTAATTCCATTCTCCTTGGGAATCCAGAAGAAAGGTACCAAATGTGATGGGAATAGGGGTGAATGTATCGAAGTGGATTTCAAATGTAACAAGAAAACAAAATGGAATCAAATCGAATTTAACTTCTACAAATAAATGCAAGCTAAAGATTACCCAGCTACAATTAACTTTGAACATAGTGACCTATCTCCTATCTATAAACGAGAGACTTGAATTGAAGAAGTCTAGAAGCAAGTAGAAAACTTGATAAAGATGTTAAATTCAGAAGCAAGTAGAAAACTTGATAAAGATATTGTACTTATGAACTAAATCTTATTCCATGAATCCATTATTAGCATGAGAAGAATAATCCAAAACTGAAATGATTTGGAGAATGAAATTACTAAACTTAACCTAACATTGATATTATTAACATACAATAAACTGCATTGAAAATGAAACTAATAAATTCTGTAACCATCAAGCATTGATAAGTCAACATAAGGAAAAGACAACTTGTAAACAACTAAAGCAAGGCTTAAAGGAAAGAGAGAATGACAACTAAAGATAATGACAAAACTTGATTAAAACTTCATATGAAATACAACAAGCTCTTAATGACTCCTAAGAATACTAATTAAGGGTAAAAGAGGGTATAATTTAAAGAAGACCTAAGAATTGAATTATAATTAAGCAAAATGATGCAGGAAGTATGGAGGTTCGAATGTCGGTCCGGATGACTATCCGAATGGAGGAAAACGACTTAAACTAAAGGAAGAGAAGATGGAATGATCTTATCTACCAGCTGGCTGATGCATATGATCCTATAGTGCGGGGAAAGCAATGAAAAAGCTAGTTAAGGGCTAGAGTAAAAAAAAACTATATATGGTTAAGAATAATCTAGGAAACTAACTATTTCTATGAGATTGAGATGTAACTTAAGCTAATCTTATGCTACGGGAAAGAAACTACAGAACTTTAGTCTATGAGCAGATCTAAGAGGTGGAACTAACTAGATTCTAAGTTAACTAGGCAAACTGAATATTTTAAATAAAACTAATTAAGCAACTAAATGCAATCTGAACTACTAAAGCAAATTGAATGAACCTAAGTGTGATTTAATCTATAAAGCAAGCTTAAATAAACCTAAGTGTGGCCGGTCACCATTTAACTTCTGGAAACATTGATATAAACAACAGCAAAATATACATAACATAAATAGAAACATCATTTACATAAACAGCACAACATCATTTTATATCACAGAACAAAAACATCATATACAGAACAAATACATAAATGAAATAACAACATGGTTTATCTACAATAGACAAAGACAATTTATATACACTGATGAAGACCATTGGTTGTTGAGGGGCCCGTCTCAGCAAACAGAGATTGAGCCTTAATCAGTCAATCACCACGCATGCTAATAAATTTCCATAAAACTGAGACAGAATTGTATTAATAAAAAGACAGAGTTACAGTCCTTTGGTATCCATTTGCAGTAAAAAAGATAGGTAAATCTAAAGATAAAAAGACTAACTGACTAATGACTAACTCATCTCTACTACAGGGACATCTATTTATACAGCGTTACAATAAAGAAAGCAAGTCGACCCTTTAGTGGTCGACTGCTTAATAACAGACTATCTTGAATGCCCAAAAACGGCTCTGTTTAATAGCTTGTGACACGCATAAGCCAAGGGACGGCTCTGCTTAATCATTTCGTGACAGCTCGTAGCCAAAGAACGACCTCATAAATTTCATGACAGCACACAGGGCTTTGTTCCAAATTTCACGGCGTTGATCCTTCACGTAGTTGTTGAAGCGTCAATGCTCCCCTTGCCGTGGGCAGAGATGGATGTGATGTCGAGCTGAGCGCGTAAGAGATCTTCCAGAACATCAGCTCACGTACCATTAGGGCCACGTCCCAAACAGAATCCATGCGCCGGTTTACTCTCTAACGGCCCAAGCATACCTCAACCATCGATTTCGCTGGTCGAATGCGAGTCTGAACGACAGGCTGAATGCAGCTGATCGTCCACAACTTCAATGCACGTCCAATTGAAGATTCGTTTGAGAGCCATAACCTGCAAAACGAAATGTAGTTACTAAACAAGCCAAATAAACATCAATAAACCATAATATAACAATTTTTACCCAAAATTCATGTGATGTGTGAATAAAGGCATACCTGCTCCATTTGACAGTCTAAATGGCAAAAAGAGTGACTTATTGCATCAAAAATGGTGAAATTAATGCCAATCAGAGTGTATTTGATATTCAAAAATGGTGACAAAATGGACACCAACAATTACTTTTCTGATGTGCTTTACGTTCTTGTTATCACATATATAGTAGTCGGGCTACCATACATTATTTTTCTGATGCCAGTACACTATTCAACCAGTTCCCTTACATTTGAGATGCTGAGATGAGCATCTATATTGGATCACTATCAGATTTTGGACAGCAGTTGTATTCCCCATGCCATGACTGAGTCTCAGGACACTCAGAGAGATGACCGATGTAGCCATTATACCATTTGTACAGAGCAGTCAGTAGTGCCCAGAGTAGCAGTAGCAGTTTCAGAGGACAGGTGATGGTTCAGATGATGAGCATTCAAGTATATGACTGAGCAAGTATATCATTGTGTTATGGTTATATTGCTTTTATACTTATTCTTATAGTATATCTTAGCACTTAGTGTCATGATCTGGCGATCATATAGATATGTGGACCTGGTTGATCTTATTATATATACTATATTGTCCCTACTCAAACTTAGAAGTTCACTATTCATACTCATTGGTCTTACCCTCCTTAGGGAGAATAGAGGTGATCATTCCACCATACCTTGGCTTGCTAGTGTTGGCTCCATTATTCATTATCTCCATCCATCCATTGCCTACCTTCTAGTTTATCACCCTGACTTACTACTTGACTAGTGGCATGGAGGACTTTTCCCCACTGTAGCCTCTGTATTGGATGAGCTTCCCTGTTTACTGTGTCTCAGCTCTGAGTTGGTGACAAAACTTACCTTTGGTGAGTTGGATTGTAGCCCTAAATCATTCTGGTCGATTGTCCCGATGTTTGGCATTGGCTCGAACTCCCCCTAGTCACTTGAGATGTTGTTGGCTAAAACTGAAAGCTCATGTACTATTTATGGAAACCGATAAATTCGCCCATGGAAACTAAAAAGGGCAAGAGCGATGAACTGCTGAAAAATACTCCTCGAAGAGTATAAGAAAGGTCCAAAAAAACAATGATTCTTAAAAGCTATATCTAAATAATTGTTGACCTTATACATGTATAAAAAACATGCCCTGGATGCAAGCTGCAACTAGTTGTGCTTATCAGCACACCTGAGATCCGAAGGGTTATGTAAGCCAAAAAGGCCATGAAATGAAATTGAATGATCCTAATGAACCTGGATCAACTTGACGTAGACATGATGCCTAAGTTGAATAAGCACTCTCTAAACAACTTATCCATTTGTGAGACACCGCCATTCCCTGTGTTGTTGCTCATTCAGTATATACTATGGTGTGTATTCCCTTTCCCATTGCCAAAGTGTCACAAAGTTGAGTCGGTCAAGTCATCCCTTAGCCTAGCCAGTTATTTTAGCCTTCACCCTTCACTAGCAAATTGATCACAGCTATGAAGTGAGTATGATCTTGAAAGTCTAGTCTGAGTAATAATAATAATTAATGACATTATATATTTGGATTTAGATCGTCAGTAATGATTACTTTGTGTTATAATTGTTATTTGAATAATTTGTAGAGCATGCATTAACCTTTGACACTTTGCAGCAACTTCCGATGGTGGTCTGAGTTATATTTGATCATGTTGACTTGGTCAAACCTAGTTTGACCAAGGTCAACCATAGGACATGAGATGGTTGGACCTTATGATGATATGGATAGACGATATATGGTCTATGTACATGTATATGATGATTCTATGCAGCAGCTACAGGGTTATGATGATGATTCATGGTTTACAGCAGTATTTGATCATTTACAGATTATTATTATTTGACCTGTTCGGGTATATTGGATATATATTTTGATCATGCAGAGACTCATATGGTGTATGAGTACACATCTTGGATGGATTTGGACCTTCTGAGTCCAATGAGACAGTTTGTTTTCAGTTCCGGGTACTTACAGTGATGATTGAGCCTTGGTAGGCTATCCCAGTGCAATTTTGGTCTGTCGGAAACCCTGTCAGAGCAGATGTGATTTTTATCCGGTTGACCTAGGGCGCTGTGCTTGGAGGGGGTGGTCCAGCCACTTGTTTTTACCATATTACCCCCCTCCCGGACACACTGGTGCCCTCATCTTGACAACGCAGGCACTCCAGGAGGCAGTTTCACGCTTCCCGAGGCAATTCAGGATTGGTAGAAATGGCTATTAAGGAATTCGATTTGGGATACTAAGGTAATGTCTTGGCATGGGATGATCAGTGATGATGGATTGATGTCTTCCACACCTCCTCCAGCGGTTTCAGCTTCATCGAGGCCCGCATCCATCACTTATGACACTTTCTGATGATTTCTGAGGTCTTTTGAGGCCTACAATTTGACCATAGAGGCACGATTTGGTATATTGATGACTATTTTATTATTATTGTGCTATGGGGATTGACCAAGGGTGGATAAAATTACCCCTTGGACCCACCATAAGCTTCCTATTATATTTTGTCATCATGATTTGGTGGGATTCCCCTCTTCTAGGGCGATTTTGTCCACTTATATTATATTTTATTAGTGATCCATGTATTTTATTGTTGAGCTCATCTCAACCATTGATTAGACATTTGTATCTTTTAATCTTAGCCACTCATTCAAAAAGTGGTTAGGATTTTGATGCCTCTCCTTCCTATTTAAAGGAGAGAGCTTCTCATTGTAAGGGGTCTTTGGCTCTTGGATTATTGGTATAGAAAAGCTTTCTTGTGGAAATTCTTGTGGTCTCCTTTGCATCTGGTGTTCTTAGATGGTGATTGGAAAGTCTATTGCAACCTAGCATTTGGAATTTGTCGTAAGATCTATCTATTTTGGAAATCATTGTCTTGTCTACGAGAGGGCGACTTCAGCAAGGGCGATTTTGCAAGGCTTCTTCAAATCGACTTTCTTGGCATTTGCTTGTATCAGGGGGTTATCATTAGTATCATTGTGATCTATGCTATCTTTCTGCTACTTCTCTTGTGGCATTAGTCTTATCTCTTGATTACATCAAATCTGATATTGTTGACGTTTGTTGTGCAGGAGGGAGGGCGCATTGGCTTCTTGGACTAAATCGATTGCATAGAAAACTACCTCAAAACTTCTCAAATTGATCGGGTTTGCGTAAATCATCATCATCAAGGCATCTACAAGGTTACCCAGGTAAGATCCAGAGGTTTGTTTCTCTTATCTTGATCCAATCCATTAACATAACTCATAAATTGATAAAACCCTTATTATTTCAAACCCTCATTGTTACATTTTCTCAGATCTACTAAGATCTAGTGGGTTGTTGGGTATAATATTGAAAACCCACCTCTATAGTATCCACAGCATCCCAGATCTATAGTTTGGTGAGGATTGGCCTCCATTTGACCCCCTTCCCAGGCCAACTTAGCCTCTCCAAGTGAGGTCGCACTCCTTGGGGAAGGTGAGTTACCCTAGATCTACTTGATGGGTAGTTGAGATCCCGCTTGTTTCATGATCTACACATCCAATAACATACCCCCAGATTGTCACTTTTTTTATTTTTACCTTGTGGGCCCTATTCCACATTTTAAGGGATTTAATCCTCATTTTGGACCACTTGGTATCTTTAAACTCAGATCTAGTAAGATCTAGCCATCGGATTGCCTTGAAATTGTAGATCCATACTCTCACTTGCTTAAACCACTTGGATCTAAAGTTTGGATGCCATTGGACTTGTCTTTATTAACTTATCCCACTTTTTAGCCTCCTTGGGTAAAGTCGCACCACCTTGGAGAAGTGAGTTGGTCCACTTCTAGGACATGGGCACATGAGATCTTTGTGGATTTGGAACGTGCATAATTCAAAACCTAGGTCTAATAGGTCACCTTGTCAAATCTTGCCTTGGGGATAGCATTCCTTGTTTTAAGGGATTGTGGTCCACTTAGGTCAAACATCAAATCTCTAGATCTAGACCTATTCATCCATCAAGACTTTAATTGCCCACTTGTCTCATGCAATAGGAGTCCTTAACCACAAGTTAACCTTACTTTGACTGCATTATCCCAATTCCCAAGGCACCGGTTTCTCTCCAAGTCAATTCGACTTTTCTCGATTGTTGGATTAACTTGTGGTTTGACCTTTGTGGGGTGAACTAAACCCTTTGATGTCATCATGTATCATGATCAAGCTTGTCACTTGTACTAGTTAGCCCCAATTCAACCCCTAAACTACTGTGCATTGGACACGGTTCCCAAGGCAATGGATTTTCTCTCATTGAACTAGTACTTCAATCCTGGATCCTATTTCACAAATCATAAGTCACTCTCACATCAATAATGAACCAAAGCTACAATCATTAAACTCCTCATTTATCTTGTGACTTCATCCTAAAGTCTAGGATAAACCATACACCTTACTTCACTTAGAATTAACTTGATTCGGTGTCTTGGTTTTGATCTCTCCTGTCGGGAGTAGATCGGGTCTCCCCCTGTGTTGTCTGGGCTAGATAACATAAAGTGAAGGTTGCCTCGACTGGCGTGACAACCATATATTGGAGGTCGAGGTGATCGTGGTTGCACCTTTTGAGTTGCCCTTCCCTATTGCCATCCATGAGTGGATACATCCATAGGGGTAACTAAAGTTTAGGTGATAACAGTTCCTTCTCTCACAACAAATATACTTTCAGTGTATCAAATGACTCATATTGGAGAGCCCAAAAGAGTGATCTTTTCTCCAAATGAAGTCGAGGTACAACACATGGTTTCAGGGAAAATCATTGCAAAAGGAGTTGCAAATCATAAGACAAAACTCTATGAGTTTTCACACTTCTTACCTCTCTCAAAGCAATCTGCTCTTCACTCTCATGCAAATGAAGAGAGTAGTCTATCTCATCTCAACTACAAGCATTTGGAAAACTTGCAAGCTGAAAATGTTGTTGATGGTCTTCCAAATGGAAATTTTTCTCTAGGCATCCTCAAGGGTTGCTTGAAAGGCAAAGATTCACCAAATAAGATTGGGAAAAAGAGGACTCTTGAAGAAGTGTGAATGCTAGATCCAAATCCACAAGAACCTGAAGATTCAGCACCTATTGGTTCAAAGCCTATGGCAAAGTGGGCCACCACTACTACATCCACTAGTGATCTTGTTAGAGATCCATCATCATCATGTCCTAGTTCTATTGATAATGATCTCACCTATATTGATTCAAAGGAAACATCAAAGGACTATATGCACATTCTGAAACAGTTTCATGATATTCACATTTGTGGATTTGTTCCTCCTTTGAGTGATGATGAGCCAGATGTACTTGCTTCTTCACATGAGATTTCAGATTCAGAGTTTGTATGTGATGATGAGTTAGTTTCACTTGATTTTTCACATGAGATTTCAGATTCAGTTTGGAAGTGATGATGAGCAAGAGAGCGAAGCTTCTTCACATGAGATTTCAGATTTAGAATCTGAAGATGGAGATGATGACGAGGGAATGCTAGATCCAGATCGACAATAACCTGAATATCTAGAAACTGATGATGAAGATGAGAGAATGGAAGATCCAGTTCCACAAGAACCTGATGATCCTCCTCTTCCTCGATGGACAGCCATTACACTCCGATATGCGGGTGATTTGGTTGGTGATCCACATGATCAAAGACGGACCAGATCAAATTTTCAGATTGGAAGGTTTCATCCTTCTCACATTACTGATCCATTTTAGATCGATCAATCCTTCTTCGGAAAAGAAAGACACTTGCCTCCTTCTGGGTGAGTGATGATATGCTACATTAGCATCCTTTAGTCTATTTTGAGGGAGGGCTTTCTTCCCACTGGGTTTTCCCTCTTTCTTCACTTAGTTTATTTAGATCGATTGTACGGGATGACCTTTGGTCTCAATCACCAGGGCCCTATTTTTTAGTTTTCAGTTACTACCTCATAGTATAGCTTGAGGAAGGGTGTTGGAATATTCTCACCATCATTTTTCAGATTTGCATGTCTGCATGCATTTTGCATGCATCCAGTCATCGACATGCAAATGAATGCATCCAGTCATCATCTTGGTGGTCCCCACAGCACCTAGAGCCTATTTTCAGCCCCCTAGAGCCTGTCTTCAGCCCCCTAGTAGCCCTCCTACCTACCTGATGTGCCCTATTTGACTCTTCTGCATGACATGCGTGCCTTTTCTCACCTACCACCAGTTATCATTCAGTTAGAGCGCCTCATCTCACCTACCAGGTGTCTGACAGTTAGTTAGAGCATTGATTGAGTAGTTCTTCCATTGATTGCTCATGCTAACTTCGTGCATCTCCTAGTTAGCTAGTTCTGAAGTGCCACTTGATCTTCTGACAACCTCATGCACCCTCCTTGGAGTCTCCATCCCCTAATTCATGCCTAGATGGTTCTGTTAGACTCAGTTAGATTCACTTGACTAACTATTACCATTTATGACTAATACTATTGACTTGATGATGTCTCCTATTTTATCCAAGCTAGACTTTGAGCATGATTCTGATGACCTCCTTGGTTAATTTGAATTCTCTACACAGTTATTGATTATTGTATTCAATTTTCATAGTGCCAACTCAGAGCTGATGTATGACACTGCTATTCTGCATTTTTTATGTTCATGAGTGATTATTGAGTACATTCTTCTCTTCTTCTTTACAACTTTTTGAGAGTTTGATTGTGAAGTTTGTTACAGTTGCTAGATCCTACTGCAAATTATCACATGGTATCAAAGTTGTGAGATCTTCCTACGGATCATCACATGGTATCAAAGCTGATTATCACAATCTCCGTCAAAATTAAAAATAAGACTATCATCTAATTCAATATCGCATTTTCGTTTATCCAAGCATTATCTTTGAAACAAAGATTTTAATTATAAATTTAAACCATAAAAGAAAATAATGAAACTTCCCTCGACAAGATCGCAAATATTATTAAACACACTCAGGCTCCTTTTACCAAATATCGTGGGAACTCTTCCATAGTAATTTTACTTGATTTTCACGAAATCATGGAAAGACCTTGTGAAACCTTTCAGTGATGATTCCATGACAAGTTTGTAACCTTGAGGTATTATCGACCTGGATTTAACCTTCAATGACTCAATTGTGTAGCATCATTCTACAATAAATGATTTGGTAGAATCTTTTCGTGCATTGATTCATTGTACTCTCATGAATGTTCTTCGACTTCCTGGTTGTTAGCTTCTTCAATTCTAGCGTGACTGTAATCATTACAATTTCTAACACGTCTTGGGATTTCTGAAATGTGTTGTAACTAATCGTTAGCTGGCAAATGAAGCCACCAAATGTGAAATCGTGTCACTACCATCATTTAAGTAGCATAAGAAGCAATATATTATTAGTTGTGTAGCTGGCACGTTATATCAAAAAGATTCGTAAATGATTTCAAACTAGAGATTCGGTATAATTTTCACATTACTTCTTCAAAAGAAACGTGGCAGATACAGAGTGTAATTAATCCTGCTATCTTTCAAAATGGATCCTCCACAATACCGATATATTAAAAGGCTTCTTAACTTGGGTTAATAGCTTTGAATAATGAGGCATCTTTGAATGCGGCATACTTATAAACAAGTAACTTTTAATACATTGTTTCTCTTCATAACCTTGCGTTGAATATTCCCTTGACGTAATAGCATCTTAATTTTTTATATTAAAGCATTACTACAAAGGGGGTTTTAAGACAATATTTAAGGCTATTTATGACTAAATTGTCTAAACTTGAGACTAAAAAAAATTGTGTATTGTCTTAAATATTGTCTTTAAACGAGTGTCTCAAATTATTGTCTTAAAAAATTGTCTCTATAATGACAATATAAAACACAAATAATATTGTCTCTCCAAAGATAATAGCTGAGATTAAAAACATATCGTCTCTATAAAAACTATATGACTTTAAGTCCAACTATTGTCTCTCTAGAGACAATATAAAAAATTTATTTAAAAAAATAAACAAATTATTTGAAATGTTTTTCTCCTACTCCAAGGATCAACCATGCAGTTCTCATCATGTACAGAGAAAAGAAATTGATGTAGGGGTACTCAGAAAAACCAAATAACTCTGCTAGATTTATCTCTTCATTGTCCAGATGTGCAAATTCAAATGGCTATGTTCTAGTTATCACATCTTCAACCAAACACAAACCCAGATTCCATCTCTTACACACACGTCAAGTCGTAGTCATTTCCAAAGAACTTAAACCTCTATTCTATGCCTTACTCTATGGAAGGATCAACCTTCCCCAATTCAAAGGATTCGTCATAAAGAAATTGGCAACGATACTTAATTACTCAGGATGGGTGACTGATTAAACACTTATGTATTGAACTATAGAAATAAATACCCTGCTGCCATAGGTGATTTTTCTTTTATCAAACGAATTGATCAACAATTCTTCCCATAGTTTTCAAGAGCTGGAACCATTCTACAGTTTATTCTCCATTGAACGATTCCTTCCAATGCTCAATGTGCAATATAAGCAAAGCAACAAGACATTGCCAAAGTTACATACTTCTCTTGCAGGTGTGATTATGATGCCATATCCACCTATAGAAAAGGTCATTTTCAAGTTTTTTGTTGAGAGCGAGGATATTGTTGTCACGTCTAAACATGACGGGTATGCATAGTATGGAATTTTATGGAGTGGAAGCCGACTGCTATGATCCTAATACTTTAATTAACTTTCATAGTACTTGGGAATGGTAATCGAAGGTCACTCACCCCTAACGATATGTAGCCAAGGGAAAAGTATATGTTTGAGGCGCACACTAAGCGTTAGGTCATGGATTGTGAGAATGGACTCGTTGAAGTCTTATTCTTGTTCAGGAAGCAACGATACATGGCATACAAAATGGAAGTATTCATGTTGAATGCAATGCCAATCAATCTGTGACAAGCGTTAGTCTATGTTGATCATTATGACCATCAAATTGCAGAGAAATTTTAATGAACACACTCAATTTTCAAAAGGGAGTGCAATGTATACACAACAGTGTTGTCCTGGATTTAATCCATTGTTTGCGAACTCAGTGTAGCAAACTGACAATTAGTTTCAAGTTCGAGATTTATCTCCTATGAGCTTGGGTTTCTATCTCAATCTTTTAAGGTTCAAGCTAAAATTCAGTCATGATAGTTGGGTGATACCTTTTCAAAGAGGAGAGATTTCCCTTCAGCAAATTAGACAACGACCTCTCTAGATCTCTACACAATGAACACTTTGCCTCCACTCATTTCATAAATCAATTGAGATTTGCATGATTACCAATGCATTTCAACATGGACTTCCAAAATGAATTTTGATTTCCAAGAAATCGGATTCTCAAAGAATTAATAAAATGATGTTCAGATCCACTTAACTCAATGTATTCTCAAGCGTAATTACCACATTCCATTACTTTCCAAATATGATCATGCCTCTTGCAATTCGACATGCACAAGAATGTATACAAACATGAATCAATTACAAACCCTCCATTGTTTGGCCACACCCTTTACTGGAATTTCACTGTTGAAATTCTATCTAACTCAACCTTCTTGTTTGGAATTCTTAATACAATTCTAGCCAACCAAACCTTTGCTTATCAGGGTTAATTCACAAAATTCATACCTTGCAGTCACTCACACATAGTTATATAAGTATACAGTTATCCACAACCATACATGGGATATAGCTTAGATAAGTCTCAACAAATATGTAGCAGAAATAAGCATCACAAAACTTTGGCTACAACTTGGCTTCTTTTTATTACTTGCAGAAAATAGATCATACAAAAACTCATAAGAATCCAACTCCCCCTTCTCTTTACAAAGTGTACATTTATAGCCTTCTCTTGGACTAATGGGTTTCCAACCCTTTAACTAGAGACTTTTAAAATTCCTCTATCTCTCTCTTATAAATACATGCATATATAAAAAATTGAAAAATATAATTTTCAAACTGATAATAATTTAGTTTAACTTTTACTATTGAGAGGGTAGCACATCCTTTTTGATGTAGCCTTATGCCACTCCTCATGGTACTGAGTAATATCCTCTAGACTTTGTAATTTAATGGCTCCAAGCATGATAACATGACTGGTGAGTTCATCGGCTGCTGTCACTCTGCATAACTAACTATCAAGGTCATGTACAGATTTAATAAACCAACCATGACTATCAAGGTCATGTACAGATTTAATAAACCAACCATGAGATCTCAAGTATTTAATAAAACATAAACACCAAGAACATTAACACAATGATTGGTAGAAACCTTGCCTTTTTTCATTCATAAAGAAATTCTATACAAAACATATAAAACCATGATCTACTTCTACTTTGTATGTGATCAATCCACCAAAAAAGTGACTCCCTCCTAATGCTTGCACGCATAGATATATATAGAAGAATAATTATTTCTTCCAGCTCAATAAAATATAGGTTCAATTTTTAGGGCCATGTTTGACTTGTAGAGAAAGCCTGTCATGCTTTCATCTGGAGCTTCTCATTGGGAAATACATATTGATGTAAATTCATTTCTAACCAAGAAAAGCACATTCCCTATGGGCTACAACCTACAGGAAGCGCAGTCTAGCTGCAGATTTACCTGATATTTTATGGTCTTCTTTGCACTTTATCCAAGTTTGCTGAAATTATTTATGCTAAAAGAAAAACATTCAGAGTTCCCAAATGGCCATTCTAATTCACTGACGTCTCTATTTCCTATGAAATTTTTTTTACCTAAAATATCTATTCTTTATGGAAAAAAAAAGAACAAATTCCAGTATTTATTTAAGCTAACAACATTTAATCTCAATAAGAAAACAATTTCCAAAAATTAACAATTCTCAAAAGAATCCTTGAAAATGTAAGTAATCATCCCATTCTCGATCAAAGGCAGCACACTTATATTTGCTGAAAATACAATCATGTCATTGAAAATGTAAATAATCATCCCATTCTCCATACAAAGCAGTGCAATTGTATTTGCTGAAGAACCATGACTATTCATTGAAGAAACTTTGTTTGCAATTTTTTAGTGAAAAACAACTTAATGTACAAAACCAAACAAATATCTAGGATGAACTCAGCTCTCATGAAATACCTGGTCTGGCATTTCCTATAGGCACCAAGCAAATGGCCTAAAAGAAATCTGCAAAGAAAAGTGTGTGAATGTTAGTTAAGATCATTGCATAAATAGTTGTTGAAATATATGAAAACATGTATCTTAAAAAAGAATCTCTAAAATTATTCTAAAAGGTAGCTTGAGCACTAAAAACAATTCAAACATGGTTAAAAAAGAAGTGCTTTCATAAGAATATATAGCCATTGTGTTTTGACTTGAAGTAGGAAAATATTATGCATCAACTTGTATATTCCTTAATATTTTTCTGCATTAAGTTCCAGCTGTATTAATCTTTGCTATAGTATGCATTCTGCAGCTTGGTTTGTGATGATAACGTTGTCAAAATTTCCCTCTAAGTCTGTCCCATTGACCCCATTTTCCCAATCTGGAATCTAGGCACTAGTCCTCTCTTTCAACCACCTCAAAACATTAAAAATCATTCATTTAATTTTTGTTTTATAAATCTAGAATTTACTGTTGTAATTTAATAAAAATCATATTTTCCCCATTCCTATATGAAATAGATTATGGAGTTTGGAATCTCCATAAGAGAAGCCAACAATTTGGAGAAATCAGATAGAAATTACTATTTCTATTTGCTTGTTTAGAGGGAGTTGTGGCTTTGATCAACTTATGCATAGATATCTAGAGAAGCAAATATGTAGAGTCATTTTAGAGTACTTGAAATAGGTTTATGGATAGGTACATAATAGGATGAAGCAAAAAAGAAAAAATACATGGAGTGCATAGATGAACATTGGGAGTATAAGTCATTTGAATTTGGTGACTAGGTTATGTAATATCGTATGAAATAGTGTTATACCAAGGGAACATATAGTAACTTAAATGTGAACAATATCAAAAGACCATTTGATATTAATTTTGGGGTTGAGGAGAATCCATTCCATATCATATAGGTTTCAAACTTTTGAATCACATATTACTACCGCACCATGGAGGGAAGAATGTGACCTTTTTCAATGATGTATCTATGCATGACACACCCAATGATGACATATCTATCTTTCCATAATTTATTTTGTGTGGCACCATCCTCCTTAAGTTCCTCTAACCTTAGGTCAAATGTGTGCCGTCTTGGGGATATCTATCTTTTGTAAAACCCTTTGTTTCCTTCTCTTGCTTCCAAATCTTAAGACATTGGTAATCAATTATGATCAATTTCACCCTTAGGAAACTCATTTTGGGTATTTCCAAACTTTGGTGTTAAATTGGGGGTGCCAACCCCCAAATGGGTCGATAACTAAACAGGATTCTTCATTATAGGCCTATGTAAACCCATATCCAATTTGGGTTGATATTAATGGAGTCAAAAAGAAAAAACTTAAAACTTCATTAACCCTACTCAATCTCTTAGCGGAGAGGATACCATGGGCTCATAAACGGGTTATTCAATATGTGTTACACATCATTCATAGAAAAAGGCATTTTGTGCTTATAATCCTTTCTAGTGTAAATTCTTTCTTTTCACTTCTCTCTCGTCTCTTTTCCCTTGTATCTCGTTATTATGGGGTTGTCTTCTTTCCATTTCACTAGTGTTTTTTTCCCTACCTCCTTTCATCTTGTGTTCGATTATCTCAACTAGATATACTCTCAAAACATGTTAACCTATGCGACCTCGCTTAGATGAGTGCCATTGACATTCCTTTCAGTAGCTCTACAGGTACTCATAAAAAATTCCTACCTATCCTTATAACATTGCAATATTCTCCCTTATTACTACATAATCCTAGTTGACCATGGAGGAGATTCACCCAGATTCACCACTTCCTTCCAACGTGACAATTGTTGTTGCTCCTAATAACTCTTATCATACAAATTTACCCTCTCCTTCTAACTAAGTAAACCTATAGCCTCCCACTCTTTGTAGGAGGTGTGATGAACTCATGACATACATGAGATACCATAAAGAATGAATCCTTAAAGAATTTTGTGAAATGCATGGCCTCTCTTAGGCATCCATTTCCTCCTCAGTGGGTTCCCCAATCCCAACCTCTATCCTTTCCTCAAATATGTCCACCTTTGATGCTTTATGTTTCTCCACATACGTAGTGTGAGACACCTAAGTTCCCTTTTTATTAATAAAGTTATCCTACAACTAATCATATGGGCAGGGCATAGGGCGTAGTGTGTTGTAGCTCGAGAAGCAGTGTGGATTCAGAAATCCTTTCCGAATTGTTTGGTCAAATGCTAGAACCGACATTGATTCACTGTGATAACCAAAGCTACATACATCTATCAATGAATCCATTATTTCATGATAAATCGAAGCATATCGAGATTCAGCACCATTACATCCATGACATTGTGTAGAGAGGAGAAATCCAACTCCAGTATGTTCTTGGAGATGATCAAATTATCGACATTCTCACCAAGCTTCTGCCTAGGGCAAAGTTTGTGTACTTTCGTGAACGGCTTGGAGTAGTGCAAAATGTATCCCTCGTTGAGAGGGAGGATTGATGTTGCAATATCAGTGAGAGATTCTCCCTAATATAGGGAGAATGGTGACTTTTCCTTTGAAAGGAGGAGAGAGGGAGATGACCGATTCTTTACTGACTCCCAGGTGGAGTGGGTTGAGTTGTTGACTCCTCGATGGACTGAGTTGAGTCGTTACTCATTGACTCCCCGATGGAATGATTTGAGTTGTTACATGTAGACTCCCCGATAGACTGGGTTGAGTTGTTGCATGTTGACTCCCCAATGGACTGGTTTGATTTGTTGACTCCTCGATGGAATGAGTTGAGTTGTTACACGCTATTGCATGTTGACTCCATTTTGGACTAGGTTGATTTGTTGACTCCTCAATGGACTGAGTTGAGTTGTTACATGTTGACTCCCCGATGGATTGGGTTGAGTTTTTAACTCCCTGATGGACTGGGTTGAGTTGTTGACACCTCTCGATGGACTGAGTTGTATTGAAATACTTTTCTTATGATGACAAGATGTTCAAGACATGTCGTGATGCTCAAATGATATCCATATGTGTTCTAGCATGATGATACCTCCCTATCTAAGAGGGAGTGTTGGTGATTGTAGTTGCGTGACGTATCCTCACACAAGTCATGCCAAAAGAAAATAATAATAAAAGTAGTTTTATTAGTCTAGAATACAAGTCGAGCTAAGGAAGATAGACAAGTCATCCCCAATAGAAGAAAATGTCAACCACAAGTCAAGTATAAATAAAGTGATGCCTCATTCATTTTCACCAAAAGCAAATTTGCTCAAGAAAAGGAGAAGTTTGCTCAAGCAAGGAGAAAGCAATTTTTGGGGGTTTCTTTCTTTTGGGATTATTCTTCTATGCGATCTTTCTTGTATCAAATCACTGTTATATATCTGGTTGTACTTGTATCTTGAACTGATATCTCTGATTAGAAAAGGTTGTTGGGTTTTAATTCTCTCCTCTTGCTTCTTTTTCCTTTTCTATGGCCACCCTAGCATCGTTGCCTACTCTTTATTTTCATCTGCTCTTGTATTCCTTTCTTTTCTTTGGATTTGTTATCATTATCCCTTTTCCCACTCGAGGAAAGCCACTAACTTTTGTCATGTAGGTACTTATCCTATTCCAATATATTACTCCTTTGTCACTGGATCCTACCTATAACTAAATACATGTATGCATATCTTACTCATGCTTTCGTATCTTATTCAAATTATCATAGTTTAATTTCTATTATTGTTATTAGACATACTCATGGTTTATTTCATGTTATAATTGTTATTTGACTAACATGGTAGTATGAGTTACTTATCTCTAATGTAGTAATTCAACTATTAAATTATATCTTACATAATAGTTAGACTTATTAATCATTACCAAATCCTATATTCATTTGCATCTCATAGATTTTTATCATGATGAAATTTTCAACTTGACATGCATCTCATGCTTCTTGATCCTTCTTTATTTCTTTCTCTTACATATGGTTGATATTCCATGCACGTGTTTTTCACAGCTTCACACATTACATTGATTATTGTGGTCTGGTGTGTCCTTGCAAATGCATGAAATTAAATGATGTTGAGTAGTGGACACCACTTCCTCACCAAGTCTAGACAATAGGTAAATGCCACACACTCTAGCACACATCCAACCTCTATGTATAATTGCTTTTCTATTGTTGCGACTCCCTTTTTGGTATTATTTTAGTTGATTTATTTTCTCCTAAGTCCTTACTTAGATTTCACTACTATTCCCATAATATGGATAGTAACTCATACATGGTGGGTGATATTTTCTATATTCATTTTTGACTCACATAAACCTACCCACTAGGAGGTAAGTGTGTGACCCTCTTTTTTTCATGTCCATGTGTGACACACCCAATGATGATATAATATCTATCCAACGTGTTCCTTTATGATGGACCACCTTCCTTGAATTACCCTTTCATTAGCATAAGTGTGTGACCTCTTAGGGATATCTAGCACTTCACTTAGACACTTCACTACCTTCTCATATTTGGGCTCTAACACTTGGTCACTGTTTTGGTTCACTTTGACGATTTGGGATCTTGCACAATCTATTTCCTAACAGTAGGGGCTAAGTTACTAGTGGTGAAAACTGCCATATTGGGTCTACAATCACATAGGGTACTTCATTATGGGCTTGAGACAACTAAAATCCATTTCGGGTTTCTTTTAATAGAATCAAAATGAATCAAACATCCTTAACCCTACCCGTCTCTTGGTGGGGATTGTACCACAACTTCCAAAATAGGATATTGCATGTATGCTCCATGCCAAATGTAAAAAAGAGCAATTTTGGGCATAAAAAGCCATGGCATGGTCTTAAAGAACCTATGACATTGTCTACATAACCTGTGATACTAAGGAAAACCGTATAGTACAAATTTTCTATATGATTTAAACCCTTCAACAGTTAACCTAGCATACACCTATGCCTTGAGGTTGTTCCCTTTCCTATGTGTGTTCATATAGAGTTATAGAAGTGATCTCACTTCATAAAAAATGTTCAAAATATGTGTGCTCATAGACATATTATAAATTAATAAATTGCAATTATTAATAGACCCTTATTCAATGGGGGATCAACAGTTTTTAAGAGAAATGTTCAAACACAGACAAGTGCATAACCAATTTTTCCAATTGGTGACAACTTCCAATTCTTTTCTTCCTTGAGGCGGGCAATGGAGAGTTGAACCTCTCTCTCGAACTACTTTACTTATTGATTGTAATTATTAACCTCTTCCAATTCAACCAAGGAACTATGCTTCTCAAGCAATAATATCTAGTGTGCTACACTATCTTAAAACAACGTTTTCATAGATTGATTGATTGAGGAAAAGTAATCACTGATTCTACTCCCATTATGATGGGATATACCATAATTGAGATTTACTTCATCAGGATTTGTATTATTGTAAAGTAAAGAATTTAATTGATCCTACATGTAAACATATAAGTATTTAATCAATAACACAAAAAAGTGTTGAAGGATATGATTGGAGGATACAAATCTTAATTTGTGAAGTTAATATAAAACTTTGGTTTATATAAAATTAAAACCTTTGAGTTTATGGCAAGGTCATCCATAAATTTCATGTTAGGCTCAAGGCAAAACTAATAAAATAATTCATTAGTTACAAGGCAGAACTAATAAGACAATTCACTAGTTGTAAGTATATCTCTAAACTGTTATGAAATATTCAATCTCAATAATTAAATATTCATCTCCAAGAAGTTAAATATTAACTCTATAATAATATGCTTAGTATCTTAAATGAAATAAGGAATAACATATATGTAACCATCTTTTTATTTATACTTTTTGTAATTGTATAACATGTTATTTGTCATTCATATATATATATATATAATTTAGATATTGTTTGTATTAATCATTATATTTTTATTTTTATTTTTTTTAATTAAAATATAGGAAATTCAATTATATAATAAAAGTACAAATTAAATATCTTTAATACAAGAGACGATTACATAGTATAGCTACAAATTAAGTATATAAATATAAATCCAGATTATAAAATTATTTTCTCATCTTATCTTATATTAGTAAAGTATTAATAGCTTAGATTTATTACAATTAATTTCACCAACTTTATAATAATTTATTAAAAATTCATAAAAAAAAAATTTCACTTGGATGTATAACTAACACATCTAACTTAAGTTAATTTAAGTTGAATGGCACAACAACAAACAAGCCAATAATCATATGTATATCCACTTAATGAAGTTAATACTTATTAGTAATTTAACTACCAAATTATCATTAATAATAATGTAATAGTTTATCAATAAAAATATACACTCAATGACGTAATCATATATATTACACTAATATAATACAAATAAAACACACCCATCAAATAGAAAATAGAGTGGATTGAAGAATCTCTGTATATCTTTTAATAAAGCATAGAATGCACAATTATTAAAATATAGAAATTCCAATAATAATATGTCCAATAATAAGCCGATCTAATAAGATCATGTAAAGGATGTCTTAATGCTGCTTGTAAAAATATATTTTCAAATGAGCTAACGATGTAGTTAATGCAATGCAAGCTCATCCTTATATTTCACAACTTAATTTAAAGATTGGTTGTTTTTAGTTATAAATTTATTTATAGCTTGTGATGCTGTATAAAATTATTTATTATATAAAAGTTTATAAATATGCAAGAAATATTAATTTTATAATAATATTATTATAAATATTTGATTAAAATGAGGACCAATAGGTTGAAATGAGAACAAATAGATATAGAACCATTTTTATTTTTATTTTAGTAACGGTGTAAGAAATTCTTATAATGGACATATCTCCCATAATTAAATGCATATATATATATATATGCTGGCCTATACCATAATATGTTTTATATTAATCATTATTTAATTTTTTTAATTAAAATATAGGTCAACTATCATAACTACGAAGTAAATATCTTTTTATTCTATATTAACAAAGTATTAATAACTTAGTTGATTTAACTAACTTCATAATAATAATATTATAATTTTATTAATTTAGTTTTCTTATGATAAATTGTAAATACTAATTCCTCCAAAAGTTGGTTTGGAAGTATGTCATTTTATTTGTATGGTCTAAATTGCAAACAAAAATAAAAACGAGAATTCATAACTTCATAAGAATAGTATTATAATTTTATTAATTTAGTTTTCTTATAATAAATTGTAAATACTAATTCCTCCAAAATCGGTTTGGAAGTATGTCATTTTATTTTTATTGTCTAAATTGCAAACAAAAATAAAAACGAGAATTCATATTAAGATAGAAGTTTATTACTTTAATTTTCTCATCTTATAATTGGAAGTATGTCAATCATATCTAAATTTGAGTTGACTGACACAACAACAAGCCAATAATCATATACATATATCCACCACATCCCATTTACCGCTCTGAATCCTATAACCGCAGGTTAAACCAACGACCCTTCTCCCGAGCCGTTGCTACCACCCGACCAATGGAGGGAAGATGCCTGATCATTATTGCTGGTTGGTGCAAAGTGTTGGCTCTTTCGGCCCTAAAGCCAACTTCTTATTAAACAAAACCATATTTTATGCCGTAAATAACACATAAATAACATTAACAAAATACATAAAGGAAGTTCCACATCTTCCACGCCACAGGACTAGGACTGATTCCGCAACAGCAATAAACACAAAAAGTTGTTCAGAAGCTGCAACCTATTCATAGTTTAACTATCAAATTGCCATTATTAATGATGTAATCATTGGCCAATAAAGACGACATGATCATATATACTATAGTCACTTGTAATATAAATATAACACACAGAAAACATATTTGATCAAATTTCATATTTTACAAATAGAAATTAGAGTGGATCGAAGAATCTCTATATATATTTTAATAAAGAATGGAATGCACTTATATATTATAGTTACTTGTAATATAAATATAACACAAGGAAAACATATTTTATCAAATTTCATATTTTACAAATAGAAATTAGAGTGGATCGAAGAATCTCTATGTATATTTTAATAAAGAATGGAATGCACTTAGCATACCCATTTTATAATATTGATAGCTTCCATACTGCCAGAAACTGGTGTCCGTCCTTGGCTTGGCACTGGGCCATATCAGTCTTCAGAGAAAGGAAGTGAGTGTCGGTTATCTCCTGCAAAGGAAGCCTGCCTATATATGGACTACGTCCAAATTAGAAATATGATTTTGCTTTTTATTGTGGCCAGCTATGATGATGAGTTAGTGCCATCCACTTTGGTTGATTGGTGGCCCTAACCCCACTTATGATCAACTTTTTATATCTTATGGAAGATGCGTGAATGCCAGTTTTAATTGAATAAGAAAAAGATTGAAACCCAACTATGAAACAATATGATTGTCAGAACGGGATAGCCCAAGTGGAAGACGTAAATGAATTGTTTTAACTTTTATCCTACTAACCTTCTCAATTTGGGGAGAAACCACAACCAATTTCAATTTGTGGGACAAAGAATCAACCTAAGGATTCACTATTTCTTCCCAGACAAATAAAATAATATGAAGCTGCATTGTTGAATATATATATTATATCCAAGATCTATCATTATATCATTAAACAATCTAAGGAAATGCACGAGTGGTACCAGTATATAATAGAGGGGGCATATTTAGTTATTAACCCAATGACAACATTGTTACAAGACACTTCTGCAACATAAATTCATTGTTAGAAAGACATAGACTTGACTGAAATCAATGACAACATCATGAAACCTAACAGTAATAGAAATAAAATCAAGTAGCTATTGAAGTCAATGCTGAAAATGGACCCATCACTACATGGAAAATCATTGAGCTAAATAACACATCAAAAATCATTGAGCCATTCACAGAATACCAAGATCCAGGAACCACATCAGATAGGTTGAAACCGAAATTCCAAAAGGCTAGCAGCGCGACGTAGGTTATTAATGGGAAAAAATATTAAGGTTTTTATTTATAGAAAACTTAGAGGGTGAAATAACCCCCAGATATCGCCATTGCTGTAAATCCCAGCGAATGGGGCTCTAGAAACTGCTAATGCTAGATATTGGAGGTGAATAAAGCTCTAGAAACTGTCATCGCTGGAAATGGGGTCGGCATCTGCTATCCTTAAATTTGCTTTGTATTATTTAATATGCTATAAATTCTGTTTCCACTTATGTTTTACGGATTCTATTGTTTCCTCCTTTCAATTTTCTGAGTTTAAGTCTCAGCTGTGTAAGTTCATGACTATGCGAATCCTCCTATAGCTGGGCTTTTTCTCAAGGGTTTTATAGGAAGCAATCTACACAGTATGGAACTTTATAATCGGCTAGGGCTTTAGCACATGTTGTATTTGATATTGTGACATAAAATGCTACCGGGGGCCTAGTGTTTACTTGGGCGTTTGAGATTTGACCCAGATGCCACAGACATCTCATCTGATGACGAATTGAAGCCTGCATCTCACAAGAGATTGGTTCATGAGATTCACATAGCTTTAAATTCCTCAGCTGGTCAAGGCATTCAGCACAAACCCAATTCCAAACCTAAATCAAGGAAGAAATCCAAAGTGCCCAACAAGAAAGAGAGAGACTAGTGGAACTCTGGCTTCAAAGTAAGATCTGCAAATAGTTGTAAATACCGCGGAGTGGCACAAAGAAGAAGGGGTAAATGGGATGGGGAGATCATGGATCCCTCGAGATGTAAGGCTATGGCTTGGAGCTCACACTACCATATAAAAAAAATTGAAACCCCTGAAATTTGAAACCCGAGAAAGGGCTAGGGCACAATCTGTATGACCCAGAACAAAAAACAATTTACAATCCCTCCTTGAAACTGGTTGATATGGCAAAATACCCAAAACTGATTCTAGTAAATACTTAGCAATCCAAAAACAACGCTAAAAACAAAGAGAAACTTAACAACAGAGAATTTTATTCAGCTATTTAAAATATAAAGAGAAACTTAACAACAGAGAATTTTATTCAGCTATTTAAAATATAAAGAGAAACTTAGTAGCGGACAAGTTTATTTACCTATTTGCAATATTGTTCAGAAGTAGGTGAATGTAGCCGCTTCCAAGGGGTTTAGCAGTGCCAATGATTAAATCTGCAGCCTGCAAACCAAAAATCATTAAGAATGGTTTGATCTAATATATACATAATGTACCCTGTGAATAATTATTAAAAAACCCAGAAAGCTAAACAAAAACACTACGCAAGAATGGGGCCTAGCGGCCTATATAACCCGCAAGTAGATTCTTCCTCAGCCGTTGTTGAAATTCACCTGGAAATGCCATTAAGCTGGAATGGGCCCTAGCCTATATAACCCGAAAGTAGATTCCTCCTCATCCTCTACTGCGATTCACCTGGTAAACAGGAAGCAAAAGCTGGTCAGTTGCTTCTGCATATTATTAATTTGAGCTTCATTCTCTTATTTATAGATAAGAGCCGGCGGATTAGCTGAAATTACCACATAACTTGAGTCGGGGCAATTCCAACTGTTCAATCAAGAAAATGGCTGGGGGTAGTCCTTAAGACCGATAAATTAAGTGTTGGATGGGCTTGGTCCTGGTTTAACTGGAACTCCCAAGAAGGAATATAAAAGTAGAACCTTCTTCTTTGTTCTGCCTCACAAGGGACTTGAAACCCTGCGATTTCAATTTCCGCCATATATATCTGGTCTCTGCCTGTAGAGTTTACCTCAACAAGCAATTTGTCCTCACGAAACATAACCTGGAAAAGAAATTACACAGCTTGCTAATGCAGTCGATAATGCCACAGCCATTGGTAGATAGGTGATTAATGCACAATGCAGGCATATGGTTTTGCAGGGTCACCGAAAAATTTTAGTTTGCCGCCCAGCCGTAGCCCGATGGATATTAATAAAGTAAAAACCCCTTTTACCTTTTGTCTCGATTAAGACATTTGAAAAAAAAATAAAAAGTAATTTAAGACAAAAGGAGATTTTGTCTTAAATTTTCGTCTTAACTACCGCTTTAATGTAGTAGTGAAGCTACCTCTCTTATTTTGAAAGTCTAGCTCCAAATCTACGACCTTGTGATTCAATGACGTGATGAGTAAAATATAATTACATCTCTGATTTCCTTTGAAATTAATCCCTGCAAAGAGTTAAAAGCAATGATTAGAAACCAAGAAACAATGTGCCTCTAGTAATTCAGATGCTCACAGACGGCGGTAGCCAAGGGAACGGAAATCCCGTATAAATTAGGAGCAAAGACGTTCATATCGTTGTCACCCTGGTAGAAAGGCGGCACCGGGCACTCGCCTGTTATCTGCTGACCCAGATAAGCTCTGCAGGTAGAACCGTGGCTTGTGCGGACGCACCACCCAGAAGATGATGAGGATCACGACCTGTGCGATCAAGCCGAGAGCTAAAAGCATCAAAGGATCACGACCAGTGCAATCAAGACGAGAGCCAAAAGAACCAGCAGGATTATCACGAAGCGTCACTTTTTCCAACTGGAGCCATGCCTGCCGCAATCAGAGCGAGTCACACAACCCTTGGCTGACATCGCTGGATCTCTCTACTTGGCTCCCGATGCAAAAATGTGGCAGCGAATGAGCACAAAATAGGAAGAATAAGCGGGAAACATTCAAAATTCAAATTAAAAATGTAGTGGGAATGCATTGAAAATTCAAATTCAAATTTCCGTCCCATTTTTTTGTGATGCCGTCAGCCACCAATAAATACTGTCAGGGGCATTGGACATCGAATTTTTCGGTCGCCGGAGCCGGTGGATGCCATGAACATCTACACCTCATGTCATGGAAGGCTCGCCCATGTTGTTGGCCACCCTAATTTGACAAGTGAATGATTGATGTAATCTAATATGACAGAATTCTCTTTAATGTCATCTCTGGAGTGTAACCGTTTCTCAAAAGACATATGAGAGTGTAACGACCTTCTCTTAAGACACATTTTGGAATAAAATAATTATGAAATTCATATAAAGGCAACTGAATGAAAAGTTAAAAAATATTGGATTAAATGACTTTACATTTATGCACCTTAACTTTAAAAACAAGAGCCACTAGGTGGCAATGTCCCCGACATTGCCACCTGCTATTGCAAGGGAACCTATGCTAAAAAAAAATGAGAAGCTATTGGCAAAGGGAGGAGCCATTTGCACAAAGCTGTGAGCAATTGAATAGCCTTCTTAAATGTCCATCGAATAGATTTAAGAACAAGGATTCTTGGATAAGATGCAAAATGTGTGCTAAGCATCCTTCATCATGATCAAAGACCCAATTTGTTATATGTTAGTTGGTAATGTCCTGCGTTATTGCAAGAGCCATGAATTAATTGGACTGTGGTTAGTTGGTAATGTGATTGAGTTATGGAAAAGATTGCAAAGAGAAATTGCTAGTTATTATTATTAAAATTGCAAGAGGTGGCAATGTCCTGCGTTATTGCAAGAGCCGTGAATTAATTGGACTATGGTTAGTTGGTAATGTGATTGAGTTATGGAAAAGATTGCAAAGAGAAATTGCTAGTTATTATTATTAAAATTGCAGTTGGTCAATAATTGTCCAATATGGCCCCCTTGTCATAATCAATAGATACTTTGGTTGCTATAGTTACGACAAACTTCTTTGTAAGCTTTATGCATTAACTAACTATTGTTGTTTTTATATATGCAAGTGAAAACAAATATACTACAATTAAGATAATCTAACTATTTTTCATTAATAGCCATGACAAATAATTTTGATGGCTAATTATTATTTCTATAACATGACTTTTTTATTCTAGCTTCTCTCTCAGTGCTATGTCACTTTCTTAATTTTTTAATTACAATTAAGATAATTTAGTTCTATTTAATTTAACTATTTTTCATGAATAGTCATGAAAATTACTATGACACTTTAACTTAATTTTTTGTATTGATAACGAGACATTAAAAATAGTTGTTAAATAGTTTCTCCTTAAAAACAATTACATTATTTTTGGGATAACATAACTTTATTATTCTACACACCTATTTTACTATCATAACACTAATTAAAAAAAAAAAATTGATTTATTGATAACCAAGCATTAAAAGTAAGTATAAATAGTTTTTCTTAGAAAACACTTAGACAACTATCACATTGCTAAACATATATATATTTTGTTTTATTGCAACAATCATTGTATTGTGAAGAATATAATATCACCATAAAATATAGCTATAAGGAAAAATGACATCACAATGGTAACCCTAGTCAATTTAAACGCTGCTGGTTCTTGTTGCTTCCTTTCTCGTTTTCTGAGAAGTAAACTTGTTGCCGTTGAGCGCTATAAACGCTGCACATTTAAAATTAATGAGTTCATTAAAGCAGAGATTTACAAAAGATTCGCTCATCGAAACTCTGGGCTTTGAGACAAGCACGGTGCAAATCTATTAGTGGAACATCACATCGTATTAAACCAAATGTCATTGCTAATAGGTAGGTGTCAATCCAAATGTCATTGGTAAGAGGTTAGCTCTCAGTTCTAATAAAAATGCACTGCAGGCAACCTGCGGCGGCAATATCAGGTTCTATGCAAATCGACATAATATATAAATTTTAAAAAAGTTTAATAATTTTTTATTTTTTTAACTTTAAAATTAATAAAAATTTAAATTGAATGACACTTAATTATTAACTACACTATCAACTATTGACAAGTAGATTTTTAAATTAGCATTATATGAATTCGGCTCCTAAGGAGCAAGTCTCACAAAGTGAGATTTGAACCTGGGCGGGGAGGACGACAACATTCCTCCAAACCACCCGATCTACACTCAATTGACTATCCTTATACATTCCTCCAAGCCGAGCTATAAATTATAATCAATTTCCTGATAAGTTGTTCACACATAGAAATGAATTTTTTAATTAAATGTAATGAAAAAGACAAACAATGCAAAGGCAAAATCCATCAACCTCATAGATAGGGGATTTTCCCAGCAAACATATGTTGAATTGGGGATGGTATAAGCAAGATTGGAGTATTCAACATTATCTTTTTCTAAATTTTGAATTAAAATTTATTTATAGTTGTCAAAGATGTTATCAAGGCATATTTAAGTATATGGCATTGCAAGAAAACTAGCCATCAAATAGCTTAAAAATCGAAATACAGGGCTTTAAAACTATGGTTATATAAACCCTTTCGATTCAATAATATAACCTATCCCAAAAGAATAAAAAATGTTGAACAAAGGGACTATTAAATTGCAATAGAAGAAAACACAAGGGCAAAACCAGCAGTGGAAACCATCAAACATTGTACATTAAAAAAAATTGCTCAAGAGCATAAAAACCACAGCCGAATAGCACTCATAAATTGTACACAGAAAATCATGGTCGCCATAAAATAGTAGAAATCGATACCACTCATATACATATTATAAGCGAGTTCGAAGCCAAAATTTCCCTCGATACTTACAACAATAACCTATGTAAAAACCCTAATTTTGAATCGTCGGAAGAGGAGTGACACCCTCTGCAATTTCAAACGTTGGTTTTAACAAAGACACAAATGATGAAGTTTGTAGCACCGAGGCCACAAGAGATCTAAGCATTCATCCTAGGAACATAGAAAGTGTCTGGGCATTCATCCTATGATGATTTGTCACTAATCATTTCAAAGTCCAGGGATTACCATGAAACTTCCCATAGAGAGAATGAGCACAACCCTATCGTATTCAAGTAAAACTAGCGAATCAACGTTCGTACCAGATAAAAGTATATTTTTTCCTAGATATATTTTTAACAATTGAACCGAACCCACCGGTATAGACAACCTAGAAAAAGGAGGATACATATTGCAACAAGTTGAACAGTTATGAATGTATCCATTGAATATAATCAAATTGAACTAATGTAAACACATGTCGTGTATCCATGTCATAGCACTAATCAAGTAGCAATGCTTCCGTGCATGTGCTACATTTGGCTGTTGGAGTTACCTTTGTTATTGAGCGTCTAAAATCTTGGGCGCATTCTACCAATGCACTTACACTACCCACAATGGAAAAATTATAAACAATTAACCTTGTCTTGCATGCAAACGCTAATTTGCCAGGTTATATGGCAGCTGTAAGCACATAGTATGAGCGGTATATCTTGTTGGCACCTGTTTCTTTTTAATCGTTGTGACAGATTTTTGTTTCAGGATTGTTTGAGGAGAGAGCATAGATGTGAGTCAATGTATTCGAACGAAAATGTATCTTGGAGGCAACCATTTTCTCCATGGCCAGCAATGATAATTACATTATTGAGAAGGGAATCGAGTAACCGCCAAGTTCAGAACACAGACTGCGGAGACTGCTCAAATACTGAGGAGAGAATCTAGCAAATCTTAGACTATCAACTATTTTTTTCAATAATGGACTGAACATGGCATTCTATTATGCTTATTGCACAGCCTAGTTGCCACTTTTGAGGTCATCTAGGTGCACGGAGGAGGAAGGACATCTGCATTATGATGAAACTATGTTGCCATGAATTTGCCAGAAACTCTGCATCTCAAAATGGACAGCGTTAAAGGTTTTCGATTTATATAATTTGACTCAAGGTTTAAGCTAAGAAACTTAAGGAATTGAAGGAGCCTGGAGGATGCATGCAGCTACAGGAGATATGTTCAAAAATTCAATTGATGATTAGCCCTGTTGCACAGGATGAAAACGTGAATTTAAAATGGACAATAGCTGAATTAGAGGCGGCGCTAAATCTTGAACCATTCTTTACACCGCTCTGAGCCATAAGTGGACCTGAAGAGCGGGCAGGGGAGGCCGCCGAGAAATCCAACAGGCTGCTGATAAATCCATGAAAAAGAAGGAAGCCGGAGAGTTTATATATAGCGTCAGAAATCCTATGGCCAGAAATATGAAAGACAACTAATTTATTGTTTTATTTTGCAGTGTGCTACAAGACTCGATTTTCCTTTTGGAGGGTAAAGAATATCTCTAACAGCTGCCTAGATTTATGTTCTTCCGGACCCTGGTAAGAGATTTCTTATGCATATGCTATATTTTCCATTTTCCTCTAGATAAAAGGTTCTTTTTTCTCTCAGAGTGGTTCAAGCTTAGTGGAAGTGAGAGGGTTTTAGTAGTAGCCTTCCTCGGCACAAGTAAACTCTTTCTCTTATCACCTGTGTATTGTGCATGTTTCACTTTAGTTGTCTCTAAGAATTACATCTTTTCCTTTGACGAAAACTCGCAGGTATATTATGTGTATATAACGAGTGATATGTTCGGACCAGGGTTTTGGTTAACCAAAACCACCTTGTAGAGCTTCCACTCAAAGCCATTTAATTTTTAAATGAAATGTATTCTTCTAATGGATTTTAATAACTACCAGGTAACAGAAATATGCATAAGTTATTTGCAGACGTCAGGTTAAACCATAGGGCTTATTTTTTCAAGGTAGCTTTGTTGTTAATATAGATTCAGTCCTTTATTTGTGCATACAAACACCACTCTAAGCGCAATGCCCAACTTAACATTTTGTCCACATATTAACAATAAGATTCTCAAAACTAAACATATGTATAGCAACATATTACAGTTTATCTGTGTGTGATGTGTCTGTCTGAAACCCCTGCTTAGGATATCGACTCAGGATCGATCCTTGGACCTCACTCACTGATGCCACTAAAGAGCCAGCCCTAAACATATTTCCATTGATTTGGCTGCCATGATTGTCTTGGAGACGCCGTCGCGGTTTCTTTTGCAGGTTTTGCTCAACCGCATTCAATTGTGAGTGATTCCAACTGCTTCTTTTTCTTTCTTTTCCTTTTTGATATTTTTTAATCATTTATCTGAGCTCTTACAACTCTTTCTCCTTTTTCAGAGGTTTTTCTCGTTTGCAGTAAAATATTGTTTATGTTATGGTCTTTAAATCAACAAATTATCAGCCATTTTCCCCTCTCTTTCGTAGGCTAGAGCGATGATAGATCATTTTCACACTATATCTATATGTTTCTACTGTGTAGAGTGAATTCTGGTAATTAAATCGAATATAAGTTGGATCGAGTTCAACTGAATTTGGATTTCGCTTCGCCCTACTGTTATACAGTCCACGACCTACTTTAAACGGAGTACTGAAAGCTACTTTACCTAGTATTCACATAAAAATCTCTGATTGAACTTGTTCGACATTATCGACAACTCGGAAATGGCTCTTAGTGCTCTTGGTTGATTTCTTCTAAATACGAGCTCTATTGTCCAAGTCTATACTATTCTCTAGTTTCATTAGAGTCTTTTGTAGGGACAATTATAATGGTAGAATATAGTCAACAATAAAACTAGGAAAGAAGTCAATACAGGTGGATAATTATGTTTCCCTAAAATTTTAATTGCTGTTAGGTTCTCACAGCAAAGGAATGGAATGTTAGAAATTCTTGAAACTGTAAAAAGTTCTAAAAAAAGGGTTCTTATTAATATGCCACACCAGACATAACGTGTCAGATTTTATCATATTATAAAATCTGCCGGGATTTTAAAGTTGGATCTTACTGGGACTTTCGTTCAATTCTTGATATGCCAGGCATTTATTTGCAACTACCCAGCTTGATGTTCTATTCACATTTTACTACATGAGGCTGCCACTTTGGTATACTGTTTCTCTATTGGCTGTGCATGGATAGATTTGGAGCAGAGATGCTCCAGGCATTCTAGGTTGATTTAAGACCATTGTTTTGAAACTATCGTGATCAGCTTCATTGGTTTCCAATGGACTTTAATTTGCTTTAGCGTTTATTTCTTTTTACTTGATTGATCTGATCCTTTCTTGGTACTGTCCATGTCTTCTTCACTTCGTTGTCTTTTCAGATTCCTTTAGGACCAGCTACTTCTATGGCTTGTCTATGGAAACGCTTCTACCGGCATAGGTCATAAAGGAAGCCCACCTACATTGCATCACGAAACATCAGGAACATCCTGGAGTAAACAATAACTAAGAGCTACAGACTGACAGAGTAACGGCCTTTTAAGCTTAGGTCCCAATCTATTACATACATGCTCCCAGAAACGAGAAATGGGAAATTAAACAGGAAACAGGAAGTAAGAATGGAACAGGAAATAGGGGCCAGAGGATTTTGGGGTATAAAAAATGGTCTCCCCCTCTCTGCAATGTAACAAATAGTCTTGCTCTCTACCTTCTGATTTTTTAATCGATTAAGGATTTGAGGTCTTTTCTAAGGAATATACTCCTATTTTGACTTAGGGTAATTGCTTCCCCCTCAAGGGATTGCTTATTAGTTATTACATTGCTCAGACAGCTTTGCCATCTTTCTTGTTCCTTTAGTAACAATTGTGTTGTTCATTATCTTGTTCTCTTTCATGGATACAACTTTGCTTGTTAGCCATCCAGCTACTTGGTTGCACAACCTCCTGGCATGATTGAACTCGTATACCTACAGGTTCTCTAAGGCTTCCTGGATCCATAATTGATGACTTTCTATCCGGGAAGAACTGTGATTCTTACTGTTGAGATAATCAATGATAAGTTTCGAATCTCCTTCAAATTCTATATGCTTAAATCCTAGTTTTCTACCTTCCTAGATCCCACAAATCTGATACCTTCCTAGATCCCACAATCTGAGTGAACTATTAAAGACTGAAAGATGAAAATAAATGCACTTGAAACTGAAAATGGCAGATTGAATTGCAGTGCGACGCAATTGTAGAGCCAGAAGCAGAAGTTAGACTCTATCCTACCTGCAAATGAAAGGTGTTCAACCGGTTTGAGTTCATCAAAAAAATAAAAAAAACATAAAAAACTTTCCTTCGGAGGACAAGGGTGCCCACCTTTACTAATTGCTCGGATGCCAATTGTGCTAATGAGGATGCGACTGAGTTTCGATACAGTCAGAATGCTTCTCGGTTAACTGTTCCCATCTAATAGATTATGTGATAATCCGTGCTTCTCTAGCCCGTAAAATTGGTATGGCCGAGACCATAAAATCTCTCAGTTCCGGGCTTTAGATCCCATGGCACAATGTGTGATGTGCTTGGCGTTAGACTCTATCCTACCTGCAACTAAAAGGTGGTCTCTATCCACTGCAACTGAAAGCGCTGCAAGTTTGCAAGTTTGTGTCGTAGGAACATGAATGAAAGCGCTGGCAGGTTTGTGTGGTAGGAACAGGAATTCTCTGGAAGTTTGTGTGCAACGAAACTTCAATGGAGAAAAACGAGAAAGATATGACCAGAAAGCGATAGATTTGGCCATACGCCGAGTACCTCTACTTGGATGTACCGCACTAAATATTATTAAATGTTCGAATGATCTCAACACGCCGCTGAGCTGTGGGACGTAGAAATCAAGGCACACGTCATCTTGTCCAGCACCAATGAAACCCTGCCAAAAAGACATTGAATTATTAAAAATTTTAATTAAAAAAACTTCACCAATGTTTATACCATAGACTTGGCAAATATTTCACCCCCTACCTCCGATTAATAGAGCTGCGCAAAAAATACATAATAAATAATAATAATAATAAAGTATAAACACACAAATGACTTAAATAGGTAGAACAAACAACCTTCAACCTTCATCGCACTAAGCTCAACCTCTCCAATGTCCTCGGGACATCATGCGGTGATCTTATCCTATAGTATTTATAATGTATATATGTTGAAATATAATGTAAAAAACAAGTATTATAACATTTAAAAGCATATACATGTAAACATACATTATAAAATATTAAAACATTTAAAGTATATATGTTCAACCATTAAAAAGACCGTACTTAGCATTATAACATTTAACACATATGTTTTGAAGCATTTAAAATTATATAGTCTTGAACATTATAACATTTAAAAGTATAAATGTTGAAATATTTGAAAGTATGTATATTATTGAATGGCGATCAATATTTGAAAGTATGTAGAGATGTTCCTTGAACGCAGGTTGGGCCACACAACCCCATAAAATTCTTAACGCATTAACTCATGGTGCCATACGGCCCTGCGTAAATGATTGTACAGTTGAAACCCCAATCAATTGTTGTAATGTACATCCTGGTACGTCTCTTATGACCTCAGTACGCCGCCCCGTCGGGGCCAGGCAACAATGCCCAAGAATAAGGGTAATTCTTTATAGCCAATAATATTATATATAAATAAATTTATCAAAATTATATTAAATTAAAATTTAGTGAAGGGGTTATCAAGCATTAATAATGTATGACGCATCTTTCGCCGCCGAAATAGGAAGGGGTTATCAAGGCTGACGTTATCAGCTGACATCCAATCAAAACTTAACAAATTAGCATTATTTCAAAAATTTATATAAATAATTTTTTTTTAACTATATACAAATAACGAAAAACTATAGAGTGGAGGAAAAATTTATAATCATAGGTACAAATTAATAGGGTTTGCATGATATATATATGATCCCCTTCGGGGACATAAAAATGTTGATAAAGCTGATATTCCAAAAATATAAAACGTGCATGTCTCAATTATAAGATATGATAAATAAAAGTGCTTATGAGAAGGTAATTATTATGATAATCATCAATGTAAAGTTGCATGTCATATCAAAATGAATGGTGACAAAATTGGTATATTATATTCATCCATTAAACGTAATGATAAGGTGATTTATAATGACGAATTATGCATAATAAAATTAACACTCGAATAATAAAAAGGAACTAATAAAAGTATAAGATATCTTAAAGGTTTTTTTATTGAAATATAAAAATATGGTTTATAATTTTACAATATAATTAAATAAAATAAATCAACATTTCTTAAATTTCAATAAAGTTTTTTCAATTGAGAAAAATCACCAAATTCATCATCAAAACTTTATAAAATGAAAACTAAGCCAAGAAGTAAGTAAGGCAAAAAGTGAAGGACCAAAGAAAGAAAACTATGAAATAACTCTCTTAAAACCAAGTAAGAAAAATAAATAAATAAATAAAATAAAATAAACCAAAGGATAAATATTTACAAAATTATGATGGGAGACCATTTGATTCAAAAAAAAATCAAGGGGGAGTTGTTGGGGTGCCAACAGTGTGGCCATTCTAATGTCTTGGATTCTAGGTATGGTTTTTTTGGGCCCTATACATTGTTGAGGGATGGAACCTTGGCTTTAATCCCTAAAATAAGAATGTAATCATCCAAGTTCAAGAACAACGCCTTGGTCCACTACACATGACCTATCAAGCATATCCATGTCTATGAGTAGCGATACTAATGATATTAGGAATGTATGATGACTAGGTATAGGTCTGACAGTCTTAGACATGGTTGAGGGAGAAAATTCAGGCCTTATTCCCTAATGAAGATGATAGAAATCTAGGCTCATGATCAATGCCTCAAACCTAAAAAATGACCTCCCAAGGGGATGTGGGCACCATTATGAGTTTGCGAGAAGAAGTTATGAGTCACAGGGCCGTCAAGAAGGTGATGGGAGGAAACCTAGGCATTAGTACCTAAAGGATAATTTTCTACATCAAGAGCCAAAAACAATGCCATGAACCTATAGACATGACCTGCCAAGAGAAATATTCACCTTTGAGTTATCATATTAGCACCATTAGCTTTTTTGGTGAACTAAACAATGATCTCAAGGTTTGGATAATGGTTAAGCAATGAAACTCAATCATGAGGCCCAAAAAGTATCTCCTATGGATCAAAATCCATCAACAAGGCCTCAAAACCACCACACGAGTTATTTATGGTATATTTGTATTTCAATGGAAATATGAGCACCATTAGAAGGTGTTTTAGCACCAAGGACGGGTTATGGCACCAAGGGCATTGTTAAGGGAGGAAACCCAACCCTTGTGGCTTAAAATATGCTTTTATACACCCAACTCGAAGAATAATTCCTTATACCACCACCAATGGTTCTTGAGAGTATCATCAACCTCTAAGTTGGGATATGGGCATGTTGACCAAATCGCGACCTCACAATCGACAGGGGTCCACCGATTGTCGACCCATACCGCAGTCTCCCTGGGCACCGGCCCGGGTAGGTTTGAGCCCACCCAGCAACACCCACAGAGCGGATGAGGTCTCACCCGAGGCGTCCAGGAAGAGCAGACGGAACCATGTTTCCGTTGAGGGAGGAGGCAAGTTGTGGCACTATGATACCGACATCAATTCCAAACATTCACCATGAAGTTCTAGCACATAGCAGCGTTTGACATTACCAGAAACAGAGATCACATCTTAATTCAATTGCAGCATAGACAGATAACACATTATTGTAGCATTTATATTATAGCAACAGAAAACAGATAACTGCATTAAGAACAGCGAATAACATTACACATAGATTGCACCAAATCATCATCATCTTTATATTACTGTGGCAAACCAAATACATAAACCTCTAGGCAACATCCGCATTATCTTTGTCTATCTCCGCCTATAGCTCTATCTCTATCCTCTATCCATCCACACACCTCTAATACTTACAATTCTCATATATTTATAGGCTTCCGCCAATTACAATACTTGTCCACTTTCCTAACCTACACTATGGACAATCTACTAACTGACTTGGTCTAATGACCCCAAAACCCGCATACCGCGGTACAATGACTCGATATTACAAAATATATGACCAAAAACTCGCCAACTGCGGTATACTTGACTCAATACTACAAAATATGTGGTCTAAGTGACCCAAAACTCGCCAAGTGTGGTATCCTTTGGCCCAAAATAGTCTTTTTGCGCCTTCATCCAACGTGTTGCGGCGTCAGCAGTACCGCGACCTTTCCTCATCAAATCGCCTGTCAACAGGCCCCCAACACAATCTTGTGGCTCGCCCTCGAGCCATGTCAACTGCCTTTGTTCTTGTTGTCTGGATCACGAATTGTTGTCCCCTTCGTTCGGCTGTACAGATCCTCGGCTACCAATTCTGTAAGCCCTCCACGAGAGTAGGAAACCCCTATCTTGCGGTCAGGGACATCGCGAACTCATCCTCCAGTCGCATGGAATCGTGCAGACTGAAAGAAAAAGAGCACGAACAGTACCAAGGGGTGAGAATGGAAGACAACTCTGGCACATCTGTTTCGTGCCAGCGTTCGTCTTCTACTGAGGTCAGGGAGCTACCGCCCCAGCCAGCCTGCGGATAAAAAATGGCACAACCCTTCGATCGACTACTACATACTGAAACATGCGGGATCGACTAAGGGTCCATTTCATTGTCGACACATCCCGCAGCCACCCTGGCACCGGCCCAGGCATACACAGCGTAAGTGCACCCGTGATGTCAAGATGCTCAGGGACGCTCGTTGTTCGGGCTCGCAGTGCTCTTGGGGTACTACCATGGGAAAAGAAGCGGAGCATTTCCACAGCCTCCTTAGAATTCCTCACAACTCAACTGACACCGAGATCGAACAACATAACCACGCTTGGTCGGAACAACTTCTGAATGGCGAACTACCAACTTCCTCAATTACTTATAGCCGGACCTTCCTCTGCCATGACGGGGAGAATGATGCCCAGGTACCTCTCATCTGTGAGTCTGAGCTGGCCAACTGCCACGGTGGAGGGGCGACCATGCTGCCAACACCGCTCCCGCGTGCCATCACGTGAACAACCTTGCTGATCATCGCGGTCTAGCGTGTTACGTGAAAAACATGTCGTCGTTGTGTGTGAATCCTGCCACAGTGGTCAGGGGCAATCATATGCAGAGAGGGTGGCCTGTAATCCCTCCACTTCACCGTACTCTCCTAAATTCGTCGTACCGAATTCTTCAGCGAGCCTAAGTGAAACCCCATCATGATGCTCTGATCGGTGGCACAGCCTCTCCTGCTGGCGCATAATGTCTTCGGTTGGTGTGTGATCTGCCACCAAGCAATTGCAACCATCATCATTCTTTCATCTTTTTTTTTTTTTTGAAACCTCCTGCGTCTCATACAGCGCACTGCTCCGAGCCCGCGTGATAGGGCTTCAACCTGCGACCATTTACCAACTTGGGGAGCATCCCCCCATCCCATCAATGCAACTGAACCGCTCCTCCTGAAGTAATATTATTGATGCGGTAGGGACCCAGCCAATGCATCTGTAACTTACCTGGATGTTTCATAAAATTACTGTCATATAGGAGTACCAAGTCACCTTGCTGAAACTGCTTGTTTTTGAGGTGACGATCATGCCATGCCTTCTGGCGATCCTTCTCAACCCCTTGATGAAAGCCAGCAATAAACCGATCTTCGAGCTCCACCAATTGTGCTAGACGCTCGTCCAATGCTGCCACATCATCTATGCTAGTGGCCGTCGTAATTCGTAAACTCAGGACAATGTACTCCATAGGCATAATTGCTTCCTTCCCATATACCAGCTTAAAAGGTGTGTGACTAGTCAACCTTTTACATGTGGTGCGATAAGCCCACAGCACCGCTGGAACTCTCAAATCCCAGTCGGCGCAGTTTGCATTGCAAACCTTTGTCAGTGCGTGCTCCAATACCTTATTGAATGTCTCTACCGTCCCATTCACCTGTGGGTGATAGGGTGTACTCTTTTTGTGCTAAATCTGCAATTCCTCTATCAATGCGCTGATGGTGCGGTCGAGAAAATGGTTGCCTTGATCACTCAGCAAAATCTTAGGGCAGCCGAACCGAGTGATAATGTGGTCAAACAAGAACCGAGCAACCGTCGCTGCGGAACAATCAACGACAAGGGCTGCCTCCGCCCATCGGGTCAAATACTCTGTCGCCGTGATAATATACCAGGCACCTGTATGCTTCCCTGGTGGATTGATCGGCCCTACAAAATCCACAGCCCATTTCTCAAACGGTTGTAATGTTAATTGAGGGAGTAGTGGCTTCTCATTGCGTCTGGACGGTTTGCCAGTTCGTTGACAAACATCACAAGACCGGGCGTAGTCTGTCGCATCATTATGTAATGTGGGCCACCAAGGCCCTGCACGCAACACCTTCCAGGCAGTCGCCCGACCGCCGTAATGTCCTCCTGCGACTCCACCATGTGCCTCAGCTAATATCTACGCTTGCTCATGCGGCAAGACACATCTGCGCAAAATCTCATCAGCACCCAACTTATACAACTCTCCCGCGATCAGTTGAAAGTCTACAGCCTTGACGACCAATTGCTTCTTCTGCGAAGTGGTAAAGTCATCAGGGGCGGTGCCGGTCACCAAAAACTGAAGAATGTCATCAAAGTAGTGATCGGAAACGGTTACATGGAATAGCTGGGCATCCGGCAACCCATCTTCGATATTAGTCGGCTCCTCCCCTGTGTCAATCCGCGATAGATGGTCTGGTCCAGCATTCAATCGCCCCGGCTTCACAACGACTTTGAAATCAAACTCCTGAAACAAAAGCAGCCATCGGCAGATCTTCCCCCCCAACACAGGCTGATTGACCAAGTATTTTAATGCAGAATGATCAGTAAACATTTTAAAATGGCCACCCAACAAATAATGCCTGAATTTCTGTAGCGCATAAACCATGGTCAGGCCTTCGCGTTCTATGGTAGTGTAATTGTGTTCTGCCGATGACAGTTTTCGACTGGCAAAAGCAATAGGATGATCAATGTTGCCTTCGCCTGGTTAAGCCAATACAACACCTAGCGCAACCGATGAGGCATCAACGTGGACATGGAATTCCTTGCGCCAGTCTGGAAAAACCAGAATTGGAGCCAACGCCATCTTCGCTTTGAGTGTTTCAAAACTTTCCTGACATTTTGGATTCCACTGGAATGCCGCATCCTTTTTCAACAACTTCTCCATAGGGGCCGTAATCACAGCATACCCCCTAATGAACTTGTGATAATATCCAGTGTGACCCAAGGTCGCGCGCAACTGCTTAACCGTAGTCGGCGATTGCAGCCCCAAAATAAGAGCAAACTTGGCTAGATCGACCAACAATCCTTGCTTACACACAATATGCCCCAGCAATATCCCAAACGGAGCACAAAAAATACATTTCTTCAAATTCAGTGATATCTGGTGTTGTCGGCATTGCTCAAGCATTAACCGCAGGTTGGCCAGGTGATCGCGAATCAATCCATAAACAGTCCAATCATCCATATATACCTGCAGAAACTTCTGAATAAAATCTTTGAACGCGGCAACAACGACCCGGGAAAATATGGCAGGTGCATTCTTCAATCCGAATGGCATGACCGTGTACTGAAAGTAACCCCATTCAGTAACAAAATTTGTCTTATGGTGATCTTCCTTGGCGATGCGAATCTGATGGTAGCCAGAGAATCCATCAGTGAAAGAGTACATCTCCTAGCCACCCACTCCTTCAAGTACTTCATCGTTCAACTTCCGCAAATCAACACAAATACGCACTTCGCTTGTTTTCTTGTCCTGCACCACCATAGGACTGATCCATTATAACTCTTCTATAGGTTCGATAATACCAGCATCTAGCATCCGATCAAGTTCCACCTTGACCTTTTCTTTATGTCGCGGATTTAGCCAATAAGGTCGCTGTCGGACTGGTTTAGCGTCTGGTTTCAATGGAATCCTCATCTCGCCTAAATCACCCAAGATTCCCTTCATTTCGGAAAAATTCGTGGGAAACACGTCCTGAAACTCATGCAATAACTCGGTAACCTTACTCATTGTTAACACCCAAAAAGTGTTCACTACCTCATCTACCACATTATATGGCTCATTTGTCCATTTTCCTACCATATTTCCCTAAAAATCCCAAAAAAGCCCATTAAAAAGCCTCCAAAAGGCCTAAAATGCCTCCAAAAGGCCACAAAACCATCAAAATAGCCTAAAAAAGGCTAAAAAACCCCCTTTTTCCTCTAAAAATAGCAAAAACCCCTAAAAAAGGAAGAAAAAATATAAAATAATGAGGAAAAGGAGGAAAAAACCCTATACAGCTGCACAAAACCATGTGTTTCCCAAAACCATGGGTCAGCACTCCACCACCAAAAAACTATAAATAGGTGATGGAGATCCCTTATTCCATATCCACAATCACAAGCACCCTTACTCTGCCAAAATCTCTCTCGAAACCCTAGTTCACCATTGAACTACTTTCACCTTGAGAGCCACTTTTGGCCCATTCCCATCATTGGAGAAGGAGAAGGAGCATATTGAAGCTTGGAGCATCCTCTTGGACACTGCAAAGGGCTTCATCAAACCTTCACATTGAAGGTAATATCAATACAAAAAAGCCATTCTTTATATCTATTGTTTATGTTTTATGCACAATGTCCAAAGTAGTTTTAATTTCTGTTTTAGCTTAATTATTTACATTTACTGAACTGCTACTAAGGAGTCCATTCTCCTTAGTAGGTGCTCATTTGCACAAGCTAGGGGTAAAACCCTAGCTACAGTTTTGGCGACTCCCCTAGATTTCGAATTTCTGGTTTCCGTTTTTTATTTTTTCCTTTCGGCTGTCCCTTTCGGCCGCCGCATACCGCGTATTTTCCCTCCGCAGTCGCGTCCTGACCGCGCCTTTCAGGCCTTTACCTGCGACCCGACCGCGGCTCTCAGACTGTTTCCGACGCTCTGCCGGCGGATTCAAGTCTGTTACCTGCGATCCGACCGCGGCTAATCAGCCTGTTTGCCGCGATCTGACTGCGCCTGTCGGCATTTTTTCCGCGTCCCGACTACGTCTTTTTCCCTATTTCCCGCGTCCCGACCGCCGCTGTTGGTCCGAAAGCCGTGACCTGACCGCCGCTGTTGGTCCGAAAGCCGTGACCTGACCGCCACTGTTTCCCCCAAACCCGCGGTCTGCCTATTCTGTTTCGCCATGTTTGAATTATTGTATGTGATTTTTATTTATATAGATGTCTTCTATATGAATTCATGTGCATACAAATGAATTTTGTCGCAAAGAGATGTTTACAATGTATTTTTGAACACCTAAATTTCATATGATGCATTGATTACAAAATTGTTTGTTTGCTTTGTACCGTTTATGATCCAAAACTAAGCTTCATTATTTGGTTAGTCATTTCTTTTCAACCTATTGAATCTACATCCTTATGTATACACTCATTTGATGTTTTTCAGTTCTTTATTATCGTGTTGATGGTTAAGTAGTTTAAATCCTTTATCCTTCAGAGTTATCCAATTATGAGCGAAAAAAAAACCCCTAAATTTTGTGGTGCCTAAACTCTTCTTTCCTGTAGTCTAGTTGGCAAACTTTAGGACTAAAACTTACCATAGTCAACCATGGTCAACCATTAACAACTATCAACAACCATGTTCAACCATAGTTAACCATGAACAACCATGGTCAACCATAGTAAATAAGAAAAACCATGATCAACCATTAATAATCATAGTCAACCATGAACAATCATAATCAATCTTATTCAACCATTAACAATCATGGTCAACCATGAACAACCATAGTCAACCATGAGAAAAAATGGTCAACTATGAACAACTATAGTCAACCATGACGAACCATGGTCAAGCAAGTAGGTTCACCCATAGTCAACCATAGTCAACCTACTAGGTTCAACCATACTCAACCACTGTTAACCATAGTCAAGAATAAACAAATTTGGTCAACCAACTATAGTCAATCATAGTCAAGTATTGTAAACCATAGTCATCCATGGTGTAATGTCCCCAGTTTGGCCCCATGGCATTAACACTATAAATGATGTAATATTGTTAGGAAATCATGGTGAGGAGCTCAAGGCCAAGGCCCCGCCATCGATTTCGTGATGCATATGGTTTGCGTGCTAGCAATGCACAGTGGAAATTCAAATAGCATGTAATATGCATTTTAATGAAAAATACCCACAACTAGCTATGCAATGCAACAAAGAGATGGGGGCATGATTTCACAAGGAATTGGGAGGGAAAACATTCAAACCCTTGAGCCAATAGAGTCAAGCCAAGTGTCAATGAGGGAACCTATCAAACCCTCAACTACCCATGTTGACTTTTGTACCCAACCATTGATTTCTCCCAAGAGTTGGTTGGGGAAGTTATTGCCTTGGGAATGGGAAGGTATGGCTGTCCAAAATCGGGTATGGGCAAGCCACCCTTCATGGAAAAACGTGTTGGTCTTTTTGGGTAAGAATAGAGCCACGAAATGGCTGCCTAAGCCATTATTCACCATGGCCTTGCTCTCTCACGCAGCTCAAGCTGCCTGGGCGTTTTCCTCCCTCGTTTTTCTGTGTCTCCCTTCATCTTTTAGCTGGGAAGGGGCGTTTTTGTGTTGGTTACCCGTGGGGAAAGAGAGCAGAACGTTTTGGGTCTTCCTGGGGGTTGTTTAGGCCATTGGAAGGGATCCTAACCAGTGGAGAGAAATCGGTTTTGCTCCCTGGGGTTGAAATCGAAATTCCACAATTCGTTTGGGTGAACCACGAGTTGGGAGAACCAATGTGGACCCTGTTTTGGGTGAACACCTCTGTTGTAAATGTGTAACCCTGTCAATAATCGTTTTTGCTGTGAGAAAGAAGAGTATGATGGGCATGGGTGATGGGTAATCCCTGGTTCTGGCTTGAGATTGGGAATGAGCATCCATTGTGCAAGTGCAGCCTGATAAACCCAGTTAGACTGGCTTGGCTAAAATAAAATGGTTAATAGACTGTGTGTGAGCGTGAATGTCCCCTTTGTCCTTGTGAGAATCATGCCCAGCTCGGGGGTGGCCTTCGGACGGACTCAGTATAAGCTGTCGAAGAGCCTACGGTTGGGTGGAACGTTGCAGCGACATAGCTAGTTGCTTGGGACAATTGAAATGAAGATAAGTGTTTCTGCCTATGTATTTACTTCTGTTGTGTTTGCTTAGATGTGTACATCTGCATGCCTGTCTTTCTATATATGGGGTTGTTTTTATTTAGTAGTTATTGGGGCCAATTGCCCAGTTTTAGCATCACGATCCTCTCCATTGCACTGGCATGATGGGTGGGGACGTTACATTTGGTATCAGAGCTGCTGGTTGCAGCATTGGGCCTCTATGGGCCAAACCCAATTGCAATGTTTTAAGTGTGTTTGAAAAAAAAAAAAAAAAAATTTGCTTAGAGTCTGTTTGAAAAAGTTTTTGTTTAAAGACTGTTTCGGAAAGAATTCCCGAATGTCTTCCGCAACTGCGGAAGCATTCGGCGAATCTTTCCGAAATTTCGGAAGCATACCGCGAGTTTTTCCGAAATTGCGAAGGGAAGTTTTCGGAAGGAATTCTCTTCCGAAATTGCGGAAGGAATTCTCTTCCGAAATTGCGGAAGGAATTCTCTTCCGAAATTTGCGGAAGGAATTCTCTTCCGAAATTGCGGAAGGATTCCGTGAGTTGTCCCGCAATGCGGAAAAATTCGGCGAATTCCTCCGAAAAAGACGGAAAAAAAATTTTCTAAGTGTTTTCAAAATTTTTGTTTAGGGTTTGTTTCGGAAAGAATTCGGGAAAGTCTTCTGAAACTGCGGAAGGATTCCGCGAACGGCTCCGAAACTGTGGAAGGATTCCGCGAACGGCTCCGAAATTGCGGAAGGATACAGTGAGTTGTCCCGCAACGCGGAAAAATTCGGTGAAATGCTCCGAAAAGCAGAAAAATTTCTAAGTGCCCGGCGTTGAAAGGAAATTTCGGAAGGAAATCTCTTCCGAAATTGCGGAAGACTTGGGCGAATCATTCCGCAACTGCGGAAGACTTCGCCGAATCGTTCCGCAACTGCGGAAGATTTCGGCGAATCGTTCCGCAATTGCGGAAGACTTCACCGAGTCGTTCCGCAACTGCGGAAACATTCAGCCAACCGGCCCGCAACTGCGGAAGGATATAGCCAACCGGCCCGCAACTGCGGAGGGATATAGACAACCGCCCCGTAGTGGCGAGCGAAGCGGAAAAAAAAAAAAAAAAAAAAAAAAAAAAAAAAAAAAAAAAAAAAAAAAAAAAAAAAAAAAAAAAGAGTAAAGTGACAAAAACTCATTTTTTGGATAAGGGAAGCATCGAGGCTCGGAATGGGATGATTCCTGTGGGGCTCGGAGGCCATGAAAGAACCAGTGAAGGCCCCGGGCCCATTACACTCCGATTTGACAGAAAATGGATAATAGTAACTTTTGAGGGACGGAATCCCGAGGCTTGACGGAAGGTCGGTTTGAGCTGAAATTGATCAGGTGCAGTCATGAAGCAGGCACGATGTTAAGTTCAGAATCTTGGAGCCAAACTCCAAAGGATGTGGAGTCAGGGTGATCAAGAAGGCCAAAAAGCACTGTTCCGGGTCACTTTTTCGGGATTCTGAAAAGCTGGTGGACAGTAAAAGTGACCCTAGATGTGGGAATCGAAAATTTTATTGAACTAGACATTTCATATTCTCATTAAGATGGATAGTTTCCGTTAGACGAAGATTTTCCAGAAATGCACCGTTTGGGAGATAGCCATTTTTGGCCCAAAATTTGGAATTTTGGAAAAATGTGAAAAGTGAGAAGTAGCAAAACCCAGAAATTCATAGAAGATGAACAGTGCATCGGAATTGAGATCCGTGAATTGCTGAGTGTTCCTTGTTATATGGACTAACTCTGCCCGATATAAATTTTTTTGTGATTCCTCATATATTTTCTTCCACGGGTGTCTAAAGTTGGCATTCTGGACCAAAATGCAACTATGTAAAACGTGCAAAATTGTAGTGAAAGTTGTCATTTTTGAAGGGATGCAGTTTCCACACCCGATGTCGGAATGAAGCATGAAAACAGGCATTGGAAAGCTTTTCCAGCAGGGAACGATGATACATGACCAGAGTTTGAATGAGGTCTACAGATATCATAATTATTTAGTGCAGAAGAGTGCCAGCGGCTGTTTTTGACAAAGAAATTTTGTTGTCAATATGGGCAATTTCTACAATTGCAGGATATGGAAGAGAAATTCCATGATACGAGGAGGGATCGAAAAAGGAAGAATTTCTTAAACCTCTATTCGTTATCATACTTATAATTATGAAATTGTCATATGGCATAAAAATGTTAAAATCTAAGGGATTACATAGATGTATATGCACTAGATGGCATCTTAACATTGCATAATGCATATGGAAATGCTTGTGCCTAAATGGGATATTGCATATTGGTAGAAGAATGAAGTTTGCATATGCAATGAACCACTAATGGAGGATATTGTGATTGATGATCACTATTGATGATTGGTATTGGTTGTAGGACCAAAGATAACAAAGAGCGTGGCTAAATGTGCTGAGGATGTTGTTGCATGAAGCCCAAAAACCTTATAAGGAAAGGATGGTGCAACAAATCTATGATCATAAAATTTGCAAAAGGACTGAACAGCCTAGGTAAGAGGCCAATTGATCAGGTAACATCAGGCGATGTTAATGGTAACCATGCAGGTAATGATTATCAGTGCCCAATTGCATGAATGTTGAAAAGTGATTTGGTAAGATCTCTTCAACTATGTTTGAGCTATGTCAAGGTAGTTTACATGTGATATTGGTTACCGATTGGGACTGTTAACCTACCAAGCTTGGTGAGGTGTGGGTAAGTGAAGGAAATGATCCTTACACCCTATGACTGTTTAGAAATCTCAATGCATTCATATGAATCTATATCATGCCATGTGTATGTTGGTTATGTACTTAATAACCAAAGCAAGTGAGGACTGGTGGTCCTGATTATGATAATGCAAGTTATATGAGATAGCCATATTTCGATCATAATATGCTTGAATGCATAGTAATCATGAAACAATGCAAGGTAGCATTGAGTAGATGTGCATTAAGAGATTTTATAAACCTTGTGATGCATGGTATGAATGCATAGGTATGATACATATGTTATTGCAAATAAATAATGAATGAAATGATGAACTGATGATAATTCGAGGATCACTTCATGGGCTGTTTATGAATGATATGACTGTGAAATTTGATCTAGAGCTTATAAGGAGGAATCTCATGGTTGAGAGCTCTAAGTTCTGTTAGTAAAACAGTTGTAAATATCAGATTTGCAATTGTTTTGGATTTGAAATTTTGCTAATAATTGCTAATGACTGTTTGGCTTATATGAAAATGTGTCAGGAGGACATGCTATAAGTGGATGCTCCCGTATGGTAGCGAGCATAATACCATAATGGGCAGAGTGGTGTCACTTACAGGAGCCAAACAATATGAGGATAACCTCATGGATAAGAAAACCAATTTCTGTAGTAGACAGAATTGTAAATTCATATTGAATTTAATTATTAATGCTATTGATTGGTTATGGAACAATCATATTTGAAGCTTATTGCTAAATGTTGCTGACTGTTTGGCTATGTGATAAAGTGTGCCAGGATGACACATTGCAGGAAGATCATGTGTGATGGCCTGCAGAAGCCAAACTAGATGGGAAGGATCCCATGCTTTGGAAATGGGTTTCGGGTGAAACGCCATTGTAAATGTTGATAATGTCTCAGACAAACTGCATGTTGGTAAAGCATGTGAGTGAGACAGTAAATTATGCCAAGAAGGCATGTGTGGGTTATGACACGTGAAAAGATTGGGGTGGCAAACCGAAGGACTATTGACTCAGAGAAGGGAGCCCCATTCTTCACAAATGCAGAAAATATACATCTGTGAAGCGAATGAGTATTCCGTAACCCTAACTAAGAATATACGTGTCTGGTTATTAGATTTAATATGCAGAGCATGCTCCATCTTATTTATATCATTGCAGACTGCTTGAGTATGATTAGGGCCTACATGGCGCACATCGGAGAGGGGGTGCACACCTTTTCTGGTGCTGGGTCATGATAGGGTTTTCAATATTGACTACACCCTAAGGGAATGGACGCATTCCTAGTGTTTCAATACTTGATAGTGAATGATATGAAATATGATTACAATTTTTGGGCAGCAATACTGATGAGCCTGCTTATCCTTCTTGTGCTAACAGCTTACATAGATGCAACTTGGTGTTGCACGAAAGAGGCAAAATGAAGAAAGGGTGCTCAAGAGGACTGTATGGGCAGTGGTAACCTTTCTACGCTCACACTAAAGGACACTAGAAGGGATGGATAGGCCCAGAGAGCTGTGTTGCAGAAAAGGGGTATCATCCTTGCGTAGTGTGAGTGGGTATTGTGGGGCCATGCTAGCCTGCAGTCAAGTGAGTCACCTATGGAGTTCCTGGAGGGAACTGCTGGTTGCACAAGAGAGGGAGCCACGTAATCATATTATGTTGTTCATATTGCCTGAGAAACCCAGTCGATGTACTGGCTTGGCAATGGTTGTTGTATGCCTGATAAACCCAGTCGGCGTACTGGCTTGGCATTGGTTATTTGGGAGTTGTGGTGAAAGGTTGCTGGATGCCTGATAAACCCAGTCGGTGTGCTGGCTTGGCATGTTGTTAAATTAATGCTTGACAAACCTAGTCGGTGTACTGGCTTGGCATTGGATATTTGCATGTTGTGAAGGTACTGCTTATTTGGGTGATATTTCCTGACAAACCCAGTCAGAGAACTGGCTTGGAAATGATTTTTGAAATGCTTGATAAACCCAGTCGGCGTACTGGCTTAGCATACTGATTTTTGAAATGCTTGATAAACCTAGTCGGCGTACTGGCTTAGCATACTGATTTTTGAAATGCTTGATAAACCCAGTCGGCGTACTGGCTTAGCATACTGATTTTTGAAATGCTTGATAAACCCAGTCGGCGTACTGGCTTAGCATACTGATTTTTGAAATGCTTGATAAACCCAGTCAGCGTACTGGCTTAGCATACTGATTTTAGGGATGCCTAATAAACCCAGTCGGCGTACTGGCTTGGCATTGCCTATTTGGATGATGTTGTGGAGCAGCATGTACGCTGGCCAAACATCCACCCCACAGGTGATCCAAGGCTTGTAAAGCAGAGAAGGAAACCTGTGGAGTAGCGAGGAAACGCAAAATACAGATAAGTATTCTTTTTCATTTAATTCTTGTTGGAATAATGAATATTTCAGGAACGAATCTTATTGCAACCAAACTAATACATTGTTGTTTCTTTGTTGGAAACCTTGGCCATTACAGGAAACAAGGACCCTGAAAGAGCTATAAATGCTTGGTAAAGCCAGAGAGTAACTGGTTGGAGCCATAAATTCTTGGTAGAGCCAGAGAGTAACTGGTTGGGTGCTATGAAATTCTTGGAAAATTCAGGGAATAGATGGTGGAAACATTAACCACTCGATGTTGTGGAGCAGTCGGCGTGCTGGCCAAACATTCCCTTAAACAATTGATAAAACCAGTCGGCATACTGGCCTGGCATTGCCTGTTCGAATGGTTGTGGAGTAGCCTGCGGGCTGGCCCAACATTCATTGTTGTATCCACGGGAAATCCAATGCTTGGAAAGCGAAGAAGGATCCTGTGGGATGGAGTGAAGACATCCTATAAAGATAAGTGTTCGGTTATCTTGCAACTCTGCTTATGAATATACATGTGTATATGATTTTCTTAAATTCTCATTTGGAAATAAACCCTATAGAAATACACTAAACATGTGAATTGACTCAATGTTTGAGTGTGGGTATTGCTGGAAGCAAGGACTATAAAAGCATCTGGAGGATGCATGTGGACATATGACTGTACTAAGGAGCTCAGTATGAGCAGTAAAAAAAAAAAGAAGATGGTGCTAGTGGGACTGTGTGGGTCCTAGCAGCCAAAGGTTCTGTAAGCAACAATGGGGAAGAGATCCCTAGTTGAAAGGCATTAGACAGACCTTAGACACTAAAGTGTCATAGCCAAGAAAGGACAAGTCAAGCATTCACATTGAAGTGAAAGAGGCCAAGGAGCATAGAACCACCAATGATGGTGTGGCTCCGGATTGGAACAAGACTAAGAGGGGGAAAACTCTTACTCTTCTCTTTCTTTGACTGATGCATCTTAGAAACAAAGGATTGTTGAGTGCATGTCATAAATGAAACCAAATTGTGTTTCGTTGCTTGAAATGAATTGAGAATGCTGAAATAGTTATTTTCTTGTGAAAGGATGAACATGAGTGAGTTCATGTGTGTGTGGAAAGCATGAAATGTGTGGAAGTCTCATGAGTAAAGCATGGACGTTCCAAGTCAATTAGGAAAATAATTGACTAATTTTATTATTGTGTTATGCTTGTCCTAACAGGAATTGTCATGATAAGTCTCACAGATAGTTGCTGGGACAACAAGAAAGATGGCATCCATGAAATTCCAGACTTGTAGATCAGCTGGAAGATAAACAATTGGAAGGGATTGCTCTGGACCTATGCCCACTTGTAAAAGCTGGAAGACCAAAGCTGGCAGGAGACGCTGGTGGAAGCTAGAGGAATTGATCCTGAAAGTTCAAAGTAAAGGGGTAAAACGCAGAACAGACCTGTCACATTTTGTGAATTTTGAATCATGCGTAAAGTGGGTATTCATACCTAAGTGTTGGAATACCGAGGACGGTGTTATTCCAAGGGGAGGGGAATGTAATGTCCCCAGTTTGGCCCCATGGCATTAACACTATAAATGATGTAATATTGTTAGGAAATCATGGTGAGGAGCTCAAGGCCAAGGCCCCGCCATCGATTTCGTGATGCATATGGTTTGCGTGCTAGCAATGCACAGTGGAAATTCAAATAGCATGTAATATGCATTTTAATAAAAAATACCCACAACTAGCTATGCAATGCAACAAAGAGATGGGGGCATGATTTCACAAGGAATTGGGAGGGAAAACATTCAAACCCTTGAGCCAATAGAGTCAAGCCAAGTGTCAATGAGGGAACCCATCAAACCCTCAACTACCCATGTTGACTTTTGTACCCAACCATTGATTTCTCCCAAGAGTTGGTTGGGGAAGTTATTGCCTTGGGAATGGGAAGGTATGGCTGTCCAAAATCGGGTATGGGCAAGCCACCCTTCATGGAAAAACGTGTTGGTCTTTTTGGGTAAGAATAGAGCCACGGAATGGCTACCTAAGCCATTATTCACCATGGCCTTGCTCTCTCACGCAGCTCAAGATGCCTGGGCGTTTTCCTCCCTCATTTTTCTGTGTCTCCCTTCATCTTTTAGCTGGGAAGGGGCGTTTTTGTGTTGGTTACCCGTGGGGAAAGAGAGCAGAACGTTTTGGGTATTCCTGGGGGTCGTTTAGGCCATTGGAAGGGATCCTAACCAGTGGAGAGAAATCGGTTTTGCTCCTTGGGGTTGAAATCGAAATTCCACAATTCGTTTGGGTGAACCACGAGTTGGGAGAACCAATGTGGACCCTGTTTTGGGTGAACACCTATATTGTAAATGTGTAACCCTGTCAATAATCGTTTTTGCTCTGAGAAAGAAGAGTATGATGGGCATGGGTGATGGGTAATCCCTGGTTCTAGCTTGAGATTGGGAATGAGCATCCATTGTGCAAGTGCAGCCTGATAAACCCAGTTAGACTGGCTTGGCTAAAATAAAATGGTTAATAGACTGTGTGTGAGCGTGAATGTCCCCTTTGTCCTTGTGAGAATCATGCCCATCTCGGGGGTGGCCTTCGTACGGACTCAGTATAAGCTGTCGAAGAGCCTACGGTTGGGTGGAACGTTGCAGCGACATAGCTAGTTGCTTGGGACAATTGAAATGAAGATAAGTGTTTCTGCCTATGTATTTACTTTTGCTGTGTTTGCTTAGATGTGTACATCTGCATGCCTGTCTTTCTATATATGGGGTTGTTTTTTTTAGTAGTTATTGGGGCCAATTGCCCAGTTTTAGCATCACGATCCTCTCCATTGCACTGGCATGATGGGTGGGGACGTTACACATGGTCAATCAACTAGGTTCAAGCATAGTCAACCATTGACAACCATAGTAAACCATGGATAACCATAATCAAGTATGTTCAAACATAGTTAAACATAGTCAAACTAAATCAACCATAAACAACCATCATCAAAATATGTCAACATATGGCAAGTATGAAAAACCATGGTCAACATAAATAAACATAAGCCAAGTATGAAGAACCATGGCCAACCATAGTAAAAAATGGTCAAACATAGTTGACCATGAAACACTATGAAAAATCATGGTTTGCCATAGTCAACCATAGTCATCCACAGTCAACCGTTCAATCATAGTCAACCATGGTGACATGGTCAACCTTAGTAAACTATGGTCGACCAACTATACTCAACCATGGTTAACCATGGTCAACAATAGTCGACCAATTAGAGTTAAGAATAGTCAACCATAGTAAACCATTGTTAACCATAATCAACCATGCTCAAACATAGTCAAACATGGTCAATCATAAACAACGATGGTTAACATAGTTAATCATAATCAACCATGGTCAATCATAAACAACAATAAACAACCATATTTAATCATAAAAAATCATGGTCAACTGAAGTTATCCATAGTCGACCATAGTCAACCATGGTCTACCATAGTCAACCATAGTCAATTACTCAACTAAAGTCTTCCATAGTCAAACAAAGTCAACCATATCCAACCAAGGTTAACCATAGCCAACCATGGTTAACCATAGTAAACCAAAGTCAACCTCACTCAATAAATTCAACCGTATTAATAATATTATGTTTGACATACGCCAATAATATGGTTATAGTCAACGAAAGTCAACCATGGTCAACTAAATTCAACCATAGTCAACCATAGTTAATTACTCAACCAAAGTCTGCCATAGTAAAAAAAAGTCAACCATACTCAACTATATCTAACCATGGTCAACCAAAGTCAACCATGGTCAACCATAATCAACCATAGTCAACTAAAGTCAACCATATCCAACCATAGCCAACCATGGTCCTCCAAAGCCAACCATATTCAACCACAATAAACCTAAGTAAACTATAATCAACAAAAGTCAACCAAAGTAAAATTTCAAACAAGGTCAACCAATAGTCAACTATAGCCAAACAAAGTCAACCATAATTCATCATGGTCAACCAGAGTCAAAATTCAAACAAGGTCAACCAATACTTAATTACAGCCAACCAAAGCTTCCCATAGCTAACAACAGTCAACCATAGTCAACGATAGGCGACCATAGTGAATTAGTCAACCAAAGTCAGCCATATTAAGAAAAATTCAACCATGATCAACCATAGTTAAACAAAGTCAATTATGGCCATCCAAAGTCCTTATAGTTGATCATGGTCAACCATAGTCAAACATAGTCAATTACTCAACCAAAGTCAACCATAGTTAAACAAAGTCAACCATACTTAACCATAGCCACCATGTTCCACCATAGTCAACAAAAGTAAACCAAGGTTAACTAATAGTCAATTATGGCCAAACTAGGTTAACCATGGTCAATTAAAGCAAACTAAACTCAACCAAATTCAACCATGGCCAACCATAGTCAAGTATCATCAATCATTATGGACCATAGTCAACCTTGGTTAACCATAGTCGACCATAGCGAATTAATCAACCATAGGGAAAAGTGAAACAAGGTTAACCAATAAACAATTTCGGCCTAACAAAGTCACCCATAGTCAACCATTTACAACCATGGTCAACCAAAGTCAATCATATTTTTCCAGTGTCAACCATGGTAAACCATATTCAATTACTCAACCAAAGTCTTCCATAATCAACCATACTCAACCATAGCCAACCATGGTAAACCAAAGTCAACCACGGTCGACCATGGCAACCATCACCGCCCATAGTCAACCATAATCAACCTTCATCAACCATAGTTAACCATAGGGAATTATTTAACCATAGTAAACCATAGTCAAAAGTCAAACAAGGTCACCCAATAGTCAATTACGGCTTAACAAAGTCACTTGTAGCCAACCAAGGTCAATCATAGTGAATTAGTTCGAAACGTCGATTCAAAAATCTTACTGCAATGGATCCAGAAAAATCCTTCACCCAAAAGTCAACATGGTCAACCATAGTTAACCAAAGTCAATTATGGCCAATCAAAGTCAAACATAATCAACCATAGTTAATCATAGTCAATTACTCAACCAAATTCTTCCATAGTTGGATAAACTCAACCATAGCCAACCATGGTCAACCAAAGTCAACCATGGTCAACCATGGCCAACCATGGCCAACCATAGTCAATCATCATCAATCATAGTCAACCATAGTCGCCCATAGTCTACCATAGTGAATTAGTCAACAAAGTCAACCATATTCAACTGAATCCAACCGTAGTCAAACAATAGTAGAATTATAATCAACCATATGATTTTAAAGTCAACCTTTATGCCACCCAAAATCAAGCCATCAAGTCAACCATAGTCTACCATATGATATTAAAATCAACTAAACGAAATCATGGCCAACCATGGTCAACCATAGTCAACCATGGTCAGTCATAGCCGACCATAGTTAACCCTAGTCAGCCATAATCACTCATAGTTAATTAGTAAATCAAGGTCCACGATAGTCACCCATAGTCAACCATGGTCAACTAAATCCAACTAAAGTCAACCAAAGTCAACCATATTTAACAAGAGTAAACCATAATTAACTAAAGTCAACCAAATTCAAAGGTCGAACAAGGTCAACCAATAGTTAATTATGGCTAAACAAAGACAACCATTGTCCACCATGGTCAACCATAGGCAACCATATTCAATTGGTCAACCAGAGTCAAAAGTTAAACAAGGTAAACCAATAGCCAATTGTGTTGAAACAAATTCACTCATATCCAACCACAACCAACCATGGGAAACCATAGTCAATTAGTTAACCATATTGAAATAAAGTCAACCATAATCAACCATGGTTAGCCATGATCAATCATAGTCAATTATGGCCAACCAAAGTCACCCATAGTCGACTATAGTCAACCATAGTCAACCATAATCAATTAGTCAACCAAAGTAAGCCATAGTTAAACAAATTCAACCATAGTCAAACATAGTCAATCATGGTCAAACATGGTCAACCAAATTCAACCATCGTCTATCATAGTCAACCATAGTCAACCATATTCCACCATTGTTAACCATGCTCAATCATAGTCAACCATAGTCGACCATAGTGAATTAACGAACCAAAGTCTAGCATAGTCAAACAAAGTCAACCAAAGTCAATCAAAATAAACCATATTCAACCTAAATCGTCGACAGTGAACCAAAGTCAGCCATAGCCAACCAAAGTCCACCATAACCAACTAAATTAAACCAAAGTCAAAAGTCAAACAAGGTCAACCAATAGTCAATTATGGCCAAACAAAGTCAACCATAGTAAAAGTCACATTAATTTTTATCAAATTCAAATTAATTTTAATAATACTAAATTATGTCACATTGGAAACTAACATAAATCATGTCAAATTTGTATGTGAATAATAATGTCACACTGGAACCTAACCTAAATTATGTCAAATTTGTTTGTGAATAATAATTGTGAGATATTAATTAAACATTACAATTATTAATTTATCATAATTATTCAAATAATTAAAAAAATTTGATGAAATTATTATTATTATTATTAGTGTAAGTAACTAAGGGGGATTTGAACTTGTAACCTTCCATTTACAACTTATCACCTCAATTACTCATTACCAATTTATCTAACCTTGTAAGCTATTAAAACTATTTTATTATTATTATATATACTTTTTCAAAATTATTATATCAATAATAATATTTATTACAACTAATTATAATTATCTTAAATATTTACTCTGATTAATAATATAGCAATTTTAAGATTAATATTGATGATTACTATTATTAAAACATAATAATAAAATTTTCATAATTTTTTCAAAATTAATATATAAACAAGGGTGAAAGCTGCAGGAAACTAATTCCCTTCAAATTAGAGCGTGTATGGTGGAACACATGATATTGGAGGTATCGTTCATAAAAGGCAACGCACTATTGTTTTAAAGCTCCGAGATGGGAAGAGGAGAGATATATGCAAGACGGAAGAGGCATCGTTCATAAGAGGCAGTGCACTATAGTTTCAGAGCTTCGAGATAGTGTGAAGCGAAGGGAAGACGGGAGATATATCCAAGATCAAATTTGAAACGCTCATGTAAAGAGTATATTTATCTAAGCTCAGATTTGAATCACTGGAGAGAGATAGACATTGTCACTTCCATTGGAAAGTAAATGCATTGTCCAATTGGTAGAGCCTCTTGTTGTGAATCACATATGTTGTTTGGAGAGAGCACCGTCGTATTGGTGCAGGTAAGTGTTGATAGTGGTGCTTTTTTGGGAGGATGGGTAAAGTTGGATTAGTTGTTTCCTTTTTTTGGTTAAGAATTTGCTCAAGGAGAAATGCCCGGACATAGAGTGGAGATCACACACCTTGCTTTGTGGATGTTTTTTGATAATGAGCTTTCATCCTGAGCTGAGAGCACCCACCTTGCTATGTGGATGCTTTTTATTAAAGGGAAACTATCTCAATAAAATTCTAGAGTTAATTTCTTTACCGATGTTAGAACTAAAATTTACACATCAAAATTTTTAGTTTCAAGCAATGCATTGATCAGAAAGTTCAAAGAGGCGCTACCGGAAGTTCAAAATTCAGTAATATTTTTTCCAAGCTCCGAGTTTTTGTGTCAATCTCGTCATTTTATCATCACTTCAAGTTTCCATCCTGGTCGATTTGTAATGTATATCATTGACCTTGGTTCTCTCCTTGTTTGGATTTGAAAATGCTATAAGTTTGCTAAAGCCTCTAAAATTTTCGTCAAATTACCCAAAACCATGATTTTATTTCATAAGTCTTTGTTTAATGAAAAAATCACTCTTGGTTCTAATCCATCATATGTGCTTTATGAATTTTTCTATAGTAATTATTGTTTTAAATAAAGGATATTTTGATCTTTTAATTAGAATAATAATTTTTATAAAAAATATTATTCTCTTATCCATAGTCTTTTTAAACATGTTACGTGCTCGCTTCTTTTTTTAAAAAGGACATAAAGTATTATTATGATTTTTTATTGCAATTATTGTTTTAAACAAAGGATCTTTTTTATCTTTTAATTAAAATAGTAGTTTTTATAAAAAATATTATTTTCTTATCCATAGTTTTTTTAAATCTGTGATGTGCTAGTCCATTGGTTGTAATTTGGGTGGTTAGGAGGAAAGTTGTTGCCTTTCCCACCCAGATTCAATTCTTGTAAGTGACATGATGTTCTTGTTGAGCCCTATTGTGATGATTGTATTTCAAGCTTTCCAGATGAGTGATTTTTCAGCTGAAAAAAAAAAAGAAAAAAAAAAAACAAACACCTATGACATGCTTGTTTCTTTTTTTTAAAAGAGCATAAAATATTATTATTAAGTTTTATAGTAATTTTGGTTTCAAATAAAGGATCTTTTGATCTTTTAATTAAAATAGTAGTTTAAAAAAAAAATTATTCTCTCATACCCATAGACTTTTTAAACATGTGACGTGCTTGTTTCTTTTTTTTAAAACGGGCATAAAGTAGTATTATACGTGCTTGTTTCTTTTTTAAAAAGGGCATAAAGTAGTATTATAAGTGCTTGTTTCTTTTTTAATAAAAAGGCATAAAGTAGTACTATCTAAAAGACCAATCCTTATTTTCAGGCAGAGGATCGGCTTTAGTCAGCGGCCAAAGGTTTATTTCCAGATTTCAAAACTATCAATCTTTCTTTCGTTGGCTCCTCAAGATTAACACAGAATTCATTTTTTCCGTGAAAGGTTTTCAAAATAGAAAAATGAAGTTTTAAAACACCTAACTTTTTTGCTTCCTGTAGAGCCTTAACGTCCAATGTACCCAATAGTACTGATGTCTTTAAATTAATAATACTAATAAATTAATGTTTGGGTCATGTGCTGATTACATGTTATATTTTTAAATTTTTTTTAAAATCATTTTTAAATAAATAAATAATCCTCAAGGGATTTATGTCGAATCTAATGTGTTACTACTTCATTAATAAAAAATATGATTTTCCTTTTTCAAAAAATAGAAAATATATTTTTAAATTTTGAGAAATTTAGTTTAATAGTAATTTTTAAAATTATTTTTAAATAAATAAATAAATAAAAAATCATTGAGGGATTTATGTCGAATCCAATGTGTTACTACTTCATTAATAAAAAACATGATTTTCCTTTTTCAAAAAATAGAAAATATATTTTTAAATTTTGAGAAATTTAGTTTAATAATTATTTTTTACAAACTTTATAAAAATAGAAACAAAAATTAAAAATTAATAGAAGGTCAAAAGAATTTGACTTTTGAATGAAAAGTATATACATATCTTGTAGGAAATAATAATAATATTTATTAAAACTAATAATAATTATCTTAAATATTTAATATGATTAATAATGTAATAATATTAAGATTAATATTGATGATTACCATTATTAAAACATAATAATAAGTATTTCAAAATTATTAATATATTTTCTTTCAATATTATTATATAAATGATATAATTATTTTTATTATTGTCTTTATGTATTTATATTTAAATTTTATTAAAATAATAGTTTTATTGCTCCAAACTCGGTCGTCAACTAGCAAGCCATATTATTAATATGGCTTATATACGTTGATCGACGTATATCGCCATATGGTTGACTATGGTTGAATTTGGTCAACCATGCAATATTTTGGTTAACTATGGTTGGTCTATTAAGACAAATACACTGGAGTATTGTTTAGGCACATAGCCATAGTTATGATAAACTTTGGTAAACCATGGTTAAAATATGGTTGACCATTGTTTAGGCATGGTAGACTTTAATCCATAGTTGACTTTAAACCAAGGCTGATGTAGAACCATGTTCAACTATTGTTTAGGAAATATTGACTTTAAACTAACTTTGACTTTAGTGCATCATGGTCGACTAATGTTTAAGTATGGTTGACTTTAGTGAATCATGGTCGACTATTGTTTAGGTATGGTTGACTAGAGTGTAGCACATGGTTGTCTTTGGTTGACATTAGTGCATCATGGTTGATTATGGTTGAATCACAGTTAACTATGGTTGACTTTGGTTAACCATGGTTCACCATGTCTAACCGACATCTCATCGTTGGACACAATTGACTTTTGTTAACCATGGTTGATGACATCTCATCATTAATCATGGTTAACTATGATTAACTATGATTAACTTTAGTTAACCATAGTCGACTAAGGTTTCTTCATGGTTGACTTGTGTGGACTATGGTTGATTGTGGTTGCATCATGGTTTACTTTAATTAAACACTGTCAACTATATTTAACCTTGGTTGAACACATCTCATGGTTGATCTATTGCTTGACTATGATTAACTATGGTTTTATCATCGTTGACCATGGTTGACTATTAGGTATGGTTGACTTTAGTCCATCATGGTTTTCTTTGGTTGACCATAGTGCATCATGGTTGACTATGGTTGCATCACAAGTAACTATGATTAAATATGGTTTACCATGGTTGACTACATTTAACCATGGTTGAGGACATCTCATCATTGAACACAGTTGAATTTGGTTGACCCTGGTTTACTATGCTTAACTTTGAGCCTTAGTTAACCATGGTGGACTAAGAGTGATTCATGGTTGACTTGTGTGGACTAAGGTTGATAATAGTTTCATCATGTTGACTATGGTTGACTTTAGTTAAACAAGGTTGACTATGTTTAACCTTGATTAAAGACATCTCATGGTTGGCTATGGTTGAATTTGGTTAAGCATAGTTGACTTAGGTTAATCGTGGTTGACTTTGGATAATTATGCTTGGTTGTGGCCAGCCAAGGTTTACTTTGGCTAACATTGCTTGTATTATGGTTTACCATTGTTTGGGCATGGTTGACTTCAATTCATAGTTGAATTTAAACCAAAGTTGACTTTGAACCATAGTTGACCATTGTTTAGGCATTGTTGACTTTATGATAAATTTGACTATATAACATCGTTGTTGACCATTATGTAAGAATGGTTGACTTTCATTAACCTTTGTTAATATATGGTTGACCATTGTTTTGGCATGCTTAACTTCAATCTATGGTTGACTTCATTCCATGATTAACTTTAAACCAAGGCTTTATTTGAAACATGGTTGACCATAACTTAGGCATTATTGACTTTAAGCTAAGTTTGACTATATTACACCATGGACGACCAAGGATGGTATACTTTAGTCATCATTAGTCCATGGTTTACAATGTTTGATGTTGGTTAACCATGGTTGACCATGGTTGACTATGGTCAAATTTGGTCAACTATGGTTGATTTTGGTTAACTATGGTTGGTGTATTAAGAAGAATTTCAGGTGTATTAAGAAAAATACACTTGAATATTATTCACGATAGTTTGAGCCATGATTGACTTTGGTTAACCATGGTTAAAATATGTTTGACCATTGTTTGGGCATGGTTGACTTTAAGCCAAAGTTGATGTAGAACCATGTTCGACTATTGTTTAGGCATTGTGGACTTTAAACTAACTTTGACTTTAGTGCATCATGGTTGACTAATGTATATGGATGGTTCAATTTAGTGCATCATGATCGAATATTGTTTAGGTATAGTTGAATTTAATGCATCATGGTTGTCTTTGGTTGATTTTAGTGCATCATGGTTAGCTATGGTTGCATCACAATTAACTATGGTTAACTTTGGTTAACCATGGTTCACTACATCTAACCATGGTTTATGACATCTTATTGTTGAACAAGGTTGACTTTGGTTAACCATGGTTGATGACATCTCATTGTTGACCATGGTTGACTATGATTAACTATGATTAAAGTTAACCATGGTGGGATAAGGTTGCTTGATGCATGACTTGTGTGGACTATGGTTGACTTTAGTACATTATGGTTAACTATAGTTAAATTTATGGTTAACTTTAGTGCATCATAGTTGACTATGGTTCAAATTTATACTTGACTTTAGTGCATCATGGTCGACTATGGTTCAAATTTATGGCTGATTACATGGCTAGTAAACCATGGTTGACGTTAGTGTACAATGGGACAAAAAAATTGGTTGACTATCAATTGGCTTTGATTAACCATGGTTGACTTTGGTTCATTATATTTTTAACTTTGGTGAGGCATGGATGACCTTGGTGTATTATCCTTGATTATATTTTTACCTTTCTTTTAACATGGTTGGTGGAGTAGTAGGTCAATCATGGTTGACTTTCACGTTAACATTTCAATTTTGGCATACCATGGTTGACTTTGATTGACCATAGTTGACTTTGGTTACATAATATTGACTTTGGTGACTATGGTCAACCATGATTTACTTTGGTAATATAATACTAACTTTGATTACATAATAATGACTTTGGTAACTTTGTTTAAACATAAACTGTAGACTTTAATTTTAAAAGTATGGGTGAATGTTAATGTCACTTTAAATGAACTTTGCTATGCAAGATTCTTAATCTCTCTTTTGTCATTGATTGTGGAGGATTTTATATGAAATAGTTCCTTATAAAATGTTTTAATGATATTATTAAATTATTATTTCTCAAACTTTTTTGGTGAGGACATGCTTAGATCAATATATTTTTAGCCAATTGTGATTTGACTAATTTAATATTAATGTTGCGAGAAAAGTGAGTATGAGTTGTGTCGCTAAAGTATTCTTATATTATATTATTAATACTATATTTCAACATTTCAATATCAAATATTTTTGGTGAAATCATTTTATATTGTTATTGTCATTTTGATTGATGATTAAATGATTTGTTTAAATATATTTTGATAATGCTTATTTTTAAATGATAAATTTTATACACAAAAGTGAGTATGAGTTTTGTCGGTAAAGTATTCTTTTATTATATTTTTAATGCTATATTTGACCATTCTAATAACATTATTGTCACAGGTGAGTATAATTAGTGTTATATTTGGTGAAATAATTTTATATTGTTATTGTTATTTTGATTGATGATTAAATGTTTTGGCTAAATATGTTTTAATAATGTATATATTTTAATTAATAAATTTTACACACAAAAATGAGTATGAGTTGTGTTGGTAAAGTATTCTTATATTTATATATTTTTTCAAATAGAAAAAAAAAAAACTTATTTTTCATATGAATCAAACTTACATCTATCTTTATCCATTAGTAGAGATAAAGTTGAGAGGCTACTATATCTCCCCAATTTTATTGTCCAAGGGTCTTTATATCACTGCAAAACCACCTTTGTCTCTTACACTCTCACATATCAAAGGCAGCGGGGTCCGTCAAAAGTATGCAGTGTGGGTACTCGTTGGATGCAGAATTTAGTTCTGTATCCAACGAGTGCTCCCGCTCGAAATTTGAGTAAAAACACAGGGAGATATGTTGAAAATACGAACAAAAAAAGTAGTTTTTTTCTTTATTCCTCCAACATTAATAAATATTATTCTATTATTTTAACTATTATTTCATTATTTAAACTATTATTTTATTATTTTCCTTAGGAGGCTCATTTTAGACCTCAAATTTCCTCTAATGATTTAAAAAATAGAAATTGTACCATCATCGACCAAGAGTTCATCAACAAACTCCTCAAAATGCAAAAAACCATCCACGACCCCAAGAACCTTCTTTGAAAGGCTATCTACTTCCTTGTTAAGCTCCATGTAGACATGTGTAAATGATATATGGAAAAAACTATTGATAATATCGTGTACTCTTTTAATCCATTGTTCAATAGATAGAACACAAAGGTCATAATTACCACATGCCCACTCAATTATAATCTTAGAGCCCCCTAAACCTACAAACTGTCAATTCCTCTTTTCTAGCGAACCAAAGAAGACACCATAAAGCACTGACCTCTTCTTTAGTATTGGTCCCATGCCCTCCCCCCATCCACATATTGATATGATGACCATATTTAATGCTCAAGGTCATACCAACACCACATAGGCCTTCTTTCTCTACTCCATTGAAGGAATGTTATCCTCTAAACAAGGCAAAGATAGAAGCCTCCTATTTTAATCCTTCTTCTCTTTGAAATAAACCAAAAAGATTTATGTAATTATTGAGCATACCAAGTAAACAGAGGGATTGATATTCTAAAAAATATGATACTTACGGGCCCTCCACACTTGCCATACCATTAACAAGGGAATCTCTTTGAACTTAACATTATTATGAAACCAATACAATAAACAGTCTTGAAAATCTAGCTTTCTCCACTCATATTGGAAGTTAAAAACTCTACATATATTTCAGTCCATATAGTTCTGAAAAATATGCAGTGTACAAATATATGAGAAATGGACTCCAACGCATTTTTGCACAGAACCCACATACGTGGTCCATAAAAACCTTTTTTGAGCAAGTTATCCCATGTAAGGATTTTTTTTCAAGAGTTAACTAAATAAAACAATTAATATTTAAAGGAATTCTCCAATTCCATAGAGACCTAGCTCACCACTTTGGAGCATTAACACTAGTCTTAGCTATGATTGCTTCATAATCCTTTTTTGTAGTCAAAATCCCATTTGAATTTTTCCAATCCCAAATTATCTTATCTTCTTCATTCCTCAGCAAAATACCTGCTCTTTTGAGAACCATAACATAATTGTCCTGTTCTGTCGCAAGATCACCATTCAATTCCAGGTCACTAGAAGTAATCCAGTAAGCAGACCCATCATCATTATTAGCCCTTCACCTTGCCTGGGGTATAACGCAGATATTTTTTCTATGAAGAATAATAATTAAGCTTTTAGACAATGCAAATTTACTTTCATCACTAATAAAAGGATCTATTCCCACATAAACCTCAGACCCATGACCAATATTCCAACAAATAAAATCGCTCATAAGTGGACAAAATTTTCTTAAATTCCTCCAAATAATTGAAACATTAGAGACCTTCTTATGAGGAAATCGAAGCCATTGGGAGAGAGGCCATCACTTAATATATTTTTCTTTTATCACAAAGATCCAAATCCCATCCCCTGTAATAATTCGCCATAAAATTGTCATGCTCATATCTGACTTGAACCAACCCAAATGCTTTAATCCCCAACCACCCCGCAAACACCCAATTTTTTTGGAAGAGATAAACTTTTCCATGAAGAAAGGTGGAATTTTTTTATTCGCAAATTATCCACCCAAAGGAATTGAAATATATGTTGTCTCATTGAAACCAAAATAGAAATGGGATCATAGACAAAGATAAATTATTAATGCTATATTTCACCACTTTAATATCAATGTTGCCACAAGTGTGTATTATTAATGTTATATGAGTTGTGTGTGTATTCTTAATGTTATATTTCACAATTTTAATATAATATTGCTACAAGTGAGTATTGTCAATGTTATATGAGTTGTGTCGATAAAGTATTCTTGTATTATATTATTATTAATACTATATCTCACCATTTTAATATCATTGTTTCCACACATGAGTATTATTAGTGTTATATTTAGTGAGAAAAGTTAGTATTATAAGAGTTATATTTGGTGAAATAATTTTAAATTTTAAATTGTAATTTTTATTTTAATTAATAATTAAATACTTTGTTTAAATATGTTTTAATAATACTTTTTTAATTGATAAAATTTATGTTTTTATGAGATTATTACATGATTTTAGTTTAATTGTTAGGTGTATGGAGATTATAAATTTGATACAGAAATAATGATAGATGCCATTTATCTTTAAATGTGTGTTTAATGCATGATATGGTAGGACTTGTTTTTTCTAGAGAAAATAATGGCACGTTATAAGTGGCTATTGTCCCAATTGATTAGTTTGTCAATTAGGTGAGCAGAAGTAGGTTTTATGTATCCATTCATACTTTCTCCTGGCGTAGTCTATCCATTCGACGTTTTCGCCCAAACATTCATCTCCTCCGTCCCCCTCCCGTTAACGGCGCTCGGATTTTTGCCTTCTCAGGTGGTCCTCTCCAATGGTTTGACTCCTCCCCATGACCCCTGCAGTCCCATACAATATTCTTGTGGATCTCGAGCTGCCAATCCTCGTCCCCCGTCCGGATGAGCTCCTCCTCACGGTGATGTCCCATCCATGCATTAATGCATGCTACCAACCCCGCGTTCGACCGATTCGAACCAACTCTCGCTCCTGCCTCCCCATCTCCTCTCCCCTGTTCCTGTGCAAACATCCCTACATTCCACTCACCAGTGAATGATTGGCAGAGCACCGGGAAAGGTGGTGATTAAGTGATGTAGAGTTAAACTTTGGAGGCAGTCAACAGAAAACCAATAAGATTGCGATGGAAGGATTGTAGACGAAGAAAGCTTCGGCCTTGTCGATTGCAGGAGAGGAAGAAGGGAAATTAGAGCACCCACCAGTGAGGTGAAGCCCTAATACCCATTTGGATTTAACACGGTTAGTCTCAGACACTCACAAAAGATATTGTCAAAAAGTTATGTGATTCATTTGCAGTAAGCTTTTCATGTCATAATCAAGAGAAACTGAGAAGATTCAGAATTCCCACAGTAACAAACACAGTGTCATTCCTAATTTTATTTATAAAGTCCATATAGCCAAACGCCATTGCCTGTAATATCTTCTGGATTTGGGACTAAAACAATGGTCAGTTTCTATTTATGCAAAATGAAATATCTATAGGTTACTGTTCAGTGTTTAATGAAAGATGATATGGTAATGGAACCTTGTAGCAAGTTAATCTATTCTTGTTGACTACAGGGGCTATAATGATACCTTGATTCTCTATTATGACAAGAATAACCATAAGAAACAATACATATGCATGATCCAATTCGGATTTGACTTCATATCCAACCCCAGAACCAAAAACCTCCCTAGAGCTTGGTCATCCGAGATGAGCTAAGCTACGAAGTTTGGCATTCGTGAGGACGCAGCCATGTCAGAAAGGGCATTCTTGCTTATCTCTATATGATAATTTGATAATTGGGTCACCGCGGTAGAGCGTCAATCGAAATAGTGATTCTTTGGCCAGGTTTGCTTATCCAACCCTCGAGTTTAAGGTGTCTCATTAGGTCCCACATTATAGGCAGTTTCAAAGGCCCTAAAAAGCCTAAACCCGACCTTGCAACAAGGAACCTAGACAGAAGAATGGAATCGTATCCTTCAAGCTGACATCTGAATATCTCATTCATAATCCAACGAGTTAAATGAGAAAGTGTAACATCCCGATATTTTCATAAAAAATTAAAATTTTTTAAATTGCCATAAAGCTAATATTTGTAAAATGCGGAAATAATAATAATTAATAAAGCAGTAATTAATAAATGCGACATTTGGTAGCAACAATTTAACTGCTATGTCTTTTTGTCTTCTGATGGTGTATCATGTTGGCGATACGTCATGAATCCAATTAATGATTATGTCCTTTATTTATATGCTGGAATGATTGAAAATTGTGATGCGTTTGGAAAACAGAATTCTTCATGACAAGTATTGATAGTTTAACTTTTCTAGATGATGATGAAAGGGGTTCCACGAGGTGCCCCGAGGCTTACTTAGCTACTCAGCTAAAGCATTGTACTCATCCTTCATGTGCAGATTCGTAGGTAAGAGATAGCGATAAAATTCAGAAGTGTTTAATAACTGTGACATAAATAAACTGCTTAAGATTCCGACACTACAGGTATGGCTTCCTTCCAAATGTAAGAGGAACTTGGCTATCTCAAAAACTGCAGAAAATGTCAATCTCAAAGTGTGATTGTTGTGAATGTTTCCATTAGGCGTTTATGAATTCACTGGTTGTCATTCCATAAATGACTTGCGGCTGTTAAAACAACTCCATTATAAATTGACTGTGACAAAATACAAGACCATGACACATGGTCCTAAGCATACCATAGGGAGAGTAATAAGGTGGTTCTAAGTTCTCTATCACTTGGGCGATTATAATGGTGATGCATTAAGCATTTAAACCCTACCATGCAATGTATGCGATGGTTCCAAGGGTGGCAACTATACCCTAAGGGTTGTAACTTGTGAATTTATGCTTATGCAATGGCAAACTTGATGGACTATATGGTGAACTTTATAATAAACTCTATAATAAGTTGGGGCAGAGTCAATCCATGCCCTATGATTGATCGCGACCTTGGTGGATATTCATATGCTATGAGTGTGCTCGGAATTAATTAAATGGAATCATATAAGACCTTTATTATATGCTACCGATGGACGTTATACCTTGATACCATTTATATGTCAATGCTATTAATGTTGATCCGTATGGCTAGTAGGTGGAATGATGGCACTGCAAAAGCCTGCGTATAAATGATTGAGTTTGCAACTCAATTGCCTAGCCACCGTGTTAAGGATATTGTTACGTGTAAGTCGTGATGGATGATTCGGCGTGTGATGGGGTTTGGCAAGCTGAGTTGTAACGGGCCTCCTGCCCTGGTGTCAACCGAAATGGAAACTTCGTGGCTTGGGAGGTAGATGGGTGAGTTAATACCGCATCTACCACCCTCCATCGTGGCTTGATGAAAGTGGATCTCCATTGTTGATCATTGTGCGTTGGGATTGTGATGAACCCTAACGTAACTTATGGATTCTTGTAATGTTTTCTTGGTCATTGTTTTGGTGGTAGGGTTTGGGAGGTGAGGCCAACCGGCCGAGAGGCACTTAGGGTTTTGATGTTTTTCTAGCCTCCCTCGGGCTCGATCCTAAGACCGGCAGCAACCTTCGGTCTGTGAGTGATTGTTATCCATGGAGGCCAAGTCTGTAAATGATTTGTGTAGCAATCTACAGGTGGGATGAGTGCGTCTGTTGTGGCGTTGTAGTGACTTGCAAATCTGGGTTTTTGATCAGGTTGTAAGTTTCAAATGTATCACACAGAGTGGCCTTCGAGCTGGGTGTTTCTCCTTCGCAGTGGATGGATGATGGCTTCGTCAAGCCTCTGTCACAACTTAGGTATTGTAATGTTGCAAGGGTTTTCAAATTATTCTTTGTTGCATGCATTACTATCTCATGATTCGATATTTAACTCAGTGTATGGTTGTTGGCAGGTAACTCTCGGTGAGCAACAGGGTGTCGGAATAGTTGGTGAGGAGAATAACTATAGTGAATCCAACGGTAAGCTTCGGTGGTATCCCTCCCTCGGTGGTTCCCTTGGAATCGGACTTGATGAGCAGAGTGTTGGTAGCATGCCTTCACGACAGTGGCTTTGTCTCGCCTGCAGCAATTGGGGAACGTTGCTGTTTTTAAGTTTTGTTTATAGGGTAGATGATGTAAATGTTTAAAATGTATGGCTGGCCATTCCATGGCTCGGCGAGCTTGGTAGGGTTGAACCCTCGTGTTTGCAAAGAGTCTTACAGCTTTACGTTTTATGTCTGTCGTTTTGGTACTTCTGTGTTGATGGAAGAAGAGATACGTTGACTGTAATTTTGTTTCGGCATTAGCTGTGTGTGTAAATAGCATTGGGTTTGGAATGGAACCTTCAGCAAAAGAATGCGGCAAACTGTAGGATGCAACCTGTGTTAATTTAAATGGAAATGATAATTATTTAGTGTTTAAAGGCTATGTATGGTGTTTTCAAACTCTCGTTTTCGAATCTGTAAATGGAAGCATGTTTTAAGTTGTTTAAATAAATAGTGGCTATAAGCTGAAAGCGATCTAGTTGGCTTACATAGCATCTGCGCATACATGAATTAAGCCGAGAATGGAAAGGAATTGGTTTTGTTTGAAAACATAAGTGATAAGGCTAAACCCTAGCTATCGATGTTAAAGAAGTTTGCTGGTCTGTAATGATGTTAAGGAAACAAGAATAATAACTCTTGATTCTACAGTTAGGTCATCTAATGGTAATGAAACGTTTGATTTGGCAGCTGTTTAAATGTTTGTAAATAATAATGTGATGGGAATGGGACAACCCTGGTTAGGGTGTAGAGATATTGTAACATGTTATGTCAAATCAATAATGCTATGTTCTTCTTGATTTTAATAACATGATATTCTGCGATGTAAGTTCTGCCACATACAGTTAATAATACAGAATCAAGAAATATACAGTGTAATCATCAGTTAGTTTAATTTTCCTATTAGTACAACATTTTGTCTATTTTAATTCTATATTCATGTATTCGTCTAGTTTGGACCTCTAATGAAATGATAGAATAACACAGTATCTTTCTTTCTTTCTTTCTGCACAAGATAATACAGTAGAGACAATATTTTTTATAAAATCGATCAGATTCTCAAAACAATAAGAAATTAGAAAAGTGGGAATATGGTTAAATAGAATGCATGATATTGTTTTCTTTGAAGAAATAATTAAAGACTAGTAAACCCTCGTTGTTAACACAATGTCCGCCTTCAGAAGTCAGAAAAGAACCTATTACTATGCCTAGTTTCTAGTAGGTTGTTCAGCATACAGATTTGAACAGTAAAAACATTGCATGCAAGGATCTAATCTACAGCTGCTAAAATATAAGATGCATGAGGAACATAAGTCTGTGCATGGGTGTTCTTTTTTGGTTTAGATATTTAGATGCAGGCTAGGTTTCACTTTTAACTGGGCAGATTTAATGCTACCTCTCTGTACTGGAGTATTATGCAGCTTCACGGATGGGGAAAAATGTAGAGGAGTCATTTTATCAGTTCATCAAATCTAAATTAATTAGGATCTAATATTTTTCTGCTACTGATCATTAATAACATTACTAAGCAAATTTCTGAGATCATTCATGTAATTAGAAAAACACAAAAAGAATAGAACCTGAGTATGATGGGAGGAACAAATCACTCAAGAAGCCTATTCCAACCAACCTGCTCCCAAGTAGCCAAGATGTCTACCTTAGGACCCCCGAGCCTATCCACTGGACCACCAGGAGGAAGAAGGTTCTAAAGTTTAGGATCTCTACTTGCAGCAGCAAGAAAATTGATCCATCCTTACAGGCTTAGTAAGCAATTGGACCAGCACCAGCACTTCTGGTGTGTCCTTCTCATAACATTTGCAGACTTATACTTGCACTCTCCACAGCCTCCCTATTCGAATCTCTCAGCCATCACTAGATGCTCTGAGGAAATGTTTCTGCAGAAAACATTGTAAGAGCTCCCTGCTCAATTCGAATTGCCTTTTATAAGCTACCTAGGTCTTTTTGTAATTAACTGGTCATTAGTGAGCTACCTGCTCACCTCCCTCCACCTGGAGGGGGAAATGCCGCAAAATTAGGGGGAGTTGTCCCATAACAATAGCTAATGGAAGAGTGCAAATGCTGCCATCTGTCCCAGTCCTTCCAGCAGCTTCCATTCCTCCTAGTGGGCCAGTGAACACTCTTATAACATCTTTCTTGAGTGTTTGTCTCCCATTTTTATTTATTAAATAATAATAATGAGTCATTACATTCATCCTTGACCTAATTGGTCATAATTACAAAACTTGTAATTATAATTTAACACAAAGTATTTTGCAAAAAAGGATAATAGTAGAAAATAATTATTCTCAAAAAATGGGTAGGTGACAGAAAGGGGCAGTTTCATAGTTATTTTTGCTCTGTTAATTTTTACATAAATTGCCTGTAAATTGTAGACTTGGCAATTCTTAAATTTTTCAGAAAGCAATTTTTTTAATGGCTCGGGGCTTTCAATGATAGACAAAAAATTTATCTTTCAAATTAGGAAAACAAGACAGAGATTAGGCTGAGGTCTAAAAATAACTCACCTAGACTAAACATGGCCATCCCAATGCCTGCATCTGATAAAATATTTATAGAACCATCAAGAATCTGAGGCATAACAAAATGCCACCTGCATATCCAAAGTAATGTCAGAAAATTTATAACTGAAATGAAGAAAACAAGATCTTAATAAATGTGTTTAATACTGTTTTATTAAAAGCTAGGAATACTTATAGACATAGATTTCGATGCTCAATAGGTACCCTCATCTAAAATTCCGTTTAACAGCTTGTAAGGCAATGTTGGTTCACATAAAACAAATTCTTGAAATCTAGCACTAAACTTCCTACTCTCTTTTATCTGGGCATTGCTTGGAAATAGATATTCACATTGCAGTTTATGCCTCTATAATGTGACTAAGAAACAATTTTCCCAGGTTACATGTAGGAATAATGGGTGTTTGGACTTTGGAATGTAACCATTGCATTTCATATTAGGCACAGACTCTAAAGCATTCTAAGGCCAAAGAATCTTGTTTAATGCCTTTAAGGTGTTTTAGGGGGATAACTTGGGCATGAAATGCAGCATATTCTCAATTATTCTAACAATTCTTTTAATAAATCACATGAAAAAATATAGTGTCTGCCAACCTAAAATAATAAAATTGAATGACCGCTAAGTGAATATAGATTGGGTTTTTGGGAGATTAGGAAGACAATAGATTGGGTGGTTGGGAGATTAGGTTGTGTTCCTAGGTGTCAATCCTCTTCCAATTGAAAAAAAAATCTGAAACATCATTTTTAAGTTCTTAAAACTTAAACATCATTTTCCCCTTCGTCTCCTCGAGCTCTATCAGATTCTTCTCCTCTTTTCCTCCATCAATGTTGATAAAATGAGCCCATCAGGTGTGTTACCTTCATTCGTGCAAGGGGTGTCCTAATGCAGGGCTGGGTACCTTTGGTGGGTGACAATAAGGTATAGCAATCATGATGGTCAATTTTCATCTGGGCTGAGTTTCAGGACAGACCTGTGCATATTGCTCAAGGAGCAATTATGGGCAAAGCTAGGATGAGTCTGGGCAACCCAACACAGCAGTAAAGCCTATTTCTTTCAGATATGGGCACATTGCAGCCCCAAAAGACAATGAACGGTGGTAGTGGGAGGCAATCTTTGACTCACATTGCATCTCATTGGTGCATCATTGTTATAGAGATGCAATGTTAACAATGCTTAATAAGTGTAGTTGAATGATTAAAAAAACAAATCACAGTGACTTTTGTCATTTGTATTAAAGGAAAATGATGCAACTTTTCTTGTTAAACAAACCTTAAAAACATAGGTTTTCATATTTAACATTGTGCCCTCTCCAAAGATAAGATGAAGTAGATTCAAGACATTAATAGAGCTTAGAGAGATAGTTATTTAAGAGAGTGGAAACACTACATGCTAAGGAGTAGAAATATATTTTCCAACCTTAATTATGCCTCTTTTTATGTAGATCTTTTTTGTTGGTTAGTTTCTCTAATGTCTAGTTTGATTTACAATTAGTTTGGGCTTTTTCTAGAAGATAACTCATATGGCAATTCCAATTCATTTGTCCACTTTCTATGGGAGATGTTTCTTTCTTTGTGTTTGTTCATATTTATCCAATGCTTTTGTTGGTTAACCTTGGGGAGGGGGTTTCTAGTTCCATGGTTTCAAGGGGTGGGGCTTGATATACTATCATCAATATTTTTTCTCAACTGAGATTGTCGCCATTGACAACACATCTTCTTTACTTCGAGGATTTTTTCATCTTCTTAAGGGCTTGTTCTTGTCTTTTCCTTTGATATTTTTTGGAGATACTATCTACAACTCCCCATCTAAACCTTCTTCTTTTCCTTTTGACCAAGTGAAAACCATCAGTGGGAGCACAAATGTCCTCATTTTCTTGGATTTAGTCCCCTTAGCAAAGTCTCCCTGAGGTAAACATACCTCCATTTTTCTTAAGGCATGTCACCATTAAATGCATAGTTTCTCAGTATATGCAATAGAAAAATGTAGTGTTTTCTAGACTAAATCTTGAATCAACTGAGATCCTTCCCATTCTAGGGACACCCTATCCAGGCAACCGTTACTAAAATCTAATTCGACAATTCTGCTTGGGAAGGAGAATAAAATATCTTCCTCTGTCTCCATCATAGAAAATGTATTTCTGAAAGAGTCCTAATTTGAGCAAGGATACCATTAATTAGTCGTAGCATAGTATCTGGCCAAGGAAATAGATCTGTATCAGGTTTTCTAGTGTGTGCCATTCTGGACGAGGCTTTAACTAAAAGCCATTTATTATTTTACTTCCTCGCAGACCTTTTAAAGTTAGATGTGATGAGAGACTCGGGCATTGATCATGGAAGGAGATAGCAATTTAATATTTTCGTGTTAGTATCCAGAGGGGGAGCTGTAGGGAATGCCTTTTTAGTATCCCCAGGGAATTCCTTTTTTGCAATTGCAATACAAATAAAAAACATGAATGGCTATTACTACCTTACCAATCTCAAATAGTTCCCTGTAGTATGCATGAAACAGTTCAATTTTGGTTAAAAAGACAAAAGCTATGTAGATATCTACTTGTCACCATGAGTTGTTGAGTGTATATAAGTGATTATGAGCTTGGATTGGTGTCTTTTGTGTTGATTTAAAATCCTTTGTTGCTCTTTGAAAGCAATTTTACTTATTACATCTGACCTTCGAAGTATGATACTCTTTAATTTGTTTTACTCCCGAAAGGGAGGGGATAACAAGAAAAAAATTCTGGTAGTTAGTGTTTTTTTGTTAACTTCAAAGCTCTTTAAACCTTAAAGGTTATTTTACTTATTACATTTTAATTTTAAAGAACTACCTTTGATCGTATATCGTTGATCAGTGTAGGTATTTAAACCCTTGGAGATGCACAATCTTAACACTATTCATTGTTTTAGTGGAAAATAAGGGATTATGTGCCTCAATAGTTTAAATACCTCATGGGAATCAATGCTACATTGATCAAGAATATATGATTATAGGTAGTAGTGGATTGTGTCGTGGCCATGAAGCATAGTTTCCACTTAGAGGAAGTTGGCACATATTGTTACAAAAAATGAACGCACAAAGGAACCAAGAACACAAAGAGAGGATTGAATGTGAGAAAATGGTTCTTCTGTATTCTCAAATGAACAGAACAATGTTATCTTTATAATAATGAGATGACACTAACACTAATTATAGAAACCCTAAAATGACTTATGTGTAGGTTTGTTTGTTCAATCTTCATATCTACAAGCAAGGTAGTTGGCCAAACTGCTTCACATGCTCCTTCCACTGCTACTTGATATTTTGCTTCAGCTGAAGAAAGGCCGACAACATGTTGCTTCTTGCTGGTCCATGTAACTGTTCAATTGTCAGGATTGAAAACATAGCCTAATGTGGATTTCTTGTCATCCACCAATCATGCTCAATTTGAATTTGTATAACCATAGAATCGAGGTTCTCTATGTTCTCCATATAGAATGCCAAAATCTAATGTTCTTTCACATATCGTAGCATTCTAGCTGTTATGAATTGAGAGATGTAGTTGACTACAAAACTCAAGTAAGGTCTAGCGGTCACAGGATAGATCAAGCTCCCCACTAGTTGCCTATAGACTAATTCATTAACTGCCTTAGAATTAGTCTTGGCTGAAAGTTTCAGCCTTTTCTCCGTAGGTGTAAATCTTGTTTTTCAATCTACCATTCTCAACTTGTCTAACAAGCTTTTGGCATACCTTTTCTGTGAAACACAAATATGTTTATTTGTTTTCCAAACTTCTACACCTAAGTAGTAATGTGGGAGGCTTAAGTCAATCATGTCAAAATCTGAACATAAATTAGATTTTACTTGTGATATTGCCCTTGCATCACCACATGTGATGATGATGTCATCTACATCTATTATCAAAATAATTACATCATCTCCATTGCTTTTGATGTAAAGATTGGGATTTAAAGGACTCTGTTGGAACCCTTATTCACCCAAATACTTTTGATCTTAGGTTCAGAACAATATTAATTATTTATATTGACACTTTAGTCTTCAACATTGTGTCCTGAAGGCCAAAAGTATTGGATGACAAGGTGGAAGAAAATAGAGTCTAATCTTCACTAAATAATCAATGTTCCTTCTTCTCAATTATTTTTTATTTAACGTAGTAACTATCTTAATATTATTGTTGTTAGTCAAGGTCAAATGATTATTACATGATAGAAAAAAATAAATAAATGTATATCTATATTTAGCAATGTTGACTTATTGTATTTTTTATAGTTAGAACTTAGAAGGACGTAGTTGTACAGGAATGAATGGAAGACATTATACTAATTGACAATTCTAAGCTTCCATGGATTAGTTATAAGTGAGGATAATGGTCTTAGGTAAAACATAGCTTCCAAAAGCCATTCAAAATAACAGTTGTAAGCAGATTATTATTAGAAATCTAGGATATTATTTAATTTGACAATATGCAAATTGTTGGTTGTAATTGCAGATAGAAGTTCAATGACTGGGGAAAAACCATTGTTTGAGGGTGTAAACTGGAAACAACAGGAGAATAAGCAGATAAAATTTAAAGCAATAATTGATTGATTGATTTACAGTTAATGGAACATAATTTGAGAGTTGCTATTTGATTTTCTTTTCAATTCAACTAAACATCAATCTGAAGGGAATAAATCTATTCTATGCCTTAAGAAAGATAGGTGGAATAACGTGAACACAGTGTCGATAGCTTATTAGGGCGTAGTTGTAGGCATGGTTTGGGGCTTGTCAGAATGGGGTTGGTGAGACAAATGCTACTATTGAAAAAAATGTGTGGGACCAGTATGAGAACAGAGTAAAAGCAACTTAGTATGTTTCGAGTGCTTTCAAAGCAAAAATTGGTTTCAAATTCCAAGTACTGTGTCTAAGACCTGAGCACATGCCTTTATTGCAACTTAAGAAACAACTCAGTATTTTTCCAATATGGACTATACTGGACAATGATTATATAGATGTTAGGAACCTATGTCAACCCTTCTCTTTACTATGTTAGTATATTGTTGTTGGACGCATATGCTTTGTAAGTCGTCCTGTAGTATTTGTTGATCCGTAGTTTATATTAGCCCATAGTATTGACCCATAGTATTGGACGCATATGCTTTGTAAGTCATCCTGTAGTATTATATGTCCCATGGTTTTGACTCATAGTATTGGGCATAGACTTAGTATATAAGTATGTGTTGAGGTCATTGAAGGCACCGTGAAGTTAATTGTATTGAGCTTGCTCAAAGGAGGTTGCCCCCTCGAAGTGGCCCGTGATTAATATAAAAGCGATTCTGTTCTATTATTTCTGATATCTCATGTATTTGCATTAATTAATTATTGCAGGTACATCACATCTGGTATCAGAGCACTTTCCTTGGCACAAGTGGGAAATTTTTTTCTTCTTTTTTTTGGGCGGCGACTTTCAGATCAATTTCTGAAACTTTCTACACAAAATCATAAAAAACCAATTGCATATCTGAATTCCTCTTTCAAAAATACACAGTTTCAAAAAACAAAATCATCTCATTTGGAGTTCTAAAAGTGGAGATATCGCGGATTTAAAATTAGCAATTTTTCAGAATTTCGGTGACGGCCGCGGAAATTGCGGTGAGAAAATCTTTTGACCGAGTGCCCATATTTCTATTCTGCTTTCATAGATAGAAGCAGAGTGGTTGTTCCAGTTCCGAAAATATACTATAAGAGCGATTCTGAGCAATATAGATCCGGTTTTTGAACATTGGGTGGAATTTCTGCCCAAATTTTTTTTCTGTTGCAGGTTCGGATCTGGGAATAATCCCTATCCGCTTAAGTGTGGGAAGTACTTGGGCATAATCCCTAAAACTCATTGTGAGGAGTACCACAGGAACCCCAAAGTAGCTGGCCATTGAGAGGACCTGCCAAGCGAAAAGGGAAACGACCCTTACTTGACTGACTAGTTCCCACCCATGAGGTAAACCAAGAGCTGTCGTTTGTGGCAAAGCGGTTATCAGTTTTACCTGAGCCGTGGAGTGAGGGGTACTGCCCCAATACGCAAGCCGTCAGACAGCATTGGTGGCCGAGTGAAAACCCTGAAATGTTAGGAAGCCGCACATACCTGGGGTCCATATCTACTTTCAGCTGAACTATTGCCGATCACTGCTGCACCGTTTCAGATCCATTTTGCAAGCCGTTCCAGATCCAGCCGTTCGACGTTGTTCCAGATTCTTTCTGAGCCGTAACCGCTCCAGTATGTTAAAAAAAAAAAAAAAAAAAATCCGAGCCGTAGCCGCTCCAGTCTGAGAAAAAAAAAAAAAAACATGGTTATGGTTGTCACCCGTGCAGGAGCACACACCATGGAGGAAGCACTTGCAGCGATCCAAACCAAACTCCAAGATCTGGATGAAAAATTTCTCATCCTCCATCTTCAACATTCAGCCATGAACAATACCAGACAGCCAAAATCTTTTGCAGCCACCGGGTTCTCTGCTTCTAGCAATTTTCGTGGGCTGAAGCTTGATTCTCCTTGCTTCAATGGTACTGACCCGACTGGATGGATATACCGAGCAGAACAATATTTCAGTCTGCATAATACTTTTGATGTTCAGAAAGTTTCACTTGCATCCTTTCATTTGGAACAGGAAGCCCTTCAATGGTACCGTTGGTACATCAAAGCTCATCCCGAGCCAAACTGGATAGATTTTTGCCCACTCATTTTGCCACGATTTGGTCCTAGTGCTTTTGACGACTTCACAGGAGCACTCACTAAACTTCACCAAACTGGCACAGTGAGAGTATCAGATGGAATTTGATAAACTAGCCAATCACACAGAAGGATTGTCTGATGAATTCTACAGGAGTTGTTTTATCAGTGGTCTCAAGGATGAAATCCGCTCAGAGGTCAAAATGTTTTGTCCCAACACAATGATGGAAGTCCTAGGGTTGGCTAAGTTGGCCGAGGACAAGATCGCAGCTCAACAACGCTCCAAACCCACCTTTGTTCCCTTCAGAAATATGGGTTCCCAACGACCTCCCATCACGCCTGCTCCTCAACCAACTCCTATCAAGCATTTGTCTGAAATAGAAATGCAGGCACGTCGAGAAAAAGGGCTTTGCTATAATTGTGATGAGAAATTCACTCGGGGACATAGATGTGTTCAACAAAAGCTCTATATCTTGGATGTGGATTCTCCGCCTGCCTTAGAACTTGGTGAAGAAGCTACAGATACAGTAGATGATCCGGTCGACATGCAACACCCGCCTGTTGACACCCCATCTAAGGACGAACCACCCGAGATCTCTCTCCATGCTGTAACTAGCGTCACCACCCCACAAACAATGCGGGTCAGGGGATACTTCAAGAAGCTCCCTCTTACCATACTCATTGATTATGGTAGCACTCATAACTTCATTGACCCTCGAATTTCCAAACAGGTTGATTGTTTTGTCCATCCTTGCTCCAACTTTGAAGTCATGGTTGCCAATGGGGGCACCTTACCTTGCAAGGGGAAGTGTCACAATGTGCGTATCTCTATGGAATATTATAACCTACGCTCCGACATGTTTGCCTTGTCCTTAGGCGGATGTGATGTGGTTTTGGGCGTTCAATGGTTACACACACTTGGCCCCATCTTATGGGATTTTGCTGAACTCTGGATGCAGTTTAACATCAATGGGGCACAACACAAATTTCGGGGCTTACAACCAGGGTCTCTCTGCATCATCAATTCACATCGCCTGGAAAAAATCCTTAAGAAGAATTCACATGGTGTCATCGCTCAGCTCAATTCCATTCAGATACACCCATCAACAGTCTCCACTACTTCCTTGGATAGATATGCAGGTATCTTTGCTGAACCAATGAGCTTGCTGCATTCAAGAGACCTTTCCGATAAGAATGTAACCACATCTACCTCTCAACAGGAAATGATGGCTATTTTGCATGCAGTACAGAAGTGGCAGCCATACCTATTAGGCAATTATTTTTGCATCAAGACTGATCTCCCGAGTCCAGAAAATTTTATGGAACAATGGGTCTCCTCCCCCACACACCTGCAATGGGTTATCCAACTCATGGGTTATCCCTATGTGATCACTTACAAGAAGGGTAAGGACAATATGGTGGAAGATGCTCCTTCTCGCACAATTGATGACCCAGTTTCTCTTACAGCTCTTTCTCCGCTTGTTCCAAATTGGTTGCCATATGTTCAACAGGGCTATCTCTTCTATGATCTCCATGCTTCTTTATCAACAGGGCACTCTGGGTTCTGCAAAATGTATGACCAGGAACAATGTAACTTCTTTTGGCTGGGACTAAAAATGACAATTCAACAGCTGGTGGCTAACGATGATACTTTCCAAGTCAACAAGGGGGAACCGACACTCCTTTCGGGATTGATCAAACCCTTGCCCATCACTACATAGCTTTGGCCAACTATTTCTATGGATTTCCTAGCAGCACTCTGGTAGTACAATACCACATCTCAAAGGACACCATATGAAGTAGTCTATGGACAAACACCGCTAGTTCTTCTTCCATACACCCTTAGCACCTTCCCAGTTCAGGAAATTGACTCGGTTCTTCGAAACCGCGATCAGATTCTTCTCATTCTGCAGGACAATCTTCACATGGCCAGAGTTCGCCTGAAACAACAAGCCAATCAGCACCGTTCTGAGCACATTTTCCACGCAGCTGACAGGGTTCTTCTTCATCTAAAGCCTTCCAATCCATCCTCCTTGACACTCCAAAGGTGTCAGTGGCCCGAAATGCAAACCAAGGATGCTACTAGGGAACCACTCGTTCAGATTCTGCAGCAATTTCTCCAACCAAAGCTTTGAGGACAAAGCTTTTTCTAAGGGAGAGGGGATGTTAGGAACCTATGTCAACCCTTCTCTTTACTATGTTAGTATATTGTTGTTGGACGCATATGCTTTGTAAGTCATCCCGTAGTATTTGTTGATCCGTAGTTTATATTAGCCCATAGTATTGACCCATAGAATTGGACGCATATGCTTTGTAAGTCATCCTGTAGTATTATATGTCCCATGGTTTTGACTCATAGTATTGGGCATAGACTTAGTATATAAGTATGTGTTGAGGTCATTGAAGGCACCGTGAAGTTAATTGTATTGAGCTTGCTCAAAGGAGGTTGTCCCCTCGAAGTGGCCTGTGATCAATATAAAAGTGATTCTGTTCTATTATTTCTGATATCTCATGTATTTGCATTAATTAATTATTGCAGGTACATCACAATAGAATACGAGTGGTAAAATACCAAATGAATATGGATTCTAGAAATTAATGAAATATGGGAAGGAGAATAAGGCACAGCTTGCTTGACTAAGCTAGAGCTGATACCTCTTTTGAAAACACAATTGGCAAGCTTTTAGACTGATATGTTTTTACCTTTTTGAGAAACAAAATTGGCAAGCTTTTAGACTGATATTTTTTATTCACCTAGTTAAAAAGTTTTATTTTTGACATTGTACACTTGTGTTAAATTAAGCCATTCACATGGGCTTTGTTCCATGGACACTTGTGTCCTTGATCTCTTATTTGGTAATTTCCTTGAGTTATTTCCTTATTTCGGTTTATTACTCTTTGAAATAGTTTAACTTGAGCAAATTTTTGGTATATCTACTTTAAGCATTGATTTGCATATGATCTTTGTCTGTAATTTGTGTCCAAGTATTTATCCACATTCAGAGAGAGGAAAGGGAATAATAAAAGCGTAAAATAAAATTTTGAGATATGCCCTACATAAGAACTTTGATCGACCTAATATATAATGGGAAGCACGGTAAAAGAATCCTTCAAATATAAGTTTAGAAGGGAGTTTCTTGATTCGGTGTTAAACTTAAGGGAGTTTCAAGAGATTTACTAGATGCAAATTATTCCTTAAACTTTACATCTAGGTTTAAAATTCTCTTTCTCAACTTTGGAATAAATACCTTGTAGAACTTTGAGTTTCACTGTGACCAATAAACTTTGCCTCAGAGGAACTTTTCCCAACAGGAACTGTTCCTGTTAGGAACTTTTCCCAACAGGAACTATGCCTGACATGAACTTTGCCCAACAGGAACTATGCCTGTTAGGAACTTTACCCAGTAGGAACTGTGTCCAGCAAAAATATGCATGACAGGAACTATGCCTGTTAGGAACTTTTCCCAGCAAGAATTATGCCGGATAGGCACTCTGCCCAACAAAAAATGTGCCCAACAGGAACTATGCATGACAGGAAACGTGCCTGACAGGAATTGTGCATGACAGGAACTTTGCCCAACAGGAACTGTGCTTGACAGGAACTGTGCCTGATAGAAAATTTGTCTGACAGGAACTGTGCCTGACAGGAACTTTGCCCGATAGGAACTGTGCCTGATAGGAACTTTGCCTGACAGGAACTTTTCCCAATAGGAACTGTGCCTGAAAGGAACTGTGCTTGACAGGAACTATGCCTGACAGGAACTGTGCCTGACAGGAACAGTGCCTGACTGAACTTTGCCCAACCAGAACTATGCCTGATAGGAACTTTTCCCAACAGGAACTGTGCTTGACAGGAGCTTTTCCCAATAGGAACTATGACTGATAGGAACTTTTCTCAGCAAGAACTGTGCCTGACAGGAACTGTGCATGACAGGAACTATGCATGACAAGAACTGTACCCGACAGGAACTGTGCATGATAGGAACTTTGCCCAATAGGAACTATGCTTGACAGCAACTGTGCCTGACAGGAACTTTTCCTGAAAAGAACTTTTCCCAACAGGAACTGTGCTTGACAGGAACTGTGCCTGACAGGAACTGTGCCCAATAGGAACTGTGCATGACAGGAACTGTGCCCGGTAGGAACTGTGCATGACAGGAACTTTTTCCAACAGAAACTGTGCCTGATAGGAACTGTGCCTGACAGGAACGTTTCCTGACAAGAACGTTTCCCAACAGGAACTGTGCCTGATAGGAACTATGCCTGACAGGAACTATGCATGACAAGAACTGTGCATGACAGGAACTGTGCCCGATAGGAACTATTCATGACAGCAACTTTTCCCAGTAGAAACTGTGCCTGACAAGAACTGTGCCTGACAGGAACTGTGCCTGACAGGAACTGTGCCTGACAGGAACTGTGCATGACAAGAACTTTTCCCAACAGGAACTGTGCCTGACAGTAACTATGCCTGACAGGAACTGTGCCCAACAGGAACTGTGCCTGATAGGAACTGTGCCCAACAGGAACTGTGCGTGACAGGAAATTTACCTGATAGGAACTGTGCCTGACAGGAACTTTTCCTGATAGGAACTGTGCCTGACAGGAACTGTGCCTGATAGGAACTTTGCCCAACAGGAACTATGCCTGACAGGAACTATGCCTGACAGGAACTGTGCCTGAGAGGAACTTTTCCTGACAGGAACTTTGCCTGATAGGAACTTTTCCTGACAAGAACTGTTCCTGACAAGAACTGTGCCTAGCAGGAACTTTGCCTGACAGGAACTATGCCCCACAGGAACTGTGCCTGACATGAACTTTTCCCAATAGGAACTGTGCCTGACAGGAACTGTGCTTGACAGGAACTGTTCCTGACAGGAACTGTTCCTAACAGGAACTGTGCCTGACAGGAACTTTTCCCAACAGGAACTTTTCCTGAAAGGAACTATGCATGACAGGAACTATGCCTGACAAGAACTATGCATGACAGGAGCTGTGCCTGATAGGAACTTTGCCCAACAGGAATTGTGCCTGACAGGAACTTTTCCCAACAGGAACTGTGCCTGACAGGAATTGTGCATGATAGAAAATTTTCCCAACAGGAGTTGTGCATGACAGGAATTGTGCCTGACAGGAACTGTGCATGATAGGAACTGTGCCTGACAGGAACTATGCCCGATATGAACTTTTCCCAACAGGAACTGTGCCCCACAGGAACTGTGCATGACAGGAACTTTGCCAAACAGGAACTGTGCATGACAGGAACTGTGCCTGACAAGAACTTTTCCCAACAGGAACTGTGCCTGATAGGAACTGTGCCCGACAGGAACTTTTCCCAACAGGAACTGTGCCCGACAGTAACTTTTCCCAACGGGAACTGTGCCTGACAGGAACTGTGCATGACAGGAACTTTTCCCAATAGGAACTGTGCATGACAGGAACTGTGCATGACGGGAACTGTGCCTGATAGGAACTTTGCCCAATAGAAATTGTGCCTGACAGGATCTTTTCCCAACAGAAACTGTGCCTAACAGGAACTGTGCCCAACAGGAATTGTTCCCTATAGGAACTGTTTCTAACATGATCTTTTCCCAATAGGAACTGTGCCAATCAAGATCTTTTCCCAACAGGAACTGTGCCTGACAGGAACTATGCCTAACAAGAACTGTGCATGATAGGAAATTTGCCCAACAGGAATTGTGCATGACAGGAACTTTTCCCAATAGGAATTGTGCATGATAGGAACTGTCCAACTTTATGTTTAGCTTACCTTCATAAACCTATGACCCCATCTTGCCATTATAGACCAAAGACATTCCAACGCTGGGCCTGGAGACACCCTTAGGATGTAGGGTCACTCTATCAACGTTTTCTCCTAAAGGCCTAACGATAGTCTCTTTGAGGCTCCATTTCCACAGTCTAAAATTCTCTCTCTACCTTAACACATCACATACGCTTGTGGTTTGCTTTACTCATTTTAACACTTTGTCCTGGAAGAGATCGTTCAATCATTGATTTAATGGTTCAATCATTAGCTACTCGTGCAAATACTTGTTTTGTTGACCCACATGGCCAAACACATATGTTTGGTACTTATACATTTGAAGGATATCATTTATTGCCCTGAAACAATTGTATCTTGCTAACTTGTCTTTGAACATTTTATTGCTATAAACTTAGATTATGAAGAATAGTGCTAAAACTAATGTTTAAAAGATACCATTATTTTTGTGCAGAGTTTTGTTTGGTTGGAGGCATTAATTATAATCACATCTTTGAATAAGATGGCCACATTATAGGTTTTTATTCTATCTAAACAACTGAAGCATTGAATCTTATTGATGTGATGCATTACATGTACTAAATGCATTATTGGGTAACAATTTCAGGAGGATCTAACTTACAAAGTAATGAAGGACAGTAATGGTCGCAACATCTTCTGTTGCTTGGCTAGTGAATGTAATGGTCTGTGACGTAGAAAGTGTTGCACGTTCAATAAACATAGAAAGGAAGTACATTCTTGGGAAGCCATAAAATTGCATGTTGGTGCACCACGAGGACATAACTACAAGTTGAGATCTGCAACAAAATTGGAAAAAGATCGTAAGAGAAAAAATTATGACATTGAATATCGGTTCAATAAGAATAGGAAGGTTGTTGAAGCTGCTGCCATCCGAAAAGAGATAAAAAAGTAGTAAGTTGTTTTCTATTGATGTTTTATTTCTAGATGTATTCACAAGATTATGCTTTACTCATTATTTTTGTTATGTTTTTATTTTTATAGGGGGTGGAATGTGTGCAAGAGTTGAGTGCAGATGCATTGGAGCACATGAGAATACTTGTATCTGAATATGATGCACACTCAAAGGAAAAAAAAATGCGCTAAAAAAGGTTGTTCGTAAGAAAATTATACAAAACAAAGACTGGAGTATGTTACACAAAATCTTCAACGAGTCACCACCGGTAATTTTTTCCAATTGCTACTCAAATTTATATTTGTTTTATTGCAATATAATAGCAATATTGCAAGGTATTTAAAAGAACTAACTTTTTTCAAACATTCTTTTGTTGCAACAGAGAAATGTATGCAACTCTTCACAAAGTCCTGAGGACAATATCATGTCTGTTGAAGAGACAGTTAGTGTAAGTTTTATAAGCTGCTCCTTGTATTGTTACACATTGGAAATACTTTATTGAAAACCCATTTTATTGACATTGTTTTCTTATAATGGCAGAGAAATATTGTGCCTGTTGGTGACTCATCTTCATCAAATCTGAATGAATGTATTGAACAAGGGGAAGGAATGAGTCAAACCCCTGAAGTTGGTGAAGATGTGGATGTTGTTCAGTGTTCATTTGATAAATCTTCTAGGTCTATATTTGATGGGACACCGGATAGTGTTCCTTTAGACTCGCCAATATTTGACAGGACACCTGATAGTGTTTCTTTAGGCCCGTCAATATTTGACAGGACACCCGATAGTATTCCTTTAGGCTCACCAATATTTGATAGGACACCCGATAGTGTTCCTTTAGGCCCGCCAATATCCAAAAATGTCCAAAAGACTCCAAAAGAAAATGTCCAAAATGTGCTAAATGAAGAAAGTGACAGAGATGGGGAGGACAATACTGTTGTAAATCATGGAAAGGTCCAGAATGCAAATACACAACGCAGGGGTCGCAAACGGACCTTTCTCACCCCAAATAAAACAAAGGATAAGAAATCGAAATATCATCACCCTTCATTCTATTCACAATCTATCACCAAAACAAAAAATCCATGCACATGCACTATGAAGAGAAATAGGTGTGAAGTGTTTTTTTGTTTGTACTTTGTGTTTATTTTTTCAAATTTAAGTACGTTGTTTAGTATATTATTTAATTTTTTACATTTACAAATATTGTTTTTTTGTTTCTTTTGACAGGTAGCTTGCTAATCTAAGGCGAGGTTGACTAGTTCTATCCAAATTTCCGTTCTTGGAATTTTGTTGCAATATGAAGATGTTTTCTGAGTCTTTGCGGCCTCATTCCGTTCTCTTTAAATCTTTCTGCTTTTGAGGCCAATTTTTCCATGTTCATGTTTCTATTTAGCCCTGATGGTGATAAAAGATATACTCAGCAAAGATATCCTACAAGGGAAGAGCATCTCAACCATTTGCAATTCAAGATTTTTATATGTATTCCACACTGGTGACCAGTTATAAACAATTTGGAAACATTCTCATTCTATTTGATTGCTCTCACAGAAACCATTATCAAAATTGGTGGGTGCTATGGGTTAGTTTGGTGCACTTGAACAATTATGTGGCATGATGTATAGAGAGACAGAAGACAAAAGATCTATTGTACTTGAAATCCATGCAATCTGTTCAGGATGCCCAATAAATGAAAAATGTTTTTGCATTAATTGTGTATGAAGGGTATATGTACTTCTAAAATTTCATGCAGTGGTCGAACCATAGTAAATCCATTGTCCTTTAGGAAGGTAAAATACTTTGTTATGTGTCGTGGATAAAACCATTATTGCACAGGCTCATACTGTTGTCTATATCCCTTGTTTGCGGGCTTGAAAAGTCTGCTATAAAACTAGGTCATAACAAATCTTTATGTTTCTTAATTGAATGCATGTAAGCATATCACCAAATAAAATGTCAACTAATCATCAATCTGAGTACAAACTGTAGCTTATGCGATTTTATCTCAGCTTATTGGGTAATTTTTCTCTATTTTCAAGTTGAAATTATGAGCAGTCTTATAAGTACATGTTGAGAAGTCATCTAGAGACTAAAATTGCAATTTAAGTTTGAAGTTATTAGCTCAATTTGTGGGTGAATCTTTAACTCTGTTTTGTGAATTCTTATGACATTTATGCATCGATACTATAATTCTATACTCCCTTAAGGAATATCTCTAGCACCACTTTACCAACTTTTGAGTGGCAGAGGAAGCTTCATCAAGTTGAGGAGAACTTTATGCTTTTTACCCACTCGCATTATCAATTTATCATTATTTTCATCCTCCTATAAAATTGTGACAGAGAATATCATGTTACTTCCAAGAGAGGTCTATGTTGTTTTTATCCAACAAGTTGAGGATATGTGGAAGTTGAGATCTCAAAAGTTTTGTTTCCAGATCTATGATTTACAAAAAGACTTTATCTTTGTATTTTTATGTTGTTTACTACTTTTATTTTGATGTGATAGCATCTTATTTTCCTCTGAAAATAAGATCATGTTTTGTGGACCCTCTTTGACTTATGGCAATTACAATCTTATTACGATAGTAGCATATCCTATATTGAAATTTCATTCTACATGAATGCTCTCCTTCTTTGTCTAGATGCATAACCAAAACCAAACCCTAGTTTATAAATGGTTAAATAGACTTCATTTCTATTTCACCTACCAAGTCAACCATAATGTTGCATAACCAAAACCAAACCCTAGATTATAAATGGTTAAGTAGACTTCATTTCTATTTCACCTACCAAGTCAACCATAATGTAACAAATCTTGCACAACCACACTTGTACAAATTTTGCAACTTATCATGTAAGTATGTAAAATTTGATTTTATTATTATTTTTTAATTTTTTCCTTTTGAATATGTAAACATTTGGTATTAATTTGTAAGATTTTATGTACCCTAACTTCACATTAATGTGCTATAAATATCTACTTAACATGGTGTGGGAGATTTCATTAATTGTCTCCCAACTAAAAGTCACAAATCTGAACAGCAGAAAAGTCAGCGTTAAACCTGAAATTTTTCAGATTGGTAGATGCCCAATTGAAAACCACAAATATCAAGAGTTAATAACTCGTCAGAAAAATCTGAATTTCATTAGAGACCCAAAAAACCCACCCAGAATCACACATAGAACAAAGCTACTAAACTATGAAGTGAACCCAAATCCAAAACCCACTACCCAGAATACACTAATAGAAAGAGAAAGATGGGAATGGAATGCATTTAACAAAATGATATCTAAATTGATGGAGGGTAGAGGAACCAAAAACTTGAGATACAAAACAGAAATCGAGTGCTTCAGGTTTAACACATCCCAGCAAATACTTAGTTTCTACATGTTATGTAGCATACTATGTTTTGTGTTAACAAGTTCTGCAACAATCACATACACAATAAACAAAAACAACATGCACAACATGTAGAGATCCGGGGATCAACCTGGAATGATCCTCATGTTAATAGAATAAAAAATCTATTAATCCAAATGAATAATAGATACATGAGAGAGCCTCAATTTATAGGATTGAGAAGGCACAACAAACACCCAAGAATATTTGGGTGGTTGAGAGTGGCTACGTGAGCTTACAACTAACACAAGCTAGTAGCATTGGAAAATGGCAACACCAACACACTCCCCATAAGCGAAATGTAGGTAGAAAACATGAGAAAACACCGTAGGATAAAAACTCCTCTCCAAAAAAGAAAAAAAATGCCACTGCTAAAAAAGGAAGAACACAAACACAATTTGCTTACTGCTCAACAAATACACATTTAAGTGTCACATTTCAAGGTGACCTTGCTACAATCAGAACTCATGCTAGGTAGTTATAAGTAGGTAATCAATCCTATTTAGAAGTAGTGGATGTGTGTTGCAGTCTGAACTCTGTATATAAGTAACTAAATTTACAATATCTCCTTTCAAGAGAAGACTTGTAAATTATAATAGTATTGCTGAGACATATTCTTTTATTAACTCACAACCACTTTAGTATGTTGGCTTTCTTCTAAGACATTCAATATAAAATGCTAAGGCAGAAACATGTCAAAGGGAAAAGGATAGTGGAAATTGAATAATTTGTAGACAAGAATCCCAACTCAAAATGGAAAGAAACTGAATTGCAGAACGTGAAGGGTGTAACACCCCATTGTTAAGAGTGTCCACAGTTTCATAATCAGAACAACAATCTTCCACAAGTCCAGTAAGTTTATTTTCACTCTGCATCAGATAGAAATGAACAAAAAGAAACTGTAAGCTACAAGCATATCTATCAAATATACACCGCTATCTTCCAACAAGCAAATTAGATCACTACAAGTTACACACGCAAATTTGGGGAAGTATGAGAGTGTTTATCAACACGAAGTTGTGTTTTTTTGTCAACATTGATTATCGTTACTTTCAGCTCAATTGTTACATTTTTTAAGCATGTGTTTTTATTATGCCATTAACATCTCATCAAAAATTGTTTTATTTGTTTTGTTTCTATAGCTCATTCGAACAAACAAGATGGTGCAGACATGGACGCTTTGTATTCAAGTGTCCTGTTACCCCAACCCAGGACAAGGAAACATTGAATATGTCTTGAAGGATAATGCTTCGAATAAGGTTGTCCAAAAAAGTAGAGAAATATGTGGGGTGACAACTAACAATGAAGCATACTATGTTGCCCTTATTGAAGGGATGAAAACAGACAAAAGCTATGGGGCTAACAACGTTTGTATCTTCACCAACTCATAACTTCTTTGTAACCATATGAAGGGAGTGTACCGAGTTAGAAAATCCAATCTAAAACCACTTCATAGAGAAGCAAGAGCCATTGTTGATCAATTTCATTTCTTTACGATATCTCACCATTCAAATATTAAGAGAATGTCTAGTGGTCTATGGTGTGGGAACATCTCAAGTCTAGGCGAAGGTGTGAAAACTGAAATGGCGTCAACATATGTTCCTTAAAAAATTGTTGATGGACGTTGTTACACAACTTTGTTACGTGTATGTTTTTTTATTATAATTGTTTTGGTGTCCCTCATGGTGTGGGAATTTCTATAAAGAAGAACCCAATACTATAGTGCGTGTGATCGAGCCACCATGTAATGGATGGGGTGTCATGCCTGGGTGACAAGTTCAAGAATGCCTTGTATAGAATGGTGGTGCCTAAGGCGTCTTTTGTCTAAACTTTGTGGCACAAAAAATATTGAGTATATATTTATGGAGTTATTTTTGACTATTTTTGGTTACCATATATACTGAAAGTATTCTCTTATTTTATTCAATGGAAAGTTCCATTTTATCTAGGAAGTCTTCAATATTGTCTTCAAGTTACACAAGAAAATGATTCTCTTGATGTTTATTTTCAGATGTTTCGTTGTGTATGTATACATGGAAATAATTTAACCTTACTGGTCGGAGATCCAATAGAAATGGTGAAAACATCTATTTGACAACATAGTTTCATGTTGGTATTGAGGGGGTTGGATTACCTCATCGGTGATTTGTGACATGCTAATATACTTTGAAACTTGTTTTTTTTTTCAAATAGCCTTGATTGAACCCATTTTCCCAACTTCAGCCCTAGGCACTAGTCACAAATTTTCTAGCAATAAAATATTCATCTCAAACTCCTTTAAATTTTGTTCTAGTAGATCTGGGATTGTCTTTGCTTGCAACCAACAAGAAATAAAATTCAAGCTCTTCATTTCATGGTCCTTGACCCTCTTTTCTTGTTGGATTTGTCTAGGAATCAAGTCTGTTGTCATAACCCTAAGAACTTTGCAAGAAAAACAGAATTTTAAGGATCTACCCCAATTTGGCCTCCAATACCTCTCCTTCAAACATCCTTTGAGCTGAAATAAATCTGCTGATAATAAGTAACAACAATAAGAAGTTAGGTCAATCTTTTATAGGTTCATCATATACATATTCAACAGCAAATCATTCCACTCCATCTGGCATCTTTAGTTGCAGCTTTCAGAGTTCAGATCGAATTCAACAAATAAGATCATTTAGCAGATTTATCTCTGTAGTAGATTTAGTCTCTAGCATCAACCTACAGTCCTTCAATTTTAGTTTGCATCCTACATTTTTACCATGAATAAGTTTATATTTTCTAGAATTCTTAAAATTTCCAGAATTTCCAAAAATTGTAGATATTGCAAGCATGGATAAATGATCAAATTTTCATCCATATTGTTCAATAAGCAGTAGAATTCAATGTCAAGCATAAACATTTGTCCTATTGGCTTCATCGTTCACTAGTTGCAGTATTTGTCCAGCTCTTTTTCTAGTACTAGAACTACATAGTGGGTATTGGAAGACTTGTAGATGCATTTTTTGTATTTTTTTCTTTTTCATGATTTGAACTGATCTTTAGGACAACAAGCATTAAATTCTCAATGTCCTAGCAATACATAATTCTACTATAGCTTCAAATGTACTTCATGCAAAATCTCAAAATTCCAATCGCTCACATCAAATTTCTCTTTAAGTAGCAACCTTCAAGATTTTGGGTATGGTCTTCAACAACTTCAATTCTCCTGCATAAGGCTCAGATTCAAGGTTAAATTTTGTAAGTGTTAGTATTGATATTGATAGTATCAAGATTTTGAAGCACAGTCAGGTTACATTTTGTAAGTGTTAGTACTAAGATTGAGAGTATCAATATTTTAAAGCAAAGTGGCATGGCCTCGACCACTATACACAACATAGAACACAAAATCCATATGAACATGTGATATCTTTAGCAAATTTCAAAATACTCAGTCTTGTCCGTTCCTTAGTTTAAGTTTAATTGGATACAATCTGATGGCAAGTGAATTGAATTTATGTGAGGAGAGATGTCGGGGATCACAAGATCGAAATATTAACCCATAATGCATTTCACTAGTAATGGTTTTGAAAGAAACAAATAGTGGATGGTGCATGTCAACATCATAGCACTTCAGGATCATAAAAGTTGTCAATCTTAGTAAAGTAGAACAATGTCTATAGGTAGAAGGGTGTGCTTCATGATCTATATAAAGTAGAACAATGTCTACAGGTAGCAGGGTGTTTCACAAATAATTTTAGCAAGCTTAAGAACCATGCATCTCCTCTATGACAAAGCCATTGTCTTACTGGCCAGAGGCATTGAAAATATGAACTAAGTAACAACAAACATGCGATCCTCCATACATTCCAGAATATACTAACAAGATGAAGGAAACTCAGATTGATACTTAACCCTTACAATACAACACATAGCCTCTCAGGCTGGAACCTCCTCCCCCATTACATCACCAATTATGAAATTTATAACCATTACATGATAAGAGCTGTTATCAGCCTTATCTTGTTGACTCATTCAATACAAAGATCATATGATGTTGATTGGTTTTGAACCTTGTTCTGCATAAAGAATATTGCCACTTTTTAGCCATCTGACTATATAATGTTATTAGGGCGAATGAGTAAGAGCATTCTAGCACATGGTAGCGAACTGGAACCCATTGAGTTTAGGCCATCACCAGGGAATAGATCCCCTTTATGCTTTTGAATATCTCTCCCTAATTGATTTCTATATTTGTGCATGAACCCAAAATATTGTAGATGAATCAATAATTGCATCCATCTTTAGCAACTTCTCATGTTTGTTTGTCGTTTAGGTCTAGTTGCTTAAGATATATGTGCAAATCATTATTATTTTTGGAAATCTTGTATTTCAAATTTATTTATGCAAATATTTTATATAATTTTATGCTCCTCAAATGGGTCTTACTTCGAAGGACGACTTCTTTGCAAATCCAATTTTATCATTGCATATAGTGATGTTGCTACATGTCGAGGCGTGATGTTTTTTCATTGTATGGTTTGTAATGTTGTTCCATGCTCTAATGTGTTGGCAACCATCAAAGGGCTTGTTTCATAAGGTAGTCATTGAACCTAGATGATGCAAGTGATTGTTTTTTAAGGCCACTTGTGACTAGCCTACAATCTTGATCTCCTATAACTAATGTTGTTTGTGTAGTTAGTTTGGAACTGAGGGGTATTGGTAATATCGGTCTACCATATTCTTTGGGGTTGAGGCTGCTAACTTTAATTTTACTCCCAAATCTAGGATCAATGTTGTACCATTTTTGCATTAGACCTTCTTATATAGTCAAACATGATGGAAGTCACATTACTCAATATAGTATCTCTAGTCTAACTGACATTGCACTCCATGTTAAATGTAAATGCTGAGAATATTTGAGAAGGCATATCTCATGACAAATTTACAGATCTACCCATGTGGCAAGATCTTGTCGCTATTTCTGTGAGTTATACAATGGGTAGAAGCACCATCTTCATGCTTAGTGGATTTGTATCATGCCTTAAAGTTATTTTAGATTGGAATGGAGCCAGTGTGCTTCACCTAAGTATAACAACACATGTTTTCCCATCATTAGAAGAGAGTGTGGCAATGTCAATCTTGATGAGCGAATGATTTCACCGCCCTTCAATTCCCAATGACCTCTTTGTGTGCCCATCCAATGTCTGACACTTCATCATATGTACGTGTTGGTTAAGATTTGTGTAGATATTCTAGGAGTGTTGATTCCTACCATCATACATACTAGAAATTCTAGGGAACCCACTTTTAATAATAGGGGCTTGTGTGTGGGAATTGCATTTCAATCACTTCCCTTTAAAGCTACAAACAATATTCGTTACTCACTTCCCTTAAAGCTGCAAACAATATCAACTAATCACTTCCCCTTAAAGAGATAGACGATATTGGTTAATCACTTCCTCTTAAAGTTGCAAACAATATTGGCTATGTTATCAAACACTTTATCACAAATTATGAAAGCTCATGAACCTAAACGGGCATTCTCATACTTCAGATAGAAGGGTAGAACAATGTGACTCTTGATTTTCTTATTGCAATGGAATTGAAGTCTAACCAATGAGGTGTTCGAATACAAATAATTGATGCAACATCTTCAACCACGAAATTCTTGTGTTCACCAAAGATACTCTCTTCTTGTGCCATGCATGTTTGTTTAAAATTGCAACATTGTAGACACATGCTCTTTTATTCAACAACAAACCCAAAGTTCAAATTAAACACATTTAACATCCTTTATTAAAGAAGGAGAAATGTAGGGATAAATTCTCATTAAAGAAGGGGGAATTGATACACCCCTTACGAGGTCGAGAATTTATAAAAGTATATTCGCTTCAACCTTGCAATAGATCTGAAAACGATCCCATAAATCTGGAACAAATTCACTTTCTGTCTAAACTTTTGGAATTATAAATGCTCTGTCACCTACATTTTGCTGGAGATGACCCTTTGAATGAACCTTTGACTGATACCTTGAAATGATGGAGATGACCCTTTGACTGACTAAATTCTTGAAAATCTGGGATTTGATTAAAAATGAAGATAAAACTTGTTTAGAAGCTTGATTCTCATAATACTCTGTCATCAATTAACCCTGGAATTCTGCCGCTATTATAAAATCTGCTAGATGTTCTTCATTTGTTATTACATATGTAGATCAGTTAATTAAAACGATCCAAGCACATTAAAGAGAATAATTGATCCACTTCCAATACGAATTGATCCACACAAAAAATGGATTGTCTGCTTCCACATATAAACTGCATAATTCCTTATATGATAAACACATTACAACAAAATCAAAACCCAAAGACAAGATCTTGTCTAGCTCTTCATTTATGCCATTATCCGTTTGTTAGCTTTCCCGTCACATTTGAAACTGGCTACGTTCATGGAGTTTCATAATAGGATGATGAAGGCTTCCATAATCACTTGATAATTTAATCTGTATGAACACCAACAAGTTCCCCTTTTCAAATTACAACCATTGTAAGATAGGTGCATTAGCAGATGATGGAATGCATATTTCAGAATAAAAACAAATGTAAATTAGTAGAATTTGACAAATGGTCGAGAAAATGTAGAATTTATATATTAGCCACTACTATCCTACTCCATGGCTGTGAACCACAGGGGGTAAATTCATCAAAAGAAAGCTAGCACATAATTGAAAAGGCCAGAAATGTTTCATACTAAACATAATGGAACTCTAAAACATGACACCCTACCCCATTTTGCTCATAGCAGTTGAAATGATACCAGTGGAAAACAAAGAAATAAAAGATTCCAAGTTAATATAAAAGGGCATATTAGAGTTGTTAGAATAAGGAACTATCCCTCTTAGTGTTCTGTTATTGGGTGAGAGAAGTGACTGCATTATGTTGCCACTTGAATTTCAAGTTGTGGTTATTGAAATAATCGGACATGGGTTTTTAAGATGGATTGCCACTGTGTGAGATGGGTTTTTTGACTTGTAGCGGTTTGATTGAGTCATATTCTTGCCACCAACACCAACCAAATCATTCCTTCATTATTATATACACAACATTGCAGTTATCATGGCAATACACAAGGCCAGATGTTCTTGTCTTTCAAGATTTGAGATAAGAGTATATCTGGAATATTATAACTGTGAATCATGGTTTCAAAGAAATATTGGAGTTTTGATTAGTGGGAAAACCCATCTTATGCTGGTTGGGATTTCCCTTGAATGTTCAAACTTGGGTTTTGACTAGTGGGAAACCCATCTTATGTTGGTTGCAAGAGGAAGCATACTTTGCTGCCTCCGAACGTTATTAAAATTGTTTCTCATAAATGCATAGAATGCATTGTTATAACTGTCACAGTGACCCTTGACTTGCTGTAGATGCTTGTAATGAGGCATGTTTATCATCTGCCATAACCCCAGACTTGCATGTTCATGGGATGGGTGAGCCCTAGCTTGTGATGCAGGCAACACTGAAAACTCTTGGCATAATGGAAAAAAGGCTTTCTGTGTTTTAAGGGGCAGTATTGAGTCCATAAGTTTTGCACATTTCGGTGGCATTTGTCATTTGGGGATTGTTGGGACTCTGTATATGCAAATAATCAGCCCAACTTCATGAGAATTTTCTGAATGTTGAATCTGTTGTAAAAAATGTCGTTTCTCAAAAATTTGGGCAGACGTTTGTGATAGTAAACAAGTAGGACAAATAGGACAAATACCAAATTATATTATTAATCAGTACTAAAACAATTCATACTCTGTACATGCCTCTATTGTGTAGTATTTTAAATCACTTTAAGATACATGATAATGATGCATCAATAAAAGACTTAACAATCTACATTGAAGTCCGAGTTATTATTTATGTTAACAATAATTCAAAGCATAGAGTGAAGTGGAAATAGTTAGTGAATGCATACACTAAATATCAACAAATTACCACAAAATAGAACATATCTTGTCAAAGTAAATACAATAGAAACAATTGTTAAAATAACTTATATCTGTATTGTCTTAAGAAAACTTGATTGATGCAAAAATGCACAAAAATGTATATACATTGAAAGTTCCAAAACTTTTCTTGATGCAAGAGGAAGGTGGCTTCCTGTATTGCAAGAGGAAGGTGGCTACCATTCTCCCATTTTGTCCCTCTCAACTGTAAATACCAATCACATGTATCCAGCACTGCCATATAACAGATTGCAGAATCTCCAATTATAGACCCCATATCACTGGAAGAAGCGTCGAAGGCAGGATCCAAGACATTTGTGCAGCAACTTCAAAGCAATTAACTATACATATAATTGTCACAAGCCCTGAGCCCTTCTCAATATTCATGGAATATTCCTTCATAAAAATGTGCATGGCTCATTGGTCATCATTAAAGCTGAAGCCCTTGCATGGTGGGTTTCTCATAGCAGAAGATGATGCTCCTCCCCTTCATCTATAGTCACTTGGCAACGTGTTGTGAGTTAGCACAATGGAAAGACTAATAGAACATCCAACACACCAATAAAGGAAAATGAAAAGCAAATATATCACAATTGCCATGAAAGAGTTTAAACCTTGGAAATAAGCAACTGGATAGTTGGGAATCAACCAAGCATGTTCAATAGAAGGAAGATTGCCACGAGAACCTCCTACATCTGAAATATAGCAACCAATTTTCATTGTAAACAGATGTTAGAGAATGGAAATGCCTAAAAAAAGGGTAATTGTCAAAGAGTTGATAGCATAGCATTTTCCAAACCTTGCAGGTCACCAACTAGAGACTTGTCAACGAATTGGGCATGTTTTGAAGGAGGATGATCCCTTGGACAATTTCTATAATCTGTAATTAAAAAATGAAATAGTCATTATGAAATGCATTTACAATGCATTTGCATGTAAAGAAATAGAGGCATGCAAACATTGATTACAACATATGGAAGTCTCATCAAACGTACCTGGCACAACAGTAAAGGTTGGACGCCAATATTGCATCTCCCTATGGCCTTGGATTGGTACCACGGTTGTGGAGGGTTGCACCTCTGAACACATCAACAAAATACACATTAAAGTAGGTCGATGCCGTAAAAAAGGGTAATTGACAAACAATTGATAACATAGCCTTTTCCAAACCTTGTAGATCAGCAATTGGAGAATTGTCCATTAAGTGGTCATGTTGGAACTCCTCGTGGCTTTGGCTAGATATCAAGGTTGTAGATTGTTGTACCTCTGCAGACATTAACACACCGTTAAGATATGAAACATAAAATAAGTCAAATAAATTGCTTTCATAAAGTATGAAAAGTAAAGTGAAATGTACTTGGCATGTCAGGATAATTTTGATGGTGTTGCATCTCCCTTTGGCTTTGGCTAGATGCCATTGTTGTGGAGTGTTGCACCTCTGCAAATAACAACACACTGTTGGACACTATTTCTTGGGAATAAAGCCAAGCATCTTCTGGAGAGAGATTTTTTGGAATGATACTTCATTTCTTGTGGTAAATATAGGTTTGATTTTACATAATCAGCCATAATTGTAATCTTTGTTTCAAATGTTTGTTGAGATAGTCAGTTATCATGATTGTCTGCAATGTGTGTCATCAATATTTAATTTATTTTGAAAGGCTTGATCCTTATGCTTGTCATTTATTTTTAATCCATCTTCATATACTTGAAGGCTTCCAAAGTGATCAGCAAGGGTTAGTTGTAATAAATACCTTGACTCTTCTATGGAAATGGTGACAGGATTAAATTTTTACTTAACACTTTTTCAACTATCCACCTATCTTGAAGAGATTCACTATGGGCATGAATAACCTTCACTATGTTTTTACACATCCCTTGTATGCCTTCTCCAAGATTTCCTAAGCATCATGGAACTTAAATGCATTCTGCACAATATTTGGAATATGGAGATATCAAATCGAGTTTTGATCAACAAAAAGAGCATTATAGGTAGTTTGATCAATGGGGTCATGTAGGCTAAGAAGCTTACATGGATAGGTCCAAGTTCTCATCTTCATTCTCCAATACACATAATTTTCCCCAATCAAAAAAGGAATGTGATATTACACTGGATTGTTGTTATGAGCAATCACGTCCTTTTAAAATAAAATAAAAATAAAAATGATAAACAACAAAAAAACTGCTCAATATGAAATGAAAAATCTAAATAAATAAAGATTTATAGATTTCTATGAAATCAACCAAAGAATTTTAAATCCAACCTGTAAATAAAACAACACGAATAAATAAAATTTAAACATATACAATGACACAAAACAAAGTACACAACAGAAATGAATTAAATTACAACATAAATGCTCTGTGTGATTGAGAGCGTACTACAAGAATGAGCCAATAAAACTTCGCACTAAGATCATAGTGGCTAAAAAATATTACATTGTTTAAATAAGGAAACTCAATCAGCTAAGAAGAACGTGGAGATTTAACTGGCACTTTTAAAGTGCCATGTGGAGATGATGAGTTAAGGCCATGTCTACATATTTTTTTATGGTTCCAGATCAGTGGTCTCCTCCAGCTATCATCCCTTGTCCATTGCAGATTGAAAAAAATGAAGATGGTTCTTCAATTTTGACAAAGAAGATAGTGGGTATCAAGTTGCTTATAACCTTACACCATGCAGACCATTATGCAGGGCTACAAAGCCAGCACAATGACCTTATTTATCATGTACATTTTGAAAAATTCCCTTGACAAGGATGATGGGAATCATAGAAGCTGGGCTTACGCAAGAGGAAGCATGTCCCAAAATACATGATGGACCATTAATAATTAGCATACATCATGAAGCCTGGTTGGAACAACAAGATTGCTTGCCTATATAAGAGAAATTTACAGAGCAAATCCAAGAGTTACAAAATATTGCAGCAAGATCAAAATCTATAAAAAAGGGAGCTAAAAAACATGATAGTGAGATCAACAATATCAAGTTAAATCTGGACTGCATAACTACTTGGTAGCAACAAAAAGCTAAGACACCTTCAAACCTTCTTAAGAGGACTCTTCAGAAACCCAGCTTGATTATGCTTCATTTCCAATTGTAGGAAAGCTGAATTATATTTACAAAAGGAAGTTGCTATGACATTGGAAAAATGTGAAAGATTGCAACTAGGGGTAGGTAAGATGATGGAAATATTCCAAATCCTATGGACCTTAGCCCCATCGATGATCCCACACCTAAAGAACAGAGGAAAACAGATCTAAGAAAGATAAGGGGTAGGAAGGCTATGATCATCAAGGGCATTCTACAGGTCACCTCCCAAGCAATGGAAAGCCACATCTCAATTCCTACTCGTGAGTTAGATGTGATGAATTCATGTAACATATCCTTTATTAGAGGGATTTCTGCATTAAATGAGGAAGCCATGACACATGAGAAAACAATAAGTTAATATTATTATGTATGATTTTGAATTGTGGGACTCATTTTTGACAGTGAAGGAATCTTCCATGGATGTACCTATAAATCTATAAGCACGTAGACGAAACTAACCACAATAACAACACACCATAATATATAAAATCTATGAAACTAACTTGAGACCATAGGAGATGCCTTGTTTGCTCGAGGACGTCCCCTCTCTTTGAGGTATTGAAACTGAAATGGTTCATATTCAGATGCATGGATATCCAAATTTATTTCCACATGATTTTTTTGTTTTCTCCTCCTTCATTTCTTTATAGGGCTAAGGAAACTCTTCTTCCTCTTCAAAGATGAGTCAAGAGCATCCAAGCCAACTGTGAAGTCAAAATCCATAACGTGCAAATTGTTGGCCTCATCCAACATTTTTTTAACCATATCAATCAATTGGTTGGTCTTGCTCAGAGTAGCAGGGGGGTTGTCTTTAATCAACTGCAAGTAGCTGTACAACTCCTCTCTGGCCAACTGAAGAGCCTCAACATTTTCATCCACACTATCGGTGGCCATAGGTGTGGTGTGGATATCTACGTTGAGGTTCTGGGGCTCCATACTTATTTTAGGGGGGTCGTTGAATGTGGTAGGCATTGCATCCTGATGAAGTAATGGATATGAATCACCTGAGTGGTAGAATAACCAATTGAATTTAATGGCATGTTTGTGAATATTTCCACGAATAGACCATGGGAATTTGCAAACTATAAAATTTGTGCTATACCGCTTGACATGGTAATTTTTATCACCATCTATTTGGCTCCTCACCCAGTAAGCATGTGGTGTGCACTTGTGTGGGCAACAATCACTGTCCGGAATTCTTCTAGCCTTTTCCACTGAATTTTCCATTTGTTTTTATTTCCTGTAGTTATTTAGGTATCCTTCTTCTTTCAAAATTTCCTTGTAGCGATAACAAGGTTCAACACTACAAAGAAGCATGTACAACAACCAGTCCATCCTGCGTGCACATTTCTTCCTTCGATCAGATAGGAAGTTTGTCTTCAGATAACAATGGTAAGACTCAATGGAATTGTTGGTCTCTTGATTTGCATGGGGAAGCTCTTGACAACCTTTCACCCACATCCCTAAATGTAAAGAACGAAGTTAGTAAAAGCATGTCATATCAATGAAACACAAAATTGAAACATCAACAAGAGTTTATGCACTTACGGAATTTATCACCCGCAACCCAATTCTTGCGGAAATAGTCCAAGAACTTCTCTTCATTTTTCCATTTGCTAAAAAAACCATGGATTGCATCATCCACATCATCATTTGAAGTGTGTTTCATAATGAAACCCAACTCTGCATACATCTTATCTGCTTGTTCTTTTTTAGCCAACCGATACACATTTTGTTTCCATGCCCTCCGCACAAGATCACATCACAGCCTGTGATCCTCCTGCCATATCTAGAACATTTTAGTGTGACATTCTTATATTAAATGCAAGATATATTGTTGCATAACAAAATTCAACTTACCTCAAAGCGGAAATTTCAGCCAGTGCATCATCTACCATAAATGCATTCACTTTCCAATCAGGATGGATTTTGTCAAACCTAAGCATCAACTGCTCCAACCATAGCGCAATATTTGCTCAAGTATTTTGTTCATCCAGAACCCATGCAACTGGCACCCCACTTTGTTGACCATCAAAAGCCACCAATGTGTAAAGTTGATACTACCATATTGAAAATAACATGTAATGTGAAATTCAAGTCATCTAATATATTCAATTACTACATCTCGAATAAACATATTAAATCAATCATTGACATCCAACTTACCCCATATTTATTCGTGCTAAAAGTTGAATTCATGGCAATTATGCTATTATGGGATAGCTTGACCATGCTCTCCAACATCCATTTTGTTTGAATTCCAATTATAAAAGGGACCTCTTCACCATTGGGCTTTTGATCAAAGAAGAAATCTTCTGGTCGCTTTTGATGCCAAAGGTTGACACTCATTTCATCCTTTTCGTGCAGTTGATATTTTCCTTTCGACAACCGATTGTATATGTTTAAAATATCTTTCCTAGATAGGAAGAAATCCCTATCTCGGGTTGAAGCATCCCTGTCAAGATGTCGCGCGACGTGCATTTTATAACTTGAATCAATGGACACTCCCGAAAAGAAACAACTCTCCACATATGCCACAATGTCTTTTAAAAGCTTTGGCTTGTGCAATGTCCTACCATTACCTGAAGTGTCGCGTTGGCCATGACAAGGGCATCTATGCAAATCTTCATGCTCACACATATTGTACGTCAGTATTGCTATTTGAGGACTTTTAACCATAACCTTCACAATGAAACGACATTGGCAGCCCCTCTTCATTGCAAATTTGGTCCTTTGTTTAGTTGACTCCCCTCCTCTTTTATCCTCTGGGCCATATGAACAATGATAACTACATAGGAAATTTTTAACCGTTAGTAAATACAATGAATGAAAAATGTAGTCCCAATGCTAAGAGGTATACAATGCACTTTTGAAATACTTACAGTTCATATCGCAAGGCAGCAGTGTCTCTTTTTCCCGGTTTTTTGTTTTGTCGACGTACAAATGTACATGGAGCATCAAGGTTTGTTTCCTCCCCTTTGATAAAAGCAGGAACTCTATTTGAAGGTGCTAGGGCAACATGATCAATGATCCTATTTTCTCGGCATATTTCAGACCAAACTAGGTCTTTACTTGAAAATGTGATAATGTTTTTGGGGTCCTGCACCTCAAGATCCATGATTGCCTTCCATTTTTCTCGCCCATTTTGTACAGATGCCTACAAAACAATATGCAAATGCATTAGAAATTTAGATTATGTGGAGACATGCAAGCAGCAACACACCCTAAAATGCTTGACAAATGCTTGAAATCTAGAAATGAGAAATGAACCAATCACATAGTTAATTCCAGAATTATGAAGGGATTAAGAGTAACTCCCCTAAATTATGAATCTAATTGATCAATCAAGTAAAGTATTTACTCAAAGTGGATGCTCAAATTGCAGAAGTTTAAAGATAACAAGTTGAAGAAACTGAAGAGTGTTTTGTTGTTATGTTTATCCGAAAGAAATGAAGCAACCTTTTAGCCAAATGGATGATTAATTTAAAATCTGGAAATTTAAATGATGATAAATTTAAAATTTGGAAATAGTACTCTGCCACAGGTTGTAACATGTGGGTTTAATTCTTGCACTTAGAGATATGCAGTTTCACTTTTAACCATATTTGAAGCTCGAAGGTTACTATTCCATTCCATTCCAAGTGATTGACTGTATCAAGGGAAGTCAATCAAGGGTTACTATTTTCATGATTTATGGAAGGATGGGAAGACTTGTGAATGGGAAGTCAATCAAGGGTTACTGAAAACTACTGCCTCAAGTGTCAGTTCTGAAGGAGAAAATGGCGGGGAAAAGTCTTCAGATACATTCAAGATTGAGGAAGTTGTTCTAAAATAGGATGAGACTAGCAGTCTGGATGGCAGTAAGGATGTTCATGTTGTCGATCCAAATACAGAGGAAGAAGGCAAGAAACTGGAAGAAAAGAATCAGGAAGCCAATTCCACTCTTAGTGATTCTGTGCATGATTTGAACGCAGGAGCAGATGGCAAGAAACGAAAGAAAAAGAACAAAAAAGCTATTATTGTTGAAGTACATGAAATTGGCATGGAAGAGAATGCAACAACCAAACATGAATCTCAGGTAGACTCATCTAATGGGTTTCATGAGCTTGCAACTTCAGAATCAAAGAATGGGACAAAACTGACTGGCCAGACAAAGTCGGATAACAATGAGCCTGTTTCTTCAGTAAATCCAGGTGCAGCAGAGGGTGAGGTAGGAGTGTCCCACAATGCAATTTCAGAAGATTCCAAAGGCCTTACTTCATTGGATAAAGATGAAGCAAAGTTTGAGCATAATTCAACTGTAGATCATGAAACCACATCTGACACAGATAATGCTTCTGAAGGCAATGTGATTTCAACTTCTTCAGAAAGGAATTCAACCATGGAATCTGTACATTCTAATGCTGGAGATGCTATTTCTCAGGATATGCTAGAAGAAAATGAGCTGGGTGATCATACAGACCTTGGGACTTTACCGGAGAGTGAGGCCCAAGGGCAGACCACAGAGGAACTTGCTGTGCAGTGAAACTTTGATCTACTAATAAGTTTAGTTGGTGTAAGTTGGGAGAGGTTTAGAGGCTGCTATACCCATTCTTTGTATGATTTCTTACTTGCCCATAAATGAAAGATCGTTGTAGCTAGTTTAGGACAATAATGAATGTTGGTTCATTTTTATGTTCTCTTCTTTGCTGCGTAGATAGAACCTAAACATTAGATTGGAAATTCATAATTTTTGTATAATACTATGTATGCAATTTATCTAAGTTTCTATATTCCTCTTGTTTGCTATTGATGTCTGCTATGCATGTGCATTCTGCTTTATGTGTCTATGCATTCAGCTCCTTTTTCTTGCCTACCATCTTAAAATATCTTTTGGCAGTGATTTCTTTATTAACATTTTATATAGTTGGGCAACATTGAATCTTTACTTTTATATGGTTGGGCAACACTGCATCTCTATTGAATACAAGGTCAACTCTGTTCTATGTTCATTGTTAACCCTTCTAAGTTTTTATTGTTAAGCCATTTGTTGTATCATACTGGTATCCTACATTGCAGGAAATCTCTGTCTCTTTTTGAATTCTTCGCATCATTCCTTCATCAAAAACATGTTTTCAGTTTATCTAGTCAAGTTAGTAATGCAGGGATTTTGATAATTTAAATGAACACCTTTTATGGATACTTTTGATAGCATTTAGGTTCCTTGAAAGATAAGATGGTTCAATAAAAGTTGAAATTAGTTGAACTGCAGATTATTTTCATATAGAAACTCTAAACAATAGTAAAGCACTCTGGATTATATTGTTTGGTTACATGTTGAAGCCTTGGTTCACTGATAGCATAGTATAAAGACCTGTACCATGAAATTAAATTTGCGCGACTTATTGGTTTACAACATGATTATTCTTAAGAGTGCATCCATTATTTTGTGAAGCATCATGTATATTGTATTTTTCTATTATTCATTTATAATTTCAATTTTCATGTTTGACTGCTAGGAAAACTGGGTGCAAGAATAGCTCAGGACTAAGTACTTCTAGGAAAATCTGGTGAGGTTAACTAGAGGACATCATTTATAATTTCAAGTTCGACTGCTAGGAAAACTCGGTGCAAGATTAGCTATGGAGTAAGTACTTCTGGGAAAATCTGGTGAAGTTAACTAGAGGATAAATAAATTAGATAGATATGCACAATGTTCTTATATTTGATGAGTTGTTTTTGCAATCAAGAAATTAGGATATTATGAAGACTGATTATCACTCTAAATCTATATAGAGTGGGAAGTTCTGTTTCCAGAATTTAGTCTTATGGGTCTCTGCCATTGACCAATGCTCAGACTATTGAAATAGAGGTCTTTCAGCTGGCAGTGATTAATTCCATAGATAACAGATACCATGGAGGTTTATTTTTAGGTTTTTGACAGTTTTTCTTGTATTTTCTCACACAATAAAATTTCATGGAAATCTGAAGAAATATAGTTTTCTCTCTGTTTTTTAGGATTGGCCTTGGTAATTCTTGACTCTTTTTTACCAAACTATATTTTTTTCCTCAAAACATTCTTCAATCTCTACCTCTTCTAGATTCCACTTCATATTTTCTACATGTTAAAATTTTGGGTCCCTGCAATGGAACCAACTATTGGCTATGCTTTTGTACATGGGTTTTGATGCAATGCAACAATATTTCTAGCCTAGGTTTTATGTCGAGTGGGTAATGGTAAATCACCATAAAAAAGATGGAGTTATCATTGAAGTATTCGACCAAGGGTGTGAATTTGAGAAGATTATTGCAAAGAGATTTAAAATCATAGGAATCAATACACATCATCCATTATGTGGCATAGATGAAGAGGAAATATGAAAACATGCACTCAGATAAAACATATAATCACAATTGACGAGCAAGCAAAAACTTCGTTCATTTATAAAACCTCATCATACATGATGGGGAGGAATTTTTGCATCAAATTTGATTCTGCTATGATCCAACTTATACAAATGACATTATGTGATACATTTTCAAATGTCTCAATCTCTAATTGGGATTCACTGCCTAAATACACAAAGTTCAGTTTTAAGTTATGCTAGGTGGGTATAATTGTTCTAGTGATGATGTGCCACATTTGGGGTTGGTGCATGATGTTGAAATTAGGGCAGGGTCTCATACTCCAGCCCCAAAGTGCTTTTGGCACAGGACTTCACAGGACTTGATTTTGGCTTAGAGCTGCAACAAATCTTACGTGCAAGACTATCTTGGCACCACAAACTCTGGCACAATACCAACACCCATCCATATTCAATCCAACTGTACAAAGTACTTCGTTCTTATTTCTTCAAAGGTTAAAGATCGATGTTTTATCGCAAATTATTAAGGATGAAAATGTTGCTATATTACATGAACTAAAGCTGCAAGCAGGCAAGTGTAAAAGATGACGTGCAAAGTTAAGCCAATTAGAGTTTAATAGCGAGTATTTTCTTGACTCTGATTTCCATCCATAATCATGATTACAATCTAATTTAAGGTCATATCCTATTCAGACACCAAATTGAGCGTGGGACTTCCTTCTTTGAGACAACGGACCCTCCCCACATTGATTTGATTGCTATATATATATATATATATATATGTATATATATATATATCTTAAAATTAGGCATCATTTTGACAATGGACTATATGGAGTTTAGGAATGGTCATATTGATGCTTCTTGGATTTCTTTTCCAAAAAAGGGAAGAAAAATAAAAAATATTGGTGTTTTTTGGTGTTTAGAAAAGGAGGTGACCTTTTCTATGAATTGAAATCTCACAATGGGTTCATCGGTGCAAGCTCTAACCATGCAAATGTGGAGATATTGCTACCTTGGTTGTCTTGATGATGAATATAAAAGTTAAATGCCTTGACATGAGAGGCCACACAAACTCATATATATATGTATATATATAATTTTTTTTTGCATCCCAAAAGTTGAATTTTCTGATTACTGTCGTTATTATGTGAAATATCACATTTTCATACATGCTGTGTATGTAGTTTGAAATTTTGGTTGCCATTTTTAACTGAGTAGAAATTTCAAAATCTCTTAAAAATAAGTGATTGACAATCTGGAAATGAATCTTGAAGAGTGAAATAGGTATTGGCAACTATCCTTTGGTCTTTTTGTGATTATCGGGATTTCATGTTGACATTTAGAACACTGCGTTTGAGTTGTAAAGTTTTTGTCTGTTGAAACTGAAAGCTAAGCACTTTAAAAATTGATAATTGAAAATCATCTATTTGACATTTTAAAAGTAGAGCTCATAGAGACTAAAGTAGTATAGAGACTACTAATGGCAGATTCGCAAACAATGGTGAGGCAAGTATTTATTTTCAATCTGGTGATTTTGCCCAAGAGAATAAACAAAAGGACGATCCATCTTTTGACCCACAGTTCCAAGCCTCACTTGATAAGGATCTTAAGCAGCTGTCTCGAGAGGAAAAGCATCTATTGAGGCAAACAAATGGGGATTCAAATTTGCTCTATGGGAAGCTCTATGCAAATGGCAATGACGATCGTCTACAGGATAGCAGTGGGACAGAAGACACCCATGTGCAGGGCAGTTTCCCTTGCAAGGAACAAGAATTTTCGATTCAAGGACTATGGACAATCGAGGTATCTCAAGAAGTTTCAGAAACGTGGTTTATGCGACTACAAAGCATAGGAAGCATAACATGGGGTTTTCTATTTGAAGCACACCAATCAAATTAGATTGTAATGTTAGAAAAAAAATTATATTGAAAGCGGAGTATGTGTTGATTACTAATAGTTGCAGTCCATTTTTACCAATGTAGTCATGAAATAATGAAGACTCACAGAAGAACCGCCAATGAAGACTGAGAAATGCTTGAAAGACGGAAATAATTGAAGCATTAACAAGTGAAACATTAACAAGTGCCAATTCCGCAAGTTCAAAATTCGTGCAGGGTTACCTAGATCCAGAGTTTCTCGACCCACCGCAGCTCAGCGAGGATGGACGGATGCAGCTCAGCCGAAGCTCGCAGCGGAGGGGATGCAGAGACAGGGGATATGGGAGCAGAGCACCTGTGGTGGGAGGGGGCGACCGAGCTGGTTTGAAAAAAATTAGAGCTGGGTTGGTAGCATGCATTAATGCATGGACGGGACGTCGCCGTGAGGAGGATCTCATCCGGATGGAGGACGAGGATTGGCAGTCTGGGATCCACGGGAATATCGTGTGGGACATGTGGGACCGTGGGGGTCATGGGGAGGAGTCAGACCACCGGAGAAGGCAAATGTCTGGGCACCGTTAACAGGAGGGGGATGGAGGAGACGGACGTTTGGGCAAAAATGTCGAATGGATAGACTACGCCCTTTCTCCTCTGTTGTGTTCTCTTCGTTGATCTTAGGGGTAGGGTTTATGCATCCATTCATACTTTCTATGTTGCATTCATTTCAAACTGTACGCTAATCTTGGTAATGACAATATTCAAATATAAAAAAATTGAAAGAAATGAAAGGTGGCCCTCTCTATCAGTAATTTCCTTATAAATTAATTAAAGAAATGGAAATTTTCCTTTTCTATCACTAATTTATAAATTATCACAGAAATTAAAGCTTTCAACCCTCTAAGGAAATGAAATGTCTGAGCTATATCTCCATCTCTCTTTGGTCTCAAATTTAAGGTCAATGAAGTGAATACATTTTAATTGGTGGCAGTTCATCTTGGGAATTATTATATCATGTAGTGTAAAGGAAACTAATCATAAAAATGAAAGATATCCCCTTCAAATAAATCGAAGTCTGGGATATATATCCATATCTGTCTTTGCTTTGAAACAAAAATTTAAGGTTAGTGAAGTGAATACTTTTGAAGCAGAGGCAGCACAGATTAGGCATTGTGAAATTAACCGACGGTGAATCTTAGCAGAGAGGGAAATTATCACATTACATGCCTAAACTGCATAGGTGAAATATAGTATCTCCCTTTGGTATTGCTCCTATGCTCTTCCGCTATGCGTAGAATCTCCCTTTTTCTCCTCTAAAATGAAGTATCCGTAGATTGCAGTATTGCCATGAACCAGAATGTAGTATTGCCAAGAGCCAAGAATAAAATATTTAAGTTGCCTTGGATTGAGATAATGAACTGTTGTTGAATGACAACTGTCTATGTAGATAGTTGGAGGGAGGATTAGAAACTACAGATTAAACAATCGTGGATTTGATTAAACAAACATGGATTAGTTAAACAAGCAAACATTAGAGAGATTTTGAGGTCAAAAAAGGGCCTCCTAAGAGATGTACTACAAAACTATGAGATATATTAAAATATTATGAATTGGGGGTTTTATGGGGTAGGTATATATGACAAGTCACCTCCCACACTATTTTCTATGCACAATATAAATAACCATGGTTGAGTTACTTTTCAAAATTCACTAGAAAGAAAATTAATAAAATAAGTCTACATTGATGTGACTAAGATTCATTGTAAATTCCCCAAAATGTATTGTCCTTTAACATTTATTTGTCTTGAACTTGCAAATGAAATTAAATAATAAAAAACATTTTTAAGAGCTTTTTTTTTAATTTTATGTTGACTTTTTATATTTAGTACTTTTCTCATGAATTTAATAATGTAATTTAATTGAGAATTTATTTACATGTAAAATGTCAATAATATTATTATAATCCACATTGCATTATTATTATTTATTAAATCTATTATTATTCTTTATTAGTTTAACATTATGTTATTAAGAAGAATGGAGTGAATATATAATTTAAAATTAAAAACATAAAAATGATAATATATTATTTTATAAAAAAATGTGAAAGGACTTTCTTTATGAATTAAGAGTACTTCACTTGAAAATGACAATAATATTATTTTATGTGAAAGTGTGAAAAGACATTCATTATGAGTACTTTACTTGAAAATGACAATAATATTATTTTATGAAAAGACTATCATTATGAGTACTTTACTTTATGACTTAAAAGTACTTACACCACTACCTTGGTTAACTATGTGTTTTCATCCACCATAGAAAATTTGACAAATAAGCATTCTTAACTCATGCAATGCCACCTCACCAAGGGGGATGATGTCATCTACTAGAATGTGATTGGTTGTATTTTATAGTACATTTTCTTTGTTTTGAGGCCCTTTTTTGACCTCAAAATTTCTCTAATGTAAACAGTCATGGGATGAATGCATTCATCCCATGTATCAACATGGCTTGAAATGCCTACAAGACTAAAATGCAATAATACTTGCAAAAATATTAAACCGTAAAATCTCTCTCTTCATTATTCGATGGGACAAAGAATATTTCAAAGTTATTTAATACTACCCATTGATAATTAAAATAATTAAAAGAAATTAAAATTCTAGCATCCAAGCCTATGTTAAAATATATATAGCTATTTTGATAACTATGGTTGCATTACACTTAACTAAGGTTGACTGTGGTTGCATCACAACTAACTATGGTTGGTTTTGGTTAACCATGGTTGATGGTTGGTTTTGGTTAACCATGGTTGACTACGTCTAACCATGGTTGATGACATCTCATCATTGAACACAATTGACTTCGGGTAACCATGGTTGATGACCTCTCATCATTAACCATGCTTAAATATGATTAACTATGATTAACTTTAGTTAACCATGGTGGACTGAGATTAATTCATCGTTGACTTGCGTGGACTATGGTTTAATTCGATTGCATCATGGTTGATTATGGTTCACTATGGTTTACTTTAGTCAAACATTGTTGACTATATTAACGTTGGTCACAAACACATCTCATGGATGACCATGGTTTACTATGGTTAACTATGGTTGCATTATCATTGATCATGGTTTCATAATCATTGACCATGGTTGACTATTAGGTATGGTTGACTTTAGTGCATCATGGTTGTCTTTGGGTGACCATAATGCATCATGGTTGACGATGGTTGCATCACAAGTAACAATGATTAACTTTGGATAACCATGGTTGATTATGTCTAACCATGGTTGATGACATCTCATCGTTGAACATATCTGACTTTTGTGGACCATGGTTTACTATGATTGACTTTAGTTAACCACTGTGGACTAAGGTTGATTCATGGTTAACTTGGGTGTAGTATGGTTGACTATAGTTGCATCAAGTTGAATATGGTTGAATTTAGTCAAGAGTGGTTGATTATGATTAACCCTGGTTGAAGACATCTCATGGTTGGCTATGGTTGACTTTGGTTAACCATAGTTGAATTTGGTTAATCACAGTTGAGTTTGGTTAACTATGTTTACCTGTGGCTTACAAAGGATGACTTTGGTTAACCTTTCTCATAATATGGTTTACCATTGTTTGGGCATGGTTGACTTTAATTCATAGTTGAATTTAAACCAAGGTTGACTTTGTACCATGGTTGACCATTATTTAAGCATTATTGACTTTAATCTAAGTTTGATTATATAACACCATGGTTGACCATTCTTTAATCATGGTTGACTTTGGTTAACCTTGGTTAATATATGGTTGGCCATTGTTTGGGCATGGTTGACTTCAATCTATGGTTGACTTCAGTCCATGGTTGACTTTAAACTAAGGCCTAATTTGAACCATGGTTGACCATAACTTAGGCATTGTTGACTTTAAGCTAAGTTTCACTATGTTACACCTTGAACAACCATTATTTAAGGATGGTAGACTTTAGTCATTATTAGTCCATGGTTTACACTGTTTGATTTTGGTTAACCATTGTTGACCATGGTTGACTATTATTGACTTTGGTCAACAGTTGTTGATTTTGGTTAACTATGCTTGATGTATTAAGAAAAATACACTTGAATATTATTGAGGCCCATAGTTGGATGCATGGTTGAATTTGGTTAACCATGGTTAAAATATGGTTCACCATTGTTTGGCCATCGTTGACTTTATACCCAAGTCGACATTGAACCATGTTCGACCATTGTTTAGGTATTGCTGACTTTAAACTAAGTTTGAATTTAATGAATCATGGTCCAGTAATGTTTAGGTATGGATTAACTATTGTATGGGTATGGTTGACTTTAGTGCATCATGGTTTCCTTTAGTTGACTTTAGTGCATCATGGTTGATTATGGTTGCATCACAATTAACTATGGTTGACTACATCTAACCATGATTTAGGCCATCTCATTGTTGAACACGGTTGAATTTGGTTAACCATGGTCGATGATATCTCATCCTTGACCATGGTTGACTATGATTAACTATGATTAACTTTAGTTAACCATGGTGGACTAAGGTTGTTTCATGGTTGACTTGTGTGGACTATGGTTGACTTTAGTGGATCATGGTTGATTATGGTTTAAATATATGGTTGACTTTAGTGCATCATGGTTGACTATGGTTCAAATTTATGGGTTATTATGGCTAATAAACCATGGTCGACTTTGGTGTCCAATGGGAGGAAAAAAGTGGTTGATTTCGCTTGACTTTGGTTAACCATGGTTCACTTTGGTTCATTATATTTTTAACTTTGGTGAGACATGGATGAATTTGGTCTATCATCATTATTATATTTTTAAATTTGTTTTAACGTGCTTGAATGTGCATCCATACATCAATCATGGTTGACTTTCACATTAAAAATGTGAATGACTTCAATTGAATTAGTTGATTATAATTTCAAGTTTAGCATACCATGGTTAACTTTGGTCAACTATGGTTGATCAGTTACATAATCTTAACTTTGATAACTATGATTGAAACCTAATTGACTTTGATAACATAATATTAACTTTAATTACATAAAATGACTTTGGTAACTTTGTTTAAACATAATCTGAAAAGTATGGATGAATGTTAATATCACTTGAAATGAACTTTCCTTGGCAAGATGCTTAATCACCCTTTTGGCATTAATCATGGAGTTTATTTATAAAATGTTTTAATGAGATTATTAATTTATTATTTCTAGAATTTATTGAGGACACGTTTGCCTTTTTAGAAAAAGTGAATATGAGTATGAGTTGCGTCGCTAATGTATTCTTATATTATATTCTTAATGTTATATTTTACTATTTTAATATCAATTATATTTGGTGAAATGATTTTATATTATTATTGTAATTTTGATTGATAATTAAATTATTTTTTAAATATATTTCGATAATGTTTATTTTTTAAATAATAAATTTTATAAATAAAATAGATCAATAAAGTAATGTTTTATTATATTTTTAATTTTATATTTAACCATTTTAATATTAATATAGGACAAGTAAATATAATTAATTTGATAATGTTTATTTTTTAAATGATAAAATTTAATAACAAAAATGAGTATGAGTTTTGTCGGTAAAGTATTCATTTATTATATTTTTAATTTCATATTGGCCATTTTAATATCAATATATATGACTATCCACGCAAATATATAAACCTACCCACATAAATATTTTAGCATTGTTTACGACAACAACAGATGCTAAAGAGGGAAACACAGAAAGATTTTGATGAGGCCCTTTGAGTTACAATCAAGAGCGTGTATTTTCCAGCTAAACTAATTATTTTGTGCAATGGACTTCATTTTCGTTGGAGAGCTTAACTCTGTCACTAATTTGATAAACAGTTTAACAGTACGAAATTTCGATTCAAAGATTTGGATAGAAACGCCATGGTTGATAGAGCGCACAAATTTGACAAGGACATCCATAATAAAGTGTTATATTTCCATTTAAATTGAATTTCTTGGTTATCTCTCTCCCCCTATTGACTTTGGTGACTATGGTCAAGCATGATTCACTTTTGTAATATAATATTAACTTTGATTACATAATAATGATTTTGATAACTTTGTTTAAACATAGTTGACTTTAATTTTAAAAGTATGGGTGAATGTTAATGTCACTTTAAATTAACTTTCTTATGCAAGATTCTTAATCGTTCTTTTGGCCTTTTGGCATTAATTGTGGAGGCTTTTATATGAAATAGTTCCTTATTAATGTTTGAATGATATTATTAATTTATTATTTCTCAAACTTTTTTGGTTAGGACATGCTTAGATTAATACATTTTCCACCAATTGTGATTTGAATATTTTAATATTAATGTTGTGAGAAAAGTGAGTATGAGTTGCGTCGTTAAAGTTTTCTTATATTATATTATTAATACTATATTTCACCATTTCAATATCAATTATTTTTGTTGAAATCATTTTATGTTGTTATTGTATTTTTAATGATGATTGATTTGTTTAAATATATTTTGATAACGCTTATTTCACCAATTGCGATTTGACTATTTTAATATTAATGTTACGAGAAAAGTGAGTATGAGTTGTGTCGCTAAAGTATTCTTATATTGTATTATTAAGACTATATTTCACCATTTCAATATCAATTATTTTTGGTGAAATCATTTTATATTGTTAATGTATTTTTAATGATGATTGATTTGTTTAAATATATTTTGATAATGCTTATTTTTTAAATGATCAATTTTATATACAAAAGTGAGTATAAGTTCTATCGGTAAAGTATCATTTTATTATATTTTTAATACTATATTTGACCATTCTAATATCATTATTGTCACAAGTGAGTATAATTAGTTTTATATTTGGTGAAATAATTTTATATTGTTATTGTTATTTTGATTGATGATTAAATGCTTTGATTAAATATGTTTTACTAATGCATAGTTTTTAATTGATAAATTTTACATACAAAAATGAGTATGAGTTGTGTCGGTAAAGTATTCTTATATTTATATTTTTTTTCAAACAGAAAAAAGTAGCTTATTATTCATATGAATCAAAGTTACATTGATCTTTATCCATTAACAGAGATAAAGTTGAGAGGCTACTATAAATGCCCAATTTTATTGTCCAAGTGTCTTTATATCAATGCAAAAACACTTTTTCCTCTTACACACTTACATATCAAAGGCAACAGGGCCCATCAAAAGTATGCAATATGGATACTCGTTGGATGCGGAATTTAGTTGAAAATATGGGTACACAGGGAGATATGTTGAAAATACGAACAAAAAAAGTCATTTTTTTCTTTCTTCCTCCAAAATTAATAAATATTATTCTATTATTTTAACTATTATTTTACTATTTTCCTTAGGAGGCCCATTTTAGACCTCAAATTTCCTCTAATGATTTAAAAAATAGAAATTGTACCATCATCGATCAAGAGTTCATCAACAAACTCCTCAAAATGCAAAAAAACCATCCACGACCCCAACAACCTTCTTTGAAAGGCTATCTACTTCCTTGTTAAGCCCTGTGTAGACATGTATAAATGATATATGGAAAAAACTATTGATAAGATCATGTACAATTTTAATCCATTGTTCAATAGATAGAACACAGAGGTCATCATTACCACATGCCCACTCAAGTATAACCTTGGAGTCCCTCTCAACCTGCAAACCATCAATTCCTCTTCTTCTAGAGACCCAAATACGACACCATAAAGCAATGACATATGCTTTAGTATTGGTCCCATTCCCTCCCCCCATCCACATATTGATATGATGACCAGATTTAATTATCAAGGTCATACCAGCACCACATAGGCCTTCTTTCTTTGATCCATCGAAGGAACCTAAAGGAATGTTATCCTCCAAACAAGGCAAAGATAGAAGCCTCCTATTTTAATCCTTCTTCTCTTTGAGATAAACCAAAAATATTGACATAATTATTGATCATACCAAGTAAACAAAGGGATTTATATTCTAAAAAATATGATAGTGACGGGCCCTCCACACTTCCCCTACTATGAACAAGGGAAGCTCTTTGAACTTAACATTATTATGAAACCAATAAAATAAACAGTCTTGAAAACCTAGATTTCCCCACTCATATTGGAAGTTAAAAGTTCTACATATTTCAGTCCATATAGTTCTAAAAATTATACAGTGTACAAAGACATGAGAAATGGACTCCAATGCATTTAGCACAAAACACACATACGTCGTCCATAAAAACCTTTTTTGAGCAAGTTATCCCATGTAAGGATTTGTTTTCAATAGTTAACTAAATAAAATATTTGAACTTTAAAGGAATTCTCCAATTCCATAGAGACCTAGCCCACCACTTTGGAGCATTAACACTGGCCTTAGCTATGATTGCTTCATAATCTTTTTTTGTAGTCAAAATCCCATTTTATTTTTTCCAATCCCAAATTATCTTATCTTCTTCATTCCTCGGCAAAATACCTTCTCTTTTGAGAACCATAACATAATTGTCCCATTTGGTCGCAACATCACCATTCAATTCCAGGTCACTAGAAGTAATCAAGTAAGCAGACCCATCATCATTATTAGCCCTTCACCTTGCTTGGGATATAACCTAGATATTTTTCCTATGAAGAATAGTAATTAAGCTTTTAGACAATGCAAATTTACCTTCATCACTAATAAAAGGATCTATTCCCACATAAACCTAAGACCCACGACCAATATTCCAACAAATACACTCGCTCATAAGTGGATAAAATTTGCTTGAATTCCTCCAAATAATTGAAGCATTAGAGACCTTCTTTTAAGGAAATCGAAGCCATTAGGAGAGAGAAGCATTAGAGACCTTCTTTTAAGGAAATCGAAGCCATTAGGAGAGAGACCATCACTTAATATATTTTGCTTTTATCACAGAGATCCAAATCCCATCCCTTGTAATAATTCGCCATAAAATTTTCATGCTCAGATCCGACTTGAACCAACCCAAATGCTTTAATCCCCAACCACTCCCCAAACACCCAAATGTTTTGGAAGAGATAAACTTTCCCACGAAGAAAGGTGGAATTTTTTGATTTTGCAGATTACCTGCCTAAAGAAATTGAAATATATGTTGTCTAATTAAAACCAAAATAGAATATGGGATCTTAAACAAAGATAAATTATTAATGCTATATTTCACCACTTTAATATCAATGTTGGCACAAGTTTGTATTATTAGTGTTATATGAGTTGTGTTGATAAAGTATTCTTATATTATATTATTAATGTTATATTTCACAATTTTAATATAATGTTGTTACAAGTGAGTATTGTGAGTGTTATATGAGTTGTGTCGGTAAAGTATTCTTATATTATATTATTAATGCTATATTTCACCATTTTAATATCATTGTTTCCACATGTGAGTATTATTAGTGTTATATTTAGTGAGAAAATTTAGTATTATAAGAGTTATATTTGGTGAAATAATTTTAAATTGTAATTATAATTTTAATTGATAATTAAATGCTTTGTTTAAATATTTTTTAATAATAGATTTTTTAATTGATAAAATTTATGTTTTTATGAGATTATTACATCATTTTAGTTTAATTATTAGGTGTATGGAGATTATAAATTTGATAGAGAAATAATGATAGATGCCATTTATCTTTAAATGTGTGTTTAATGCATGATATGGTATGACTTGTTTTTTTAAAGAAAATAATGGCAAGTTATAAGTGGCTATTGTCCCAATTGATTAGTTTGTCAATTAAGTGAGCAGGAGTGGGTTTTATGCATCCATTCATACTTTCTCTTTGTGTTGTGTTCATTGCAAACTCTCCATTGATCTTGGGGGTAGGGCTTATGCATCCATTCATACTTTCTCCTATGTTGTATTCATTTCAAACTCTACGTTAATCTCGACAATGACAATGCTCAAATATAAAAAAACGAAAGAAATGAAAGGTGGCTCTCTCTATAAATAATTTTCTTATAAATTAATTAAAGAAATGGAAGTTTGCCCTTTCTATCACTAATTTATAAATTAATAACATAAATTAAAGCTTTCATCCCTCTAAGGAAATGGAATGTCTGAGCTATATCTCCATCTCTCTTTCTGGTCTCAAATTTAAGGTCAGTGAAGTGATTACATTTTAACTGGTGGCAGTTCCTCTTGGGCATTATTATATCATGGCGTGTAAAGGAAACTAATCATAAAAATGAAATATTTCCCCTTCAAATAAATAGAATTATGGATATATATCCATATCTCTCTTTTCTTTGAAACATAAATTTAAGGTCAGTGAAGTGAATACTTTTAAAGCGGAGGTGACTCAGATTAGGAATTGTGAAATTAACAGAGGGTGAATTTTAGCAGAGAGGAAAATTATCACATTACATACCTAAAATGCATAGGTGAAATATAGTATCTCCCTTTGGTATTGCTCATATGCTCTTTAGCTATGTGTAGAATCGCCCTTTTGCTCGTCTAAAATGCACTATCCCTAGATTGCAATATTGCCATGAACCAAAATGTAGTATTTCCAAGAGCCAAGAATAAAATATTTAAGTTTCCTTGGATTAAGATAATCAACTGCTTCAGAATGACAACCGTCTATGTAGATAGATGGAGGGAGGACTAGAAACCAGAGATTAAACAATCGTGGATTTGATTAAGCAAACATGGATTAGTTAAACAAGCAAATAAACAATCGTAGGAGGAATGCGTCCAACTGCTTTCATCCCATGTATCAACGTGGCTTGAAATGCCTACAATGCAATAAAACTTGCAAAAATATTAAACCTTAAAATATCTCTCTTCATTATTCAATGGGACAAAGAATATTTCAAAGTTATTTAATACTACCCATTGATAATTAAAATAATTAAATTAAAAGAAATTAAAATTTTGGAACCCAAGCCTAAGTTGAAATATATATAGCTATTTTGATAACTATGGTTGCATTATTCTTGACTATGGTTGCATCACAACTAACTATGGTCGGTTTTGGTTAACCATGGTTGATGACATCCAATCATTGAACACAATTGACTTCGGTTAACCATGGTTGATGACATCTCATCATTAACTATGATTAACTATGATTAACTTTAGTTAACCATAGTAGAACGAGAGTAATTCATGGTTGACTTGCGTGGACTATGGTTTAATTCGATTGCATTATGGTTGACTATGGTTGACTTTAGTCAAACATTGTCGACTATATCAACCTTGGTCACGAACACATCTCATGGATGACCATGGTTTACTATGGTTAACTATGGTTGCATTGCCATTGATCATGGTTGCATCATCGTTGACCACGGTTGACTATTAGGTATGGTTGACTTTAGTGCATTATGGTTGTCTTTGGGTGACCAGAGTGCATCATGGTTGACTATGGTTGCATCACAAGTAACTATAATTAACTTTGGTTAACCATGGTTGATTATTTCTAACCATAGTTGATTATGTCTAACCATGGTTAATGAAATCTCATCGTTGAACATAGTTGAATTTTGTGGACCATGGTTTACTATGATTGACTTTAGTTAACCACTGTGGACTACGATTCATTCATGGTTGACTTGGGTGTAGTATGGTTGACTATAGTTGCATCAAGTTGAATATGGTTGACTTTAGTCAAACGTGGTTGATTATGATTAACCCTGGTTGAAGACATCTCATGGTTGGGTATGGTTGAATTTGGCTAACCATAGTTGACTTTGGTTAATCATAGTTAAGTTTGGTTAACTATGCTTACCTATGGTTTATAAAGGATGACTTTGGTTAACCTTGCTTATAATATTGTTTTCCATTGTTTGGGCATGGTTGAATTCAATTCATAGTTGAATTAAAACCAAGATTGACTTTGTACCATGGTTGACAATTATGTAGGCATTATTGACTTTAATCTATGTCCGACTATATAACACCATGGTTGACCATTCTTTAATTATGGTTGACTTTGGTTAACCATGCTTAATATATGGTTGGCCATTGTTTGGGCATGGTTGACTTCAATCTATGGTTGACTTCAACCCATGGTTGACTTTAAACCAAGTCTTAATTTGAACCATGGTTGACCATAGCTTAGGCATTGTTGACTTTAAGCTAAGTTTGACTATGTTACACCATGATCGACCATTCTTTAAAGATGGTAGACTTTAGTCGTTATTATTCCATGGTTTACACTGTTTGATTTTGGTTAACCATTGTTGACTTCGGTCAACCATTATTGATTTTGGTTAACTATGGTTGATGTATTAAGAAAAATACACTTGAATATTGTTGAGGCCCATAGCTGGATCCATGGTTGAATTTGGTTAACCATGGTTAAAATATGGTTGACCATTGTTTGGCCATCGTTGACTTTAATCCATAATTGACTTTCTACTAAGGTCGACATTGAGCCATGTTCGACCATTGTTTAGGTATTGTTGACTTTAAACTAAGTTTGACTTTAATGAATCATGGTCCACTAATGTTTAGGTATGGCTTAACCATTGTATAGGTATGGTTGACTTTAGTGCATCATGGCTGCCTTTGGTTAACTTTAGTGCATCATGGTTGACTATGGTTGCATCACAATTAACTATGGTTGACTTTGGTTAACGATGGTTGACTACATCTAACCATTGTTTATGACATCTCATCGTTGAACACAGTTGAAATTGGTTAACCATGGTCGATGATATCTCATCCTTGACCATGGTTGACTATGATTAACTATGATTAACTTTAGTTAACCATGGTGGACTAAGGTTGTTTCATGGTTTACTTGTGTGGAATACGGTTAACTTAATGGTTGACTTTAGTGCATCATGGTTGATTATGGTTCAAATATATGGTTTACTTTAGTGCATCATGGTTGACTATGGTTCAAATTTATGGTTGATTATGGCTAATAAACCATGGTTTACTTTGGTGTCCAATGGGAGGAAAAAAATGGTTGATTTCGCTTGACTTTGGTTAATTATATTTTTAACTTTGGTGAGGCATGGATGACTTTGGTCTATCATCATTATTATATTTTAAACTTTTTTTAACGTGCTTGAATGTGCAGCCATACGTGAATCATGGTTGACTTTCACATTAAAACTCTGAATGACATCAATTGAATTAGCTGATTATAATTTCAAGTTTGGCATACCATGATTAACTTTGGTGAACTAAGGTTAACTTCAATTACATAATCTTAACTTTGGTGACTATGATTGAAACCATAATTAACTTTGATAACATAATATTAACTTTGAATACATAAAATGACTTTGGTAACTTTGTTTAAACATAATCTTAAAAGTATGGATGAATGTTAATGTCACTTTAAATGAACTTTCCTTAGCAATATGCTTAATAGCCCTTTTGGCATTAATCATGGAGTTTATTTATAAAATGTTTTAATGAGATTATTAATTTATTATTTCTTGAACTTATTGAGAACATGTTTTCCTTTTTAGAAAAAGTGAGTATGAGTATGAGTTGTGTGGCTAACGTATTCTTATATTATATTATTAATGTTATATTTCATTATTTTAATATCAATTATATTTGGTGAAATAATTTTATTTTGTTATTGTCATTTTGATTGATGATTAAATTATTTGTTTAAATATATTCTGATAATGTTTATTTTTTAAATAATAAATTTTATAAAAAAAGTCAATAAAGATATGTTTTATTATATTTTTAATTTTATATTTAACCATTTTAATATTAATACACAACAAGTAAGTATAATTAATTTGATAATATATTTTTTTTAAATGATAAATTTAATAACAAAAATGAGTATGAGTTTTGTGGATAAATTTGATAATGTTTAATTTTTAAATGATAAATATAAAAAAAAAAAATGAGTATGAGTTTTGTCGATAAAGTATTCATTTATTATATTTTTAATTTTATATTGGACATTTTAATATCAATATATATGACTATCCACGTAAATATATAAACCTATCCACATAAATATTTTAGCATTGTTTACGACAACAACACATGCTAAACAGGGAAACGCAGAAATATTTTGATGAGACCCTTCGAGTTACAATCAAGAGCGTGTATTTTCCAGCTAAACTAATTATTTTGTGCAATGGACTTATTTTCTACTTGATTATTCGTTGGAGAGCTTAACTCTGTCACTAATTTGAAAAACAATTTAAGAGAACTAAATTTCAATTCAAATATTTGGATAGAAACGCCATGATTGATAGAGCGAACAAATTTGACAAGGACATCCATAATATAGTGTTATATTTCCATTTAAATTGAATCTCTTGGTTATCTCTCTCTCCCCTACACAAGAGTTTGAAAATAACTTTAGGTATCGTGGCGAACTAGCTTAGAAGCGTTGCAATTCTCACCTTAGCATTGTTGCTTACTGTTGCGCTATTTCAAATTGCAATGCAACCTGGCCGTTTCCAAAGCTATGTGACCGTTTCTAATAATATAGATTTAGTTTTTAAGATTAAGATTTTAATCAAAATAAATTGAGATGTAACTTTCTCGGCCAAGGTTATACTTTGGAAGTCATTTAAATTTAGAGTTTTTTTTTGTAAGAAAGTAAAAAAGAAACATTACTTAAATATTAGTTAACTCTATCACTTTAATTTTGGTTTAATCTCTTACTCAAAGAAACATGTAGTATATATATTAATTACATTAATCTCATTTTATATTTTAGAATTTTGGGGTGGACTACCATCTATGTTTTTCCTAGATTGTGGGAGGATGGAACAAGTGTACTATATATATTTGAAATAAACAATTATATATGTGTGTGTGTGTGTGTGTGATAGTTGATGCATGGATGAATGGGTAAATAGTAGCTGATGCATAAATGACCGGCGGTTCATGGTAGATAACAAGAAGAATGCTAGTGATAACATGTTATCGAAGCATGGAAAACTGATAGTTCCAGTTTAACTAGAAGAATGCGAGAGATTACAATTGATAACATGTAGCTTAAACATGGATAGGTGGTAGTAGAACCAATTTAATTAGAAGAATGTGAGAGATTATAGTTAGGTTTTTAGTTAGTTAGGTGGCCACTCCAAGGTGCAATGATTAAAAATAGTTAGTTTGGCAACATGAACTAACAAAACTTAGTTTCGCATTAGGGTTCCAAGTGGAGACCGAGGATTCTCTACAAGGGCACAATCCTTTTCTTTATATAATATAGATTTCCATTTGCAATGGGTGCTGTTTTCTCATACAAACAGAGAATGATAAGGTTTCTGTTATAGTTTTCCATTTAACAATGGGTGGAGTTTTCTTGAGAATGATAAGGTTTCTGTTATTTAATATTTTGATGTTATTTAGTAGTTTGATGTTGCTCTCATTTGTTCAGGGTTATGTAGCTATAATAAGTTTTGGTTCTTTAGTTATAACAAGTTGTGATATGCTTGCAGGTGCTAAAGGATATGGCTATGGCTAGTTTATGGCCAAGAAGCATTAATGAAAATTGCAATGGAAACCCCTTCTATTCTTTTGCTTGGAGGTTCCCATGGCTATGGCTAAGAAGCGCCAATTGATTTTTTTATAGGTGGATGGTGTTGGAAATATTAATTATGAGTTGTTGCGTATCTTGCTTGTGTCGGCTCAGTCAGTCCTTAAGTTAGAAAATTTGTTAGACATTTAATCATCCATCTTGTAAGCAATTCGGCGCATGTCTCCTTGTATTTATTTAGTCGTGTAGTATTCTTCAAGTCAAGTTCTTAGGTAGATTTCACTCAAATTTAATTACAGTCTTTAATGTTACTCGGTAGCTTCCAAGAGAAGCCATTTTCCTCATCTTTGTATTTAAGATGAAAATCACAGTCATTTTAAAAAGGTGGATGAATGTTAGAAGAAGAGAGAATCCAAAGTATGTTTCTGGAGTTCCTAGCAGTCTATAAAGTCCAAGAGCTCAATCTTGTAAAAGAGAAGTTGTTGAAGCTGGGGAGCACAAGCTCTATGTAAAATCCTGTTGCAGTTATTTTTGGTCTCGTAAAATATATTTGCATTTTCCTTGTTTTATTCTGCAATAGTTTATTTCACATATCGCACATATTTCCTAGATCTTGAATGTCTTAATATTCTCCATTATAAATAATGAAAAATCATTTTGTTAACGTTTAATTTCACTGCAATGTGAAAAGGGAAAATTGCAAATCACCGTGCACAAATCTAGCATCTTGTCCTAAAATATCGCACACAAAGTTATAAGTTTCTAGTTTTGCAAAAGTTTATAAAGTAAAAAGTATTTACTTCTGTAGTGCACAATAAATATATTTTAGTTGCAAAAAGGTGAAATAATACTTTATAAAGTATTTTTCAAAGTTTGGGTTAGTGCGGGGCCAAATTGAAAAAAGAAAAATCTTCCAATGATGAAGACAAAAACACCACACGTGAACCCTAGTTTCTCCTCGTGTTAGCGGCTCCGCTTGCGTCCTTCTCCTGTGCTGGATGCCATGGATCCTCCACCGCCCCCTTCTCCTAAGGAACGCAGGCATCTCCTGGACGATTCCTTCCGTTCTTTGGTGGCCTCCACCCCCCCCCTCTTTCCTACTTGATGGACCCCTCTGATGCTAGCTTCATCAAGTGTGCCGCGACTCCCCGAATTCACGTCTTGTCGGCAGTTTCCAAGTTAAAATCTCTCGCCTTAAGCAAGCATGGTTTGATTGGGAAGTTCACTGGAATCTGGTCGTCACCAAAATCCATGGACGCCTGGATCAACAAGAACTGGATGCCCCTGATCACCGGGGGTCTGCAGCATTGTTGCTGCATTAAGGGTTTCTTTTCCTTTATTTTTAAAAATAAAGCCGATAGGGATCTCATTTTTCAGAAGAGACCCGTATTTCATGGGCCCTCGGGGCCTTTACTTAAATAGATGGAGCTTATCCTTCAATCCTGAGAAGGATGTCCCCTCTATGGTTCCTGTTTGGGTTTGCCTCCCCCATCTGCCTTTACACTGTTGGAATGATGAAACCTTGCAAGCCATTGGGAACTCCCTTGGGAAGTATATTGACAGAGCTGAGCCAAAAGAACCCTTGTTCTCCTGTGCTAGAATCTGTGTAGAAGTTGATTTGGAAAAAGGATTGCCAGAATAAGTAAACCTATTTATGGATGGATGGGAACATATGCAGAAGGTTGACTACGAGAAGCTACTGTTCAAATGTAAAAAATGTCATGAATACAGAAAATTTGTAAAAAAATGTCTTAAGGCAACCCAAGAAGTCCAAGAAAAAACCCATGAAGAAGATTGGAAGCAAATCAAAAAAGGAAGGAAAACTATTCCAGCATCTCACCCTCCCAAAGGGGCTCAAACAAAAATTATCAAAGAAACCACTCAAGAGACTCAGGAAGATCCAACCAGCAATAGATTTCAGGATCTACCCATAGAAGAAGGGGAAATCCCAATCCTAGAAGCAGTTCCATTGGAACAAGACAAAGAATAAGCCCTCATCCCTCCCTCTTCCCCCAGAGAAGAGCTGTTGGCACAAGCATTGGAGGATCTAGCACTCCTCGTAGCACATGGGATAATGAGGTAAAGCATAATTTCGTCTTGCTCTCCTCATCTCTGGACATTTCTTCAGAAACTCTTGAGGAGACAAATGTGGTTCAGCCACCAAATACAAGAGGTAGGAAGTCACAGAGGTATCACAGAGAACTTGAGGCCGAAAGAGAGATTGAATTGGGAAGACAAAAAATCCTTGAAGAAACAAAACTACTCCAGAATTCGAAGTCGCAGGCTGGGGTTAAGTTTGATGGCAGGTCCCGAGATGGATCTCACTCAGCAAAGAAGTAATGTTAGCAGTCTCTTGGAATTGTAGGGGCCTTGGCGGTTTAACAAAGTAGAAGCAATCAAAGATTTGATTAAATCCGAAAACCTCGACCTCATGCTAATCCAAGAGACTAAAATGCAGGACATAGAGGTCATGGCCCTCTCACGCTCCCTTTGGAAGGATATCCATGGAAAAGCTCTTAGTTCTCGTGGAGCATCTGGGGGAATTTCTACCTTGATCTCTCCAAAATTTTCATTTGTTTCTTCAATTGAGAACAACCACTGGCTGCTTACTGAAATTAAAGAGCAAGGTAGCACCAATCCTATCTTCATCTGCAATGTTTATGGTCCCACTCATTATAGGGACAAGACCAAGCTCTGGGAAGACCTCAACGACCTCAAGGAGAGCATGAACGAAAAAAATCTCATCATTGCTAGATATTTTAATGTCACTAAATATCAACAGGAGAAGCCAGGAGGCAATATTGTTTGTGACCCCTTCGGTGAAAAGCTAGAGGACTTAATTGTTGATTTGGATCTTATGGACATTCCTCTGAAAAATGGAAAATATACATTGAACAACAAGAGATGCGGAGTTGGGCACATCGCGGCTAAGTTGGATCGTTTCTTGCTAAGCTCTTCTCTCTTCCACTCTAATCTTTTAGCTTGTTCCTTTACCCTACCCTACACTACCTCTGACCACAAGCCCATCTCCTTATCCCTTACTCCCCCTGAAAATGTTAGGATATTTAGACACTTAGGAGTTAGTTAAGATCAACTTGTGTAATATATCCGTTAGGGATAGTGTGTTTCTTTAGTATGCATTAGTATGCATTTGTATATACTTAATCCGACGGTCACGATATGTTTTCGACATAGAGTGATCCGACGGCTCAACTTCTCTTAGATCAAACCTAACCTTGATCCGTGGCTTAACACCCGATTGGTCCATGATCTCTATTTAAAGAGCATGGAGGGTCATTGTTTAGTTGATCGATTATGAGAAGCTCATTTGTAACTTTCTTTCTTTGCATAATAAATTGTCCCGTAGAAGCTATTTGGCCGGGGCCGTGGAGTGTTTCCCTCAAGAGGGTTTAAACCACGTCAAAACATCGGTGTGTTGATCTGTGATCTGTTTGTGTGAAGTGGTTGCTCTTGGTGTTCGGTCCTTTGGTAGTACCCTGTGTACCCGGACATGGTATCAGAGCTTTTATGAAGTGCCGCTTCCGGTTATGATCTAGATCTTGAACTGTTGTTGCCGAAACTCGAAAGGGTTTCTAGTTCTGGTATTTTTGTGCATTTTTGGGCTGTGGGAGGTGTTCCATTGCGTCCGGAGCGTCGTTTCCATTGGAAAATAGTTTTCGTTTGATCGAAAATGGTTCCCGGTTGCTCCAGAAACGCGTTTTTCATCAGATCTGAAGGTATAATGTTACAGTGACGCTTTTTTTTATTTCGTTTTTTGAAAAGAAAAAAAATCTCATATTTCATTTTTTTTACTGTTAGATTTTTTTTTGGTTTCGGATTGTTGCTTTCCCGTCTGTGTATGCTCTTTGCCGTGCATCTTGAGCGATCTCGGCAAATCAGAAACAGAAAGGGAAAGGGTTTTTCTCGGCTGTGTATGCTCTTTGCCGTGCACCTTGCGCGATCTCGGTAAATCAGAAACAGAGAGAAAACGTAGACTTTCCGGGCAAGCTAACAAGATCTAACCCCACGAGTGTGGAAAAGTTTTTTTTTGGTTTCGTTTTGTGGTTTGTTTTGCAGGAAAAAGGGCAAGCACGCAAATCGAGCAAGAAGAGTAAAAAAAAAAAAAAAAAAAAGCCCTCTTCCTCATTCCCATATTTTACATACCTTTTAATCTAGCTCACTTGGTTCAAAGTTGCTTTATTCCTTAATAGGTCTTGAGTTCAAGTCTTAGGAAGTTACTTTTAAAAAGAAAAGTGCATGCAATTTCTATTTTCAAGTTACTTTATTGTAAAAGTGCATCTCACTTAAATAATAAAAAATAAAAATACAAGTGAGTCACTTAAGCTTTTTATTTATTGTTGCACTATTTAAAAGTAATATCATTGTAAAAGTGAAATCACTTATTTTACAAAAGTGATTCACTTAAAAGCAATTTTTTTGTAAAGCGATTGTCAAAAGGTTCATCTTGGGAAAAGGGGGGTTCTTTTTTTTTTGCTGGACATTCTCTAGCTGCCACGTCACTATTGGGGACATCTTCAACAGTTTCTTTGTTCAAGCATAACTTCATCATACAGAGTCCGTTTTCAGTGCCGTTTTTTTTGAAACCGCCTATTTTTTCGAGCTCTTCACATCCAGACTATTGGTTTCTGCTTTTACAGCCATTAGTTTACAAATATGGCCGCCCTTTATGATATTCTACTTAACAGTTTCAACTATTTTTATGGAAATCTCATATGGAGGATGTTCTACGAAGTAGGGGACTTTTCAGAATTACAACAGGGAAAAAAAAAGAACCCACTGATGATGATAAGAAAATAAAATGGGCAAATAGATGTGATGAAGCTCGTGGATTGATTGGGATGTCAATCTCTACTGATTTGCGATTCCACATATCTGGAATTGATGAACCTAATGCTGCTTGGGACAAGTTGGAATCTGTGTTTGGTAAACACAATGAAATTCGGGGTCACCAACTCGAAAATGAGTTGATTTCTTTAAATCCAAGTGACTTTTCATGCATTCAAGATTATTTATCTAAGTACAAAACTCTCAAGCTCTTATGTGCAGAATGTAAGATTGAGAGGGAAGACAAACAATGCATTTATCATATTCTTTCCAAACTTGGACCTGCATATTCTGTTTTTGTATCTACATTTTACTCCATGAAAGCGTCATTGAATGCAGCTAGCTATCAAGAGCCTAGTCTTGAATCCTTTTGTGATTCCTTGATTAGAGAACAAGATAAACTCATTCATCTTGGAATAATCAACAATGCAGATACATCTGGGAAAGCCTTACTGTCCCAACAGAAAGAAAAGTCCAAGCCTCCCAAGAAACAAAATTTTCGCAATAATAAGTCAAACAAGGGTCCAAAACCCTCTCAGTCAGCTCCTTCTTTAAAAAATGACAAAGGATCCAAGCCAAAAGGCAAGAAGACTGAGCGTCATTGCAACTATTGTGGGAAAGATAATCATGATGAATCTAAGTGTTTCAAGAAGATGGCAGCCTTGGAAGCAGCAATGAAGAAGCACCACATCAGCCTAGATTCGCCTTCAGAATCTGCCTCTCATGGACATGCACTTTGTGCTTCTGGTTATTCTTATAATGCATCTTCTTCTTCTACTTCAAATGAATGGCTCATTGATTCTGGAGCATCTTATCATATGGCTAAGGATCAAGCCATCTTTTCTACTATACATGAATGTAACACCAAACAAATATTTGTTGGTGATGATAGATCTCTAAGTGTTGTAGGAGCTGGAACAGTTCCAGTAGATAATGGTCATTTTAGTGATGTACTATGTGTTCCAAGAATTTCCTGCAATTTGTTATCAGTCTATCAGATCACTCATTCTGGTGAAGGTAAAACTGTGACCTTTACACCTCACCAAGTTGTAATCAAGGATTTTAAAGATCCTCAACAGGTTCTAGCTACCGGAATTGTTGATGATATTACCAGGTTGTACAAGTTTAACAACTTTGGGACATCACCTTTCCCTTCAGCTTTTGTTGCTCATAGTGATAACTTGAGCAAACTTTGGCATGAGCGATTTGGTCACTTAAATTATCGCTCATTGCAACAACTATGTAAAGAAAATATGGTGACAGGTCTTCCGATGGTATCTTGCAGAGATGGTGTTTGTTCCGGTTGTGTACTCGGAAAACATCATCGGGACAGTTTTGACAAACGTGCCTCTTGGCATGCCTCGGTTCCCTTGGAGCTTGTGCATAGTGACTTCTGTGGTCCACTTCCATCTGCTTCCTTTTCCGGTTTCAAATATTTCTTAACTTTCATTGATGATTACACCAGACGCACTTGGGTTTATTTCCTAAAACTTAAGAGCGAAGTATTTAACATGTTCTTGGCCTACAAGGCCCTTGTTGAAAAACAATCTGGTCATCAAATTATCAAGTTAAGATCTGACAATGGAGGAGAATATGTTAACAAACAGTTCACTACTTTCTGCACTGAATAAGGCATCCAACAACAACACACTGTTCCATATACACCACAACAAAATGGTGTAGCTGAGCGGAAGAACCGCACTTTAAAAGAAATGGCTAATTGTATGATCCAATCTAAGGGACTAAGTCTTCAATTTTGGGCTGAAGCCATAAATTGTGCAAATTACATAGTTAATCGCACCCCCACAAAAACATTACAAGGTATAACACTGGAAGAAGCATGGAGTAAAGTTAAACCTGATGTAAGTCACTTTCGTGTGTTTGGTAGTGAAGCGTGGGCTCACATTCCGGATGAAAAACGGAAAGCATTGCAGCCTAAAAGTGAAAAGTGCATATTTGTTGGATATTCTGAAGATGTAAAAGGTTATAGACTTCTTAAACCACATTCTCATGCTATAATCATTAGAAGAGATGTTAAATTTGATGAAAATATCTTGGCCTGCGAGCCTAACTCGGCGAGTGTGCCATCTTTGGCCTGCGAGCCTGATTCGGCGTTTGTGCCTTCTTCTTCTTCTTCCAACTTCCTTGACAGGTTTCCAACTCCAGTTTCTGATGATGACAGTGAGGATGAAAATCCACCTCCGCCTGCTCATGTTCCTCCAGTTGCACCAGCACAAGTGCTTCCTCGATGGGTTCGTTCCACATGTGAAGCAGCTGGTGATCTTGCCGGTGATCCTAGAGATCAACGTCGAACACGTTCTCAGTTTCAGCGAGCCTCTTCTCTTTTGGCTCAAGTTTCCGAGAATCATGATCCAGAAACTTTTGCAGAAGCTTCAGGGAATCCAGATTGGGATGCAGCCATGGATGAAGAATATCGTTCCTTAATGATGAACGATACTTGGGATCTTGTACCTCTTCCAAAAGGAAGAAAACTTGTCAGATGTAAATGGGTCTACAGAACTAAGTATGCATCAGATGGAAGTGTTGAAAGACTTAAGGCAAGGTTAGTTTCCAAAGGTTTTTCTCAAGTTGAAGGGATTGACTACAATGAAACCTTTGCTCCCGTCGCCAAAATGAACTCCATCCGCCTTGTTCTTTCCCTTGCAGCCTTACACAACTGGGAAGTCCATCAAATGGATGTCAAGTCTGCCTTCTTACATGGTGATTTACAGGAGGAAATTTACATGGAACAACCTCCTGGCTATGTTCAGAATAACTCTAGCCTTGTCTGTCGCCTTAAGAAATCCTTATATGGCCTTAAGCAAGCTCCTAGAGCTTGGTATGCCAAAATGGATAACTTTCTCCTTGACACTGGTTTTTCTAGATGCCATTCTGACCCCAATGTCTATACCAAGAAAGTCGGAAACCATCTCATCATACTTGTTCTATATGTTGATGACCTTATTCTTACTGGTAGTGACCCTAAGCTTATAACCCATGTGAAATCCAGTCTTAAACAAACTTTTGAAATGTCAGACTTAGGACATTTGCATTATTTTCTAGGTCTCCAAGTTCTGCAAACCAAAGAAGGAATCTTTCTTTCTCAGTCTAAGTATGCTTGTGACCTTCTTCGTCGCTTTCACATGGAAGATTGTAAACCAGCCCCTTCTCCCTTCCAGTCTGGAGTCAAACTTTATGCCACTTGTACTTCACCTGAAGTAGATGCCACATTGTATCGTCAGCTTGTTGGTAGTCTTTTATACTTGACTCATTCCCGTCCTGACCTTTCCTTTGCCGTTGGTCGAGTTGCCTGTTATATGCAGACACCTCATGAAAGTCACTGGAAAGCAGCTAAAAGAATACTTCGATATATTCGAGGTACAGTTCAGTTTGGGATTCATTACAGTACAGGGGGGAAACCTTTGTTGGTTGGTTTCATTGATTCAGATTGGGCCGGCGATCCTGATGATCGAAAGTCTACTGCAGGTTATGTTTTCAGTCTGGGATCTGGACCTATTACTTGGGCTTGTAAGAAACAACAAGCTCTTGCTCTTTCTTCAGCAGAGGCAGAATATCGAGCAGCCGTCAATGCCAGTCAGGAAGCTTTATGGCTTCGACAGATCCTTTCAGAGTTTGGATTCGAGCAGCAGCAGCCTACTCCACTTTGGTGCGACAATCAAAGTGCCATCAAGCTTGCCAAAGATCCAGTTCTACATCAACGCAGCAAACACATTGAGCTACATATGCAATTCATCAGAAATCTTGTTCATGATCGTGTTCTCGAAGTGCTCTTTTGCCCTACAGATGATCAAGTTGCAGACATCTTCACCAAGTCTCTTACAGAAGCGAAGTTTTCTAAACTTCGATCTATGTTAGGAGTTCAGGAACTTGTCATTAAGGGGGGATAGGCTCTAATGCCTCCTTCCTTCTCCTAATAGTGTCACTTTTGTAAATCCTTCAATCCTATCCCAAGTTGTTCTTAAGGGGGGATGTTAGGATATTTAGACACTTAGGAGTTAGTTAAGATCAACTTGTGTAATATATCCGTTAGGGACAGTGTGTTTCTTTAGTATGCATTAGTATGCATTTGTATATACTTAATCCGACGGTCACGATATGTTTCCGACATAGAGTGATCCGACGGCTCAACTTCTCTTAGATCAAACCTAACCTTGATCCGTGGCTTAACACCCGATTGGTCCATGATCTCTATTTAAAGAGCATGGAGGGTCATTGTTTAGTTGATCGATTATGAGAAGCTCATTTGTAACTTTCTTTCTTTGCATAATAAATTGTCCCGTAGAAGCTATTTGGCCGGGGCCGTGGAGTGTTTCCCTCAAGAGGGTTTAAACCACGTCAAAACATCGGTGTGTTGATCTGTGATCTGTTTGTGTGAAGTGGTTGCTCTTGGTGTTCTGGACCAATTCCCTTCCGCTTTAACTCTCTCTTGCTCCAGGAACCCACCTTTTTGGACCTTGTCAGCTCTTCCTGGAACTCGAGCTTTGCTAGATCTCCCAGCTTCATTTGGGAATCCAAGATGAGAGCTGTGAAGTATGTTCTCAAGAGCTGGGCCATGTCCTCCTTCAAAAATACCTGTCACGTCAAACATAACCTACAATATGAGCTTGCCAATCTTCATAAAAAAAATGGAGACGGTGGAGGTGATGCCTTCCCTTTTAAGCCAGGAAAAATATCTATATTTGAATATCCTCATTGCGGCCAAGAAGGAATAGGAAGTCTGGAGAGTCAAGTCTAGACAGTTATGGCTTAAGGGAGGTGACAACAACATGAAATACTTTCATAATCAGGCTAAAGCCCGCCATAGCTAGAACACTATAAGAGAATTGATGAACCAAAATGGAGAAAGGATAAGCGGGAAAGAGAACTTTAAAAGCCATGCTTTCAATCACTTTAACAATCTCTTCATGGAAAGTGGGGAATCTGATTCAGCATCTCAAGAATACCTTTTGTTGGGCATCCTCAGTCTGGTCTCGGACAACACTAATAGAGAGCTATGCAAACTGATCCTGGAGCATGAAATTTTGAACGCCATCTGGTCCCTTCAAGCTGACAAGGCTCCTGGGCCTGATGGGTTCACCATCAACTTCTATCGGGCCACTTGGGAAATAATTAAAGAGGATTTGAAGTGCATGCTCAACTGGACCAGGAAGAAGGACAAAATTGGAGGGGACACCAACTCCTTCTTCTTCGCTTTAATCCCCAAAGAGAAAATACCCTGCTCCATCGATCGCTTCAGACCGATCTCTCTTTGCAATACCTATTATAAAATCCTCTCTAAGATCCTTTCCACTGCTAACAATCAAATTAACACACCTATTCATGTGACAGAAGAAGCACATTTTTACTATGTGCCAGCAACACGAAGACAGAACATAAGTACATTCAGAGACAAATCCTCTCTGATCTAATCACTTCTCCCATAAATGGAAGGATTAGGTGAAAAAATTAAGAACCTAAAGAGATCAAGTTCAGTGATTGAACCGCACATAAAAGGGCCAAAACTAAGCTACACCAATCGAAAAGTGAAGAGAAATGCATTAAAGTGCATTAATTGTGCTTAAAGTATGCTAAGTTGTGCAAAAAAGCCTAAAAACTATGGAAAAGTGCGTTTTTGAGTGAAAATGATCTAAAACAATGAAAATGAGCAATCCCATATTGAAAAGAGAAACTTGAGATCACACTTCCCAATGCTATATAAGAAAGGCATTTGGGGCATTGTAAAGGGTGAAAGGAAGAGCAAAGGCATGCTGGAGAGATTCTGAAGGAGGAGGAAAAGCTCAATTTCTTCAAAAGCAAGGGTGGAGAAAGGAAGCTCATGGCAATGGAGGAGGGATTCACACCAAGATCCATGGTAAGGATGTACCTCTTCATTGTTTTAATGTGAAATGATTCAAGTTTGTTCCATTTTAATGTTTGAATGTTGCTTATCTTGTATGATTTAACTTTTCAAATGGCATTAGATCTTAGCTTTGCTTATCTTGTTTGATGAATGAATGTAGATCTTATGAATAACTTGTGATAACCATGCTCATTTTATGACATAGAAGCTCACCTCTTCTTAGTAAAATAGATTGATGATTGCAGATCTAACTCCCTACTAGCAAACTACTTCATCTATTATCAGATTGGCGACTTCGTGGCTTGAAATTTCTTGCTATTTCAGAATTTTTCTTCATATTTTGGCGATTTCCATCCTTCAAATATTCTAATTTTCAGCTTAAATATCACTACAAGAAACTTAGATCCAGCAAGGGAAGCTCAAAACCGGCCTCCCCACACTCTCCGTTAAAAAAATACTTCAAAAAACCATTCTAGATCTCGTTTTTTTGCATTATAGATCTCGTTTTTTTTTGTGCATTCTAGAGATCGTTTTTGTGGATTTTGCAGCCTTTAATGGTTGGTTTTTCTTCCTTTGGAGTGGTGTTGTTGTATGCTTTGGTTTAGGATCCGATTAACTTGAATTTTATCCTCCTTTGATCAAATCAGATCCCTACTTTGCTCATATATTTGGTGAAAATTTCAATTTTGTTTTGGGATCTATTTTGGAGGCATCAAACTCCCTTACCTTTGGTAATTTGATGTTGTATGGCTGTATGGCTTGGCTTAGGGACCTCTTAGGGTGAAGATCCAACCTTCTTTACTCCTTTTTGATCCTTCCTTTGCTTAGCTTTTTGGTTTAAAAGATCTACATCTTTTTGTTTTCAATTTGCAGCTCCTTAAATTAGTTTGTGAAATCCCTATTTTGGATATGTTTTGGAGGCCTTGTTTGTGCATTTGAATACTTCATTAAAGCTTCTATTACTTCCTAAATATTAGTCGGTTACTTGTTTGAAGAGTGTAGAAAATATTTACACAATTTGGATCACATGTTTTCAATTGGAATCCACTTCCAAACAGTTTTTAAATTCTGCAAATTGTTATCTCTTTTCAAATCTCCTTCAAAGTTGTAATGGACCTACTTAATTAAAAATATCTTTGAAGTTAGATCCCTGTCTTGATACATTTAATACTGATCCTTACTTACATTAGTGTCTCCTTTACATGTTTGCAACCAAACTACCTTCCGAACATATTAATTCAATCTTGCAATCATACACTAGTTTGTGGAGATCTCTTTTAGCTTTTGGATCTGTTTGGAGATTTGATTTTTATCACATTTGCACACTTGTTTAAGACCTTATTTGCATCTTGAGATAAGTGTTCTACTCCTCTTGAAAAGTTAGGAAAGTTTTGCACCATTTGGATCAAGATCTTTACATTTGGAATTCTCTTCTAAACATCTTTAAAATTGCTCCAAATTGTTATCAATTCTTAATCTTTCTTTCAATTGGTAGTAGATCTACTTGCTTACAACCACATTTGATGATAGATCCATGTTTTTATATATTTAGGGACTGATCTTAAACTCACATTAGTGTCTCTTTTACATGGCTGCAAGTCTTCCAAACACATTAAAGAATTGTTCATTTAAAACATCTTAAAGGACATTTAATATTTCATACCTTAAGCACACGTTGATTGGAAACTTTAAACCAAAGGATAACCATACACATTTTGAAGAACCTTCCACACACATTTGCATTTGAAAAACACTTGGAACATCACATTTTAAGATAGTTTGAGAATAATTTCTTTCCATAAAACAGAAATAAAATTTGATTTAGTTACATTTTGTTTTGGAGTTGGAATTTTTCATAACTTTCATGCACAATTAGAGAGAGTTACACCTTTAGAGTTCAGTTTTCTTGAGATATATTGTGTGTGAGGCACTGTATCCTCTTAACGCGCACCGTATGGTGATATTGTGAATGAGAAAGTGTATCTCACTTGTAATAGTTTAGGAGTTGATTTTTTCAAAGCATCTTATATCGAGCCACCGTATCCTCTTCACTCCCACCTTATGGCGACCTTGTGAATGAGAAAGTGGATCTCACTTGTAACAGAGTAGATTTAATTTTTGCATACAATTTTTCGAGCCACCATATCCTCTTCACTTGGGACTTATGGCAATCTTACGAATGAGAAAGTGGATCTCACGTGTAACAGTTTATAATTTAATTCATAAGCATTCCAAATTGTCGCAAGTGTCGTAAGTGTCATAAGTGAAGCAAGTGTCATAAGTTTCGTAAGTGAAGCAAGTGTCGTAAGTGCCATACATTGCCATCCTTCAGGTTAGCTTTGATACCATCTTAAGATTCAATATGCTATGACATAAAATATCAGCATTACATTCCATTTCACAACAATAACATATACAGGATCACTGAAGAAACAACAAGCATAGCATAAACACAAGAGACACAGATTTATCCTGGGAAACCCTCATGGGGTAGAAAACCCAGCAAAGCTTCCTCAATATAGATGACCAGCAAATACAAAGATGCAAACCAAAGACATGAGATCCTCCTCCTCCATAGCAGATCTCTCTCTCATAAGTGCGCTACATTATGAGTGAGTGAATGTGTGTATAAATAAGGAACACACCTCCTCTATTTATACACATCTCTGACTTGTACTTTATATTAACTGGGTCGGCCCCAACTTTACCACTGGGTTAAACACCCCATTACAACTGACTGGGCCGACCCCACTAGGGTTGTCTAACAACCCTTTGACCCACATAACACATACAGGGCCGACCCCCACTAGGGAAGTCTAATAACCCAAGTTACCACATTCCGACGGAGGAATAAACATCTCCGAATATACAATAAGATCTTCACGGAGGAATGAAACATCTCCGAAATAATAAAGTACAAATATAATATTATTAGAAGTTACAATATTTCAACACTCCCCCTTAACGAGAAGGATATTATAACAACATCTGCACGAGCAAGGAGTCATCAACATTATACATGATACATCTATAAATCATTGGAAGCTTTCTCAACATCATCAGTAACTCAAGGAGTTACTGGAACATCAACATTTTCAGTACTGATTCTTTATCTTCTGGAGCACTTGAATAGATACAGCAACATCAACATCTAGATCCTCACGATCACTAGCATCATCATCACACGATCATCAGCATCGTCATCACACGATCATCAGCATTGTCATCACACGATCATCAGCATCATCATCACATGATCATCAGCATCGTCATCACACGATCATCAAAATCGTCATCTAGACCATCACGATTAGCAGCATCATCATCTAGACCATCACGATCAGCAGCATCGTCATCTAGATCATCACGATCAGCAGCATTGTCATCATATGATTATCAACATCGTCATCTACATCAACACGATTAGTATCCACACCGATACAAGTATACACACAAGTATCCTCATCAATACATATCATCAATACAAGTATCAATACATCAATACAAGTATACATACAAGTATCCACAATAGTAGCATACCCTGCAACACACATGATCCTTCCTTTCGGAATTCTGGGATCAATCTCATCATAATCATGTTTAAGACTATCCTTCCTTTCAAAATTACTAGATTTACTATCTAAGGATGATTAATCCAATCTCAATCTCATTTAAGACTATCCTTCCTTTCGGAATTACTGGATTTACTGTCTAAGGATGATTAATCCGCTCTCAATCTCATTTAAGACTATCCTTCCTTTCGGAATTACTGGATTTATTGTCTAAGGATGATTAATCCACTCTCAATCTCATTTAAGACTATCCTTCCTTTCAGAATTACTAGATTTACTGTCTAAGGATGATTAATCCACTCTCAATCTCATTTAAGACTATCCTTCCTTTCAGAATTACTTGATTTACTGTCTAAAGATGATTAATCCACTCTCAATCTCATTTAAGACTATCCTTCCCTTCGGAATTACTGGATTTACTATCTAAGGATGATTAATCCACTCTCAATCTCATTTAAGATTATCCTTCGTTTCGGAATTACTGGATTTACTGTCTAAGGATGATTAATCCACTCTCAATCTCATTTAAGACTATCCTTCCTTTTGGAATTACTGTATTTACTATCTAAGGATGATTAATCCACTTTCAATCTCTTTTAAGACTATCCTTCCTTTCGGAATTACTGGATTTACTGTCTAAGGATGATTAATCCACTCTCATACATTTTGAACTAAGCACTCAAGGATGATGTATTCCTATCACTTCCACTAGGGACTTCATTCTCGGAGACATATGTCTATGCCTCACTTTAGGACTGAAGTTCAGGGATGATCCAATGCCCACTTGTCCACTAAGGACTTCATTCTCAGAGACATCTGTCTACGGCTCACTTTAGGACTGAAGTCCACAGATAATCCAATCCCCACCTGTCCACTAAGGACTTCATTCTCAGAGACATATGTCTATGAATCAATTCAAGGGACCGAAGTCCGAGGACGATACAATCCCCACCTATCAACTAAAGACTTCATTCTCGAAGACACATGTCTACGGATCCTTTTAGAACATGTGTTCAAGGATCATGCAATCCCCTTGTCAACTTAGACCCTGTCTAAGGACCATCCACCAACCTCTCTGTCAGCATAACCAATATAGGTATCCACATCATCGACCTCACTGTCGATGCAGGCAATCTCATCATAAGTGACCACATCACTCCCCCTTTCGAGGAGGGTCCTTCTGAACTATTCCAAGCTTGTATCGGAAGTACTCAAACTTTACTTGAGGTAGAGGTTTGGTTAGTACACCGGTAACTTGTTCTCTCGAGGTAGAGATTTGGTTAGTACATCGGTAACTTGTTCTCTTGAGGTAGAGGTTTGTTTAGTACATCGGTAACTTGTTCATTAGTGCCTACAAACTCGATCTTTATAGTTCCTTTCTGCACCATATCTCATATATAGAAATATCAAATCTCTATGTGCTTTGACTTATCATGGAACACTGGATTCTCTGCCATCTTGATACAACTCTGTTTGTCACATAGAATCATAGTGGAGTCCACCTCTAAGTCAATCAGCCATACCACTTCACAATTAGCAGAGAAAGCAACTGTATATATATATATATATATTCTACTTCAGCTATGCTGAGAGCCACACTAGACTACTTCCTGCTAAGTCATGAGATCATGCCAGATCTCATAAAATCTTCCCGATGTGCTCTTCCTTTCTGATATACTTCCTGCTCAATCAACATTTGTGTAGACATATAATCTGAAGTCATGATCTGCAAGAACCAAAGTCTAACGTACCCTCATCACATGCTTTGCAGCTATTAGGTGAACACATCTAGTTTCCACTAGATATTGACTCAAGGTGTTCACAGCAAGGCATATATTTAGCCTGGTATTCATCAGATACATCAACGACCCAATAATATGTCTATATAGAGTCACATCAACTAACTCTGAGGATTCATCAGCTAACAACTTCAAGTCGGAGTCCATGAGAGTGGCCATGGTTGTACATTTGAACAAATCAATTCTTCTCAAGGTTTTCATAGCATACTTTCCTTGGTTGAGAAAGATTCTTTCTGAGCCTTTTCATGCTTCCAGTTTTAGGAGGTAATGTATCAATCCGAGATCATTCATCTCGAACTCTATAGCTAGCTTCTTCTTGCCTTCTTGCCTTTTTTTTTATGATCTGTTTCTCATTCCTTGTCAGAAAGAGATCATCTACATACAATAATAGTATGATCCATAACCTTAAGGTAAAGGTTAGGAATAGCTTTACTTCTGGTAAAACCCAAGCTTGTCAAGAAACTGTCAATTCTCCCTCTGTGACTGAACATCATTGACATTCTGCATTGAGTGATCTTCTACATATCTATCTGTGCCATCTCTCGTTAGATGGGTCTATTGATATGAGCCTCGAGATCATTCGAACTCTATGGTGGGTTCCTTCATCCATGTAATTTGTATAAAGAAACCATCTTCAACCTTGTAGCAAGAGTTGAAATCCGCATCACCCATGGTGATTATTAAGCTCATCAAATGACTATCGATCCTGGGTACCTGAACAGAGCTTTCAATTGAATCCTTGATTCACACTTCTTCTTCAATTACATCATTAAGATAATGGTCTTATCTAGCCATTTGGAGCAAACATCTCGTCATGATTCTCTTCCTCTTTCTAAGAGAATCTTCTAGCCACAAGCCTTCTATATTATGTTTGATTTGTAAATATTCTTGTTGAAAATCCATCATTTGTTCAGTGTTCATCATTTTTCATGATCTTTCCTACAAATCAAAATTAAGTACATGATTAGTAATACTTCATAATCATCAAATCATGATAAACTATTATGCATACAGATATGATTTACATATTTATGTTACTATCTTGACCAATACTTTGGCACAACACTTTTCCATATCCTGTATGCATACAGTGGATATCTAGATGCCTTCCATCTCTACCAGAACATACTATCGAGAGTGTGCACAACTCTCAACATGTCATCAAAGAGGTTTCATTCTAGACAAGCAACAATGGAATGTTTGTCCACTTTACCAATCATATGCATATTAGTAGTATACAGTTCAATGCTATATGAATGCTTACACTTAGCATGATATATTCTAGGGATACAAATATGCATACAACCATTACGAGCAATATCATAGACTATTCAGTAATTCAAATACTTATCTTTTACGTTTGTGTAGTTGCCTCCCACTTGATCTTTGTTGTAGTCCCACGGTTCACATAGTTATCATAGATACATTACACAATATAAGAAAGCATACACAATGACACAGACACAAGAGACGACACAGATAGAGAGAATAGTCTTTGTATTAACCAGCAATAGCAGAACAATATGATAGAATCAATCTCTACTAGTCTATCGGCTCACCATCCTAGATATATATATGTGCAGATACAGTTACATAACCGTCTATCGGTTTATCCAACCGACCCGACCCATACTAGTCGGCGCGACTATTCGACATATGCTGCAGAATGGTCTGGCAGAGGGCCTAGTCGAAAGGCCGACATAGGCCCCTCCAACATCTCCCCCACCTCAAAATCTTTCTTCGTCCCAAATAAAATGGAGAGATCAAAATTACAAAAATTGGATTACAGAAACAGTTATGTCAAAGAAATGCTAGAATCCATAACATCAGGAATCTGGAGACAAGGTTCAATGATAACTTCAGCAGAGACAGAGAGATGGTGCTGGAACTCTTCCCAAGTGCGGAGTAGATTCTGGATGTTGAGAGTCAGAGTTGTGAGTTTCGACAGATTTTCCATCTTGTCATGAGTGGATGTAGCTTGCAAATGGATCATGTTGGGACCAAATGTGTTAATTGTGTTGTTGGCAGCAGCAAGTAACTAATTGATTCAAGGATGAATTTCTTCAAGTTTGTTGAGATCTCCTCGAGCCTGTGACATCCACTGAACTTCTTTTTTTTCTAACTTATCCAATTGCTTGTTCTCCATGATGATCTGGTTATCGAGTTTTTTGATAAGGGCTTCATTTGCAGTCAAGCGCTGGTGCTGAAGCTTGCTTAGCAATGCTCTTGTTTTCTGAAGGTTTTTATAAACATCACCGTAGTAGACATACCAATTGTTGAGAACTGTGGCAAGTTTTTCTTCTTAATGAGCATACTGCTTGAGTGCTTTGGAAGCTTTTGAAAAGGATGTAAACTGATTTGTCATGAGGGAAGCTACCTCAATAGCTTGGTCTTGCTGTTTCTTGAGAAGCTTAGATTGTAACATCGACACGACAAATTCCAGTAACTGGTATGCTTTGTCTAGAGGTAGTGTCATGTCTGAACTAGCTGGAAGTGGGATAACTTGTTGAGCTAATTTTTCACACTTAGTAAGAAATGTAGCCCATTCGTTCTGTATCTGTAGTAACTAGTCTTTTGATTCCTGTCGGCGATATCTTTGCACTCTGAAAACTGCATCTTCGAGTAAATCAAGTTCTACTTGGGAGGCCAACTGTGGCTGATAACTTGTAGTAGCTCCAAATTGATCTAAGTATACAGAAGGAATATTTTGTGATTGTCCTTGCTGTGTTTGCTGCATTTGCAGTTGCTGCTGCAATTCTCTTTCTTTACGTTTCTTCTCTTTGTGTTTCTTTCAGCGACTTTTCTCTTTTTCTTTGCTTATGGTTTGTTGTTCTGGCCCCTTATCTTTTTCGGCTGTTGCTGGGTGATTGTCGATGATTACTTGTGCACTAATAGCAGCCTGCTCTGCTTGACTGTGTGTACTGGGTACTGCTGTTATAATGAGTGGATTGTTATGTTCTAGTCCTTCGGCCGTTACTGGATTTGCTGATGATGTGCTAGAGATTTCCATATTGCTTGTATTAGTAGTTGGAGCATTTGTGTGTTCTGATGGTCCTGTTGTGTCGGCCATAGCTTCTCGAGTCTCGATTGGTTCTGTGACTTTTTCTGCTTTTATTGTGTCTACTTCTTTGTTGAGCTGTTGTGAAATTGAACTAGACTTGGATCCTTCGACAGGGGAACTCGAATGGTTTACTGGGAATGATGGTAGGTCAGCGGATGTCGAAATTGGACCTAGTGAAATGGTACTGTCGAATGGATCTGGACTAACTAGACTAGACTCGACCTGGGAACTAACAACTTGGGATTTTTTCGCGCTAACAGATTTTGCTTGAATTGGAATCATTTGCTATGATAGTGATTCAATTGGAAGAGGAGTGAAGACACCTGTTTGTTGTGCATAGATTGGATTTGATGGATCAGGATTTCTGATATGGTGGGTGGTCATGTGATCGACAATTTCTGGGCTGGGTAATGGCAAAGTTGAAATTCCTATTTGAATGTTGTCAGAAGGAGCTAAGTGAACTGGGACAGTAGATGGAGAGGCAAAAATGGGTTGTTGGATGACCATCTCGCGCCAGTTAGGATAGAATATCGGAATGTTTGCGATGAATGTATTCAAGGCGGAGTATTCTGTGATAGGGGGGATAGGTAATGCTAAAATACTTCTTTCTTCTTCAACTGTAGTTGGGGAAAGGGGGGGGGGACTAGATGGTTAGATCAACATTAGGTTCGACTGAAAGTTTGGGTTTCTTAAGAATGACTTGGGAAGATGGATACTTATCTTTTTCTAAGAACTTCCTTAATTTCTCTTCAACGGGAAGTTTATTCTTGGCTGCATCTTCCAGGATTTAGGTAGCGCTATCGTATAGCTCGATCTCATCTATCATCGACGGTTATTGAATTGTTACTTGTATTTTTCCTTTCCCTTTTGTCGATATTACTCGGTTCTGTCGGGCTGTGATGATTTCGGCTGCTACCTTCTGGATATTATCGTCTGTCAGAAGATGTTCTGGATTGTCGGATTCTGTATCGCTGTTCGACTGCTCTCCGGCTTCTATGTTCGGAGTCTAGGTGATTGATAACATCTTAGTGCTAGGTGTTGTCTCGGGCTGATAGCTGAAAGTGTTCATGTACAACCAAATTTCATATGATTCTTCTTGTTCCATGTCGGATAGAGGTTCGACATATTTGACGTTGGTTTTCATGGCTTGTGCTGGAATGGGTAGTACTTGATTAGATTGATGGCTTAACTCTGAAAAGATTTCACTTACTGAGGGATAGTAGTCGAGCTGTTTTGCTGGACCTGCTGCTCCTTCCATGTACCATACTGGTGTGTCATCCAAAGATAGTTGGATGTGCACTGTCGGGGGTAGGCTTCGACGGACGTTTTGTGGTACCCTCCATCTTGTTTCTATTTATTTAAGGTCAGTAAACCATGCTTCAAGCCAAAGCTTGACTGTTGTAGGTCCATGTCGGTTTGTTCCAGGTGCAAAATAGCAGAAATTTTCCATCAGGACGAGTCAGACTTCAGTGAAATCTTTGTTACCTTTTGGTCGAAAATGGGTCATAGCAATCCAAATGAGTAGAGATGGGTAGTGGATGCTAGCTCCCTTGTCCTGGAACTTCTGGCATGTATATTTGAGAATGTCAGCCAAATAATCTGCCCAGTTGTATACCTTGCCATTCATAGCCATATTTTTAATAGCTTCTAGCATTTCAGGCTTCAGGTCTGAACCTCTACCTGTCCGTGAAAGCATGTGTGATACAATCTTGGCAGAAGTTTTGTAATTGCCGAAGATAATCTGACTCACGAATATACCTCATGAATTCTTTCCAATAGGAGAATTGACAAACTCATCAACCAAGTTGGTACTTGATCTTGTTGGTACAGCATCTCCTTTATGTCAAAGGCCATTAATTTTATGGATAATTTCACCATTGATTTCGACTGGAACATCAAGGTAAAGCTTGCCGTTGTGATATCTGCTAACGATGAACTGTGCAATGACTTCCTTCAATCCTCCAAAGTTATCCAATAAGGGTGCCCTCAGGTAGTGCAGGATTGTAGCTGTCTGCAACCATTTTGCTTCCTCTCTCCAGTGACTGTTTGATTCCTTGCCCCAATCTTCAACACTTCTCCATGCTTTCTTCCAGGTGGGTTCCAATGCCTTTGCATTCCGAATCAACTAGAGTCTAGTTTCTAGTGGCGTCTGTTCTTTCTCCAATTCTTTAACTGTTGTTGCGGCGGCTCTGCTAGCGGTTAAAGTTTTTCAGGGAGCCATGGCGGATTCAGGGTGCAAGGTTGTGAGAATGGTTTTAGCAGAGTTAGGAAATTATGTTTCTTGGAGTTCAAGTTCTTGGCAGAAGAGTAACCAAGAATCCTTGAGTTCTGTATTTATGGTAGAATTACTCGACAAGGGCGAACGAGACTTAGAGGCCTGTATTAATGGATGATGTGATGGAGTTATTAAATTAGGCTGGCCGGATATCAGTGCTTCATTAGGTGCATTACTTTTGGTGGTGCGATTATCTTTAGCCTTTATTTCTTTGTCATCATGGTGCTGTGACATCTCGTTTGTTGTGTTAGGTAGACGGGGTTCTCTATTTATGCTTGGACGGTCCGAGTTCCAATACTTCTGCCCTATCGGATTTTCTTCTATAAACCGTCGATGTTCTTGTCGGTGTCTAGAATATCAACAGTCTTGTGTCGGACTTCTTTCTCTGTTGTTTCCTTGCTTCCTCTGCCATTCTCTCGTCATTTCTGCTTTTTTCCACGATCTGCTATATTTGGTTGATTGCTTTATATTACTCTCGTTCAGTTATTTCTAACCGTTTTTTTTTTTTTCATGTTCATTATTTATACCTTTTTAGTCGGGCGCCGTTTACGACTTTCTTGAAAATATCTCCTTGTAATGTTTTTAGTTGGATTGATCCATTAGGATTTAACTTTTCAATGATGTAGGGTCCCATCCATTATGTATGCAACTTTTTTGGTTTCCCTTTTACTCTGCTATTATATAGGAGTGCTAAATCTCCAACTGATAGATTCTTTTGTTTAATATTTCTATCATGCCATGCTTTCTGTTGCTATTTTTTCACTCTCTGATGTTCTAATGCCAACTGTCGACTTTCATCCAGCTTCGACAGCTGTAATAGTTGTTCGTGTCGAGTATCTTTGACGTAGATATGTAGAGTTGTTGCAATGGTTAGTGCTTGTCGTTGAAAATGTAACGAGACGACAACGTCTTGCCCATAGACAAGTGAGAATGGTGTATGTCCTGTCGTTTTCTTATATTCTGTTCTATATGCCCAAAGGACAGTAGGTATTTTATCGTTCCAGTCATCTTTCTCTATATTGCAGATTTTTGTCAGTCCTTTTGTAAGTGTTTTATTGAACGATTCTACTGTGCCGTTCGACTGAGGGTGATAAGCTATGCTTATTCTATGATCGACTGCAAACTCCTTAGTCAATGCTTTAATGGTTTTACATACAAAGTGTGTGCCTTGGTCACTTATCAATGTTATGGGACATCCAAAGCATGTTATGATGTTTTCATAAATGAATTTAGGAGCAACCTCACTTGAACATGTTTCGACTAGTTCTGCTTTTGCCCACTTGGTAACATATTCGACAGCAGTAATAATATACCGAGCACCTGTTCGTCTTCCTACTACTGGAAATGGTCCAATAAAATCAGTAGCCCATATTTCAAATGTTCGGCTAGGGTTAATTGGGCATAATGGCATTTCTATTCTTGGTAGTTGTCAACCCATGCGCTGACATTGATCACACTTAGATACAAACTCTCGACAATCTTTATAAATCGTTTCCCACCAGAGTCCTGCCTGCAAGATTTTTCTGGCCGTTATATCCGCATGATAGTGTCCTCCTACTGGTCCAGCATGGGCTTCTGTAATTATATCCTGTCGTTCATGCTCAAGTGCACATCGACGTAATATATTGTCCAAGCCAATTTTATAGAGGAAACCGTTGATCAAGGTGTAGGGGGTTGCTTTCATTGCTAATATGTTCCTATTTTTCTCATTCATTCCTTCAGGAGCTTGCCCATTTTCTATAAATTGGGAAATTTCCATAAGTTCTGAATGTACTGCTTCAATTTGAAACAAGTGTGCATCCGGTAAGTCATCTTCAATTCATGTTGGTTCTTCTCCTGTGTCGATTCTCGACAGGTGGTCTGGTCCGACATTAATTTTTCCAGGTCGGATGATTACATCGAATTCAAATTCTTGGAATAGTAATAGCCAGCGACATAATCTCCTGTGATGCAATGGCTTATTAACTAAGTATGTTAAAACTTGGTGATCTGTATAAAATACAAAGGGGTTAGCCAATAAATAATGGTGGTATTTCTGAAGGGAAAATACCATACCTAATGCTTTTCTTTCAGTCGTAGAATAATTTCTTTTAGCTTTATTCAACTTCCGACTACTGAATGCATTAGGATAATCCATGTTATCGTCTCCGGGTTGTGTTAGGATGGCTCCTATTGCTATTCTAGATGCATCAATATGTACATGAAATTTCTTTGACCAATCTGGAAATCGAAGAATCGGTGCTTCGACCATTTTTCTTTTCAATGTGTTAAATGAAATGTCACATTCTTTCGTCCATTTATAATCTCGATCTTCTTTTAGCAATTCTTCCAGAGGATAAGTCATATCGGAATAGTGTCTGATAAATTTTCTGTAATATCCGGTATGACCTAACAGGATTCGTACTTGTTTCGGATTTACTGGAGGCTTTAGGTCGAGAATGATTTTGATCTTCGCGTAGTCAACCTTAATACCTTCTTTGCACATGACATGGCCAAGTAATATGCCGATAGGTGTTGTGAAGATGCACTTTTTAATGTTCAGGGATAGTTGTATCTGTAGGCATATTTCCAACATTAATCTGAGCCATTTGCAGTGATCTTTCAACATTGTATAAATTGTCCAATCATCAAAGTATACAACCATGGTTTTGTAAATATATTCTTGGAATTCTTTGACGACAATTCTTGAGAAGACTGCAGGTGTGTTCTTCAAACCGAAAGGCATAACTTTATATGTGAATGACCCGAATTCGCACACGAATGTTGTCTTTTTCTGGTCTTCTTTTGCTATAGGTACTTGGTTGTACCTAGAAAATCCATCTGTGAAGGAATAGCACTCATGCCCTGCAACTTCATTGATGATTTCATCTGCAAAGGGTGTAGGGAAGGGATCTATTAAAGTTACCTTGTTCATCTCTTGAAAGTCGACACAGATTCTCAGTCGAGTCGGATCTTGTTTCTTTGGCTGAATGACCATTGGCTTGCCCATTCTGACTAGTCAATGGGATATATGATTCATGCAGCAAGCATGTTATTGATCTCCTTTTTGACAATATCCTTATATTTGTAAGCAAGTTTGTAGGGTCTTTTCTTCACGGGTCTGGTGTGAGGCTTAATATCAATTTTCATCTCACCCATTTCATTTACAAGTCCTTTCAAATCTTTGTAGTCTCGAGCAAAAATGTCTTGGAATTCTTTGAGAATACTGGATATTTCAGCTGTCTGTTCCTCATTCTAGTAATCGCCTATTTTTGCCATTTTTGGTCGATTGTCCTTTGAAATATCTACTTCCTTTACTTTAATCTTTGCGTCCATCCATACTGGTGCATGGCTGTTACTTATCTGTCTTTCACCTTCCTTGATTTGTGTGAAAGTTGGTGGGAAGTCTTTTTCTGATAATCTTTTAGGTTCATCTTTTTCTATGATCTCTGTACTTAAGATTGTTCTTATAGGCTTCGACACACTAGTATGATCCTTTCTCCATTGAAAACTTTTCCCTACTGACATCTCTATTTCTAGGCTCAGTCTTGTCGAGTGTTGTTTTTCTGTTGTCTTTATATTGTAGCAATTGTTAGGTGTGTGCACATTCTCTTGTTTGTTCCTGAGTGTTAGAGTTTCTGTTGGCTGCAAAAACTCTTTGATGCTTTTGCTTGCTTCGACCAATTTCTCATCCTGCGGAGAAAATTGGAAATCCTTAATAAAATTTTCTTTTAGATCTTTCCAAAGGAAAGTTTCTCCTCTTGATTCTTCCATTTTGTGCCATTTGTTAGCTAGATCGTCGAGTGTTCTTAGAAAGAGGTGAGGCCATTTTCTTTCATCTTTATAGCCTAATTTTCTCCATTCTTTTTCGCAACAATAAATGTGAGCTTCAGGGTTTTGTCCTTGTGTGAACAAAGGAATGTTGGCTTGCGTTGTCAAGTTTCTTCCTCCAAACCTTTCGATGAAAGATGTTGTTGCAGTATTCCAATTTTGAAGTTTCGACTGATGAGTGTCCCACCATCTCGCAGCTTGACCAGTAAATGTCTCTAACAAAATTTGTAGACAGCCTTGCTCTCCGACATGTTTTGATACCTGTTCGACATGTACATCAGGTAAATCACGTTCTTTATATCTTAATGTCGAGCTACCATATTGTACATTTTTAACTGGAGCAAGTGTTGGATATGCTCGTATTTTTCGTTCGAAAACCTTTGGTGTATAAGATACAGAGAGACACTTCTTTATTGTTTCCTCGAGATGGATTCCACATTCCAGCATTCTTTTGCATGTAAATCATAGTTTTCTATTTTCCAGTCATATAGTTCTACATCAGAATTGTATCCGAGCGAGATAGGATCTTCGAGATGAAGTTCTCCTTGGTTATTTGGCTCAATGTGATCTTCATTATTGTCTATTCGGTAAAGTTGTCAGATATCGTTATCAACTTCTGCAGGTTCTGACCATGCTTCTCCCTGTGATGGAAATATTGGCACAATAACCTTCTGGCCATTATCTTTCAGCTTGATGCGGATTTTGTCCAAAGAAATTGAAGCCTTCATCTTTCATCCCCATGGACGGCCAACCAAAGTAGGGAAGGAGCTTGCATCATATTTTGGTGTGATAATTTCAAAATCTACTAATATCGTGATACCTTTAATGGAAGTTTCGACTCCTTTCCATACTCCAATCGGTTCAATTAATCCTTGATCTGCGAGCTTTAAGTAGATGCCTGATTCCTGTAGTTGAGGTCGACCGAGTTGGTCCCAAGTATCACGAGTCATGATATTCACTTGGGATCCAAAATCAAGTACAACTTGTCGTACATGATATCCATTTATGTCGAGATCGACTAATGGGTTGGCGTCATTTTTCTCTTTTTGTTTTAGTCGGCAAATGTTTTTAGTTTGTCTTTGCTCGACGTGCTTTAATTTATGCAACAAATCAATCATTTTTCCTACAGCTTCTTCATGTGAAATTAATTTGATCAATTCATTAAGAGTTTCTTCATGTGTTGCTAAATCATGAAATATGTCAGACGCATCTTTGTACACAGATTTTTGTTTTATAGGATTTGGATAATCCTCTTTATCGACAATTCTAGTTATCTGAGGTTTATCTTGACCAATATGAGTGCCTTTCCTTGTTACAATTTGCAAGTTTTTTGTTCGAAGCACATCATTTTTTTGAACACAAGATAAAACATGAACATTTTTTATTATTATTTATTTTCTCGATCATGGTAGGGCAATCCTCTAAATAGTGATTGCCTACCCCACACTTTGTACAAAATTTGAGATCAATTCTTTCCTTATAAGGGCATTCTGCGTGTCGATGATTCTCGCTGAAGCATGTAAAGCATGCACCAGGTCGACCATATCGAAATCCTCGACCTCCACTGCTATGACCGTGACTCTGGTATCCACCACGTGTATTGTAGCCACTATATCGCCAATCGTTCTGTCGATCATTATACCTTGGGTATCTGTCATTCCTGTTTTGATTGTACTGGTTATTTCTTCCATCATTTCTCCCGAATCTGTCGTTTGCTGGATTTTTGTCTTGGTTCTGCTCGACAGAATTTGCTTGGTACACTGCATGATAATTTTGTCAATTTTTCAGGTTCAGATGACATTCTTCGATTGAATGTGTATTTACTTCACAAATTTGACACCATCTTGCCTTTTTATTTTTCAGATTGTATGGACAATCATTTGTGGTATGTGAATCATATTCTTTGCATAAATCGCAAAAACATCTGGATTGGATGAGTTTTACATCTTGTCACCGATTGTCATTTTGACAAGAATCTTTGGTATGTCCTGAGGTTCGACAAGTTGTACACTATAGCTCTGGTCCTTTTATCGTCATATTCCTGATAGCTTTCTCCATACTTTCTAGTCATTTGTCGACATGTCTGTCCATTATATTAGAGGGTATTCATCATCCATTTCGATTTCTAGTGATACTCTCTGCGCATCTGCATATGTATTAACATTTTGTCGACGGACATGTATTATGATTTTATTGATTAGACCAGCAATAAACCATTCGATTCATAGTTTTTCTTCAATTTCATAGTCTAATTTGCTCAGGAGGTCTTTAAACCTCTTCCTGTACTTCTTGACAGTTTCTGTTGGATTTTGGACTATTGTCTTCAGTTGTTCTGCCGCTAGGTATGTCGCATCTTCAATCATAAAGAAGGCCAAAAAGCTTTGTTTAATTTGTGCTTTTGTTGCAGTTGGTGATTTTCCTATGTACCCCATGTACCATGTCAATGCTCTTTTTCTTAATGAGCCAAAAAATTGAGCAATTTGTCTGTCTTCATTGGTAATTTGATTAGCTGTCCAGATTGCTTCACACACAAACCAGTGTCTTCTTGGGTTTTCATCTCCTTCATAGAATGGAAGGTGTGTTGTGGTGTGTGCCATGTCTGCTATTGTATTATTCTGAGAATCTGATGGAAGTTTGGGTGTGTTATTTCCACAATCAATACTTGGTGCTTCATTAGTATGAATTGGCTGTCTTTCTGGACTTGGTTCTCTGTCTCCAGTATCAATGACTGTATCTCCTTCGATGTCACTAGATCTTCCTTCGTCAGTTACTTTTGTCGAAATCCATTTAAAGTTTTGCTCAAACAGGATTTCGCTAAATCTCGGGCTTTCCGACGTGCTTGTCGAGTCACTCAAATTTGGTATTGGCAGGGGGGCGCTTCTTCATGCTCTGTATACACTAGATGAAAAATTCTATTTGATATTTTGGGTTGAAAAGGTATCCAATTCCCTTCTTCCGGTCGATGAATCAATAGTCTATTGATATCATCGCCTTCTATGCTTCGACGACTCCAAACTCCCGACTGACCAGCATGGAGACCAAGGTTTTCTTCGACAATTTCTTCCACCCGAACGCTTTTTGTTAAACGGAATGGAGATGGAGGTGCTACCATTTATGGTATTTGAACTTGGAGAGCTCTACCACACTCTATCCACAAGTCTTCATCCATCGACGACAGTTCTTCTTTGACATCCTAATCATTGCGGACTCGGCTTGATTCTGGCAGATTCCCTTCTGCATCTGTCGCAACATTTGATCCTTGCGTCCTCCAGAGCGCAATTGCCTGCTCCCCCAGCTCTTCACGTCGCTGCCTCCTTTTTCTCTTTCGATTTTTTGAATATCTGGGGTGCTTTTGTGACTTAAAAGTCTGTCTTTGTCGGATTTTTTTCCACTACTGGTCATGTCGTTTGTCACATGTCAATTTTCATCAAACTAGGTACATCAGAACATGCTTCATCACCCCCCCCAATGCCAGCCCGATGGTTTCTAGACTATTGGGGAAGTGTAGACCACCACCTTTCGACAATATGTGCGACACCTTTGTCAATAAAAAAGTTAAACAATAATGTCGGCAGAGAACACAGAAATTGATCGGCTAATTTGGTGAAGAACTTTCTTCTTATTTCATCTACTGATACTCAATTTTAGATCGCCTGTTCTTCACAGAAATCTTCTGCAATCTTTTTGCACCATTCTGATAGATTTGTACGACCTTCGTTGATTAGCTTCGATACTGATTTTCCCTCTACTTCATTGACTGGTCTGTTCATCCAGAAGTTTCTTCAAGGCGGTTGGAACAGATTCTACAAATCGCTCATGGGTCTCGGAGAAGAATCGATCTCTTGCTTGGTTAATCGTTAGCTTGTTACGTCGCGCATAATTCTGTAGGTAATTCACGATTTGTTTCTCCCACCAGTCTCTAATGTCCTGTTCTGAAATCATGGGTCATGCTACTAGTAATTTTTCATGTATCAACAGGCAACAGAACCAGATGTTGTAGTCCCACGGTTCACATAGTTATCATAGATACATTACACAATATAAGCAAGCATACACAATGACACAGACACAAGAGACAAGACAGATAGATAGAATAGTCTTTGTATTAACTAGCAATAGTAGAACAATATGATAGAATCAATCTCTACTAGTCTATCGGCTCACCAGCCTAGATATATATATGTGCAGATACAGTTACATAACCGTCTGTTGGTTTATCTAACCGACCCGACCCATACTAGTCGGTGCAACTAGTCGACATATGCTGCAGAATGGTCAGGGGGAGGGCCTAGTCGACAAGCCGACCTAGGCCCCTCCAACAATATTCTATATGTCTTTTGAACTTCTATTCATTTTGTACCACTGTCCATGCTCAAGTGTGCACTAGTGTCATCGTCATGACCTCATACACAAACATACATTCATTAGTATAATCTCAATATTATCAAAACATTATAACTCTAAATAATCTTGAATGTGTATGGTCATGATCATTCAATACATGGGTATACTAAGATCCTAGCTCAAAGTAGGATTCTAACTTGACATAGGAAAACATACCTGGATTAGTATACCTGCTTAGTTATGTCTAACATACCTAAACAATATCTTCTTTGTTCTCTTCAATGATTTAGAGATCATGTGCTAGAACTTGCATATCTCATAGGTTAAGCATAGTAGAACAAAGTCATACATACCTCGTAAGTAGAACTTCTATGTGATCAAATATTATGGATGAGTCTTTGTCTTCATGTCATCTTGGTCATGGAAATTGATTTGTCTTTTGTGATGTACCTGTATCTTGTTAGTAGACAACATCAACCTCATACAACACCACAGTGCATTAGTACAATCATATAACCCTAATCAATGAATTTCTTCTATCATTCACATGCATTCATACTTTTATTAGGGTGATAAGACAATTCTAACATTAATCGAGATTGTACTAACCTAAATAATATGAAGACAAACATATTATGAACTTAATCAAGAATCAGATTTCAAGACATACATGTATCTCCTTAAGTCATACCTGTCGAGATTTTTGTAGTCTTCTTATGTAAGGCCTTAGCCTCAACTCCCCCTGGATCTGGAGCTCGAGTAGGGTTTGTTAGAGAAACCCTAAAAATTCAATCTTTGACTCACACACTTCTGAATGGATGGATAGATGTGTCTTGTTGAGCTGATCAAACTTGCATACTTCTATTTTGAAATCTCCAAAAATTGATCCCTCAAAATTGCTTTTGAAACTTCTGGATCTTATGGATAGGATCCTGAAATAGGGTTTGATGGAGCCCACCCTTCTTCCCAATCAAAAGGTTTGATCCAAAGCTCTAAGCTCTTAATTTTTTGAGGAGCTTTCAACTGTGGTCACAGACTTCAAAAAATCCCAACTTTTGCAGAAGCCCTAATTTTCCACCTTTCTGATCAAACTCCCGAACTAGGGTTTGATCAAGCCCACTCTTTTGCCCAACCAAAAATTCTGATCTTGGTCTCTAAATTTTTATTTTGATGAGTAGCATCCAGACGTGGTTTCTGATTACAAAAATTTGAACTTTCCCCGAAACCCTAAATTCCGGAAGCCATGAATAAATGATTTAAAAAATAATTCTGTTTTGACATAAATATGTACCTGATTGTTTCTGCTGTAACTCCGAACTTTTTGATCCACAGGGTCTGAAACTTTTTTCTATGGTATCCTGACCTGTCATCTTTCCATCTCAATAGGTATGACCTCAATTGGATTCTATGAGAGATATTTATGCCAAGGGTCGCAACGTGACCTGTTTATGAAATAAAACAAGAGAGCGAACTTGTACGGTGGGCCACATGTCACTGGTTCAATTTTGGCCTCTGAAAACATTTTCTGAGATAGTACAATCTATGTACTACCTGTAATTTTTTACTAAATTTCATTTGGATCTTCCTAGCCCAAGTTATGAGCTTTTTTTGTAGGTCACCTTATTATGACTGAGATCTAGAAGAGGCAGAAACCCTAACTTGTACTGATCATAACTCACAAAGTACAATGAATATGAGGGTTCCCTTATGACACAAGGTACATGGGGATGTTATTTATGACCTAAAATTTTTTCAGATCTTGAACCTTCTCCAAAATGGATTTATAGTGAAAGTTCCACGATGACTGGGTTTTTCTATATAAAACCCTAACCTTCAAATTGTCGCAAGTGAAGCAAGTGTCGTAAGTGCCATACATTTCCTTCCTTCAGGTTAGCTCTGATACCATGTTAATATTCAATATGCTATTATAGAAAATATCAAAATTACATTCCATTTCACAACAATAGCATATACAGGATCACTGAAGAAACAACAAGCACAACATAAACACAAGAGACACAGATTTATCCTGGGAAACTCTCATAGGGTAGAAAACCCAACAAAGCTTCCTCAATATATATGACTAGCAGATACAAAGATGCAAACCAAAGACATGAGATCCTCCTCCTCCATAGCAGACCTCTCTCTCACAAGTACGCTACATTCTGAGTGATTGAATGTGTGTATAAATGAGGAACACACCTCCTCTATTTATACACATCTCCGACTTGTACTTTATATTAACTAGGTCGGACCCAACTTTACCACTGGGTTAAACACCCCATTACAACTAACTGGGCCGACCCCACTAGGGTGGTCTAACAGCCCTTTGACCCACATAACACATATAGGGCCGACCCCCACTAGGGAAGTCTAATAACCCAAGTTACCACATTCCGACGGAGGAATAAACATCTCCGGATATACAATAAGATCTTCACGGAGGAATGAAACATCTCTGGAATAAGAAAGTACAAATATAATATTCTTAGAAGTTACAATATTTAAACAGAGTAGTGAGCATTTTGCATTGTTTGGTTCATTTTTCTGTTTTCGATTCAAAACACCACCAGTTTCACTTCCACTCCTGAAACTAAGCAAACTACCCTTACAATTGGCGCTTAATCTAAAATTGACAAAATTTTGATTTTCATATCATCAACAAGTTTAGGTTAGTGCCCTGGATTAGGTTTGGAGAGTTAACACTCCTGGGCTACAAAAATTTGAAACAAGCATTGATTAAAGATAGTAAATCCATTAGTAGCATGAAATGATTGTCGGGAAAGCGCTTCTAAAACATGCGTCAAGCATGAGGTCAATCTGGATAATTAAGGGTGGTTCCCCTTTCTTGCATATTTATTGGTACATGAGCTTATCGAGGGGATTCTATGTTCAGTGACAAGTCCTTGGGGTGACATCAATGTTTCTAGAGTTCCTGGTTATGAGAGTTGTCCTCGACTTACAACTGTTCTGCCCGACCGTTAATTGTGAAGTGGTGACTTTAGTGGCTATTCCTAGGATATCACATAGGCTATTGTGAGTGGGAAACACTTGCAATACCTGATACAGACTTTGGAACTTTTACTCCTTGGGAGGGTGATAGGTCAGGAACTAATGCTTGCACCCCTAGCGATTAAAGTTTATTGTAACTGTTTCTCATACCTTCACTGCTAGCAATTGTCTAAGGCCTACCATCCATCAACAGCTACTAGTTTCGGAAGGCCCTCTAATACAGCTTTTCACTAAGCTTTGTCTCTTTGGAAAAGTAGTTTGCTTGCTTGGATCTATAGGAATTTTTACTGTGTGGACACTTTTTATTTTTGTTGAGTCTAGACTGCCTTAGGATTGTTTGATTAAGAATATCATTTTAAACATATCCTTTTATCATCTTCTTAGAAGTGGCTACTCTCCCGATCCACCAGTCACGGTGGCAGCAAGGTGATTCACCAGAAATTGAAGGACCTGCTACATTGTAGAGACAGATACAAAAACTACATCCTAATGACTTGCAAACAGAACTAATTTTAAATACAATTAATATTTCTCGAGAAGAACAACATCAAACAAACCTTGAATATTCATCTTCACATCACGAACTGAATACAGACATAGTTGATGATCTTACTCTAGTTGAAATTGAAACATTGAAAAATCATACAAATGCTCATGTAATTCCACCCTTGATGAGTCTTTCAGAACCAGTTGTACTTACTATCTGTGAGTCACTGGGTTATATTCAAACCTCTTTTTGAAAGTTTGAATGATATGCAAAATTAAACAAGTGACCCTATGGCTTTATCAGGAGCACAAGGGACTACATCGTCGCAACATCAAACAGTTGCTAGAGGTAGCAATACTTCCAATTTGGCCTCTACATCAATCCCAACAATTAGTATACCTATTAGTAGCACAAGTTCAACCGGCACTTCAGTTCCAGTTGGTACAGTTTCGGGTTCCAATCCCAGAAGTACATCCACTTCGTCTGCAAGAATCTGTACTGAAGGGTGTGCCTTACCAAAAATTGGTTTTCCATATGGTTCATCTAATCAAGGTCAACACACACAAGGAGTAAACCAAAATCCTCTTGGTATGCCTAACACTTGTCCAAATTCTACTTCTGGAGGAAACCCTTCACCATGGAATGGTAATATTCCTAGCGGAAGCAATGAACCATGGAACATTTATGCCAATTGGGGTTATGCTCCTCAGATTAGTGGAAATACCCTGGGGGGTTATCCTATAACTTATCTTAGCACAATTCCTAGTGGCAATCCACCTATCAAACCCATCCCACAATGGAGTGGGGAGGTTCCAGGAAGTAACCAATCTTTTTGGGCACCAGCTTCACAAGGAGGAAACCAACCTTGGAACGCTTATCTAATCCAAGGAAACAATCAATGGTTTGGTCAGATTCTGGAAAGTAACCAATCTTTTTGGGGCCTACATTCACAAGGGGGAAATCCATCCATCCATCCCATTCCACCATGGGATGGACAACATTCAGGAAGTAACCAATATTTTTGGATGCCATCTCTGCAAGGAGGTAATCAACCTTGGAACGCATATCCAAACCAAGGAAACAATCAATCGAGTGGTAATGTTCCACCAAGTAACCAATCTCAATGGAACATACCCCTGCAAGGGGGCAATCCACCCATGAATCCCAACAAGCCAGGGAGTGGTAATGTTCCACCAAGTAACCAACCTTATTGGAACATACCTCCACAAGGGGGAAATCCATACATGCAACCTAGTTCACAATGGACTGGGTAACATCCAGGAAATAACCAATCCTTTTGGATGCAACCTACGCAAGGAGGTAACGCCTCTTGGAATTATTTTCAAGCCCAAGGACCATATCAATGGAGTGGCCAGGTTCTAGAAAGTAACCAATATTTTTTGGGCCTAACCCCGCAAGGGGGCGATCCAACCATTAACCCCATTCTGCCATGGAGTGGTCAGGTTCTAGAAAGTAACCAATCTTTTTGGAACCAACCTGCAAGACCTATGTTTGATCTAGCTAGGCTGCCACATGAACCTCATGCCAATGGTATGACGGATTCCGTCAACCATCTTGAACAGATTAACCCACATTCGGGACAAGTTTCTATTTAGAATTTTCAACCCATAGCTGTCCAGGAAATGCAGCAACCTGCTAATCCTTCCAACACTTTTGACATCGTCATGGTCTCATCCATAGACTTGAGAGGAAAGAAGAAGAAGTATAAGGGTAAGCAAAGTGTTAATCCTTCCCAGAATTCTGAAATCCTTATAGTTGAGTTCAAATACCTTAGGGACAAGAAGAAGAAATACAAGAGTAAGAAAAATGCTAACTCTGGGAACAAAGATGCACCAACTATGCTTCAATGCGGTGGGAAACAACAACCCACTATTTTGACACTGGTACCCCCGCCAAGGGGCAACCAACCAACCCCCCCGCAAGGGGGCAATGATCCTTATGCTAATGTCTTCATGTGTGATCATGAGATGAACATTCAAACAAGACTCAATTCTTATTATGTCTATCCTAGTACATCAGATCAACGGGAATCACAGCCAAGTGGTTATCTCTACATTGAGAAACCAACCATAGACTTAGTACCATACCCCCCAAAGGTGTTATATGTATAACAATGCATAATCCTAGCACGCGATTTGCTTAGAATAGTAATGTTCTTGAGGACCTAGCTCAAGTACCATGTGCCATGTCAGCCTTGGAGGTATTGCAATATCATTCTGCGTAAAGAAAGGAACTATTGTCTACCATTGGTGTTGTTGATCCATCTGATGAGACTTTGATCACATCAGACATAGACCATTCAATATGTCGGATCCTTCCCGAAGTTGCTTTTCAGATTAAGGTAACGACTCATGGTAAGAATATATGTCTAACCATAGTGGATGAAGGGACCTCAACTTGTGTAATGTCATTTAAATGTTGGAAATCATTTGGATCACCCCTATCTGTCATAGAAGTTTCAAACCAAGCTACTCAAATAGCTTCGACAGATTCAGATCAAAATCTTCCCTTGATCGAGGAATACGATTTGGTTACATGACCCATTTGGGATGTGAGATCTCCCAACTCACATGACTTCTTGGATTACATTTTATCATCAAATGAAGATATCCCTGAAGTTGTAAACATTTGGTTGCACCCACCTAAGGACATCTTTTGTGGGGCCACATGGAGTATAATTGGATTAAATCCACTCACGTATAGGAGCATGATCTGCATGTTCATCGATCTAATCTAGTATATTTGGAAGCTTGCATATAGGTTTAGGCTATCCCTTTGCAAAGATGCATTTGAACCTTTTGCAACCCAAACTTGCCATAGGGTCGAACCTGTTGGAAATTGGTGGATCAACCCTTCATATCTGTATTTTCCACCATTCTGACATAAGAGCCTACCGAACATGGGACACCCTAGTCATCACCCCATTGCCAGTTTGGTGCCCATGCTGAGTTACTCTTATAGGCCCACGAGCCCTATTAGTCCCATAATGACTTGGAGTTTGAGACCACATATCTCTCTTTCATACATTTCTGACCATATCCTATTGAAATCCCAATTTTTTGTCATTTTACATAATCTTGTGTTAAAATATCCACATGAAAATCCATGCAAACTACTTCGTTGCTTATTGCTTATGTTGCTTATTTTCCTTTGCAGTCACTTTCTGTTATAAGATGCCTATAAACCATTGCTTCCGTATATTTGACCCATACCCATGGAGGAAACATCTGTAAGAGTGTACATAGCTATCTCATCCCTTGTTTGCAATACGGATCTTTGCCTTGGCCTCACCCATGCCCTTCAAATTTAGGCGCATGCCCTTGAGACACTTGTTTCCTTTAATGTATCATAGCATGCTTTATTATTTTTTCAAACTAATAAATGAAAAAGGTTAAAAAAATTGGAAAACACAAAAATCCAAAAGGGGAGAGACTTGAATCACTTCATATTATAAACTTTGAAGAAAATGGCAACAGTCAGTCCTTGTCGCCCTTGAACATGACACATAATATTGTATCTGCTGTCAGTACACCATCTGCATTTGCCTTAGGAACCTGTACCAATATTTTGAACAGATCTCCACTAACGGGTTATCCTTCCCGTCACCAATGGAGCTTTTGTCAATGCATATGGAATTAGCAGATTTCATTAAGGTCGGTTACTCAAAGTCCTATGTTTCTAAGTGTCCATTCTGTGTCGTGTTATGTGTTCAAGGGAAGTTCAAACCAAGTCGGCCATTCCTCAAATATTCATGACCAATCATGTCGGCCTTCCTTGTGTTAGTATACAATGTTGGATCTTGCAGTTCTACCAAATTATACCAGACTATTGATCTTTGTTTCGTATCGGTTGATGTGGGATGCATTAAGGCCCCCCTTTCGATGGATCTATTCCTATCGACATCAAAACATCATCTAGGACATGGATCTAGAAACCCAAGAGTACCTTGGATATTGCATTCATTATTGGCAGGTTTCCTCGCAAATGATAGTGGGTATACATCAATGACCCCTGATTGTTTGATTCTACAAGTGTTCAACTTCTGAACATCTATTCACACTCGCTAGTTTGTACTCAGTACCTTAGAGTCCTTCATCATTATCGGTGGATCTCTTCACATCTATTAATGGTATACATCAATGACCGGCAATCAAATGGTGTTTTATTATGCTCGACATCAGATCATTTATTCACATGATATAAACTCATACTATCATCGGTTAGTATTGAAGACCTTGGGAAAAATAGTTGTATCACTCATTGATGCACTACCTGAGTTGTGCAAGATTAGACTGCCATGTCAAAAGTTCGATAAAGACTTTGTTATTGCACTCATCAAAGTGCATGTTTACACTTCTGAAAAATTTACTTTTGACATGGATCCACTGTGTATTGTTCATGGCGGCATGCTTGTTTACTGCTGAGCATGGGTATGCCTGCCTCAGGAAGATATTATATATTTGAGAAATTGCTATGTTTTGTAGGTGTGATCCTCAATCGTGCACCCATGAGTTTTCCTTTCCTCATCCTTGCTTTGAACGATAAAGAGTATCAGTATACGTAGTATACATTTCAGTAATGTATTTAAACCCTTAGCTCTGCTTCGGACCTCACACATTAGGGGGCATCTGTTAACAATAAAATTAGCATCCCTAGTCATGTGATAGAAGAAGCACATTTTTACTATGTGCCTGCAACATGAAGACAGAACATAAGTACATTGAGTGACAAATCCTCTCCGATCTAATCAATTCTCCCATAAATGGAAGGATTAGGTGAAGAAAGTAAGAACCTAAATAGATCAAGTTCCGTGAATGAACCACTCATAAAAGGTCCAAAACTAAGCTACACCAATCGAAAAGTGAAGAGAAATGCATTAAAGTGCATTAATTGTGCTTAAAGTATGCTAGGTTGTGCAAAAAAGCCTAAAAACTATGGAAAAGTGGGTTTTTGAGTGAAAATGATCTAAAACAATGAAAATGAGCAATCCCATATTGAAAAGAGAAACTTGAGAGCACACTTCCCAATGCTATATAAGAAAGGCATTTGGGGCATTGTAAAGGGTGAAAGGAAGAGAAAAGGCATGCTGGAGAGATTCTGAAGGAGAAGGAAAAGCTCAATTTCTTTAAAAGCAGGGGTGGAGAAAGGAAGATCATGGCAATGGAGGAGGGATTCACACCAATATCCATGGTAAGGATGTACCTCTTCATTTTTTTAATATGAAATGATTCAAGTTTTTTCCATTTGAATGTTTGAATGTTGCTTATCCTGTTTGATTTACATTTTCAAATGGCATTAGATCTTAGCTTTGCTTATCTTGTTTGATGAATGAATGTAGATATTACATGAATAACTTGTCATAATCATGTTCATTTGCTGACATAGAATCTGACCTCTTCTTAGTAAAATAGATTTATGATTGTAGATCTAACTCCCTACTAGCAAACTACTTCATCTATTATCATCCACCAGATTAAAAAAAGTTATGGGAAAGCTCATCTCGGATGCTCAAGGGGGTTTCATTGCCGGTCGCCAAATCCTAGATAATATCATCATTGTTTAAGAAGAAATACACTACAACATGGAAAAAAAGAACCAAGCTATGGCCATCAAGCTCGACATGGAAAATTCCTTTGATAGAGTAAACCATCATTTTCTTTTTTAAATCATGATTAAGTTTGGTTTCTCAAGAAGATTCGTATGATGGGTTAAAGCATATATCAATAGCCCTTGGATTGCCCCCTTAGTAAATGGAAGACCCACTAACTTCTTCCTTTCTACCATAGGTTTGTGCCAAGGCTTCCCTTTGTCCCCTTTCCTCTACTTGTGAGTTTTTGAATCTATGAGCAAGAAAATCCACCTTCTGCAAGAGTCAGGAGACTTAAATGAAATAAAAATTGTTCGAGGTGTCAAGCCGGTTAATCACTCTTAGTTTGCAGATGATACCATTTTACTTTTGGGGGCCTCCACCATCATAGCTGACAAATTCAACCATTTCCTTACCACTTTCCTCAAAGCTTATGATGGAAAAATCAATTCAGCCAAGTCCAAAATATACGGCTGGAACTGCACCCCTCGATTTCTTGCAAAAATTGCAAAATTATGGGTTTTGAAGGAATCTTAGCTTGGAACTCCTTTAATTATCTTGGTAGTCCTATCGTTAAAGGGAGGAAAAGAGTAGCAGATTGGCAAGGTCTGATTGAAAATATAAAAGAAAATCAACTCTTGGGGCTCCAAGTGACTAAATCCCATGGGCAAGCTAATCCTGATTAATTCCATTACTTTTGTGTATCCTCTTTATGCTTGCTCCATCTCTCTTTCCCCTAAAACCATGATGCTGGAAATTACTAAAGAGCTCCGGAAATTCTTATGGCAGGGGAGTAAATCCAATCAGTCCAAAAAGTTTCACTTGATCAACTGGGACACAGTGTGCAGACCCAAATTGTTTGGTGGGGCGGGGATCAAAGATCCTTCGATTATGAACCTTGCTCTCAGTACCAAACTTCTTTGGAGGATCATTTCAGGAAAGAAGGAATGGTGGAAGGAAATATTCTACAAAAAGTATATGCCTAGAAGTAGACGCTGCTGCATGGAAAATATTGATCAGGGAAAAAGAGGGTCCTCTATTTGGAACCTCTGCAAGCGTGCGGTCTTCACCATCCAAAGTAAACTTTTCTGGATCCTCGGCAATGGTAAACAAATTCTGTTGGGCCTGGCCCAAGTGGGTCAATTTTGAGCAAGAAGGTGTTTTGGAACTGCGAAGCTGAGCGCAGTTCGGCTGAAGCAATTTTGTATAAGTTTTTGGGATGCTGCGAAGTTGCGTGCAATGCAGCAACAGAGGAAGCTGCGAGGAGGCAGTGCTGCGAAGTGTCCAGTCCACGGGATGCCAACAAGGCAGAGTGCTAGATGGGGGAATAACACATGTTCCGGTTAGACCGTCGATGGTCTATGTTTGGAAAATATTCTCTAGGAATGCTAAGCAGCAGGCAGGAGCAAATCAGGAAGAAAGCGATTGGTCACACACGTGGAAGATGCCACTACTTGAGCCAGTTGAATGAAACCGTTAGAGGAAGAACCGCTTGGTGAAAGCGACTTGTTGGAATGCGCACAACAAGAAGGCCGATAGCGGCATGAAGCATGCATGGAAGACCGTCAAGATGGAATATTCGCTACAAGGTGCCAGAAATCCAGTTTTGGGGAAACCCTAACAGTTTTATCAAACTAAGGGTTTTTGCCTGCAAATTGTAAAGACATGACCTACGGGCATGATCTATAAATAAGGGCATTTTTGTATGGAAAAGGGTTAGCTCTTCATTGTTGAACATTGTTAGGATCTTTGAACCTGAAGCTATTGTAAAGGCTCTGCAGCTATGTGCACAGAGACCTATTTGAGAGAGAAGAGAGTCTGCAGCTGAGTGCGTAGACTAAGAACTGTTGTACCCTTATATTAAAAAAATAATATTATATACTTACATAATTTGTTGTCCTATCCTTTTTCTCTTGATCCGACATCAAATCTTCCATCTGTTCCATGAAATTTACCCCGATAATTTCATAATCGTTGCTCTTAAGCACTGTGTCCAACTTTCCCTTATCAGCTTTCTGCTTCTTTCTTGCCCCCTTTTTCTGTCTTGGACTTCCAGCTTCCTTTCTTTTTCCTGTCTCCATTTCTTTGGTAATGGGACATGGAATGGGCTCGTCCTCGCCGGAGTCATTTTCAACATCTACAATTTCCATGCGGAAATCGGCAAGCCATTCCTTCATGATGCTGTCAATATCATCTTCGTACATATGGTAGTTCCCTTGGAACCATTCCACCTTCTTCTTTTGTGCCTTGGCTGAAATATAAATGCTACACATGTCAGCATAAAAATTCACAATGCAGATATACCTACAGGTTACCTGCTTTGTTATCCACGGCGTCAGCATGATTGCTGCGCGCAGCTGGTCATAATACTGGTAGAAGACCTCAGTGTTCGCGTGTTGCCTTTGTGAGTTCAGATTCACCCACATATTTAAGTAACGCGGTCCTTTGCACTCGTTGGAATCAGTGATTACACCAATGTAATCCTTTGGCTCCTTCCAACCAACGAAAGCGACTAGGACTATAAGATAGGTATAATGGAAATTCCCTCCATTGAGCTGCGTGTCATTGAGCTCTTCCATGAACTCATTCAGTAAGTACTGAGACCAGTTAAACTGTTCTCCCTCTATGGCCGCAGCGTCGAGCAGTACTGTGCCCGCACTTACCTCTAGTGGCTTGCATGTGCGAAGAATATTTCCCGCTAACAGTTGCGTGACAAATCTTGTTGCTTTATCATCTATTTCTTCTGTTTGGAAACCCCTGTTTCCTTTGACGACCGCCTGAGTTTTCTTCATCTTTGCCACAGCTTCTTTATCCTTGCTCTTTCCTTGGAAGAATTGCTTGGGATCCTTACCCCTGTTACTCAACCCGGCAATGCAGTGGATGATATCAATAGTTAGGTCAACATTGCGGTCGAGCCATAAATAACCCTGGTGAATGCGTGCCATCAACGTGTGCACTACCACATTCAGCTCTGGAGATCTATCGAAATGTGGAAGTTTGAGTAGATTGAGCAACTCGGACTGGACTACTGCAGATAGCCAACTTTGGGTGACCAGGTTAAGCTGACCCTTTGCGTCCTTTTTCCAGCACATGTACTGGTCTAGTTGGAATTGTGGGAACTTCGGCTCATTGGGCTCCTCCTTTTGCACTGCAAGCAGATCGTAATCCTCCAATCTACATTCTGGAATTTTTCCCAGCAAGGTTTTGTCCACCTCAACATGTTTTGAGATCGACGACAGTGGTATCTCATATTTGGTAGTCTTCTTGAGCTTAAAAACCGGTGCATCCAGAGCACGCAGTGAAATGTAGTCTGGGGTTAAGGTGAAAGGTATCTCCTTATTAGTCAGCAGTGGATTCTGCACTGTTGAGGCCATCTTATGTACCTTTGTTCTTGGTCCTACTGGATTTTTTCCTTTATCTTCCATCACTGGACCATGTCTTGGTGATCATCTTGATCCTTGACTTGGTTCGATGACAGTATTCTTAGATTGGGTTCTCATTAACCCTTCGATCCCCCTGTATTGGAATATTTTCATAGTCTCCTGGACCATGAATTCTCCTTCAATGGAAGACCACTCAGACATGCACTAGGAAGCTCTCACAGGTTTTGAGATAGCTTACAAAAATTAACTCAGATAGAACTGTGCACAAGAAAATTCTAAGTGTTTGGTAACACCTGCGAGTCTGAGTGCGGTGTTACTTATAGGCACATCTGACCTTCCTTCGTGCCCCTCAACGGCTAGATAATCAATAATTGTTGTATCTGTTGGCCAAATCCGGCGGATCCTTCGATCCTTTCCATCATAAACTCGCTCAGAATGGCTATCTGTGCGTTAAATGCCCAAGCGGTCGCTAGTAACGACTATATTATCCGACTAACATTGTAATGGCTATTTTTATCAGTGTTGCATCGAACTGCATGGTAGGTCCTGATCTCTCCTACGTAGTCTCTTCATGGTGCTTGATTTCTTGCTTCTGAACTTAATGCCTTTCCTAGTTCACTTGCTCTTCACAATTTCCTTTTGGACTTCGCAACTGGGCATTTCCTTTTTTTCTTTTCTCTTTTTTTTTCCCATGCAAAGCTTCAGCAGTGCTGCGCGGTACACCTCCCTTGGTCATATAGGATTCTGCGATGCTAGACTATCACGGTAAAGCTTTAGTATGCTACCATTTATCAAACTTGGCAAGGCATCTCCGACTAATGTAGCTAACTGGACTGCGCCACTGTTAGTAACATGCATTACAGTATATGGGCCAAGCCAATGCATCTTAAACTTTCCAGGAAATTTAATGAATTTTCTATCATACAGGAGGACTACGTCACCTACCTGGAAAGACTTGTTCTTGATGTGGCGATCATGCCATGCTTTCTCCATTTCCTTCTGCACTTGTTGGTGAAAGCCCACGATGACGCGATCATCCTCCAGACCAACCAAGTGTAAGAGTCACTCTTCCAGCGCATTGCGATCTGCCATGCCTGTAAATGCTATTATTCTCAAACTGGGAATAATATACTCCACTGGAATTATTTCCTCTTTCCCATAAGCCAATTTGAAAGGTGTATGGCCAGTCAATTTCTTGCATGTAGTTTTGTAGGCCCATAATACAGATGGAATGTGCAGGTCCCAATCGTCCTAATTAATGTTGCATATCTTGGTTAGCACATTTTCCAACACTTTGTTTAATGCTTCAATAGTTCCATTCACCCATGGATAATAAGGCATACTGTGCTGATGATGAACGTGGAACTCTTCAGTTAAAGCTTCGATGGTCCTGTTCAGAAAATGAGTGCCTTGATCACTCATCAAAATCTTCGGGAATCCGAACCTTGTAAGGATGTTCTCATACATAAACTCTGCGGCTGTAGCTGCGCTACATTCTTTCACTGGCTTTGCTTCTGCCCATCTGGTGAGGTAGTCAGTAGCAGTAATTATATACCTCGCACCAGTTCTTTTTCGTGGTGGGTTAATAGGTCCCACAAAATCAATGGCCCATTTCTCAAAGGCCTGTAATTTCAACTGTGGATTTAATGGCATTTCATCTCTACGTGATGGCTTTCTTGTCCTTTGACAAACATCGCAATTTTGGCAATGTTCCTTCGAATCTTTATGAATTGTAGGCCACCACATCCATGCACACAATATCTTATGCGTAGTAGCTCTTCCTACGTAATGGCCTCCTACAACTCCTGAATGTGCATCAGCCAATATGAATGGCTTCTCATGCTCTAATACACATCTACACAGTACTTCATCTAGTCCCAACTTATATAACTGACTTGCGATAATGGTGAAGTCTGCGGCTTGCACTACCAGCTACTTCTTTTGCTGTGTAGTGAACTCTATGGGTGCAAACCCAGTAGTCAAAAAGTCTATAATGTCCTTATAATAATCATCAGCAACCTATATTGCAAACAACTGCACATCAGGCAGATTGTCCTCCAGATTCGTAGGTTCCTCTCCTGACTCAATCCTTGATAGATGATTAGGTCCTAAGTTTAACCTGCATGGCTTAACAACAATCTCAAAGTCATACTCATGAAAGAGTAGTAACCATCTGCATATTCGCCCCCCTAACACTGGCTTATTGACTAGGTATTTCAAAGTAGAATGGTTAGTGAACATAGAGAAGTGCGCACCAAGAAAATAATGCCTGAACTTCTGCAACGCATATACCATCGCAAGTCCTTCTCTTTCAGTAGTGGTATAATTCTTCTCAGCAGATGAAAGCTTGCTACTGGAAAATGCAATGGGATGATCAATACCTTCCTCTCCTGGCTGAGTAAGAACAACACCCAACGCTATACATGAAGCATCAACATGGACGTGAAATGGCTTCTCCCAGTCTGGAAAAACTAGGATCGGCGCAGTGACCATCTTCTCTTTCAGTGTGTCAAAGCCTTGTTCACATTCTTAGTTCCAGATGAACGATGCATCTTTCTTTCGAAGCTTCTCCATGGTTGCGGTTATCTGCGCATACCCTTTTATGAACTTCCTATAGTAAATGGTAGGCCCCAATGTAGTGCACAACTGCTTGACTGAATTTGGTGTGGGAAAGTTTACAATGACTGCGATCTTCGCAGGATCAACCATCAAGCCTTGTTTGCACAAAATGTGTCCCAACATAATTCCATAGGGCACACAGAAAACACATTTATTCAGATTCAATGAAATTTGATGCTGCCTACATTTTTACAGCATCATCCTGAGGTTCGCGGCATGGTTCTTCAGTAAACCAAAATTAGTCCAATATTCAAAATAAACCTCTAAGAACTTATGTATAAAATATTTAAATGTTGCGATGACCACTCTAGAAAATATGGCAAGTGCGTTCTTTATACCAAAGGGAATCACTGTGTACTGGAACAACCCCCATTCTATAGAAAAAGTAGTCTTGTGCCTATCTGCATAATCAATCGTGATATGATGGTATCCATAGAATCCATCAGTAAAAGAATATGACTCATTCCCTCCAATGTTATCAAGAACTTCATCTGTGAAAGGAGTAGGAAATGGGTCGTGCATTGAAGTGTCATTCAGCTTTCTGAGATCCACATAGATCCTGATTTCACCCCTTGTTTTCTTATCCTAGATAACCATCAGGCATATCCACTCATATTCTTCAACCGGCTCAATGATCCCTGCATCGAGCATCTTATCGAGTTCTGCCTTAACTTGTTCTTTGTAGCACGGGTTCAGTCTATACGATCATTGCTTCACACCCTCAGTGCCAGGTTAAGAGGAATTTTCATCACTCCTAAGTCTCCCAGAATACCTTTCATCTCTGTGAATTTGGTCAGGAATAATTCTTGATATTCCGGTACTATGCCTGCGACCTCTTCAACTGTTTCTTCATCCCAATAGTCTTCGATAGCTGCGAACTTTGGCTCTTCGCTGGTGCTAATGTTCACTTTTCTTGTTTTCACCAGTCCACTCATATTTGGAATTTCCAGTGGAGGTCCTTCTACCTCGTGCGATCCCTCTGATTCAGGTATCTGTATATTGCGCGGGTCCACCTCATCTCCACTATATACTTTATCCTCGCATTCATCAACGATGTGATAATAATCAAGAGTGTGATCTAGCTACTCCTCCCATTATGGTTGTAGGCATGGAGGTATGCTGTTTGCTCCAATGAATTCTTCCAGTGTCATGTTTCCCTGTGTATAGTCTGGTCTGAATATTTTTTCCTTAAGAACCTGCAATGCATCATTGATACTTGGATGTTCATCTTCGAAACTAAAATCCTGCTGGAAGCTCGTAGTTAGGACAAACCAGTCCGCTGTACCCCTGCACAACTCCAGGTCTAGGTACTACTTCTTTGCAATTGGTTCTTCCAGCATATGCACGAGCAGATGCACCCATTATGTTTGTGGCCTTTCTACCCAAGCTTGTACACAAGCTTCAATATGATCCCTTGGATCCGTCTGACCATTATATTTTTTGAAATATAGTGTAACCTTCTCAACAAACCTGATTTGCATCTTAATTCTGCACTGATCCCATGTGGTCAGTGTCTTCTTATGCACATTCCACCATCTGGCAGGTGTCCTGCGTAATGCCATATCTAATGCTGATACGTGGTATTCATCTGCAACTACTGCAGTATATTCTTTGATAAAACAATAAACATTAGATAAACCATCATAGGTAGGGATTGGAGGTACCTCTTTTCCAATCCAGCGAAGTGACTTCATGATCTGCGCGCATTTCCTGGAAGATACTTCATGTAATCTGCTTTGCCAGTTTTCCAGTCTTGCATCAGAGTCTGAGACGCAAGAGCTGTCACAGCGCCAGCTGAGTGTTTCATCCACAGTTGGATTAATATAGTTAGCAACATTAGTTGTCATCTTGTAAATACGATCCAAGTCTTGGGCTCTGGATTCCTCATGAATTGGTTCAACATATCGTTCAACCTGAGAGGGGTCCAATGGCGCAATGACCCTGATATCGTTGCCTTCAAATATCATTTTCATAGTCTTCAAGTCAATAATGGTAGAGTTAGTCATTGCCTAATCGATACCCAGTAGTGCCAGATAAGGATGGTTGTCATCCATGATTTCAATCACTTCAAAATCTGCATAGCTTCGCACTCCATCAATGTCAACAATGGTGTTAGGTAACCTCCCCAAAGGTATAACTATCCTTTGATTAGCCATTCTTAACTGTAGAGGTGATCACTGTAACTTTGGTTTTCCCATCTGATGCCATGTCTACTTGGTCAAGACATTTACTTTGGATCCCAGATTAAGAATGATCTCATCCATCTCATAGTCCCCAATCTGCGCAATGAGACTCATTTCCCTTCCTGTTCTTTTAGGAATCCTAATATTATGGACTGCGCCATGGCCAGCCCCCTTATCACTGCGTGGCTCATACTGCCTGAGTAGTTTTTCAAATTCCATGAAAGCATCTACGCTCTTCAATAACTTCATGCAGCTCCGTAGGAATTGCGCAATGGAGGTACCTGTATCAGTTGCAGCGCTCGTCTGATCATATGCCACTGGCATATCCTCTATTTGCGGTACTTCACTGTGCAACTGGGTTCTCGGTGAGGTAAGTGGTGATGTCCTGAACATGTCCCACGCTTCCTCGAATGCTCCCTTATTTTTCTGTAGGTCCAAACCAGGTGTTCTCCCAGGAGTTTTTCTAATCCATACTAGCTCACTAAGATTCTGCTTGGGATCGCGCGTTCGAGAAGTTGAAGCTTCTGCGCCTCCATCTCTTCTTGTATCAGTGCCATTGCGCGTTACCACATTTACACTTGGATCCACAGATCTTCTCTCTGCTGCGATCAATTAAATATTGGGATTCGATGGTTCTGTCCTTCTTCGTTTCTACATTTCTACCTCTAGTACAGGGTAGTCTTCAATAACATACTCAAATGAATTACAGTAATTGCACGTAGTGCATGGGTTTGTGCAATCTCTAGATACATGACCTGGATGGCCACAGTTATAACAAATGACCTAGCCGCGGCCTCTCCCTTGGGTCGGGCCGGCATTTCTTCCTCTCCCACGGTATCCACCACCACGGCCTCTATATCCTCCCTGATCATAGTGAGAATTCTCTTGTTTTCGCTAATTTTCCTCTTGGACGCTGTACATTCTAACACCTCACATTGCTTCCATATCTTGCTTTCTTTCATTCATCAGCTCATATGCGCGACAGTTGGATTCATCATGTCCAACTGATTTACAGAAATTACAATATAAGTTTTTTGGTGTTTTTACATATTTTTGTATTAGGTTACAGTCCTCAGGTTTGTGTCCTCTGCTTCTGTAGATTTCACACCACGACACCTGGTTCTGATTCATGTTCATTGGGTTCGGCACACCACTGTTGAGATAATCTTTATAAAGGGGCAATTTTCTCTGGTGTGGCCCTCTCCCTTACATCATGTGCACCAAACTTCATGTCTTTGTTCATATCTTTGTTCTATTCCATTCTTCATACCTTGCAATTCTAGTGTCAAGGTAGTCAACTGGTTCTGGATCTGTGACATCCCAAAACTACTCTCTCCAATCGGTGAAGCCTCTAGCTTCATTGTGATCTCTAAGGCCTCTGCCTGCAACGCAACTTTCTACTGCATCAATGGTTTTCTGATGTGGGGTAACAACGCAGCGATGGACCACTCCTTATGCTGTTGTGGAGCTATCTCAAAGCTCACTTGATCCAACAATGTCTTAAATTTTTGGTCAAATTCCCAGACCATTTCGGTAGGTTTCTGCTTAATTTATTTTAACTCTGTTATGCATTGCGACTCAGATTTTGGCTTCTTAAACCTTGCTGCGAGCGTAGCCTTGATTTATGTTAGGGTTCTCAGTTGTGCCTGAGAATACTTCATGAACCAATGTAAGGCTCTGTCTTTGAAAGTGGTAATGAGTTGCGCTCTCTTCACAGCATCATCCTAAACTTGCTTTACACAACATACGGCTTCACATAGAAACCAGTGCTGATCAGGGTCTTCTAGACCCGTTCCTTTGAATATCGACATTTTTATATCATTATTTGTCATTCTCCTTCCTGGTTGTGTAGCACCCTGAGTAGTGCTGATATTCTGCGCGGGGTTCTGAGCGAAAAAGGTAAATGTGGTATTATTCAGAATAGTTCTAGGAATACTACTCTTGGAATATTCTGAGGTTGGGTATTCTGAACTGGAATAGTCTGAGTCGAAATAGCCTGAGTCGGAATGGTCTAAGCACCTGCTCCTGTGGTGTTACCAGTATTGATGTTCTACGGACTAGGCTGCACTACACTCGTAGCGAGTGGGTTCTGAGATAGGGGTGGCGTGGTCTCTACAACCGGCGGGTTCTAAGGTGTAATAGGGTGGATGGTGGCTGATGACGGTGCGGTCTGATTGTTAAGGTCACATGGGAGTTCGGTATTAATGCGAAGTCCAGTTCCTCCGGGATTCTTCTCTTTATTAAACTTATATCTCTTTCCACTTCTCAGATTATGGGTTTCTTTGTCAGAATCACTAAATATAATTTCTACCATGACAGATTCAAAAGTATTACTGCATTCTTAAGATGCCTTTCTTAGTCAAAAGCATTTTAATATTTAGACTAAGATTGTTTAGGTACTTACCTCCAAATCCTTCAAAAAAGTATGCTTCGGCTTGGCTGTAGGATTTCAGTGTGTCTACAGCAAATTATTTTACAAATCCTTCAAGTATGCTATCAACCCAAAAGTCGACAGCTCGCGACAATGGGCTGTCTATTGCTTTGAGTTGTGCTGTGAGCTCTGGAGTCCACTCTGTAGGTACTCCCCCTTGAAAATAGGTTTTCTTCTCTGTGATTAGCGATATCCACTGGTGCAGCTCATTTCCAAATGAAGCCCCAAAATATCTCATGAATATCTTTCCACAAATATCTGTTCAACCACTCTTCGTCAGTAAGACGTGGGTGTCTGTTCTCTTTCTTTGCAAAATCTCTTTCAATCTTATCACACTAGTCCCAGATCTCTTTCTTTTCGGGATGCCAATTATCCGAACCCAATGGGAACTGGTATTCTTCGTCACACATTACTTTCCAAATATAGTATCGCTTCACTGAGTCTTAGCGTGGCAACAGAACCATTTGTTGGCTTATATAACTGAGCGATAGGTTTCCACTGTAGACCCAGGTACTTCGTAGTTCAAGGAACCAATAAAACCCCTATTCACCGGCCCTTTTGGCAAAAGGCTGCGAGCAGCCTAAGGTATCACCCGAGGCGAAGCTGAGGGAGTGGTTGTAGAATCAAGTTTTCACAACTTGGTGATGTGAGTGTAGAAGGAATTGATGGGACGTGTGGTAAATGACTCTTACTGCGGACAAAAGACTGCGCAAGGTCTCTACTTCACGTTGGAAGCTGTGGTGCTTGTGCAACCAGTGCATCGACATACAACGCGGTATAGAATACTTCCTGCGTTATGAGGATAAGCTATCAACAGCTTACCCTACAACACTCACAATGGGACAGCGTGTCAACAGGACCGTGCATCTACTTCAAGACTTGAACAACTCTAATCAATCTTACTTAACTATCTTTATCCATTCAACAACACTTAGGCTCTTATCTTTATGGTGCACGTAATTGAACGAAACATACAATATTATGCGTTCCAACGCTGTACTCAAATCCAGTGTTCAACTATGTGATTATCCAACAAATTCATATGTTCAAAGAATTAGAAGTGTTGAATACTTAACGCTTATCTATACATGTATTACTTAACATATTATTCCCATCATTCCAGCAGTGAATACATATAAAAGCAATCACATAACAGATAATCTGCGGCATTAAACATCCATACTAAGCAAATGAACAGTTGCAAAACACAAAACAATCCCACTACACAGAATTTAACATGGTTCACCCCCAGGATGGAGGCTGTGTCCACAAGAACTGTTGTTAAATTGATCTTTTGAGAAGGGTACAATAGTTCTTAGTCTGCGCACTCAGCTGCAGACTCTCTTCTCTCTCAGATAGGTCTTTGTCGCACACAACTACAGAGCGTTTACAATAGCTTCAAATTCAAAGATCCTAACAATGTTCAACAATGAAGAGCTAACCCTTTCCCATACAAAAATGCCTTTATTTATAGATCATGCTCGTAGGTCATGTCATTACAATTCACAGGCAAAAACCCTTAGGTTTACAAAACTGTCACGGTTTCCCCAAAACCGAACTTCTGGAACTTGGTAGCAAATATTCCATCATGGCAGTCTTCCACGCATGCTTCACGTCGCTATCGGCCTTCCTTTTGCATGCATTCCAATAGGTCACTTTCACCTAGCGGTTCTTCCTCTAACAGTTTCATGTGACTGGCTCAAGTAGTGGCATCTTCTGCGTGTACGACCAGTCGCTTTCTTCCCGATTTGCTCCTACCTGCTGCCTAGCACTCCTGGAGCATCTTTGCCAAAAATAGACCGCCGATGGTCTAACCGGAACACATGCCATTCTCCCATCCAACACTCTTCTTTGCTGGCATCCTGTGGACTGGACACTTCACAGCACTGCCTCCTCGTAGTACTGATCCTCGCAGCTTCCTCCATTACTGCGTTGCGCACAACTTCGTAGCATCCCAAAAAATTATACAAAATTGCTTCAGCCGAACTGCGCTCAGCTCCGCAGTTCCAAAACACCTTCTTGCTCAAAATTGACCCACTTGGGTTTAGGCCCAACAAATTCAAATTTGGAAGGACAAATTTTCTGTTAGGAACCCATGTCTTTACTTTGTTAGTATATTGTTGTTGGACACATATGCTTTGTAAGTCATTCCGTAGTATTTGTTGATCAATAGTTTGTGTTATTGTTGTTGGCGCATATGCTTTGTAAGTCTCCCATAGTATTGTTGATCCATAGTTTGTAGTGGCCCATGGTTTTGACCCATAGTATTGGTGCCTAGACTTAGTATATAAGTGTGTGTTGAGGCCTATGAAGGCATCGTGAAGTTATTTGTATTGATCTTTCTCAAAGGAGGTTGCCCCCTCGAAGTGGCCTGTGATCAATATAAAAGTGATTCTGAGTTCTGTCATTTCTGCTATTTCGCATATTCTTATTAATTAATTGTTGCAGGTGCTTAACATCTAGTATCAGAGCACTTTCTTGGGCTCACTGGATGAAATTTATGCCAAATTTTTTTTCGCATCTGTTGCAGGTTCGGATTTGGGAATAATCCCTATCCGCTTAACTGTGGGAAGTACTTGGGCATAAGCCCTAAAACTCATTGTGAGGAGTACCACAGGAACTCTGAAGTAGATGACCCATTGAGAGGACCTGCCAACGAAAAGGGCAACGACCCCTTCCTGATTGACTAGTTCCCACCCGTGAGGTAAACCAAGAGCTGTCGTTTGTGGCAAAGCGGTTATCAGTTTTACCTTAGCCGTGGAGTGAGGGGTACTGCCCCAATATGCAAGCCGTCAGACAGCATTGGTGGCTGAGTGAAACCCCTGAACTGTTAGGAAGCCGCACATACCTGGGGTCCATATCTATTTTCAGCTGAACTGTTGTCGATCACTACTGCGCCATTTCAGATCCAGCTGTTCAGATCCATTCTGAAAGCCATTCCAGATCCAACTATTTTCAATCCATTCGACGTCGTTTCAGATCCTTCTGTTTCCGCTCACTTCCGGGCCGTTGCAGATCTATATGTTTCAGATCCCTTCCAAGCCGTAGTTGCTCCATTCTGAAAAATTCAATTTTTTCTCCATATCTCCCTTGTTTTCACTCCATTTCTCTTGAAACTTTCGTGGAACCCCTGTAATCCCATTCTGCATATTTCATTCCTGAGGACCCTATCCCCAATTCCACTTCCCAAAGCTTGAAATCCCACATTTGTCTATTTTTAGGGTTTACCATAACTTCCTCAGATTTCACCCAATCACCTTCAAATTTTACCACAGAGTTCCTTTCCAAATTCTGCTTCTTTGTCCCCCTCTGCCAAATTTTCCCATTCCTTCACCCCGCTTCTGAAATCGTTATTTTTTGCTTCCCTGTCTATTCGACAGTATCCAAAACCTAGTCAAACCCCAATTATCGTTCATATTTTTTCCCAAATCCAGATTTTCCTTTACTGAAGCAGTTTCTGTTTTTGTTTTTCTACCCAGTCGACCAAAAAAAAAAAAATCCTGGTTATGGCTGTCACCCATGCAGGAGCAAAAACCATGGAAGAAGCACTTGTAGCCATCCAAGCCAAACTCTAGGATTTGGATGAAAAATTTCTCGGCCTCCATCTTGAACATTCAACTATGAACAACAAACGATAGTCCGAGTCTTCATCAAACAATGGGTTCTCTTCTTCCAGCAATTTTTGTGGTCTGAAGCTTGATTTTCCTCATTTCAATGGTACTAATCCAACTGGATGGATCTATCGTGCAGAACGGTATTTCAGTCTGCATAATACTTTTGATGTCAATAAAGTTCCACTTGCATCCTTTCATTTGGAACAGGAATCTCTTCAATGGTACTGTTGGTACATCAAGGCTCATGAAGAGCCAAAATGTCCAGACTTTTGCGAGCTCCTTTTGCAATGATTTGGTCCTAGTGCTTTTGATGACTTCACAAGAGCCCTCACTGAACTTCACCAAATTGGCACTGTGAGAGAGTATCAAACCGAATTTGAGAAGCTAACCAACCACACTGAAGGATTATTTGATGACTTTTACCGGAGTTGTTTTATCAGTGATCTAAAGGATGCCATCCGCTTTGAGGTCAAAATGTTATGTCCCAACACAATGATGGAAGCCCTAGGGTTGGCTAAGTTGGCAGAAGACAAGATTGCAGCCCAACAACGCTCCAAGCCCACTTTTGTTCCCTTCCGAAATATGGGTTCTCAATGAGAACCCATACTGCAGGCTCCTCAACCAACTCCTATCAAGCGTTTTTCTGAAACAGAGATGCAAACACGCAGAGAAAAGGGGCTTTGCTATAATTGTGATGAGAAATTCACTTGGGGACATAGATGTGTTCAACAAAAGCTCTATCTCTTGGATGTGGATTCTCTGCCTGCCTCTAAAATTGGTGACGAATACCCAGAAACAATGGATGCTCAGGTCAACATTCAGGAATCACCTATTGACCCTCCATCTCAGGATGACTAGCCAGAGATATCTCTCCATGCTTTAGATGGAATCACCACCCCCCAAATAATGCGGGTCTGGGGTTACTTCAAGAAGCTTCCTCTTACAATACTCATTGATTCTGGTAGCACTCATAATTTCATTGACCCTCGGATCGCCAAACAAGCTGATTGTTTTATCCATCCTTGCTCCAACTTTGAAGTCATGGTTGCCAATGAGGGCACCTTACCTTGCAAAGGGAAGTGTCAAAATGTGCGTATCTCTATGGGAGATTATACCTTGCACTCTGACATGTTTTCCTTGACCTTAGGCAGATGTGATGTGGTTTTGGGCGCTCAATGGCTACGCACACTTGGCCCTATCTTATGGGATTTTGTTGAACTTTGGATGCAATTTTCCCTCAATGGACAAAAATGCACAATGACAGGATTACAACCAGGGTCTCTCAACATCATCAGTTCACATCGTATGGAAAAAATCCTCAAGAAGAATTCACATGGTGTTATCGCTCAGATCCATTCCATTCAAATGGAACCATTAGCGGTCTCCACTACTCCTTTGGATCTACAACAAATTCTGGATTGATATAATGGTGTCTTTGCTAAACCAGTGGGATTGCCACCTTCAAGGCCAGAAGACCATCGTATTCAGATCCTTCTTGGCAGCATTCCTCCCAACATCAAGCCATATCGCTACCCATTTCACCAAAAAACGGAGATTGAAATGCTCGTTCGAGACTTATTGAAGCAAGGTATTATTCGCCCAAGCACTAGTTCCTTTTCTTTTCCAGTTCTTCTTGTTCGCAAAAAAGATGGGTCATGGCGCCTCTGCATTGACTTTCGAGCACTTAATAACCTCACCATCAAGGATAAGTTTCCAATTCCTATTGTTGATGAGCTTCATGGGGCTCAATTTTTCTCCAAGTTGGATCTTCGTTCTGGGTATCATCAAATTCGAGTTCATGAGGATGATATCCCTAAAACAGCTTTCCACACACATGATGGCCATTATGAGTTTTTGGTCATGCCCTTTGGCCTCACTAATGCTCCTTCCACATTCCAGGCCTTAATGAATAAAATATTTCGGCCCTACTTGTGGAAATTCATTCTGGTATTCTTTGATGATATCCTCATCTACAGTAAAACATGGGATGAACATCTCGAGCATCTGGATCTTGTCATGCAACTTTTCTCTGACCATCATCTCCACGCCAAGCAGTCTAAATGTTTTTTTGGATAGAAGGAAGTTGAGTATCTCAGGCACATTATCTCAGCACAAGGGGTTCACGTGGATCCTGCCAAAATCGATGCCATGAAAAATTGGCCGCATCCTCAGACACTCAAGAGCCTTCATGGTTTTTTGGGGTTGACTGGCTACTACCGCAAGTTTGTCAAGGATTATGGGAAGATTGCAGCTCCATTAACTGCTCTATTGAAAAATGATGCTTTTACATGGACACATGCTGCTCAGTGTGCATTTGAAAAACTTAAACAAGCTATGTGTACTACACCTATTCTAGTTATGCGTGATTTTTCCAAGCCCTTCACTATTAAGAGTGATGCTTGCGGCAATGGACTTGGTGCTGCTCTCCTTCAAGATGAACACCCCATTGCGTTCACCAGAAAAGCCCTTTCAGGTAAGAATTTAGCTGCCTCTACATATGAGAAGGAAATGATGGCTATTTTGCATGCAGTATAGAAGTGGCGACCATACCTATTAAGGAATCATTTCTACATCAAGACTGATCACCAGAGTCTAAAATATTTCTTGGAATAGCGTGTCTCCTCCCCAGCACAAAAAAAATAGGTTATCAAACTCATGGGTTATGACTATGAGATCACTTACAAGAAGGATAAAGACAATATTGTGGCAGATGCTCTTTCTCGCACATTTGATGCCCAAGGTTCTCTTTCAGCTATTTCTATGCCTGTTCCAAATTGGTTGCAATCTGTTCAACAGGGTTGTGTCAATGACTCTTCCTTATCTCAAATCATCCAACGCTTGACCAACAACCCTTTTGCTGTACCACATTACTCTTGGGATGGTGCTTCTCTGAGATACAAAGGTTGTCTGGTGCTTCCCCAGAGTACAGATCTTCAACAGGATGTCTTCTATGAACTCCATGCTACTCCATTAGCAGGGCACTCTAGGTTCCTCAAAACGTATGAATGGGCACGGCATAACTTCTTTTGGCAGGGCATGAAAAGGACAATTCAACAGATGGTGGCTGAATGTGATACCTGCAAGCGCAATGAGGGTGAAACAACACTCCTTCCAGGATTGCTCAAACCCTTTCCCATACCTACACGGATTTGGACAGATATTTCTATGGATTTCATTGAAGGGCTCCCTAAATCTGGTGGGAAGATAGTGATTCTCATTGTGGTTGATCGCCTCTCCAAATATAGTCATTTTTGTGCTCTCAGCCATCCCTATATAGCCTCCTCAGTCACTCAAATTTTCCTAGATCAGATCTTTCATCTTCATGGCATCCCTTCTTCCATTGTCTCGGATCATGATGCGACTTTCACCAGTCATTTTTGGAAATCACTATTTCGCCACACTGGCACCAAACTAAATATGAGTTTAGGGTATCACCCACAAACAGATGGTCAGACTGAAATTATCAATAAATGCTTGGAAACTTATCTTCGTTGCTTCACCTCTGAACAACAACATCAGTGGGAAAAGTGGATCCCTCTCGCTGAATGGTGGTACAATACCTCTTACCACACTGCCTCTAAAATGACCCCATATGAAGCAGTCTATGTTCAAGCACCTCCAGTTCTTTTTCCATACACCCCCAACAGTTCACCAGTTCAGGAAGTTGACACGGTCCTTTGAAACCGCGATGAGATTCTTCGCATTTTGCGGGACAATCTTCACATGGCAAGAAATCGCATGAAGCAACAAGCTGATAAACACCGTTCTGAGTGCACTTTTCAAGCAGGCGATATGGTTTTTCTTCATCTCCAGCCGTACAAGCAATCCTCCCTAAAACTCAAAGGGCGTCATAAGCTCGCTCCAAAGTTCTATGGGCCATACCGGATTCTTTAGAAGATTGGGTCTGTTGCTTATAAATTGGAACTTCCTCCTTCTTCTCGCATTCATCCAGTATTTCATGTCTCTTGTCTGAAGAAAGTTCTTTGCACCAACATCAGTGGACAAACTATTTTACCCGAATTGGATAATGAAGGATCCATCCTTTTGGAGCCGGAGGCCATCCTCAATCGATGCACTCGTCAGCTTCACTCTCACTCTATCACAAAGGTCTTAATTCAGTGGCATGGCATGCAACCAGATGATGCTACATGGGAACCACTCCTTCAGATTCAACAACAATTTCCACATCTAAAGCTTTGAGGACAAAGTTTTTTTTAAGAGGGAGGGTATGTTAGGAACCCATGTCTTTACTTTGTTAGTATATTGTTGTTGGACGCGTATGCTTTGTAAGTCGTCCTATAGTATTTGTTGATCAATAGTTTGTGTTATTGTTGTTGGTGCATATGCTTTATAAGTCGCCCATAGTATTGTTGATCCATAGTTTGTAGTGGCCCATGGTTTTGACCCATAGTATTGGTGCCTAGACTTAGTATATAAGTGTGTGTTGAGGCCTATGAAGGCACCGTGAAGTTATTTGTATTGAGCTTGCTCAAAGGAGGTTTCCCCCTTGAAGTGGCATGCGATCAATATAAAAGTGGTTCTAAGCTCTGTCATTTCTGCTATTTCTCATATTCTTATTAATTAATTGTTGCAGGTGCTTCACATTTTGCACCGGGCCACCTGCAAATTCACTTCAAGAATTCGAAGATCTGAAAATTTGGATGGAGCAAGCTAATATTCATACCCTATTTGACTTATCCTCTTGGTCCAACCATGGGAATTGAACGGGATGGCTTGATCAGGAGCTCCCGTAGCACCTCCTTCATGACTATAACACTCTCCTCTCTTTATTTCACGGTTCTCTTCCAGTCCATCAAAATATGAGAGACAAGCATGGTTGGGGAAAGATGGGCTCATACTCTGTTAAGGAGGGTTATTGTCAAGTGGATACCCTTAACAATCTCAGCATCGAGGAAAACAAGTGGAACAAAGTCTAGGACAGGGATGGGATTCCAAAAGTTAACGCCTTCTTCTAGACCCTTGCGCATAGGAAGACTCTAACCGCCGGAAATATTAGGAAAAGGGGGATAGAAGGACCAATTAGATGCACTCTTTGCAAGGAAGCTGAGGAAACAATAGATCATTTCTTTCTAGAGTGCAGTTTCTCTAAAGAGGTTTGGCACCGTGCTTACTGGGATATCCAACCAAAATTACTTCTCCCAACAAATTGGAATGACCTCTTTGATAACTGACACAACTACTACCATAATTTGTTGTTTAGGAAGCCCGACTTCAAAAGAGCTTGGGTCGCCTTCCCCAAATTCATATGATGGAAAATCTGGACTGCCAGGAATAAAGAAATATTTGAAGATATCAGGGTCACACCAGGTAAAGTCCTCTCTTTTGCAAAATCTCTTTGGATTGACTCCCTCTCCTCGAGAGGTATGAAAAATATTAGCAAGGAACCCTTAATCGTGGAAGAGAAAAACTAGGTGGCTGGCCTCTTGATATCCCCTCATTATTCTCTCATGGCTCATACCTTCAAGAAGCAAAAACACCAAAATTGGCATATCAGAATGGAACCGAAGGAACTCCAACTCTGGATCAAGACTCTTAGTAGTGACATTCTCTTCTTCGATGGTGCCTAGAAAGGAAATCCTGGGTTGGAAGGTGCAGGAGGAGTCCTTCTCGACTCCGAAGGAAACAAAAAGAAAGACTTTGCCTAGGGAATCAGAAGGAGGACTAATAATGAGGCGGAATGGCTCGCCCTGATCAAAGGGATGGAAATTGCAAGGAATGATGAGGTCAAGGATCTTGTGCCCTTCGGAGACTCAATGCTGGTAATTAGGGAAGCCAGATCATTGGCCAACTATCGTAGAAAACAAGTCTCCAAGCTCCAGCATCTCTTCACCTACGTGGCTAAGGATTTTAACTCTATCTCCTTTCTCCACATCTTGAGAAGCAACATTGAGGAAGTTGACATCATGGCCAATATTGGTGTTGGTTTGGATTGTGGTTTGGTGACCATTAATGGTCATAACCTAGACATCAACTGGGTCCCATAACCCCCCTACCTAGTTTGCTAATGATACCCTTGAATACTCTCCTTATGCACTCTCTCTCGATTTGGGAAATAGTTTTCCACCCTTCAAACTATAATCTCAATCAAATTTTGAATTGGAGTAATGGCGAGATCATCTTGGGATCCCCCTCCCCTCCTCGATCCATTCCCGCATCCTCCCAACACACTTGGCCTCCTCCTCCTTCTTACTCCACCTGTCTCGCACGCATGCATTCAATTTTCCTGAGCTCCGAGGAATCCTTTCCTTATAACTAGCACAAGGGTGGTAAACTCGACATTCTGTAGGGTTCATTCACTGAGAGTTGGGTTTGTATAGCTGTCCAGAAGTTCTTCATCATGAATTGGCTTTGTGACTTGGGTCTTCTCTGGATGATAATGGAGGATAACCAGAACTCTGGTATGAACCTCCTTGCGTTGCAGTGCTGTCGTTGCAGGAAGCACCTCCAGGTCCATATGGGGGGGTTGGAATGAAATGTTACCTCTCAGCTCTCGACGAGGTGCAGGGGTAGGGAAATGGTGGTTCTGGGAAAGCTACTCGTGCTGGTTCTGTGCAGCAAGTCCTTTATGGTATCTCCAGAGTTGATGAGCCAGTTAGTGGTAGGAATTGGGCACCTTTGGACGTGGTGCAGGGTCATAGAATTGGTGGTGGAGCGCAGCACTCAGTTCGTGGTCACTCCAGTGAGCTGGGAAATAGTAATAATTGGACACCTCCAGTGGGTGACAATTGTGGGTTCATCAATTTGGAGTCTTCGCAAGGATTGGACAGTTTGTCCTCTGAGGTCCTCTCTCACTTGCACAAGCTGGAATATCAGGTTCATTGGCTCAGAGGTGAAAACTTTGACTAGAAAAAATCCATCTCACACCTCTTCACTATCATTCAGATCATGAATTTGGAAGTCCACAGTGGTAGCAACAAGATGAAAGAGTAATTTGAAATGCTAGCTGGTAAACTTGAAAACGGTTGCCACTATTCAGTTGATATAAGCACCCAGATTAAATCTCTACACAGTAGTCTCAAAATGGTTGAATCCAAGCTCGACGGCATGAGGCGGGATATTAGGAACAACCACATTGTCTTCCATGGCATTGCTGATGATAACGTAAGACTTATGACTGGGATCAACGAGAAGAACACCCACCAACATCATGCCAACTATTGATTATGCTATTTGATAGTCCATGGAATTACATAACTTTTATATTATGTCTTTTTTGCAATGGCTTGCCGAAGCTAGTCCACTGTTTCTCTTCTCGATATGTATTTCTTTTGTTTTTTTCTGCTAGGAAAGTTTGTAAGGATCCTCAGTTGTCACAGAATTGGGTTCTTGTATGACCTGCAAAGACTGGAATTGGATGAGCTCGATATGATAGCTCTCCATTTTTGGGACCAGTCTTCCCAACTCCATTTTGTAATATCACCTCATTTTTAATATGAAACCTCGTTACCCGTTGTTGTAAAAAAAAAAGTTTGGGTTAGTGGGCAAATTGAATTATCTGTGCAAAGTAAAATTGTAAATTGCACAGAGCACAATGAAGGTATAAATATTACGCAGTAAAAATCCCCACCTGCGTAGTTTTCCATTGATATGGTATCAGAGCAGGTTAATAAATTTTGAGTTAAGAAGAGAAACAACTCTGTTTTACAAGAAGGTGACATTAATTTTTTTTTTTAAATGGCCTCCACTTCTGGTGCACAAATTTCAAGTCTGTAGACTCCAATCTTTATGGCAAAAAAAATATGAATATTGGTCCCTTACAATGAAGGCTTTGTTCAGATGTCAGGATGTATATGGCTATGTTGAACCAACAAATCAGGGAGCATACAATGCTCTCACACAAGATGAGAAGGATATCTTGAAGGAACAAAGGAAGAAGGATGGAAAAAGCCTTGTTTCACATACATCAAGCAATGCATGAAAGCATACTCCCAAGAGTATCAACAACAAATAAATACAAGGATGCATGGGATACTCTGCAAACTTCCTATCAAGGTTTGGACAAAGTAAATACTGCTAAATTGCATATTCTTAGAAGAGATTTCAAATCTCTCACTACAACAAAAAAATTCATTGGTGAGAGTCGAAAAAGGTCACCATAAGATCATAGGTGAGGGTCAAAAGGTTTCTTGTCACCAAAAACTGAATTTCACCAAAGGCATCGTCACCAAAAGTATAGGTGATGTGGTGACATTCAAGGTCCATCACGAATAATGATTATAATGATGGATCGTGACCATCACCATTTCATATGAACAACTATGATTTATGGTGATGGACCTTTCATGGCCCTCAGTATTGTTATGGTAACGTTCGTTGACCATCATGATTGAATATTCTGGTGAGGGTTGGAAAATGTTACCATAAGCTCATTGGGGATGGTCAAAGAGCCTCTATCACCAAAAATTGAACATCGCCAAAGGTTGTGTCACTAAAGGTATAGGTGATGTGGTGACATTCAAGGTCCATCATGAATAATGATTATAATGACGGATAGTGGCTGTCACCATTTATGAACAACAATGATTTATGGTGAGCGATGTTTGTTGAGTGTCACCATTTTATATATAAAAAATGACTTTTGATGATGCCTTTTTAATGACCCTCATTATTGATACATATTTAGGAATAGATAGAAATCATCACCATTCCCTATGAATATTAGGGCACGATGGAATTGAACCACTAAACTTCTACTTGTAAAGAAGGTGCTCTTCCATTGAGATAACACCCTTCAAAGAATTAGACCTTGAAACTTTGTAAATTCTAAATTCTAAAACTTTCATTAAATTATAAACTTTGTAAAGTCTTGGCGAATCTTTTACTAAACAAGTGGGATAAGTAGCATATTTACTTGCTACTGGGATTCAACCATGATCGCAATTGTGTTACTTGTCAACTCTTTTCAAACGACATACGCATACATATTTTCCTTTGAGGGAATTATCCTACATGATTAATAAAAAATTGAAATAATGAGCCAATTACATTTTGTTTGAGATATAAATCACAGTGAACTTTTGCTCAAGCACACAAGGGATTGAATTAATGAACATATATGACATATCTCATGCATTCATGGTATATTAAACAATACCCATAATTTCACTAGATATTTGAAAATACCTTCCAAGATCGTTTTACTTAACCCCGTCCCAATACACCTTCCCAATAAAAAACCCCTATTTTCACCAGATATTGTAGGTATTTGTTTCTTCATTAACATTTGTATACCCCTTTATATTTCTACCCTAGTATAGTGACATGACACCTCTCTTATGACTACATGTGCACCTTGCTTTCCGCTATTGTTGTACCTTCTTAAAAGGAATATCCTCTAACTAATTATATTGATCACTTTGGTAGGCACTCACATATGTTGGATTCCTAATGTGAAGTTACTCCAAGAGAGGTAACATGTTGCGAAAAATTAAACAAAATTATAACCAATTTATTACCACAAACATCACGATAACATACATGCAACTCAAACCTAATAATTAAAGACAAAAAAGGAATTATCAAGGAATATTAGCCTAAATTGTAAGGTTAAAAACATGTTATACATAAGTGAAATACACAAATGATAAAGAGGCAATAACACAATCAACAAACTTAAAACATATCATACAGGGATTTGGTAGTAGTATGATAAAATTATATAAATAGTTGAAGAGTGTCCAATCCAACATAATTGTGAATCATGCATGATATGTGTTTCTAAAACTAGATCCAAATAAAAGCTTCTTTGTTAAAACTCAAATGATTGGTCTTACCTCTATACAACAACACACCCAGAATTCAAACCTTCTGCATAGAGAATATTCTCAAAGTTCCAACTAATAAAATTAGAACCAAAACATGAATTTTAGAGGATGAACATTATACCACCTATTACCTCACAAAATGATAGGAATTTTGTGAACGTTTGGTAACAATAGGAGTAGCACATTTCTGAATTAGGGTTTCGATAAGAAATGGTTTCATGACATAAATATTGCAAGATGGATAATTAGTTTTTTACTTTATAGGTTTGGTAGCAAGGATGAGTTGAAATATGACCAAAGATCTTGGCATTGGAATGCTAGAAATAATGGCATTTGAGACCCTTCATGTGCCTGGAGAAAGCATTCCCTTGAAAGATAAAAAAGGGTGATAATTGTGGTAGATATGGATCACCTCCTGGAATCCTCCATTTTCATCACCAAAAATAGAGTTGTGAACACAATGTGTGGAACATGACTGGTTTGTGAGCAGAAGTTCCATTATTCAAATAACAATGTATGATAAAACATACCATACCCTAGAGAAACAAGTATTGAAAATTGTTCCAACAATAGTATACATCCTATCAAAATATCCATGAGATATGAATTTTCTTGAAGGGATTGAAATAGAAACAACATTTGAAGGAGTACCTATTTGAAACTTATTCCAAGTATTGTGTATGATCAGAGCCTATCTCTATGCATTGAGGATCATGTAAACATACACCCCTTGCAATGTGAAAATAAGTGAATCAAACGACCTCATTTCCTTGTGGGCATTCATCAATGGTTCATATGATTTTGTAGCATTATGGATACCTACCATTAGTTGATAGTGTGGATATTTGGACTAGTTTAGACATTGTTTTGTATTTTGCAACATCATATTGTTCTAGGAAATTCATCCTACAGATAGTTAAACCTACTCAAAGATTAAACTAGATTTAGACAAGATTAATCCAAAATAGCAACGAAACAAATGGGATCTTAAACTCGTAGATCTAACACAATGTATAAAATTTAAACTACTGAGAGAGAAGAGATGGTAAAACTTACCTTATATCTGTCGTTGTCCTAGATCTAGTTTCAAACAGTATTTGAACCTATTTAAGCAAGAAAAGATACAATATCTCTAAGTACTAGATGTAATGGTTGGGATCTGCATCATATGAAACATATTATGGATCAAGAAACAAGAAGCATAACATGGGAGGATAAGCCAAGTTGTATTAAAGGTAGCTAAAGAATACAAATACATAATTACCCTTGATGTCCAAGCAACAATTACTCCTTCCAAGCCTTCCTCCTTACTATCTCTGCAAAACCTCCAAGACAATAGGTTTGATGCCTCTAAAGTTCTCCTCTTAGCTCATGGATGGCCTCCTTCTTATAGGATATCAGAGGCCAACCACTAAGAGAGGAAGGTGGATCTAGGTGAAAAAATGGTGGATCAAGGAGTTGAACCAAGCTAAAGAGATAGGATGAAGTAGGATTCGAGGGGAATCCCAATCCCAAGAAAATATCCCCGAAGCTAAGATCCACAATCCAAGCCAAGAGTTTGTTGAGGGATTTTTTGCGCCCCATGAACTGAGCATAGCGCGAAAATATTGTAATTTTTGTACCATTACAAGCATGCAAGACACGAAAATGTTGTATTTCCGTGCCTTGCACCACTACCAGAATATGAAAATAATGGTAAAGTGGGATCAATGAGATGGCATGAGATGACATTTGGATCAATGAGGTGGCATTCGGTTGTCATCAGTTGGATTTGTATTCAAGGAAGGCCAAGGACGGGACCAACAAGGTGGAAGTAAGACTCAACACTTGTTAGGGGGTAGTATCATTAGGTTCCACATGGTGATACAACATTGTAATATCCCTTTTTCAAATTTTATTAAAATGCCCAATTTTTCACTTTTTTTTCCAATTTCGACCTTTGACTAGTTTTACTGTTTTGACCTCCAAATCAACCCAAATGCTCCCAAATATTATGTATGAGTATATGAATGGTATTTAGAATTGAATATCAGGTTCATGGATGTTTTATGGCCCTCCAAATACTGCTGCAAACTTGATTTGTATTCTGATCAATATATGTAATTTTGACTAGTAATTTGTGCATCAAATCCCCCCGGGGTAACACTGCAAATGGCCTTCCAAATGCCTCCAAACTCCCACAAATTTATGAAAAGAGGTATATAATGTGTTAAGTATGTGATTAAGGTCTCATATGCACCATTAATTGATTTTTATTACTGTTCTAACTCTCTCACATTCAACAGCAAAAACCCCCAATTCGACCCTTGGGGAAATGGCACTATTTCACCTCCCAATACAACTAAACTGAGTAAAAATGCTTCAAATGATCAAGTACAGTACATGAAACTTGTAGAATACATCCATGGTAGTATATTGATCACAAATATATCAGAGAATCATCCATCCATTCGAAATAATCAACATTATAGTGTCATACATCAATGCATTGGGGAAATGGACATTGTTTGCTCATTAATCAATAGTTTTGCATACAACCAGTGGGTATTTCGACCTGAGACTTTCTAATTATTAATAACAGAGGATATGAATCTATTAAAATCATAAATATATGATGAGAATCTCTCTCAAGAAGCACAAGTGCTCACCAAAAACGCCCTCCCTCAAGGAGCACAAATATGCCTTCAAAACTGGAAACGGTGGAGAGAAAGTGCTGCACTAAACAAAACCATGAAACTTACTGTAGCTTCTACCTGCAAATAAAAACTCCATTAAAGCACCATGAAAGACCTGAGTGGCCTCTCCAAACACCAACTTGGATGGGAATCTTTCACCCTCGAAATTGGCTAAGGCAAGAAACTAGTCATCCACTAGCTCTCTCTTCACAAATGCAATTTTTATCAAATCATCAAAAGCCATTCTCATACTTGATTTCTACATTTTATAACCAAAATTAGCCTTCAAGGGGTCGAAATATTCTCAATAGATTCAATAATTTTCCATTTAGAAAATATTCCTCATTTGCCACTTGTCTCCTAGTTCCAACCTTCCATCTTCTCCCAAATTCGAATTTGAGTCTCTTTAGATTCCTCCAACTCCATGAGCGCATTCTTGAGCCTATTTTTGGGGCTGACATGTCATAATGGTCAGGTGTAAGAAGTCAGGTCTGAATTTTGTCATAAATGTCATAGATGCTTCATTATTGTTGTCATAAAACTAGGGAATCTAGCCCAAGTGTCCACTAGTCTCCAATTTGACTCTTCCTCTCCCATGGAGGTTACTATTCCATCCCATTTCGACCTAATATGCTCAATGCCATGTGTTATGACTTACCAACTCACCCAAGAGTGTTCACCTTCCCATGAATTCGAATTGGCAAGAGAGAGCTGCCATGTGTCATTGAAAAATCAAGCTAGTGTGGGTCCCACCACCTCCATATGTCTCCAAAACCACTTGCCAACTAGAATTTCTCTTGAATTTATTTATTCATCATATTTATTAAATGCTTGAACCCTTCTAATGTCCAAATATCATTTATTAGTTTCCTTATTACCATCCCACATGTGCCCATCCAACCTAGGAAACTAGTAGGATTGATGGGATTGTCTTACTATGCACTTATTTGAATGGGGACATTACAGTCCTCCCCACCCAAGATTGCTTGTCCTCAAACAATTTCAAATTTGGATGCTACAAAATCTTATCCTCTTCCCATGTGGCATCTTCATTTGGTAAGTCCTTCCATTGCACTAAATATTCTTTGATGATTCTACTGCTCAACCTTCTTTCATGTGTCTTCAAAATCTTTTCCGGAACAAGTGTGAGCTGACCTTCATCATCCAAAGGAGGAAGTATTTCTGAAGTGATGATTTGCTGACCAAGAGCTTTCTTAATACAAGAAACATGAAATACATTTTGGATTTTACTCCCTTCTGGAAGTTCTAGTTCATATGCTACTTCTCCAACCTTCTGCACTACCTTGTATGGCCCATAGTACCTTGGTTTTAATTTTTCTGCTCCATTCTTTTTGAGAGATGTTTGTTTATAGGCATACAACCTTAAATATACTAAATCATTGACTTGAAAGGTTCTCTATTCTCTATGTCTATTAGCATATTGTTTTTGCTGATTTTGAGCAACCTGCAAATTGTCTTTCAAGAGCTTTAAAATTTCTTGGCTCTCTTCCACCCAATCTTTAGCCTTTGGGGCTCTACTATCACCAAATATAATGTCAGCAAATGTAAGTGCATCATAACCATATAATGCTTTGAAAGGAGACATTCCTATTGACATATGATAAGTGGTGTTGTAGCAAAACTCACCCAAGTGTAGCCATTTTGCCCATGCTTTTTACTGCCCTCCCACATAGTTTCTTAGGTATCCTTCCAACCATTGGTTTACCCTCTTTGTTTTTCCATCAGTTTGTGGATGATAGTTGGTACTTGGAGTCAATTTAGTGCCTACCAATCTAAAAATTTCTTTCCAAAAAGCACCCATGAATCTACTATCTCTATCACTGACAATGCTCTTGGGAAGCCCATGCAATCTGAAGACTTCTTTGAAAAAAATATCAGCCACTTGTGCAGCACTAAAAGATGATGTAACAGCAAAAAAAAGAGCAAATTTGGTCAACCTATAACCTACCACATAGATACAATCCTTACCCAAGGATTTAGGCAATCCGGTGATGAAATCCATGGAAATACTGTCCCATTTTTGCTCCGGAATGGGCAATGGTTGTAATAGGCCGGATGGAGATGTAAGTTCTGATTTGTTTTGTTGACATGCTTTACATTCATTCACATACTTCTGAACATCTTCCTTCATCCCCTTCCAAAAAAATCTTTGCCTCAACTGTCTATAAGTTTTGAAGATCCCCGGATGGCCCGCTAGTGGGGAATCATGTGCTTCTTGCAAAATTCGGTAATTGAGCTTGGAGTTATGAACTAAATAAATTCTTCCTTTATAATATATCATCCCATTCAAAATCCTATAATTATCATCCCCTTTGATTCCATCCAACACATCACAAGCAAATTTGTCTTTGGCATATTCAACTAGTAGCATGTTTGTCCAATCCTTAGCAATATCCATGAGAGAAAAAGAAGGCCTTCTTGACAAAGCATCTGCTACTATATTATTCTTTCCTTTGACATATTCAATATCAAAATCATAAGCTTGAATCTTGCTTACCCACTTTTGTTGCCTTTCATTTAGATCTTTTTGGGTGAGAAAGTGTCTTAGACTATTGTGGTCAGTTTTCACCACAAACTTGCTGCCCACCAAGTATTGTCTGAATTTGGCCAATGCATGCATAATTGGCAGCATTTCTTTATCATAGATGGAATAAATTTTTTCATGAGGCTGCAACTTTCTGCTCTCAAAGGCTATGGGGTGTTGGCCTTGCTTTAGGACAGCCCCTATTCCTCCACTCGAAGCATCTCATTCCACAACAAAAGGTTTAGTAAAATCAGGAACTGCAAGTATGGGACAACTACTCATTACCTCTTTCATTTTTTGAAAGGCCTTTTCAGCCTCTTCATCCCACTTGAAAGCATCCTTCTTAGTCAAATCAGTGAGTGGAGAATTCAACTTGGAGAACCCTTTCACAAATTTTCTGTAGTAGGTGCATATGCCAATAAAGCCTCTCAATTCGATAATATTTTTTGGTGATGGCCATTCCAAGATAGCCCTGATTTTTTCCATGTGTACCTTCACTCCTTCTTGCCCAATAATGTGCCCAAGATACAGTATTTCTTTCATTCCAAATTCACATTTTGATAATTTAGCAAATAAGGACTCTTCTTGCAAGATTTTCAACACAATCTCTAACTGCTGCAAATGCTCTTCCCATGTTTTACTGTAAATGAGAATATCATCAAAGAAAACCAAAACAAACCTTCTTAGTTGCTTGAAAAATATCCTATTCATACATGCTTGAAAGGTGGCTGGAGCATTGGTTAACCCAAAAGGCATGACAAGAAATTCAAAGTGGCCAAAATGACATCGAAAAGTGGTATTTTGCACATCTTCATCTTTCATTCGAATTTGGTGATACCCTGATCTAAGATCAATTTTTGAGAAGTATTTGGCCCCATGTAGCTCATCCATGAGCTCATCAATCCTAGGAATAGGATACCTATTCTTTATAGTCTTTTTGTTCAAGGCTCTAAAATCTATGCACATTCTCAATGTTCCATCTTTTTTCTTCACTAGCACTACTGAAGAAGCATAAGGGCTAGAGATTGGTCTAATGAGCCCCAACTCTAGGAGTTCTTGGATAGATTTTTCAATCTCATCTCTAAACCTTTTAGGATGTCTATAAGGTGGTATCTGAATGGGTGAAGTACCCTCCTCCAAAACAATACTGTGCTCAACCCCCCTATCCGGTGGCCTACCATGTGGAAGGTCTCTAAAAACCTTTTCATATTTTTGCAAAAGTCTCTCTATCTCCTTTGGGTATTTGACAATATTTATAGTTGGCTTGGGAGATGTAATATGACATTCAGCAGCCCATTCTATATCCCCATGCCTCAATATAGATCTCATGCTATTGCAAGTCACTACTTGATTTGGATAAGTGTGTTTCCCTCTCACAACTCTTTGTACTCCTTTTGAATCTTGGAATTTCATTTCGGGAATTTGATAATTTACTGTATGCTCTCCTATTGAATACAACCATTGCACTCCCAAAAACACATTCGTATCAGCAACATCAACCACATAATAACTATCAACAAAAGTATAGTTACCTACGGTGACTTGCAGCTTTGGAACCCATGTTTTGCATTGCATTGTGTTGTGACCGGGAATGACAACTATGAAGCCATCAAATGGTTCAATAGGTATCTTTATTTTCTCTACCATCTCTGCATCAATGAAGTTATGAGTGGCTCCTCCATCTACCAAAACTGAAGTTCTTTGTCCTTGTACCACACCTTTGCATCGGATAGTATGATAGCGAGGTACTGCTGAAAGCACTGCCATTCTTTCTTTGTCCGGTGAAGGTTGATTTTCTTCTTGTCTTTCCTCTTCTACTGCTGTCTCATATGCCTCTTCTTGATCTGAAATATGTCCATCTTCATCCATGCCCCCATCATACCCCTCATTATCAGAAAATACTTCTATGTATTGAGCCTTTCCTTTGGTACATTTGTGCCCCGGTGTCCATGGTTGGAAGCATGTGAAGCATAGTTTCTTTTTTCTAAGTTCATCCCTATTTAGTCCCTCTTTTTTATTCCTCTCCAATGACTCTCTTTGCCAAGGTTTCTTATCATATCCATCCCTTTTCCAAGGTTTCTTTTCAAATTTATAGCTAGGCTTATGAGGAAATCTTGTTCTAGGAAGCACATTTTGGAGATCCCTAGTCAAGCTCATTGCATCTTTTAATGTAGTTGGCTTGTGGGCTTTGACCAAACCTCTTAAGGGTTCAGACAAACCTTCAGTGAACAACAATACTAATCTTCCCATAGATACATCAACCACCTTGACTGATAATTTGACCAAACCTTCAATTGCGCTAGTTCTTTGAAAGGCAATTCTGGATCTTTTTGTTCAAATCTTTCTAGTACCCTGTCAACAAATTCTCCATATGTTTTAACCTGATTATGAACCAAGGTTTTCATCCCATGAAACCACCATTCATTGGCATCTCCTTCCAAATGCAAAATGGCCATTTTTAATGCATCCTCTTCCAACATAGGATTCAGCTGAAAATATACATTCAATTTTTGCACCCAAGTGTTAGCAGAATTTTGAGAAGAACCATCAAAAGTAGGAAGTGACATTTTTCCAATAGCACTATTTAATTCTTTGTTTTGGAATGGACTCCTATTGTCTCCCTTCCTATTAATCTTTTTCATAGCATCAATGTAGTCACTGAGTGGTACACCTCTTTTACACTCTTCATTCAAATCATTCCAATCATTAACTAGTTTCTTGTAATCCAATTCAAGATTGGGCTCTTCTTTGGGTGTGAGAAATTTAGGTGCAGTAGGCCTTTGTGTGCTTTGAAATTCATCAGGTCTATTATGAGGTCCTGTACTTGAGAAAATATGCTCATTCCCTTTCATCTTTTCCCCTGAGTGTGAACCACTATTATCTCCTATTATCCCTTTACTTTGAAGTTGGCTAATCAACAATTCGAATCCTTGCAACAATTTATCACCTATCCTATCCATGTTTGCTTAAAGTTTAGAGAAACATGGATCTAAGGTTGCAATAAGTTCCTCCTTATGTTTTAATTTGTCATCCTCCTCTCTACCCATGGTTCCAGCGAAAGACTCCTCTTTTTCTACTACCTCTTCTTCAACAAAAACCTCTTCAACTACTGGTTCAAAGGGTGGTGGATTATTCTTTTAAATTATTGTTAAGACCATTAGGTTCCAAGAACATGCTCTGATACCACTTGTAATATCCCTTTTTCAAATTTTATTAAAATGCCCAATTTTTCACTTTTTTTTCCAATTTCGACCTTTGACTAGTTTTACTATTTCGACCTCCAAATCAACCCAAATGCTCCCAAATATTCTGTAGGAGTGTATGAATGGTATTTAGACTTTAATATCAGGTTCAGGGATGTTTTACATCCCTCCAAATACTGCTACAAACTTGATTTGTATTCTGATCAATATATGTAATTTTGACTAGTAATTTGTGCATCAAATCCCCCCCGGGTAACACTGCAAATGGCCTTCCAAATGCCTCCGAACTCCCACAAATTTATGAACAGAGGTATATAATGTGTTAAGTATGTGATTAAGGTCTCATATGCACCATTAATTGATTTTTACTACTGTTATAACTCTCTCACATTCAACAGCAAAAACCCCCAATTCGACCCTTGGGGAAATGGCACTATTTCACCTCCCAATACAACTAAACTGAGTAAAAATGCTTCAAATGATCAAGTAAAGTACATGAAACTTGTAGAATACATCCATGGCAGTATATTGATCACAAATATATCATAGAATCATCCATCCATTAGAAATAATCAACATTATAGTGTCATACATCAATGCATTGGGGAAATGGACATTGTTTGCTCATTAATCAATAGTTTTGCATACAACCAGTGGGTATTTCAACCTGAGAATTTATAAATATTAATAATAGAGGATATGAAGCTATTACAATCAGAAATATATGATGAGAATCTCTCTCAAGAAGCACAAGTGCTCACCAAAAACGCCCTCCCTCAAGGAGCACGAATATGCCTTCAAAACTAGAAACGATGGAGAGAAAGTGTTGCACTAAACAAAACCATGAAACTTCCTGTAGCTGCTACCTGCAAATAAAAACTCCATTAAAGCACCATGAAAGACCTGAGTGGCCTCTCCAAACACCAACTTGGATGGGAATCTTTCACCCTCGAAATTGGCTAAGGCAAGAAACTAGTCATCCACTAGCTCTCTCTTCACAAATGCAATTTTTCTCAAATCATCAAAAGCCATTCTCATACTTGATTTCTACATTTTATAACCAACATTAGCCTTCAAGGGGTCTAAATCCTCTCAATAGATTCAATAATTTTCCATTTAGGAAATATTCCTCATTTGCCACTTGTCTCGTAATTCCAACCTTCCATCTTCTCCCAAATTCGAATTTGAGTCTCTTTAGATTCCTCCAACTCCATGAGCACATTCTTGAGCCTATTTTTGGGGATGACATGTCATAATGGTCAGGTGTAAGAAGTCAGGTCTGAATTTTTTCATAAATGTCATAGATGCTTCATTATTGTTGTCATAAAACTAGGGAATCTAGCCCAAGTGTCCACTAGTCTCCAATTTGACTCTTCCTCTCTCATGGAGGTTACTATTCCATCCCATTTCGACCTAAGATGCTCAATTCCATGTGTTATGACTTAACAACTCACCCAAGAGTGTTCACCTTCCCATGAATTCGAATTGGCAAGAGAGAGCTGCCATGTGTCATTGAAAAATCAAGCTAGTGTGGGTCCCACCACCTCCATATGTCTCCAAAACCACTTGCCACCTAGAATTTCTCTTGAATTTATTTATTCATCATATTTATTAAATGCTTGAACCCTTCTAATGTCTAAATATCATTTATTAGTTTCCTTATCACCATCCCACATGTGCCCATCCAACCTAGGAAACTAGTAGGATTGATGGGATTGTCTTACTATGCACTTATTTGAATGGGGACATTACAAACATGAAGACTTGAAATGGTCTTCAAAGTGAGACTTTGAGATATAAAAGATGCCCCCTAAAGTGTTAGGTTAGAAGGAAGCTGATGGACGAAACAATTTACAAATAAATGAGTCCGCAGATATAGATGAAAGGAGGTTGGAGATAAGCTACAAAGAAACATCAACAATATGCCAAATAAATCTTAGGAGGGCATACCCATGCTTGGAAAAACTAACTCAAAGCATGTCTACCAACCATCACATCCCATGCTTCAATTCATGAATTCATGAGCCTCTAAATCCTGTTTGGAAATCCATAATTCGCACTAGCTGAGATGTCCTAGAAGGAAATTTTATGTGTGTTTATGTGAGACTTGCTCAGATCTCTTTGACACTTTTTGGAATGTTTTTTATTGTTTAATGGTTGTTATTAATTTATATTTAACCTCTGTAAGTTCAGAAACACCCATCCCCATCCTCAAGTTAAATATCTCATCCATACTAGTCTTCATATGCTGAGTGGCCCAGGAGCGTTGGAGTAAATTGCAACTTGCTACTCTTGAAACATCAATGGCCTCAGTACTTTGTGCAGAAGTATCAGACCACATCAGAACCTTCCACCCTTACATAGTATCTCATCTTCCCCATCCCCAGTAATTCTAGATTCCCTAGCCATTGTTTTAATTAAATTTGAGAAGAAAATATTTTTTGTATCACTAACATAAGTTGGTACATTACACTAGGTGTTAGGAGACTCCATTGTTGATGCATGCATGCATGCATGCAAAATGCATACAAAAACAAGATATGATGGTGAGAATATTCCAACATTAAGGAGGAGGAATTTGTCCACTTAATAAATGAAAATGGTCATTATGAAGTTAATTGGGAAATTAATAACTAAATTGGGTCAAAAGGGACCCAAGGGGATAAGGTTAATAAAAATGTGGACAAAACCCAATATGACTCCTTAAAAGGGGGGAAAGCTGGTTAAGGAAGTTAGTGGTGGCATTGAATAAGTAGGAAGTGGTCCAAGGAAGTTAGAAGGTGCATTCATGTGGTCAAAGTTGGTTATAGTTGGGGGAGGAAGTTAGAAGGGCGCATTTATGAAGTCCAAGTTGGTTGGAGGGTGCACTCATGAAGGTGGTGGAGCTATTATGGGCCACTAACTAACCATTCAATGGTTTTGGGACATCCATGTTATTTCTCCATGGTATTGGAGATCTCTCAAGCTTAAAAGGAGCAGCAAGGTGCACTAGCAAGGTTTTTTGATGAAATTTTATTCTATTGGAGTTGCTTAGGCTTCTCTTTTCCTGGTTTATGCTCCCCTTGCATACCAAGAGGGTGATGGAGCCCTCATTTCTAGTTGGGTTATGTTCCCCTTATAACACTACATTGCCAATTGAGTGGATATTTCCAATTCAACTATTCATAAAGGAGTCAGGAACCCTATCCTTCTTGTAGAGGTTAACTGTAGTTCACATTATCATCTATGTACTCCTAGAATTTTTCTTCATAATAAAGGATTCAATGATCTCTTGTTCCCATTGGTTAATGTTTTGATGCAATGGTTAGATGTATATATCATGAGATGGATATATGTGACTAATGTGTTGTGGCAGATAAACTTGATGGTTATGCATATTTTTGTAGACATTCTACAGGAATATGTTACAGATCAGAATTACAATCTTCAGATTCTATCTTCCCTCCTTATACACCAATTCTCCCTTGCTCTTTCACTAGTCAATTTGACTATCTCTGATTGTTTTGGTTATATCTTGGGTTCTGTATATCCAAATCTGATTATGCAAGATGATGTAGGTATATTAGACCTAGGAGAAGTCATCCCAAGTGGAAAATACAACATTTGTTTTCCCTAGATACCATTTAAGTCCGGTTGAAAACTTCCTTCATGAGCTATCCACAAAATATGCTTAGTGTCCACTATTTTGATCATATATTGAGTTCCCAAACTTGAAATGATGATATGCAAGTTGATGGAGGTAGGGAAGATGGTATAGTATCCATTCCAGGCCTCAGTTCTAGAAATTGGGTGGACCTATTTTGAATTGTAACCATTTGTAAATATCCTAACTATACAATCCCAAATCAGAAATATCACTTCCAGAGGTCAAATTGTCCAAATCTACGTATTTAGTTTTACGTAGACATTCCTAATGCAGACCCTCTGATAATAGAGACCAGATACCTATTTCATAACCATCCCCTATGTTTCAAATCTTCCTACCTGTCCGAAAGTCAAATCTTTGTGTGTTACTTGTCTCATTGAGCTAGTGAGCCTAGTTCCCTTGAAATTCTTAGTTTGAAGGATATAGTTTGCATATTAAGGTGTACCCAGGTATCCTTGGAGTAGACTTCAATAGTAGATGATTTCGAAACATAAATGGTCCTAGTATGTTTTACAAAGGATTCTTGAGCTAGTGTATCCCCTGTATGCCATCATTACTTGAGGTTTTGAGTTAGTGGTCCTAAATTACAAGTTTGGATCATTATAGTGGTATCAGATCATGTTCCTTTCACTTGTGCATTGGATCATCCATTGAAGAATAAAATGGAAGCCATGTCTTACTATGATGATCATTATGATGAGAAATATGAAGAGTACTGCAAACAATATGACTATGGTGAGTAGTATGAGGAGTATTGTAGACAATATGAAGAAGAGGTGCCCTATGTCATAACTTTTTTATTTCCAAGATATGAGGATTATTACTATTGTGACCAAGTGTACAATGAAGACCGATGGGCCAAACGTTTAATGTATGATCCTTTGAAGGAATTATCATGGTTGAACGCAACAAGTAAAACCTTTCCCCAACGATATCATAAATATCTTTCTATGAAGGAAGATATGCACAAGTTTATACCTTTCAAGAATTTGTCTATATGGTGTTTGAATATAGGACCAAGAATGAATATTTGGAGTTAGTGAAGAATGGTTTATGCCCTTATTGGAAAAGAACTTGGAGACAAAATCATATATGTTTGTGTGAAAAGGAGGAAGCTACATCATTTCACTTAAAGGGGCAAAATAAAAGTTTGAATCAGACATCAAAGGAAGAGAGTAGAAATCAACTTATCTATGGCATCCATGGAGGTGAAGAAGCATCAAGTCCTACATCATAAGAGGAGACTAGAAAGAAGGAAACATCACTTGTGCATAAGAAGTTGTGCATGCAAATGATGAAGCATGTTGTGCTAGCTAACACAAGGAGGACAAGGATGAAGTATCAACCCAAAGATATTCATGACACTCTGGACCTGGATCAGGTAGCATCTACTAATGGATGATCAAGCCTTTATGGAGAAACTATTGATGATTTCTCAAGTTCTTGTGAGGCACCTACTCATGGGTGTCCAGTTCATTGTGAGGTACTTACTGATGAGGACCCAATATTTGGAGGAGCATATATTGATGGATGCTATGATGAGATACCTACTGATGGGTATCAAGGTGAGGTTCCTACTGATGGGTTCCTAAGGGTTGAGGTGGTTCCTACTGATGGGTACCAAAATTTCATGGAGACATCTATTAAGGGATGTCCATCCCTCTATATTGGTGACATAGAGATCAGCCTTGATAAGGTTTCTGCAAGTACTAACTCCATCTAGCATGAAGAAGAAGACCTTGTAGTAGCAAGATATGAACCAAGATCATCTTCCCAATCACCTCTTGAGCTTCCATGTGATGTTGATCCCAAGAAAAAAGAAGAAGAGGATGTTCACTCTCATGAACCATCCTTCATTGAAGGATCTTTGAAGATGAGTGAACGGAATATATATGAGGCCCTTAGCATACTCCATGAAACTCAAGCATTGGTTTCAAATTCTTTTTAGATAGTTTCTTCATTGGAGCATCCATCCTTCCTTGAAGATATGGAGAAGATTCAAATAGTAATGATTAACATCGAAGGTAATTTCATGTCTCTGATTTTTTATAGAAAAAATTTGGTTGAGATTAATGAATGGTTACATGAGGCATACTTGAAGAATAATGAGGATATTCATCATCTCAAAATTCAAAACGAGCAACTTCTTGAGAGGTTGCAAGATACTTTTGGAGCTTCCTAGCCCAAGTTGTGACATTTTTTCCTAGGTCACATGTTTATGACTGAGATCTGGAAGAGGCAGAAACCCTAGATTGTACAGATCATAAGACACAAAGTACAATGAATTAGAAGTTGTGCTCCAGAGAAAAGGTACATTGGGATCTTATATTTGACCTGTAAAAGTTTCAGATCCTGAAACGTTGCCAAAATGGATTTATAGCGAATGTGCTATGATGACTGTGTTTTGCTATATCAAGCCCTATCTTCGCAAGTGCAACAAATGTCATAAATGCCATACCATGCCTTCTTTCAGGCTGGCTCTGATACCATGTTAGTTTTTCAGAATTTTCAATCTGATCTAAGATCTTAACTGAGCAAATAATATGTACAACATATCTACAGCATATCGATAGCATATCAATCATAGAAACAATAATGCAAGCACACAAGAGACACAGAGTTTCACCAGAAAAAACCAAGAAGGTGAAAAACCCCACAACTTCCTCAAAGATAGAAAGAGCAATGATATAGCCAAAGTACAAGAGATAGTCTTCTCCTAGTAGCTGATCCTCCTCCTCACATGTGCGCTACTTTCCGAGTGATGGAAGAGTGAGTAAATGAGATCATCAAATAGAGATCTCCCAATCTCTATTTATACTTGTCCTATCCTGCCCAATAAACCAATGGGGCCGACTTGTCTAGCTTAGCCTAATAACCCATGGTTACATTAATCTGGGCTGACCCCACACATGGTGGTCTAATAACCCATTTACCCGCATGACTCATACAGGGCCAACCCCATCAAGGTGGTCTAATAACCCATCAAGTATAAGTTACGACACTTACAATATAAATGATGGCACTTCCATATAGAGGAATAATAACATCTCTATAGGAATACAAACACTTCCATATAGAGGAATAATAACATCTCTATAGGATTACAATATACAGGCCGACCCCACACATGGTGGTCTAATAACCCATTTACCCGCATGACTCATACAGGGCTGACCCCATCAAGGTGGTCTAATAACCCATCAAGTATAAGCTACGACACTTACAATATAAATGATGGCACTTCCATATAGAGGAATAATAACATCTCTATAGGAATACAAACACTTCCATATAGAGGAATAATAACATCTCTATAGGAATACAAACACTTCCATATAGAGGAATAATAACATCTCTATAGGAATACAAACACTTCCATATAGAGGAATAATAACATCTCTATAGGATTACAGTATACATGGGTAAAATACATTCCGAAGTTACATATACATCAACAATAAGCACATAGGTGCGTGTGCCAATGCTATAGCGTGGCTAACAAAACAAGGCTCATTCCATTCAATGGATGGAAATGATAAACGAGGTGTTCACCTAGTTGCTGTAAAGCATATTCTGAGGTACCTGAAGGGTACAATTGATTATGGGCTCAAGTATGATGCGAATCAAAAGTTTAACATGCAGGGTTATGTTGATTCAGATTGGGTAGGCAGTGCTGCGGATAGGAAGAGCACATCTGGGTGTTGCTTCAGTATGAGATCAAGTGTGATCTCTTGGTTTAGCAGGAAGCAGTCCTGTGTAGCACTGAGTACAGCCGAAGCAGAGTATGTTGTAGCTTGTTCGGCTAGTTGTGAGGCAGTATGGCTCCAGAAGCTATTGTCTGAGTTATTTGATCTCTCGCTGGAGGCTACTAGTATCTTTTGTGACAACCAGAGTTGTGTGAAGCTATCTGAGAACTCAGAGTTCCATGACAAGTCAAAACACATTGAGATAAAATATCACTATATCAGGGATATGGTGCAGAGAGGAGCACTGAAGCTCCTGTATGTTGTGACAGATGAGCATGTTGTAGATGTGTTGACGAAGCCATTAGCCAGAGTGAAGTTTGAGTACTTCAAAGAGAGGCTTGGTGTTCTTCAGGTTGACGACACTTCGAGGAAGAAGTGATGGACACATTTGTTGGAAGCCATTCCAAGCATGGTGAGAGGAAGATCCTTCCCATGACTGTGGATGTAAGCGCTGGATGATGAGCATCAGGACCATGCTCCAGCTACTGCTTCAGTTACTGCTCTGTATATGCATCATGTTGGATGCTTGTTATGATCAGTTGGATCATTTATATGTATATGCATCATGTTGGATGCTTGTTATGATCAGTTAGATCATGTATATGTATATGCATCATGTTGGATGCTTAGACCATGTATCTGTATATGTATCAGGTGGATACGTTGTATGATCAGGTAGATCATGTATGTTGATATATATCAAGTGGATACATTGTATGATCAGGTGGATCATGTATCTGTGTATGTATCAGGTAGATACATTGTATGATCAGGTGGATCATGTATGATGATATGTATTAGGTATATACTTGGTATGCATCAAGTGGATGCATTGTATGATCAGGATGATCATGGATGACGAGCTTCAGGATGTTGCTCCAAATGACATGCATCAGGACGATGCAGTGATGATGATCAGGATGATCATGTACATCAGGATGATGTATGGTGAGTATCAGGTTGATACTCTTTGGCCGTAGACAGGTTGTGTAAGGGTAGCATGTAATAAGTCCTGGAGATCTGCACAAGATGAAAAAGGCCTCAGATGCTCTTTAGAGATCTTGCTTGACAAGACACTCTTTTAAGGTTTTGCTAGACCACATGTAATAAGTCCTGGAGATCTGGATAGGATGAAAAAGGCCTCAAATGCTCTTTAGAGATCTTGCTTGGCAAGACATTCGTTTAAGGTTTTGTGGGGACCACATGTAATAAGTCCTGGAGATATGGACAGGATGAAAAATACCTCAGATGCTCTTTAGATATCTTGCTTGGAAAGACACTCTTTTAAGTTTTTGTGGTAGGGGTCACATGTAATAAGTCCTGGAGATCTGGACAGGATGAAAAAGGCCCCAGATGCTCTTTAGAGATCTTGCTTGGCAAGACACTCTTTTAAGGTTTTGTGACAGTCACATGTAAAAGATCTTGGGGGATCTGATAGGTTGAGCTCTGTGCTCGTAAAATGCCTGGGATGCTCTTTCGAGGTTTTGTTGATGCACGTAATCAGTCCCGAGGATTCCACAATATGGCCAATGATGATGAAGACCTACAGGTGGTGGGCCTACATCCCGTATGAAAAAGGATTGGCTCTGTAGAACTTCCTATGACAAGTAGATTGGAGATTGATTGAGATAGTAGCAGCAGTGACGATGTTGATGATTCGAGGACGATGATTCACTGATGATGATCTAGAGAAAAAGACTTGTGCTAGCAGATCTGTGTCGAGAAATACCTTCCTAGTTAAGAGGGAGTGTTGGTGTATATGTAACTTCGGAATGTATTTTACCCATGTATATTGTATTGCTATAGAGATGTTATTATTCCTCTATACAGAAGTGTTTTTATTTCTATAGAGATGTTATTATTCCTCTATACGGAAGTGTTGTCATTTATATTGTAAGTGTCGTAACTTATACTTGATGGGTTATTAGACCACCTTGATGGGGTCGGCCCTGTATGAGTCATGTGGGTAAATGGGATATTAGACCACCATGTGTGGGGTGGGGTTATTAGGCTAAGCTAGACAAGTCGGCCCCACTAGTTTATTGGGCAGGATAGGACAAGTATAAATAGAGATCGGGAGATCTCTATTTGATCATCTCATTTACTCACTCTTCCATCACTCGGAAGGTGGCACACATGTGAGGAGGAGGATCAGCTACTAGGAGAAGACTATCTCTTGTACTTTGGTTGTATCATTGCTCTTTCTATTTCTGAGGAAGTTGCGGGGTTTTTCAGCTTCTTGGTTTTCCCCGGTGAAACTCTGTGTCTCTTGTGTGCTTGCATTATTGTGTCCATGATTGATATGCTGTCGATATGCTGTAGATATGATGTACATGTTATTCTCTCAGTTAAGATCTTAGATCAAATTGAAAATTTTGAAAAAATAACACTTACTATTAACTAATTAAAAGAAATGTACAGACAGAGTTAGGGCCTTACCCTTACATCTACAGGTGAGTAAATAGGAAACCATCGCACAATCATCAATATAGAAAACGTCGGGATCAATTCCTCGTGTTAGAAGATAACACCTACAGGTTAAGATCATGCTTACAACGTTGATCAGTTATGCCCTACCTCTTAAATAAACCAAGAAAAGTTCCAAATCTCACTAAATCATGAAAAGAGCAGAATACATAATTGCCAAATCAAATTATACAGATATTTCACCAATGCGTTAAACAAGAGTTCCGTTAGAGTATCTTCCGACATAACTCATAAACTATAAATAAGGATTTTCCTAGAAATAGTAAACAAGGAATTAAAATTCTTAAGAAACATAACCAAATTAAGTTTCACCTTAATTAAATATAGTCATAGACAACATTAAAACATAGATCCTCAGTGGATTCCAACTCCTGCTCTACATAGAGAAAATGGAAGCACCGCATAGAGTAAAATAACACACGTAGTATTCAAAACGTAGGTATATAGTAGTCTTTATAATTTATTACCAGGCATCTCAATATACAAAATGTATTCAAACAAAGGCATATAGCCTGAAGCTCATGCTTCCCAAACACAATAAACCCTTTTACAGAACCTTCACGACTACGCCTAGAGGGCATTCCACAAATAACATAAACCCTAATACCAACACTGATAGCAAAGGAAAACAACTCGACAGGTTACATATCAAATAGAACGGGCGCGCTACAAACTCCTTGTCACTCCACAGTGTAGCCAGGAATCAACCACACCCTATGCCCAGTAACCAAAGAAAGACCCACACATTACAGGCATCTCAAGAACTGAGGTGTTCCAGGGAGGTCTGGGTATTACCAGGGCGATTCGCTCTTGAGGTTCCCACTTCCCAAGTGTTTCGGATCTCATCTAAGCATTCTCCGGGATCCTTTCGAAACCCTCTTGACAGATAAACCAAACACAAGTTAATACCAACCATAATAAAGAAAGTATGATACCTGCGAATTGCAAACATAACCATAGAAAGCATAGATCTTACCTTTGCATAAGTTTCGACTTGTGAACCATGAAGCCTTTGATGCGAACCGTTGCACCAAAACCCCGAGGTGTTAGTGAAGGTCTCCCACTAGGATCTTAACATCCCACCACCCTCCATAGACCAGACTCTAGGCTGGATGTGCGCCCGTACGGTGGTGTCCCCTTGGAGCCGTACGAGCCCCGAACGAACAATGCAATGCTGACGTTGCCACCTGCTCTGTGACTTGAACCTGGGTGGATGCTCTTATACCAAATGATACGAACTTTTACACCAAAACCCCGAGGTGTTAGTGAAGGATGTCCACTAGGGTCTTAATATCCTTGTTGCAGAGGCGAAAACCAAGAGCTACGCTCTGGTCATGCACATGTCTTTCCCTAAGCTATGGAACGGCCGAGAGCCTCTGCTCTCCCACCCAAGTGCCAAACGAAAACAATACAGACCATGCAAAAGTGTGTAGGGTTTTACCTCTCAGCCAGCGTGGATATCCACATGAGGCCATCACGTGGCCTTCATTAAAAGTTCCCCTCTACCTCCACTAAGGGTTCAATGTTTACCCTCCTTTCTATAGTTGGAGGCTTTCCTTTTGTAATAAAGCACTTAGGTGAGATGCTTAGAGTTTTAAGCCTAGGTTTGTTTATCCCTTGCCTCCTTTACATAGGCATTCATTTTTCTCCCATCAAGTGTGCTATCTTAAAGGCTCCCCTTGGGACACCCGTAACAAGTAATTTCAATATGTTTTATCTCATAAGAAATCTAAGTAAGCTGAGTTTCCTTGAAACCTTTCACACCATTCGTGGGAACGAAATCATATTAATCAAACTAATTCAATTACAGTGAAAGCATAGATAACATAGTTACAAGGACAACACTATAATGGTTCAAGTTATGCATTAAAACCAACATGCAAACATAATAAAGTATGAAGTGAATAAACGTAGCAGAGTGACAATATTGGTATAGATTAAGTAAAGGACATACGAGTTCAAATTCCATACAAACAAACATCGAAAATATCACAGTTGAAACACAAGCTATCATGTAACCAACAAACGAAAGTATCCTGGTTAAAATACAAATGTCATTCTGAGCAATATAACTCAGTGCTGAAGTAAATTTTAAATGAATCTTAGGTCTTACTAATAATCATACCCCATACAAGTGTTTTTGTTTATCTTTGGATTTAAGGGACATTACACTTGTACTTAGCTTTGACCTCTTATTTTGACTTTGATAACCTCTACTAGGTTATTCTTTAATTGTAACTCTAAAAATATGTGTACAATTCAGGAAGAGGTCTGCAACTTAAAATCCCTCATCAACTTCTAAAAGTTATCTGATGTTGTTCCTAATTTCCTTGAAAACATCAATAGACCAGACCTTAAGACCTATTCTACATAACTTAACCCATATTGAATGCATAGAGACCACTTTTGACTTGGGATTGAAACAAGGCATCCATTTCTTAAGAAATAATATATCGAACCACTAAATTACCTTCTCCCTATTATTATTCCTAAATTTTCTTCAACACAAATGTGAAAATCCAACCATCCTTTAACCATCATGTGATAACAAAGCCTTTATCTTACTAATAACTTCCATACTTGTTATATCCACACAAAATAGTTCTTCTCTGATACATACCTTCCATAAAATCATCCAATTAGTATTTTATTGGTCATGTATATAACTTGGTTCATTGTGACATATTTCCTTGGAACCAACTTCCTCTTCGAATTTAGTAGCCTCACACACTTTTAGGCATTTTTACCCACCTTAAACACTGGACCCCTATCTTCCCCTACACCTTTCTTAACCTTATTCCCTCCACCTTTTACCTCTTCTTCCCTAAAGCTAACCATCCTCCAATGAAAATCCTCTTCTCCTATAATTAGCACTCCCAAGTTCCCAATGGAACCCACCCCACCAACAACATTCAAGACACCAGCGTCCTCAACACTATTTCCCTCAACTAATAGGTTTAATCTAGGAAAACTACTAAGTCTTATCTTATCAACACCAATGTCTTCATCATAATCATATACTCCCAATGCTAAAACATTAAGATCAATACTAACTTTGGAGTATTCTAGATCCCCTTGGTCACCCCTACTATCATCAAATATTTATCAATCGTCATCCTAACTTAACCAATTGTACAATTACTTTGCCTTAATAACATCGAGAGGAACATGATTATCCAAACTCCCCTTATTGAATGAAATTGATTTAAAAGGTAACTCTATATAATTATCATATAATTTTATTGATTTTTCAAAACTAAAAATATTAATATTGAATTTGAGATTTTAACAAATTTGTTTATCAAATTCTAAAAACTACACTCATGAATAAAATTAAAAAATTCTAGAATACAAACTTATAATGTAGACGAGATAATGACCAAATCATTAATTACATACATAAAAACAAAAACTATATCATCCTAGGATGATTCACCTATTTAGAAAATAAAAAATAGAATTCTTATACAAACTTATAACATAGACAAGATAAAGACCAAATTATTAATTGCATGTGCAAACAAAAACTATATCATCTTAGGATGATTCACCTATTTAAAAAATATTAATGTGTCATAGTAATTACATAAGAATGACGTCTTATTATTTTTTAAACATTAAAAATACCAAAAAATAAAAGCAAATAATAGTTTTAGTTAGAAATATGTTTAGATTAGTCTTGGTAGTGAGATAAAACCTAAAATCAATTCTAATTAACTAAGAAATCCTAAAATCCATATTAATTAATTAATAACTCATCTTTAAAAATATGAAATTATCATTAGTGGCATACTTGGTTTTCAAATAAAACTTAAAATAGTTCTAATTAACTAAGAACTCCTCTCATGTAACCTAAAATCATTTTTAATTAATTAATAATTAATCTTTAAAAATATAAAATTATCATTTGTGGTGGTGAAATAAAACATAAAAATAATTTTAATTAACTAAGAACTCATTTTCTATAACCTAAAATCCATTCTAATCAACTATATAACCTAAAATCAGTTCTAAGAATTATGACATAGTTTTGATAACTAAAGATATGTGTTAAATTTTGTAACTTTCATTAGGTTACACATTAAACAATTTAATTAATACATGGCCGAAGTATTATTACATATTTAAAACCTACTATAGTTTAGCCTTCAATAAACACTTTACATCAGCGTATTTAATGTCGTTTCTTGTGAATAATTGGATCTGAACCACAACTCATAATCACTATTGTGCTACTCGAAATGCATGTTAATTTTGAGCATTAATTCAATATACTCTAGGATCTTTACTGAGAGAATAACATGTACAGCATATCAAGTATAACAATGCATATCAATCACACCAAGCAATCACCTGAGACAATAGACACACAGAGTTTCACTGTGGAAAACCATAAAGGTGAAAAACCCCACAACTTCCTCAAAGATAGAAACAGCAATGATACAACCAAAGTACAAGAGATAGTCTTCTCCTAGCAGGTACTCCTCCTCCTCAACTAGTATGCCACTTTTCGATTGATGTAGAAGTGAATAATGAGATGATCAAAATAGATATCTCCCGCTCTCTATTTATACATGACCTGTCCTTCCCAATAACCTAGCAGTGCCGACTTGTCTAACTCAATCTAAAAACCCATGGTTAAACTAATCAGGGCCGACCCCACACTTGGTGGTGTAATAACCCATCACTGCAAGTTACGATACTTGCGATACTTGTCAATACAAATGATGACACTTCCATATAGAGGAATAATAACATCTCTATAGGAGTACAATATACATGGGTGAAATACATTTTGAAGTTACATATACATCAACACTCCCTCTTAACTAGGAAGGTATTTCTCAACACGGTTCTGCTAGCACAAGTCTTCTTCTCTGGATCATCATCAGCGAATCATCGTCCTTGAATCATCGTCATCGTCATTGCTGCTTCTATCTAAATCAATATCCAATCTACTCATCATAGGAAGTTCTACAGAGCTAGTCCTTTTTCATACTGGATGTAGGCCCACCACCTGTAGGTCTTCATCATCACTGGCCATACTGTGGAATTCTCACGACTGATTACGTGCATCAACAAAACCTCGAAAGAGAATCCCAGGATTGATTACGAGCTCACTTCTCAACCTATCAGATATCCTAGGATCTTTTACATGTTGACCTTCACAAAACCTACTCAGAGCATCCCAAGATGTTACGAGCACACCGCTCTACCTGTCTGTATCTCAATAGAGCATCCCAGGCTATTACTTGCACACCGCTCTACCTATCCAGATTTTAAAGGATATTTTTTATATGAACTTTCACAAAACCTACTCAGAGCATCCCAGTATGTTACGAGCACACTGCTCTACCTATCTCGATCTCGATAGAGCATCCTAGGATGTTATGAGCACACCACTCTACCTGTCTGGATTTTAAAGGATCTTTTCTATGCAAAACCGTAGTAAAACCTACTCAGAGCATCCCAGGATGTTACGAGCACACCGCTCTACCTGTCTGGATCTCAATAAAGCATCCCAGGATGTTACGAGCACACCGCTCTACCTGTCTGGATTTTAAAGGACCTTTTCTATGCTACCTGCACAACCTGTCCACGGCCACAGAGTATCAACTCGATACTCACCATACATCATCCTGATGTACATCATCACATGATCAACCTAATCATCATCATAGCATCAACCTAATGCATATCATCTGGAGCAACATCCTGAAGCTCTTCATCTGTGATCATCCTGATCATCTTCATAGTATCAACCTGATGCATATCATCTGGAGCAACATCCTGAAGCTCGTCATCTGTGATCATCCTGATCAAACAATATAACCATATGATGCATACAAAGTATCTACCTAATACATATCTTCATACATGATCTACCTGATCATACAATGCATCCACCTGATATACATAATGCATCCACCTGATACATACATAAGTACATGATCTACGTAATCATACAATGCATCCACCTGATACATACATAAGTACATGATCTAACTGGTCATACAATGCATCCACTTGATACATATACAAAAAATACATGATCCACCTGATCATACAATGTATCCACCTGGTACATAAATACATGATCCACCTAATCATATCAAGCATCCACAATGATGCATATACAAATATATCAAGCATCCAACATGATGCATATACAAATATATCAAGCATCCAACATGTTGCATATATAGAGCAGTAACTAGAACGTCGTCCTGATGCTCATCATCCAGCGCTTACATCCACAGCCATGGGAAGGATACTCCTCTCGCAATGCTTGGAAAGGCTCTTGCAAATGTGTCCATCACTTCTTCCTCGAAGTGTCGTCAATGTGAAGAACACCAAGCCTCTCTATGAAGTACTCAAACTTCACTCTGGCTAGTGGTTTCGTCAACACATCTGAAACCTGCTCATCCGTCGCAACATACAGGAGCTTCACTACTCCTCTCTGCACCATATCCCTGATATCGTGATATTTGATCTCAATGTGCTTTGACCTGTCGTGGAACACCGGCTTCTCAGATAGCTTCACATAACTCTGGTTGTCACAAAAGATACTAGTAGCCTCCAACGGGAGATCAAATAACTCAGACAGTAGCTTCCAGAGCCATACTGCCTCATAACTAGCCAAACATGCTGCAACATACTCCGTCTCGGCTATACTCAGTGCTACGCAGGATTGCTTCCTGCTAAACCAAGAGATCACACCTGATCCCATACTGAAGTATCACCCATATGTGCTCTTCCTATATCCAACACTGCCTGCCTAGTCCGAATCAACATAACCCTGTAGGTTAAACTTTTGATTCGCATCATACTTGAGCCCATAATCAATTGTACCCTTCAGGTACCTTAGAATATGCTTTACAGCAACCAGGTGAACACCTCTGGGATCCGTCAGGAACTGGCTCAATGTGTTCACCGCAAAGCAAATATCTGGTCTAGTGTTCATCAGGTACATCAAGGACCCAATCATCTGACGATACACAGTGAAATCAACCGGATCAGATGAAGCATCACACAAAAGCTTCAGGTTTGATGCCATAAGTGTGGCCATGGCCTTGCAGTCCATCATCCCGAACCTCTTCAGGATCTCTACTGCGTACTTCCCTTGTCCAAGGAATATTCCATTTGAACTTTGCCACACCTCCATGCTTAGAAAATAGTGCATCATCCCCAAGTCCTTCATCTCGAACTTGGCAGCAAGCTTCCTCTTGGTATCGGCAATCAACCCATCCTCACCTGTTACAAACAGGTCATCCACATACAAAAGTAGTATCACGGGATTGCCTTCCTCAACCTTATAGTAAAGGTTGTAATCTACTTTACTCTTGGTAAAGCCCAAACTGGATAGAAAGCTATCTATCCTTCCATGCCAAGTCCTAGGAGCTTGCTTCAAGCCATACAGGGATTTCTTCAATCTGCACAAATATGACTCCCTGTCATGTGTCTCAAAACCAAGGGGTTGGTCCACATACATTTCCTCTTCGACTACACCATTCAAGAAAGTTGTATTGACATCCATCTGGTGTATCTTCCATTTCATCACTGCAGCCAGGGAAAGTACTGATCTGATGGAAGTGTACCTGGCTAGAGGAGAAAAAGTATCTTCATCGTCTATCCCCTCTTTCTGGGAGAAGCCATGAGCTACAAATCTTGCTTTGTACTTCTCTATGCTGCCATCTGTAGCATGCTTGATCTTGTAGATCCACTTGGAAGTCACCACAGACTTCCCTTCAGGTCTTGGGACTACATTCCAAACATCATTCTTCATGATCGATTGGTATTCTTTGACCATGGCATCTTTCCATTCTTTCTTTTCCGTTGCTTCTTCATAAATGGAAGGTTCTTTGTTCATAATGTCACAGAGTAAGGTGACATAGATGGTATGAGATCTAGTTCTCTTCCTTTCTCTGTGTTCTTCTTCTGGAATGCCATACCTTTTTGCATCTTGAATGAGCTCTCTAGCCCATGCAGGTTTCCTCTTGTGAGAGTTCTTATCATGGGGTGGATCTATAGGTATTTGTGTATCTTCAACTTCACGATCTGCTTCTGGAATTGCTTCATTCATGGTAGTGTCTTGAAATCTGGTTTTCTTTGGTTCTTCATGATCTTGAACATGTACCTTCCTTGACTTGATGAAAGCTGATTTTTCATCAAATGTACATCCCTGCTGACATCAATCTTCTTAAACCCTGGAAAGTATATTCTGTAAGCCTTCGAGCTTTCACTGTACCCCACAAATATACGCTTCTTTCCTGAAGGATCTAGCTTTGTCCTCGTTTCTTTTGGAACATGAGTGTATATTAGACAACCAAATATTTTGAGATGGCTGACTTCAGGTTTCTTACCAGAGAAGACCTCTTCTAGTGTCTTGTTGTCCAATATCTTGTGAGGTGTTCTATTCTGCACATATACAGTTGTCCTAGCTGCTTCTTCCCAAAGATGCATAGGTAGGTCATGGTCATGCAACATTGCTCGTGCTACTTCAATGATTGTTCTATTTTTCCTTTCTGCAACTCCATTCTATTGTGGACTGTAAGGAGAAGTCAACTCCCTCTTAATCCCTGAATCACTGCATAACTTCTTGAAATCACCTGAGGTGAATTCTCCGCCATTGTCAGATCTAAATGTCTTGATATTCTTATCAGTTTGATTTTCCATCAAGGCTTTGAATTCCTTGAATTTATCAAACACTTCATCTTTGTTCTTCAAGAAATAAACCCAAGTCTTCCTAGAGAAATCGGAAATGAAAGAGACATAGTATACATACCCACTCAGAGAACTAGATGACATCGGACCGCATACATCAGAGTGGATAATCTCCAAGATTCCTTTAGCTTTTCTTTCACTGCTTGGAAATGCCTTCTTAATGTTCTTTCCTTTTTCACATCCTTTGCAAACACCTTCATGCTTTGTCTTGATTTCAGGAAGATCTTCTATAGCTTTGTTTGCAATTGGTAGTGCTCTATAGTGCACATGTGCAATCCTTCTATGCCAAAGTTCACTTGGCTCCATGGCATGTTCAGGTTGTTCCTTCAATTTGTAGAATCCTCCCTCTTGCTCTCCAATCACTACTGCATCATCTATAGTTTTACCTTTTGGCCACATTAGGACTTGGCCATCTATAAATGCAACCCTCATACCTTTTGCATCCAATGTAGATATGGAGAGTAGGTTCTTCTTGAGCCCAAGTACATATAGAACATCTTTCATCTTCAAAGACTTCCCAGAGTCTAGGTTGTAGGAGGCATCACCACTTCCCTTGATAGGATATTGATAGTCATCCCCAAGCTTCACTTTATGGGGTGACTCATGTTCAGATAGATTTACAAAAGATTCTTTAAACCCAGTCATGTGATTGGAATCCCCACTATCAATAAGCCAATCATTACAACCATGAGAGATAGTACCTGTGAGAGCAGAGATTAGAACATATTCATCTTCACTTGAGGAAGTATCACTTTCTGCCCTAGCCTTCTTCTTGGGAGGTTCATCATCCTCAGCAGCATGAGCATGAAACCTCTTCTTCTTATTGAATTTGTTGTTGTTATCTATCCTCTTCTTGGGACAATTTGAAGCAAAGTGTCCTAATTCATTGCAATCAAAACATCGAACATGAGATATATCTTTCTTCTTGTGATGAGAGTTAGAATGATTCTTGTTATTAGATCTCTCCCTCTTAAAATTGCTTCCCTTGGTGTGTGCTATGAGGGCTTGATCTTTATTCCCCATCTTTTCTTCTCAAGCCACAAGCTTTGCTTCTTCTTGTGATCATTCCTCCCATAGTCTACTGAATGAGATCAACTTTCTCCTTGCACAGATTAGTTGGATGAAGGAGTCCCATGACCTAGGTAGGACATTCAATGTGGTCATGACAACTTCACCATTGTCCACTACTTCATCCATAGCTTCCAGTTGTTCCTTGATCTGAGAGACCTTAGAGAAATAATATTGAATGGTCTCTCCATTCTGAATCTTTACCCCTTTCAATTGATTCCGCAGAGTCATCTTCCGATTTATGTTCTTCCCTTCAAATAGCTTGGTCAGGGAATCAAGCATCTCCTTGGGTGTCTTTAGAGATGACACATGTGGTATGAGATGGTCTTTGATAGAATCAACAATGATCCTCTTTGCCTTGACCAATTTCTTCTTATGCAAGGCCTTAGCCTCTTCTTCCTCTGGGACAGGGACCTCAGAACTTATGTAGGTGTCCAATTCATTTTCTTCCAAGATTAACCCAATCCTATACTTCCATGCTTGGAAGTTATCATCCCCTTCAAGCTTATCCTCAAGCTTGGTGTGGTGAGACATTTTAATGAGAAACTCAAATGGAAATAAAAGATTTAGGGCTTACCACTTGATTTGCAGAAATCTGGATCTGGTGTTGGATTAGGGTTTGTTAGAGAAACCCTAAAAATTCAAAATGTGAATTTCAACTTTCTGAAAGGATAGAAACATGCACCTTGATGAGCTGATTAGCCTGGTATATTCATAATTTGAAATCTACAAAGATTCACCCTTCATAAATGCCTTTTAGTCTTCCGAGATTCACTCGGGAGGACCCTGAATTAGGGTTTGAGTTTCCAGGAGCTTCACCCAACCAAAAATCTCGATCCAAAGCTCTAAACTTCGATTTTTCCAAGGAGCTTCCAGCTATGTCCTCATAATTCAGAAATTCTATTTTGTGGAAACCCTAATTTTTAGGGCCAAAAATGAAAGTGCCCATAATTGAATTCTGACTAGACAAAAATATTCTCCTTGATGAATAGAGTCAATCTACCTTGTTTCCTTTCCAAAATCTGTGGAGAGAAACCCAATAAACAAGAAACCTTAGTTTATGCCACTGCACGATGTCTTCTTCTCACGTTATCTCTAATACCATGTTAATTTTTAGCATTAATTCAATATAATCTAGGATCTTTACTAAGAGAATAAAATGTACAACATATCAAGTATAACAATGCATATCAATCACACCAAGCAATCACATGAGACAATGGACACACAGAGTTTCACTGTGGAAAACCATAAAGGTGAAAAACCCCACAACTTCCTCAGAGATAGAAACAACAATGATACAACCAAAGTACAAGAGATAGTCTTCTCCTAGCAGGTACTCCTCCTCCTCAACTAGTGCGCCACTTTCCAAGTGATGTGGAAGTGAATAATGAGATGATCAAAATAGAGATCTCCCGCTCTCTATTTATACATGATCTGTCCTTCCCAATAACCTAGTAGGGATGACTTGTCTAACTCAGTCTAATAACCCATGGTTAAACTAATCAGGGCCGACCCCACACTTGGTAGTCTAATAACCCATCACTGCAAGTTATGATACTTGCGATACTTGTCAATACAAATGACGACACTTCCATATAGAGGAATAATAACATCTTTATAGGAGTACAATATACATGGGTGAAATACATTCTGAAGTTACATATACATCAACAATGCATATTTAACGCCCCATATTATGTAAATATATACCCTAATTACGCTGATAGGCGTTAATATCTTAGATTTTTTGGGGAAATGGGGAAGACATATAGATTCTCTAGATTTAAGGTAGTAGGTGACACATGTATGGTTAGGATTGTTTCAATGGTCATCTTTTTTTAGTTAATGAGAATGATTTGTTTAAGGGCCGAATCATTTAAGGTAATGGTTTAATTAACAAACGATAGCGCTGTGGAAGCCTCCATGCACTGCAATATAATCCGACGACATGCCATGATGGTTAAGCCCAATTGATGGTGGTCGTGGAGTCCCATGATAACCGTTCACCACGTACCTTGTACACTCCTGCAATAACCGTTCACCACGGGGCTTCCATCGAGGATTAATGAGGACCCGTGGCAAGTGCCGCTGGATAGGTGGCGATTTCCAGCCGCCTAAACATTACACCACAGGGAAGTTAGCCTCAATAGGAAGCCCATAACATAATGTAGTAGTTTCACTACCTATGGATAATGAATGTTGTGTTAATAACATAGATCACACGTAGGTGACTGACAACTGAATATCGAAGCCGACTGAGGAGACCAGGTATTGTTTTTTTTTGTTTTTTATTATTTTTCACTGCATTCGATAGGCATTGTAGATGCAACATTACCACATTGGATTTCTTTTGCAGGTTTTTAGATACTCATCGAAGTTCATAGTGAAGGATACAGGCAAAGATTTGGAAAGCTGCAAGAAACTGTCGAGTTCAGAGGTAGGCACGATACCCCACGTATAAATTTGTATATATAGAAATATATTACCTGCAATGTTGGTTTCCTGAAACCCATTATCATAGAAATGTATTACCTGCAATATTGTTACCTAAAAACCTCCGACTAGGTGATGCCCCGACTCTCATATGCTCTTAATGTTCTAATTTCCATAGACATTTTGAAGCCAGAAAACAGTTTTCTGGATTGGACGTGATTTTGGGCATCAAAAACCTCTCTTCCATGCCTTAAGGGCATAAAAAATTCCAACTATATGATGCCACGATTCTCATTTTCTTTCAATATTTACCACAGACATTTTGAAGCCATAAAACAATTTTCTGGTCTAGACATGCTTTTGGGCGTCAAAAGCCTCTCATGCCTTAAGGGCATCTAAACCTCTCTTCCCTGCCTTTTTTGCTCACAATTTATAGACATTCTCACCGATGGACATCAAAAACCTCTCTTTCTTGCCTTAAGGGCATCAAAAACCTCTCTTCCTTGGCTTAAGGGCATCAAAACCTCTGACTATCTGATGCAGTGATTGATACATCACAAATTAAAATTTTTGACGGATATGTCTATAGCATAGCATTTGATTTGGTTCTTTTCTACATTTATTCAATGAAAATAACTTATAGGTGAAACCGTGTATGTTAGCCATGATATGGAATGGTTTAGAGAGAGAGAGTGAAGTCATAAAAATAAATATTATATGGTGTTATAGCATTGCATTATACGTCCAAATAAAGAAAGATGTATTCTAATTAAAGGTAGGTGCACAATATAGTCTAGATGGCCTTAGTATTATACAGAGAGTGCATAATATAATTTATGAGTTGTCGAGTGTAAAGGTCCTTATATAAAAGTTTCCTTTAATTAGATATAAGGGATATGAGTGTAGTGCCCCTAGACTACTGTAGACATTGAGGGCACCTGTGAGTGACTCGATGGATTTAAACATTAATAAAATAATTCTTCGTTTTTATTTCGAGTATGTTTATGACTAAGCTTGATTGTAAATCCATAAAATAATGATATATGTATTTGGATAGTTGATGTAAATGAATGATTACATGTGTTTAACGATTAACTATGATTATGGAAAATGTACATATGAATGATGCTTAATGACTAGCTATACAATTGATTGTGTGATTAGATGAATGAGTAATGATTGAGTAAATTATAAATGTTTAATGAAGCAACAGAGTTATGAATCAAATTATGATTATTGAGGACAATACTACTAAGATATGTTTGTGAGAAATGTGTGTAGTGACAGGTGAAATGGTTCACCAACGGACACACAAATGAATATGAAGGGTCGTAGAGTACGGATAAATCACACACAAGGAGAGCGACGATGATGTCGACTTCCAACGGAATACCACGCATTAGCAGATAAGCACTGATCCGCTTGCTCAAGAGGAAAACATGAGGGCGTATGAGGTGGGACACAACGGAGCTGTTCACGTACGAGTTGGGGGGCGCGCAGTGAGAATGGACTCACTCCTTGGTGCCATTAGTCCCTAATAGCATGTAGACGGAGGATGGAAGGTAACGGCTCCTGAAATCCCTACATGAAGTTCCTGCAAGTCAACGAAAGGATGGCAGCAGAAGGGTCGACAATGCGATACCCATCCGAGAATGGAAAGAGTGGATGCAAGGATCCAATGATGCGGTACCTTGTTGAGGAATCGAAAACACGGATGACTGGACCCGACAGAGTGGTGCCATGTCGGGGAAATAAAGTTAAGGAACAGGGAGGCCCAACAGCGCGACACCGAAATCCTAGTAAAATCAATTGCTAACTTAATTGTATCAAAACGTATAATTTTGCACCTAGAACAATACTTAGAAAAATGCATTTTAGTTCTTGGGACACTTGCATATGAAAGATTATTTTAGCATTTAAAATAATATTATTTGCATTTATGCATGTGCACATAAAAGTCTACTTTGGGCATTTAAAATATTAGAAATAGTTATTTATGCATTTGCACATAAGAGAATATTTTGAGCATTTAAAATAATATAAACATTTATTTAGGAGCAAAGTAGAATCCTAAGCATGGACACCTAGTCAACTCCACCTTCACACAAATCTAGGAGTTAAGTGAATTATGTGGGGGGACAAACATGAGCAAACTTAGGAATGTTGGTGTATCTCTTAGAAAAGCTGACACTTGGATGGGTGAGTTGTTTTTATTTAGAATTTAAATAAAATAAATAATTATGCATACATGTGTCGCATCAGATTTTTCTTTATAAGGAAGGCATTGGGAATGGGTAAAGGGCCCAGACCCTGGATGATTATCGGAATTCTGAATTATTTCATGACTTCCTGCTATTGAGGGTTTGGCTGGAAATCTTGGTGGGGGGCAATCCCAAGCTGAGTTTCTTGATTTGAGTGTGTGAACTCTACGACCCGATTAGCTCAGGGGTCCGGAAGGAAGGAGAGTACTTCCGGAGTGGTAGGGTGGTTAACCAAGGTGTCTACTAGGTGACTCGTGAAAATCGGCGGTGGGTGCAAAGCTGCGACTTCTCCATCTTCTCAACGAGGATTGCTCCAGCGTTTCACTCAGGTCAGAATTAACTAGATCTATTCTTTTTGTTTTAATTCTTTGGTTACCATGTGTGATTATTGATAGTGAGTCACTATGAAGTTTCAGTTATGATTAATTTATATTCGAATGGTAGAATTTGTTTGCAATAGGATGTTGCTGATAATTAAAAGAGAAAAGAATTGTTTTCAGGTTATTTTAATTTAAATTACTCAATGCGTGGTTTGGAACTCAGGTTGAAACTGTAGTTTAATTACAGTGTTCTACATCTAAATTTTAAAAAGTTTATTAAGGAACTCTAACGTTTAGTTTTATAAAATTCCACAATGAGACGCGGTATAGACTAGCTTAGAACGAGCCTGTAATTGTTGCAGTTCTCGGTTCAAATCTAGATCGGACCCCTTAACCAAATTTGGTTTTAGCCAACTCAGAATGAGACTGTATTTGTTGCAGTTCTGAGTTCAAATCTAGATCAGATTCCTTAATCGGAAATTTGGTTTCAGCCAACTCAGAACGAGACTGTATTTGTTGCAGTCCTCAGTTCAAATCTAGACCGGATTCCTTAATCGAAAATTTCGTTTTTGGCCAACTCAGAACGAGGCTTTAAATCGATTGCAGTTCTTAGTTCATCGATACCAAACAGCGCGTTTAAAATTACGGTATAGAATTACTCGGAGCCAAGACTGTGTTGATTTCAATACGCAGCTCTCTTCTATCCAGAGTTGACTGCTGGGTAGAGCCGTCAGTACGAAGTATGATGAAATAAGCCTGGGCTGAGTAACGTATTCGATACCTCCTACTTAGATCGGATTTCATATTCATCCCAGTCTCGAGTCAAATGATGCAGGTCGTATTTTTGTTGTAAGACTGTACCTAGTTTGAAGGTCAATATCTTGGGTCTACTCGTAATGTAGCGATGCTCAGGGGTTATTACGCTGAACTATATTGTTTAAACTTTGATAACAGTTGAACAAATCCGGTGGATCAGTGTTCTTGAACCCTCTGTCAAATCCCTGATCTACGAGTTAGATCCTTGACTTTAGGCTGACATTCTGGCGCTTATGACCGTCCTCCCTGCTAGTCGACGAAACCTCTCTCCTGTCTGCTGTAATGAAAGTTCCATTTTGGAGTGGCGCCCGTTGCTAGTATAAGCATTAACTACCGTCGAGATGGAAACGTTCATCACGGTGATCTCAGTAGCGGATTTAATTTTTCCTGTCAGTGGAACTTGACGCCCGGTAAATTGGAGAGGAAATCGCCGTTGAGTAGGGTATTCTGATTCCTGTTCCGCCCTTTTATGTGTGTTATTATAACTTTAGTTACTGTTATGACCGATGACAATACATTGTTTTTGTCAAAAGCCCCAGATACCCGTGACTGGTAACGAAAGCTGATGACGCCTGTCAATTAGTTATTGTTTTAGTGAACAGTGAATTTGAAGTTAGTTTACTTTGGGTTTATTTAAGAAAAAGTTATATTTAATTGTTAGGGCAGTGTCTAATATCCGGTATAAAGTGACACATGCCTAAAGATATCATTATAGGGAGCAGGGTAAGACTTTGATCAAGTTTTGAAAGGTGTGAACCATAGGTGTTGGACATTTAACCTTATGCTTTTTCTTTAATGTAAACTTGTATTATTTACATTCTATTTATTTATAACTAAATGATATGGTGCGTCGAGTGGTTATGTCTTGAAGGATGCTTGTAATTATTGGATGGATTCAAGTTAGTGTGTGTTGCTATCTAGTCGATCTAGTAATCATTCGAAGAGTATGTATAGATTAACCGCAATTATGTATTGCCATGATTCACCTAGTATATGAAGATAAAATGAGGATTGTAACGTTAAGATGTTAGATTAAATATTATTATAATTGTAAATAATTAAATTATAATGACAACCATTACATTTACAATGGTATATTTGTGGGATGAGAGTAAAGTCAAAAAGTGTAGCATTGTTGTTTAAATTGAATAACTTATGTTTGTCTCAATCATGTGAATTACATGGTCAACAATTATATAGTGTAATAGTATTTTGTCATGTTATAATTAGTTTGACATTGTGAAATGGTATTTATATATATATTGTCATGTCCCCATCTTGACCCTATTGTATTAAAATGTAAATGATGTAATATTGTTATAAAATCATGGTGAGGAGCTCAAGGCCAAGGCTCTGTCATCGATTTATTGATGCATATGGTTTGCGTGCTAGTAATGCACATTGGAAATTCAAACATCATGTAAATATGCATTTTAATAAAATACCCACAACTAGCTATGCAATGCAACAAGAGATGAGGGCATGATTTTACAAGGAATTGGGACGGAAATATTCAAACCCTTGGAGCCAGTCAGGTCAAGCCAAATGTCAATGAGAGAACCAATCAAACCCTCAACTACCCATGTTGATTTTTGTACCCAATCATTGATTTCTCCCAAAAGTTGGTTGAGGTAGTTAATGCCTTGGGGAATGGGAGGTATGGCTGTCCAAATTCGGGTATGGGCAAACCACCCTGCATGGGAAATCGCGTTTTGCTTCCTGGGAAAGAAAAGAGCAATGAATTGCTCCCCAAGTCATTATCCATGAACCAATTGCTCTCCCTCACGAGTGGAGAGCTACCTCGGTGTTTTTCTCAAGAGATTTCCTGTGTTTTCCTTCATCTTGCAGGCTGGGAAGGGCGTTTTTGCTTTGGTGACCAATGGGGAAGAGAACAGATCAATTTGGGGTTTCAATGGGGCAGTTTTGGGCCATTTGAAATGCTCATAGCATGGGGGAGAAATCGGATTGCTCTCTAGGGATGAATTTCCCTTCCCACAGTCTTATTTAGTGAGCCACGATTTGGAGATGAACCCATGGATTCTGTTTTGTAAATCCCATTGTTAAATGTGTATCCCTTCCCAATGATTGTGTTTGCTGTGTGAGAAAAGAGTATGTTGGGGTATGGGTTATGGGTCTCCATTGTTTTGGCTTGAGCTTGAGAGAAAGCATCCAAGGTTCAAATGTAGCCTAATAAACCCAGCTCTGGACTGGCTTGGCTCAGATGAAATGGTTAATTGGGCTGTGCATGAGCTTGAATGTCCCATTTTCCTTGTAAGAATCATGCCCAGCTCGGGGGTGGCAGTTGTGTTGAGAGATTGATGAACACAATTGGCCTATGGTTGGGTGGAACGTTGCAGCGACATAGCTAGTTGTTTGGGACAATTGCCCAATGAAAATAAGTGTTTTTCTGTCTATGTATTTACTTTTGCAATGTTTAATTAATGATTATTTTGATATGCTAGATGAGGATGAACTGTGTGTGGATGTTGTTTTAATTCCGTTGTGCATAATTGATTTGTTTTACATCTGCACATTCATATTTTAATTATATGAATCTAACGAATGGACTGAGATCATGTGAAAGCCCTGAATTTGGCATCATGTTCCCTGCCTTGCATTGGATAAATGGGTGGGTATGTGACATATACACTATCTCATTTTTAACGCAATATTAGATGGCCAATATTAGATGGCGAGTGTGGTAGTAGTTTAAAAGTAGAATTTGTCATGTTATAAATAGTTACATTGTGATTGATGTAGTAGATTAATCATGGATTATACAATTGATCGTGCTATTGAAAATAATATATATATATTTATATCGCATCTAGTTTCAATCAATTGTAATAGTTGCATTGTGACTTATCTAAGAGTTCATGTGTATTTACGCACCTCACCTTGTGAAGCATATAGGGAAGTAGGGACCTTACAATGAGTTCAAGATTGTTGGTTGCAAGGGAGACTTGGGAAGTTAATTCATGTCAAATGTATTATTCTAAGAATTTTATAATATTATTCTAAGAATTTTATAATATTAAAATTCCATTGAACTTACGGGAATAAGTTTGAGAAAGATAATATTAAAATTCCATTATACTTACGGGAATAAGTTTCAGAAAGCTCTGTACACTATTTTATGGTAGTTCCAGGCATAATTTACCCCCTGCTACGAGAATAAAATTAGGGTTTTGATGGTTAAGAATTCATAAAATTATTATTGTTGTTATTATTTTTTAATATCGTTGATCTATTTTCGGAAAATTGAATATGATGCAGAATTTCACGAGAGATCCCAGTCTACCATGCGCAATGTTCGGATGGTAATTGTGTCCCTACCTAATTTACATGATAAGGGGATGCCCCTCTCGTTGCTTGAGACTGCTTTGAAGCTTGAAACCATGGAAGTCCAAATACCACACCATAAGAAAAGTACAACCACATACATTTTAACAAAAATGGCGGTTACATTACCCAATGTAACTTTTATTTTTAGTTGGTTTTAATCGCTAAAATTCTAGAGGATCAAATAATTTATATTTTTTATTCATTAATATCATTGGTGTATGATTAGAGTATGATTGGGTATTTCTATGATTGGTGTAGAATTAGGATATGAGAAATTATTTTCAATTATTTTTTGTTAAACAATATTTTTTTCATATTAGAATGTTTATTTTTTATTAATTTGAAAAACTTTAAATGTGTTTTTTAATTGATTTCTCCAAATTTTAATTTGGAAATTGAAATCATTATTCATATATTAATTTTTTTTTAATTAAAATATTAAAATAATTAATATTTTTATTAAAATTTTAAATTTATTTTTCAAATTTTCAATTGTTTAAGTTTATTTATTTTATTTTAAAAAATTTCATAATATTTGTGTTTAATGTGTGAATATTTTTATTTAATTCTTAAATAATATATGTAAAATTTAATATTATGGTTAGTTTACTAAGTTGTATTATGTACCATCAATGTTCATTGCCATATATGAATCATGAATATATTGTTTACATTTAATAATATTAATTTTAATTTTGGTTACTCTATTTTAATTTTAGTTGTATCAAGTGTGATATATGAATTATGAATACATTGTTTATCTTTAATAATATTATTTTTTTATGATTAAAATTATTATAGATTTATTTTAATTTTGATTGTATCAAGTGTCGAGAGAGGCTCTTATGCATGTGGCAAGTAAGAATAAAGGAAAAAGGACATGCAAAAAATGAATGGCTCTTTATATAGTTCTCTTTCCCAAATTATTTATACTTATCATGCTACTTAAATATATATTGTGGTAAGTATTTTAATGCACATAATGTATATGATTTTTTATTTTATATATATATATATATATATATATATATATATTATTTATCTATTTTTAAAATAATTAATGATTATAATAATAAAATATCAATTTTTTATATTTATTTTAAGTGTATTGACTTATGTTGAATTATTACATTCTTTAATATACTTTGTTGTGGTTACTTTGCTAGTTAAGAATTATGAACGCCAACAAAGTTTTATGTTTTGTTTTGGAATTTTAGTGAAAATGTAAATATAATGTCATTATGTATTTTATTATGTATTATGAAGTATTTTTTTATTAGCTCATAAGTTGAATAATAAATAATTTACCATTTAAATGTAATATTTATTAATTTTATTATGGTTTTAATATTTAATACATTAATATGATTATGATTGGTATATGTATTTATATATGTAATGATTATTACGAATTTAGTATTAATATAATTAATACTAATAGGTATATCAAAAATTAAAAAAAAAATATTTATATTAATATTAATTTTATTATGAATTTAATATTAATATGATCAATATATATTAATTTGCGTTAGTATTAATTTAATTATTGCATTTAAATATAATAATTATTAATTTTAATACAATTTTAACATTTAATATATTTATATGTTTGACCTATGTATTTATATAATTAGTATTATAGGTTTAAGAAAAACAAAACTTCAACGGTATAGTTTAATATAATAATATATTTAACGATTATTAATTTGTCATCTATATCTAATAGTTATTAATTTGATTATGGTTTTAACATTGTTTGATAAACACAAATATATAAAAATATTAATGAATGTGTATTAAGATTGATTGGTGTAGTATTAATGTGGTTGTTGACCTTTAACTTAAATTATCTTTAACTTAACTAAAACATAATATGATATAAAACTTTATGAAATAAAATTTTCCAAAATCAATGTCATAAGGATCTTTAGAATCCCACCTAAAGCATAGTGTGATATAAAAATGAATATTTGTATTGAGATTAATTTTTGTTAGTATTAATGTGTTTGTTTAGAATCCCACCTAAAACAGAGTGTGATATAAAAATGAATATTTGTATTGAGATTAATATTTGTTAGTATTAATGTGGTTGTTGCATGATAGATCTATACTTAAAATTGATCTATAATTTAACTAAAAGATAATGGGATATAAAACTTGATCTATAACATTAGATTTTTTCATAAAGTTTTCCAAAATGAATGTCACAACGCATTAATTTTAGAATCCCAACTAAACCATAGTGTGATATAAAATTGATTGATATTGTTATTGTATGCAAAACCAAATATGAAATTCAAAGTGTTAGTGTTGTGGATATTGATATATTTTACATAATTAATAGATATGTTGTTGATATAATCAATGTTTTATTTGCTATGAATATTATATGTATGTTAATTAAAGTTACTAATTATTAAGTGAAAGGGTGTAACCCTTCACTATACACGCTCAAGCCTATAAAAGAGAGCCTCATTGTAAATTATTAATCATCTTCTTATCTATTAAAAATATCTATATAAGTTCGCCTATCAATGGCTTATTTGATTTACCAAGTCTTTTGGTAACTATTATTGTATGAGCGAATAGTTTTTCGCTGCATTTGGTATCAGAGCAGCTCTTTCCTCGAGCCTCATTGATCCCAGGCTGGTAGCCATTCTCTTAGAATTTCTGAGCTACTTGGTCTTTGACCAGATATTGGGCTCTTGGCCCTCTTCTTCACATACCCTCCCTCAACCTCCACGACTTCTGCACACTCCATTCCCCGCCATCTTCCTTCCTCTCTATCCTTTCCCTTCCTACGTCCTCCATCCATTCCCTGCCCATATTCCTCCGCAAACCCCCCACCGGTATCCATCTCTCCCACTGCGCTCACCTCGCCTTGTCCTTCCACCCCCTTCCGCATCCACGCAACCTTTCCTCCTCTCTGTGTCGCCGCTCCCAACTCCCTGCCACCATTCCCTTTATCTCCCTGCGTTTCAACTCCCGCCCAACCTTACCATCCACCCCCGTGCATGCACGCCTCCAGCCTGCGCGTCTGCAAGCCCTCCGCCAGCTTCACACCACCGCCAACCCCACGCATAGCTCCCTCATGCGCCCTTGTCCATGGCTTCATTCTCCTCGTCAATTGCCTCTGCAACTACGCCTACCCACCATCACAACTGCACCAACTCAACCAATCCCTCCTCATGGCCACCTCTTCCAGCACACCTCCGCCACCACCGACCCCCTTCCGCCGCCTCCAGCTCGGCCACCCCCTCCTCCAGACCACTACACCTCTCTTCCGTATGTATTTTTCCCATTCAAAAAAAAACTATTATCATTGTTATAATATTTGAAAAAAAAATTATTATAACACATTATTATTAAATTTACTAATAAGTGTTATTATAATATAAGTATTTATATTATTATTATTTAAAAAAAAAAGAAAAGAAATAATAATAATTATTTTATAATTATTATTTTTGGAGATAAAAAAAGAGAGATCAATTATCATTGAAGGAAGCCAAGGACCAGTTGTCATCGTCAGAAAGACAAAGACAAGTCAACGAAGAATTTAAAGAAAAAAAAAATATTAATAATAATATTATTATTATCTTTTAATAATAATTATTATTATTAAAGGAAAAAAAAAATCAATTCTGAGAAACAAAGCAAATTCAAGCCAAAGAAGGCTCGTCAAGAAGACATTAACACAAATCGAAGAAAGACTCATCAAAGAAATCAAAGAAGATCATCCCACCGTCAAAGAAATCAGAAACCATGGCAGCCGATTTGCGAGAAAAATTAGAAGCCAAGTTAAAATGCTATCAAAAAGACAATGAAGAATTACGAGACATTAATACACAATCAGAAATAAAGATTGAACTACATAAGATACAAGAACGGTTCAATGAACACACAATGTCCAGCCAGAAAAATCACATAGAAAAATTATGTGCGCAAATCAAGGAATTAAAAGATGAAAGTGATTTCAATCAGAGGTTGAAAAATCAAGATATAAAGAAGGAAATAAATAATTACGAAGCAGAAATAATACGTTTGAACAAAATCGTTAGCGACAAAGATGAAGAACTAATGCAGTTACGACATAAATTAGAAAGTCAAGAATCAGAGGTCGGCCAGTGTCGACAACAAATAAAAATTCTTCAACAACAAAATGACAACTCTAAAAAGACACATAAGTCAGAGATCGCGAAGAGTAATAAAGCATTATCTAACAATGCTGAAGAAATTTTTAGACTAAGACATCATAACAAGATACTAGTCAGAAAAATTAAGAAGTTGAAAAATAGCCGAAAGATAGAACAATCTATGGACGACATTGAAGGGAAACTTCTAGACAAACAGAAAGAAAATAGTTGTATCAGTAGTCATAATGAAGATCTTAAGGAGCAACTTAAGACATCTGAAGATGACCGAAAATCGCAAGTCGAATTGATTAAGAAGCTTCAAAATGATAACAGTCAGTTAGGAAACAAGTTGGAAAAGATACAGAATGAAACCTTAAAACCTCAAGAGACGAAAATAAAAATCCCAGCTCAGATCAATGCTCAAAAGACGACACTCGTAAAAGAAAATGACATTGTGAAAATTCCCTATCGACACCCCAAACATAAAAACCGATATTCTGAAAAGAGGGAAATGTTGAAAGACGATGGTACTAATGTGATCAAAGCTCTTAACGACAGATCAATGGGGAATCCCAACAGTCAGCAACAAATCAATTTGGGATGGATTGACCCATCCACATATCGAAAGTTATGCTCTACACTTAGCAGTTCATATCGACATGTTTCATCAGCCATGACATTGCAAAGAACAATGCAACAAAATTATAAGGCTTTGAGGACAAAGCCTTTCTAAGAGAGTGGAAATGCTATGAATATTATATGTATGTTAATTAAAGTTATTAATTATTACGTGAAAGGGTGTAACCCTTCACTATACACGCTCAAGCCTATAAAAGCGAGCCTCATTGTAAATTATTAATCATCTTCTTATCTATTAAAAATATCTATATAAGTTCGCCTATCAATGGCTTATTTGATTTACCAAGTCTTTTGGTAACTATTATTGTATGAGCGAATAGTTTTGGTAACTATTATTGTATGAGGGGAGGCGCAGAGCGCGGGGGAAGAGGGAGAAGGTGCACGGCGATGGGAAGAAGGAAAGCGTGGGCGTGAGGGTGTAGCGGAAGGATGAGGGCGGGCGCAGGTGTGTGTGAGCGAATGGCAGGAGTGGGGGATGGTATGGACTGGAGGTTGGTGTGCTGGAGCGATACGCAGTGGAGGAACCCGGAGAACTCTTCTCGATCCTTGAGAAAAACTGAAGTAGTCAAACTGGCTCTGATATGTGAGCCGAAATCGAGCTCGATAGTAGGAGGAGCCGAATCCGAGCTCAGGTTGAAGGAGCCGAAACCGGGCTCTGATACCAAATGCGACAAAAAATCTAGGATGCGAGATCCATATTGAATAAAAGATATATTATTCAATTGATAAGATGCTTAACACTTTACAAGAGCTCGCCTTTTATAAGGTTTGAGCATTTCTTAAGAAGGGTTACGTCCCTTCAATTAAACTAATTAATAATTTACTGATTAATTTAATACAATATATAATATTCATAGCATTATTTCACATAACTAGATTAGATTTTAGAGTAGATTTGTTAAGCCATTTTTCTTTTAAACCATTCATAAGGATTATTGTCGGATGTAGCATTCATCGAAGTCTATGTCGTATTTATGTCGAATGCAACATAAATTCATTAATGTTAAATGTCATCATCCATTAAGGATTATGTCTCATTGCGATATTCATCAAGGGTTATATTGGATTGGGACATTCCTTCCTGGTAAATTCAATAATGGTTTTGTCGCGTTGCAACATTTGACGTTCATCTAGGTTTATGTCGCATTGTGACGTTTATCAAGTGTTACGTTGCATTGTGGCATTCATCAAGGGTTTTGTCGCATTGCAACAATACCCAATATGTGACACATATGCCGACACAACCCAAGATGCGACATATTCACAATGTGAAATTTGATGTTCATTAAGTCGGGATGTGAAATTTGACGTTCATCAAGGTTTTTGTCGCATTATGATGTTTATCAAGGGTTATGTTGCATTGTCGCATCATCAAGGGTTAGATGCAACATATTCACAATGTGAAATTTGACGTTCATCAAGGTTTATGCCACATTGTGATGTTTATCAAGGGTTACGTTGCATTGTGGCGTTCATCAAGGGTTATGTCCCATTGCGACGATGCCCAATATGTGACACATATGCCGACACAACCCAAGATGCGACATATTCACAATGTGAAATTTGACGTTCATTAAGGCTTGTGTCGCATTGTGATGTTTATCAAGGCTTATGTTGCATTGTGGCGTTCATCAAGGGTTATGTCGCATTGCGACAATGCCCGAGATGTGAAATTTGATGTTCATCAAGGTTTATGTCGCATTGTGATGTTTATCAAGGGTTATGTTGCATTGTGGCATTCATCAAGGGTTAGATGTGACATATTCATAATGTGAAATTTGGTGTTCATCAAGGTTTATGTCGCATTGTGATGTTTATCAAGGGTTATGTTGCATTGTGGCGTTCATCGAGGGTTATGTCGCATTGCGACAATGCCCAATATGTGACACATATGCCGACACAAACCAAGATGCGACATATTCACAATGTGAAATTTGACATTCATTAAGGCTTGTGTCGCATTGTGATGTTTATCAAGGCTTATGTTGCATTGTGGTGCTCATCAAGGATTATGTCGCATTGTGACAATGTTCGAGATGTGAAATTTTCCATTGATCAAGGTTTACGTTGCATTGCGATGTTTATCAAGGGTTATGTTGCATTGTCGCATTCATCAAGGTTTAGATGCGACATATTTACAATGTGAAATTTGACATTCATCAAGGTTTATGTCACATTGTGATGTTTACCAAGGGTTATGTTGCATTGTGGCGTTCATCAAGGGTTATGTCGCATTGCCACAATGCCCAATATGTGACACATATGCCGACACAACCCAAGATGCGACATTCACAATGTGAAATTTGATGTTCATTAAGGTTTGTGTCGCATTGTGATGTTTATCAAGGCTTATGTTGCATTGTGGTGTTCATCAAGGGTTATGTCGCATTGCGACAATGCCCAAGATGTGAAATTTGGCGTTCATCAACGTTTATGTCTCATTGTGATATTTATCAAGGATTATGTTGCATTGTGGTATTCATCAAGGGTTAGATGCGCCATATTCACAATGTGAAATTTGATGTTCATCAAAATATTAAATTTGAAATTTTAATACTCTTATTTATCATCAACCTATATTAATTGTTTTAATTAAATTATAATATAATACTATAATTTAATGAAATTATTTTTAATTAATTATTATAATATAATTGCTTTAAATATCATATTTAATTAAATTATAATATATTTAATATCTCTATCCATTAAGTATGTATACTATAATATATCAAATATGTATATTATAATATAATTATATCATAGTCAAATAATAATATGTTGAAGTAAGCAATATTATTTTATTATTACTTTGATTATAATATTTTAGTTAAATACTATCTTCTTATCATGGAATAATATAATATAATATAACATAATTAAAAAAATTATCATTATATTTAAAAATGATATAGTTCTTTAATTAATTATTGAATTACAATTAATTAAGTAATTGCTATGTTTTTTAATATATTTTTTTATGTTTTATCATTTATTAATTTTATTTTCTAAAATATAATTAAACAATATAATTAAATAGTAGTTTTTTTTATTAATTATTTAATTAATCAATATTATTATTAACTAAATAATAATAGTGATTAATTAATTAATTAAAATTATTGTTCACTACATTATTTTATAATTATTATTTTTAATTACTTATTATAAAATAATAGTAGTGTTTAATTACAAATATTATTAATCAAACAATTAAAATATGGATTTCATTAAAATCATTAAATAATATTAATCTATTTAAATATCATATTTAATTAAATTATAATATATTTAATATCTCTATCTATCAAGTATATATACTATAATATAATTATATTGTAGCCAAATAATAATATTTTTAATTAAGCAATATAATTAAAAGTATTATCATTATATTTAAAAATGATATTATTAATTAATTAATTAATTGAATTACAAGTAATTATTGTATTTTTTAATTTTTTTTTTTTTATGTTTTATCATTTATCATTAATTTATTATTATTATTATTATTAACTAAATATAAATATTAATTAATTAATATTATCATTCACTAAATTATTTTATAATTATTATTTTTAACTACTTATTATAAAATAATAGTAGTGTTTAATTAATAATATTGTTTAATTAAACAATATTATAAATAAACAATTCCAATATAGATTTTATTAAAATGATTAAATAATATTAATATATTAATATTTTTAATTAAAAGTATTATTATTATATTTAAAAATATATTATTAATTAATTAATTAATTGAATTACAATTAATTAAGTAATTATTATATTTTTTAATATTTTTATGCTTTGTCATTTATTAATTTGAATTAATTAATTATTTAATATTTTTATTAACTAAATAACAATATTAATTAATTAATATTATCATTCACTAAATTATTTTATAATTATTTTGTTTAATTACTTATTACAAAATAATAGTAGTGTTTAATTAATAATATTGTTTAATTAAACAATATTATTAAACAAACAATTAAAATATGGATTTCTTTAAATTCATTAAATAATATTAATCTATTAATATTTTTAATTAAATAATCATTAATTTTAACTAATTAACTAAATAACTATAATATGATTTAAATTATTTTATAATTAATTATTATAAAATAATAATATTGTATAATTAGTTATTATAAAATAATAATATTGTATAATTAAGCAATGCTATTAATCAAACAATTAAATTATGTATTTCATTAAAATGATTAAACAATGTTATTTTATTAATATTTAGGAGATATGTGTATGCGCACATTCGTTACTAGCAACAACAACATTAATAATATTAATGTGTTCGAATACATCGATAGGCGTAAATGGGGCACATAATTTTCATATTAATGTTTTTTCCTATAGTATGTGTCCCGTTTACGCCTATCGGTGTATTGAGACACATTAATACTATTAATGTTGCTATTGCTAATCATTAAATGGGTTCAAATTCTTCTCTCATGATTTGATTAGATTCGTCAAAGACAAACAATGCTTTGTGAATTGAATTTAGTTCCATTATTGAAGCCTCCCACTCAGTGATGGAATTTGACAGGAAAAATGCCTGTCATGAGGCATTTTTACCGTCAAATACGATTAAAATTTTTTGTTAACCATCTTGTATGAAGGGTAAATTTATCATTTAAACGTTTTTTTGAAGGGTAATAAAATTTCTAAAAAGTCATTATTTTACTAGCATTATTAATATTTTTGATCTTATATAAAACTATATTTTCCAAATTAGAATTTCCAATTTCCAACCACACTTTCACTTAATAAATAGAAAAATATATTAAATTAGTATTATTTCTATTCCATTTTATTGTAAGATGCATTGATTTTTCATAGAAAAAGAAAAGCTCATTTAACTCAATGATGTTTCCAATTCCATTACTTTTTTTATTCTTCTATTATTACAAATTTACAATGAGCATCTATGATCTTCATACTACAAATTCTAGTGCTAAATGATCATTGTCCATTGATTACAAATTTATAATTTACATTAACATTCTACTGCTAGTCTGCTACAAAGCCTACATGAACATCAACTAAATGACTTGAAGTTGGAAGTTCCTGGAAGTTGGAAGCAGTTTCAAGTTGGTGCAAGTGCATCTAAAGTCTTGGAGACATAACTTTGGAAAGCATTATCATGATTCACAGCTAATTCCTGCACAATCTTTTGACATTTACTCGTTTATCTTATGATTTGAGTAATGTATATAGATTTAGATGTTGAAATTAAAATGGAATACACATTTTCTTTTGATATTAACAATAAAACTGAACAACTCCATCTATATTGTTTTTTATACATTGTTTTTGTAATATAAATTTTATTTTCTAGAAAACTTCTGCGTTATTAAGACCACCGATTCGAAAATTCATTACAACAATTTATATAGGGTGGGGATGGGCTTTAGAAATTGAGAGAATATGTCCAGTTTTGTCACACTCTTGGATATGATCACTTGGTACAACGTTATACTTTTCGAGAACCTTTATAGAGGATATATTGTTTAACTGCCCCAGATAGTTTTATTCTAAACAATCGGGAACTTCAGAGAGAGACATTACTGGATGTATAGTTTTATTTATAGTGTTTGTGTGAACACCAACAACACACAGGGATTCATTTGCACTACTTTTACCCTACACGCTCCTCTGTTTTCCTAAATCCTGCCCATTACAGTCTCCGCCATATACACAATTGTTCCATTCAAACAAAGGTTGATGTTGACTAAAGATACACTGGTGGAAATTCCTTATCTCTGAAAAAAAATGTTTATTAAAAAATGTTAATAAGATTTTAAAGAAAGAAATAAGTATTTCCATGGCGCTCAGTCACAACGAGATGAGAAATGTGAAAATGGTCTTGCTCTGCCTAACTCGACTAGGTGTAGCAAACGGGGTACAATTTCCTTTTCTCTATAAATGGTATAACCTGAAAAAAACTAAAAATGAAATTGCTTTGCCATGGATTTGCAATGGTTTATAATTAATATGTTATACATTTCATTTATAATTGATTTTCATTTATAATTGATTTTAAATATTTTATTGGATACATATATGTCACATGTGATGTTAATTTAAACACTAATTTTTTTTAAAGATTAAATTATAATTATGTATACCTAAAATATGAAATTCATTTTTCTAAAATTTTCTGCAAGGGATAAGAGAAAAACCATGAAAAGAAACCCAAAACATGAAACCCCATCAATGTAGAGAGTTTGAAAATATTATTTCTATGTTAAAATAGCAAACATAGAGTCAAGCACCCCTTGGACTTCTAAATCTTGGAATTCCTGTCTCTATGAAATACATTATTTCTACGTTAAAGTTTAGTTCCAAATTAATACTTTTCCTTTAGTTTTGTTAAAAGATATTAATGTTCTTATTTCGAAGCTTTACATAACGTATTGATAATTATACAGATAATAATTAAGCAAATGTCATATAGCGGAAATTGGAATAAGTCTTGAGCTTCTAAAGATAACAAGTCACATTTTTTCATTGTGGAAAATATTGTAAATAGTCTTGTAATGTTCCCTAAGAGGAATTGATAAGTGTGCCATTTACTAGATTTAGATTAAATCTTGCTAATGTTTGAGTAATAGTGAGGTGGAGAGTTCGAGCCTCTCTCACCCCATTCATTTTGATTTTTGACCAAACCAATCTCAATTGATCCGCAATATTATATAATGTTTGAATAATCTTGAGATTGAGAGTTCGAGCCTCTTTCACCCATTCAATTTGATTTTTGAACAAATTAAATTTGACTAGAACTTTACTGTAAGAATTATGTGTATTAAAGATTAGGAAATTAATGATCCATTTTTATGTTTATTTATGCTTTATTATGATGTGTATTCATATTTTTTTTAGTTTAACCTATATTTTTATATAATATTACTTTAGTACATAAATGATATATAAAATAAATAGAAATCAAGTTAATGGATCATGATAGATATTAATAATTATTATTTTAATTTTAATTTAAAAATGTTAAAAAAAAAATATTGTTTTGAAGAAAAATTAACAAAATTTAATTATTAAAGAATATTTTTTTTTATAAAACTTCAATAAAAATTTAAACAAAACTTTTGAGTAACATATACACCCAAAACATTAAAAAAAAAACCCTTGACCGGTACAATGAAAACCAAATTCCAACAGTGATCCCACTCATTTAGATCTCATATGTCGTCCTATATGGAATTGAAACAGAAAGTTTCCACTTGCGTAAGGTATGACATCAAAAGAAAAAGAAATTTCATTTGCGTCAGGTATGACATCAAAAGAAAATTTCCAGTTGCTTTAAGGTATGATATCAAACCACTCTATCTCAATAATTATTTATTTATGTTGCGGCAGATAGCCTCCGCACATGGAGGGAAAAAACGCCCTCGAGCATGCTCGAGGGCGCCCCTGAGCTCAATTTTCGCGCATTTCTAGTAGACCCACCTACAGCCTGGGCTTGCCTTCAGGCACCGATGCTTTCTGACGAAATTTGACAGCTACAGTACAAAACTGACAGCTGAGGTTACGTTTTGAACCGTTTCGGACAGCGTTCTTAGCTTACAGGTTACGTTTTGAACCAGTTCGGACAGCGCTTTTAACTTACGTTTTGAACCAGCCGCGTTTTTAGCTTACGTTTTAAATTTACCCGCCCCCCGCCTCCACCTCCGCTTTCGAATTGTATGTGCCCGAAGGGGCGTTTTTAGCCCAGCTGATGTCAGCTAAGGACGCCCCCCGAGGCGCCCTTTTTACCTCCATGTGCGGAGGCTAAGAGATTCCTCCACTTTTATTTAAGGCTTCGTCGCAGAGAGGAGAGATTGCAGCATCCCCTGTTCCATATCACAAGCAAAGGGCTAATTGTCATCTGCTGCTAGTGTTAACTATGGCTCCCCATGTTCTTGTTATACCATACCCAGTTCAGGGCCACATAAATCCGCTCACACGACTCTCAGAGATGCTTTCTTCCAAAGGCATCCTTGTCACCTTCATTAACACGGACTCCAATCATTCCAAAATGATGAAGGCCCGCATTGATCACGACGGCATTTCGGTTGCTCCGAATTCAAGCATTCGTTTCGTATAGGTTTCAGACGGTCTACCGCAGGATTTTTACCGAGTTGACGATATTCCTAAATTTTTCAGATCTGTAATGGACGAGATGAGAGATTCTGCCGAAGATCTGATACAAAGCCACTTCGATACAGAAGCTGGAAAGCTCCCGTTCTCGTGTATTATCGGCAGCTCCTTTCTTACTTGGACGTTTCTTCTCGCTAAAAAACCTCGACCTTCCATTCGTCGCATTCTGGTCGATGTCTGTGAGTGTTTACACTATCTATAGACATCTCTCCACAATTATTTCCAAAGGTCACTTTCCGCCTAAAAATGAAGGTGCACTCTTTTTCTTTTCTCCTCCCTTTTGAATTAAAAGCAGATTTAGGTATCTTGATATAACGAGGAACGTCTTTCTTTTTACAGATCCGAAGGACATAATAGACTACATTCCGGGTCTTCCTCCATTGCAGCCCGAAGATCTTCCATCAGATATCCAGACAGCAGACACGACTAGTATTGTCCATCAACTTGTTCTGCAACAGCTCCCTTTACTCGAGCAGACAGAGTGGATTATCGGAAATACAGTCGACGAACTCGAAAGCGAAGCAAGCGATGCAGTTCGACAAACAGCAGCTCCCATCTATTCACTCGGTCCGCTTCTTCCATCAGTTTATCTTGAAGATGAGTGCAAGCATCAGGAGATGTCAATGAATCCCACGTCATTTAGTCTGTGGGCGGAAACAGATTGTTCGAAGTGGTTGGATTCGAAGGCCAGATCGTCTGTTCTTTACGTTTCCTTCGGAAGCCTGGCCCGTATGTCCAAGGCTCAAATGGAAGAGATAGCTATGGGTTTATTGGAAAGTGAGCAGACTTTCCTGTGGGTAGTCCGTCCAGATATGTTAAATTCTGATAAGGACGCAAATGATGACGCCGGCGTTCTTCCAGATGGTTTTTTAGAGAAAACGAAAAATCAAGCTCTGGTGGTTCCATGGGCTACTCAATTATCCGTTTTATCTCATCCTTCCGTTGGGGGTTTCTTCACCCATGGGGGTTGGAATTCAACAATGGAAAGCCTGAGTTTGGGTGTTCCCATGTTGGTTTTTCCACAATTGGCCGATCAATACACCCATAGAATGCTTGTGGTTAACCAGTGGAAGATCGGATTGAAGTTAGAGACGTGTAGGGACGATGGAGTGATAGATCGAGGAGAGATCGCAAGAGCTGGCAAATGTCTGGTGGGAAGCAAAGAAGGGGAAGGATGAGGAGGAGAAGTAAAGAACTGAGAGAAACGATAAGGCAAGCAGCGAGTCCAGGAGGATCCTGTTGGTTAAACATGCAACGTCTCGTCGATAGCATTGGGGTCATGGAAACCCAACGAGTTGCATGAGACATACGACTAATGACAGGTCTAAAAGGAAGCTCAGCAATCATGACACCATGACAGCTTTTCACAATTTGCCACAAAGTATTTAGTGTATGTTTGAGAAATAAGTAATGTTATGTTATGATTTTGGTGTAAAAAAGGAGTGGACAATACAGTGGAGAATAGAATTGATAGGTGTTTATTATAGTTTAGAATTTGGGGTGCATTTGTATTTAGGTTTTTCATTGGACAATAGACTGGAGAATAGAATTAATATTAATAGGTGTTTATTATAGTTTAGAATTTGGGGTGTATTTGTATTTATGTTTTTCTTAGATTGTATGAGGATGAGATAATTATATTTTCTCAATTGATTTTGTGGTAGTTGTTCAAATTTTCAAATAAACAATTATAAAAGAAAAAATTTATATATAAAAAGTAATGTAGGTAATGTATGGATTAGTGAGAGCAGATGCATGGATAACTCTTAGTTGAGCATAGATAATATGCTTAATGGTAAACAACCTTTTTAAGAGGCATACACAATAGTTGATTATAACAACTTATGGAAAACAAATAACACAACTTATTTGTAGCACTTGTGAAGTATAGTGAACACAAGTTAATTAAGTAGCTATGCTAGTTTATTATGAGTATAGTTATTTTCATTTCAATGGCGAATTAATCAATGATTTCTTCTTACTCATCATCTAACAGTTATCAATGGCGCACATCAAGCAAGATAAATGACTAGCGTTTTTGGATCTATGATTAGTAGTTTGATTAGGAATTAATTAACAAAGTAATTGCCACCATCTTCCACGTATAAGGATGTAGTGTAACGGCCTGCCCACGTATAAGGACGTAGTGTAACGGCCTTGCGATTGTAAAGGATAATGGATACTATAACCACTGAACCATTGTAACGGCGGGATAGTATGGCCAGACGGAAGCAATGCAACGATTCAGGATTGAAACGACTCAGGAAGGAACGATACACGTATTCCATGAACCTCTTCATCTATCTATGCCAAATTATATGTATCGTTCCATAGCCTCCTCTTCGACTATGGAATTTTACATAGCTTCTCCATGGATTACTGCGTTGGTTGTTTGAATATGGACCCTGAAATATTGCGTTAAGAATAGTTGCATGTAGGAAATGGTGCTTGAGAATCACGGGTGACACGACCTCCTTCTTTGGCTGCAGTATTGTGCACAGGACTACATGGGTTTATGAGGTAGGTACTTATCAATATTGGTTAAATATAGAATATAGTAAAAAGAGGAGAAACACAATGGGCAATATCTTGCTTTCTCAATGTTAACCACAAGTATATATAGCATTACATCACACCCAAAACCACGGGTAAATACCATGGGACAGTAAATACTATGGGACATCCAAGTGTCCTAGTCATACTTAACTAGCTAACCACTCAACTAATTAATGCACCAATAACTAGTAGTGGTTTGACGAGATTACAATTCTTAACATACCCCCTTAATCTCAACCCGGACAATATTCAACACTATCAATGGCTCAACACTTAGGCATTGTGCCTACTCGTCTATGTCTCTGCGGCATACATTTCATTTTGGATTGCTTCTTCTTTTTTTTCTTGAACTTGATGTGAAGTAGCTGTTCCTCAACATCTTCTTTGTCTTCTGCACAATAAAAATTGTTATTGCTATTCATTGGTCCTGGAACATAGTGCAAGTCTTTTTCTTGTTCTATTTCAACATATTGTATGTTGCTTTCCATTTTACCTGCACACTTAAAATATTTGTTAGAAAAAAGATACATATATTTCAGCTCTTCTTGGATAGCATTCACATCTTCTTCTCTTGTTTCAAAGAGTTTTAGCTCTTCTTGGAGAACATTCACTTCTTTGTGTTCCTCATCACCTTGTTGTTCATCTTCCTCATCTTTTGTTTCAATGACACCTACATCATCATCTTAACAAGATCATCGGTGAAGTCGAAATGATATTATATCTTAAAAACCTAACCTTTAAAAAGTGTCTTGTTAATTATTTCCAGTGACAACGTAGAAGCCAAACAACTCATGAGTCTTCAGTGGCTTTCTGTTCTTGAGATCTAGGCTAACAGATTGGAAGATTTTTACCTGGGGCGTGTGGGGTTTTCACCTCTTTACAACCTTAACATTGTGACGATATACTAATTATATGGAACCTGCCAAAGCCATATTCAACATTTGGTATAGTGAATTTTGATTTATAAGTTTTGATGACAAATTTTTGACTGAAAATAACATGACCAAATACATTTATAATCCAAAAGATGTAAGTTGATTACAAAGATCTCAACAAGTTTCATCTTTTCGCTATACCCCTCAAACTGAATATTATTTTTGTATGAAATTGTCTTTAGAATTTTATACAATTGATGTCCCACTTGGTTTCAGCATATATAATATCAGTGGTTTCAACATCGCCAGTTCGAAGTTCATCTTAATGTGAACAAATATTTAAAGAAAATTTTCAGCATTTGAAAATGTATGCAGTTTTAAATATGTCAAATGATGGAATAAATATTTATAGAAAATTTTCAGCATTTGAAAATGTATGTGGTTTTAGATCTGTCTAATGCTTGAACAAATATTTAAAAAAAAATTTCAACATTTTCACATTTTCAGATCTGTAAAATGGTTAAATAAATATTTAAAGAAAATTTTCAGCATTTAACATCCTCCATTCCCTCCTGTCATTCGCTACCTCTCTCCATCCTTTTGCTTCCCTATCCGACCCATCACACCTTCACACCGGTCTGCATTAATGCAGACCTTGTGTGCCTCCTTTGCAGCCCTATCCCTGTTTCCTCATCCCTACACATACAAAAAAGAACTTCAACTTAGCATTTTCTTTGTTACTTATAGTCTTCTCTTTTGCATCATTTACTTGTACTCATGGTTTACAATCATTAATTGTAAATTTATATCTTGTCTATTGTTCTATGGTTGGGGGTTTTACATACAACTGAAACAGTACATTTGAATGAGTAAATTTATGATATGATTTATACACCTATTGGTTTGCATTTTGGATTTTTTTTGTCCGTTTTTAAAGTAATTTATTGTGCAAATCTAAGTCTGATTTTAACCTACAACAGATCTGGAAATTACTTTCTACCTTTTGAGAGTTGAAACTTGTTAATTAATGGTAATAGTGAATACTGGTTATTGACAAAGGACGCCTATGAAATGCTGAATTGATTTATGAATGATACTTAACTTGGATACATTGCAAAAGACCTTTAGTCTTATGTAATAATATTTAAACTTGTTTGAACTCTGTTGTCTAATGCATCTCTCATTGCTATATCTAAATGGTGAATGGTCATAGATTCGATTTTGGTAGATAACTCTTACATTGTGATTTCCTCAAGTATTGTCACTAGTGGCATATTGGTTAATGATGCTTGATTATACACAACTAGGGAATGGATTGACCTCACTCTTCATTTAATAAATATATTTGCTATAATACATTCTTGCCATATTAAATTGGTGATTCATTGATCATATTCTTTGCTTAATTTGCACATACTCAAGTTGAATGATAAGGTGTTATATTTTCTTCATTTTCATTTATTGACTTTTCTACACAGTTCATAAGGATACTTCTCCTTGGAGGTTACGACTTTTCGAAGAAGTTAGAATGGTGATCGAGGTGGCATTGGTTCATTTTTCTTATTTTGCTTATGGAGTACGAGCCATGCTAGTTTGCCCGAGAAGAGTGAGGCATGGATGACTTTTGTGTATCATCCTTGATTATATTCTTACCTTTGTTTTAACATGGTTGGTGGAGTAGTAGGTCAATCATGGTTGACTTTCATCTTAACATTTCAATTTTGACATACCATGGTTGACTTTGATTGACCATAGTTGATTTCAGTTACATAATATTGACTATGGTCAATCATAATTGATTGACTTTGACAATATAATATTAACTTTGATTACATAATAATAATTTTGGTAACTTTGTTTAAACATAGTTGACTTTAATCTTAAAAATATGGGTGAATGTTAATTTTAATTTTAGAAGTATGGGTGAATGTTAATGTTACTTTAAATGAACTTTCCTATGCAAGATTCTTAATCGCTCTTTTTGCATTAATTGTGGAGGCTTTTATATGAAATAGTTCCTTATAAAATGTTTTACTTATATTATTAATTTATTATTTCTATAACTTTTTCGGTGAAGACATGCTTAGATTTATACATTTTTCACCAATTGTGATTTGATTATTTTAATATTAAAATGTTGCTTGAACAGTGCATATGAGTTGTGTAGCTAAAGTATTCTTATATTATATTAATATTAATATTATATTTCACCATTTCAATATCAATTATTTTTGGTGAAATCATTTTATATTGTTGTTGTAATTTTAATTGATGATTAAATGATTTGTTTAAATATATTTTGATAATGCTTATATTTTAAATGATAAATTTTATACAATATTCTTAATGCTATATTTGACCATTCTAATATCAATATTGTCACGAGTGAGCATAATTAGTGTAAATATTTGGTAAAATAAGTTTATATTGTTATTGTTATTTTGATTAATGATTAAATGTTTTTCTTAAATATGTTTTAATAATGCATATTTTTTAATTCATAAATTTTATACACAAAAATGAGAATGAGTTATGTTGGTAAAGTATTCTTATATTTATATTTTTTTTCAAACAAAAAAGCTAACTTGTTATTCATATGAATCAAAGTTACATGGATTGGATCCATTAGCATATATAAATTTGAGAGGCTACTATAACTGCCCAACTTTATTGTCCAAAGATCTTTATATCACTGCAAAAACATCTTTGTCTCTTACACACTTACATATCAAATGCAGCAGGGTTCGTCAAAAGTATGTAGTGTGGGTATTAGTTGGATGCAGAATCTAGTTCTGCATCCAACAAGTGCTCCGGCTCGAAATTTGAGCAAAAACACAAAGATATATGTTGAAAATAGGAAAAAAAGAGTAGTTGTTTTCTTTCTTCCTCCAAAATTAATAAATAATATTATATTGTGTTAACTATTATTTCATTATTTTAACTATTATTTTATTAATTTGTTTATGAGACCCATTTTAAACCTCAAATTTCCTATAATAATTTAAAAAACAAAAATTGTACCATCATCAACCAAAAATTGTACCATCTCCATCCATCAATGTCCATACAGCAGACACGACTAGTAATATCCATAAACTTGTTGTGCAACAACTCCCTTTACTCGAGTAGAGAGAGTGGATTATCAGAAATACAGTCGACGAACTCTAAAGCGAAGCAAGCGATGCAGTTCGACAAACAAGCTCCCATCTATTCAATCGGTCCGCTTCTTCCATCAGTTTATCTTGAAGATGAGTGCAACCATTAGGAGATGTCAATGAATCACACGTCATTAAGTCTGTGGGCGGAAACAAGTTGTTCGAAGTGGTTGGGTTCCAAGTGGTTGGATTCGAAGGCCAGATGGTCTGTTCTCTACGTTTCCTTCGGAAGCATGGCTCGTATGTCCAAGGTTCAAGTGGAAGAGATAGCTATGGGTTTATTGGAAAGTGAGGAGACTTTCTTGTAAGTAGTCCGTCGAGGTATGATAGATTCTGACAAGGACGCAAATGATCACGGCGGAGTTCTACCAGATGGGTTTTTTTGGAGAAAACGAAAAATCAAGCTCTGGCGAGTCCATGGGCTACTCAATTATCCGTTTTATCTCATCCTTCCGTTGCAGGTTTCTTCACCCATGGAGATTGGAATTCAACAATGGAGAGCCTGAGTTTGGGTGTTCCCATGTTGGTTTTTCCACAATGGGCCGATCAATACACCCATAGAATGCTTGTGGTTAACCCGTGGAAGATCGGATTGACGTTAGAGATGTGTAGGGACGATGGAGTGATAGAGCAAGGAGAGATGGCAAGAGCTGCCAAATTTCTGGTGGGAACCGAAGAAGGCTGGGAACCAAAGAAGGGGATGGGATGAGGAGGAGAAGTAAATAACTGAGAGAAACGATCAGGCAAGCAGCGAGTCCAGGAGGATCCTCTTGGTTAAACATGCAACTTCTCGTCGATGACATTGGGGTCATGGAAACCCAACGAGTTGCATGCGACATACGACTAATGATAGGTCTAAAACGAAGCTAGCAACCATGACATCTTTTCACAATTTGCCACACCAAATCCATAATACTAATAAATTTAAAACAATCCATAAATATAAATATAAATATATATATATATATAAAGAATAATCTCATTCATAATGTTTATTTCCCTCATTCTAGTTTAAAAAATCCGGAAAAAGTCTAATTATTATATTATAAAAAATTCTAAGTAAAAAACATTAATAATTAACTAAATACATGCTTACTAATTTTATTTAAAATCACCTAAACATAACACTACTTAATTTGATGATATTCAAAATTTTGGATTAGTCATATAATATGTAATTCAAACTATTGCCTTAATAACCCTAATATTAATAATCTTTTTGCTAAGGTTAAAAATTTGCTTACTTTTTAACTACAAAGATTATTATACCAACAAACATAATACTAATAATTTTAAATAACAATATATATATATATATATATTTTATTCATGAGATCTAATTTGCCCTTATATTATTTCTAAAGAATTTAATTAAATTGACTATTGAATTATTTTGACAATTTTCAAATAAAAGCATAAACAATTAAATTAAATTGAATACATGTGTAATGATTTTATTAAATCTTAAAATATAACATTAATAAATTTAATATTATTAAAAGAAATTAGATTTTTCATCTAATCAAATACTAGCATAGAATTTAAATAATAATACATAATAATATTAAAAATCATTAGATTTCAATAGTGTAAGATTAATTTTTTTTTAACTTAACACTAATCTAGGGATAGAAATTTAGGGTTACGATAATTAGGAAATTATCTTTCTAAGTCTCAAACCCCAATTCCCCATGGCCGACCTTTGCTTATCTGTGCATAGATTAATACTATATATCCTAGATCTTATGCTCCTCATAACTTGACAATACGTCCTGAGGATAAATCCTGTTATGGATTCGAAACGTCGATTAATAAATATGGACATTGTGGATTCTCCGAGTCCTCCCGAAATCAACAACCACGGAAATCTTGCTACACAAATTACATCCATGTACGAAAGGGATATCTAGCATCAAATCCGGTTTTTCAAAAAATTGAGAGTTAAGATTATGAGAAGAGTAGAAGATCTGAATTTTTTGAAAGCTTGTAGAGATAAGAACCTAACCAACTCATTCGTTGTAGGGCTGGTACAAGCTAATGTTGGCCACTCATGACACGTTAGTCACAATAGACTCCTGGAAAAACATAAATCTGAACATCAAAAAGCAATATTGGAGCTACCTACACAACTTTTTAGAATATGGCGCAAGAAGATGAGACGTAAACAATTGGATTACCTTCCAGAATACATAAATATTATTTATGGAAATTAAGTATAACTCCCAAAAAATTGGGTTCTCCTAAGGTTGGTATGTTATTTTTTTAAGAAAACATAATGAATATGTTTGCATTAATCCCCTGGTTTGGTATGCAAATGGTGGAATTTTGTGAAAAAAATGATATACAGTCGTAGATAACATGTCGTTATAGACCAGCGCTATTTTTCCATATTTATTTATGTTAATTTAAAAAAAAAAATTAAGGAAGTCAGCCAAGCCCTAAAATGACTAGGTTGAGCGTTAGTCCCCAACATCATGGTCTTAACATAATCAATGAACTTTGTTTTTTTTAGGATGTAGGTTTTTGTGTGTACTTTTGCGGGTTCTTTTCCGTTTTCAAAATAGGTGAGCCAATCAAAAGTTATAGATGAAACAAATAACCTAATTTTTGTGTAAGATTGACGTTAGTGCAATTAAAATTAATTAAAAAATAGAAACAAATAATAGATTTAATAAAAAATTAATATTCGGAATCTGCACACATAGTTCTAGAAGTGTGTTCAATTTCATTAGCAGTGGACAAGTGTAGCATACGCAGAATCATGCTCGAAAAAGAAGAGGTTATAGAATAAGATGTATTTTGTTATAACACAGTCCAAGCCACTTGGTTTGGCAACCCGAACCTAAAACCATAGCGGCCAAGTCATCCACCATGTTGTGGGAAAGGAATTGCCCGCCAAAACTTAAAAATTTAAATGGCGCGTGTCCATTATTTTAATTGCGCGCATGCATAAATAGCGCGTACGCACTAACAGAGCATACGCCCTATTTAGTGCATACACGCTATTTAGTGTGTAAGTGCTATTTAGTGCGTACGCGCTATTCAGTGCATACACGCTATTTAGTCAAACAAAGATTATTAACATTGATATTTTTCTCTCTCCATACAAAGATTGTTAGGTGCTAGATAAATATCTATTGAGTCACTTTACCTTACCCTATATGCATGAATTCCCTGTGATGTCTATGCTTAAGTAGGGTTTGATATTGCTTCCTCTTCAATATTATAACTTTAGTCATTAGTTTGACTCTACTAGACCCTTTTGGGAACCCTCCTACTTACTAGGTTTTGTCTTGGGATCCAACCTTGTGATTTGGCCCATAGTTCGTTGGAGTGCTTAATTTTGGTTCATCAATAACATAACTCTAGGAATGATTAAAAGGGGTCACTGTAGGTCAAACCTTGATTCCCCCTTCTTGATGATGATGGTGATGACGATGATGATGATGTTGATGATGAAGATGATGACCAAGATGATGATGAGGATGATGATGATGAGGATGATGATGAGGAAGATGGTAATGATGATGATGATGATGATGATGATGATGATGATGACGAGGATGACGAGGATGATGATGATGATGATGACGAAGATGATTATGATGATGATGATCATCATCATATTTTTCATCGTCATCATCATCATCTTCATCTTCGTACTCATCTTCATCATCATCCACCATCTTCCTCATCATCATCATCATCATCTTCATCATCATCATCATCATGTTGGCTTAAACTGGCTATCAACTGCGCGTGACAACGGGTTGCCTAACACTTTAAGCTGCGCTGTGAGCTCGGGAGTCCACTCCGTAGGAACTCCTCCTTGGAAATAGTTTTTCTTCTCTATGAGCTGCGAGATCCACGCATGCAGCTCGTTTGGAAACGATTCCCAAAAGATCTCATGAATGTCTTTTAACAGATATCTATCCGACCACTGTGTGTCACTTAGATGCGGATGTCTATTTTCTTGTCTATTAAAATCGCTTGTTGTCTTATCCCACCAAGCTTGGATTTCTGTCTTTTCAGGATGCCAATAGTCAGATCCTTCAGGGAACTGATATTCTTCTTCACACATCGTGATTGCAACTCAACGAAACCATTTCAACTCATCATGGATTCTAGCGCGGCAACGGAACCATTTCAACTCATCATGGATTCTAGTGTGGCAATGGAACCATTTGTTGGCTTAAACTGACCCAAAGGTTTTCAAATAGACCCAGGTTCTTTGCGGTTCTCCCTTTGACCAACAAAACCCCTTCGCACTGGCCCTTTCGGCAACAACCTGTGAGCAGGTTGAGGTCTCACCCGAGGTGTATCTCTATGGGGTACTGCAGAATCAGGTTTCCATAGTAAATGATGAGTTGTTTCTCTGAATAGGCTGCGCAGCGTAGGACAGAAGGACTGCACTGTGACCAGAGTGATGCAGTACGCAGCAAGATATATGCTGCGAAAAGTACCACGCGGTGCAGGCAACACTGAGGGCCGCACCAAGGGTTTCTTACTGCTGCAAATCTTCTACTGGAACTGCGAACTACCCACAATTATCCTCTACTCGGAAAATCTCGGAAACGTTAAGGCACTGAAATGAATATGACTCATCCATTCATTGAGGCACTTACTGGCTATCTTTCTAGAATTCGTCAAGAACATGGATTATTACAACATGAACTAAAATGATAAACATGATTAACTGTGCTGCGTTCCTTCACTGTGCTTAAGAAAGTGTTTAAACTTAAATGACTGATTCACGACCTTAACATAGAATTGAAATGTTTACCATTCATCTGCTTCCGTGGAACCTAGCATATCATTCCCAACCTTCTCCTATTGGTAAATTCATATCAAGTTCTCATATCACAGCATGCAAGGAAACATTCAAGCATTCATTCTACAAAAAATATAGACAGTCATTCATTCATAAACATTATCACATAACACAGGATTTAACGTGGTTCACTTCCCCGGATGCAAAGCTACGTCCATAAAAACGGTTGGTAATATATTTCTTTCAAAAGGGACGGGGCAACCGTTCTTAGTCTATGCACTCAGCTGCATACTCTTCCTTCTCTCGGCTAGGTCTCTGCGCACACAGCTGTAGAGCCTTTACAATCTTCTTAGCTCAGAGAGATTTTATAATACAAAAAGATTATCTCCTTAAGTTCTCAGCAACTACAAAAGAATAACAATCCAAAAGGATAACAACATTGAGAACCCCCATCCCATACAAAATGTCTTCTTAAATAGATCATGCCCGAAGGTCATGTCTGTACAATGTTGAAGACCTAAAACCCAAAACCCTAAGGGTTTATAAGACTGCACCGATTTTCCAAACCGGCCTGCTGGCTCCTCGTAGCATCTGCTTGATCATGGCGAATCTCCACATCCTCATTCTATCGCTATCGGCCTTCCTGTCGCACGCGTACCTACAGGCTGCTTTTGTCGAACTATTTCTCTCTAACGGTTTTACCTTCTGCGCATGCCAAATGTTGCTTTCCTTAACAACCCACGCATGGCCACCTTCCTGTTTTGCCTATGTCTGCCGCTCGACAATCCTGAAGTATATTTCCAAAAATGGATGCTACCGATCGAGTCGGTAACTACACTTGATACTTGTGTAGCACACTGCTTCTGCGCAGTATTGGTCTTCGCATCACAGCCAAAACTTCGACGCTGCGCGCAACTCCGCAGTCTCGTCAAAAGTTGGATGCTGCGCGCAACTTCGCAGCATCCTCAATACTTAGCCAAAATTGTGTTTCTAAGTTGTGCTCAGCTTAGCTTTCCCTGCTTCCCTCAAAAAGGTGCTTCGAAAACTTCATCTCAACCTGGGACCAACATGCCCCTAACACTTACATGTGGCTCGTCCCCGAGCCACTAATTGTTTCAGTTGTCTCACTCTGCGCCGCGACCGGTGGAATGAACTTGGCTGTGAACTCGTCATATGTACCACACAATTGCACCATTGCTTCTCTTGTATCCTCCTCAACCTGTTTAATTTCCTTAAGCAATGTTGGAGTTATTTCTTGTCCAATTTGATCTTGTACCTACTCCTGGTTATCGAACAGTTCTACTAACTTATCTTCAATCTGCTGCGATACCGCCATGGCATTCTCCAGGAGCTGCTGTGACTGATTATCCATCTCAGTCTCTTTTTGTCGTAAATCCTGTACTTCTTTCTTTAAGCTGGATATCTCCTTGTATCTCGACAACCTTTCTTTGGGTGGCAGAGCTTTAACCTCTGCATTCAACTTGTCCAGCGTGGTTTGTTTTTCTTGTACCGTGGTCTTGACCTGCAACAACCCTTGATCCTCTTCAATGGTCGCGATTGCCTGTGAAACCTTATCTAGGAAAGATTGGCGCATAGCCATCTCACTTGTGATGCTTTTCGAGGCAGTGCTCATTGCTTGCTCTCTGACCTGTTGTTCGTTTAATGGCGCTTACTTATTTAGCTTCTCCTTCAGTGTAGAAATATCAGCCTCATAATAAATTTCTTTGTCCTGCATCTCTGACTGCAAGGATCTCACCTTATCTCCGATCCTCAGAACTGTGTCCGCAGGATCATCCTGGATGTCTATGTCTTTAATATCCTTCGCCACATTGGATATGGTGGTTTCCAAATTTTGTCGACGGTCCTGTTCGTTGCGTAGCTGTATTTCGGCCTTCTGTTGAATTGGTCTGTTTGCTACGGTGAGTTCTGCCTGTAACTTCATTGCTTCAACCGTCCGTTCATGCATCTCCTCCACGATATGCATGTGGATGAAGTGCAATCCTGGTAACAGGATTTTGGCTAAGTCGAGCTCTACCCTCTCGACTCCCTTTGTGTCCAAGGCCACTTGCTCTGCTATTGGAAATGCAACAGCGAATGGGTCCACATGGACAATCCTAGTCTTTGACGACAGCGTTATTGCTAGCTGTTGGCTTCCTTGCTGTGAGGTTCCTACCGACCTCCTTTTAGCCCCTGCTTCCTTTGGCACAATAATACTTTTCTGGACATCGTCCCTTTTCTTTATTAGGCCTTGCATTGCGACCCTCGTCTGGTGCAGGTCATCGTGGATGACCTTCTCCTTCTTTTCTTTAGTCGCCATAAGCTCCTTCATCTGCTCTGAGACTGTTTTGGCTATCATATCGTAGTCATCATCATTGAGGACTACCTGTGATTGAATCTTTGTGGCCTTCACCTTTTTCCTTGACTTTGGCTTCTTCGAAGTCTTAGCTTCTTTTCTCTTCCCTTTTTCTTCAATGATTGGGCATGAGAGCGAGATCGGCTCATCTTCTGCTGAATCTGTCTCCACGTCCATGACCTCTACGTGAAACTCTGCTGGCCAATCTTTGATGAGGTCCTCAATATCCTTCTCTTACATGTTGTACTTTCCTGGGAACCACTCCGGTTTCCTCGTTTGTGCTTTCGGTGATATGAATATACATTTCATATCCCCCTCAAAGTCGATGATGTGGATATACTTCTTCGTGACCTGCTTTGTAATGTGGGGTGTCTTCATGATTGCGTCGTGCAGCTGGATATAGTATTGGTAAAATACTTCTGCTGTTGCATACTGCCGCTCTACATTTGTGTTTTCCCAGAGGTTGACGAACTTAAACCCTCTAGGATCCTTGCTCTCCATAACGAAACCCGCATAATCTCACGGCTCCTTCCATCCACACAAAACAATCAGGATGATGAGCTAGGTGAAATGGAACTGGCCGCCATTCACCTAGGTGTCGTTGAGTTCTTCAAGGAACTCATTCAACAGAAACTGACACCAATTGAAGTTGTGGCCTTCGGCAGTTGCAGCACCAAGGAGTATTGTACCCGCAAGCACCTTCGAAGGTCTAGCTGTTTTGAGCATCTTGCCTGCGAGCAACTGCGTTACAAATCTTGTTGCTCGGTCCTCTATGTCTTCTGTCGGGAATCCTCTTTTTCCCTTTACCACCGAGTGGGTCTTCTTCATCTTCTTAATAGCCTCTTTTTCTTTGCTCTTCCCCTGGAAGAAATGATTTGGATCCTTACCGCACTTGCTTAGCCCGGTAATGCGGTGGATCAAATCAATATTAATATCCACGTTTCTGTCTAGCCACAGATAACCTTGATGGATTCGCGCCATGAATGTGCGAACCACAATATTTAGTTCTGGAGAGTGGTCAAAATGTGGCAATCTCATCAAGTTCAGTATCCTTGACTGAACGAAAGGTGCTAACCAACTCTCAGCTACCATGTTCAGAATTCCCTTGGCGTCCTTTTTCCAGCACATTTACTGGTCTAGTTGAAAATCCGGGTATTTGGGAACATCTGGCTCGTCTTTCTTCATTCCCAAGAGGTCATAATTCTCCCATTTACAATCTGCTATCTTTCCCAGCAGATTCTTACCAATGTTTACATGCTTTGACATAGGCGACAACGGGATGTCATCTCTTGCATTCTTGAGCAATTTAAACACAAGGGCATTCAGTGCCTGCGGGGAGATATATTCAGGTGTCATCTTCAATGGTTCTATTTGAAAGGCTGGTGCTTTCTGTGCCGAGGATCCCAACTTTATGATGTTGGATCAAGGTGCAGTTACAACTTTTCCCTTATCTTTTGGTTTTTCCTGCATCGTGGGATTAATTCTTGGTGATCTGCGGGATCCTTCTCCTTGTTCTACGGTGACCTTCTTAACTGGGGTTTTCATTAACTATTGAATCCCTCCTTGCTGAAAGATCCTCAGGGATTCTTCAAGGGTCAGTTCTTCTTCTCTAAAGGGAGGTTCGGACATTCACAAATGAGGTAGCAGCTAAGGCAGACAGAGTTCAGATGGCTACTAGCTCAGAGAGGTTAATCGCAAGAAAATTCTAAGTGCTTGGTAACACCTACGAGTATCCCAATGGTGTTATTTATAGGCGCAGTAGACCCTCTCTCGTGCCCTTCAACGGCTAGATAGCATTTAATGTGGTGTCCATTGGCAAATTTGAGTGGATCCTTCAGTCTTTTCTGTCGTCAGTGTGCTCAGAATGGCTATCTTTTCTTTAAATGCTGTAACAGTCATCTAATGGCTATTTTTCTGAAAATCCATGCAACGGCTATTTTTCTCTGGGTGCTGCGCTGAACTGCGCGGCAATCCATCTGCATCCCTGCGTGGATACTTCGCAGTGCCAAAAAAAATTCCAACTGCGCGGCTTCTTCGTAGTGCCAAAAATTTCCAACTGCGCGGCTTCCATTCTATCTATTTTTCTTCTTCTTCTTTTTCCTCCGCGTAGCTTCAACAGTGCATAGATCATTCTTCTTTTCATACCTTTTTCCTTTTATCATACATGTATAGACTTCTTTACATTTCTAGTGTCCACTTTCAACTGTACTTGACAGTTAGAACTTCCTTCCTTAGTTCATTATTCAGGGTTCTGCGAAGCAGTGCTATCATGGTATAGCTTTAGCTTTCTTCCATTTATCAAAGTTGGCAATGTATCACCCGCTAAATTGGCTAATTGGACTGCACCAGTGTTAGTAACATGCATCATCGTATATGGGTCAAGCTAATGCATCTTAAATTTACCAGGGAATTTCATTAATTTGCTATCATATAGGAGGACTAGATCACCTACCTGAAAACACTTGTTCTTTATATGGCGATCATGCCATGCTTTCTCGTGGTCCTTCTGAGCTTGCTGGTGGAAGCCTTCGATGAAGCAATCTTCCTCCAAGCCTAGTAAGTGTAGTAATCTTTCTTCTAGAGCTTCGCAGTCTGCCATCCCTGTAAATGCAGCGATTATCAGACTAGGGACAATATATTCCATAGGCATTATAGCCTCCTGCCCATAAACCAACCAAAAGGGTGTCTGTCCTGTTAATTTCTTGCATGTGGTCCTGTATGCCCATAGCACAGATGAGATGCGCAGGTCCCAATCCTCTCTATTTGAATTTCACACCTTAGTGAGTGTGTTCTCCAATATTTTATTAAAAGCCTCTACAGTACCATTCACCTGTGGATGATATAGAGTACTGCGTTGACGACGAATGTGGAATTCCTCTATAAGCGCCTCAATCGTCTTGTTCAAAAAGTGAGTACCTTGGTCACTCATCAAAATATTCGGATAGCCAAATCTAGTGAGTATTTCTTCAAAACTAAACTGTGCAGCAGTCCTTAATTGGTTTTGCTTCCGCCCATCTAGTGAGGTAATCCGTAGCAGTAATAATATACCTTGCACCCGTTCTTTTTCCTGGTGGATTTATAGGACCCACAAAGTCTATTGCCCATTTTTCAAATGGATGCAGTGTTAACTGTGGATTTAAGGGCATCTCATCTCGGCGTGATGGTTTTCCTGTCCTCTGACAGACATCACAGTTCCTACAGTGTTCTTTGGCATCTTTATGGATCGTAGGCCACCATAGCCCTGCGTGTAATATCTTCTGCGTAGTAGCCCTTCCTGCATAGTGACCTCCTGTGATTCCTGAGTGTGCGTCGGCTAGAATAAATGGATTCTCATGATCGAGTACACACCTGCGCAGGACTTCATCTAGCCCAAGTTTGCATAACTAACCTGCAATTAGAGTGAAGTCCGCGACGCACACCACTAACTGTTTTTTCTGTTGGACCAAGAATTCCTGGGGTGACAGCCTTGTGGTTAGGAATTCAATGATATCCTTGTAATAGTCATCGACAACCTGTATACTAAATAACTGTACATCAGGAAGACTGTCTTCAATATTGGTCAGCTCCTCTCCTGACTCGATCTTTGACAGATGATCAGGTCCCAAGTTCAGTCTACCTGGCTTGACAATAATTTCAAAGTCATATTCTTGGAACAGCAATAGCCATCGGCATATGCGTCCCCCTAACACTGGCTTATTGACCAAATATTTCAACGCAGAATGGTCAGTAAGCATAAGGAAGTGCGATCCCAGCAAGTAGTGTCTAAATTTCTGTAGGGCATATACCATCGCAAGGCCTTCCCTCTCAGTAGTAGTATAGTTCTTCTCTGCTGTTTAAAGATTTCTGCTAGAAAATGCAATAGGGTGGTCAATACCTCTCTCTCCTGGCTGAGCTAACACGATCCCCAGGGAAATACATGATGTGTCAACATGGACATGGACTGGCTTCATCCAGTCTGGAAAGACTAGAATTGGTGTAGTGACCATCTTTTATTTTAATGTGTCAAAACCATGTTCACATTTTGCGTTCCAAATGAACGGTGCGTCTTTCTTCAGCAACTTTTCCATTGCTGCGGTTATCTATGCATAACCATTTATAAATTTCTTGTAATATCCAATATGGCCTAACGTAGATCGCAACATCTTGACTGAGTTTGGTGTTGGTAAGTTTGCAGTAACTGCAATCTTTGCAGGGTCTACCATCAATCCTTGCTTACAGACAATGTGGCCAAGTAAAATTCCATAAGGCACACAGAAAAGACACTTCTTCAAATTCAAGGATATTTGACGCTATCGACACTTCTCGAGCATCATGCGGAGATTCGCGCAATGATTCTTCAATAGGCCAAATATAGTCTAATCATCAAAATATGCTTCTAAAAACTTGTGCATAAAATCTTTAAATGCTGCGACGACAACTCTAGAGAATATGGAAGGTGCGCTCTTCAGCCCAAAAGGCATGACAGTGTATTGGAATGACCCCCATTATGTAGCAAATGTCGTCTTATGCCTATCCGCAGGATCAATCCTGATCTAATGATAAATAGAGAAACCATTAGTGAAAGAATATGCCTCATTTCCTCCAACGTTTTCAAGCACTTCGTCTAAGAATGGAGTAGGAAATGGGTCGTGCATGGAAGCATCGTTCAGCTTTCTGAGATCCACACAAATCCTGATCTCGCCTTTTGCTTTATTGTCTTGAACAACCATGGGGCTAATCCATTCGGATTCTTCAACTGGTTCAATGATTCCTGCTTCTAGCATCTTATCTAGCTCTGCGCAGACTTTTTCCTTATAGCGCAGATTCAATCTGTATGGCCTCTACTTGACAGGCATAGCACCTGGTTTTAAAGGTATTTTCATGACCCCTAGGTCTCCCAAAATTCCTTTCATGTCTGTAAATTTTGTAGGAAATAGTTCCTGATACTCATGTAAGGTATCTGCGATCTCTGCAATAGTTTGATCGTCCCAATAATCTCCTATTGATGCGAACTTCAACTCTTTGTCTGTGCCAATGTTCACTTTTTGTGTTTTTACTGGTCTAGTCATATCTGGGATTTCCAACGGAGGTCCTTCTACCTCATGCACGCCTTCTGATTCTGGTATATCTATGTTGCGCGGGTCGTCCCCATCGTCTTCATTTGTATCATTGGTATCTTCAGCTAAGTTGTAACACTCAATCAAGTGCTCTTCATGTTCCTTCCATTCTGACTGTAGGTGTGCAGGAACGCACTCTGTCCCAAAAAACTCCTGCAATGTTATGTTTTGATGATGACAGTCATCCTGTAATATGTGCTTCTTGATTAGCTGTAATGCTTCATGGATTAATGGATTCTTGTCTTCAAAACTGAAGTCCTTCCAAAAGTTCGCAGCGAGCAGCTCCCAATCAGTGAGTTCACTGCGCAACTCCAGGTCAAGGTACCATTTCTCTAGGATACCCGCATCCAATGTATGTACAAATAAATGTACCCATTCTGTAAGTGGTCTTTCCACCCATGCCTTTGAATAGATTTCAATGTGCTGACTAGGGTCTGTCTGTCCATTATACTTTTCAAAGGGTAAAGTAACCTTTTCGACGAATCGGATCTGCATCTTAGTTCTGCATTGATCCAAAGTGGTCAATGTTTTCTTATGTGTATTCCACCATCTGGCAGGTATATTGTGCAATGCTATATCTAAAGCTGGCAGTCTATGCTCATCTGGTATAGCTGCAGTATATTCCCTTATGAAACTATAAACATTAGCAGAACCATCATATGTGGGAATAGGACTCACCTCTTTTCCGATCCAGTGCAGTGATTTTGTAACCTGCACACATCTTCTTGTTGATACTTCATGCATGCGGATTTGCCAATTCTCCAATCCTGTATCCAAGTCAGAGATACAAGAAGTGTCACATCGCCAGCTGAGCGTACCATCCACAGTAGGATTAATGTAATCTTCCTTGTTCGTAGTCAACTGGTATAGTCGGTCTAAGTCTTGAGCTTGGGATTCCTCCTTAATCGGCTCACTGTATCTATCACCATCTTTAGGATCCAATGCTCGGATGACCCTAAGATGCTTCCCTTCAAAGATCATCTTCTTTGTCTTCAAGTTTATGATAGCCAAGTTATCCATAGCCTAATCAATTCCCAATATTGTTGGAAAAGGTTGACTATCATCCACAATTTCAATAACCTCAAAGTCTGCATGACTCTGTACTCCGTCAATGTAAACTACTACATTAGCTAAGCGGCCAAAAGGTATGACCTTCTCTTGATTAGCCATTCATATCTGGATAGGTGACCAGAGCAACTTTGGTCGACCCATCTGCTGCCATGTCTGCTTAGTCAAGACATTCACTTCTGATCCCAGATCAAGGATGACTTCATCCATTTCAAAATCTCCTATCTACGCAGTAAGTCTCATCTCTCTGCCTATTCTTTTGTGCTTCCTTATATGATGTATAGTGCTATTTGGAGTCTCTATTGCGATCTGAGGTTCATACTGGCTAATAAGCTTCTGGAGCTCTACTATGGCTTTTTCGCTTTTTAGTAACTTTACGCAGCTTCGTAAGAACTGTGCAACAGAAGTACGGACATCTGTCGTAGTACTTGTTTTGTCATACGGAGCCGGCATGTATTTAACATGCGGTGTTTCACTGCGCAGTGGGATCCTTGATGACTTATCTGCTGGTTCTCTAAAGGTATCCCGCGTCAATGAAGACCTCCTTGTTCTTCTGTAGGTTCAAAGGGGGTGCTTTTCTTGGAGCTTTCCTTATCCATACTGTTTCAAGGGGATCCTTCTTCGTATGTGCTTCCCCTGACGTTGAAGCTTCCGCTCCTCTGTCGTGGCCTGTCTCAGCACCACTGCGCGTGACCACGTTAATGCTTGGATCCACTGGTCTATTCTCTGCTGTGATCCACTGGATGTTTGGATTCGGAGCCTCTGTTCGTCTTCTGTTCTGCATTTCCACCTCTAATACTGGGCAATCTTCAATAACATGCTCAAATGATTTACAATAATTGCACGTAGTGCATGGGTTAACACAATCTCTAGATATGTGCCCGGGTTGGCCACAGTTATAACAAATGACTTGGCCGTAGCCTCTTCCTTGTGTTGGACCAGCATTTCTTCCTCTGCCGTGGTATCCAACACCACGACCTCTGTATCCTCCTTAGTCATATTGTGCATTTTCTTGTTTTGGATGGGTATCTTCTTGTACGTAGTACAAGCTAGCACCTCGCATTGAGTCCATATCCCTTTTTATTTCATTCATTAATTCATATGCGTGGCAGTTGGATTCATCATGTCCAACTGATTTACAGAAATTGCTGTATAAATTCTTAGGAGTTTTCACATATTTCTGGATTAGGTAACAGTCTTCAGGTCTATGTCCTGTGGTTCTACAAATTTCACACCATGGAGCCTGATTTAATGGGTTAGGCGCACCACTGTTAATATAGTCGCGGAATAGAGGGAAATGCTCGCGGTCATGACCTTCTCCTTTACAAATTGTACACCAGACCTCCTGTCTAGGTTTATATCTTTGTTCTTTACCATTTTTCATACTTTGCAGTTCAAGTGTCAAGGTGGTTAGCTGGTTCTGGATCTGACACATCCCAGAACCAATATCACCAATCGACGAAGCTTCCAGGTTCATTGCAATTTCCAAGGCCTCTTCCTGGGATAGAACCTTTTGCTGCATCAATGGTAATCTGATATGAGGTAACAACACAGCAATGAACCATTCTTTATGTTGTTCTGGTGGTATAACAAAACTTACTTGGTCTAGTAAGGTCTTAAATTTCTGATAAAATTCCCAGACCATTTCAGATGGTCTCTGCTTTATTTCCTTCAGCTCAGTTATACACTGAGACTCAGACTTAGGTTTCTTGAACTCCGCCACCAGTGCGACTTTAATTTCTGCGAGGGTTCTCGGCTGTACGGTAGAGTATTTCATAAACCAATGTAGCGCTCTATCCCTGAAAGTGGTGATGAGCTGTGCTTGCTTCATGGCATCGTCCTGGATTTGTCTTACACTCCATATGAATTCACAAAGGAACCAATGCTGATTAGGGTCTTCTAGGGCAGTTCCTCTGAATATTGGCAGTTTCATGTCAGTGTTTTCCAATTTGCTACTAGGTGGTGGAGCGCCGAGATTAGTGCGTGGCTGTTGTAAAGGGATCTGAGCAGTAAATAAAAATGGGACTATTAGGAGAGATGGACTAGGCTGATTCTTCTGCGGGGTGGGCTGCGTAGTGGGTGGTTGCTGTGATAAGGGTGGCACAGTTTGTGAAGCCAACGGATTCTCAGGGGTAAATGGTTGTACAACTTCGCTATCAAGATCGTAGGGGATCTCAATATTTATATGATGTTTACGGCCTTCCGGATCTTTATTAATTTTATATCTCTTACCACTTCTAAGAGTATGTGTCTCTTCGTCAGAATCAATATATGTACTATTTATCATGACAAACTTCAAGCATATTACTGCATTCTTAGAACACCTTTCTTAGCTAACAACATCTTAATGTATAGACTGAGATTGTTCAAAAACGTACCGTGGAATCCTCTGAAAAAATTTGCTTCTGCTTGGCTGTAGGATTTGAGTGTGTCTATAGAAAATTTGGTTACAAAGCCTTCTAGCATATGATCGACCCAATAATCAACTGCACGTGACAATGGGTTGTCTAACGCTTTAAGCTACGTTGTGAGCTCGGGAGTCCACTCCGTCGGAACTCCTCCTTGGAAACAGGTTTTCTTCTCTGCGAGCCGCAAGATCCACGCATGCAGCTCGTTTGGAAATGATTCCCAAAAGATCTCGTGAATGTCATCCAACATATATCTATCCGACCACTATGTGTCGCTTATACGCGGATGTCTATTTTCTTGTCTGATAAAATCGCTTATGGTCTTATCCCACCAAGCTTGGATTTCTGTCTTTTCAGGATGCCAATAATCAGATCCTTCAGGGAACTGATATTCTTATTCATACATCGTGATTTCAACTCAACGAAACCATTTCAACTCATCATGGATTCTAGTGCGGAAACAGAACCATTTCAACTCATCATGGATTCTAGCGCGGCAACATAACCATTTGTCGGCTTAAACTGACCCAAAGGTTTTCAAATAGACCCAGGTTCTTTGCAGTTCTCCCTTTTACCAACAAAACCCCTTCGCACCAGCCCTTTCGGCAACAACCTGCGAGCAAGTTGAGGTCTCACCCGAGGTGTATCTCTATGGGGTACTGCGGAATCAGGTTTCCACAGTAAATGATGAGTTGTTTCTCTGAATAGGCTGCACAGCGCAGGACAGAAGAACGGCGCTGCGGGAAGAGTGATGCGGTACGTAGAAGGATCTATGCTGCGAATCTTCTACTCAAACTGCGAACTACCCACAATTATCGTCTACTTGGAAAATCTCAAAAACGTTAAGGCACTGAAATGAATATGACTCATCCATTCATTTAGGCACTTACTGGCTATCTTTCTAGCATTCGTCAAGAACATGGATTATTACAACATGAACTAAAATGATAAACATGATTAACTGTGCTGCGTTCCTTCACTGTGCTTAAGAAAGTGTTTAAACTTAAATGACTGATTCATGACCTTAACATAGAATTGAAATATTTACCATTCATCTGCTTCCGTGGAACCTAGAATATCATTCCCAACCTTCTCCTATTGGTAAATGCATATCAAGTTCTCATATCACAGCATGCAAGGAAACATTCAAGCATTCATTCTACAGAAAATATAGACAGTCATTCATTCATAAACATTATCACATAACACAGGATTTAACGTGGTTCACTTCCCCGGATGCAAAGCTACGTCCACAGGAACAGTTGGTAATATATTTCTTTCAAAAGGGATGGAGCAACCGTTCTTAGTCTGCGCACTCAGTTGCAGACTCTTCCTTCTCTTGGCTAGGTCTCTACGCACACAGCTGCAGAGCCTTTACAATCTTCTTAGCTCAGAGAGATTTTACAATACAAAAAGATTATCTCCTTAAGTTCTCAGCAACTACAAAAGAATAACAATCCAAAAGGATAACAACATTGAGAACCCCCCTCCCATACAAAATGTCTTCTTAAATAGATCATGCCCGAAGGTCATGTCTGTACAATGCCGAAGACCTAAAACCAAAAACCCTAAGGGTTTACAAGACTACGCCGATTTTCCAAACTGGCCTGCTGGCTCCTGGTAGCGTCTACTTGATCATGGCAGATCTCCACGTCCTTATTCTGTCGCTATCGGCCTTCCTGTCACACGCGTGCCTATAGGCTGCTTTTGCCGAACTGTTTCTCTCTAACGGTTTTACCTTCTGCACGTGCCAAACATTGCTTTCCTTAACAACCCACGCATGGCTGCCTTCCTATTTTTCCTACGTCTGCCACTCGGCAATCCTGAAGTATCTTTCCAAAAATGGCTGCTACCGGTCGAGTCGGTAACTACACTTGATACTTGTCCAGCACACTGCTTTGCTGGCTCCACATGGCCTCCTGAATCTGCAACACTACTTCTGCGTAGTACTGGTATTCACATCATGGCCAAAACTTCGATGCTGTGCGCAACTCCGCAGTCTCGTCAAAAGTTGGATGCTACGCACAACTTCGCAGCATCCTCAATACTTAGTCAAAATTGTGTTTTTGAGCTGCACTCAGCTTAGCTTTCCCTGCTTGCCTCAAAAAGGTGCTTCCAAAACTTCATCTCAACCTGGGCCCAACACATCATCATCAATGATAAGGATGAATGATGATGATGAAGATGATGAAGATGATGAATAAGAAGAAGATGATGATGATGTTGATGATGAATATTATGACGAAGATGTTGATGATGATGACGATGATGATGATGAATCATGCTGATGATGATGATGAAGATGATGATGATGATGATGTTGATGTTGAATATGATGACCATGATGATGATGATGATGATGATGATGATGAGGATGATAATGAGGAAGAGGGTGATGACGATGATGATGATGATGATGATGAGGATGATGAGGATGATGATGGTGATGACGAAGATGATGATGATGATGACGATGATGATGATGATCATATTGATCATCGTCATCATCATCATCTTCATCTTCGTACTTGTCTTCATCATCATCCACCATCTTCATCATCATCGTCCTCATCATCATCATCATCATCATCATCTTCGTCATCATCATCGTCCTCATCATCGTCATCATCTTCATCATCATCATCTTCATCATCCATCATCATCATTGATGATGATGATGATGATGATGACGAAGATGATGATGATGATGACGATGATGATGATGATCATATTGATCATCGTCATCATCATCATCTTCATCTTCGTACTTGTCTTCATCATCATCCACCATCTTCATCATCATCGTCCTCATCATCATCATCATCATCATCATCTTCGTCATCATCATCGTCCTCATCATCATCATCATCTTCGTCATCATCATCATCATCATCATCATCATCAATGATGATGATGGATGATGAAGATGATGATGATGAAGATGATGACGATGATGATGACGATGATGTTGATGATGAATATGATGACGAAGATGTTGATGATGATGATGATGATGACAATGATGACGATGAATCATGTTGATGATGACGAATATGATGATGATGATGAAGATGATGATGATGATGTTGATGATGAAGATGATGACCAAGATGATGATGATGATGAGGAGCAGGATGATGATGAGGAAGAGGGTGATTACGACGACGATGATGATGATGACAAGGATGATGAGGATGATAATGATGATCATATTCGTCATTTTCATCATCATCATCTTCATATCCGTACTCATCTTCATCATATACAACCATATTCATCATCATCCTCATCATCTTCGTCATCATCATCATCATCAATGATGATGATGAATGATGATGATGAAGATGATGACGATGATGATGAAGATGCTGATGATGATGATGATGAATATGATGAATATGATGACGAAGATGTTGATGATGATGATGATGATGATGAAGATGATGATGAGGAGGAGGATGAAGAAGATGATGATGATGAGGATGAGGATGATGATGATGATGATGATTATTGTAACATCCCAAAAATCGCAAAAAATAAAATAAAATTGATATAGCCTATTTTATAAGATAAATGCTATCTACGGAATGATAAATAATGAATTAATAGATGATAACTGCTTCATAAACTTGTCATATTTATTTTAAACATGAAAATGTTCTTGGTTGTAAGTAAGATGTGACAGAACAAGGTATATTTCATTATGTGTAAAGATCTGATAACAATACTGATGAATTTGTTTGCATAATTTCTGAAGGGGTTCCTACCGGGTGCCCTTGGGTTTACTTAGCTTTGAAAGCTAAAGCATTGGATTCTTTCTTTCACAGATCTGCAGGTAAGGTTATAGAGTAATTCCAGTTTTTACAAGACAAGTTGTAAGCTTCAGCTTGTCGTCTCTATGTTTAAGATAATTGTATAATCTGTCGTGCATGAAGATGTCGATGGTATGTAACTTCAGTTTAACCTCATCAACTTGTATCGTCTTTATGGTAATACTTGTATGTGTTGCTAGCAATGTTAAACATTATACTCATTGTATCTATTGGTAGGATCAGTGGTATTACAGCTTAGTTCACCAGTCTGAAATTGCGACAAGTTTGATCTTAGGAATGATAGTGTCATCATTAGGATTAAGTGAATCTCCTGAAAATGACAGCTGCAATGTAATAAGTCTTGAAATGCTATAGTGATGATGTTTGTGTTGTGTCAACTTGTGAACAAGATGTTGTTAGACATAATAGCATATGACATATAGGGTTGGTTGTCATACCCTAGCTTTCTATATAGTGTGCGGTTAGATTCTCCTTACATTAACCTTATGTAAGTGACCTAGCTATTATAATTGTAATGCATGTGCTAAATATTAAACCTTGTGATAGTTCTTACAATACTATAGCATTGTATTGTTTTATAATACATGATTGATATAATAAATATATCGATTCCAATGTTTTGATAACCTATGGAAACTATGTGAATATCATTGTGGAAATGTTATATGTAAACCTATGGCTCGAATGTGCAATACATATGAACTATGTGAACTTAGAACATAGTTAATGCTCTTGTAGTGTGAATGCAATGTCGTGGTACTACCCTATGGTTAGAACTTTGCATCGTTGTACTATAGTGTTGATATAAATATATCCTATGGTTTGATGGCTTATAACGTGGATGTAAAATAGTTGTATGACAGTGATACTATACTTAGGATTGCGCTGTCACCATAACTCGGTTCTAATTTGAATTAAATGTCGTTGCAGTCGAGACTCTAGCAGATTTCTATGTGAGATCTCAGCATTATATTCGATCCTGTGTGATGTTAGTGGATTACTACGCTGGCACCTATGTGTTCTGGCTCCATGTGATAACAGTGGTAGAATTTGTGATGCATCACCGAGCTGTAAGCTCAGCCTTGGTGATATGGCATCTGACTGTTCTGGGTATTAAATGAAGTCATTGATTTGGTTTGGTCGTAATCACTACCTTGGTGCCATTGTAGTTATGCTAGCTCAATCTCGATCGTTGATCTCATTGTCTCGATAGTTGAGATGTGTAAAACCCTAGTCAATCTTGCCATAGCATTATTTTGCCTTCGTGCATTCATTTTGTGATTTTTGTTTTGGAGAAGAAGGCCGACAGGCCCCTGGTTTTCAGGGCTTGACCCTGGGCGGTTGTGGATGGCACTATGCCTCCATTCTCTAAAATTTTAATGTGAGAATACTGTATAAGTGCTTGAGTTTTGCTAACAGTGTAGTGATGAAGCTCTGTGGCTTTCGTTAGGTGATAGTTTAGGTTAGTGGTGAGGTTTTGACTCCAAACTTGGTTGTGGTTTAGTTGCATGTCACTTTCGCTGCGTTGGTTTAAGGTTTTGGAAGCCATAAGCATTCCATTCGACTGCAAGGTAAGTCATCTCATTTTTCAAGTTATGTATTACGTTTCTTTGATTTGCCATTATTCATTTGAAATCATTGCTAACTCCTCACAGTTCTTGTGGTAGGTAATACCATCATTTTGTATTCACAGTGCTAGGATGATGGAAATGGATAGCAATGTGAAATAATTGGTAAGCCCCGGTGGAAAACCCTTGTAGGTTCTCCTGGCATATTCATGGCAAACATTTGTATCACCTATTCTGGAAATCGTGGTTGAAAACCTAGGTTGTCTCTTAGTTTACAGAGTTGATGTAATAGTTGATATGTTAATGTACAGGGTTATGGGTTCTGGGTTTTGAACTCGGCAATGTTCCTTCATTTAAGTAGGGTTTCAGACTCTGTCGAGATGATAATATAAAGATCTTTTTGCAAAACTTAAATGTGGCCGTGACTGTTTTGTGTTTTTAGTTTTGGGGCTTGGCCCATGAATGAAACCTGCCACTCGTCGATTCATGAAATGGAAATAAATCGTGTTTAAATAGTCTCAGTGTAAATTGGTAATGTTTGTGCAACTGGGTTTTAATCACACCTATTGCTTTCGTTTCTTTATGGACTGTGAACTCATGAAAATGTTTAAACGTTTTGGGAAAAGTAATCGTAGGCTATGCATGTATAAAAAGAAATGTTGCTACTGTTATTTTAATCGATGTTTATGTATTGCAATAAGTGATAGGCCCCAGCCTCTAAGTAGCATCGTCAACTGTGTGAATGTTTAAGTATTCGATATATAAACTTGTCAGGGTTAGGGTTTTGGTTATCCTTAGAATGTATAAGATGATGAAACTCGTTGTTACATTTTCTGCATTAACTAGGGTTGTGACTTTGTTTGACTCTGTTCCTACAGACATTGTAATGTCTTAAACTTATGAGATGATATTTGAAATAAATATATTCAATCTATAGTAATGATTTTGATAAAATATGTTTGGTTTGTCTATTGTTAATAAAATGATGAAAAGATAGGGAGCTTGTTTAACCAGCTCGGTTCTGTAGACAGAATTGCATTTGTGTATTTTTAATTTATGACTATCTAAACATGTGAAATATGAAACCCTAGGTCTGTGATATGAGACTTTTGTTGGCTTATATATTCTGTGTGTGCAATAATGGAAAATTATAAACCCTAACTTGAAACTTAGAAAAGATATATCAGTTCTGTTATGATGAGATTTAAACAATCATTACAAATTCTATATTCGACAATGATCTCAATAATAAATATAAAGAACAGTGATAATCTTTTAAGACAATAAATTTCTATTTGATGAAGTAAAAATATGGAAATAAAAACAGTAATGTTAAGGAAATGCAAAATAATACTAACTGTTATCACTAGTTAAATTAACCTAATATGCAAAAATGGTACTTCTATCATCTTGGCAATTTTGCCTATCTTATCAATCTATCTTAATCTGTTTCTGTACTGGAGTACGATGCTGTTCCTTTTTGCATGGGGAAAAAATACAAAGACTATTTTATTTGATCAAATCAAATTTATACAGAGTTATTAATTTACACAGGAACTGAAATAAACTTATAAAATAATTAGTGAAAGTTAAATAAACCACAGAATTGTAATATACAAAAATAGATAACATAACTTAAAATAAAATAGATAAGACAATAGAACCTGTAACTAATGATAGGGCCGACAAACACCCAAGGAGGCCTGTTCCTCCCAACCTGCATTAGAAGAAGCAACTCAACTGCTGACTTCTAGTGAACCCCTGAGCCTGATTACTGATCCAACAAGTGGGTGGAATCTGTGTAGAAGCAAGGAACTCAAAATACCTTCTCCACTCGGTATTAAACTCTTGAATAAAATGCCTTCTCCACTCAAAATCAACCCCCTGAACTCAATAAGATTTTGGCAGACTCACAACATGATCAACAACATAGCATATCCCCTCACCAAATCTCTTGGGTGCAAACACAGCAAAACCCCAAGGTAAATTTCCTCGTCAGGAAAAGTGATGAACCTCAGTTCAATATTTGATGGCTATTATATAGACTGCCTAGGTCTTTTAGTGGTTAGTTTGGAATAAATGAGCCTCAAGCTCCAGTCCCATCTTTCAGGTCACTATGACCACATTTCAAGGGAGTTGTGCCATACCAACAGCTAGTTAGTTGCATCATGATGCTGCCACTTGTCCATTGCCTTCTACCCTAGATTCCATTCCACCTAGTGGATCAATAACCACTCTTTCAACAGTCCTCTTACGTGTTTGTCTCCAATTTTATTTATTTAATAATAATATATTGTGCAAATTACAGTCATCCTTGGACACCTGTCCAACATAAACTTTACAATAAAAGTTATCATAATGTTTCTTAACACAAAATGTTTTCCAGCAAATAGGGTATGTTACAAACACCCCCTCTTAAGCTCAACATCGTCCTCGTTGTTTCTTATTCATCATCAAGTTCCTCATGGAACAAAACTGGATATGCTTCCCACATATTACTTTCCAGTTGCCATGTAGCTTCATCAGGGCTAAGGTGCTTCCATTGCACCTTTACCTGCCCTATGGTGCGATTCCGAAGCATAATTTCCCTCTAGTCGAGAATACAGTCTAGTTCCACTTGAAAATCTCCTTCGAGTTCCACCTATATGTCATTCCAATTCAGCACATGAGTAGCATCATGCACATACTTCTTTAAAACAGAAACATGAAAAACATTGTGGATTTTTAAATTGTATGGCAATGCCAATTGATATGCAACATCTCCTATCCTTGATAGGATTTCAAATGGTCCACAATACCTCAGTGCTAATTTAGCACAGCTCCCAAGCTTCAAAGAACTTTTCTTGGGCTTTACCTTTATAAAAACATGGTCTCATGCCTGAAATTCTCTTTCTGTGCATTTCAAATCAGCATAGCTTTTCTACCGATCTTGGGCAACTTTTAAGTTACCTTGAACCTGTCTCATGGTTAGCTCCATTTCTTTCAATAAATCCGGTCCTAACATCAATCTGTCTACAGGATTATCCCAAGAAATTGGAGTACAACATTTTTTTCCATACAAAATTTCAAATGGACTTAACTTAGTAGATGCTTGATAATTATTATTGTAGGCAAATTCTGCTAAGTGCAAATAATCTTCCCACTTAGATGGTTAATCTTTAACATACAATCTTAACATATTTTCCAAAATCTGATTTATTCTTTCTGTTTGACCATCAGCTTGTGGGTGGAAAGAAGTGCTGAAATTTAACTTAGTATTTAATCCTTTAAATAGTGCTATCCAAAAGTTACCGGTGAACTTAGAGTCTCAGTCTGAAATAATTACCTTTGGAATTCCATGCAAGCAAAAAATTTGCTTCATGAAAATATCTGCAATGTTAGAAACCTTGAAAGTAGTTTTAACATGAATAAAATGAGCAACTTTACTAAGTTTATCAACAACAACCGTAATTGAGTCATTCTGCTTCTGATTTTTAGGAAAACTTGTAATAAAGTCAATGCTTATAATTTCCCATTTCCATTTTGGAATTGGTAAGGGCTACAATAGCCCAGCTGGATGTTGATGTTTAGCTTTAATAGTCTAACAGTCAAAGCATCTAGCTATATATTTAGCAACTTCACTCTTCATGTTGGGCCAAAAATACTCATTTCTTAACATAGTTACCATTTTCTAATAACCAGGATGCCCTAAATAAGGACTCTTATGAACTTCATCTAAAATCAACAACTTAACTTTCAAAAGATTAGGCACATAAATTCTATTTTTGTAAGTTAAGAATCCTTTTTCATTAATACTGTAATCTGTTATAACATTTTCAGATGAATTTTCAGCCACTTTATCATGTAATTTTTGGTAATTTTCGTCTTGCTTAATTCCTTCTTCGATCTGATTTTCCAGATCAGTTTTAAAGTACTGATTGCTGCCACAAAACTCAATCTAGCATTTCTGCTCAATGCATCAGCAAATTTATTTTCCTTTCCATTAATGTGATGGGTCTCAAAATCATACTCGCTAAGGAAAGCTAACCACCTAGCTTGCCTTGCGTTAAGATTTCTTTGATCCAATAAATACTTTAAACCCTTATTATCAGTCATTAAAATAAATTTTCTTCCGATCAAGTGATGGCGCCACATTTTTAAAGCATGTATCACGGCTGCCAACTCAAGATCATACGTTGCATAATTCTTTTCATGTATTTTTAACTTCCTTGACTCAAAAGCAATTGCATGTCCTTCTTGACTTAAGACCCCTCCAAGTCCTTCGTTGCATGCATTCGTGCATACGACGAAATCCTTATTAGGATCTACAATTTTTAAGATGGGTGCAGTAGTTAACAATTCTTTTAACTTATTAAAGCTGTCTTGACACTTTTGATCCCATATGAATTTCTTCCCTTTCTTCTGCAAAGAAGTGATGGGATTAGCAATTCTAGAGAACCCTTCAATAAACATTCTATAATACCCCGTTATTCCCATAAATGATCGTACATCAGTTACATCTTTAGGAACAGGCCTTTCATTTATTGATTTTATCTTATCAAGATCAACAGAAATACCATCTTTTGAAATTATATGACCCAAATACTGAATTTTATCTTTATAGAAATCACACTTACTGAGCTTAGCGTAAAGCTGATGATCCCTAAGTACTTGTAAAATGATTTTTAGATGTTCGTCATGCTCTTCTTTAGTTTTTGAGTAAACCAGGATATCATCAATGAATACCATTACAAACTTATCCAAATATTTATGCAGAACATTGTTCATTAAACACATGAACACTGCCGGTGCATTGGTTAGCCCAAAAGGCATAACTATGAACTCATAGTGTCCATAATGCGTTCTGAATACAGTTTTGAATATGTCCTCGTCTTTTATCCGGACTTGATGATAACCCAACCTTAAGTCAATTTTAGTGAATATCTCTGCTCCGCGTACTTGATCAAATAGATAATCTATGCGGGGTAAGGGATACCGGTTCTTAATTGTCATTTTATTAAGATGATAGTAGTCAATGCACAAATGCATGGTACCGTCCTTCTTTCTAATAAATATTACTGGTGCTTCCCAAGGGGACACACTGGGCCTTATGTAGTTTTTATCTATTAATTCTTTCAGCTGAGATTTTAACTCATTTAACTCCAGAATATTCATCCTATAGGGGGCCTTTGAGTTTGGTACTGCACTAGGTACTAACTCAATGGTGAAATCAAGTTCTCTTTTCGGAGGTAATCCTAGAATTTCTTCCGGGAATACATCAGAAAAGTCCCTGAGGATGGGAATATCCTCTAGTTTTAACTTGTCTTCTTTAGATGTATGCTCATCATTAACAACATTAACAACAAACAATTTACAACCTTTTATGGCAGCTCTCTTTACTTGTAAGGCAAAAATATGCCTTACTGAAATCTTCCTATGAATTCCTTTTACTGTTTCTGAATTACCTTCATTATTTATACATGTAAAAGATTTATCATAACAAGTCAGTATAACTCTATGCTGTTCAAGCCAATCCATGCCTATCAACAAATCATATGACCCTAAGGGTAAAACATTCAGATTAACTTGCGTTTTTAGCTGATTTAAAAATACTTCACAATTCTTGACATAATCTGTAACCTTTTTTTTGGTTCCTGTTGCAAGCTGAACTAACCATGCATTATCAAATTTCTCCGTTTTTAACTTGCAACGGTTTACTAAAGTAGGTGAAATATAACTTAGATTTGCACCTGGATCTATTAAAATAGAAATAGACTCGTTTTGTATCATATCTTCAATTTTGACCATGGATGTTTGATGGTCTGCTTGACGGCTCTCCAATGCTGCATTTATCCTGGGCATATCTCTTGTGATATCTCCAACTGTAGGTTCTGCTTCCATAGTATGTATGTTGTTGGCTGTCCTCTTGTTGCATGGGCAATTTGCTCTCTTATGTGGTCCACCACATTCATAGCACTTTATGGGTCCCTTCTGTTCAGCATACCTGTTGTTATTGTTATTGTCGTGATTATTATTATTAGGTACATTTCTTGCAGCAATAGAGTTCTGAGATGTATTATTCCAATAATTATTAGGAAAATTTCTGTTATTAAAATTTTTCTTAAAACCTCCAGCATTCTGATTAAAATTCTTCTTTTTATAATCATATTTATTAGTCTTACTATTCTTCCAGCCAGTTGTTCCTTCTCTTTTTCTGTTTTGGTCAAAACAAAAATTTGCCTTCCTCATGGCCTCTTCCAAAGTGGAAGGATTATCATACTCAATACGATCTTTTATATTAAAAGGTAAACAACTGAGAAACCTTTGTACTTTAGGCTTTTCCTCAACCATGTAGGGCATGTACCTCAGCAAGCTAAGGAACTTGCTACACAGTTCTTTCATGTTCATTGTACCCAACTTTAAATCGTAAAACTCTTTTGACTTATCTTCAAAGTACTATTCCGACAAAAACTTATTTTTAAACAAACTTTTAAACATAGTCCAAGTTACTTATTTTTCATTTATGCTCTTGATTCTTTTAAGATCCTGCCACCAGATATCTGCCTTTCTGGTCAGATTGTAAATAGCCATCTTGGCTTTTAGTTGAGAAGAGTAATCATAAATATTAAAGTATTTTTTCATTTCAGACAGCCAAGCTTCTGCTGTCTCACCCTTCTCACTTTCGCCATTAAAAGTAGGTGGTTTAATCATTTTAAATTCCCCAGTAATCTGTTCATGATGCTTATGTTTTCTCTTTTTAGAGTAGCATTCATTGTTACTGCTGTCATAATTCATATCTTCATTACATGAATCAGATTTAGAGGGTGAGTAACTGTTCCTTTTATCATTTCTTGTTTTCTTATTCTTATGTTGGTGGGACATTATTTTTCAGAATCAGCCTTAAATTCTAATTTTCTACCTCTTTCATCACTATGACAGTTTCATTTTAAATTTTGTTGTAACTCTTCCTGTACTTTAAGGATCCATTCATTTTCTTCTTTAGCAGCTTTTAACTCAGATTTTAAATCCTGTACAGTGCGTAAAATTTCAGAAGACTGGTTGCTTAACTCAACATAAATTCCTTCAGTGTTATTATGATTAATACGTTCATTACAAGGAGATCTGTCCTCTACTGATTTCTCTGGTATTTCCATACCTGCAATTAAAAGTCAATCTATTCTGTGCAAAAATAAAATTAAATTACAAAAGTTAGTAACATAAAATTTCTGATTTATTTTTCTGTTTGCGCACATGAGCCTCAATCAGGCCTAGAGTTTGAACTTGCGCTCTGATCCCACATGTAACATCCCAAAAATCACAAAAGAATTTTTTTTTTTGATATAGCCTATTTTTTAAGATAAATGCTATCTGCGGAATGATAAATAATGAACTAATAGATGATAACTGCTTCCTAAAATTGTCGTATTTATTTTAAACCTGAAAATGTTCTTGGTTGTAAGTAAGATGCAATAGAACAAGGTCTATTTCATTATGTGTAAAGATCTGATAACAATACTAATGAATTTGTTTGCATAATTTCTGAAGGGGTTCATACCGGGTGCCCTTGGGTTTACTTAGCTTTGAAAGCTAAAGCATTGGATTCTTTCTTTCGCAGATCTACAGGTAAGGTTATAGAGTAATTCCAGTTTTTACAAGACAAGTTGTAAGCTTCAGTTTGTCGTCTCTATGTTTAAGATAATTGTATAATCTGTCGTGCATGAAGATGTTGATGGTATGTAACTTCGGTTTAACTTTGTCAACTTGTATCATCTTTATGGTAACACTTGTATGTGTCACTAGCAATGTTAAACATTATACTCATTGTATATGTTGGTAGGATCAGTGGTATTACAGCTTAGTTCATTAGTCTGAAATTGCGACAAGTTTGATCTTACGAATGATAGTGTCATCATTAGGATTAAGTGAATCTCCTGGAAATGATAGCTGCAATGTAATAAGTCTTGAAATGCTATAGTGATGATGTTTGTGTTGTGTCAACTTGTGAACCAGATGCTGTTATACATAATAGCATATGACATATAGGGTTGGTTGTCATAACCTAGCTTTCTGTATAGTGTGCGGTTAGATTCTCCTTACATTAACCTTATGTAAGTGACCTAGCTATTATAATTGTAATGCATGTTTATTTAAATGCATGTGCTAAATATTAAACCTTGTGATAGTTCCTACAATACTATAGCATTGTATTTTTTTATAATACATGATTGATATAATAAATATATCGATTCCAATGTTTTGATAACCTATGGAAACTATGCGAATATCATTGTGGAAATGTTATATGTAAACCTATGGCTCGAATGTGCAATACATATGAACGATATGAACTTAGAACATAGTTAATGCTCTTGTAGTGTGAATGCAATGTCGTGGTACTACCCTATGGTTAGAACTTTGCATCGTTGTACTATAGTGTTGATATAAATATATCCTATGGTTTGATGGCTTATAACGTGGTCGTAAAATAGTTGTATGACAGTGATACTATCCCGAGGATTGTGCTGTCACCATAACTCGGTTCTGATTTGAATTAAATGTCGTTGCAGTCGAGACTCTAGCAGATTTCTATGTGAGATCTCATCATTGAATTTGATCCTGCGTGATGTTAGTGGATTACTACGCTAGCACCTACGTGTTCTAGCTCCTTGTGATAACAGTGGTAGAATTTGTGATGCGTCACCGAGCTGTAAGCTCAGCCTTGGTGATATGGCATCCGACTGTTCTAGGTATTAAATGAAGTCATTTATTTGGTTTGGTCGTAATCACTGCCTTGGTACCATCATAGTTATGCTGACTCAATCTCGATCATTGATCTCATTGTCTCGATAGTTGAGATGTGTAAAGCCCTAGTCAATCTTGCCATAGCGTTATTTTTCCTTTGTGCATTCGTTTTGTGATTTTTGTTTGGGAGAAGAACGACAGGCCACTGGTTTTTTGGGCTCGACCCTGGGCAGTTGTGGATGGCACTGTGCCTCCATTCTCTGAAATTTTAATGTGAGAATACTGTAAAAGTGCTTGAGTTTTACTGACAGTGTAGCGATGAAGCTCTGTGGCTTTCGTTAGGTGACAGTTTAGGTTAGTGGTGAGGTTTTGACTCCGAACTTGGTTGTGGTTTAGTTGCATGTCACTTTCGTTGCGTTGGTTGAAGGTTTTGGAAGCTAGAAGCATTCCATTCGACTGCAAGGTAAGTCATCTCGTTTTTCAAGTTATGTATTACGTTTCTTTGATTTGCCATTATTCATTTGAAATCGTTGCTAACTCCTCGCAGTTCTTGTGGCAGGTAATGCCATTGTTCTGTATTCACTGTGCTGGGATGATGGAAATGTATAGCAACGCGAAATAATTGGTAAGCCCCGGTGGCAAACCCTCGTAGGTTCTCCTGGCAGATTCGTGGCAAACATTTGTATCACATGTTCTGGAAATTGTGGTTGAAAACCTAGGTTGTCTCTTAGTTTGAAGAGTTGATGTAATAGTTGATATGTTAATGTACAGGGTTTTGGGTTTTGGGTTTTGAACTCGGCAACGTTCCTTCGTTTAAGTAGGGTTTCAGACTCTGTCGAGATGATAATATAAAGATCTTTTTGCAAAACTTAAATGTGGCTGTGACTGTTTTGTGTTTGTAGTTTTGGGGCTTGGCCCATGAATGAAACCTGTCACTCACCGATTCATGAAATGGAAATAAATTGTGTTTAAATAGTCTCAGTATAAATTGGTAATGTTTGTGCAACTGGGTTTTAATCACACCTATTGCTTTCGTTTCTTTATGGACTATGAACTCATGAAAATGTTTAAATGTTTTGGGAAAAGTAATCATAGGCTATGCATGTATAAAAAGAAACATTGCTACTGTTATTTTAATCAATGTCTATGTATTGTAATAAGTGATAGGCCTTGGCCTCTAAGCAACTTCGTTAACTTTGTGAATGTTTAAGTATTCGATCTATAAACTTGTCAGGGTTAGGGTTTTGGTTATGCTTAGAATGTATAAGATGATGAAACTCGTTGTTACGTTTTCTGCATTAACTAGGGTTGTGACTTTGTTTGACTTTGTTCCTATAGACATTGTAATGTCTTAAACTTATGAGATGATATTTGAAATAAATATATTCGATCTATAGTAATGATTTTGATAAAATATGTTTGGTTTGTCTATTGTTAATAAAATGATGAAATGATAGGGAGCTTGTTTAACCATCTCGATTCTGTAGACATAATTGCATTTGTGTATTTTTAATTTATGGCTATATGAACATGTGAAATATGAAACCCTAGGTCTGTGATATGAAACTTTTGTTGGCTTATATGTTCTGTGTGTGCAATAATGGAAAATTATAAACCTTAACTTGAAACTTAGAAAAGATATATCAATTCTGTTATGATGAGATTTAAACAATCATTACAAATTCTGTATTCAACAATGATCTCAATAATAAATATAAAGAATAGTGATAATATTTTAAGACAATAAATTTCTATTTGATGAAGTAAAAATATGGAAATAAAAACAGTAATGTTAAGGAAATGTAAAATAATACTAACTGTTATCAGTAGTTAAATTAACTGAATATGCAAAAATGGTACTTCTATCATCTTGGAAATTTTGCCTATCTTATCAATCTATCTTAATCTGTTTCTGTACTAGAGTACGATGCTGTTCCTTTTTGCATGGGGAAAAAATACAGAGACTATTTTATTCGATCAAATCAAATTTATATAGATATTAATTTACACAGGAACTGAAATAAACTTATAAAATAAACAATGAAAGTTAAATAAACCACAGAACTGTAATATACAAAAATAGATAACAGAACTTAAAATAAAATAGATAAGACAATAGTGTTAGAAAAACAGGATCGCAGAGCAATAACAATAAACAGAAATGCAAATATAATCACACATACACATTACAAGAGAGACACAGATATATCGTGGTTCACCCAACTTGGGCTACGTCCACACTGAATTTGCCAGTCCTTATTATTATTACCGTCCAGAAAGTCGAAGGGATACAACCTGTAGCACAACCGCTGCACTTCCTCTTCTCTGTTTCACAGTCTCTTTCCTGATCTTAAAGATCTTTACAATGCATAAAACCTAATACATCAACAAACCTAGCCGTATTACAATGTCTTTCTTTTATAAGGGAAATACAATGGGAAAATACCACGGGATACCCAAAACCATGGGCCCGCAAAACAGCTGGCGAAAATAGCCCCAAAAATTTTCTTCGGGGGCGTTGCCCCCGGACCCCCCAGCCAAGGGGGATGGTCCCCCCTGGAACCCCGTGGGGGGGCGATACCCCCCCACACCCCCCTGCTGGGGGTGAGTGTACAATCCACCTACATATCATATAGAACTGGGGTACAAACACGACTGATACAATATCATCTATGAGACTAGAAGATCTGGCTCCACAACCAACAAATAGAACCTATAACTAACGATAGGGCCGACAAACACCCAAGGAGGCCTGTTCCTCCCAACCTGCTTCAGAAGAAGCAACTCAACTACTAACTTCTAGTGAACCCCCAAGCTTGATTACTGATCCAATAAGTAGGTGGAATCTGTGTAGAAGCAAGGCACTCAAAATACCTTCTCCACTCGGTATCAACCTCCTGAATAAAATACCTTCTCCACTCAGCATCAACCCCCTGAACTCAATAAGAGTTTGGAAGACTCACAACATGATCAGCAACATAGCATATCCCCTCATCAAATCTATTGGGTGCAAACACAGCAAAACCCCAAGGTAAATTTCCTCTTCAGGAAAAGTGATGAACCTCAGTTCAATATTTGATGGCTATTATATAGACTTCCTAGGTATTTTAGTGGTCAGTTTGGAATAAATGAGCCTCAAGCTCCAGTCCCATCTTTCAGCGAACTATGACCACATTTCAAGGGAGTTGTCCCATACCAACAGCTAATTAGTTGCATCATGATGCTACCGCTTGTCCATTGCCTTCTACCCCAGATTCGATTCCACCTAGTGGATCAGTAACCACTCTTTCAACAGTCCTCTTAGGTGTTTCTCTCCTATTTTATTTATTTAATAATAATATATTGTGCACATTACAGTCATCCTTGGACACCTGTCCAACATAAAATTTAGAATAAAAGTTATCATAATGTTTCTTAACACTAAATGTTTTCCAGCAAATAGGGTATGTTACAATTATGATGATGATGACGATGATGAATATGATGATGATGATGATGATGATGATGATGATGATGAATATGATGTTGATGATGAAGATGATGATGATGATGATGATGATGATGATAGTGATGATGGTTAGGATGATTACGATGATGATGATGACGATGATGATGAGGATGATGATGACAATATTAGTCATGATCATGATCATGATCATCGTCATCATCATCGTCGTCATCATCATCATCATCTTGTCAAAGGCATGTAATGTAGCCTAATCATGGTATATGTATCCCTTTACATTTGCTAGAGATACCCCACAAGGGTTATGTGTGGTGGTTTGAAGGTGCATTCAACATCGTATCCTAAGAAGCTTCTTGAGTTGTAGGTATTGTTCATGGTGCTTGAGCCTGAGAAGCTTCATTTAAGGCATGAGGAGCTTCTTGTTGTCCATTTACCTTGGTCAGACCTCGAGACCCATTTTTGGCTCACAACTAACCTAGTCATGGCACACATAACACACTTGAAGTTGACTTATACCCTATAGATTCCATATGTGGTGGTCTAGGGACTCATTCATGGTGTTTGTGCCTAAGAAGCAAGAGTTAGTGTTGGAGGATCTTGTTTCCCTCCACTAGCCATGGTTAAGGATCCAAGATAAATCCTTGATTCCCAAGACATTATAATGGAAGCAATATTCAATTCATATGAAAAAGCCTCCTTATAGAGGGATAGTGTCATGGATTCTATGTGCTATTGATGACACTTGAGGTATAGAATTTTCAATTAAAACTCAAGTGGAATTCAATTGAGCTCAATATGCTTCAATAAGATCTCGAGGAACCTGTTTTCATTCTTCAATGATGTTCAATGCTTTGCAACATATCCATGGTCTTGCATGGTAGTCTGAGGATGCATTCATGGCATTTGATCTTTACAAAATATGTTTTTGTCAAAATGAAATTCAAATTGCCTCTTTGGTGAGTCCTCCTCTACAAGACTTCATTTATTGCATGAATGTCACAGACTCACGAAAACTCTAAACAACACTCAATGGCATGCAAATACAAATAATGGCATGCAACTATAACCACAAACCAAGCGGAGGTTTATTTATGCATCGATATAGAGAGGTGGCAGTAGGCACACAATGTGGAGAAACAATGAGTTAGAAAAAACATTTGGACCAAAGTACCACAATGGTTATTAATAAAATTAAAAAAAATAATTTTTGGCTCAGGAATTGTCTTCAATTTGATGGGTGCTATGATCGTGATCATGTAACCTCCCTCCATCCTTCCAAACATATGTGGTTTATCACCATGTTTCTCTTTGACACTCGCCACCAAAATACGTATAAAAATAACATGTCTTTACATCCTCTTCCATTTAAATCCTCATCACATAGTCATAAATAAGGATTATTATGCATGAACATCCTCACCTTGCAATATTAATTGTGTTAAGGCGCATAGACAACCATAAATTATCAAATGTGTCAAGACGCAAAGAGTAATATCCCGAGACAACCATAAGTAAGTCTTATATTAACTTTACCATATAAGTCTTTAATTGACACTATCATCTGAGATTTGACATGTTGGATTGTTGTGATATTCTTATCACTCCTTACCAATGTGATTGTAAGGCTTATTTGATGGTGAAGTCCATAATTTTAAGTCTTATTCCTCATTCTCATTCCTTTTGGTAAGACAACAAGGAGGGCAGTGGTCCACACCAACATGGAAAACAGTTTCGACATAGAGGTAGATACATTAATTCTTTCATTAAATAACTTAAATTTCATGCCAATGACTATGAGTTCACTGAATCGTGTATTGGTAAAAAAAACATCGAATTTTAGAGCTTTGATCTCTTAATTACTCATCTATCTAGAATTTTTTCAAATCGAGCCATTAACAAACTTCTTTTGTTATTCTGGTTCAATTTAAAAGGTAGATTGTTGAGACTCAAACATGTAGCGAGTCGCAAGGCTCCAGTTGACTTAGGCTTGATTCCATTTCCCCTCCATCCCATACTTGTATGTTGTCATGACAAGTCTTGAACAACAAAATTTGATGTTGATGCCCCTATGATGCTAGCGTTGCTAACTTGCTTGGTATGGGTTTTTTTTTTTAATGGTTTTTTGAGCTATGTATTATTTTTTCTTAGGCGCTTAATGTCCATCATTCTTACATCTCTCAAGCTTGGATGATTTCCCTCTCTCCGGTTTGAATTAAGGTTTTGGTTGGTTTTATATGTATATTTTGGTTGTAGGTTTATTATAGCCTCGTTTTGCTTAGTGGCTTGTTTTTGTACATAGTTAACAATAAGTAATTTTCTCATGGTTCTAATTTTATTTTAAGACTATATCTAGTTACAATGTCTTGCACTATGCATAAGATCATCCAGATGATGCAATATGGTTATTGCATAGTCTGAGTAGTTTTTTATACAATGAAGTGTGGTCTAACCCAAAAAAATACAACAAAACAATTGTTAATTTAATGAACTGTAAAATTAATGTTACATATATGTAAAATTAATGTGTTCAAATTTGGTTATATTGAAAATATACCATTTTATCATGTAGATATTAAGGAGTGCTCAATTATTTAAGATTGTAAAAATTTGGACGAGCAATATTTGTCTTTTGCATTTTTTTGGGGGAAGGGTTTAGTTAATTTATACTTGACAATTGAAGTACAATTATTTAAATTTCCCTTCATCTTTGAAGGACTCCAAGAACAAATGCCATTCCAATAAAATTTAAGACCCACCCTTCAAATTTCATCACCGAGTCCAATTTATGCAAATATTTTCGAAGTGGGGGAACGTATGGCATTAAATGGTGTAAACGTTGGGTAATAAATGGTGTAAACGTTATGCAGGGGTGCATGCGCTTGTTTTATCATGTGCACGCTAGTGACGTGTACGTGCTACAAACACACGTGCGCGTGCCTATTGCTAGTTAAAAAAAACAGAGTTCTCTGTTCCCGGGAATTCTACCAAAAAACACGGGTTTCATTTCTTTCGCAGGTTTCAAGCTCTTACAGGTTTCTCATTGGCTCACACTCATTGATATTTTGGAAACGCATTGATCTATTGGACACAAAATCACCCTTGGAATCTAACAAACATCTTCAGTGGTCTTGGAATCTAGTGGATACATTCAAGCTACCAGTTTCCATTGCAAGTGAAGATCATTTCTATAGGTATGGTGAATTGTAAATAATTCTTTTCATTCACAAGATTTGAGATTCTCCCATGCTTTTTTGTTTTTATCATATGCCTACAACAATATCCATGCATAGACAACAATGAATTTGACAAGAAGAATTCCCAAGTTCACATCTTAAAAAACGCATATGAACACTAGAAAAGATGAAGTATGCAATGTAAACCAATAATTATTACCATGAATATATTTTGATTTCACAGAAGGATGGTATGGATGAGATTCTCTCTTGAGCCTCTTCAATTTGAATAAAATCCGAAGAAGCAATCATGAGAGAGGGTCCATATTGATTACTTCATGAAATTTTTTCCATGCTCTAATCTTCATGCTATGTTTATTTGATGTAGAAAAACTATCAAAATATTCCCAAGGAATCTCTAGCATAAACTCTTTTTCATTTGAAAAAAATACAAATAAATGGTTTAATAAACCTCCATCTTTTACACATTGTACACCATAGCAAAACCTATAGCATAAACTATCAAACTATTGCTCCCCTACACATTCCCATATATGATGAGGTTCTCTCTTGAGCCTCTTCAATTTGAATAAAATCCTAAGAATCAATCATGGGAGAGGGTCCATATTGATTTGTTCATGAAATTTTGTCCATGCTCTCATCTTCATGCTATGTTTATAGTAATGTTTCTTGAATATTGTGCCTTTGAGCTTGACTACTTTCCTCTACCTCATTGAATTCTCCTTCCTTGGGGGAATTTGCAACCTCCTCATTATGTAATTAGTAAACTTATTCTCTTTACCTTATTTGATGTAGAAAAACTATCAAACTATTCCCAAGGCATCTCTAGACATCTCTGTTGTAGGGTGTTACTACCATAATTTGTATGAATTCATGGCTAGGCAAGACACTAGTTTTTTCACTCTACACTTGACCAACCATCATCTATATTGATTGGAATTGTAAGGGATAATGATGTTTATTCGAACACAAATAAACCAACATAGTGTGTAGTTGTATGTGTTAATTTGGAAAGTGGTAAGTTATGTTGGAATGTGTCAAGTTCATTGTATAATGGAACTAATATCTTATTTGCTGTTTCTTTTGCAGGGGTAGGCCTGATAGTTTTTTTAAAGAGATTTTTGGAGATGGGAAACTCATGCAACAAAACAAAAAAATATAGAAGGAATCTTCCCAATGAAAAGGTCAATGACTTAAGAGAAAAGGCCAGGTTGTGAATGGAAAGATTGAGACATGGTCCTATCATTGCCCCGGATCCTGCCACTGATCATAACACAGTTGTTGACATGAAAACATCTTGTTCAGAACCACAGGTAAAGCGGTCGCATCCAATGGACCCAACTCAAATTCCAACATCAACACAATCTCCAACCAGCAATCAATCAACGAGTCATGCTGAAGTTCCTCACGACACAGGAATTTTGGGAGATGATGCATGTGTAGAGATGGACATGCAAGCCTTGCTTAATTTGCAATCTCCCCAAGAAAACCACAACCATGTCGACCACACTCCCATTATGGCCCAATCTGTGAACGGAGAACCACAACAAACAAGCTCTGGTATTCATGTCTCATGTCCACCCTCCCTACCTCGATTGTCCAATGCAAGAAGAAGTACTCCTAGACATATTCACGTGGATGAAAGTGCTATGTCGGGGCTTGAAGGTAAGTTTCCAAAACACACTATCGAATGACAATACAAAAAAATTGTCAAGGAATATTTTGAATCCGAAGGTGATGCAGGTAAATGCCAATTATTGCTATGTTTGTTAAAGTCACATTGTTTAGTTGTTGTTAGGAGAATTTTGGGCATAAAGATAGATAAAATTTCAGAGGCTAGCAGTCATATTGTTAGAAATCTCCAATCTGCATTTAATGCGATTGTAAAGACATCTCATACAAAATATCTTTGTGTAGCTCATCGTGTTTTAGCGGAATCAGTTGTAAGCAAGTCCACAAGGCAACGTCGCCTGCTATCACACACTTCTCACATGATCAAATTAAATAGAAAAACTATTAAAAAGTACTCTGTTATAAGAGAAAATCTTGACACTCTGAGTGGAAAAAATTGTTGGGATTTTGTTTGTAGGTTTCCTCGTGCAGATAGGAAGCTAATTGATGCTGTTAAGGAGTTAGTACAAATTTTTTGGCATGATCATACTAGACCTTCATCAAACAAAAGAGATGTGCTAAAACTGAGAAAACGTTCTACTAAACGTGAACCCCATGTTAAACACTTCCGTGACACCAAACAGACTGAACTCGATGAGAGATTCAGGAATGAGCACACACAATTGAACCTAGGCCAAAGGTCCTTTGAGAAATGCAAACCATGGTATGTTCATATATGCATTGATTGGAACAACTGTTGTTGTAGATACCATGTAGAATATGAATATTATTATGACACATATAAACATATATTTTGTGATATGCATACTAACATTGTGTAGGGCTGCAATGAATCCATACTACCACCGAATGCATCAAGAGACTTTATCCACAACATCATGTGTCCAAGGCCCGAAGGACAAAAAGTATTATGAAAAAGTGTGTCTATATGGGACATGTTCTAAGTGCAGTGGGTTTTCTCTTTTGAACCGTTGCATCCATGAAAGAAAGGAGCACGAATTTGGCAGGATGGGCGTGGAGATGCAGAGCTTCAAGTATGTAACCTACCAATTAGACAGTGCGAGGGAAAGTAAAAAGATTGCATTAGTGAAGTCACAGGTACAAATGAATATTGCATATTTTTCATATTACATGTTCAATTTATGACATATACATTTTTTCCAAAGGCCACATTGTAATATTTCCCTTGTTTTCATGGTAACAGGTACCAATATGTGACTTCTTGATGGATTTCTACGAGAAAACAGAGCAGTATGTTCAACATGTGCATGTAGCGCGATGGAAAGATGAGCAATACAAAAAATGCAGGGACACATTTCTTGTTGGGACCATAGTGTCAATTGTGGATTTTGCAGAAAATTACACCCTTCAACCACAAAATGAAATCCAGAGTCAATACTACCATTCAGACCAAGTCAACATCATGGTACATATTATGTATAGGCATGGGCCAGAGAGAAGCAATGACAAGAGGATAATACTAAAGGAGACAAACTTTTACATAAGTGATGATAGAATCCATGATCTGCATTATGTGCAACATTGTTTTCAAATTTTCTATGATTTTTTGAAGGAGAGAGATATACAGATGGATCAACATTGGATATAGTCAGATGGTTGTGCGGGCCAGTTCAAAAATGACCGAGTATTCCAATGGATGAGTATTTTGCATAAGAATTATAATGTGCCGCATATCTGGAACTATTTTGATACTGGGCACAGCAAAGGAGAGAACGTAATGACCGTTTTTCAAAATTCTATTAAAATGCCAATTTTTCCACTTTTTCCCCAATTTTGACCTTTGACTAGTTTAACTGTTTTGACCTCCAAATCAACCCAAATGCTCCCAAATCTTCTGTATGAGTGTATGAATGGTATTTAGACTTGAATATCAGGTTTAGGGATGTTTTATGGCCCTCCAAATACTGCTGCAAACTTGATTTGTATTCTGATCAATATACGTAATTTTGACTAGTAATTTGTGCATCAAATCCCCCCCAGGTAACACTGAAAATGGCCTTCCAAATGCCTCCAAACTCCCACGAATTTATGAAAAGAGGTATATAATGTGTTAAGTATGTGATTAAGGTCTCATATGCACCATTAATTGATTTTTACTACTTTTCTAGCTCTCTCACATTCAACAGCAAAAACCCCCAATTCGACCCTTGGGGAAATGGCACTATTTCACCTCCCAATACAACTAAATTGAGTAAAAATGCTTCAAATGCTCAAGTACAGTACATGAAACTTGTAGAAGACATCCATGGCAGTATATTTATCACAAATATATCAGAGAATCATCCATCCATTCGAAATAATCAACATTATAGTGTCATACATCAATGCATTGGGGAAATGGACATTGTTTGCTCATTAATCAATAGTTTTGCATACAACTAGTGGGTATTTCGACCTGAAACTTTATGAATATTAATAATAGAGGATATGAAGCTATTACAATAAGAAATATATAATGAGAATCTCTCTCAAGAATCACAAGTGCTCACCAAAAATGCCCTCCCTCAAGGAGCATGAATATGCCTTCAAAACTGGAAACGGTGGAGAGAAAGTGCTGCACTAAACCAAACCATGAAAATTCCTGTAGCTGCTACCTACAAATACAAACTCCATTAAATCACCATGAAAGACCTGAGTGGCCTCTCCAAACACCAACTTGGATGGGAATCTTTCACTCTCGAAATTGGATAAGGAAAGAAACTAGTCATCCACTAGCTCTCTCTTCACAAATGAAATTTTTCTCAAATCATAAAAAGCCATTCTCATTCTTCATTTCTACATTTTATAACCAAAATTAGCCTTCTAAGGGTCGAAATCCTCTCAATAGATTCAATGGATTTCCATTTAGGAAATATTCCACATTTGCCACTTGTCTCCTAGTTCCAACCTTCCATCTTCTCCCAAATTTGATTTTGAGTCTCTTTGGCTTATCCAACTCCCAAATTCGCCTTCCTTGAGCATATTTTTGGTGCTGACATGTCATAGTGGTCAGATGTCAGAGGTCAGGTCTGCAGTTTGTCATATTTGTCATAGATGCTCCATCATTGGTGTCATAGGGGCTAGGGAATCTAGTCCAAGTGTCCACAAACTTCTACTTTGACTCTTTATCTTCCATGGAGGTTACCAATCCTTCCCAATTCGACCTAATATTCTCAATGACATGTGTTATGACTTACCAACTCACCCAAGAGTGTTCACATTCCCATCAATTCGAATTTGCAAAAGAGAGATACCATGTATTATGAAAAATCAAGCTAGTGTGGGTCCCACCACCTCCACATGACTCCAAAACCACTTACCACTTAGAATTTATCTTGAATTTATTTATTCACCATATTTATTAAATGCTTGAACCCCTCTAATGTCTAAATATCATTTATTAGCTTCCTTATTACCATCCCACATGTGCCCATCCAACCTAGGAAACTAGTAGGATTGATGGGATTGTCTTACTATGCACTTATTTGAATGGGGACATTACAGTCCTCCCCACCCAAGATTGTTTGTCCTCAAGCAGTTTCAGATTTGGATGCTGCAAAATAATCTCCTCTTCCCATGTGGCATATTCATTTGGTAAGTCCTTCCATTGCACTAAATATTCTTTGATGATTCTACTCCTCAACCTTCTTTCCCGTGTCTTCAAAATCTTTTCCGGAACAAGTGTGAGCTGACCTTCATCATCCAAAGGAGGAAGTATTTCTGAAGTGATGATTTGCTGACAAAGAGCTTTCTTGAGACAAGAAACATGAAATACATTGTGGATTTTACTACCTTCCGGAAGTTCTAGTTCATATGCTACTTCTCCAACCTTCCGCACTACCTTGTATGGCCCATAGTACCTTGGTTTTAATTTTTTTGCTCCATTCTTTTTTAGAGATGTTTGTTTATAAGGCTGCAACCTTAAATATACTAAATCATTGACTTGAAAGGTTCTTTATTCTCTATTCCTATCAGCATATTGTTTTTGCTAATTTTGAGCAACCTACAAATTGTCTCTCAAGAGCTTTAAAATTTCTTGGCTCTCTTCCACCCAAGCTTTAGCCTTTGGGGCTCTACTATCACCAAATATAATGTCAGCAAATGTATGTGCATCATAACCATATAATGCTTTGAAAGGAGACATTCCTATTGACATATGATAAGTGGTGTTGTAGCAAAACTCACCCAAGTGTAGCCATTTTTCCCATGCTTTTTGCTGCCCTCCCACATAGTTTCTTAGGTATCCTTCCAACCATTGGTTTACCCTCTATGTTTGTCCATCAGTTTGTGGATGATAGCTGGTACCTGGAGTCAATTGAGTGCCTACCAATCTAAAAAGTTCTTGCCAAAAAGCACCCATGAATCTACTATCTCTATCACTGACAATGCTCTTGGGGAGCCCATGCAATCTAAAGATTTGTTTGAAAAAAATATCAGCCACTTGTGAAACACTAAAAGATGATGTAACAACAAAGAAATGAGCAAATGTTTTCAACCTATCAACTACCACATAGATGCAATCCTTACCCAAGTATTTAGGCAATCCGGTGATGAAATTCATGGAAATACTGTCCCATTTTTGCTCCGGAATGGGCAATGGTTGTAATAGGCCGGCTGGACATGTAAGTTCTGATTTGTTTTGTTGACATGCTTTACATTCATTCACATACTTCTGAACATCTTCCTTCAGCCCCTTCCAAAAAAATCTTTGCCTCAACTGTCTATAAGTTTTGAATATCCTCGGATGGCCCGCTAGTGGGGAATCATGTGCTTCTTGCAAAATTTGGTACTTGAGCTTGGAGTTATGAACTAAATAAATTCTTCCCTTATAATATATCAGCCCATTCAAAATCCTATAATTATCATCCCCTTTGATTCCATCCAACACATCACAAGCAAATTTGTCTTTGGCATATTCAACTAGTAGCATGTTCTTCCAATCCTTGGCAATATCCATGAGAGAAAAAGAAGGCCTTCTTGACAAAGCATCTGCTACTATATTATTCTTTCCTTTGACATATTCAATATAAAAATCATAAGCTTGAATCTTTCTTACCCACTTTTGTTGCCTTTCATTTAGATCTTTTTGGGTGAGAAAGTGTCTTAGACTATTGTGGTCAGTTTTCACCACAAACTTGCTGCCCACCAAGTATTGTCTGAATTTGGCCAATGCATGCATAATGGCCAGCATTTCTTTATCATAGATGGAGTAAATTTTTTCATGAGGCTGCAACTTTCTCCTCTCAAAGGCTATGGGGTGTTGGCCTTGCTTTAGGACATCCCCTATTGCTCCACTTGAAGCATCACATTCCACAACAAAAGGTTTAGTAAAATCAGGAACTGCAAGTATGGGACAACTACTCATTACCTCTTTCATTTTTTGGAAGGCCTTTTCAGCCTCTTCATCCCACTTGAAAGCATCCTTCTTAGTCAAATCAGTGAGTGGAGAAGTCAACTTGGAGAACCCTTTCACAAATTTTCTGTAGTAGGTGCATATGCCAATAAAGCCTCTCAATTCGGTAATATTTTTTGGTGATGGCCATTCCAAGATAGCCCTAATTTTTTCCATGTGTACCTTCACTCCTTTTTTCCCAATAATGTGCCCAAGATACAGTAGTTCTTTCATCCCAAACTCACATTTTGATAATTTAGCAAATAAGGACTCTTCTTGCAAGATTTTCAATACAATCTCTAACTGTTGCAAATGCTCTTCCCATGTTTTACTATAAATGAGAATATCATCAAAGAAAACCAAAACAAACCTTCTTAGTTTCTTGCAAAATATCCTATTCATACATGCTTGAAAGGTGGCTGGAACATTAGTTAACCCAAAAGGCATGACAAGAAATTCAAAGTGGCCAAAATGACATCGAAAAGCGGTCTTTTGCACATCTTCATCTTTCATTCGAATTTGGTGATACCCTGATCTAAGGTCAATTTCTGAGAAGTATTTGGCCCCATGTAACTCATCCATGAGATCATCAATCCTAGGAATAGGATACCTATTCTTGATAGTCTTTTTGTTCAAGGCTCTAAAATCTATGCACATTCTCAATGTTCCATTTTTTTTCTTCACTAGCACTACTCAAGAAGCATAAGGGCTAGAGCTTGGTCTAATGAGTCCCAACTCTAGGAGTTCTTGGATAGCTTTTTCAATCTCATCTCTGAACTTTTTAGGATGTCTATAAGGTGGTATCTGAATGGGTGAAGTTCCCTCCTCCAAAATAATACTGTGCTCAACCCCCCTATCCGGTGGCCTACCATGTGGAAGGTCTCTAAAAACCTTTTCATATTTTTGAAAAAGTCTCTCTATCTCCTTTGGGTGTTTGACAATAATTATAGTTGGCTTGGGAGATGTAATATGACATTCAGCAGCCCATTCTATATCCCCATGCCTCAATATAGATCTCATACTATTGCAAGTTACTACTTGATTTGGATAAGTGTGTTTCCCTCTCACAATTCTTTGTACTCCTTTTGAATCTTGGAATTTCATTTCAGGAATTTGATAATTTACTATATGCTCTCCTATTGAATACAGCCATTGCACTCCCAAAACCACATTAGTATCAGCAACATCAACCACATAAAAACTATCAACAAAAGTATAGTTACCTACGGTGACTTGCATCTTTGGAACCCATGTTTTGCATTGCATTGTGTTGTGACCGGGAATGACAACTATGAAGCCATCAAATGGTTCGATATATATCTTTATTTTCTCTACCATCTTTGCATCAATGAATTTATGAGTGGCTCCTCCATCTACCAAAACTGAAGTTCTTTGTCCTTGTACCACACCTTTGCATCGGATAGTATGATAGCGAGGTACTGCTGAAAGCACTGCCATTCTTGCTTTGTCCGGTGAAGGCTGATTTTCTTCTTGTCTTTCCTCTTCTACTACTGTCTCATATGCCTCTTCTTGATCTAAAATATGTCCATCTTCATCCATGCCCCCATCATACCCCTCATTGTCAGAAAATACTTATATGTATTGAGTCTTTCCTTTGGTACATTTGTGCCCCGGTGTCCATGGTTGGAAGCATGTGAAGCACAATTTCTTTTTTCTAAGTTCATCCTTGTTTAGTCCCTCTTTTTTATTCCTCTCAAATGACTCTCTTTGCCAAGGTTTCTTATCATATCCATCCCTTTGCCAAGGTTTCTTTTCAAATTTGTAGCTAGGCTTAGGAGGAAATCTCGTTCTAGGAAGCACATTTTGGAGATCCCTAGTCAAGATCATTGCTTCTTTTAATGTAGTTGGCTTGTGGGATTTGACAAAACCTCTTAAGGGTTCAGCCAAACCTTCAGTGAACAACAATACTAATCTTCTCATAGATACATCAGCCACCTTGACTGATAATTTTTGAAATTCCAACATATATTCGGTAGGGGACCCAGTTTGCTTCAATTGAGCTAGTTCTTTGAAAGGCAATTTTGGATCTTTTTGTTCAAATCTTTCTAGTACCCTGTCAACAAATTCTCCATATGTTTTAACCTGATTATGACCCAAGGTTTTCAACCCATGAAACCACCATTCATTGGCATCTCCTTCCAAATGCAAAATGACCATTTTTAATGCATCCTCTTCCAACATAGGATTCAGCTGAAAATATACATCCAATTTTTGCACCCAAGTGTTAGCAGAATTTTGAGAAGACCCATCAAAAGTAGGAAGTGACATTTTTCCAATAGCACTATTCAATTCTTTGTTTTGGAATGGACTCCTATTGTCTCCCTTCATTTTAATCTTTTGCATAGCATCAATGTAGTCACTGAGTGGTACACCTCTTTTACACTCTTCATTCAAATCATTCCAATCATTTACTAGTTTCTTGTAATCCAATTCAAGATTGGGCTCTTCTTTGGGTGTGAGAAATTTAGGTGCAGTATGCCTTTGTGTGCTTTGAAATTCATCAGGGCTATTATGAGGTCCTGTACTTGAGAAAATATGCTCATTCCCTTTCATCTTTTCCCCTGAGTGTGAACCACTATTATCTCCTATCATCCCTTTGCTTGAAAGTTGGCTACCCAACAATTCGAAACCTTTCATCATTTGTTTATTCATATCTAGAATAACCATGGTAATTCCTTCAAAACATGGTTTTAAGGCTTCAATAAATTCCTCCTTATGTCTTAATTTTTCCTCCTCCTCTCTACCCATTGTTTTAGAAAAAAACTCTTTTTCTGCTACTATCTCTTCTTCAACCAAAACTTCTTCAACTACTGATTCAAAGGGTGGTGTTTTATTTGTTTGGATTCTTGTTAATAACATCAGGTGCCAAGACCATGCTCTGATACCACTTGTAATGAACCCTTTTCAAAATTCTATTAAAATGCCAATTTTTCCACTTTTTCCCCAATTTCGACCTTTGACTAGTTTAACTGTTTTGACCTCCAAATCAACCCAAATGCTCCCAAATATTCTGTAGGAGTGTATGAATGGTATTTAGACTTGAATATTAGGTTAAGGTATGTTTTATGGCCCTCCAAATACTACTGCAAACTTGATTTGTATTCTGATCAATATAGGTAATTTTGACTAGTAATTTGTGCATCAAATCCCCCCTGGGTAACACTGAAAATGGCCTTCCAAATGCCTCCAAACTCCCACGAATTTATGAACAAAGATATATAATGTGTTAAGTATGTGATTAAGGTCTCATATGAACCATTAATTGATTTTTAATACTGTTCTAACTCTCTCACATTCAACAGCAAAAACCCCCAATTCGACCCTTGGGGAAATGGCACTATTTCACCTCCCAATACAACTAAACTGAGTAAAAATGCTTCAAATGCTCAAGTACAGTACATGAAACTTGTATAAGAAATCCATGGCAGTATATGGATTACAAATATATCATATAATCATCCATCCATTCGAAATAATGAACATTATAGTGTCATACATCAATGCATTGGGGAAATGGACATTGTTTGCTCATTAATCAATAGTTTTGCATACAACTAGTGGGTATTTCGACCTGAGACTTTCTGAATATTAATAAAAGAGGATATGAAGCTATTACAATAAGAAATATATAATGAGAATCTCTCTCAAGAAGCACAAGTGCTCACCAAAAACGCCCTCCCTCAAGGAGCATGAATATGCCTTCAAAACTGGAAACGGTGGAGAGAAAGTGCTGCACTAAACCAAACCATGAAACTTCCTGTAGCTGCTAACTAAAAATACAAAATCCATTAAAGAACCATGAAAGACCTGAGTGGCCTCTCCAAACACCAACTTGGATGGGAATCTTTCACCCTCGAAATTGGCTAAGGCAAGAAACTAGTCATCCACTAGCTCTCTCTTCACAAATGCAATTTTTCTCAAATCATCAAAAGCCATTCTCATTCTTCATTTCTACATTTTATAACCAAAATTAGCCTTCTAAGGGTCGAAATCCTCTCAATAGATTCAATAGATTTCCATTTAGGAAATATTCCACATTTGCCACTTGTCTCCTAGTTCCAACCTTCCATCTTCTCCCAAATTCGATTTTGAGTCTCTTTGGCTTCTCGAACTCCCAAATTCGCCTTCCTTGAGCATATTTTTGGTGCTGACATGTCATAGTGGTCAGATGTCATAGTTCAGGTCTGCAATTTTTCATAGTTGTCATAGATGCTCCATCATTGGTGTCATAGGGGCTAGGGAATCTAGCCCAAGTGTCCACAAACTTCTACTTTGACTCTTTATCTTACATGGAGGTTACCAATCCTTCCCAATTCGACCTAAGATGCTCAATGACATGTGTTATTACTTACCAACTCACCCAAGAGTGTTCACATTCCCATTAATTCGAATTTGCAAAAGAGAGATACCATGTATTATGAAAAATCAAGCTAGTGTGGGTCCCACCACCTCCATATGTCTCCAAAACCACTTGCCACTTAGAATTTATCTTGAATTTATTTATTCACCATATTTATTAAATGCTTGAACCCCTCTAATGTCTAAATATCATTTATTAGCTTCCTTATTACCATCCCACATGTGCCCATCCAACCTAGGAAACTAGTAGGATTGATGGGATTGTCTTACTATGCACTTATTTGAATGGGGACATTACAGAGAATGATGGCACTGGTGCATGCACCAAGACCGCACTACAAAGTTGTTGTTGTTGTAACATCCCCCCAAATTTTTTATTATTTGGGTCCCTCCTATTATTTTGAAGGTTTCCTTTGTCTTTCTCAGAGCTTGGTTGTTCATCAAAGGCTGATTTTCCTTCCTCTCATCTTCCAAAGATTTTTGTTTGATTTTTTGACTAAGGAAAAAAAATATCTTTAGCATTAAGCGTAGTTTTTAATGACAAATTTTGCGACAACAACGTAGGAATTACTTTTATTTTGGCCGACACCGGCGCATGGATTATCCTTAAAATTGTCGATGAATGGATTGTTTTTCTAAGGCAAAGTTATATCCGGCCTTCAACGCAAGTTTTAACCATAAATCTCCCGCCTTCGGTGCAAGTTTTAATCCTATATCTGTGCAAATCGTGAACCTAACTCTACCTTTATGGCGTAGGTTTTAATCATAACTCTGCCGCTTTGCCAAGTGTTCACTACAATTCAACCATTTTTAGGCGCGAGAACTTAACTATAATTTGACCATTGTTTTTTATCCTTTCTCTCGCATGTCTTAAGTTTAAAACTGTCCGGTTATGGCGCCCATCTTAGCCTTATTTTGGCCTCCTTTAGAGCAGATGCCAGCGTTATTTCGGATGCTCCAGCGTAGAGTTTGACGTTTAGTGCACTTGAAAGCTTATTCTGGCGCAGATTGTAATCCTATCTCGGTTGCCTTCAACGCAATTACTCACAATATGCCAAGCGCTTCGGCGCAGGATTTATCTTTAAAAGGAACGCCGACACGAGGATCCTTTAAGTCTGTTTTTCGTGACTCTTTAGTGCCCTTTTCATTTGCGCAAATGTTGCGTCTAAATCCTCTGTCGACGCGCAAAACGTATCCCTATAGCACCCGCCATCATAGTCGCGCCTCATCCTTTTCCGCGACCCCGTAGCACAATTTCATTAAAGTGCAAAAGTTATGTCTTACTCCTCCGCCGGCGCAACCCTCATATCTAGTTTTGGTGCAGATCTTTCACGCAAATCTTAAACTTACACTCACAACTTTGGCACAATTCTTAAACTTACACTCACCACTTTGGCGCAGGACTTGATGTTGAAATCGCCGCTTTGGCGCAGGACTTAACGTTATGATCACTGCTTTGGTGCGAAGCTTTATTTTGGTACACGTACGACCACGGAGTTGGTAGGGTCATGAATGTGCCCATGTGCCATTGTAAATGCACAAGTTCTTGAGCCCCGTGCTCATAACTCCGAACCACCAGTCGTGACAAGGCCACATGAAACCATAGGAGCTTGTAAAGCTTGTTGGCATTTGCGTATATTGTTTCTCATGATTTTCTATTGTGAAATGGTAGATGTAACTGTGAATTAGTTGATCATTTTGTTAAAACAGCCTCCCATGTTCTGATGTCAATGGCATATTCTGAATTTTTTCATAATTGTTTTGCTAATGCTTGAAATTCAAAGCCAACTCTGTCATGATTTCTTTTACAAGTCTGTAGGAAGCTTTGCATTTTAAATAATTGCTAAATGTCTACATACTCCTTATTTGTACTGCCCTGCTCACCGCAGGTTCGGAGATTTGGCAGGATTAGAGCAGGAGGAGCAGAACAGACTGTTCCAAGAGCAAGCTCTCAGATGACAACAGTGAGAAGAAGATGCTAGAGTCCAGAAGAAGAAGAAGAAAGGCTCTTGACTCAAGAAGCAGACATATTACAAGAACAGCTAGCTAGAAAGTAGAAGCAGGAGCAGCACAGGTCAAATCAAATCTGTGCAAGCATGAGATTGCATCAAAGGCAAGAGCTCAGTCAATGGGCCACCCATATCCGAAGTATAGAGAACTGAACATCCACAAGCGAGCCAGTTGGTGAAGATGAGTCAGCAAGCTAGCAAAGAGAAGCCAAATGAAATAGATAAACTATCATAATTCTTATTTGTCTTAATATGAGGAAAACTGAAATTCCTTTATTGTATAAATGCTTTAAAAGACAACTGGCTCTGTCTTTGTATTATATGAAAGGATTTCCATGAATCTATACTTGTGCACTAAAGCCAAATTAGAAGGTTCTGGAGTCTAGGGTAAACTTGTCAGCTCAAGGAGCAATTTGTAAACTTATAAATAGCAGAACAGAAGAAGATACGAGAACTTTTTGCAGGGGAAAGAAATTTTCTGGCAGGGTGCGAATTACTTTGCCGCTTGCTCTCAGAACTAGAATTTCACCTAATTAGATCTTGGAGAAGACGTTTTTGTCTGGGAATGTGTATTGAATGCTAACTGGACTCCTCTTGCATCATTCATATACCTGTGAGATCTTTCTTTGTTGTACGAATTATTCCTGTGTAATGGACGATTTTGCTTTATTTTCTGTACAATGATGTCTCTCTTAAATGAGTAATGGAATGTGTTCGGTGAATTAAAGCTATCTTTAATATCTTTTACCTTCTGCTGAGATTGCATCTTCAGATTTAATGGCTATCTGTATGATGTTTAGTTGTTTCTTTCAGCGTATTGCTCATATTTACAGTTTGCTCCTTGTAAGGATAGAATAGATTTGTTTATCTCAGTTTTAGATTAAGATTTGTTTCAGCTCTGCATTTAGATTAAATTAGTTTACAACACTTGCATATCATCTTTAAAGATAATTTCCATAAATAGTGGATCGGGCCGCAACCGGTGCAAAATAATACAAATCTTTAAATCTTACGGTAGCCGGAACCGTTAACTGGATGGATTCTCCACACCAAATGGTGGAAAATCTAATTGGGACTGTTTACCGAGGAGAATCCCTTGCTGCTTGATGCTGCGATTTTCGAGGCATCAACAGTTTTTGGCACTAGAAGGAGGGCCACTAGTGCATGGCTGATAAAGGAAATTCCTCCATTGGCAGAAACATTACTGGAAACCCGCTTGAAACAGTAATTTCAGACAATCCAAATATTGAAGTGACAAATCAAGAAAACCTCAATTCTGATTCTGAGCAACAAGAAACGTTGTATGTTGTACCTTTTGTTGAAGTAACTGATTTAAGAAGGCACAAACGAGCTTATGTTAAAAAACTCATTGGTTTAAATGCAATAAATTTTCTCCCTAGAAGAAGAACTCCTAAAAAAGAAAGACAGTTTACCTATGATTCAATTCTTGTGCAGAGCTTCGAAGAACTGGTAGATTTGTCTTTAGAAGAGATCACGCAACCCCTAAAGGAAATCGATTTTGAAGATCCAGAAAATCTTAGAGATCTTCTCACTCCAAAGAATTCTCCACTTAATTCATCACATGATTCTCCACCTAATTCTCCACATAGAGCCATGGCTGTACTTGCTTGGAGAGCAAGGGGAGCATTAAATCTAGCTAGTCCATTTCACGATTTGCCTAAAAATCCAGAGAAGGTTTTGCCTAAGTACGACCCAGGTAAAGGCATATTTGTTGAAGATCATCTTAAGAGTTTTTATTTATCTTTGAATCTTTTAAATGTACAACATGAAGATGTAGTCTGTAGGATTTTCCCATAGACATTTGAATCGAAAGTTTCTTCCTGGTATTTTAGCTTACAAGCTAGCTCAATTTCCAATTGGGAAGAGTTTGAAAAATGTTTTTTAAAGAAGTATGGGAATCAGAAAACTGTAGCTACACTCATGAAAGAATTATTGTCCATGAGAATGGAAAATAAAGAAAAGGTTCAAGACTTCAACCAAAGGTTCACTACACTCTTAAATAATTTCAGCGAAGCAACTAAACCTGCAGAAGAATCTTTAGTTGAATATTATACAACAGCACTTGAAGGCCCCATAGAAATGTTCGTCAAAAGAGCTAAGAAGACCACCCTGGTAGAAAATTTCGAAGAAGCTATGAAGGTGGAAGAAGTAGACAGCATTGCTAAACACGCCTTAGATGTAGAAACAAAGCCAACAACTAATAGAAAACCCATGCTGCTTACTAGGAATAAAGAAGAGCCATCAGCGGATAAGGAGAACGTAGTTAAAATGATGTAGAAATTGTCCAATAAAATTGTAGATCTTGAAAAAGATAAGGCAGCTAGTATATTCAGGAAGCCTTTCAAACCATTCTACAAGAAAAGGGAAGACAATGACCAGCCTCATCCACCTATGAATAGCTCCCCTATTTTAAATCTGAATGAAATTGGAATGGAACACTTCTATACCTTTCATCAAGAGCCGCACTCTGAAAAGAGATGTCCACAATGGATTAATTCTATGAGTTTAGTAATGAACCAAATGTTGGATTCATAGATTCCAGATCAAGATGATCCTCCAGAGGAACAAACCCTTGAAGTAGAGGAACCCTCCCCAGATACCACCATGGTATTATGGGATTGGGTACCTTTAATTGAATTAATAGAAGATGATCCTGTGGAGAGCCCAGTCTTTGCTATAAACATTAACATTCGCAGTAAAGGTCCCATTGCAGATCCAGTTTCGAGCTCAACTACGTCCAAACCTAAAAGACACATTACAGTCATTCCGCCTCAACCTAAAGCTAACCAAACAACTGCGAAATAGCCAAACATTGACACAACAGTCCATCAACCAAAAGTCACATTGATCAAGACAGACAATCAAACAAAAGTTGTAAAAAAATATGATATGGGATATGACATCATTGAAGATATAACGAAGGTAAATGCAAATGTTTCGATATTCGATATGTGTAGTTTTCCCCAACAACGAAACAAGTTGTTGCAAGCTTTTCAATCCCATCCCAACACTCCATTAATAGACACTCAGGAAGATCCTAAAATAAATGAGGCTAGTATTGGCGGGAAATCCAAATCCCAGACATTGCCTTTTCTTTTAACTTTTGAAATATTCAATCACAATGTGCATAATTGTCTGGTAGATTCTGGAGCATCTTCGAATGTCATGCCACTATCAATCTATAAGAAGATTAATGGTCAACCAATTCCATCTCCCGCTCAGATTATTCAGCTAGATAGGACTGCTGTTAAAGTTATTGGGGAAATGAAGGATGTGCTCATTAGGTTGTCGGCAGATTCTAGAGTGTGTCAGTTCATTGATATAATGGTGGTCGACAGTCCTGAAGCCTATGGTTTGATTTTGAGCAGGGACTGATCTACAAAACTAGATGGTTATTTTGCAACTGACTAGTCTCACTTGTGGTTGCCATATCAAAATAGGAAAAATAAGATCAAAGTATTGAGAGAACCATATATGAAACAAAACGTAACTCAGCTAGAGGAAAAGAATGAAGCTGTAACCTTTTCATCTTTAGTATTGGGGAATTATTTTTTGGAAATCGAGTCAGGTAACTATCAATCTGAAACTATTAGCAATGAATCAGATAAACAGTCCAATCTCCTTCATTTTTCTCGGACTGATGATATCGATTGTAACATAGTTAGCTTAGTCACTGACTTAGATCATAGAGATACTAACTTAGTTAAATCAAACAATGTTTTTTGGACTTTATACTTTGATGGTTCCAAGACTCTGGAAGGATCCGGAGCTGGTTGTGTTCTAGTGGATCCTGAAAGTAATAAGTACTTCTTGTCCTGTAGATTATAATTTGATTGTACTAATAACAATGCTGAATATGAAGCGTTAGTCCACGGATTGAAGAAAGCCATCGGTTTAAATGTTAAGTACCTCAAAGTTTTTGGTGACTCGGAAATAGTTGTAAGATAGGTGAGAGATACAATTCACTGTCTTTCACCTCATTTGAAAGGTTATTAGGCTGAGGTATGGGATTTAATTACACATTTTGATGCTTTCAATATAAAATTTGTTCCTAGACTGCAAAATGCTGCGGCTGATTTATTAGCAACTTCCGCTTCCAGATTGGTGCCGACTAATAACAAATGTTCAATTGAACTGGTTTTCAGGCCTTTTGTCCCAGACAATATCACAAATTTCATAGTTTTCGATGATGACGATCAGATCATCAGTTTTCTAACAAATGAAGAGATGTTCCAAGAAGCTGTGATAGACAAAGAAGAGCATGATGCTGTTTTACAAAAGAAAGATGAGGCTAAAGGAAATTTCATCCCCAAGGGGGTGAGGTCACTTGAAATGTTGTTCGATCTACAGAGAAAATTCAAAAGTCCAACAAATACCAAGACCAATAGCACATCTATGTAGCACAAATTACTAAATATGGACACCGAAGCTAAACCAAAATTTGTTAAGCTTGGTAAATGTTGTTCACTGGGAGAAAGGGATAAGTTCATCAAGCTTTTTCGACAATATAAGGATTTTTTTGCATGGACTTATGAAGATTTGAAAACATATGACACCCACATTATTCAACATATCATACCAATGAAAGCAGGCGTCAAGCCATTTCAGCAGCAATTGAGGAGCATGCACCCTACTCTCGAACCTCTGATTCAAAAGGAATTGAAGGAGTTACTTGATGCTAACATAATTTTTAAGGTTCGACATTCCAAGTGGGTTGCTAACCTAGTTCCCGTAAGAAAGAAGTTAGGAGAGATAAGATTATGTGTTGACTTCAGAAATCTGAATAGAGATTCAGATAAAGATAACTATCCCGTCCCTTCAATGGAACAAATTCTCCAGATGGTATCAGGATCGAAACTCTTCTCCCTTCTTGATGGTTTCTCTAGTTACAATCAAGTATTAGTAGCTGAAGAGGACCGTCTTAAAACTACTTTCCGCACCAAGTGGGGAACTTTCGCATACCGAAGAATGCCATTCAGCCTAATAAACGCAGGAGCCACGTTCTAGCGAGAAATGGACATCGCCTTCTAAGGATTGGGGGGACATTGTGTTGTCGTCTATCTAGATGGTGTGACTATTTTTTCAAAGAAAAGAGAATACCATGCTGTTCATTTAAAAAATATTTTTGATCATTGCCGAAAATATGGTATTTCTTTAAACCCCAAGAAGAGTGTGTTTGTTGTTCTTGAAGGTAAACTTCTCGGTCATATCATTTCAAAAAAGGGAATTTCAATAGATCAAGAGAGAGTGCAAGTTATCAATAAAATTACCATGCCCCATAACAAAAACTCCATGCAGTCATTTATGGGCACTATCAATTTTGTCCGAAGATTTGTCCCCGATTTCACTCAAACTGTTAAAACTTTGCAGCAAATGGTCAAGCAAAGCACACAGTTCAAGTGGATAGAATTAGAAAAGGATGCACTCAGAGCTATTAAAGAAACCATAGCTAATGCTCCTTCCTTAAGAAGCCTAGATTTTGACAAAGATTTTATCTTGTACACTTTTGCTTTAGATGACTCTCTCACAACTGTGCTCACACAAAAGGTAGAATCAGGGGATGAATACCCAATTTCTTTTATGAGCACTAGCCTACAAGGTGCTGAACTGAACTATCCGGTTGTCGACAAATAGGCATACGCCATGTTCAAAGTAGTAAAACAGTTCAGACCATATATTCTTAAGAACTGAACTCAAGTTATAGTTCCCCACCCAGCTGTCAGATCGCTTTTTGTTCAAAAGGAGTTGGGAGAAAGAAGGGGAAACTGGGTTACAGCTCTTCAAGAATATGATTTAGAATTTAAACCGGCCACCATCATCAAAGGACAAGGCCTATGTAAATTGCTTACTGAACATCCAATTGATGAAGAACAGGATTTGAAGAATGAAGCCGAGCTGAATTCAGTCAAAGTATGTCCCATTTTCACAGCTCCTGAATCATGGTATAGGGATTTAGTGCATTATTTGCAGCAAGGGTACCTACCAGAACACTGGAGTTCTAAGCAAAGAAGGGAACTCCATTTAAAGTCAACAACTTATCATATCATTGACGGAATACTTTTCAGAGAAAATTATGATGGAGTTTTTCTCAGGTACCTAGAGAAGGAGGATGTAGGTAAATCTGTCAAGGAGCTGCACGATGGCCTTGTTGGGGGACATTATTCAGGGGAGACAACAACTCACAAAATACTGAGAGCTGGCTATTACTGGCCCACTTTATTCTGGGATTCCCATACTTATGCACGGAACTATGATGTATGCCAAAGGAGTGCTGGAAAATTACCTAAGGCAGCAGGACCCTTACAGCCGGTTATCATCTCAGAACCTTTCGAACAGTGGGGTATAGATGTCATCGGAGAGATAAATCCAAATTCTTCTCTGCAACATCGATACATCCTGACAGCCATGGACTATTTCACCAGATGGATGGAGTCTGCCCCATTGCGCAAGATCAATGAAGATGCAATCATCAGTTTCTTAAAAGAGAACATCATAACCAGGTTTGGGGTTCCAATTTCCCTAGTGTTTGATAATGCCACTTATTTATCATCTTTTAAAATAAATTAATTTGTTTATGAAAGGGGAATTAAATTGCATTATTCATCCAATTACTACCCCCAGGGAAATGGACTAGCTGAATCTTCAAACAAGAACCTCATCCGAATTGTCAAGAAGACTGTGATTGAAAATCAACAAAGCTGGCATATAGCTCTCCCAAATGCCTTATGGGAAGATAGGGTGAATCCAAAGAATGCATTAGGGGTTTCCCCTTACACGCTTGTCTATGGAAAGGAAGCCATCCTCCCTCCCAACATCTTACTTCCATCCTTGCAGTTGTCCCAAGCCTCTCGAGGGTCTGGTAGTTAGGTTTTACAATCCAGGATTGACACCCTGCTTCAACTTGAAGAAGCCCGACAGAAAGCCAAGAACCAATTCCACCAACACCAAGATATAGTCAAAAGATGGTTCGATAAAAGGAAGTCTAGTAAAAGAAGTTTTGAAGTAGGAGATTTAGTTCTGAAATGGGACCATCATCACGAAGGCAAGGGAATGCACACAAAATTCCAACACTTATGGGTAGGCCCTTACCAAATTTCTGCAAAGCTTGGCCCATCCACTTACAAGCTAATATACCTATAGGGAGAGGAAGTAACCCTTCCCCTCAACGACCTCGCCTTGAAACAATATTTTGCTTAAGGTCTCTAAGAGAAACTTTGTACATAAATAAAGGTTTTGTTCTTTTTCTTTTACCTTTTACTTTAGTCTCTTGTTTTTTGTTTGTTTCAGCCAAGTTGTTCTCTTTTTTCTGATTATTTGAGTTTTCCCTTTCCCCTTTCCTTTGTAAATAATTTTCCTGTAGCCCTGTAATTTGGTCTTTCGTGAAGATAGATCTCTCAAGAAATCTCACAACTCATGAAGTTGGAAATGTACCATCAAAAGAAAGTTTATCTATGCATTTTGGCTTTGCTGATCGTTTTCCATAATGAAGAGATCCTGTTCTGTTGGTCACATTAACCCCTATTTAATAGCTGAAATCTATGATTACCTTATCACTATCCTCAGGCTCCATCCACCCTCACATTTATAAGCGTCTCAAGAAGATCGCTATAGTTAGACCCACGGAAAGGAAGCACATCTCGAACGCATAGGGTATTAAAATGACTCCATGTTGCAAATCTAAAGCCAAAAGAGCTTATAATCAAGAGTCTATTTTCCATAAAATATCGCCTCCATTAAAGCATGGCTGAGAATAATAAATATTTTTAATTTAAATAGCCACACCAAAATTCCCAACAGATTTCTTCTCCGTCCATGAGCACGAAAAACCAAGAAAATATACTGCTCACACAAAAGGACATCAATGGATTGAAGAACTCAGGCAAATGGCTAAGTCTTGAAGAATTTTTTCTGGAATACTCACACGACAAAAGTCGCTAATTAAAGAACATCCAAAAGGATGAAAGCAGCATGGGAATGGGGAACAAGAGAATATTCTCTATGAGATGTTGTTACAATCCTATGGAGTCCGATGTCAAGTGTCGTCTGAAAGATGGATCTTTTAAAATGAACCCCATATTTTGGCCCTTGGAGAGTTTTAAGGATGTCTTTATCAAAGCTCCCCTTTCCTAATGATCAATGGGTAAAGTGATCACTTCCTTTGTGGAAATTCAAATGCTCAAGCTGACTGTTGCACATGAGGTGAGCAGCTTTTAAAATTTCCTCTGGATGAGAGAGTGTTTTTCAGAGATCTGTGTTCGCCAGTGATTCGCCAATTGTTGTTACTGCAACATCCCCCCAAAGTTTTTATTATTTGGGTCCCTCCTATTATTTTGAAGGTTTCCTTTGTCTTTCTCAGAGCTTGCTTGTTCATCAAACGTTGATTTTCCTTCCTCTCATCCTCCAAAGATTTTTGTTTGATTTTTTGACTAAGGAAAAAACTATCTTTAGCATTGAGTGCAGTTTTTAATGACAACTTTTGCGGCAACAGCGCAGGAATTATTTTTATTTTGGCCGACACCGGCGCATGGCTTATCCTTAAAATTGCCGATGAATGGATTGTTTTTCTAAGGCAAAGTTATCTCTAGCCTTCGGCGCAAGTTTTAACCATAAATCTCCCGCCTTCGGCGCACATTTTAGTCCTATCTCTGCGCAAATCGTGAACCTAAATCTGCCTCTATCGTGCAAGTTTTAATCATAACTCTGCTGCTTCGCTAAGTGTTCACTACAATTCAACCATTTTTAGGCGCGGGAACTTAACTATAATTCGACCATTGTTTTTTATCCTTTCTCGCTCATGTCTTAAGTTTAAAACTGTCTGCTTATGGCACCCATCTTAGCCTTATTTTGGCCTCCTTTAGCGAAAATGCCAGTGTTATTTCGGATGCTCCGGTGCAAAGTTTAACCTTTAGCGCACTTGAAAGCTTGTTCTGGTGCAGATCGTAATCCTATCTCGGCCACCTTCAGCGCAATTACTAACAATATGGCAGGCGCTTCAGCGCAGGATTTATCTTTAAAAGGAACACCGACACGAGGATCCTTTAAGTCTATTTTCCTTGACTCTTTAGCGCCCTTTTCATCTGCACAAATGTTGCATCTAAATCCTCCGCCGACGTGCAAAAATTATCCCTATAGCGCCCGCCATCATAGCCACACCTCATCCTTTTTCGTGACCCCGTAGCGTAATTTCATTAAAGCGCAAAAGTTATGTCTTACTCCTCCACCGGCGCAACCCGCAAATCTAGTTTTGGCGTAGATCTTTCGCGCAAGTCTTAAACTTACACTCACCGCTTTGGCGCATGTCTTAAACTTACACTCACCACTTTGGTGGAGGACTTAATGTTGAAATCGCCGATTTGGCACAGGACGTAACGTTATGATCGCCGCTTTGGCGTGAAGTTTTATTTTGGTGCGCATGCAACCACGGAGTTGGTAGGGTCATGAATGTGCCCATGTGTCGTTGTAAATGCACAAGTTCTTGTGCCCCGTGCTCATAACTTCGAACCACCAGTTGCGCCAGGGCCACATGAAACCACCGGAGCTTGTAAAGCTTGTTGGCATTTGCGTCTATTGTTTCTCATGATTTTCTACTGTGAAATGGTAGCTGTAACTCTGAATTAGTTGATCATTTTGTTAAAACAGCCTCCCATGTTCTGAAGTCGTTGGCATATTCTGAATTTTTTCATAATTGTTTTGCTAATGCTTGAAATTCAAATCCAACTCTGTCATGATTTCTTTTACAAGTCTGTAGGAAGCTTTGCATTTTAAATAATTGCTAAATGTCTACATACTCCTTATTTGTACTACCCTGCTCACCACGGGTTTGGAGATTTGGCAGGATTAGAGCAGGAGGAGCAGAACAGAGTGGTCCAGGAGCAAGCTCTCAAACAGAAACAGTGAGAAGAAGCTACTAGAGTCCAAAAGAAGAAGAAGAAGAAAATCTCTTGACTCAAGAAGCAGATAGATTATAGGCACAGCTAGCTAGAAAGCAGAAGCAGGAGCAACACAAGTCAAATCAGATCTGCGCAAACATGAGATTGCATCAAAGGCAAGAGCTCAGTCAATGGGCCAGCTATATCCAAAGTATAGAGAACCCAGCATCCACGAGCGAGCTAGTTGGTGAAGATTATTTAGCGAGCCAGGAAAGAGAAGCCAAATGAAATAGATAAACTATCATAATTCTTATTTGTCTTAATATGAGGAAAATTGAAATTCCTTTATTGTATAAATGATTTAAAAGACAGTTGGCTCTGTCTTTGTCTTATATGAAAGGCTTTCCACAAATCTGTAGTTGTGCACTAAAGCCAAATTAGAAGGTTCTAGAGTCTAGGGTACACCTGTCAGCTCAAGGAGCAATTTGTAAACTTATAAATAGCAGAACAGAAGAAGATACGAGGACTTTTTGCAGGGGAAAGAAATTTTCTGACAGGGTGCGAATTAGATTGTTGCTTGCTCTCAAAACTGGAATTTCACCTAATTAAAGCTTGGAGAAGACGTTTTTGTCTGGGAATGTGTATTGAATGCTGGCTGGACTCCTCTTGCGTCAGTCATATACCTGTGAGATCTTTCTTTGCTGTACGAATTATTTCTGTGTAATGGACGATTTTGCTCTATTTTCTGTACAATGATGTCTCTCTTAAATGAGTAATGGAATAATGTGTTTAGTGAATTAAAGCTATCTTTAATATCTTTTACCTTCTGCTGAGATTGCATCTTCAGATTTAATGGCTATCTGTATGATCTTTAGTTGTTTCTTTCAGCGTATTGCTCATATTTACAATTTTCTCCTTGCAAGGATAGAATAGATTTGTTTATCTTAGTTTTAGATTAATATTTGTTTTAGCTCTGCATTTAGATTAAATTAGTTTACAGCACTTGCATATCATCTTTAAAGATAAAATCCATAAATGGTGGATCGGGCCGCAACTGGTACAAAAGAATACAAATCTTTAAACCTTACGGTAGTCAGAATCGTTAACCAGACAGATTCCCTACACCAAATGGTGGACAATCTAATTGGCACTGTTTACTAGGGAGAATCCCTTGTTGCTTGATGCTACGATTTTTGGGGAATCAAAAAAAGGGAAGAGATGAGGATTGACAGGGAACCTCATATCTGAGATTCATAATCCATAGTTCAATGGTGCTCTGCAACAATGTCCGACCGAGCAAGAGATCAACAAACATCATTAGTGGCAAGACATGTGGTAAGAAATTTTTGGTGAGTGGTTGACATAGATCGACTGTGTTCCTATAGTTGCATCACCGTACAAGGAACACGTGGAATTCATTCAGTTCAAAGCTCAAACAACCCCTTATTTGAAATATGGACGCGAAATCTTGCATGCTTTTGCAGCAGTGGCGAATGGATGAATGCAAATGAATGGATTGGGTTGATGAATGGGATCATGTGTCACTTGCAGTAGACCAATGTGCAGTTTTTGAAACAACCTAGTTAGAGGAGGGTCAGTCAGCGATTTCGACAGACTACAACCATATCTCAAATCTTGTACAACTAGGACACATATACACATTTGTTGCCCCGAAAGACAATGAATGGGGCACAGATTATTGGTTGGCATGGTGCACCCAAGGTAAGCAAACCCTCTACGCATCATTAATCGATGATGAAGGCATTGAATTTCCTATTGGCTCGATGGTTGTTAAGGGGGAATATCTTACACTAGATGGGAAGTCAAGAAAGACTAGTGGGCATGTATTGATGGATTACAGACCAGGTTCAATGGTGAATCACTTCAAAAGCTTGATCGTTGGCACAAACATCCATCTTCAAACAATGTCAAGCAAGAGCTCAACCAAGGTACGTTACTACCTGCCTCATTCAGAGCACGAGAGATTGATGGAGACAATTAGCAACAGAGAGGATCCAGATGGATTTATTGAATGAGACCAGTCAACTTTACATAAGGGAAAGAATTGCATCAAAGAATGTTATGTTCTACATCGAGGTATGTGTAGTTCTATGTTATTTTGTTGGTACATGCATTTTTTGTTGATACATACATACATACATATCTTTTCCATACATACATGCATACATACATAGAGATACATACATACATACATAGAGATACATCCATCTGCCATGTCATCATTTCACCCTTTTTCATTAATGTTTAGAAACCTAATATATCCCTAGAAACTTAGTATAGCCCTAGAAGCACTAATATAACCCTACAAACCTAATCTAGCCCTAGAAATCCTAGAAAGCTAAACTAACCCAAGAAACACTAATTTAACACTAGAAAATTAAGCTAGAATACTATAAACCTAATCTAGTCTTAGAAACCTAAACTATCCCTAGAAACACTAATCTAACCCTAGGAAACTGATCTAGAATCCTAGAAACCTAATCTAGCCCTATTAACCTAATCTAGCCCTAGAATCTGTGAACCACCACACATACCCTCATTAGGGGGTATTTGGACTCCAAGTTGGTATACTAGTATGATAGATTCCTTACAATTATGACAATTAATAGCTTCTCTTTTTCTGTGTAATGTTATGTTATATTTTTTCACAGTTATTATTAGGATATTCCTATACTCCATCTTAGTCCTACTAGCATTTTCATTATTTTCATTTTCAATCTTGCATGCAGCATGCATTCTGCATGCATGCATGCAATTGCATGCATCCCAGTCATCAGTCCCAGCACCAAGCCTTAGTTAGCCAGCCCCCGGGAGCTTCTCTCAGATCAGTTTTAGCCCTCCTAGAGCTTAGTGCACCCTTCCTCCTCGATTTAAGGAAGCCACTCATCCTCTCTCACCTACCACTCAGTTGCACTTCAGTTAATTGAGTTATCAATAGTTCTTTCCATGATTTAAGGCTAGATTGACTCTCAACTAATTGTATCACTCCGATGGACCTCTAGTGAGACTAGACTGCCCATTCTGACTCCAGTTAGATCCTCATGCACCCTCCACTAACCCTCCTTCATTCAGTTAGTTCCAGTTACACTCAGTTACACCTACCACACTCAGTTAGACTTAGTTTGACTGATGGTTGACAGTTACTTGAGCATTGATGACTCCACTGATGATGAGATAGACTTCTAGTTGTGCTCCGATGACACTCCAGTGATCTTTTGATCACTCCATGAAGGCTGATTCGAATTTCCACCTTGGCATTCGAATCCTCATGCATTGTAATACTTATTTGTCCATATTGTGATTAATGAATTAGTGTGTGTGAAGTTATTTTGCTTCTATCTGAGTTCTAATGTATTATTATTCTGTTGCTCATTTACACTGCATTAACCACTCTTAATCTTATTCCTAAATTCTTTCTTGTGAGGTACACATCAGCTCTTAGATCTGCTGTGAGGATTTTCACATGGTATCAGAGCATGTTGAGAGTATTGTTTGTCTCCATTCCTGAGAGTTTTTTGCAGGTTATTATCAAGATTTCGAGTGCAGCAGTTGCAGTAGTTTCTGCATCTTTTGCAGCAGTAGCAGTTGCAGACTTTTCTATTGTTTTTGCAGGTCTTCTACAACTTCCATGTATTCATAAGAAATCCCTCCTCTTTCTCCATTCAACTATGATGAATGGAAACTGAAAATGATAGCACATTTGAAGAGAAATGGTCTCTTTGATTATTGTTTTGAAAGAGAGTTCGAATCCTCTGAAGAGGAGAAAGATTGGTTAAATGAATGTGATGGAGTCTATGGAGCAATGTTGCTTGCTATGTCTCGTTGGATGGAAATCGATTTCCTTGATTATGTTGAATCTCCAAAAGAGCTATGGGCCCATCTAGATGAAAAATTTGGCAAATATAATGAAGGGATTGGTCCAAACCCCTTCAAGAGCAAGCCCAGTGATGCATTCACCCTCCTTTATGATCTCATTGATCATGAATATCTCATATCTCATATTGAAGTTGTCAACAAAGAAGAAGAACTTGCATATTCTACACTCATGCTCCAAATTTCTTCTATTTTGAATTATGTGCCAGCTCACACTCTATAAATTGTAGAGGTTCCTAAATCCTCTCTTGCAATAGATTCTATTGGTTTGTATCATGATCTCATGAATGTTTCGGAGGTAAAATCAACCATTGGAGGTAATGCATTCACTCTCCTTGATCACTCACCTCTTATGTTATACTATATGGTCATTATTTCATGCTTTCAGAAGGTTATTGAAGATGATGGCCATTGCCATTTGCTTGGGATAATTTCTCATGCATTTACTGGTTTAGATCTCACCTCCAATGGTTCAAAGGAGATCTTAAGCATCCAAGATTCAAGTCTTGGAGATGATTTGGATTCCAAGCAATCAATGATATTTAATGGTTCTTTTGAGCATAATCTCACCCATGATGGTTCAAAGGAGAAGACAAAAGACTATCTGCATATTCATAGATTTGATCCTACCTCAGCTGATTCGAATCACAAGTTCAAGGATCATCCTCATACTTTTGGATTTGTTCTCATCACATTCGATCTGAAGAGAAAGTACAAGCACATGCTTTTTGAGCATGAACCACTTCTTCCCAAGAAGAAGATACCTACAGACATATGACCAAGCATCACACCTGCTTGAGTTTGGAGCATTTATTTTTGTGTGTGCCTTATAGTCTATTTTGAGGGGGGGTATTTTTCCCATGAGGTTTTCCCCATTTCCTCGGTTTATTAAATGTTATTATTATTCATTTGTATTGGGTGACCTTTGGTCTTAGTTACCAGGGCCCTGGATGGATTAAAGAGCAGTGTTAGGATATTCCTATACTCCATCCTAGTTCTACCATCATTTTCATTATTTCCATTTTCAGTCTTGCATGCATTTCTGCATGCAGCATGCATGCATGCAATTGCATGCATCCCAGTCATCAGTCCCAGCACCTAGCCTTAGTTAGCCAACCCCCGAGAGCTTCTCTTAGATCAGTTTTAGCCCTCCTAGAGCTTAGTGAACCCTTCCTCCTTGATATAAGGAAGCCACTCGTCCTCTCTCACCTACCACTTAGTTGCACTTTAGTTAATTGAGTTATCATCAGTTCTTTCCTTGATTTAAGCCTAGACTGACTCTCAACTGACTGTATCACTCTGATGGACCTCCACTGAGACTAGATTGCCCGTTATGACTCCAGTTAGCTCCTCATGCTCCCTCCACTGAGCCTTCTTCATTTAGTTAGTTCCAGTTACACTCAGTTACACCTACCACACTCAATTAGACTTAGTTTGACTGATGGTTGACAGTTACTTGAGCATTGATGACTCCACTAATGATGAGATAGACTTCTAGTTGTGCTCCGATGACACTCCAGTGATCTTTTGATCACTCCATGAAGGCTAATTCAAATTTCCACCTTGGCATTCGAATCCTCATGCATTGTACTACTTATTTGTCCATATTGTGATTAATGAATTAGTGTGTGTGAAGTTATTTTGCTTCTATCCGAGTTCTACTGTATTATTATTCTATTGCTCATTTACACTTCATTGACCACTCTTAATCTTATTTCTAAACTCTTTCTTGTGAGGTACACATCAGCTCTTAGATCTGCTGTGAGGATTTTCATAGTTATGGCATATTACTCTTAGACATTATGAAACGTTTATGATGATAATTACACATTCTATTAAATAAAGAAAATAATCTCTTCTCATGCAAACTCTAACCATGTCTCTTCCCTTAACTTCACCAATGGTTATATCTTCATGATTCCTACCATATAACTCCTAGGGTTTCCTCATCAAAACTATAATATCTAGTACATCTACGAATCCCTCATTGGCTTCAACAACAAGGTTATGTTAATCAACCAGCAACCATTGATTCCTAGAGGTCTACACACAATTAAAGAAAAAAAAAGAAAAACTCCTAACATTGGGAACAAATAGCCAAAACCAACAATGCAACTAGAACGCAATGACCAAGGGAACTTCACCTCATTTGGTATGAGAGAAGATTCTTTATAGACCTAGAGACCTCCCTAACACTTCTCTCATTTGTTATGAGAGAAGTTGCTTTAGACCTACCTCACTCATGTCAATGCTTGAGTTTTTGGAGGTCGACCTCTCACCCCACATCTTCTCTTCAACATTTTTTGTTCTCTTGGTTTTGTGCCCACCCAAAATTTTTTCATGCTTTGGGTACCTTAAGGTATATCCCCAACCCAAAAAACTCTTATATTATGTTGATTATGTTTCTTATTGGATTCACCCAACAAAATTATATTTAACAATACACATATTCATAGATTTAGTTCCCCATGCTCAATGCTCACCCAAATCTAGCTAGATTTTGGGTTTTTTCCCTTATCCAAGCATCGTGTCATCAACCTAGGGCTTCCAATAATATATTCTAACCAGATACTAAAATATCCTTGACCAAATTTGATGGATAAATGCATAGAGATCTTCTAAACTCTTAGATATGTATCATAACAATTTATTTTAAAACATGCTCATTTATGGTTGAAGATTGAGATAGTTGATTCCTATAGATAACCACTTAGAGGGAATTGTCATCATCATCATCAACATCATCATCACCATAATCATCATTGACAACATCATCATCAAAGTCTTCATCATCATCATCATCACCATCTTCATCATCATTGTCATCTCTAGGTTCCTCGTCAACATCTCCATCATCATCATCTTCTTCATCATCATCATCTTCATCACCATCTTCATCACCATCACCATCATCATCAACATCTTCATCATTATCACCATCATCATCATCATCAACATCTTCATCATCATTGTCATCTCTAGGTTCCTCATCAACATCTCCATCATCATCATCACCATCATCATCATCATCAACATCTTCATCATCATTACCATCATCATCAACATCTTCATCATCATTGTCATCTCTAGGTTCCTCATCAACATCTCCATCATCATCATCTTCTTCATCATCATCATCTTCATCACGATCATCATCACCATCATCATCAACGTCTTCATCATCATCACCATAATCATCATCATCATCAACATCTTCATCGTCATTGTCATCTCTAAGCTCCTCATCAACATCTACATCATCATCATCTTCTTCGTCATTATCATCAGCATCATCTTCATCACAATCACCATCATCATCAATGTCTTCATCATCATCACCATCTTCATCATCATTGACATCTCTAGATTCCTCATCAACATCACCATCATCATCATCTTCTTCATCATCATCTTCATCACCATCACCATCACCATCATCATCAATGTCTTCATCATCATCACCATCATCATCAGCATCAACATCTTCATCATCATTGTCATATCTAGGTTCCTCATCAACATCTCCATCATCATCATCATCTTCATCACCATCACAATCAAAATCAACATCTTCATCATCATCACCATCATCATCATCATCAACATCTTCATCATCATTGTCATCTCTAGGTTCCTCATCAACATCTCCATCATCATCATCTTCTTCATCATCATCATCATCATCATCATCATCATCATCATCATCATCATCACCATCATCATCAACGTCTTCATCATCATCGCCATCTTCATCATCATTGTCATCTCTAGGTTCCTCATCAACATTCCCATCATCATCATCTTCTTCATCATCATCATCTTCATCACCATCACCATAACCATCATCATCACCATCATCATCACCATCATCATCATCATACAAATGTTCATCATCATTGTCATCTCTAGGCTCCTCATCAGCATCTCCATCATCATCATCACCATAAGTGCCCGGTCGATGATTTTGCAAATTTGACCCCAACGTGCAAAAATTGCACACTCCTATACTGAGCAAAACCCTAGTTTCCAAAATGGACCTACAAGATGGCACTCAAGCCATGGGACCGGAGGATAGGGGCAACCCTAGCACTATCCCTACGTCCTGAATCCAACGGATTTGACGGTTTGTCGATCCGAGCCACGGTAGTCATTCTACGGCTCGTTCCGTCTTGCATCAAAAAGTCCTTCAGGGACACCTACTTGATACCTACACGGGGCATAAAATTCCAATCATGCAACAAAACTGGGTTCTGGGGAGTCCTACAAGTGTGTCTAGGAAGGTTCCAGTTGGGAACGCTAGCCATACATTACCGATGGATGATTTTGCAAAGTTGACCCCCGTGTGCAAAACTTGCACACTCCCTTACTCAGCAAAACCCTAGTTTCCAAAATGGACCTGCAAGGTGACACCTAGGGCATGGGACCAGAGGATAGGGGCACCTCTAGCACTATTACGATGTCTTGAATCCAACGGAGTTGATGGTTTGTCGATCTGAGCCACGGTCGTCATTCTACAGCTCATTCCATCTCGCATCCAAAAGACCTTTAGGGACAAGTGCTATATACCTACCAGGGGCATAGAATTCAAACTGTACAACAAAATTGGGTTCTAGGGAGTCTTGGAAGTGTGTCTAGGAAGGTTCCAGCTAGGAAGGATAGGCATAAGTGCTCGGTTGATGATTTTGCAAATTTGACCCCAATGTGCAAAAATTACACACTCCCTTATTGAGCAAAACCCTAGTTTCCAAAATGGACCTATAAGGTGACACCTGGGCCACGGGACTGGAGGAGAGGGATGACCTTAGCACTATACCGACATCCTGAATCCAACGGAGTTGACGATTTGTCGATACGATCCATGGTCATCATTATACAGCTCATTCCGTCTCACATCCAAAAGGCCTTCAGGGACACCTGCTGAATACCTACCAGAGGCATAGAATCCCAACTGTGCAACAAAACCGAGTTCCGGGGAGTCCTGCAAGTGTGTCTAGGAAGGTTCCAGATGGGAACGCTAGCCATACATTCCCAGTGGATGATTTTGAAAAGTTGGCCCCTTTGTGCAAAAATTGCAAACTCCCTTACTGAGCAAAACCCTAGTTTCCAAAATGGACCTACAAGGTGACACCTGGGATAAGGGACCGAAGGAGAGGGGCACCCCTAGCACTATCCCGATGTCCTGAATCCAAAGAAGTCGACAATATGTTGATCTGATCCACGGTCATCATTCTATGGCTCGCTTTGTCTAGCATCCAAAAGGCCTTTAGGGACACCTATTGGATACATACCGGGGGCATAGAATTCCAACCGTGCAACAAAAACAGGTTTCGGGGAGTCATGCAAGTGTGTCTAGGAAGGTTCCAGCTGGGAACGATAGCGATAAGTTCCATGTTGACGATTTTGCAAATTTGACCCCAATGTGCAAAAATTGCACACTCCCTTACTGAGCAAAACCCTATTTTCCAAAATGGACCTACAAGATGACACTCGGGCCCATGGGACCGGAGGAGAGGGGCACCCCTAGCACTATCTCGACGTCCTGAATCCATTGGAGTCGACGGTTTTTCGATCTAAGCCACAGTCGTCATTCTACGGCTCGTTCCGTCTCACATCCAAAAGGCCTTCATGGACACCTACTGGATACCTAATGGGGGCATAGAATTGGAACCGTGCAACAAAACTGGGTTCCGGGGAGTCCTGCAAGTGTGTCTAGGAAGGTGCCAGCTGGGAATGCTAGCCATAAGTGCCCGGTTGACGATTTTGCAAATTTGATCCCAATGTGAAGGCCATGCCAATCTTGCTCGAAGGGGTCATTCCTCATTTGGAGGACCTCGGGCGTGTGTGGCCACTATTTACAGGTCCACAATGGACACGTGGAACTGTGGGGGCTGACAAAATCCAAGTCCACTCGGTGGTTTGGGTTCCGTGGAGTCGGAGCAAATCCTCAAAGTGTCCCTGAATGGCCCCGGGGTGCCCGACTAGAAATCCCACAGCACCCAAACCGTGGCTCCGTTCCCAAATCCGTCGATTGTGGTGGGTCAGGGACGCTGAGTTTAAGGTAGCAAACCCCCCACCCTGTGCCTCGAAGACCCATAAATGGTGCCAATGAGCCATCTCCAGAGCTAGGGTTTTGCTCACTGAGGGCCATTCCAAATTCACTCAAGGGGGGCATTTCTCATCTAGAGGCCCCTCGGCGTGCATGACCATTGTGGAAAGGTCCACAATGGCCACGTGGACCTGTGGGAGCTGACAAAATCCAAGTTCGCTTGTCGATTTGGGTTCTGTGGCCCCAGAGGAAATCCTCAAAAGTGTCCCTGAATGGCCCCAGGGTGCCCGACTAGAATGCATGTAGCACCCAAACCGTTGCCCCATTCGCGAATCCGTCAATTCCACTCGGTTCGGGGTGCCATTTTTTCGCTAGGCGACCCCCCACACCATGCCTCAAACACCCGAAAAGGGTGCCAATGAGCCATCTCTGGAGCTAGGGCTTTGATCAGTGAGGGCCATTCCAAATTTGCTCAAGGGGGCCATTTCACATCCGGAGGCCCCCGTGCGTGCATGGCCACCATGGATAGGTCCACAATGGCCACATCCACCTATCCACGATGGCCACGTCTTCCCAGGTTCCTCTGGATGAGAAATAGCCCCCTTGAGCGAAATTGGAATGGCCCTCATTGAGCAAAACCCTAGCTCCAGAGATGGCTCATTGGCACCATTTCCGGGGGAAGGAGGCACATTGTGGGGGATCCCATAAGTGAAACCGGGTGCCCTAGATCTAGTGAAATCCATGGATTCATGACCGAAGCCACGGTTTGGTTGTTGCGGGCATCTTGGTCTGGCACCCCGGGGCCATTTGGGGACAGTTTGACAATTTGCTACGAGGCCATGGAACCCAAACTGGAAAGCGGACTTGGGGCCATTCAAGGACACTTTGACGATTTGCTCTGGGGCCACGGAACCCAAACTGGCAAGCGGACTTGGATTCTGTCGGATCCCACAGGTCCATGTGGCCATTGTGGACCTATCCACAGTGGCCACGCACGCCCGAGGGCCTCCGGATGAGAAATGGCCCCTTGAGTGAATTTGGAATGGCCCTCATTGAGCAAAACCCTAGCTTCGGAGATGGCTCATTGGCACTATTTCCGGGACCTCAAGGCATAGTTTGGTGGGTTCGCTAGCTTAAACCTGACATTCTGGACCCATCGGAATCGATGGATTCGTGAACGGAGCCATGGTTTGGGTGCTATGGGCATTCTAGTTGGGAACCCCAGGGCCATTCGGGGACACTTTGAGGATTTGCTCCGGGGCCATGAAACCAAAACCGGCGAGCAGACTTGGATTTTGTCGGTTCCCATAGGTCCACATGACCATGCACGCCTAGCGGCCACCAAATGAGAAATGGCCCCCTTGAGCCAATTTGGAATGGCCCTCACTGAGCAAAACCCTAGCTCCGGATATGGCTCATTGGAACCATTTGCAGGTCTTCGAGGCACGGTGTGGGGGGTCTCCTAGCTGAAACCCGGCGTCCCGGACCAACCGAAATCAATGGATTTGTGAACAGAACCATGGTTTCGGTGCTATGGGCATTATAGTCAGGCACCCCGGAGCCATTCAAGGACACTTTGAGGATTTGCTCCAGGGCCACGAAAACCAAACTGATGAGCCAACTTGGATTCCGTCAGTTCCCACAAGTCCACATGGCCATTTTGGACCTATACACAGTGGCCACGCATGCCCGGGGACCTCTGGATGAGAAATGCCCCCCTTGAGTGATTTGGAATGGCCCTCACTAAGCAAAACCCTAGCTCCATAGAAGGCTCATTGGTTATGTTTTTGGGTCTTCGACGCACGGTGTGGGGGGTCCCCTAGCTTAAATCGGTGTCCCGGACCCCCCAAAATTGAAAGATTCATGAACGGAGCCACGGTTTGGGTGTTGCGGGCATTCTAGTCGAGCACGCCGGGGTTATTCAGGGACACTTTGAGGATTTGCTCCGGGGCCACGGAACCCAAACCAGTGAGCGAACTTGGATTCCGTCAGCTCCCATAGTTCCACGTGGACATTGCGGACCTGTCGAGAGTGGCCACGCACACCCAAGGGCCTCCGGATGAGAAATGGCCCCCTTGAGCGAATTTGGAATGGCCCTCACTCAGCAAAAACCTAGCTCCGGAGATGGCTCATTGGCATCATTTCTAGGTCTTCAAGGCATTGTGTGGGGATTCGCCTAGATGAAACCCGGCATCTTGGACCCACCAGAATCGAAGGATTCACGAATGGAGCCACGGTTGGGTGCTACAGGCATTCTAGTCGGGCACCCCGGCGCCATTCAGGGACACTTTGAGGATTTGCTTAGGGGGCACGGAACCCAAACTGGTGAGTGGATATGGGTTCCGTTAGCTCCCACAGGTGCGTATGGAAATTGCGGACGTGTATACAGTGGCCACGCATGCTAGGGGGCCTCCGTATGAGAAATGCCCCCCTTGAGAAAGATTGGCATGACCTTCAGATTGGCGTCAAATTTTCAAAATTGTTGACCGGGAACTTATGTCTAGCGTTCCCAGCTAGAACCTTCCTAGACACACTTGCAGAACTTCCCGGAACCCGGTTTTGTTGCATGGTTGGAATTCTATGCCCCCGGTAGGTATCTAACAGGTGTCCCTGAAGGCCTTTTGGATGCAAGATGGAATGAGCCGTAGAATGATGACTGTGGCTTGGATCGACAAACCGTTGACTCCGTTGGATTCAGGACATCAAGATAGTGCTAGGGGTGCCCCTCTCCTCCGGTCCCGTGGCCCAGGTGTCATCTTGTAGGTCCATTTTGGAAACTATGGTTTTGCTCAGTAAGGGAAGGTGCAATTTTTGCACATTGGGTTCAAATTTGCAAAATTGTCGACCAGGCACTTATGGCTATCGTTCCAGGATGGAACCTTCCTAGACACGCTTGCAGGACTCCCCGAACCCGATTTTGTTGCACGGTTGGAATTCTATGCCCCCGGTAGGTATCCAACAGGTGTCCTTGAAGGCCTTCTGGATGCGTGACGGAATGAGCCATAGAATGAAGAATGTGGCTCAGATCGACAAACCGTCAACTCCGTTGGATTCAGGATTTCAGGATAGTGCTAGGGGTGCCCCTCTCCTCTGGTCCCGTGGCCCAGGTGTCATCTTGTAGGTCCATTTTGGAAACTAGGGTTTTGCTCAGTAAGGCAGTGTGTAATTTTTGCACATTGGGGTAAAATTTTCAAAATCATCGACCAGGAACTTATGGCTATCGTTCCAGGATGGAACCTTCCTAGACACACTTGCAGGACTCCCCAGAACCCGATTTTGTTGCACGGTTGGAATTCTATGCCACCGGTAGGTATCCAACAGGTGTCCATGAAGGCCTTTTGGATGCGTGATGGAACGAGCCATAGAATGAAGAACATGCCTCAGATCGACAAACGATCAACTCCATTGGATTCAGGACATCAGGATAGTTCTAGGGGTGCCCCTCTCCTTTGGTCCCATGGCCCAGGTGTCATCTTGTAGGTCCATTTTGGAAACTAGGGTTTTGCTCAGGAAGGCAGTGTGCAATTTTTGCACATTGGGGTCAAATTTGCAATATCGTCGACCGGGCACTTATGGCTATCGTTCCTAGCTGGAACCTTCCTAGACTAACTTGCAGGACTCCCTGGAACCTGGTTTTGTTGCATGTTTGGAATTCTATGCCCCTGGTAGGTATCCAGTAGGTGTCCCTGAAGGCCTTTTGGATGCGAGACAGAATGAGCCATAGAATGACGACCGTGGATCGGATCAACAAAATGTCAACTCCGTTGGATTCAGGACATCGGGATGGTGCTAGGGGTGCCCCTCTCTGTGGGTCCCATAGCCCAGGTGTCACCTTGTAGGTCCATTTTGGAAACTAGGGTTTTGCTCAGTAAGGGAGTGTGGAATTTTTGCACATGGGGGTCAACTTTGAAAAATCATCAACTGGGAACCTATGGCTAGCATTCCCAGCTGGAACCTTCCTAGACACACTTGCAGGACTCTCGAGAACCCAGTTTTGTTGCACAGTTGGAATTCTATGCCCCTGGTAGGTATCTAGCAAGTGTCCCTGAAGGCATTTTTGATGTGAGACGGAACGAGCCGTAGAATGACGACCGTGGCTCGGATCAACAAACCGTCGAATCCATTGGATTTAGGACGTCGGGATAGTGTTAGTGGTACCCCTCTCCTTCCATCCAGTGTCCCGGGTGTCACCTTGTAGGTCCAGTTTGGAAACTAGGGTTTTGCTCAGTAAGGGAGTCTGCAATTTTTGCACATGGGGGTCAACGAAGAAGATGATGATGATGGAGATGTTGATGAGGAACCTGGAGATGACAATGATGATGAAGATGTTGATGATGATGATGATGATGACGATGATGAAGATGTTAATGATGATGGCGATGGTGATGGTGATGAAGATGATGCTAATGAAGAAGATTATGATGATGGGGATGTTGATGAGGAACCTAGAGATGACAATGATGATGAAGATGGTGATGATGATGAAGACGTTGATGATGATGGTGATGGTGAGGAAGATGATGATGATGATGATGAAGAAGATGTTGATGATGGATATGGTGATGAGGAACCTAGAGATGACAATGATGATGAAGATGTTGATGATGATGATTGTTGGGCCTGGCCCAACAGGGCCATTTTTTATAACATTTTTGAGGTTAGATGGAGTTGAGCTAAGCGCAACTCAGAAAAGAAGTAAATTTTGGCTAAGTATTGGGAGTATTGCGAAGCTGTGCGCAGTACCGAGTTTTTGAAGGATGTTGCGAAGATCAGCGCTATGCAGGTTTAGTGCTACAAAGGTAGTAGGCCACAGGGAGCCAGTAAAGTTGTGTATTGAATGGAGGATGGCCAGATACAGTGGATAGACCAGCGGTGGTCTACTTTTGGTAAGGCTGCTAGAAAGATGCCAAGTTGAGGGCATAAGCAGATTAGGAAAGCGGCCAACTGTACAAGTCCGTTAAGCAGAGGACGGGTCGAGAAAGTGACAGTTTGGCGTGCAACAAAGTACGTGACAGTTAAGAGGAAAATGGAGGATGGACAATGACTGGAGCTGAGAAAGTTGTACGTGGCCGTTAGAGGACAGACGACCTGTAGGGAAAGCGACTGGGAGTTGAGCCAGTCGCACGAGTCCGTTAGTGGAAGGGTTGCTCGAAGTGGATGACCTGTTGGTGTGCGCACAATAGGAAGGCTGAAAGCAATGGATCTAAGGCATGGAGGACTGCCACGATAGCAGAATCAGTACCAGAAGCCTGCATGATGGTTCAGAGGGACCGTAGTGGTTTGGAAACCCTAAGGGTTTCGGTCTTCAATGTTGTAAAGACACAACCTTCGGGCGCGATATATAATAAGAATACAATTTTGTATAGGAAGATGGGTTTAGTTGCTCAAGACAAGAGAGGCTGGTCATTGTGACCACATTGTATTGTAATATCTTTAGAGTCAATAAAACATTGTAAAGGCTCTGCAATTGAGTGCGCAAAGACCTATCTGAGAAAGAAGAGAGCTGTAACTGAGTGCGTGGATAAGAACTGTGAACCCTTCCTTAAAAGAAATATCAAACACAGTTCTTGTGGATGTAGCTTCCCATCCGGGGGAGTGAACCACGTTAAATAGTGCGTTGAGTGACTGAATGTTTATATGTGTGTTTATATTTATCTGTTTCTGTAGTTGGATGTCTGAATATTGGCTTGTAGTCTATTATGAGAAGGCTTTTATATGCATTCTCCGTCAAGAGAGTATGGAATGATATGTTAGGTCTGCATGAATGTATGTATGGTTAATATTAGCTTTGCTTCTAGGAAACAGTGAACCTATCGTATGCTTGAGCATGGAGAAAGTTGGTTATGTGTTTGAATGGATGCAGTCGATGAATGTATAACGGTTATTTCGCACGTGAGGGTTATGCTTAAAATAGTAACATTCTATGTGTGTGTTATGAGCATTAAGTAGTAAGTTAGTTACGTGTATGACTAAGTGGATAAGTGGTATTCAGCTCACTGCCTTAAGCATTTTGCACTTAGTCCAATTATAGGAAGTCAAGTGGCAGTGTTCGCAGTGTAGTATTAAGTCTCGCAGTAAGGAAGAAGGTAGTTGTGCGGACCGCGGTGTTGACCATCGCCGCGTAGTCCGACCTTCGCAACACACAGCCGGTGCGCTACCGCAAACTCCGTCACAGTCATCAAATCATCACTCACTATGGACATCTGAGTCCACAGTGCCCCATTAGAAATACCTCAGGTGAGACCTCAGCCTGCTTGCAGGCTGTTGCCGAAAGGGCTGGTGCGAAGGAGTTTTGTTGGTTTAAGGTAACTGCGCAGAACCTAGGTCTTCATAAAACCTCTGGTCAGCATTATAGAGCCAACAAATGGTTCCATTGCCATGCTAGAATCTATGATGATTTCTAGTCGTGATGAGTGACGAAGAGTCCGAGTTCCCGGAAAGTTCATTGAACTGGCATCCTGAGAAGATAGAAATCCAGGCTTGGTGGGATAAGACCATAAGAGACTTTAAAAGACAAGAGAATAGACATCCGCATCTAAGTGACACACGGTGGTCAGATAGATATCTGTTGGACGATATTCACGATATTTTTTGGGCTACATTTCCAAACGAGCTGCACGCGTGTATCTCGCGGCTCGCAGAAAAGAAAACCTATTTTCAAGGAGGCGTTCCTACAGAGTGGAATCCTGAGCTCATATCACAAATCAAAGCAATAGACAGTGCATTGATGTGCACAATGGACTTTTGGGTCAATCATATGCTAGAAGGCTTTGTCACAGAGTTTGATGTGGATACGCTCAAATCCTACAGCCAAGTAGAGGCACACTTTTTCGGAGGTTTCCAAGGTAAATTCCTTAACAATCTCAGTCTATACATTAAGATGTTGTTAGCTGAAAAAGGCATTTTAAGAATGTAGTAATCTTTTCAAGTTGTCATGGTAAATAGCATATATAGCGATTCCGACAAAGATACTCACAACTTAAGAAGTGGGAAAAGATACAAGTTTAATAAGAATCCTGGAGGCTCTGGACTCCACGTAGATACTGAGATTCCTTCTGATATTGAAAACGAAGCCGCACCCCCATTTACCCCTCAGAATCCTCCACTTGCAGAGCCAACCCCACCAAATACATAGCCTTGTACGTCTACCCCTATACGCCCATTTGTCTTCACTACGCAGAGTCCTTTACGACACCCTAGCACCCCTCAGGGCATACCTTAAGGTGCCCCTTCGAGTGCTACACCTCCCGCTAGAGCCATGGCCCATACGGATATGAAGCTGCCTATATTCAAAGGGACAGTTCTAGAAGATCCTGGTCAACACTAGTTCCTTTGTGAAGCTATCTGGAGTGTCAGACAGATCCGGGATGATGATGAGAAGAAATCCTAGCTTATTACCACATTCAGAGATAGAGCGCTACACTGGTTCATGAAGTATTCTACCACGCAGCCCAGAACCCTGGCAGAGATTAAAATTGCGCTGATAGTAGAGTTCAAGAAACCAAAGTCTCAATCTCAGTGTATAACTGAGCTGAAGGAAATCAAGCAGAGACCGACTGAATCGGTCTAGGAGTTTGATCAGAAGTTCAAGACCCTATTAGACCAAGTAAGCTTTGTTATAGCTCCGGATCAACACAAGGAATGGTTCATTGTTGCACTGTTACACCACATTAGATTACCACTGATGCAGTGGAAGGTTATGTCGCAGACAGAGGCCTTAGAGATCGTGATGAAGTTGGAGGCTTCACCGATCGGTGAGTCTAGTTCTGGGATGACGCAGATTCAGAACCAGCTTACCACCTTGACACTGGAGCTGCAGAGCATGAAGAATGGAAAAGAGCAGCGATATGAACCTCATCACGAGATCTAGTGCACGAGTTGCAAAGGAGAAGGGCATGACCACGAACATTGTCCCCTATACCCCGATTATCTCGGCAGTGGTGCTCCTAACCCCATCAATTAGAACCAGGCACCCTAGTGTGAGGAACTACCGATCATAGAACTGAAGATTGGTACCTAATACAAAAATATGTGGAGACGCCTAAGAATCTATATTGTAATTTCTGTAAATCAGTGGGACATGATGAATCCAACTACCGCGCCTATGAACTAATGAATGAAAGAAAGCACAACATGGATTTAATGAGAGGCACTAGCTTGTACAGAGTGCAAGAACATAACCAACCAAAGCAAGAAAACACGCATTATGATCATTCTGTATACAGAGGCCCTGGTGGTGGGTACTGTGGTAGAGGAAGAAATACCGGCCCAGCACAAGGAAGAGGCCATGGCAGGGTCATCTGCTATAACTGTGGCCAGCCAGGTCACATATCCAGAGACTGTGTAAACCCTTGCACCACCTATAATTATTGTAAATCATTTGAGGATGTTATAGAAGATTGCCCGGTGCTAGAGGTAGAGATGCAAAAAAGAAGAAGGATAGATGCTCCAGCCCTGAACATCCAGTGGATCGCAGCAGAGAACAAACCTGCAGATCCTAGCATTAAAGTAGTCACATGTAGTGGCGTGGAGACAGGCCATGACAAGGGAGCAGAGGCTTCCACTTCAGGAGAGGCTCATGCGAAGCAAGGTTTTCTTGAAACAATATGGGTAAGAAAATCTCCAAGAAAGATGCCTGCTCTGGATCTGAAGAAGAACAAAGAATCTTTTGTTAATGTGTGGGATACCTTCAGAGAACCAACACCTAAATTACCAAGGATCCCACTATGTAGCAAAGTACCATGTGTTGAAGACACACCTGTTGCGTATGGCAAGACAAGACACAGAATGGATGTTAGCACCTCTATTGCACAGTTCCTAAGAAGCTGCATGAAGCTGTTGAAAAATGAAAACGCGATAGCAAAGCTGGAGAAGCTCATAAATATATGTGAACCACAGACAGAAGCAGAAAATTTTGATGTTGCACTACATCATATAAAGAAACATAAGAGGTCGGGTTGAGAGATGAGGCTCACTGCACAGATAGGAGAATTTTAGATGGACGAAGATATCCTTGATCTAGGATTAGAAGTAAATTTCTTGATCAAGCAGACATGGTAGTAGATGGGTCGACCAAACCTGTCGTGGTCACCTATCCAGCTGAGAATGGCCAACCAAGAGAAAGTTATACCATTTGGCCACTTAGCCAATGTTGTGGTTGATATTGATGGAGTACAAAGCCATGCAGACTTTGAAGTCATCGAGATTATTGGCGATAGCTAGCCCTTTCCTGCGCTGTTAGGAATTGACTGGGCTATTGACAATTTGGCCATTATAAATTTGAAAACAAAGAAGATGATATTCGAAGGCAAGCATCTGCGGGTTGTCGCACCATTGGATCCTGCAGATGGGGGCAAATATAGCGAACCGATTCAGGAGGTGTTGGGGCCAAGGTCGCAGCTATAGTAAAAGCTGCGAATTTTGGGAAAAAGCACGAGTATGGAAGGAAAGTGCTAATTTTGGGACAAGCACTAAGTTTTGGGTAAGAAGGAGACGGTGCGCAGTACGGTGCCAGATGGATGATCTCAGCGCAGATCACGGACCGGAAATTGCGGAGCTCGCGCGCACGTCATCGAAGAATGAAGGTGGCTCAGCTACCATAATAAATAAGGCGATGGAGTAGAGGGCTCAGCTACCCTCATTTAAAGGCTCAGTACAGAAGTTATGGTTGCTCGGATCAAGGAGGAGCAACGGACCAGAGCATTGAAGGCGAAGGATGATCGCCCATACCCACAATCTGCGCCGAAATTCATGGAGCCTGCAGGAAGCGGCGACGTGACTGCAAGCGGCGCCTACAGTACACCTAGCCATGTGCGTGGTTAGGGTTTTTGGGAATCACTGTTGGGAAAGGCCCACAGTTTTGTAAAGGTGTGACCGTCATGGCCACCTATATATATGAATAATTGTAATGGGTAGACGGTTGGAGAGTTAGAGAGAGCTAGATGTTAGACTGTTAGACAGCCAGTCTAAAGGATAGATCATGTGTTGATTATCCTTCACTGTATTTTCTACCCAGTGTGTAGAACTAGAGAGGAAATCGGATAGCCGAGGAGCTAATCCCTGAGTTGCCAGACAGTCTGAGTCGACGTCTGTGCCTTTGTAATCTCCATAGAGAGGAGACTAGATTGAGAGAAGGGCTCCCAGCTGTGTGCGTGGAGTTTCCTGGAAAGATCTAAGGCTGCAACTATGTGCGCAGCATATTGTATAACTCTATCATTTTCTGGTTAATATAACACTCCCGTGGACGTGGTTTTCCTCGAGGAGATGAGCTTCACATATATCTTCTTGTTATAATGTTTGCGTGAATAATAACTGTTTAAGATCATTACCTGTGTGTACATCTTTTGCATCATCTTTGCGACTGTTTGAGTGAGTGTAGGAAGGTCCTTTATTGTTATAATCGCCAAGTATAGAAGTAGTGGTGGAACGCTGTCACTGCAGCGACCGAGCTTTGCGTGACTGCGATGAGTGCGCAGGACGAGAAGGTATTTTAGCGCATCGACGCAAGGAATAGGCGCCTTCCGCGCCCGGAGGACGAGACTGCGCAGTGGGTCTGCAGGAAGGAAGGCATCCGCGCAGTGGCGTCGCGAGGCCTGCGGGAAAGTCCGACCGCCGATATAAGGGGAAGAAGGAGATATATAGAACAATCTCAGCGTCACCACGGTTAAGGAAAGCTGATTCCTTAATCCCCCATAGCCACTTCGGGTGAGACCTCGAGCTGCCGCGCAGCTCGTTGCCGAGAGGGCCAGTGCGCCAAGGGGTTTTGTTGCTGCGCTTCATTAAAACCCGGGTCTGCCCAGAAAAGTAGCCAACAAATGGTTCCGTTGCCTTGCGACTTGCTGTTGTGAGACTTGTTATTTTGGCGACGCGCGAGATTGAGGAGCCAACAAATGGTTCCGTTGCCTTGCGACTTGCTGTTGTGAGACTTGTTATTTTGGCGACGCGCGAGATTGAGGAGCCAACAAATGGTTCCGTTGCCTTATGACTTTTTGATCACATTACTTCCATGGCTTTGAACCCTGTTGATTGAGCCAACAAATGATTCCTTTGCCTTGCGACTTGTTGCTGTAAGACTTACTAGTTACGCGACATCTGAGATTGTTGCTGAAGACAACATAAGGTTCTGTTACACTGAGACTTGCTCAGTTAACAAATGTGTTACTGGAATCCTACAGCTAAAGAAATTGGAGATTGGTTTGATTTAAAGGCTAAAGAGTTCGCTGAACAAGAAAATAGAAGCCTTACGTTTCAAACAGAAGACTGGTTACAGAAGTATATTTATGCTGACCTTTACGAGATTTTCTTTGTTACGTTTGCATTGGAGTTACACGCTTGGATAGCCAAGTTAGCAGATTCTAGACCTACGCTGTATGTTGATCGACCCGTCACGTGGACGCCTGAGCTAGTCAGTATTGTGAAGCGGATCGACAATTCTGTTTCCCGCGCAGTAGACTTTTGGTTGAATAGTCTACTGGAAGGTTTCATTACCGAATTTGCAGTCGATACAAGAAAGAGTTTCAGTGAAGCTGAGAGGAGTTTCTTCCAAGTACACAGAGGTAAGTTCTTAAATTCTCTGAACTTATGGATTAAAATGCTTCTGTATGAAAAAGGAAAGCTATGTATTGTTTCTGATGAATAGCATAGACAAGTAATGTCCGTAGATTCTGATAGTGATCCTGAAGTTATTGGTTGCACTCGTAGTGGAAAACGATATAAAGCAGGCCTTGACCAATATTCTTTTGAGTCTAGCCCAGACGATAGCCAAGTCCCTAGAGCAAGCCATATAGAAAGACAAGGGAGTGCTCATATCCCTTATTACCCCTTTACACCGCAAAAACCAGACGGAGCTCAGTATAATCCTACAGTAACACCTTCTAGTAGCCCACACGGTACTTCTAGTACCTCTGTACCACCTTTGTTTAACCATCCCGGAGGCACTGCTACAGTACCTCCACCTCAAACCCGCGCAAGAAGGATGGGTGATGACATGAAGCTACCAACTTTTAGAGGAACAGGGATAGAAGACCCTGAGCAGCACTGGTTCTTATGTGAAGCCATTTGGACAATTAAGCAAATTAATGACGATGCTGTTAAACTGGTTCAGTTAGCAACCACACTAAGAGAAAGAGCCTTGACTTGGTTCATGAAATACTCAGCAGCACAGAATAGGACGCTTGCTGAGGTAAGAAATGCTATGATTCGGGAATTTAAGAAACCTAAATCAGAATCACAGTGTATAACAGAGCTCAAAGACATCAAACAGTTACCTACAGAATCAGTATGGGACTTTGACCAGAAGTTCAAAGCCTTGATAGATCAAGTAAGCTTCGAGTTTGCACCACAGCAACATAAAGAATGGTTCATTGCTGCGCTGCTCCCACACATTAGACTTCCTCTTTTGCAACAGAATCTCAATACTCAGGAACAAGCTCTAGAGATGGCTATGAAACTAGAAGCTTCGCCAATTGCAGGAACAAGCAACGATGTTGCGCATTTACAGAACCAATTAGCAAACTTAACCTTGCAAGTGCATGATATTAAGAAAGGCAAGGAGATTAAGGAAGAAATTTGGTGTACAAAATGTAAAGCCCAAGGTCATTCAAAGGACCATTGTCCCGTTTTCATAGACTATATTGCAACTGGAGCACCTAATCCTTTACCACAGGCACAAGGGCCTTGGTGTGAAATCTGTAGAACTAGAGGTCATAGACCACAAGAATGTCACTTACTCCAGAAATATGTGCAAACCCCAAAGAATCTATATTGTAATTTCTGTAAATCAGTAGGTCATGATGAGAACAATTGTAGAGCATATGATCTTATGATAGAAAGAAAGCATGATGTTTATAGGGTACAAGCAGAGACACAAGGACCCACAGCAGGTCCACCTTATGACCAAACTCGGGACGCCCGAGCAGCAAATTACAGAGGACGCGGACACACAACAAATTTTGGTCGCGGAAGAGGACAGATCACTTGTTATAATTGCGGAACACAAGGTCATTTTGCTAGGGATTGCCAAAATCCTACAACCCTCTGCAGGTATTGTAAATCTTCTGACCATATCATTGAAGAATGCCCTCAGTTATAGGCTAAGATGCAAGCAAAGACACCACAGGTCAATCAGAATATCCAGTTGATTGGAGCAGAAAAAAGAGAACCAGACCCTACAGTTAATATAGTGACACGTAGTGGAGCAACCACTGGTGCGCAAGAGATGGGAATGGGAAAGCAAGCGACGCAATGGGTGCGCCGCGCTAACATTAAACCAGCCCCACTTAACCTACAGAAGCAAAAAGAAGCATTTAAGCAAGCTCAAGAGTATTTCTCAGATCCGAGAGCTTCAAGTTCTGCCACAATTCCGCAGAACATTAGTAGATCGCAAGTGCTAAGACAAGACAACCTGGTACAAGAACAGGCCACTACAGCTGGAAGGCCTGATGATGATGAGGAGCATGCACTAGGCAATGTTCAAGCATTCCTGCGACAATGTTTAAAACTGTTGCGCAATGAAAAAGCAACTCTAGAACTCCAACACCTGTTGGATCAGTGCCAACACTCTGCTTCGACGAACACACCGCAGTGTGCTGTTCACCAGATCAGGAGTCACATTAGAACTGGAAAAGAGATGAGGCTCACAGCGCAGATTGGAGCATTTGAAATGGATGAAGTCATGTTAGATTTGGGCTCCGAAGCCAATGTTCTCACTATGCAGACATGGGAACAGATGGGAAGCCATCAGCTTACAAGATCCCCTATCCAGCTAAGACTCGCAAATCAGCAACGAGTCTCTCCATTGGGCAGATTACCCAATGTACCTATTGATATTGAAGGAGTAAGAAGCTCTGCAGATTTTGAAGTAATCAAAATTATGGATGATAGTAGACCATACCCAGCGCTGTTAGGAATAGACTGGGCATTTGATAATTTGGCTGTCATTAACCTGAAGAAAAGACAGATGACCTTTGAGGATGACCAGATCAGGGTCATCGCACCTCTTGATCCTATTCAAGGACCAAGATATATAGAACCCATTCGCGCAGAAGAGGAAGCGTGCCACATGGAAAGTTTGTACCAGATGACCACTAACCACAGTGACTATGTCAACCCCACAGCAGACGGCCATATCAGCTGGCGATGTGATAGATCGTGCACATCAGACTCAGATGCAGGATTGGAAAACTGGCAGAATCGTCTACATGAGGTTTCTGCAAGACGTTGCGCCATGATAACTAAATCCATTCGATGGATTGGCACAGAATTAACTGACACTCCAACTTTTGATGGTCTAACCGAAGTAACTAAATTCATACAGGAATATGAACAAAAGCTTCCAGAACCGCAGCGCATACAGGCACTGGATGTAGCATTGCGCGCTACACCCGCAAGATGGTGGATTGCGCATAAGGAGAATATTCATACATGGAAAGACTGTCGCAGATTGATACTGCGCAGATTTCAGGACACCACAGCCGAAGCGCTACGCAAATATGAAGGACAGAGTGACCCCAGGTCACACATTGAAGCATGTATTCAGCAATGGTCAGATATTCCGGAAGATGAATGGGTTCACCAATTCATCCACACATTGGATACAATTCCAAGGAATTGGTATACTGAAACAGAATTGCGCAGAGGCACTCTTACTTGGGCTCTTATGATAGAAAGCTTTCAAATTACCTTCAGCTTTGAGTCAGAACATCCAAGCATTGATCAGGCTTTGAAGTGTATTAGAAAGAAGGTATTTGAACACTATCCAGTAACAGAATATTCCCAACCAGATTGGGCTGTCCAGATAGAACATGCCCTGGAATGTTATAACTTCACCGCTGAAGATGAGGAGGACGATCCTCGCAACATCAATATCCCAGAATCAGAAGGGACGCGCAATATTGAAGGTCCTGAGCTTGATATTCCTGCCATCACAGAACACGTCAAGCTCAAGAAAGTTAACATTGGCACAGAAGCTGACCCAAAGTTTGCTTCTATAGGAGATTATTGGGATGATGAAACTTTTGCGCATGTTTCAGATTTATTACGTGACTACCAGGATATCTTTAGTACCAAGTTCACAGAAATGAAAGGCATCCTAGGAGACTTAGGAGTGATGCGCATACCTCTGAAACCAGATGCCAAGCCAGTAAAGCAGCGCCCATACAGGTTGAACCCGCGCTACAAAGAAAAAGTCAAAGAAGAAATTGATAAGATGCTTGCAGCATGTATTATTGAGCCAGTAGAGGAAAGCGATTGGATTAGTCCTATGGTGGTCCAAGAAAAGAAAACGAAAGGTGAAATAAGAATTTGTGTCGACTTGCGCAAACTCAATGATGCATCAGCGCACGATCCATTTCCCACTCCTTTCACAGATGAAGTACTTTATAATGTTGGAGGACAAGAGGCTTACTCCTTCACTGATGGTTTCTCGGGATATCATCAGATCAGAATCCATCCGGACGACCGCCACAAGACTACTTTTGCAACTGAATGGGGCTCATTCCAGTATACGGTAATGCCCTTTGGTCTTAAAAACGCACCTGCTATCTTCTCTAGAGTTGTTGTTGCTGTTTTTAAAGAATTTATCCACAAGTTTTTAGAAGTCTATTTTGATGACTGGACTGTATTTGGTTTACTAAAGAACCATATTGCGAATCTGCGCATGATGCTAGAAAAATGTAGACAGCATCAGATTTCCCTTAACTTGAAAAAATGTATATTTTGTGCGCCCTTTGGTATTTTGTTGGGACATATTGTATGCATACAAGGACTTCTGATGGATCCTGCGAAGGTTGCCATCATTGCTAATTTACCGGCGCCCAACTCAGTTAAGCAATTGCGCACTACATTGGGACATACAGGATACTACAGAAAATTCATCAAAGGATATGCAAGGATCACAGCACCTATGGAAAGATTGCTGAAGAAGGATTCGAAGTTCCACTGGATAGAAGAATGCCAACAGAGCTTGGACACACTTAAAGAAAAGATGATCACAGCGCCTATTCTAGTTTTCCCGGACTGGAGAAAACCTTTTCATGTTCATGTTGATGCTTCTTCCATAGCATTAGGAATCGTGCTTACACAGTCTGGAGAAGGAAGTATTGACCACCCAATTGCTTACTCCAGCAGAAAGCTATCTACAGCTGAGAAGAATTACACCACTACAGAAAGGGAAGGATTAGCTATGGTGTATGCCCTACAGAAATTCAGACACTACCTGTTAGGAGCTCACTTTAAAATGTATACTGACCATTCTGCTCTGAAATATTTGGTCAATAAACCAGTTTTAGGAGGAAGAATTTGCAGATGGCTACTGCTCTTTCAAGAGTATGATTTTGAGGTTATTGTAAAGCCAGGCAGATTGAATGCAGGGCCTGACCATCTATCCAGAATAGAGTCAGGAGAGGAACCTACAAGTCTCGAGGACAATCTGCCTGACGCACAGTTGTTTTCTATCCAAGCAGCAGACAAATATTATTCTGATATTCTTGAGTTTCTCACTACCGGACAAGCGCCGGCTGAGCTTACAATCCAGCAGAGAAAGCAACTTGTTGTTAGAGCCGCAGACTTCACTTTGATAGCAGGCCAACTTTATAAGTTGGGCCCTGACGAAATTTTGCGCAGATGTATCTTACCACATGAAAAGAGCTCTATCATCGCAGAAGCGCATTCAGGTACCGCAAGAGGCCATTTCGCAGGAAAGCCGACTGCGCAAAAGATATTAGCCGCAGGTCTTTGGTGGCCGACATTGCACAAGGACACTAAGGAATTCTGTAAATGTTGCGATGTGTGCCAGCGCACAGGAAAACCCTCAAGGAGAGATGAAATGCCGCTAAGACCCCAGATCACACTGCGTGCTTTTGATAAATGGGCCATTGACTTTGTAGGACCTATTAACCCACCAGGAAAAAGAACTGGCGCAAGATATATCATTACAGCTACTGAATACCTCACCAGATGGGCTGAGGCGAAGCCAGTTAAGAACTGCGACGCTGCTACTACCGCGCAGTTCATTTTCGAGAACATTATCACTAGGTTTGGATGCCCAGTGATCCTCATGAGTGATCAAGGTACACATTTCCTCAATGAGACTATAGAGGCCCTTACTGAAGAATTTCAAATTAATCACCATAAGAGTACACCCTACCATCCTCAAGCTAATGGTACGGTGGAAGCATTCAATAAGATCCTTGAGAATGCCCTGACGAAAATCTGTAATCAACAAAGAGATGATTGGGACCTTAGAGTCACAGCTGTATTATGGGCTTACAGAACCACTTGCAAGAAACTAACAGGTCACACACCTTTCAGCTTGGTGTATGGACAAGAAGCAGTTATGCCCATGGAATACATTGTTCCCAGTCTCTGAATTGCGCAAATTACAGAAATGGCAGATCCTGATACTATGAATGAAAGACTTTCGCAACTGCTTGCCTTAGAAGAAGACAGACTTTTGGCCGGATTTCATCAACAGGTACAGAAGGCAAGACAGAAAGCTTGGCATGACAGGCACATTAAGCATAAGCACTTTGAAGAAGGAGACTTGGTACTCCTTTATGATAGTAAATTCATCAAGTTTCCAGGCAAGTTTCGCGTGCATTGGTTAGGCCCTTTTCAGGTAATAAAAATAACAGACGGAGGCGCAGTTCAGCTTGCGAAGCTGGATGGATAATTCCTACCTACAATGATAAACGGGAGTCGGCTTAAGCTTTATTGCGACGGCCACTCCGCTCTGTCGACATAATATATTGCTCAGGAGTGCAGATGTCCGGTGTAGTTGAAAGAGACATCGCATTCAGTCTACACGGAAGCTGCGACACACCCTCAGTTTCCAGCTTCCTGCGCAGTTCCTTGAAATATCCGCGCATCCTGAATAAAAATTGCTTGAAGAGAGCTTATCGGTGCGCTCTGGCAAAGTTTTGTTTTTGGACTATCGCTCTTGCGGAGTTCCCTTTGATAAATTGCCGCTTGAAAAAGTTTTGTTGTGGACCCATAGAGGCACAGTTTCCTAAGTTGAAATGACCCGCCGGAAATTTTGAATTACAGCAGTTATGTAGCCGCGTTTGAATAAATGAAGGATAAGGCCGCTATTTAAGTCTAGCCGTTCTGACGGATTCGGCTTAATCTCCGAAAGATTTTCATTTAACTCAGGCGCCGAAAGCATTAGCTTCTCCCGGAAGGCTGTCAGAACCCGTCAATCACACTAAATGCACCGCTACGGCAAGGAGGATAGCGTGTTGTCAACTCATCTGTAGCCGCCTATAGCTACGTTACCCCACTTGGTCGCATTTACTATCCCCGCTGGCTATAAATACCTCACACTTGTATCATTTTCGGGTTACTGTCTCGAGTTGCATAGTTGTGTTTGAAGATCTAAATTATTGTTTTCAGAGCCGAGTGTGCAGAGTATTTTCCCTTGTTTTCAGCATCCATACCCTACGCAGGTCCGCCATTTGCTATCCAGAGTTTTGTTATTTACATTGGTTCACGACGGAGAATTTATCGACTGAAGAAGTTGTTCGTCAATTTCTACGCCGAGGCTTAGATTTCGGCATGGCCACTCCGGTGACGGCTTCAACCTACGTACACCCTGGTGCTACTGATCCCAGAACATCTCCAGGCACAAGAGCATCTCAGCAGCAGCCGGAGGAACCTGTTCCAGAGCCGCTCGCGTCTATGGTGAACTATATTCCGTCGCGTCCAGATGATGCGCCGGATGTACAGATTCCGAAGAATGCAAAGTATCCAATTCCGCTACCGCCACTACCGGCTAGTGTGCGGGTAGAAGGCCAACTATTGGGAAACATTCCATTGGTTAAATTCTCTGATTTTAACCTTGGAGACTATAAGACATATCCTCAGTTCCAGTTGGACCGATATCTGGATATAGTGCATAATCCCACCAGAAAAGTTGACGAGTTTATCCCGAAGGGATTTGCAGCAAATCTTGAGCGCCCTGGACTCTTGAATTTGTTGAAGCTACCGCACTTTGGGCGTAGCAATGAAGTGAACGCAGTCGTTAAAACACTGCTATCCTGCGTTCATGGAGGTTACCTTTGGCTCGGGAGGCCAATTGATCTAAATGTTGATTTGATACACCGTATCACCGGTCTATCTAAGGTTGGTAAGGATCCCAATATCCATTTTGTGGGAAAGGAAAAGGACCGAAAATTGGCTGCAAAGCTGGTCCAGAAATATAACTTGACAAGAGGAGGTCGGGCTTATGACCTCACGACAGTAGAAGATGAGGCACTTCGCTTCACAGGAAGTCTGCTTGCAGGCAGACTTCTCACAAAGTGCCGACCAAAAGAAGTTACTGGAGCTGTCGTGGAGCTCGCTATCGCAGCTGCGGAGGGAGAACAATACAACTGGTCTCTCTTCCTGCTGAATTCTTTTTTGGCTGATTGCCTGAATGTGCAGGACAATGCAGCACAATCATTCCATTTTTCGTGGCTTCTAATTTTATGCGCTCTCGTCGGGTGGAAGGAGCCCCCGAATACTCAGTTCCTTCCGCGCCGCGCAGGAGAGGTTGCCGGCATGCGCTACATCAACCTCTGGGATTCCCCTAATCCCGCGAAGCGCAAGATGAATCGCGCTGTCTTTTGTGAGTACTACTATCTCCTCCGAGATACCATACAAGATATGCCAAGGCTGAGTGAGGAGACAGCCACATTGTATGAAGGGAAGTTGGCTTTTACTGCCGACATCCATCAACTTTACCTTCGGCCTTGCGACATTCCAGGTGACTGGGCGCTAGGACTTTACAGGATGACCACAGAAGATGTCGAAGAAACCATTAAGTCATGGTCGGACGAATGGAGAGCAGCAGCCGACATCGCACCTGCGATGCCACTCGCCGCTGCGCAAGAGAAGGATAAGGGCAAGGAAGCCCCTGAACAAAGAAGCGATGAAGGCTCAACAGAACCAGCCACCAAGAAGCAGAAAGTGTCGCATCCCACTGAGGCCATTCCCTCGGAGATCGACAAATACTTGAAAGAGCAATTTCGTGAGATGAGGAACACGCATGCTCACATCCGAAGTGCTCTAGACTTACAGTTTGTAGAATTGAAAGGTCTCGCAGGAAGGATTGCGCAGACCCATGCGCCAGCATCTACTTCGCAGGCGCCACAAGAAATTCCAAGTGATGAGCGAGTTGAAGAACTCACAGAAAGGCACACTGTCGTGCATATTCCGCCTACCAGCATGACACTTCCAGATCCTCTAGCTGAACTACAGGTAAGCACAGTTGGACCTGTAGAAATTAATTTGTCTCTAATTCCTATAGAGACTCTACAGCTTGTACAGGAGAAAGTTTCTCTTGAGTTGAGAGCTAGAGAGCTCTCTACTTTCCAGGCAAACCAATGACTGCAATCGCAGGAGATAGAGCTGAAAGAAAGTCATAAGAATATCTCTGCGAAGCTTGCACTCTATGAGGCGCAAGACACCGGCATCAGAAACGCAATAGAAGAGATTGCCCAGGAACTGCCAGCTTGCGAGATTCAACCAGACCTCCCTCTGGTTGCAAAAGTTCAAATTATTGGCGAAAGGGCGAAAACCCTGGAGCAAGAAATAGTTGCTATGGCAGAAGGCCATAGAACCCAGATTGCTGAGCTAGAAGCTCGCGTTGCTGCGCATCTTACGGATGATGCGCAGGTACAATTTGAAGCACTGAGCAGAGCTTCCACACGGATGAAAGATCGAGTACAGGAAGCCAAGAACCTGATGAACCAGGCTATGGAAGCTTGGACAGAGCTTGTGAACCTCCCTTTTAAAGTGGGACTGTCAGAACAGGTGCAAGCTGCAGAATAGTCTCTCACTGTTCTCAATGAAGAAGCTAAGGCCCTAACAGGCCTACCAAAAATGAAGAAAATGGGCGAAGTGCGCAAAATGCAGCAGCAACTGCACAAGCTCAGAACCGAAGATGAGAAGCTCACCAACAGCATTCAGCCATTCATGGATGAGTATGCTGAAATCGTTGGCCAGGTTGAGACAAAAATCAAAGAGATTGCCGAGTCTCAGGAGATCATTGATACACTCACTAAAGACGAAGCGACCGCAGAAACGGTGCAAACAGCTGATGAGTGTATTGAGGAATTGGACTCCGCTATTGCGAAGTGGCAGAAAAAATTCGTGGAGATTCAAGCAAAAGCAGATGCGCAAATCAAACGACCACGCGCTAGTGCGAGTGGCTCGAGGGCGAGCCACAAGTGAGTGTTGGGGGCCTGTTGGGGCCAAGGTCGCAGCTATAGTAAAAGCTGCGAATTTTGGGAAAAAGCACGAGTATGGAAGGAAAGTGCTAATTTTGGGACAAGCACTAAGTTTTGGGTAAGAAGGAGACGGTGCGCAGTACGGTGCCAGATGGATGATCTCAGCGCAGATCACGGACCGGAAATTGTGGAGCTCGCGCGCACGTCATCGAAGAATGAAGGTGGCTCAGCTACCATAATAAATAAGGCGATGGAGTAGAGGGCTCAGCTACCCTCATTTAAAGGCTCAGTACAGAAGTTATGGTTGCTCGGATCAAGGAGGAGCAACGGACCAGAGCATTGAAGGCGAAGGACGATCGCCCATACCCACAATCTGCGCCGGAATTCATGGAGCCTGCAGGAAGCGGCGACGTGACTGCAAGCGGCGCCTACAGTACACCTAGCCATGTGCGTGGTTAGGGTTTTTGGGAAAGGCCCACAGTTTTGTAAAGGTGTGACCGTCATGGCCACCTATATATATGAATAATTGTAATGGGTAGACGGTTGGAGAGTTAGAGAGAGCTAGATGTTAGACTGTTAGACAGCCAGTCTAAAGGATAGATCATGTGTTGATTAGCCTTCACTGTATTTTCTACCCAGTGTGTAGAACTAGAGAGGAAATCGGATAGCCGAGGAGCTAATCCCTGAGTTGCCAGACAGTCTGAGTCGACGTCTGTGCCTTTGTAATCTCCATAGAGAGGAGACTAGATTGAGAGAAGGGCTCCCAGCTGTGTGCGTGGAGTTTCCTGGAAAGATCTAAGGCTGCAGCTGTGTGCGCAACATATTGTATAACTCTATCATTTTCTGGTTAATATAACACTCCCGTGGACGTGGTTTTCCTCGAGGAGATGAGCTTCACATATATCTTCTTGTTATAATGTTTGCGTGAATAATAACTGTTTAAGATCATTACCTGTGTGTACATCTTTTGCATCATCTTTGCGACTGTTTGAGTGAGTGTAGGAAGGTCCTTTATTGTTATAATCGCCAAGTATAGAAGTAGTGGTGGAACGCTGTCACTGTAGCGACCGAGCTTCGCGTGACTGCGATGAGTGCGCAGGACGAGAAGGTATTTTAGCGCATCGACGCAAGGAATAGGCGCCTTCCGCGCCCGGAGGACAAGACTGCGCAGTGGGTCTGCAGGAAGGAAGGCATCCGCGCAGTGGCGTCACGAGGCCTGCGGGAAAGTCCGACCGCCGATATAAGGGGAAGAAGGAGATATATAGAACAATCTCAGCGTCACCAAGGTTAAGGAAAGCTGATTCCTTAACCCCCCATAGCCACTTCGGGTGAGACCTCGAGCTGCCGCGCAAATCGTTGCCGAGAGGGCCAGTGCGCCAAGGGGTTTTTTTGCTGCGCTTCATTAAAACCCGGGTCTGCCCAGAAAAGCAGCCAACAGGAGGAATCTAAGGCCCAGGACTTGGACCGGCTGTACCAGATGACAGCGAACCAGGAGGATTACATCAATCCTACTACGGACGATGCGCTCAGCTGGAGATGCGATAGCTCCTGCGTTTCTAACTCGGATGATGGACTGGAAAACTGGAAGAATCGCATGCACGAAGTGTCAGCTAGAAGGTGTGCACAGGTCACGAAATCACTACGCTAGATTGGAAAGGAGGTAAGCCCTTGATGGTTCTGCTAACGTTTATACTTTTATTCAAGACTATACTGCAGCAGTTCCAGAAGAGCACAGGCTGCCAGCATTGGATATGGTGCTGTGTGGCATACCCGCTAGATGGTGGGCTTCACACAAACAAATATTGATCACTTGGGATCAATGCAAAACAAAGATACAAATTCGGTTCGTAGAAAGGGTTACCTTACTCTTTGAGAAGTTCAACTGGCAGACAGATCCTAGCCAACATTTGGAAGCCTGTTAGTAGACATGGGAAGAAAGGCCAACTGAAGAGTGGGTGCACTTGTTCATGCATACTTTGGAAGAGGATATTCCAAAGAAATGGTATCTAGACCTGGAGTTATGTAGGGAGACCACAGATTAGGATACATTAACTGCAAACTTCTAGAGACATTTAAGCTTTGAGGATGAGAACCCTTTGATACATGATGCACTGCAGATAATCAAGGAACATGTATTCAGACGAGAGTGTCCTTGCGAAGATATGTCATGGGAAGAATTATTTGGCACAGATGACAGTCCTGCGAACATACACTCAGAATGGAAAGAACATGAAGAAGATCCGATAGAGTGTTATAATCTAGCTGAAGATGATCAACATGGAAGAGAAGAAGATGAAGATGATCCACGCAATATCAATATACCAGAGTCAGAAGGTGCATGTGATATAGAAGCACCGCCATTGGAAATCCCAGACATGAGTGGACCGGTTAAGACACAGAAGGTGAACATTGGCATGAGTGAAGAGCCGAAGTTCGCATCTATCGCAGACTACTAGGATTGTCAGACTGTCGCGGAGATTGCAGACACTTTGCACAAATATCAGGAGCTATTTTCGACCAATTTTACAGAGATGAAAGGAATATTGGGTGACTTAGGAGTCATGAAAATCCCTTTGAAGCCAGGAACTAAACCTCTGAAGCAGCAATTGTATAGACTGAATCCACGGTATAAAGAGAGAGTCCACGCAGAGTTGGAAAAAATGTTAGAGGCAGGAATCATTGAACCTGTCGAGGAATCTGAATGGATCAGTCCTATGGTTGTCTAAGACAAGAAGACGAAGGGCAATATCAAGATTTGTGTCGATCTTAGAAAACTTAATGATGCTTCTATGCATGATCCATTCCCTACTCCATTTACAGATGAGGTACTTGACAATGTTGGAGGGAATGAGGCCTATTCCTTTACTGATGGTTTCTCCGATTATCATCAGATCAGAATTGATCCCATAGACAGGCATAAGATGACATTTGGTACAGAATGGGGGTCGTTCCAGTATACAGTCATGCCGTTTGGTCTGAAGAACATGCCTACCATCTTCTCCAGATTTGTCGTCGCGGCGTTCAAAGATTTCATGCATAAGTTTCTGGAAGCATATTTTGATGACTGGATTGTGATTGGTTTGCTGAAGAACCATTGCGCAAACCTGAGGATGATGCTTGACAAGTGTCGCCAGCATCAAATATCATTGAATTTAAAGAAGTCCATCTTCTGTGTGCCCTATGGAATTTTACTGGGACATATTGTTTGCAAATAGGGATTGATGGTGGACCCTGCGAAGATTGCCATCATCGCAAATTTGCCTGCACCAACTTCAGTTAAAATGCTGCGCTCTACCTTGGGCCATACAAGCTATTATAGGAAGTTCATTAAAGGTTACACGCAGATCACCGTAGCAATGGAGAAGCTGTTGAAGAAGGACATGTCGTTCGTTTGGAACGAGGAATGCGAACAAGGTTTTGACACCCTTAAAGAAAAGATGGTTACCGCGCTGATCCTAGTCTTTCCAGACTGGGCAAAGCTGTTTCATGTTCATGTGGACACATCATGCATTGCCCTGGGAATTGTGTTAGCTCAGTCAGGAGAAGGGGGTATTGACCACCCCATCGCATTTTCTAGTAGAAAGCGATCGACAGTAGAGAAGAACTATACCACTACTGAGCGGGAAGGACTTGCGATGGTATATGCCCTTCAGAAGTTTAGACATTATCTACTTGGTGCACACTTCCTTATGTTCACTGATCATTCTGCACTGAAATACTTGGTCAATAAGCCAGTGTTAGGGGGGCATATATGTAGATGGCTATTTCTGTTCTAGGAGTATGACTTCAAGATCGTTGTTAAACCCGGCACGCTGAATTTGGGACCTAACCACCTGTCTCGAATTGAGTTGGGAGAGGAGCCGACAAACATCGAAGACAGTCTGCCTGACGCACAGATGTTTGCTATACAGGTTGCAGATGATTACTATAAGGATACGATTGTTGGCATGGCTCAGTGCCAAGATCTGTTGGAAAAAGTTTCCAAGGCATTCACTGCCCTTGAGGAGGATCAACAGCTGCTATAGGTAAAGACCATGGTAAAAGAAAAACAGACCGTACTAGCGAAGTTGGACGCAGAGCTCAAGGCTCTCCCACCCAGGGAGAGGCTTTCCAGGTATAAGGAAGTATCAAGCTTGAAGAAGCAAGTCCAGGCATTAAGAGAGAAAGAGACTGAGATGGAAAACCAGTCACAACAACTCCTGGAGGATGCTACAGCAATGTCGCAGCAGATAGAAGACAAGCTAAAGGAATTGCGCGACAACCAGGAGTAGGTTCAGGGACAGATTGGAGAAGAGATAACTCCAGCGTTGCTTGAAACAGTACAACAATTTGAACAGGATACCAGAGAAATAGTGGAGCAGTTGTTTGGTGCATATAATGAGTTCGCGGCCAAATTAGTTCCACTGGTCGTAGAGCAAAGTGAGACAACTGAAGCAGCAAGTGGCTCAGGGACGAGCCACATGTAAGTGTTAGGGGCATGTTGGGCCTGGACCAACAGGGCCATTTTCTATAACATTTTTGAGGCTAGATGGAGCTGAGCTGAGCGCAGCTCAGAAAAGAAGTAAATTTTGGCTAAGTATTGGGAGTAGTGCGAAGCTGTGCACAGTACCGAGTTTTTGAAGGATGTTGCGAAGATCAGAGCTGTGCAGGTTCGGTGCTGCGAAGGTAGTAGGCCACGTGGAGCCAGTAAAGTTGTGTACTGGAAGGAGGATGGCCAGATATAGTGGATTGACCAGTGGTGGTCTACTTTTGGTAAGGCTGCTAGAAAGATGCCGAGTTGAGAGCATAATTAGATTAGGAAAGCGGCCAACTGTACAAGTCCGTTAAGTAGAGGACAGGTCGAGAAAGTGACAGTTTGGCGTGCAGCAGAGTACGTGACCATTAAGAGGAAAATGACGGACGGACAATGACTGGAGCTGAGCCAGTTGTACACGGCTATTAGAGGATGGACGGCCTGAAGGGAAAGCGATTGGGAGCTGAGCTAGTCGCACGAGTCCATTAGTGGAAGGGCGGCTCGAAGTGGATGACCTATTGGTGTGCACACAACAGGAAGGCTGAAAGTGACGGATCTAAGGTGTGGAGGACTGCCACGACAACATAATCGCTACCAGAATCCTGCATGATGGTTCAGAGGGACCGTAGTGGTTTGGAAACCCTAAGGGTTTCGGTCTTCAATGTTGTAAAGACAGTACCTTCGGGTGCGATATATAGTAAGAAGACAATTTTGTATAGGAAGAGGGGTTTAGTTGCTCAAGACGAGAGAGCCTGGTCATTGTGACCACATTGTATTGTAATATCTTTAGAGTCAAGAAAACATTGTAAAGGCTCTGCAACTGAGTGCACAGAGACCTATCTGACCAAGAAGAGAGCCGCAGCTCAGTGCGCGGCTAAGAACTGTGAACCCTTCCTTAAAAGAAATATCAAACACAGTTCTTGTGGACGTAGCTTCCCATCCGGGGGAGTGAACCACATTAAATAGTGTGTTGAGTGACTAAATGTTTATATCTGTGTTTATATTTATCTTTTTCTATAGTTGGATGTCTGAATATTGGCTTGCAGTCTGTTATGAGAAGGCTTTTATATACATTCTCCATCAAGAGAGTATGGAATGATATGTTAGGTCTGCATGAATGGATGTATGGTTAATATTAGCTTTGCTTATAGGAAACAGTGAACCTATTGTTTGCTTGAGCATGGAGAAAGTTGTTTACGTGTTTGAATGGATGCAGTCGATGAATGTATAACAGTTATTTCGCACCTGAGGGTTATGCTTAAAATAGTAACATTCTATGTGTGTTTGAAGAGCATTAAGTAGTAAGTTAGTTACGTGTATGAATAAGTGGATAAGTGGTATTCAGCTCACTGCCTTAAGCATTTTGCACTTAGTCCAAGTATAGGAAGTCAAGTGGCAGTGTTCGTAGTGTAGTATTAAGTCTCGCAGTAAGGAAGAAGGTAGTTGTGCGGACCGCGGTGTTGACCATCGCTGCGCAGTCCAACCTTTGCAGCACACAGTCGGTGCGCTGCCGCGAACTCCATCACAGTCATCAACTCATCACTCACTGTGGACATCTGAGTCCACAGTGCCCCATTAGAAACACCTTGGGTGAGACCTCAGCCTGCTTGCAGGCTGTTGTCGAAAGGGCCGGTGCGAAGGCGTTTTGTTGGTTTAAGGTAACTGCTCAGAACCTGGGTCTTCATAAAACTTCTGGTCAGCATTGTATAGCCAACAATGATGATGGTGATGAGGATGAAGACGTTGATGATGATGGTGATGGTGATGAAGATGATGATGATGATGATGATGATGATGATGAAGATGAGGATGATGGAGATGTTGACGAGGAACCTAGAGATGATAATGATGATGAAGATGTTGATGATGATGATGATGGTGATGATGATGAAGATGTTGATGATGATGGTGATGGTGATGGTGATGGTGATAGTGATGGTGATGGTGATGGTGATGAAGATGATGATGATGAAGAAGATGATGATGATGGGGATGTTGATGAGGAACCTAGAGATGACAATGATGATGAAGATGGTGATGATGATGAAGATGTTCATGATGATGGTGATGGTGATGAAGATGATGATGATGATGATGAAGAAGAAGATGATGATGGAGATGGGGATGAGGAACCTAGAGATGACAATGATGATGAAGATGTTGATGATGATGATGATGGTGATGATGATGAAGACGTTCATGATGATGGTGATGGTGATGAAGATGATGATGATGAGGAACCTAGAGATGATAATGATGATGAAGATGTTGATGATGATGATGATGGTGATGATGATGAAGACGATGATGATGGTGATGGTGATGAAGATGATGATGATGAAGAAGATGATGATGATGGAGATGTTGATGAGGAACCTAAAGATGACAATGATGATGAAGATGTTGCTGATGATGATGATGGTGATGATGATGAAGACGTTGATGATGATGGTGATGGTGATGGTGATGAAGATGACGATGATGAAGAAGATGTTGATTATGAAGAAGATGATGATGATGGGGATGTTGATGAGGAACCTAGAGATGACAATGATGATGAATATGATGATGATGATGAAGATGGTGATGATGATGAAGACGTTGATGATGATGGTGATGGTGATGAAGATGATGATGATGATGAAGATGGCGATGATGGAGATGGTGATGAGGAACCTAGATATGACAATAATGATGAAGATGTTGATGATGATGATTATGGTGATGATGATGAAGACGTTGATGATGATGGTGATGGTGATGAAGATGATGATGATGATGATGATGATGAAGATGATGGTGATGGAGACGTTGATGAGGAACTGAGAGATGACAATGATGATGAAGATGTTATAATGATGATGATGGTGATGATGATGAAGGACGTTGATTATGATGGTGATGGTGATGGCTATGAAGATGATGATGATGGGGATGTTGATGAGGAACTTAGATATGACAATGATGATGAAGATGGTTATGATGATGAAGACGTTTATGATGATGGTGATGGTGATGAAGATGGTGATGATGATGATGAAGAATATGATGATGATGGAGTTGTTGATGATGAACCTAGAGATGACAATGATGATGAATGGTTTTGCTGAGTAAATTTATCAAGCTTTTGAGTTTCATGATAGTTGCACCATTGTGGAGAGGGTGAAGAGGTAGTGTTACTTTTAGGGAGAATATGACATATTGGAGGGAGTATCTAAAGGGTACAAAGGGTTTAGTGCTCGGGTTTGGGTGAGGGTCAGGGTTAGAGTTATAGAAGGAAATTAAATTAGGTCATTTCTCTAATGTACATCTTATATTAATGGTATGGCTTGGTCTAAGGTGGTTCTCTCAAATAGCTATTTCATCATGAAATATTTAACAAGACATGAATTAATTTTAAGATAAGTGTGTTGTTAAATATAGTGGGCATTGAACATGGGGAACCAAGTCTAGCCATATGTGTATTGTTAAATATAATTTTGTTGGGTGAAGCCAATAACCAACATAATCAACATAATATAAGAGTTTTTTGGGTTGGGGATATACCTCAAGGTACCCAAACCATGAAATTTTTTAGGGTGGGCACAAAAACAAGAGAACAACAAATGTTGAAGAGGACATGTGGGGTGGGAGGTCGGCCTCCAAAAAATCAAGCATTGACATCAGTGAGGTTGGTCTAAAGCAACTTCTCTCATACCAAATGAGAGAAGTGGTATGGAGGTCTCTAGGTCTCTAAAGTAGCTTCTCTCATACCAAATAAGGTAGGTCTAAAGCAACTTCTTTTGTGGAGTGGTGTTGCATTTTGAAGTTCCCTTGGTCATTGTGTTCTAGTTGCATTGTTGGTTTTGGCTATTTGTTCCCAATGTTAGTAGTTTTTCTTTTTTTAATTTAACTTGTGTGTAGACCTCTAGGCATTCATCTAAAATTTTCCCAATCTATCACTCCAAGTTCATTCTACCTTCATTAATGAGTTTTGACCTCAAATTTCAATCTTCTTCTATGGTCATGTATTATTTATCTTGAGGATTTATTTATATCCAATGTATTTGACTCTAAGAACCTCTCACGAGTGATTATAAAAAATCATGCCCTAGCGTGTGCAATAGTTATTTGATTCCTTCTTGCATAATTTCTCATGTAATTTTCCAATTTACTCTTCCACCACTAAATAGTATCCTTCTCACACAACATATATGCATGTATGTGAAGAACCTGCAATAATTAATTAATGCAAATACACGAGATATCAAAAATAATAGAACTCAGAATCACTTTTATATTGATCACGGGCCACTTCGAGGGGGCAACCTCCTTTGAGCAAGCTCAATACAATTAAATTCACGGTGCCTTCAATGACCTCAACACACACTTATATACTAAGTCTATGCCCAATACTATGAGTCAAAACCATGGAACATATAATACTACGAGACAACTTACAAAGCATATGCGTCCAATACTATGGGTCAATACCATGGGCTAATATAAACTATGGATCAACAAATACTACGGGACGACTTACAAAGCATATGCATCCAACAAGAATATACTAACAAAGAAAAGAGAAGGGTTGACACGGGTTCCTAACATCCCCTCTCCCTTAGAAAAAGCTTTGTCCTCAAAGCTTTGGTTGGGGAAATTAATGCAGAATCTGAATGAGTGGTTCCTCGGTAGCATCTCCGGGTTGCATTTTGGGCCACTGACGCCTTTGGAGTTTCAGGGAGGATTGCTTGGAAGGCTGTAGACGAAGAAGAACCATATCAACTATGTGAAAAGTGCACTCAAAATGGTGTTGATCGGCTTGTTGTTGCAGTCGAATTCTGGCCATGTGAATATTGTCCTGCAGAATGAGAAGAATTTGATCGCGGTTTCGAAGAACCGAGTCAATTGCCTGAACTGGGGAGCTGCTAAGGGTGTATGGATGAAGAATTGGCGGTTTCTATCCATAGACTACTTCATATGGTGTCCTTGTAGATGTGGTATTGTACCGCCAGAGTGCTTCTAAGAAATCCATATAAATAGTTGGCCAAATCTGTGTAGGGATGGACAAGGGTTTGAGCAGTCCCGAAAGGAGTGTCATTTCACCCTTGTTGACCTGGAAAGTATCACAGTCAGCCACCATTTGTTGAATTGTCATTTTCAGTCCCTGCCAAAAGAAGTTACATTGTTCCCGGTCATATATTTTGAAGAACCCAGAGTGCCCTGCTAATGAAGAAGCACGGAGTTCATAGAAGAAATAGCCATGTTGAACATATTGCAACCACTTTGGAAACTGCAAAGAAATAGCTGTAAGAGAAACTAGGTCATCAATTGTGCGAGAAGGAGCATTTGCAACCATATTGTCCTTACCCTTATTGTAAGTGATCGCATAGGGATAACCCATGAGTTGGATAACCCATTTCAGGTGTTTTGGGGAGGAGACCCATTGTTCCAGGAAATTTTCCAGACCCTGGAGATCAGTCTTGATGCAGAAATAATTCCCTAATAGGTATGGCTACCACTTCTGTATTGCATGCAAAATAGCCATCATTTCTTGCTGAGAGGTAGATGCAGCTAAATTCTTATTGGAAAGGTCTCTTGAAGACAACAAGCTCATTGGTTCAGTAAAGACACTTGCATATCTATCCAAGGAAGTAGTGGAGACTGTTGATGGGTGCATCTGAATGGAATGGGGTTGAGTGATGACACCATGTGAATTCTTCTTAATGTTTTTTTCCAGGCGATGTGAACTGATGATGAAGAGAGACCCTAGTTGAATGCCATAAATTTGTGTTGTGCCCCATTGACTGAAAACTGCATCCAAAGTTCAGCAAAATCCCATAAGATGGGGCCAAGTGTGCGTAACCATTGAACGCCCAAAACCACATCACATCTGCCTAAGGACAAGGAAAACATGTCAGAGCGTAGGTTATAATATTCCATAGAGATACGCACATTGTGACACTTCCCCTTGCAAGGTAAGGTGCCCCCATTGGAAACCATGACTTCAAAGTGGGAGCAAGGATGGAAAAAACAATCAGCCTGTTTGGCAAGCCGAGGGTCAATGAAGTTATGAGTGCTACCAGAATCAATGAGTATGGTAAGGGGGAGCTTCTTGAAGTATCCCCTGACTCGCATTATTTGTGGGGTGGTGATGCCGGTTACAGCATGGAGAGAGATATTGGGTGGGTCGTCCTGAGATGGGGTGTCAACAGGTGGGTGCTGAATGTCAACCTGATCATCTACTGTATCTAGAGATTCTTCACCAAGTTCAGAGGCAGGCAAAGAATCCACATCCAAGAGATAGAGCTTTTGTTGAACACAGCTATGTCTTCGAGTGAATTTCTGATCACAATTATAACAAAGCCCTTTTTCTTGGCGTGCCTGCATCTCTATTTCAGAAAAATGCTTGATAGGAGTTGGTCGAGGAACAGGCGTGATGGGAGGTTGTTGGGAACCCATATTTCTGAAGGGAACAAAGGTGGGTTTGGAGCGTTGTTGAGTTGCGATCTTGTCCTTGGCCAGCTTAGCCAACCCTAGGACTTCCATCATTGTGTTGGGATAGAACATTTTGACCTCTGAGCGGATTTCATCCTTGAGACCACTGATAAAACAACTCCTGTAGAATTCATCAGACAATCCTTCTGTGTGATTGGCTAGTTTCTCAAATTTCATCTGATACTCTCTCACTGTGCCATTTTGGTGAAGTTTAGTGAGTGCTCCTGTGAAGTCGTCAGGAGCACTAGGACCAAATCTTGGCAAAAGGAGTTGGCAAAAATCTGTCCAGTTTGGCTCGGGATGAGCTTTGATGTACCAATGGTACCATTGAAGGGCTTCCTGTTCCAAATGAAAGGATGCAAGTGGAACTTTTTGGACATCAAAAGCATTATGCAGACTGAAATATTGTCCTGATCGGTATATCCATCCAGTCGGATCAGTACCAATGAAGCAAGGAAAATCAAGCTTCGGCCCATGAAAATTGCTAGAAGAAGAGAACCCGGTGGCTGTAAAATATTCTGGCTGTCGGTTATTATTCATGGCTGAATGCTGAAGATGGAGGCTGAGAAATTTTTCATCTAGATCTTGGAGTTTGGTTTGGATGGTTGCAAGTGCTTCCTCCATGGTTTTTGCTCCTGCATGGGTGACAACCATAACTAGAAGTTGGTTTTTTTTTTTTGGAAATGGATAGAAAAACACAAACAAAAGCTTATTTAGTAAAGGAAAATTTGGATTTGGGAAAAACGTGGATTGGTAATTGGGGTTTGACTAGGATTTGGACACTTTCTGATGGAAAGGGAGGCAAAAAATGGGGATTTTAGAAGCGGGGTGAAAGAATGAGAAAATTTGGTATAGAGCGACAAAGAAGCAGAATTAGGAAAGGAACACGGTGGCAAAATTTGAAGGCATTTGGGTGCAAATTGAAGGAGTTATGGCAAACCCTAAAAATAGACAAATGTGGGATTTCTAGTATTGGGAAGTGGAATTTGGGATAGGGTCTTCGGGATTGAAATATGAAGAATGGGATTGCAGGGATGTTAGTGAAGTTTCAGGGAAAACAGAGTTGAAACGAGGGAGATATGGCCAAAAAATAGAATTGAAACATAAATTTTATTTAATTTTTTTTTTTAGAAATGGATCGGCAACAGTAGCACAAAAGGGATCCACAACAAATGGATCTGGAACGGCGCGGAAGGGATCGAAAAATGGTTAGATCTGAAACAGCGACTGGATCTGGAACGACTTTCAGAATAGATCTGAAACGGCTGGATCTAGAGTGGAAGTGATCGGCAACAGTTCAGCTGAAAATAGATATGGACCCCAGGTATGTGCGACCTCCTATCGGTTCAGGGGATTCACCCAGCCAACAATGATGTCTGACGGCTTGCGTATTAGGGAAGTACCCCTCACTCCACGGTTCAGGTAAAACTGATAACCGCTTTGCCACAAACGACAGCTCTTGGTTTACCTCACGGGTGGGAACTAGTCAATCGGGTAGGGGTCGTTTCCCTTTTCGTTTGTAGGTCCTCTCAATGGGCCAGCTACTTTGGGGTTCCTGTGGTACTCCTCACAATGAGTTTTAGGGCTTATTCCCAAGTACTTCCCACAGTTAAGAAGATAGGGATTATTCCCAGATCCGAACTTGCAACAGATGTGAAAAAAAATAATTTGGCAGAAATTCCACCCAACGAGCCCAAGAAAGTGCTCTGATACCAGATGTGAAGAACCTGCAATAATTAATTAATGCAAATACACGAGATATCAAAAATAATAGAACTCAGAATCACTTTTATATTGATCATGGGCCACTTCAAGGGGGCAACCTCCTTTGAGCAAGCTTAATACAATTAACTTCACGGTGCCTTCAATGACCTCAACACACACCTATATACTAAGTCTATGCCCAATACTATGAGTCAAAACCATGGGACATATAATACTATGGGATGACTTACAAAGAATATGCATCCAATACTATGGGTCAATACCATGGGCTAATATAAACTATGGATCAACAAATACTATGGGACAACTTACAAAGCATATGCGTCCAACAACAATATACTAAGTAAAGAGAAGGGTTGACACGGGTTCCTAACAATATATGCATCCATTATACAATGTGTGTTGTAATTAGTATTACTAATATGTGTAATTATCCAAGATATATCTAGATATTCATACACATAAATGGAAAGTGAGAAAGGGGAGAATGTAACTTTAGAGCCATCAATAATTAGCCTTTTATTATTCTCTAACAAATATTTATTTTTACAATGATAGGATGATGCATCTTTATGCTCTTTACATAGAGCGGAGGTAACTATAGCTATTGTAACTATCTTTATCAGTCAGTCAACCAACATGACTACTTAGTTGAATCTTACATGTATACCTCTAGTCAACTCTTTATCCTAGTTGATGTTGATGTATTTGTAACTTCAGAAGATATTCACTTGTATATTGTATTTGTACTTTATTGTATCCCCAACGGAGATGTGTTATTCCTACGATTGAAAGTGTTGTCATGTGTACTCGCAAGTGTCGCAAGTTATATTGTAAGTGTCGTAGCTTATACTTGATGGGTTATTAGAACACCTTGATGGGGTCGGCCCTGTATGAGTCATGTGGGTCAAAGGGTTATTAGACCACCCTAGAGGGGTCGGCCCAATCAACTTTATGTTAAGTGATTAAGTTGGGGCCGACCTAGTTGAGTAAAGGGCAAGTCAAGTTAGTGTATAAATAGAGAGTGTTTCTCTCTCATTTTTACACATTGTCTTATTCACTCACTTCGCATCAGTGAGAGAAGAAAAGGGTGCGCACAAGTGGAGGAGGAGCATGCTGCTGAAGCTATCTATCTCTTGCGTTTGATCATGGTGATCCTTGTATTGATGCTTATTCTATCTCTGAGTTAGTTGCGGGGTTTTCACCTTCTTGGTTTTCCCTGGTGAAATGTTTTGTGTCTCTTGTCTCTTATCTCTTATGATTGATTTTATCGGACAATCCACTCGAGCGGACACGAGTAGGATCTCCCTAGCTCAAAGTGAGTGTAGAACAAATAGAACAGACTACTAATGTATTTCCTAGATCTACTTAAGGATCGAGTATTAGATGTCGTACCTTTCACTTCGCAATCCTTCCTCCTAAATTCTACTCCACGTCTCACGGTCGTCAGATCCAAGCTGCAAGACCTGTCAAGACAAGAAACAAGAGAAACAAGTAAAACGCATCGATACAATAAGAGATCTAAGTAAATAGTTAAGCAGGTAAACTACTCAATATCATTACACACATGAACAATATTGGTGGAAAGAATTTGTATTACTGTAAAAAGAGAGGACTACATAATAGAGATATAGAACTACAACCAAGGCTTAACGCTGCAGCCCTTCTCCGATGAAGCCAATTGCTGTATCCTTCCAAGGAAGTATGAGTTCTCCAATAGGTGAGTGGAGATGTTGCAAGGGTGATTTCACCAGCATGTAGATACCATAGACTTCCTCCCTTTGGGATGGGAGTAAGCTTCATTCATATAGGACTAAGTGGATAGGGTATGGATAGGATAGGTTGAGAGATAGTAGGAGAGGCTTAAGGGATCACTCTAAAGTATTAGGAACCAATTGCCAACTCTTCCAAGAGGTCAGGGATAGGGTCCCAAGTCAGCAAGCTTCGAGAAGGACCGCGAAGAAGCTATTTTTGCCATCTAACTGAATTCGTCACACTCTGTAATGGGGCAAGGTGCGACGTTGCATGTTGCTCATTTTTAACCTGCGATGACCCTTCAAAACCTAGCACAATTAGGTATAAATCCCCCCTGGTTGATCACTTAGTCAAGATATCTTTAGGGGTGTATAAACTAAATCTTATGATGAGTAGATTTTGGGTGTAACAGAATTCCCCCCAAAGCATGAAGCTATTGAAGATAGATAGGTGAAGTGCTTTGATAGAAGTAATGGAAATAGACTTGTCGGACGAAGGACACTACTGCAGTACAACTGACTCTGAACTGACAATCTCATATAAAGTGCAACATGGCTGCCGACCAATACAGTGTAGATCCATGGTAGTAATGATCGACTGTACACAATCATGGCTACTAGACACAAGCGTAGATCCATGATGAGATGATAACACAGCCACGACCAATACAAATGTGGATCCGTGTGATATAACTCAATACAAACTCCATCGCAACTTGGGTAAAACATGACTCCCCAGGGTCTTCAAGTTGAACCTGCAATGATACGAATCTATCCATGTGATTACAAATGTCTTGATGTCGAACATGGTAGAAACCACTTAATTACTGGCCATTGATGTGAACTGTTAACAAGTACGAGGCAGATCACCATTGATGTGAATGATTCCCAAGGTATCACAATACATATCATCAAGCATGAATAAATGATTTGAAGTCGAATGCAAGATGAAATCTTTCAATCAAGAGTCAGTGATGTAAAATCATGTTGAAAGCGAGGTAACCTGCCATTGAGGCATGCAGGGCCAAGGTACTTGATTGGTTTCTAGATTCAATCCTCGGATGATGTGTTGAGGTTGACAAGGATGAATCCATCGAAGGAGGGCCATGATGAATCCCCCATCAATCGACGAAACATGACAAAAAATGTATAAAGTAGATCGGATGGTACAGTAACATGCAAGACTGACTCAGAGTAGACCGACGTGATGGTGGGTGTATTGACTATAGATGATAAATGATAGACATATTCTTGAACATGGGGATGGCATGACTTGTCAGTATACGACGAGTGCGACACAAATTCTCAAAGCGACTGATGATGGAAGCTTTTCTTTGAATGACTCAAAGGAGTAACAAGACTCAGGAAATAAGTGGAACTTGAGGACAAATGGATGATCCAAGTGATGTATGCAAATGCAGATGAGAGCCATGTTCAAGAATGATTACATACTGCCACTAAAAAGGTATGTAACACAAATGCTTTCCTTTTTTCCCATCATGAATGATGAGTGCCTCATGTGTTTTTTATGAGCTTGATGAGGGTAACCAAATACTCGGTATAGCTCATCTCACAGATGAGTCCAATCCCAAATATTTTTTGAACCTAGGATAGGAGGGGTTCGTCCCATGACGGGCCCTTCAATGTAAAAATTTAACGAGTCCATAGAAGGTAAACGTGGTTGTCATTTCATGTTTAGAGAGTCTGAAAAGAACTAAAGAAGACTCCAACAGTCCTTTCTCGTAAAGTTAGCTTCATCGCCCGAAAAAGGGTAAAACAACACGGGAGAGGACTCTTCCAGCCATGGTTGGTTGGAGTATTCCTTTTTCGTAAATAGTGCTTCCTGGTCCGAAAAAGGGATAAACTATCACTAGAAAGACGATCATCCAAATGCTTTTACAAGCGTGAAAGCATCAAGTTCACATGGCAATCTTTTCCTATTTAGGGAGTCTGAAAAGAGCTTAAAAAGGACTCCATGAACAACTTTGTCATTGTTGATGACCGAGTACGACAAAGGAAAAGTAAACTTGGCACAATTCCTTTTTCGTAAATAGTCTAGCGAGGCTAGTTAAAGTGATAAACCTATACTCATTAGACACACCTTTTTACTCAAATTTTTAACGAGCATGATAAGGGTATCAAAAGCACTCGGAATTTTTTTCATGTTTGAACTAGAGCACGAAAAAGTAAAAACTAAGCTCGAACCACTTTTCATGTTTTAACCAAAGCACGAAAAAAGTGAAAAGTAAGCTCAAATGCCATCTTATTGTTTTTAACAAGCTCGAAGATAGGTTGGAAGAATGCTCATGATGTCTACTTCATTTTTTAATGAGCTTGTAACAGAAAATGAACTATGCTCGGGATAATTTTCATGGTTTAATGAGTTCGAAACCAAAAATGCAAAGTATGCTCGGAAATGTTCCCAATGGTGAACTTCTTCCCGTCATGAAATCCAAAGGTTGGTACATGCCCCCAGCATGATTGCTAAAAGTAAGTGGCTTAGCTCCAACGTGGTGTGGAGAGGTGATCGAGTTGACTTCAACGTAACTTCCAAAGGTTGAAGACATGCCCCCAAGCTTCATTTCATCCGCCTAAGGCATATGCGGGTGAAAAGAAGGTTCAAGTACTAAGTCTACAAGGAGACGTGACTCAAAGGGAAAGGATATGTTTCATTTTTTAACGAGCTTGAAACAAGATTAGAAGTCTTCTCATGGGAACCTATTTCATCTTTTAACGAGCTTGACATAGAAAGGGAACTATGCTCATAGGTTAAGGCTGATTGATGGGTTCCTTCCCAACATGATGCCCAGAGGTTGGTAAATCCCCCCTGCATGATTGCTAGTGTCTTATCATGGTGGTGTTCCCTCAACATGGTTGCTAATGGTACGACATGTGGCATGCCCCCCATGCTTCATTTCATCTAAAAATGCTGCTTGCCAACCCAACTACCAACTTGGCTACTAATATGAAAATGTTCACCAAAGGGGGAAAATGAGAATCAGATGAAATGAAGGTTCATATTCTAACTCTAGCGAGAGACTCGAACTGATGGGAGGGAGATCTATTTCATTTTTACACAAGCTTGAAATAGACAATAACTGTGCTTGAGGGGGGCCATCTTATTTTTTAACGATCTTGAAATGGAATAAAACTATGCTCGAGTGGATGGTTTTATTTTTATGCAAGATTGAAACCAAAGGTAAACTATGCTTAGAGGGGTCTATCTCATTTCTTAACGAGGTTGAAATAGAATAAAACTGTGCTCTAATGGATTGGTTTCATTTTTATGCAAGCTTGAAACCAAAGGGTAACTATGCTAGGGTGGTCAGTTTCATTTTTTAATGAGCTTGAAACATAACATAACTGTGCTCGTACCCCCCATCCTCAGGGGGAAGAAATCACCAAAACATGTGGAACATTTAGGGAAGTATGATGACTAGGATTCATATGATGAGTGGGTGTCGCGAAGGAAAGCTGATTAATGGTCACAATCCTGCCATCGTAGGGAAAATACAACACTCGAAAGAGCGTGGACACTACAACTTTCATAGCATAGACATAATCACGTCCAAGGAGCAGATTGAAATCTAAAGGACCTTGGACAACCATGACATCAATATAAACAGTTTTACCTCTCAAGATGATAGGTAACTGCGGGAGAATCCCTAAAGGTCTGGTAGGCCTTCTATTAAATTCCAAAATTTGGTCAGTTACTGGCACAAGCTGAGGAGAACCTATAGCTTGCCAAGCAGTTGAGCATAAAATACTAACAGAAGCTCCTTCATCAACTATCATATGAAATATTTCTTTATTTGAAACGCCTACAGATATTTGAAAAGGAACACTCGAAGGAAGACGAGAGTCTGTTAGACTATTCCAATCAAATGAAATAACCTCAGTACTTGGAGGGGGTTCTGTGGAAATAGACATGGTTTCCCCTCGCCCAGAACAATATGAACTAACCAGAAAAACATCAGTAGTTTCTATTTCACCCTCAATTAGAGGAGTGGGGTCAACTGAGAATGAGAGTTGATTAACCACTTGGGTATCATCCCTCAAGGGAGGAATGGGGTCGATCAATGATGTTGTTGAATTAACCGCTTCATTTTCACTCTCTGATGAAAGAGTGGGGTCAACCGAGGGTGGGGTCGGATTGACCGCCCTATCAACCAGTGAAGGATCAGGGGACAACCTATAATAGTTGGTTGGAAGGTGTTTATGGGATGTGTCCATGTCTTCCAACAATTGTGAAGCTTCATCCATACATGGACAAAGGTAAGTACGGTGCATGCCCTTGCATAACTAGCAAGGGTCTGCAGCTCTACCCTTCCGAACCTTAATTACAATCTCACTAGTTGATGGGGTATCATCAGTACGATGTCCGGAGACTGATGAAAAGGGTTGTTCAAAATGCGACCATATTTCTAAGACCTTGGAGATACTAGGGAAGCTCTTAAGGAAATGGGACCCTTTACAAAGTTTGCAAGGGAATTTCGGTTTATGCGAATTTAGAACAAGTGTATCGATGCCCCCAGCATGATGATTAGTGGTTGGGGTTGTGACCTTCTACTTAGTGTTCTTCTTCTTAGTATTCCCTTTCTTCTTATTCTCACCCGCCTTCTTACTAACATCAGAGTTTTCAGTAAAAGGAGAGGAAGAGATGGAAGCCGATTCAACTTTCGACGAAGAAGGAGAAGGGTCACCATGAGATTGATGCTCATGTGATGAAGGACCTAGGTCTGACACAATTGGTGCACTTGGTGTAACTTGATTGGAGAATAACCAAATTGGTAATCATATCGTCAATCTAGGAAGACTCAACGTAGACATAAAGGGAGGACCAACAGTTCCACAACGGGGAATAACAAATGGCACACCCTAGAAAGGGGTGCCTTGGTTGGTAGTCCCGGAAGAATCTTCCATATCTGAACTCCCTAAGAGAATCTAAAGTACCACACAAGTCAAACACTACTCAAGTCTAAAAGCAACAAGCAAACTGTGTGAATAGGAGTGGATGAAAAGTCAGGATCCTCACAGGATTATCAAGGCATCGCAAACCGCTATATACTGCAGGGTCCAACAATATGATGCGACAAGGAGGATTGGGACCGTACCCTTGCCTGCATACCCAATTACCTGGATAGTATGTGCGTGCTAATCTCCCCGAGTGTTATTCTCAGTGTATTTCTTTTCCAAGACAGCCAAATGGTTAACTCAGTTGATTTTAGGAATCCTAAGGGTGTCTCCCGATATACGCAAGGTACGTGGGAGCTCAAATCCATAGTGGTGCTGTCTAATGCACAACCGTTCGGTAGGAGACCTTCCGATATACTACCGAGTACGTGATACACCCTTTGATATATGCCAAGTATGGATTATGGTACTTGGTTGGTACGTGAAGGAGCTTGACATACCGATAAGTACGTGGAAGACTACAATACCCCCGAGATACAGTGCTGAAAAATCACGACAGCTGCCACACTTAACGACACCAGAACACGTCTCTAACTTACGCACAAGTTGCTAAAATTTTTACCTAGTTCTACCGTTAATTTTATCTTGGACGTTTAGGTGAATGCATGAGGTGAGTACATAATCAAAAGCATAATGCAAGCCCTAGATACATGCACAAAATATTCTTTTCTTTCAATGAATTCTATCTATGGGAAGGAGAAATCTCTTTCTTTCCGTCGAGATTTCCAAAACAACACAATGCAACACAATCCCAATTCAAACAAAACTTCACTATGAAAGTATTCTTTTCCTTCTTCCAACGAAACACAAAAAACACAACACTACTATCCAAATCACAACATTTTTTCTTTTCCTTTTCAAAACAAGAATGATACTAGGCAATGAAAAGAGAGAATTCTAAGATGGAATATGCAAGTTTTTCAATTTCAATTTCAATGGTCTAAAAGCAACAAAAATAAAAAATGCATCTATCTTTCCTTAGCATGGAATCAATTTTGCAAAAATTGAAGCATACTTTGAGTCTTTCAAGAAAATGAGTGATTCATAATTCGAGAAAAACACAATAGATTATACATTCATTCAATTTTCCAAAAGATTGACGAAAACGTTCCAATGCACAACATTTTTCTTCAATAATGCTCAAGAAATGATGGGAAAGAAGCACTTTTTAACTTTTCAATGGATGCATCAAAGAATAAACTTGATAACAATTGAGCTTTCAGATTAAATGAACGAAAAGAAAACACTACTTGCAGCACTAGTACACTCAGAAAACTCAAGAAAAGACAAGTACTCAATCAAGCTGAAAGGCACACTTAACTCAAAGTCAAGCAGTAGCAAGCAAATCAAGCAAGCAAAGCTCAAACAATGATGAAAACGAGGTCTGGAAACTGATCTAATGTAATGATAAGATCAGGGATGGAAGGAAGGGAATGCAAGGGTGAGCAGATGAAGGTGGAGGAGACAAGAGTATCCACCACTACCGATCTTCTAACTTGTCCAAAATGGAACCCGAAATCAATCCAAACAAAACCAAACACTCAGAACACAAATCATAGGTGGGTTCCCTGGCTGGATCTTGCAACACAGAGGGAGTTCATATAGCAAACCAAAGTCTAGGCTGTCAAATGGAGAGGAGATGCCTCCATGCCAAATTTGACAAATCGGCACACTCTGTGCTTGTACATAGTGTGACGTCGTAGTTCACTAATGTGGGAAGTCCGATGACGTCATAGTTTACCAATGCAAGGGATGCGATGAGTAACTAATAGGTAAAGAAGAGACCAAAAATGACGTAGTGTCGCTCTGTTCCCACTGCCCAGGTGCGACAGGAGAAGTCTAGATTAAAAAATGAATCAGATCTCTCAGTAATGAACCATGGAATGGTTTGGGAATGAGTCATATAAACTCAGAGGAAGAATATTAGAGTCTTCAATATGAATATCCAACAGTGAAATCAACTTCAAGAAGTAAAATGGCAAAAATAAAAAGGCTCGTGTCAAGCAGTCAACTGAAAATGACTCTCAGATTGACAACTACTGACCAGATTCTATACTCTCTAGTATGGTCACCAGATTTGTTATCGGACAATCAACTCGAGCAGACATGAGCAGGATCTCCCTAGCTCAAAGTGAGTCTAGAACAAATAGAATAGACTACTAATTCATTTCCTAGATCTACTTAAGGATTGAGTATTAGATGTCTTACCTTTCACTTCGCAATCCTTTCTCCTGAATGTTGTTCCATGTCTCACGGTTGTCAGATCCAAGCTGCAAGACCTGTCAAGATAAGAAACAACAGAAACAAGTAAAACGCATCTATACAATAAGAGATCTAAGTAAACAGTTAAGCAGGTAAACTACTCAATATCATTACACACATGAACAATATTGGTGGAAAGCATTTGTATTATTGTAAAAAGAGAGGAGTAAATAATAGAGATATATAACTACAACCAAAGCTTAATGCTGCAGCCCTTCTCTGACGAAGCCAAATTCTATATCCTTCGAAGGAAGTATGAGTTCTCCAATAGGTGAGTGGAGATGTTCCAAGGGTGATTTCACTAGCATGTAGATAGCATAGACTTCCTCCCTTTGGGATGGGAGTGAGCTTCATTCATATAGGACTAAGTGGATAGGGTATGGATAGGATAGGTTGAGAGATGGTAGGAGAGGCTTAAGGGATCTCTCCAAAGTATTAAGAACCGAGTGCCAGCTCCTCCAAGAGGTCAGGGATAGGGTCCCAAGTCAGCAAGCTTCGAGAAGGACCTCGAAGAAGCTATTTTTTCCATCTAACTGACTTCGTCGCACTCTGTAATGGGGAAAGGTGCGACGTCGCATGTTTCTCATGTGCAACCTGCGATGACCCTTCAAAACCTAGCACAGTTGGGTATAAATCCCCCCTAGTTGATCACTTAGTCAAGATATCTTCATGGGTGTATACAGTGAATCTTATGATGAGTAGATTTTGGGTGTAACAATTGATATGTTGTACATGTTGTTCTTTCAGTTAAGATACTAGATATATTGAATTAAATGATGAAAAACTAACATGGTATCATAGCTATCCTGAAGGAAGGCATGCTATGGCATTTATGAGACTTGTTGCACTTGCGACAAATTGGAAGCTAGGGCTTGATATAGCAAAAACTAGTCATCGTAGAAATTTTGCTATAACTCCATTTTGTAGAAGGTTTAAGATCTAAAACTTCTACAGGTTGTAGATAACATCCCCATGTATCTTGTGTCCAAAGCACAACATCTGATTCGTTGTACTTTGTGTTTTATTATCCGTACAATCTATGGTTTTTGCCTCTTCCAGATCTTAGTCATAAACAAGTGACCTAGGAAAAAAGGTCATAACTTGGGCTAGGAAGATCCAAATGAAATTATGTAAAATGTGATAGTAATATCATGGACTGTAGTTTCTCAGATAAGTTTTTCAGATGCTGAAGTTGAATCAGTGGCACGTGGCACATCATACAAGTTCGCTCTCTTGTTTTATCCCATAAACAGGTCACGTTGACACACTTGGCATAAATATATCTCAAAGAATCCAATTGAGGTAAGACCTATGGGGTTGGAAGGACGACAGGTTAGGATACCACAAGCCAAAGTTTCAGACCCTATGGATTCGTAATTTCAGATATGCACCAGAAACAATCAGGTGCATATTTCTGTCAAAATAGATTTGGATTCTGAGCACCTTTATTCTTGGCTTGTCACTGCTGCGGGAACTTAGGGCTTCATAGAAAGTTGGAATTCATGGAATCAGAGTCCACGGCTGAATGCTCCTCATCAAAATCAAAATTTAGAGACCAAGATCGAATTTTTTGGTTGGGCAGAAGGCCGGGCTTGATCAAACCCTAGTTTAGTATTTTGATCGGAAAGATGGAAAATTAGGGCTTCTACAAAAGTTGGAATTTTTTAAGTCTGTGACCATGGCTAGAAGCTCCTCAGAAAAATTGAAGCTTAGAGCTTTGAATCGAATCTTTTGGTTGGGAAGAAGGGTGGTCTTTATCAAACCCTAGTTGGGGGTCCTGTCTAGTGAATCCGGAAGTTTCAAAGGGAATTTTGAGGGGTCAAATTTTGCAGTTTTCAAAATTGAAGTATACCAGCTTGATCAGCTCAACAAACCACATCTTTCCTTCCATTCAGAAGTTTGAAATTCAAAGTTTGAATTTTTAAGGTTTCTCTGACAAACCCTAATCTAGCTCCAGATCTACTTTCAACAAATCAAAGTGGATTGGGTTAATCCTAGAAATGAATGAATTAGACACCTGCATAAGTGAAGAAGTTCCAGTTCCAGAGGGAGATGAGGCTAAGGCTTTACATGAGAAGGATACAAGAAATCTCATCAGGTATGACTTGAAGAGATACAGGTACGTTTTGAAATTTGTTCATAATTGAGTTTATGATATGTTTGTCTTCATATTATTGAGGTTAGTACAATATTGATTAATCTTAGACTTATCTCATCACCCTAGTAAAAGTATGAATGCATGTGAATGATAGAAGACATTCATTGATTAGGGTTATGACACTTATTATTGTACTAATGCACTATGGTGTTGTATGAGGTTGATGTTGTCCGCTAACATGAAAAGTACAAATCAAGTTCTAGATCAAGAACATATGACCATGGTGACATGAAGACAAAGACTCATAGATCACATAGAAGCTCCACTTATGAGGTATGCATAATTTGGTTCTACAATGGTTAACTTATGAGTTTTGAAGGTTACTAAGCACAAGTCATTGAAGAGAACAAGAAGACATTGTTTGGGTATGTTAGACATAACTAGCCAATATGATATTCCAGGTACGTTTTTCCTATATCAAGTTAGAATCCTACCTTGTGTTAGGATATTATACTTTTGTATGAATGATAATGTTTATTCTTGAAGTTAGAAGTTTAAGAAATAAACAGTTTATGCATATTATGTTTCTTACTTTGATTGATGATATGACTAACCAGAAGAGTCCTATGGTCAATAAGTATATGAATAAGTAATAGAAGACCTCCCTGAAACCTTGAATACTAATGCTTGTGATAAATTACCTGTGTGTGAAATAATCATGACCATACATGTTAAGTTTATTTAGGATCATAATGTTTTGATAGTATTGAGATTATACTAATGGATGTATGATCATGTATGAGATCTTGAGGATGACACTAGTGAACACTTAAGCATGCATAGTGGTCCAGGATGAATATAAGTTCAAGGATAGGTAATCTAGGAAGCAGAGATCAAGAGGGAGCACACTCCAGTAGTTCCTGCAAGGAAGCAAAGATTGAGAGGGAGTCCACCCAACACGCAAACAAAGATAGGTATTTGAATTGTTATTTCCTGTATATATGATTACTTAAATGATGTTGTTCAATGATGTATATACTTATGTTCCTAGACTTAGTTTGTGTATTATGCATATTAGAATAATTTCTTTAATGAACAGTATACTACTAATATGCATATGATGGGTAAGTGGCCTATGGCACTGTACAACATTCCATTGCTACTTATCTAGAATGAAACCTCTTTGCTGACATGTTGGTAGTTGTTCACACTCTTAACAATGTTCTAGTAGAGATGGAAGGCATCTAGAAAGTTACGAAATATGGATAAATGTTGTATTAAAGCATTGGCTAAGATAATTGCATGACTATATGACATATGTATTTATGAGTAAGAATTTGTTCTGAAATATATAAGATGCTTCTAATCATGCAATTTAACTTGTCTTGTAGGAAAGACCGTGTACCTACAAAAGAAGGACTACAACATTTGTTCCAACAAGAAAGTTCAAAGAAAACTATTTATTGAAGATACTTCGAGGAAGAAGTGATGGGACACATTTGTAGGAGCCATTCCAAGCATGGTGAGAGGAGGATCCTTCCCTTGGCTATGGATGCAAGCACTGTGTGATGAGCATTAGGACGATGCTCCAGTTACTGCATTGGATATGCATTAGTTGGATGCTTTGTATGATTAGTTGGATCATGTATATGTATATGCATCAGGACGATGCAGAGATGATGATCAGGATGATCATGTGTGATGAGTATCAGGATGATGCTCTGGATGACATGCATCAGGACAATGCAGTGATGATGATCAAGATCATCATGTGTGATGAGTATCAGAATGATACTCATGCATCAGGACGATGATATGATGATGATCAGGATGATGCGTTACTTTCTAGGCATGGAGGTGTGGCAGAGTGCAGATGGAATCTTCATTGGACAATGGAAGTATGCAGTAGAGATCCTGAAGAAGTTCGGGATGATGGACTGCAAGGCCATGGCCACACCTATGGCATCGAACCTGAAGCTTCTGTGTGATGCTTTATTTGAGTCGATTGATGTCACGATGTATTGTCAGATGATTGGGTCCTTGATGTGCCTGACGAACATGACACCAGAAATTTGCTTTGTTGTGAACACCTTGAGCCAGTTCCTGATGGATCCGAGACATGTTCACCTGATTGTTGCAAAGCATATTCTGAGGTACCTGAAGGGTGCATTTGACTATGGGATCAAGTATGATGTGAATCAAAAGTTTAACCTAGAGGTTTTTGTTGATTCAGATTGGAAAGGAAGTGCCATTGATCGGAAGAGAACTTCAGGGTGGTGCTCAAGTATGGGATTAGGTGTGATCTCTTGGTTTAGAAGGAAATTGTCTTGTTTGGCACTGAGTACAGCTGAAGCAGTGTATGTTGCAGCTTGTTTGGCTAGTTGTGAGGCAGTATGGATTAGGAAGCTATTGTCTGAGTTATTTGATCTCCCGTTGGATGCTATTGGTATCTTTTGTGACAACCAGAGTTGTGTGAAGCTGTCTGACAACCCAGTGTTTCATGACAGGTCAAAGCACATTGAAATCAAATATCACTATATCAGGGATATGGTGCAGAGAGGAGCAGTGAAGCTTCTGTATGTTGCGACAGATGAGAAGATAGCTGATGTGTTGACCAAGCCACTGGCTAGAGTGAAGTTTGAGTACTTTAGAGAGAGGGTGGGTGTACTTCAGATCGAGATTCCCTCTAAGGGGAAGTGATGAGTCCGTAGACAGAGATGCACATGAGCCATTCTCACATGGTGGTAGGTGTGTCCTCCCATGGTGCAGATATAAGGGCTGGGTCCATTTCGACATGGTTGAAGTGTGTCTTCCCATGGTTGTTGATGTAAGTGTTGTGCCATTCGAGCATGGTTGAAGTGTGTCTTCCCATGGCTGCGATATAAGTGATGTGCCATTCCTAGCATGGTTGAAGTGTGTCTTCCCATGGCTGCAGTATAAGTGTTGTGCCATTCCTAGCATGGTTGAAGTGTGTCTTCCCATGGCTATGGATATAAGTGTGATGCTATTATCGCATGGTTGAACTGTGTCTTCCCATCGCGTAGATATAAGTGCTGAGCCTTTCACAGATGGTTGAGGTGTGTCTTCCCATGCCGGTGACTGTAAGTGTTGTGTGATGTGCATCTAGGTTGTGCTTCATGGACTATGAGGTGATCTGAAGATGATGAGGTGACAATATGGTACACAAGTTTTGCAGAGGCATGTAAACAGTCTTGAGATGCTCTTGCAGATTTTGCAAAGGCAATGTAATTAGTCCTGGGAGATCTTGCAGGTTTTGGAAAGGCAGTGTAATCAGTCCTGAGGTGTACCTACTTGATGGCTTGCTAGCAGAGATGATGAAGACCTACATGGAGGCTAGGCCTACATCCAGCATGAAAAAGGGCTGTCTCTATAAAAATTCCTATGACGAGTAGATTGGAGATTGATTGATATAGCAGTAGTAGTGACAATGACGATGATGATGCTCCGTGATCCAGTGATGATGATCCATCTCCAGAATTGAAGACTTGTCCCTATATGTATTGGTGACTTGTGTCAAGAGAATACCTTCCTAGTTAAGAGGGAGTGTTGATGTATTTGTAAGTTCGGAAGATATTCACTTGTATATTGTATTTGTACTTTATTGTATCCCCAATAGAGATGTATTATTCCTCCGATTGGAAGTGTCGTCATGTGTACTTGCAAGTGTCGCAAGTTATATTGTAAGTGTCATAACTTATACTTGATGGGTTATTAGACCACCTTGATGGGGTCGGCCTTGTATGAGTCATGTGGGTCAAAGGGTTATTAGACCACCCTAGAGGGGTCAGCCCAATCAGCTTTATGTTAAGTGGTTAAGTAGGGGCTCACCTAGTTGAGTAAAGGGCAAGTCAAGTTAGTGTATAAATAGAGAGTGTGTCTCTCTCATTTTTACACATTGTCTTATTCACCCACTTCTCATTAGTGAGAGAATATAAGGGTGTGCACAAGTGCAGGAGGTGCATGCTGCTGAAGTTATATATCTCTTGGGTTTGATCATGGTGATCCTTGTATTGATGCTTATTCTATCTCTGAGGAAGTTGCGGGGTTTTTCACCTTCTTGGTTTTCCCTGGTGAAATGTTTTGTGTCTCTTGTCTCTTGTCTCTTATGATTGATATGCTGTACATGTTGTTCTTTCAGTTAAGATCCTATATATATTGAATTAAATGATGAAAAACTAATAGTTTACTAGTTGAATAAAGCTCCTACAACAATGCCAATAGAGGATTTTCAACACAAGGGATGGGTCTCTAGACCTCGAGCATGGTGATTAAAAAATATAAAGGTTATTAGGACCTAAATGAATATTTGCATGCTCATGAGCTATGAGCAAGTCTTTAATAACTACACAAGCTCTCTAGACAGGATACATGGCCTTTGTTTTGGATATGGATTCCATTTGGAGGTTTTCTGCACTAAGGATGGGTCTTTAGGTATTGAAAATGATAAGGTGAGGACATATGAGGCCTCAAATCGAATATAAATGTTTTAAGGATATTATCCATAAAGCTTCCCTCAACCCCCAGACATTCCCTTTAAAAGAATTCTTTTATCTTTGAGTGTGATATGGGTGCCAACATGAGGTTTTGACTACTAAGGATGGATCTTGGCATCTTGACCATGGTTGAGATGATGAAAATGAGGTTCATATGACTCCAATGAATATTCCATGGATCATGGGGTAAAATGATGTCTTGAACCATTGAGTTGACTATGTTCAATATGTGTCTTAACATCAAAAAATCCAAGATACTTAAATTACAAAGAGTGATTATCAATATTACCAAAACATTGAAGACATTATCAACACTAACGATCTATGCCAACTTGTGCAAGTAGCAGTTCAACACATTAACCATGCTTTCATTAAATGCACATACTAACACACAAAGAACGATCCATATGTAACTACATTAACAATTCTCTTTTATTGCTCAATCCAATTGCACCTATGCACACCCCTCATGTTTGAACTAATTCAAGTGATATGGTTAACCCTTCCATCCAAGAACACATATGAACTTCTCATATATATAGGTTAATTTGATATAATATGTGATGCAATGCTTGTTAGAATTGACTATTATAACCATTACAAGGTTAAGTATGGAAGAAGTCATTGTCTCCTAAGTCATTGTCTCCTATTTTTTTTTTGTAGCCCTAAAGTCACAACACTTTGTAATGTAAATATCACTCCTTAGTTTGTTTGGTTAGGTATGTTGTTGCTGAAAGGAAAGGATGTAAGACCCATTCAAATACAAGGGACTCATATTGACGTCACTTGGTGTCTAGAAATAACATCTATATGTATGTGAAAACTTTTCCATAACGTTGTTATTGAAGACAAAATCATGTATGCAAAAATGTAATCAAAGACAAAGTCATATAGACAAGTGCAGATCCATCTATTAATATGCAAAAATGATCCAATCATGTACACTTTTTTGAAAAATGGAACATCGTTCCCAACGTCTATATAATGGAAACTCATGCCATGTACAAAATATGGCAACTCGTGCCCTATACAAAATATGGCCTATGGTGCCCTATATAAAATATGGAAACTTGTGCCCAAAATGCCACATCGTGGCTAGTGTACATAGGAGGGTGTCTGAATCCTCTTGCCCACCCTCAGAGCTCCCAAGTGCATCTCCAAAATCAATCTTCCTCTTCTTTGTGCTAGAGGAAGCTGGGTCCTTCGGGAATCTTGGACCACGTCCCCCTGAGCCCTGAAACAATAACAACAATATGTCCACTTTTCCTGGCAATTATACAGGTATAAAACATAATTTAAAAATAAAAATAGTTTTCAAATCTTAGATAACTCACCTCATGCAAGACTGTAAGTCGTGAGGGGGTCTCCCTCCTCTGTGATCCTAGTCTCTCAGCAGTGCCACCCTACAACATTTAGAACAATCAGATAAATGATGAAATTAGATGCATATAGTAATTTTTGTTAAAATTGAACGAGAATTTCATAAACTAGTCAATCTCATCGTGAACACAACCGGTTGGTATTCATGGATGGCGGACGGAGCAGTCGGTTGGACAACTTGCTCCAATGCTAGGGTGGGCAGTATAGGGGAGGATGTAGCCACATCAACGGTGGGTACACCACTGGGGGGGCACAATGGAAGAATGGGGGGTGGCAGAAGGAGGCATGGACTGGGGTGGGTGAAGTGGAGATGCATGTCTAGGGCGATAAACCCCAGCTGGATGTAGTATGGATTGGGGCACCCTAGAAGGGGAAGCGAGTGTGGTGGGGGAATGTGGGGGGGGGGTGAGGTCTGTGTTGCGGTGGAGGGATGGATGACTATGTATGGGTGGTGTGTCATGGTTGGATGGGGGAGGGTGGCAACATGGGAAACTGATACGGAGGTGGTGGAAAGGTTGGGATGGGGTGATGGGATGCATGATATGAAACGGAACGGGGATATGGATGGAACTGTCGTGCTGGATAGGAGGGGGGGCTAGATGGAAGGGGGTGGGGAGGGATGCATGGAATGGGGCATGTATTCTAGGGGATATCATTGGCATATACGGTGCCCGAAAAGACGGGGAGGGAGGAATAACAACACATTTATAACCTTATATTTTAATATAGAAAAATATAAATATACACAGATAAGTCATCATATTTGAAATTAAATTTATGCTTTAATACACACGATACCTGCGCACGTGGAGATTTGCTCATCCCCGGTGGCGATGGCTAGTCGCTGGAGCCTGTGGACACCTGTGCGAACACTACAATTCTTAGACTGAATTTATAAAAACAATATTAACAATATTAAACACAATTCCAATGGGAATGACAACAATAGTACTTACAAAACATGACCGAAATTAATTTATATTCGAGTTAGATGATAGTAGTTTGATGGGATTTAGATATTATATAACATTTTTATTGTATTGGTGCAGTCCATTTGTTCAAGACTTGGTAAAGAACATGGTTGTGGGGATCATGTACTTTGACCCACAATGGATTGGTCCCATGATAATTTGGCAAAGAAGGTTGACAATTTATGATTGAAGTGTTTGATGGCCAAAGTTGTCATTGATGACAACACGTTAAGGACAAAGGGGGAAGTGATGACATGGAAAAGACTTGATTGGACAAATGGTAAACATGACAAGCTTTGATGACTTGACAAGTGGAAAGCACGCATGACAAGTGTAGAAGACTTGACAAAGTGGCGACATGAAAAAGGATTGATGACAAGGACTTGATAATGACATTGATGACAATACATTAATGACAAAGACATGGAAGAGTTAAGAACATGGAGCATACACATTATGGAAAGCACAATGGAGATGGTGACGGGGATTGAGGGATGGAAAAGGTGATAAGTATGACAAACATGGAAATAATCAAACATGGAAAGCATGACAAGTGTTTATCACAAGCATGGAAGAAGGACATGGCAAGCTAAGGACAAGACAAAGACAAGTGACAAGCAAGAAAACTTGATGACTTGTCAAGCATGGTGTTTGATGACATGGAACATGACAAGGAGGACATGCTTGGTGATAAGAAGGATTGATAACTTGGTGACATGGAGGATGATGAATTGGAAAACATAAGATTAAAGGACAAAGACAAGATGATGAGGTGGACAAGGAAGATGTGCAGGCATTTGGAAGGCCCCTTGCGGGCATTTCAAAGCACCAGTATGGGCATAATCAAAAGGACCCTCCGGGCATTCTTTGAAGCACCCACTGCGGGAATTTATGGTGTATTGCGGGCATATTGATAAGGGCCTATGGGCATTTACATGAGACCATTGCATGCATAATCCAAGACCAATACAGGCATGTGTTGATGGCCCTTGCGGGCATCAAAGTGGATCCCGTTGCGGGCATTTTTAAGAGTGCATTGCGGGAATCTTAAGGGCGTATGGGTGTCTCACATTTAATATTCTAAAAGGATAGAAGGTGACATGGCATGAAATTAAAATTAAATAAGGTGACATGGCATAGAAGGTGAAATGGCATGGCCATAATTAAATAAATCATATTTGACTTAGTTAATCATCTTAATGATAAAACTATAAATAGAAGACAAGTTTCATAGAAGACAAGAGTATAAATAGAAGACAAGTTTCATTTTTAAGGAAGCAATGTGTGAAGATTTTGGGAGATTGAGGAGAGCTTGATGAATATGGTTGTCTATTATTTTCATTGATGACAACATTAATGGCAAAGTTTAAGCTTGAAGAACACATGGCATAAGGACATGGCAGCAAAGGTTGATTTGGTGGACAAAGTGATAGGCATTGCAGCCATTGGCACACCTATTGAGCCAAGAGTCAAATGACCCATACTATGGTCATTTGAAGATGATTTGGACAAGGAGAGTACATGGAAAAGATAACTTGGATGACATGGTGACAAATGGAAAAGCATCAATAACACACATGGCATTGTTTAAGCACAGGAAGAGTAAGCAAGCATTGGATGGTAGTCTGAGGATGAAGGACACTGTGGGCATCACCAAAACCCCAGCTGCGGGCTCATCATTGTTCAAGTAAGAATGATAGATTTTTGAAATTTATCTCCCATTTCTATAATCATTAAAGGTCTAGGATGCCTAAAGTGAACATGAACAGATGTTTCTAGTTTTCTTAGGTTTTCATGTTTTAAAAGGTTTCATTTTTGTTTGGTGGGATTATATGAATTTATAGCTCTCAAACAATTTAGACATGATCTGATAAACTCAACTGTAAAATATGATGATAATATGGTAATTACTCAGTGCTAATTAATTTGTAATTATTAAACACAAATTACTCACAACAGGATCTAATTATTCAAAGTAAAGAAGTTACTTGTGTGTATGGTGCCTCAATCTCCTCTGCTACTGCCATGGCTCTATCTAGGTCAAAGGAACCGATGTCCTCCCAACTGGAGGATGGAGATTCGGCCCTGAATAACTATAAATTAAAACAAATAAAGTCAACAATGTGTAATTCAAAGTTAAATATCTTAAACAATATGATATCAAATAAAATACAACAAATAGTTGAACATTAAATAAAACAATAGATAACCTGGTCCATGTAGCTCTCTGTGGCATGCTGCTGCGTAGAACCATGGAAAGAATGACCACAGTGAGAAAAACAATGTGCCATTGTTCCTATAGAACTAGAAGGCCCTGCCTGGGTTCCACCTGTACCCAGCATGTCCCGACCACCACCCATAGATGGTGCAGTTGTGGACCCTGTCTGATCGATGTCCTCCTGGCTCTATGAAGACATAGCCACAAATGTGGTATGTCTAAGCAAATGATGTGTGGCACGTCTAACTGAGTCATCAATCTCATCTAATCCACTACCAAACCCTGGTGGCTGAGGAGGGGGGTTTGGATCTCTCCTAGGTGCAGGAGGTCCTCTAAGTGGGTTACGGCAGGATTGAGGTCGATCTTGGACAGAGCCAAGATCGACACCTTGAAACTTAGTGATGTCAAAATAGTTGACATGGTAACCTAGCTCAAACTTATCCCACAATTTTCGAAGGAAATACTGTGGGACCTCCAAATTGTTGCACAGGGGCCTGTTAAACACCATAAACCATATCTTTCTCTAGTTATCTCTCCATGGCTGGTAAATACACCAGTCCATGCAAAACCATCTCTTCCTCACATATGGAGGTTGTCCTGTTGAGGGAACTATGAATTTGTTGTACAACTGGACTTTGGTGATGTTGAGGTCTTTTATCTATTCTTTGGACATCCTAGTGGGGTATTGTTCCCTCATTCGAGCCCTGTATTGGCTCAGATTTGTGACCTCACTGTGTGCAATGTTGATGGATTCAATAATGTTTTGCAATGATGAAGCCAAGGAAACCCGAGAGGGTTCCTTGGTGTTCTTCAACTCATCGCTTAATACCCTTAATTCATTTAAATCTTGGTGTAATTGATCTTCGGGGTTTTCATTTGGTTCATTGTCCATTCCAATGTTGTCTTCTGAAGGTCGAGTTTCATTGGTTTCATCTGATGGTTCAGGTGTGTTTGTCATCTTGTTAGGTGTAGATGGCCTACAATGAAATTTTTTTGGTTTTTTAACGGATTGTAAATTTTTTTTAAAATAAAAATTGAAATGGAAAACAAAAATAACAACAAATTCATGCTTCGTTGAGCACCTACCTAGAGACAATGTTGGCAAGGTGGTGGAGGTGCAAATTGGTGGCGTTGAGGAGGCCTCTGGGTGCTCCACGACACGTTCGCGTGGTGCTTGTTTGGCCTCCGCGCGCTCGTGGGTTTGTTGAAAATGACAAACCTATGAGCTCTATTTTTTTTTATAAAAAAACAGGGATGCACACGCGTCATTAACGCGTGCGCACCATTTTGTGTGTACGCGTTAATAACGCATGCGTGCGCATTTTGTCCACGTGGGCTCAACCACATAGACGTTCCGCATTGCCGAAGACGAGACATGTGCGCGCATTTGGAAGCGCCTGTGCGTTGCTTTTTTTTTCTGCTCACGTGCTCCTATTGCGACATTTTTGGGTACCAACTTCGTGCGGGTACCTTGTAATAAAGCATAGAATGCGTAATAGATGGAACCATAGGGCGTTTGAAAATCTGAGCATGACGTTGGTAAAAATTGAGATAAGGAGAACACGCTATAACCTGGACCGCCTGTTCAGAGAAGCGCTGTCCCTCCACCTCAAAATCATGGCCACAATTAAGGTAAACCTGTGGAGAGCTGCGGATGCAAACACAGCCCTCAAAGTGAGCAACTAGGAATGCAAGACACGAGACAGGAATCAAAAGAAACTCACGAAACTCAAGAAGCTACATGAAAGCTCCAACATAGCTCATACACCTGCACACGCGGCCAATCACAACAACAGGAAGGTCGTCAATTTCTCCAGCCACACACTTACTGAATTTAAAGCCAATACTCTCAAGAAAGGTCTCAAATTTGCAATAGCACCTAAAACCATCCCTAGTGAAACCATTATTTGCAGTATAGAAGACATCATCCAGAATTTGACCGATATAGATAAGGAGATTATTAGACAAGATTGTGCTAAAGTCCTTAGGAAAGCCAAACCTCCCAAAAACAATTTCAGTAAAGAAGAAAAATTAGCCTTAAACAACCTTAGATCTAATGAAGTCATAGCTATCTTGAAAGCAGACAAAGGAGGAGCCACAGTAAGCTTGGATAGAACATCATACAACTCAAAGATGATTGATCACCTTACTACAAGTGGAAGCTATAGGAAACTGAGTAGAAACCCTATCTCCAAAGTTATTAGAGAAGTAAAGAGAGCCATTAAAAACTCAAACCTTGATGAGAGATTAAAGAAACGTTTGATTCCAAACCGAGAGATTACACCTAGAATCTATGGCCACCCGAAAATACATTAGGAAGGAGTTCCTATTCAACCTATCGTCAACACGATAGATTCCCCCACCTACGAACTTGCAAAATATGTAGCTAAAATCCTAGGTCCCCTGGTAGGAAACACAAACTCATTCATCAAGGAATTAGGTGAATTTGTGGAATTGATCAAAAAGGATAAGTTAGAACCTAATGACAAGATCATAAGCTTTGATATGGTCTCCCTTTTCACTAAGATACCTTTGAATGAGGCTATCCAAGTCATCAAGGAGGTGATGGAGCCTGATACAACAAAGTTAGCAGAAGTATGTCTCAAATCCACCTTTTTTAGTTTTTAAGGAGAATTTTATGAACAAACCACTGGGGTGGCCATGGGATCCCCTCTCTCACCCATAGTAGCGAACCTGTTCATGGATAAGTTTGAGAAAGAGGCTCTTAACTCCTACCAACTAAGGCCATCAAGATGGAAGAGATACGTAGATGACACCAACGTGATTTGGCCACATGGTGAAATTGAACTTAATAAGTTTTTTGAACACCTTAACAATCGTTCTGCAGACATTAAGTTCACCATGGAACTAGAGGATAATGGAAGCATCCCCTTTCTTGATGTCTTGATAACTAGAAAAGAAGATGGAACTTTAGGACACAAAGTCTATAAGAAGAAGACACATACAGAAATCTACCTCCACGTAGATTCCCACCACCACCACTCACAGAAGATAGGAGTCCTTAACACTTTAGCAATTAGGGCTTCTAGAATCTCCAATATTGAACATCTCCAGGAGGAAAAAGACCACCTAAAAGATGTCTTCATGAACATCAGTTACAAACCTCGGGATATCAGAAAAGCTTTGGATAAAGCTAACAATAGGCACCATGATAATAGCAAAACATCAAATGTAAGGACAGACACCCTTAGTACCCAAACTTGTAACATGAGAGCCTACTTACCTTATATTCAAGGGGTCACAAATAGGATTGCAAGAATCCTTAAGAAGAAAAGAATTACAACTTCATTCAAACCCGTAGAGACCATTAGACAAAAGATGAGACCTATTAAAGATCCTATCTACCCAAAACAACTCAGGGGTGTCTATAAAGTTCCTTGTTCATGCAAGATAAGCTATATAGGTGAGATTGGACGTTCTTTCCTCACTAGACTAAAAGAACATGGAGTTGACATAAGGAATGAACGTATTCGAGCCTCGACTCTTGCAGAACAATTTTCCAAAACCAAACACCAAATTTTCCTAGAAGACACCAAGATTCTAGATAGGGACGACCACTACTTTAGAAGAAAAATTAGAGAAGCCTTGGAAATTATTAAACATCCACACAATTTGAATGTGGATGGAGGCCTTGACGTTAGCACTAGTTGGCTTCCTTCTATCATAAATTAGAGATTAAAAAGATAACCTAATAGCCCCCCTCTATATTTTTTTATGTCTTTTAGGTTTCTTTAATACTAAATATTAAATATAATATTAATTTAAAAACTATCTCTTAATAACCCAAATGTGAGCAACCCCTTTTTGACGAGGTTTCAATTTCAAAGATTATAAAAGATTTATTAACCTACTACATGAAAAACATAATACTAATAAATTTAAAACAAATCCATAATACTAATAAATTTAAAACAATCCCCCTCCCCCCCAACACACAGATATATATAATCTCATTCATAATGTTTATTTCCCTCATTCTAATTTAAAAAATTCAAAAAAGTCTAATTATTATATTATAAAAATTTCTAAGTAAAAAACATTAACAATTAACTAAATACATGTTTATTAATTCTATTTAAAATCACCAAAACATAACACTACTTAGTTTGATAATATTAAAAGTTTTGGATTAGTCATATAATATGTAATTCAAACTATTGCCTTAATAACCCTAATATGAATAATCCTTATGCTAAGTTTAAAAATTTGCTTACTTTTTAATTACAAAGATTATTATACCAACAAACATAATATTAATAATTTTAAATAACAATATATATATACACATTATTCATGAGATCTAATTTGCCCTTATATTATTTCTAAAGAATTTAATTAAATTGACTATTGAATTACTTTGACAATTTTCAAATAAAAACATAAACAATTAAATTAAATTGAATACATGTATTTTATTAAACCTTAAAATATTACATTAATAAATTTAATATTATTAAAAGAAATTAGATTTGTCATCTAATCAAATATTAGCATAGAATTTAAATAGCAATAAATAATAATATTAAAAATCATTAGATTCCAATAGTGTAGGATTAATTCTTTTTTAACTTAGCACTAACCTAAGGATAGAAATTTAGGGTTACGATAACTCGGGAATTATTTTTCTAAGTCTCAAACCCTAATTCCCCATGGCCAACCTTTGCTTATCTCTGCATCTTATTACTATATATCCTAGATCTTATGCTCCTCATAACTTGACAATACGTCCTGAGGATGAATCCTGTTATGGATTCAAAATGTCGATTGATAACTATGGATACTATGGATTCTCCTAGTCCTCCCGAAAGTAATGTTATGTTATGATCTTGGTGTAAAAAAGTAGTGGACAATATAGTGGAGAATAGAATTGATAGGTGTTTATTATAATTTAGAATTTGGGGTGCATTTGTACTTAGGTTTTTCCTTGGACAATAGAGTGGAGAATATAATTAATATAATTAATAGGTGTTTATTATAGTTTAGAATTTGGGGTGTATTTGTATTTATGTTTTTCCTCTATATTGTATGAGGATGATACAATTATATTGTCTGGATTGATTTTGTGGTAGTTGTTCAAATTTTCAAATAAACAATTAGGAAAGAATATATATATATATATAAAGTAGGGTAGGTGATGTATGGATAAGTGGGAGTTGATGCATGGATAACTCTTAGTTGATGCATAGATAATATGCTTAATGGTAAACAACCTCTTTAACTAGGAGGCATACACAATGGTTGATTACAAAAAATCATGGAAAACAAATAACACAACTTATTTGTGCCACTTGTGAAGTACAATGAGCACAAGTTAATTAAGTAGCTATGCTATTTTATTACATGTATAGTCGTTTTCATTTCAATAAACAGAATGGGAAGTATATGCTTTAATTATGTCGATAGGCATCCCTATTTCAAATCCTTGGCGAATTAATTATACCGATATGATTTCCTATTTTAACTCCTTGGAGAATTAATCAATGATTTCTTCTTGCTCATCGTCTAACAGTTATCAATGGTGCACATAAAGCAAGATAAATGACTAGCATTTTTGGATCTATGATTAGTAGTTTGATTAGGAATTAATTAACAGAGTAATTGCCACCATCTTCCACGTATAAGGATGTAGTGTAACGTCCTCCCCATGTATTTCAATTTAAAACGGGCCTTCTAAAAATAATAAAAATTCCATGTCATCATGTATTAGCCAATCAAAATGCTGTAAAATTAAAAAAGGGAGCACCTAAAAAAATTGGAGGGAAAAAATAAAAACTACTTTTTTGGATTGTATTTTCAACTTATCTCCTTGTAGGTTTACCTTAATTTCAAGCGGGAGGAATCATTGGATGCATAATTAAATTATGCATCCAACAATTACCCATGATGCAATCTTTTAACAACATCGACACCATGAAAAATCGAAAATACATTCAAAAAACGTGTTTTCTCTCACTAGAAACACATTTTTAATGTATTTTCAATTTTTCATGGTGTAGATGTTGTTAAAAGTATGCAACATGGGTACTCATTGGATGCATAATTTAATTATGCATCCAAAGAGTCCTCCCGCTTGAAATTTGAGTAAACCTACAAGGAGATAAGTTGAAAATACGATTAAAAAAATTGTTTTTTTACTCTCTCTTTACTATTATTTTATTATTTTATTATTATTTTCCTTAGGAGGCCCATTTTTTACCGAAATTTCCTCTAATGTGTAATGGCCTTGCGATTGTAAAGGATAATGGATACTATAACAATTGAAGCATTGTAATGGCGGGATAGTGTGGCTAGATGGAAGAAATGTAACGATTCAGGATTGAAATGACTCAGGAATGAACCATACACGTATTCCATGAACCTCTTCATCCATCTATGCCAAATTATATGTATTGTTCCATATCCTCCTCTTCGACTATGGAATTTTACATAGCTTCTCCATGGATTACTGCGTTGGTTGTTTGAATATGGGCTATGAAATATTGCGTTAAGAATAGTTTCATGTAGCAAATGGTGCTGAGAATCACGAGTGACATGACCTCCTTCTTTGGCTGCAGTATTTTACACACAGGACCACATCAGTCTATGAGGTACGTACTTACCAATATCATCCGTGAAGTCCGAATGATATTTTCTATCTTAAAAACCTAACCTTTAAAAAGTGTCTTGTTAATTATTTACACAGAAGTGTAATCTACAATGAATTTCCAGTACATATGGTGCAGTGGCAGCGTAGAAGACAAACAACTCATGAGTCTTCATAGGCTTTCTGTTCATGAGATCTAGGATAAGAGATTGGGATATTTTTACCTGGGGAGTGTGGGGTTTTCACCTCTTTACAACCTTAACATTGTGACAATATACTAATATGGTACCTGCCAAAGCCATCTTCAACATTTGGTGTAGTGAATTTAGATTTATAAGTTTTGATGACAAATTTCTGAATGAAAATAACATCTCCAAAAACATTTATAATCCAAAATATGTAGGTTTATTACAAAGATCTCAACAAGTTTCATCTTTTCGCTATACCCCTCAAACTGAATATTATTTTTGTATCAAATTGTCTTTATAATTTTATACAATTGGTATGTCCCACTTGGTTTCAGCATATATACTATCAATGGTTTCAACATCCCTAGCTCGAAGTTCATCTTAATGTGAACAAATATTTAAAGAAATTTTTCAGCATTTGAAAATGTATGCAGTTTTAAATCTGTCAAATGATGGAACAAATATTTATAGAAAATTTTCAGCATTTGAAAATGTATGTGGTTTCAAATCTGTCGAATGCTTGAACAAATATTTAAAGAAAATTTTCAACATTTGAAAATGTATGCATTTTCAAATCTGTAGAATGCTTGAATAAATATTTAAAGAAAATTTTCAGCATTTGACATCCTCCATTCCCTCCTGTCATTCGCTGCCTCTTTCCATCCTTTTGCTTCCCTATCCGAGTGCTCACACCTTTACACCGTTCTGCATTAATGTACACCTTGTGTGCCTCCTTTGCATCCCTATCCCTATTTCCTCATCCCTGCACATACAAAAATAGAACTTCAACTTAGCATTTTCTTTGTTACTTATAGTCTTCTCTTTTGCATCATTTACTTGTACTCATGGTTTGCAATCATTAATTATATTTAAATATCTTGTCTATTGTTCTATGGTTATGGATTATTACATACAACTAAAACACAATTGAATTAGTTAACTTATGATATGATTTATACACCTATTGGTTTTCATTTTGGAGTTAAGTAATTTGCATAATTATCTATGTTCTGTGCGTTTTTAAGGTCATTTATTATGCAAATCTAAGTTTGCTTTTAACCTACAATAGATCTGGAAATTACTTTCTACCTATTGAGAGTTGAAACTTGTTAATTAATGGTAATAGTGAATGCTGGTTATTGACAAAGGACGCCTATGAAATGCTGAATTGATTTATGAATGATACTTAACTTGGATACATTGCAAAAGACCTTTAGTATTATCCAGTAATATTTAAACTTGTTTGAACTCTGTTGTCTAATGCATCTCTGATTGCTATATCTGACTCTTGAATGGTCATAGATTCAATTTTGGTAGATAACTCTTACATTGTGATCTCTTCAAGTATTGTCACTAGTGGCATATTGGTTAATGATGCTTGCTTATACACAACTCGTGAATGGATTGACCTCACTCTTCATTGAATAAATATATTTGCTACAATACATTCTTGCCATATTAAATTGGTGATTCACTGATCATATTCTTTGCCTATTTGCACACACTGACATTGAATGATAAAGTGTTATATTTTCTTCATTTTAATCTATTTACTCCATTTAGGCACTGGTCTAACTACAAATCGCATAGAAGATATAGTCCTTTGGTTGTACTAGTGTTCTACAAGGTTCATAAGGATACTTCTCCTTGGAGGTTACGATGCTCCGAAAAAGTTAGAATCGTGACCGAGGTGACATTGCATCACTTTACTTATTTTTCTTATCAAGGACTAGCACTGCTAGTTTGCCTGGTAACAATGCGGCATGGATAACTTTGGTGTATCATCCTTCATTATATTTTTACCTTTGTTTTAACATGGTTGGTGGAGTAGTAGGTCAATCATAGTTGACTTTCACGTTAACATTTCAGATTTGGCATACCATGGTTGACATCGGTTACATAATATTGACTATGGTCAACCATGATTGACTTTGGTAATATAATATTAACTTTGATTAATAATAATTACTTTTGTAACTTTGTTTAAACATAGTTGACTTAAATTTTAAAAGTATGGGTGAATGTTAATGTAACTTTAAATGAACTTTCCTATGCAAGATTCTTAATCACTCTTTTGGCATTAATTGTGGAGGCTTTTATATGAAATAGTTCCTTATAAAATGTTTTACTTATATTATTAATTTATTATTTCTTGAACTTTTTTGGTGAGGACATGCTTAGATCAATACATTTTTCACCAATTGTGATTTGACTACTTCAATATTAAAATGTTGTGAGAAAAGTGAGTATGAGTTGTGTAGCTAAAGTATTCTTATATTATATTATTAATACTATATTTCACCATTTCAATATCAAATATTTTTGGTGAAATAATTTTATATTGTTATTGTCATTTTGATTGATGATTAAATGATTTGTTTAAATATATTTTGATAATGCTTATTTTTTAAATGATAAATTTAATACACAAAAGTGAGTATGAGTTCTATTGGTAAAGTATTCTTTTATTATATATTTTAATGCTATATTTGACCATTCTAATATCAATATTGTCACAAGTGAGTATAATTAGTGTAAATATTTGGTGAAATAATTTTATATTGTTATTGTTATTTTGATTGATGATTAAATGCTTTTCTTAAATATGTTTGAATAATGCATATTTTTAAATTGAGAAATTTTACAAAGAAAAATGAGAAAGAGTTGTGTTGGTAAAGTATTCTTATATTTATATTTTTTTTCAAACAAAAAAAAGTAACTTGTTATTCATATGAATCAAAGTTACATTGATATGTATCCATTAACAGATATAAAGTTGAGAGGCTACTATAATTGACAAATTTTATTGTCCAAGGGTCTTTATATCACTGCAAAAACATCTTTGTCTCTTACACACTTACATATCAAAGGCAGCGCGGTCCATCAAAAGTATGAAGTGTGGGTACTTGTTGGATGCAGAATTTAGTTTTGCATCCAACGAGTGCTCCACTCAAAATTTGAGTAAAAACACAGGGATATATGTTGAAAATATGAACAAAAAGAGTAGTTGTTTTCTTTCTTCCTCCAAAATTAATAAATATTATTATATTTTTTTTTTAACTATTATTTCATTATTTTCCTTAAGAGGCCCATTTTAGACCTCAAATTTCCTCTAATGATTTAAAAAACAAAAATTGTACCATCATCGACCAAGAGTTCATCAACAAACTCCTCAAAATGCAAAAAACCATCCATGACCCCAACAACCTTCCTTGAAAGGCTTTCTACTTCCTTGTTAAGCTCCATGTAGACATGTGTAAATGATATATGGAAAAAACTATTGATAAGATCATGTACTCTTTTAATATATTGTTCAATAGATACAATATAGAGGTCATAATTACCACATGCCCACTCAATTATAATCTTGGAGTCCCCCTAAACCTGCAAACAATCAACTCCTCTTCTTCTAGCGAACCAAAGAAGACACCATAAAGAAATGAGATATGCTTTAGTATTGGTCCCATGCCCTCCCCCCATCCACATCTTGATATGCTGACCATATTTAATGCTCATGGTCATACCAACACCACATAGGAATTCTTTATCTGCTCCATCAAAGGAACCTAAAGGAATGTTATCCTTTAAACAAGGAAAAGATAGAAACCTCCTATTTTAATCCTTCTTCTCTTTGAAATAAAGAAAAAATATTGGTGTAATTATTGAGCATACCAAGTAAACAGAGGGATTGATATTCTAAAAAATATGATAGTTATGGGCCCTCCACACTTTCCATACCATGAACAAGGGAAGCTCTTTGAACTTAACATTATTATAAAACCAATAAAATAAACAGTCTTGAAAATCTAGATTTTCCCATTCATATTGGAAGTTAAAAATTCTACATATTTCACTCCATATAGTTATGAAAAATATACATTGTACAAAGATGTGAGAAATGGACTCCAACACATTTCTGCACAGAACACACATACGTGGTCCATAAGAACATTTTTTGAGCAAGTTATCCCATGTAAGGATTTTGTTTTCAAGAGTTAACTAAATAAAACATTTGATCTTTAAAGGAATTCTCCAATTCCATAGAGACATATCCCACCACTTTAGAGCATTAACACCAACCTTAGCTATGATTGCTTCATAATCCTTTTTTGTAGTGTTACACAGAAATCTTCCACCCTGTGAGCATCAGCATTCTTTGGCCTGTAGGATCCATTTTAGTGACTCAAATCCATTTTTATCCTTCAGTGATACCAGTTTTCCCTATTTTTGTTCCTACCTACATGTTGCATCACTATAGCATGCGTACCCACGAGTTGCATCCCTATAGCCCGCGGGTATCAATTAAAATGGTAAAAACCATTATTTTATTACCTTTTACTCCCAAAAAGCAGTCAATGGGTGACCTTTGGCTCTCCATCTGCCCAAGTAACGTCTCGATGAGTCCTTTCACCTACCTTTGAGAGGACTACATATTGAGCACATATGGCTTATGGACGGGAGGAAGAAGAGAATAGTAAAGGCACTCTAGTGGATTTTTGCCCTATCTTGAGTCTGCACTCATTGATCCTTGTAGTTGTGAACCAATTATGTTCACCTTCCAAACTCCTAGCTAGTTTGAGTTTGCCTTTCATGGAGGATTGAAGTGGTGGAGGCACAAGTGGATTGATCTAGATATTGGTTCAGATTGGTTGCCGGAAAGAGGTCGTATCACTTTGTACTTCGTCTTGTTCATTAATAGAAATACTCATATTCTCGTCCATTCAGGGTGTGAATGTCATTTATTATACATTGGGTTACATTTGCTTATGATATTATGGACCATTGTTATTGATAACGTTAATGTCATTTATATATCACATGTACTTGTTAGATATTGGTTGTCAAGACTAATTTGCAGATTACAAGTGCTTGGATGTGCGCAGATTGAAAGCTCCAACGGGGATCTACATCAAACATTGGATTGAGGTTGGTTACATTTCTCCATTGTTTTAACATTGTCATTTATAATAGCATTGTTTTGAGAATTGAGTAGATTTCTGGTAGTCATATGTCTGTTGTGGTATTCCCAAGCCATAGTGAGTTTTTTCCAATACAGAAATGATGACTCCGTTGGGGAGAACATCCATGTTTGGGAAAAATTTTGAGCATTAGTCCATAATTAGAGTTGATGTTTATCGAAGCTCTGTGTCACTGATTGGCCGTTAAGATACACTGTAGAAAAATTGTTTTTTCTGAGCCTCTGGACTCTTTATTTGACCATTTTCTTTTCCTCACCCGCGGGCTGGCTTAGTTCTGCCTGCGTATACCCACCTATGTTTACAATACTGCTCACGGGTACCCGCAGGTATTCCTTCGACAGTAGTGTGTAACTCTGGATTTTGTTGGTTTATGGCTATTGTTTGTTGCTGGGTGAGTTTGGTTGGTTTTTGAGTCTTTGTTGGCCTCTTTCTTGACTGTTTCATGCCTTGGTTGTGACCAAATCTATTCGTTTCTCTTGGTTGAGCCTTCTTTGTTTTTTACCAATCTTTGGTTTTAGCCTCTTGGTTTCTTCCTTTTGAGCTCTTTCTTTTGGCTGAGTCTTGCTGTTTAGGATCTGCTGGGTTGTCTTAGTGATCCTCTCGGCACTTCAGTGACTGAATAGTAGGATTTTGCTTGCATTTTTTTCATTCCATATATATTGAAAAAATACAAAAATATTCATTTAGTTTTTTTGCATTTTCCTTTCTGTTTATAAGAGAAAATACAAAAATATTTTATTTCCATGTACTGCATTTTGCATTGAGTGCTTGTTGCCTTCATTTTAGGTTCTGCTTGTGCGTTGAAAAGATAAAAGATTGCATCTTTATTTCATAATTGTTGGTTAACTATGCATATTAGTGTCATTGTTTTATTGGATAAATGAGTCTAGGATTGGATGATGTTGCATACTATTGAGTCTACACATCACTAGTTTCACAACCATATCCCTTGAGTAATCACAGCCACTAGAATTAACGCTTAATCATAAAATTGATTAGAATTATTTTATTTATAGGGTACACCAACTAGCATAGGTTTAGAGTCTTGGAATAGATCATTGTGAGTTAACAATCCAAGACTACTGAACAAAACATTAGGTGTCTGACCAGGGAGTGGAGGAATCCATGGTATAGATCGGTGTTCTCAAGAAAGCTCTACTCAATCCAGAGTTAAGCATGAGGTCACAGGAGGTTGGTTGAGGAGATATCCCTCTGATACCGGCTGAACATAGGAGATATATATAGGATTTGTTCCTATCTAGGGGTACCGGAGGTTCATCCTCTTATGCTTCAGGCTTATCTACCCTGCCCATACGACGGGTCCCACCTGCGACTGTCCCCCTGAGCATTGGTTATATTGCGGTGAACATAGTTTCCTTACCTAGGTACCACACAGGGTACTTGCAATGGTTATGTTGTTTGTGTCCTGAGTCAGATAGGGACTGGATAGCACAGTTTTGTTCATGCAGTGGACTTGACCCTATCGACACAGTGAAGCCTGGGTGTCTCTATAACTGATTCTGTTACCTCCAGCTTTAGTTTGGGAGTCTCAAGCCTCTCCTAGACGAGACATACTGGCTCTAGTGTCGGGAGCTCATTTAGCCACTTTGTCTGTCTGCTCTTGGTTGTAGATTCTCTAGGTGTGTGCTTTTGATTTACTGTTTTTTGATCGATAGTTGGCCTTTAGGAGATGTTGTGTCTCTCTTCAGAGAGAACATGGCGCGGAGCCCTACTCTCCGCTGGTCCCGTTGTTTGGCTGGTTTAAAGCCACTCAAGGTTACACGTCGTATTGCTAGAGGACGTCGTAGGGCTCCCTCTGAGTCTTCGAATTCTTATGGGACATACGTTGAAGACTACATGGCTGCACATCCCGATATCAGGCAAGACCTTTCTACTCCTTGGGGTAGAGTTGAGCATACTTTCGATCCCCAGACTCCTCGCGAGGATTGGGGAGGTGATCCACCTGAGATTCAACCTGGTTCTATTTGGCCTAATCCACCTGACCGGGATCCATTTGATCCTTCAAATCTGGATAATTATCTTTACGGGATGCCCGACCTACCCGAGGATGGAGAACAGGATGAGCCTTTCGTTCCTTCATTTCCATGCAATTTTAGATATGGGAGACCTGAGACTCATGATGATACCGGCCCTATGATCAACCCCACCGCACTCTCTTTTGGTATGCCTAGTCACAATAGTGTTGAACCTTCCACTATGGTTGGTACTCTTGCTGGCACTAGTCACAGTGTTAGCCATACTATACCCACTGGGGGCACTACCCTAGCTGGGGGCACTACATTGTCCACTCACTCACATAGTATGGGGATTGGTCAGATTCCTAATAATGCTTATGTTGGAGCATAACCACCTCCTAGGAATACCCAACCTAGTCGGAATGTTGTTCGAAACACAACTCGCCATCCACCACCTAATACACGCATCGCTACTCGTCAACCCAGGACTACTTTTGCACATGATACCGTTCCTCCCAACCACGGGGGTGGACACATACCACATACTTTTGCGTCCACCGTCGCCACTAGTAATGCTAATGTGGGGGGTGGGAATATTTCCTATCCACATGGACATCACATCACCAACCTTGCTACTAGTCACGCCCATATTGGACCTGGGAATACTTCTCATGCTTATGGTCATCACACGACTACTCAAGCTAATCCTAATATTGGGGGTGGGAACATACCATACCATTATGGTCAATACAACATGGTTCCCACTATGAATAGTACATACATGCCCCATACCCATGGTGGCAACCCTTACTACAACACAGTCGGTGCTAGCCACCAGTATCACCCACCACCCCAATATGGTGCTCAAAACACACATATACCTGCTTACTCTCAAATGGGTCAGGCAGGGGGAGGTTATCGATCTTATGGCCATGGGCAAGATTACAGGCCATCAGGTCCTCATTATCAGCAGTTTAACCCTAATGGTCAAGCTTTTGGTCCATCTTACAACACAGTTCCGTTTAACCAACCTTTTATGGGGGATTATAATCAAGCTTTCCAGCCGCAGCTCCCGTTCCTTGCACGCTTGAATCTCTCAGATCTTTCAAAGCTCACGAATGATCTGGTGTGTCACGACCCTACTTGGCCCCCAGTCCCTCCAAGCTCCCTTCGGACATTCCAAAGTTTGAAGGGAAAGGTGGTGAGGACCCAGGAGATCATGTCATGACATTTCACCTTTGGTGCTCCTCCAACTCTTTGAATCATGATTCCATTAGATTACGACTATTTCAATGCACCCTCACGGGGGCAGCCACGAATTGGTATGTGGAGTTTCCCGGAAACACCTATAGGGGATTCAACGAGATTGCTTTGGTTTTATTAGACCATTTCCAGTTGCCAGTTCGTTATGATACTAGTACTGAATTGTTTTCCACCTTCCGTTAGAATAAGGCCACACATATTTCTGAGCACGTTCAAGAGTGGCGTCGGCAGAAGAGATTAGTGAAAGCCAACATTCCTCCAGAGTTCCTGTTGGAATGGTTCCTTAAGTCTTTACTCCCATACATTGCTAAGGATGTTTCGATGTCCGACATTGTGACTGAGGAATAAGCTATCTTGAAATTCCAGCAATTAGATCTACTTTATTCTCAGTCTGGCATTTTGTATGACATTATTCCTGATGCACCGAGAACAAGACATGAGCCTACGTCAGTTCCTAGACCACATGCCGATGGCATCGTGGGGTCTGCATGCACTCGCCGTACAGACTTGGTAGCTAATCAAATGCAAAATTTGTCGCTAAACCAGTCTGCACTTGGACAGGTTCACACCTTGTCCACTTCCACTCCGTCGTCTAATGTACACAATGTGCAATCAACGAAACCGTAGGGTAACAAGCAACCTGGTGGTAAGAAAAGGGGGAGAAACAATCGTAGGGGTGGAAACAATGGAAGTAACAACAATAGTTATCGTAATACTCCTTGTAAAGATAATGCCAACCCTCCTCGGGAAGGCGGTAATGCTGGTGATGATCATAAACCTAGGTGTAAGGTGAAATTCCCTTGCAAGCTTTGTGGGGAGGATCATCTTACTCACTTATGTCCTTGTATTGAAGAAGCATCGAAGCATTTGGCACAGAGCCTAGCTATGTTGAAGGATCCCCTTCCTCAGCATCAAAATATGGCTTCGCATGCTCCCACCACTGGTTATGGTACTAATAAAATGGCAACGTCTTCTTCCAATACTAGTGGTTATGGATGTGTGGATATGGTTCAGTCAGAGGTTTGTGTTGCTACTCGTCAATGTGATTATGGTGCACCACAACCAAATTTGGGGAATGAGCCTCCCCCTCCTCCTGATAATTCCTTGCATATCAAGAAGCCTTCTATTATGCCACGGATACCGAAAGGTGTTCTCAAGCGCTCCATGCATAATCCTAATGCTCGAGCCACCCGGAACTACTCCATCGTCGAAGATTTGGGCCAAACTCCGTGTGCCATGTCGGCTCTTGAAGTTTTGCAAGCTTGTCCTTCTCAGAGGCATGCCCTTTTGAGTGTGTTAGGAGTTTAGGATGGTGGAAGTCCTAGTGTTATCAAGTTCGATATTATTGATGTCCAACCTCGCTTGCCTTACCACGTGGATTTTAAAATCCAGGTGGTTTTCCTTAAGAGCTTCATCAAACGTACTATGGTTGATGAAGGTGCTTCCGCGTTAGTAATGTCATTAACTTGTTGGAAAGCTCTTGGCTCTCCTCCTCTACTCGCGTCTAGAACTACACTCATTGCATTCGATGGTAGATCTTTTACGCTGCATGGAATTATACCTTCCCTTGTTGTCTCCTTGGGAGGTAAGTCCGTTCCTATTGAAGTCGAAGTGGTTGATGTGCCCATCGACTACAACCTTTTATTGGGTCGGAACGGGATGTACGTTATGAAGGCTGTTGCGTCTACTGTATTTCAAGTTATTTGCTTTCCCCATGAAGGCAAGATTGTGATGATCGATCAGCTAGATTATGTTGGCACTCCTTCCACAACATCCACAGGATCAGTAGTCCCGCAAGTTTTTGATTCTCAGTCGGCAACTAGGAACATAGGTGTTGGAATGTACCCCTCGTTGATGGGAACTTTTAACCATTCTACACCTGTGAATTTTATTGGAACCATTTCCGACAGTGCGCCTCCTCCTTCGAATAGTATGCCATTCTGGACTTCCTATTGTGGTGATCCATGGATTTTGCCATCCACGGATTCTATGTCTGGAGACATTGTGCACATCGGGATGTCTATGCCTTTATCTGTAGCGGAGATCACTTACAATTACATCCAACAAACCACTGCAGATCCGAATCTCTCTTCTTCCCATACAGTTGAAGAAGATCCCGTTACGTTGCCAGTTTTTGCATCCAACCTATCTTGTTCACATGATTGCCTCGATGGTATCCTACCTTCAGATGGAGTTCTTCTTGAGGCCATGGGTGGTGATGACAAGCCATGGGGGGATCTTTATCATAGATCTCATTCCCCTCCTCCCCTTGATCTTATTGAACAAGATGGGCCTATATTACAACCTGCCATCCATTTGAATTTGGATACATTCACCATCTCGTCCAGCCCTGATTTGACATTTGAGTCTAATGAGTATTTGAGATCTCCTATAGATCTGCAAATCGATGATCCTGATGAGTTCGATTCTACTTCTAGAATTTCCAACTCCTGTGATGATGAATTTTCCACTACAGATTCCTTCACATCCTTCAGCTTTGCTCTTCATTTTGAAGATGATCATTTTGATCCCTCAGGTATTGGTACTATGGCACCTTCAGTGGTTAGCTCTACCTGGGTTATGCCTGAAGTTAACAATAGTGAAGTTGAAAATGTTTCTACCGCAGTGACTTGTATCATATTTTTCTTTATGTACGTTTTAGAAATGATCTTGGTACTTATGTTTCTTGGAGACAGGATTCTTAGCTAGACTTATACTTGTTTACTGGTCCTTTTCGACATTTGCTTCGGCCATGGTAGGAATATTTGGAACCTTGCATATAGGTTTAGGCCTCCCCATTGTTATGATGCATTTGAACCTATTACTATCCGAATTTGCAGACACCCCCTGAGTGTCCTTATCTTGCTCATGTTCCTTGCATTATGCATAGCTTTGTCCCATGCGCTTGGAACTAGTCTCGCATATCCCTGACACTCGTCTGCTCTCATTACGATCATTCTTCCATATCTCCTTTGAGCTCGTTAAAAATAGTAAGGAGGTCATGAGTTTACTTTTCAGGCTCATTAAACCTTTACGGAAAATATTTTTATAAAGTCTTTTTTAAACACTTGTTAGACTTTTTCAAAATCAAACAAGATTACCGAGTATACTTGTCATTTCAAACTCATTAAAGGATTTGAAGCGACATTCAATTAGGTATAAGTTTACCCCTTTTCAGGACCTTTGTAGATTAATTACGAAAAAGGTATACTCTATTCATACGTGACTAGAAGAGTTCTTCTCTCATTGTTTTACACTTTTTCGGGTGAGGAGACTAACTTTATGAAAAAGGACTTCTCAGTTATATCATGTTGTGATTGCATTGCATCATCCTGCTTGCCGCTTGAGCCTTGTGCCGGTTCCCACTTACTCAGTTGTTATCCTGGTGCCTGAGCACTCTCCCTTGTCGATCCCTGCAGAGCTTATATTTTCCCTTCACAATTTGATTACCTTTTGACACTGAGGGAACGCACCCCCGAGTGTCCACATCCTGCACGCACTTCCTTGCATTGAGCATAGGTATGTTCCACTGCTTGGGACTAGTCTGCTAGCTATTTGACACTTGTTCCCTCACCTGTTGTATTATAAGCAATTTTATTCTTTTTCAAGCTTTTCACAAATATGAAAAAGACCAAAAAAATCAAATATTCCAAAAAGGCGGACGGGATTATGGTCACTATTTCTTGTTGGCAGCTGTTGTGTCGCCTTTGAACAGAGCATTCATTCCACTCCGTACATTATGAGTCGGGACTATAGTTGGGCCTTAGGAGCTGTACTTGTTTCTCAGTTTTCTCCACCAATTGGTTAAGCTTCCAGTCATTATGGAGCCCTGTGTAATGCCTCCTGCATTGGGCAGTTTATGTCAAGTCTATGTTGCTTGAGTCTATCCATCTGCTCATGCTCTTGTTCAAAGGAAGTCCTGAAACCACTGTCGGCCACTCCTCAGATATCTTGACTATTGCATGTCGGCCATCCTTATTGAGTAAGTCCATTTCACCTGAGATCTTTCAAGTCTTTCTGCATTGCTGGTACCCCGTGCTGGTTGATGGGGGATGCCTTAATTCCCTCCTTCCAGCGAGTCTCATTCCGTCGAATTCAACTCATTTATTCCGGGACTTGAGGCTTAGATTTTGGTTGAGTACCTTGAGGCTTGTAGTCATTAGTGGCAGGTTCTCTCGCCATCGACAGGCTTGTAGTCATTCATGGCCATTGTATCAGACTGTTGTACTATACCGACATGTATTCAGAGATACTATTGTACTACGACGAGTGAGCCGTTATTTCCACTTGTGTCTCCATCACTCCACTTCTGAGTTTTATAATGTATTTCGGCCATCGTAGCACATTTCAGTCTCTGATCTCACACATTAGGGGGCATCTGTTACACATAAATCTTCCACCCTGTGAGAATCAGCATTCTTTGGCCTGTAGGATCCATTTCAATGACTCAGATCCATTTTTATCCTTCATTGATACCAGTTTGCCTTATTTTTGTTCCTACCCACATGTTGCATCGCTATAGCATGCGTACCCGCGAATTGCATCCCTATAGCCCGTGGGTATCAAGTAAAATGGTAAAAACCACTATTTTATTACCTTTTACTCCCAAAAAGCGATCATTGGGTGACCTTTGGCTCTCCATCTACCCAAGTAACGTCTCGATGAGTCTTTTCACCTACCTTTGAGAGGACTATATATTGAGCACATATGGCTTATGGACGGGAGGAAGAAGAGAATAGTAAAGGCACTCCAGTGGATTTTTGCCCTATCTTGATTTTGCACTCATTGATCCTTGTAGTTGTGAACCAATTATGTTCACCTTCCAAACTCCTCGCTAGCTTGAATTTTCCTTTCATGGAGGATTGGAGTGGTGGAGGCACAAGTGGATTGATCTAGATCTTGGTTCAGATTGGTTGCCGACAAGAGGTCGTATCACTTTGTACTTCTTCTTGTTCATTAATAGAAATACTCATATTCTAGTCCATTCATGGTGTGAATGTCATTTATTATACATTGGGTTACATTTGCTTATGATATTATGGACCATTGTTATTGATAATGTTAATGTCATTTATATATCACATGTACTTGTTATATATTGGTTGTCAAGACTAATTTGAAGATTACAAGTGCTTGGATGTGTGCGGATTGAAAGCTCCAACGGGGACCTACATCAAACGTTGGATCGAGGTTGGTTACATTTCTCCATTGTTTTAACATTGTCATTTATAATAGCATTGTTTTGAGAATTGAGTATATTTTTGGTAGTCATCTATCTATTGTGGTATTCCCAAGCCATAGTGATTTTTCTCCAATACATGTAGTCAAAATCCCATTTGAATTTTGCCAATCCCAAATTATCTTATCTTCTTCATTCCTCAGCAAAATACCTGCTCTTTTGAGAACCATAACATAATTCTCCCATTCTGTCACAAGATCACCATTAAATTCCAGGTCACTAGAAGTAATCCAGTAAGGAAACCCATCATAATTATTATCCCTTCACCTTGCCTGGGATATAACCTAGATATTTTTTCTATGAAGAATAATAATTAAGCTTTTAGACAATGCAAATTTACCTTCATCACTAATAAAAGAATCTATTCCCACATAAACCTGAGACCCATGACTGATATTCCAACAAATACAATTGGTCATAAGTGGATAAAATTTGCTTAAATTTCACCAAATAATTGAAGCATTAGAGACATTCTTATGAGAAAATCGAAGCGATTGGGAGAGAGACCATCCATTAATATATTTTTCTTTTATCACAAAGATCGATATTCCATCCCTTTTAATAATTCGCCATAAATTTTCATGCTCAAATCCGACTTGAACCAGCCCAAATGCTTTAATCCCCAAAACCCCAATTTTTTTGGAAGAGATAAAACTTTCCCACGAAAAAAGGTGGAAGTTTTTTATTTGCAAATTACCCGCCCAAAGGAATTGAAATATATGTTGTCTAATTGAAACCAAAATAGAATATGGGATCATAGACAAAGATAAATTATTAATGCTATATTTCACCATTTTAATATCAATGTTGCCACAGGTGTGCATTATCACTCTTATATGAGTTGTGTTGATAAAGTATTCTTATATTATATTATTAATGTTATATTTCACAATTTTAATATAATGTTGCTAAAAGTGAGTATTGTCACTATTATATGAGTTGTGTTGGTAAAGTATTCTTATATTATATTATTAATGCTATATTTCACCATTTTAATATCATTGTTTCCACACAAGTATTATTAGTGTTATATTTAGTGAGAAAAGTTAGTATTATAAGAGTTATATTTGCTGAAATAATTTTAAATTGTAATTGTCATTTGAATTGATAATTAAATGCTTTGTTTAAATATGTTTTAATAATGCATTTTTAAATTGATAAAATTTATGTTTTTATGAGATTATTACATAATTTTAGTTTAATTGTTAGGTGTATGGAGATTATAAATTTGATAGAGCAATAAGGATAGATGGCATTTATCTTTAAATGTGTGTTTAATGCATGATATGGTATGACTTGGTTTTTTTAGAGAAAATAACGACGCGTTATAAGTGGCTATTGTCCCAATTGATTAAAGTTTGTCAATTAAGTGAGCAGAAGTAGGTTTTATGCATCCATTCATACTTTATCCTATGTTGCATTCATTTCAAACTCTACGCTAATATCGAGGCAATGACAATGCTCAAATATAAAAAATGAAAGAAATGAAAGGTGGCCCTCTTTATCAATAATTTTCTTATAAATTAATTAAAGAAATGGAAGTTTTCCCTTTCTATCACTAATTTATAAAATAATCACAGAAATTAAAGCTTTCACCCCTCAAGGAAATGGAATGTCTAAGCTATATCTCCATCTCTCTTTGGTCTCAAATTTAAGGTCAGTGAAGTGACAACTTTTTAACTGGTGGCACTTCGTCTTGGGCATTATTATATCATGGCGTGTACAGGAACCTAATCGTAAAAATGAAAGATTTCCCCTTCTAATAAATAGAAGCATGGGATATATATCCATATCTCTCTTTGCTTTGAAACATAAATTTAAGGTTAGTGAAGTGAATACTTTTGAAGTGGAGGCGGCTCAAATTAGGCATTGTGCAATTAATAGAGGGTGAATCTTAGTAGAGAGGGAAATTATCACATTACATACCTAAAATGCGTAGGTGAAATATAGTATCTCCCTTTGGTATTGCTCCTATGCTCTTCAGTTATGTGTAGAATCGCCCTTTTGCTCCTCTAAAATGCAGTATCCCTAGATTCCAGCATTGCCATGAACCAGAATGTAGTATTGCCAAGAGTCAAGAATAAAATATTTAAGTTGCCTTGGATTGAGATAATGAACTGCTGCAGAATGACAACCGTCTATATAGATGGATGGATGGATGATTAGAAACTACAGATTAAACAATCATGGATTTGATTAAACAAACATGGATTTGTTAAACAAGCAAATAAATAGTCGTAGGAGGAATGCGTCCAACTACTTTCATCCCATGTATCAGCATGGCTTGAAACGCCTACAATGCAATAAAACCTGCAAAAATATTAAATCGTAAAATATCTCTCTTCATTATTCGATGGGACAAAGAATATTTCAAATTTATTTAATACTACCCATTGAAAATTAAAATAATTAAAAGAAATTAAAATTTTGGAACCCAACCCTATGTTGAAATATATATAGCTATTTTGATAACTATGGTTGCATTACACTTAGCTATGGTTGACTATGGTTGCATCACAACAAACTATGGTTGGTTTTGGTTAACCATGATTGACTACGTCTAACCATGGTTGATGACATCTCATCATTAACCATGGTTAACTATGATTAACTATGATTAACTTTAGTTAACCATGGTGGACTGAGATTAATTCATGGTTGAATGGCATGGACTATGGTTTAATTCAATTGCATCATGGTTGACTTTAGTCAAACATTGTCGACTATATTAACCTTAGTCATGAACACATCTCATGGATGACCATGGTTTACTATGGTTGCATTATCATCGAACATGGTTGCATCATCATTGACCATGGTTGACTATTGGGTATGGTTGACCTTTAGTGCATCATGGTTGTCTTTGGGTGACCATAGTGCATTATGTTTGACTATGGTTGCATCATAGGTAGCTATGATTAACTTTGGTTAACCATGGTTGATGACATCTCATCGTTGAACATAGTTCACTTTTGTGGACCATGGTTTACTATGATTGACTTTAGTTAACCAATGTGGACTAAGGTTGATTCATGGTTGACTTGGGTGTAGTATGGTTGACTATAGTTGCATCAAGTTGAATATGGTTGAATTTAGTCAAACGTGGTTGATTATGATTAACCCTCGTTGAAGACATCTCATGGTTGGCTATGGTTGACTTTGGTTAACTATGCTTACTTGTGGATTGTAAACGATGACTTTGGCTAACCTTGCTTATAATATGGTTTACCATTGTTTGGGCATGGTTCTATTCAATTCTTAGTTGAATTTAAACCAAGGTTGACTTTGTACCATGGTTGATCGTTATTTAGGCATTATTAACTTTAATCTAAGTTCGACTATATAGCACCATGCTTGACCATTATTTTATCATGGTTGACTTTGGTTAACCTTGCTTAATATATGGTTAGCCATTGTTTGGGGATGGTTGACTTCAATCCATGGTTGACTTTAAACCAAGGCTTAATTTGAACCATGGTTGACCATAGCTTAGGCATTGTTGACTTGAAGCTAAGTTTCACTATGTTACACCATGAACAAACATTCCTTAAGGATGGTAGACTTTAGTCATTATTAGTCCATGGTTTACACTGTTTGATTTTGGTTAACCATTGTTGACCATGGTTGACTATTGTTTATTTTGGTTAACCATTATTGACCATGGTTCACTATTGTTGACTTTGGTCAACAGTTGTTGATTTTGGTTAACTATGGTTGATGTATTAAGAAAAATACACTTGAATATTGTTGAGGCCCATAGCTGGATCCATGGTTGAGTTTGGTTAACCATAGTTAAAATATGGTTGACCTTTGTTTGGCCATCGTTGACATTAATCAATAGTTGAATTTATACCAAGGTCGACATTGAACCATGTTCGACCATTGTTTAGGTATTGTTGACTTTAAACTAAGTTTGACATTAATGAATCATGGTCCACTAATGTTTAAGTATATCTTAACTATTGTATAGGTATGGTTGACTTTAGTGCATCATGGTAGACTCTGGTTGCCTCACAATTAACTATGGTTGAATTTGGTTAACGCTGCTTAACTACATCTAACCATGGTTTATGACATCTCATCGTTGAACATGGTTGAATTTGGTTTACCATGGTCGATGATATCTCATCCTTGACCATGGTTGACTATGATCAACTTTAGTTAACCATGGTGGACTAAGGTTGTTTCATGGTTGACTTGTGTGGACTATGGTTGACTTTATGGTTCAAATTTATGGTTGACTTTAGTGTATCATGGTTGATTATGGTTCAAATATATGGTTGACTTTAGTGCATCATGGTTGACTATGGTTCAAATTTATAGTTGATTATGGTTAAGAAACCATGGTTGACTATGATTCAAATTTATAGTTGATTATGGTTAATAAACCATGGTTGACTTTGGTGTCCAATGGGAGGAAAAAAGTGATTGATTTCGCTTGACTTTGGTTCATTATATTTTTAACTTTGGTGAGGCAACTTTGTTTTAAGGTGCTTGAATGTGCAACCATATGTCAATCATGGTTGACTTTCACATTAAAACTCTGAATGACATCAATTGAATTAGCTGATTATAATTTCAAGTTTGGTATACCATGATTAACTTTGGTGAACTAAGGTTGACTTCAGTTACATAATCTTAACTTTGGTGACTATGATTGAAACCATAATTAACTTTAATAACATAATATTAACTTTGATTGCATAAAATGACTTTGGTAACATTGTTTAAACATAATCTTAAAAGTATGGATTAATGTTGATATCACTTTAAATGAACTTTCCTTGGCAAGATGCTTAATCGCCCTTTTGGCATTAATCATGGAATTTATTTATAAAATGTTTTAATGAGATTATTAATTTATTATTTCTTGAACTTATCGAGGACATGTTTTCCTATTTAGAAAAAGTGAGCACGAGTATGAGTTGTGTGGCTAACGTATTCTTATATTATATTGTTAATGTTATATTTCACTATTTGAATATCAATTATATTTGGTGAAATAATTTTATATTGTTATTATAATTTTGATTGATGATTAAATTATTTGTTTATTTAAATATATTTTGATAATGTTTATTTTTAAATAATAAATTTTATAAAAAAATGATCAATAGAGTAATGTTTTATTATATTTTTAATTTTACATTTAATCATTTTAATATTAATATACAACAAGTAAGTATAATTAATTTGATAATGTTTATTTTTTAAATGATAAATTTAATAACAAAAATGAGTGAGTTTTGTCGATAAAGTATTCATTTATTATATTTTTAATTTTATATTGACCATTTTAATATCAATATATATGACTATCCATGTAAATATATAAACCTACCCACATAAATATTTTAGCATTGTCTACGACAACAACATATGCCAAAGAGGGAAACACAAAAATATTTTGATGAGGCCTTTCAAGTTACAATCAAGAGCGGGGGAGGCAGGTGCGGGGGGGATCATCTTCGATCCCAGAGGAAACAAAGGTGTAGTTTTTCACGGGGATTAGGCATTAGAACAAACAATGAAGCCGAGTGGCTTTCTCTGTATCACTCCCTTGAAATTGCCTCCACTCTCAACATTGGAAAACTATAGGTTTATGGAGATTCAAGGCACGTCATTCAAACTATGAGGTTTGGAGCCAAAACAAGAGGCTCTAAGAGCCAAAGAATACGAAGAAGAATCAGCTATCTTTCTCTTCCCAAAGACATCAAGTACTTTCATATCTTGAAAGAGAATAATTCCTTAGCAGATGCCTCGGAAAATGAAGGAGCCTCTATGAAAAGTGGCCAAGTCAAGCACAACAATGGCAATTGTGGGTTCTTATTCATCCCCTAATGATTCCCCAATTGTTGGTGCCCACTTTATCACTGTTTTTGGTCGATAAATATACTCTGAATGGCGGCTCTATCATCATTTTTGATATCATAAATTGCTCTCTTTTCCATTTAGATCGTCGAATGGGCCATGTATGCATTTATTTATACATCTTATGAATATTGGGCAAGATTCGCTATATTTTGGTTTATTAATGATTATCTGGCTTGTTTAATGATGTTATTTTCATTTTACAGATGATGGCTCTCAACGGAACCTTCAATTAGGTGCTTACTGGAGTCATGTTCATTCAGCCCGCTCTTAGGAAATGCATTCGATCCACAGATTCATTGGCTGAGGTATGATCGGGTTGTTAAAAGATGAACCAGCGTGTGGATTTTGTTCGGGACGTGGCCCTGGTGGTTTGTGAACTGGAGTTCTAGAAGATCCTTCCTCCTGCACGCCTAGCTTGACACTGCATCCAATTCTACCCACGACGAAGAGGAATTAACTCTCCACTTATTACGTAGGAGAATGATGTCGTAGACCTTGGGGAACCTCCCGTGTGTTGTCCTGAGTCATCATGAAGCCGTTCCTTGTCATATGAGTTGTCATGAGATGCTAAGCAAAACCATTTTTGGTTATGCATTGTCAAGGGATGCTGGACAGAGTCGTTTTCCTATGTTAAAGACTATCTATTATTAGAAGTAGTCAACCATTGAAAGGGTCAACTTGCTCTTTGGATTGTAATCGTATATATAGGCATTCCTACTTCTGAAACTAGTTAAGTCTTGTCAAGCTTTGTTGTATATTGTTAAGTCTTGTTTTCCATTTGACATGACTAAGACGGAGTCAGTCTTATTGATCTTTTCCCAACTACAAATGAACAGAGGGATGTTGTAATTCTTTGTCAATTCAATATATATATATATCTCTGTTCTAATTTAATGAATATCTGGAAGCATGTATGGGTATTGATTAATACAGACTCAGCCTCTGCTTGCTAAGACGGGCCCCTCAACGATCAACGGTCTCCAGTCTGTGTGTATAGCTTATATTTGTTTCTGCAGATAATGTTGTGTTGTGTATTTCATCTCTGCATCTATCTTATGCATGATATCTACATTTTGAAATCTCAATTATTGTTCTGTCATTAACATAAATGAAATTTCTATTATGTAGCTTATTGTCACTCATGTTTTATTGTTTATATGAATCCAGAGCTCTATGTTATGTGATATGCATCTTTTGAAGTGCTTATGTTAACAATGTTTGCAGCATACAATTAAGTGACCGGTTACACTTAGGTTTAGCTAAGTTTTCTTCATAGGATAGGTCATATTTATTTCACCTCCTTTGCTTGATAGGTTAGGTTGCATTCATCTTTTCCAGCTTGCCTCTGCAGTCTTGCTTAAGGAATTGAGCTTACTTGAGTCCCTTGGAATCAAGTTAGCTGAGTTTTCTGAGCCTTGCCATAGTTAGCTTCTCCCTTAAAAACTCTGTAGTTCTTCCTCTGTAGCACCAAAATTTCTCCAATTTCAAACTAAACTTGCTTTAGAATGAAGTAGAAATAGCTAGTCTTCCTCTCACATAGATCACTTCTTCCCTCACTCTATCTTCTAAACAATCTACTCATTGCCTCTTTTGCATCATAAGGTCATGTGCATTCACCAGCTGGTAATTAAGTCATCTAAAAGTATTCCTTCCCTTAGCTTAAATCTTCTTCCTTCATCCATATTGACATTCGGACTGTCATTCAGACAGGCCTTCGGATTGCCATTCAGACCCTTATACTCTCTACATCGTTTTAGCATCTTTAGAATCTAGTTTCTTCTGTCCATCTAAGCATAATGCTTCTTGCTTCTGATTGAACAATTTATACATACTTTAACTTTGTTTCATGTTTATAAGTTCTTAAATGAGGTTCTTCTTCTTTCTATTAAACCTTCCTCTAAAGTAAAATTCTCCACATCTGATTTATTAAGTAGTCGTTGTTTCAGTCTTGTTTTAGATAGTTAATTTCTTCTAAGGCTATTAAAATCTCTTCTATTATCAGATTGGTGTTTCATTCATATCAATATGTTCACGACATAAAATTTGGATTATAATCAAATATTCTTATCAAAGTTTTCTGCTTGCTTTTATACTGATCAAGTTTTTCACTTGTTAGCATATCATCTTTTTATCACTTCTGTATGGATGAAAAAAAGTCATGTTATAGTTCTAAGCTTTATCATACCTTCTCTTTTAATTAGAATTCAATTCTTCTTCCATCATTCAATTCTTACATAGAATGGTGTAACTTTATATTGCTTTAATCTATTGGTTAGGTTAGCTTAGTAATTGTGTTGTTTGGAGTTTGACTTGGTTTTTCATTTTGAAAGATCTTTTGATCTCTTCTTCATTAAACATATCTGAGGTCTGACAAGTCGAAATCTGAGATCCCTTTCTACCTAGGTGTATATTTTTCCTCAACTCTAATTCTACTGATCCTGGTCGATAATTAATATTAGGTATTTCCTTGAGATAGCTCACACACCCAACACCAATGTTAAAACACCCTTGGATCTTAAGGTTCATTCCCTTTCTCGGTTGTTGGAATGGTCCTGTCCCTGCAATTTCATGGCTGACACACCACCCCCCATGTGCCCTTCACATGGCTTAGGTCATGCTCGACAGCTCGCTCGAGCTATCATTTAATGCTTCTCCCTCGTATTGACCATTATCTCCCACAATGGATAGAGCTCCCATTTCACCCGCTCCCAGCACTGCGCTTAGCCGTCTCTCCTTTCTCGACCCTATACTCGACCCTTGGATGCCCTCAGGAGTTTTTGTGACCTCTCATTCCCACAATCCTCCTCTTTTCTGCACCATGGATGGGGTTAAAGATGCCATTGAAACTCTAAGCTAGCTCACCGCTGAGGTAAAGACGTATTTGTGCAGGTCTTATTCGGCCGTTTGCATTAGTGTCAAGCAGAATGAGGAATTGGCTACTGAAAATAGATACATTCTCTCCCAGATTTCATGCCAGGCCTCTAGGATAGATGATCTTGAGCGAAACCTCATCGAATTAATGGGTAAGGTGGACATTATCAGGGAGGAGATTTATGTTTTAACAAGCAAATCTCAATGCAGTCATGTGCAGGATGCCCCTACTTTCAATCAGGAAATGGTGGATGCGGCCTCGGTTCAGCAACAAAACTTTGGATAACTTCTCTCTTTTCAACAAGTTCTCTTTGATTTACACTTTCTAAATGTTTTTTTTGCCTGCTGCTATGCAAACACTTTGTAAGGGTTTATCCCAATGCTCTTAAAAGAAGTTACAGGAAGCATAGATACAAAGCTTCCAGAGACATAAACATTTTCAAATTCTGCAATTTTCCTCTCTCCATAGCAGAAAACTTGTCCCAAATTTTGTAATGAATGGTTGTGCACAGCCTTTTCAGTTATATATATATTTCCCCTGTTTCTGTTAAGAAAAAAAAAAGTTACAATCAAAAGTGTGTATTTTGTAGCTAAACTTATTATTTTGTGCAATGGACTTCATTTTCTACTTGATTATTCGTTGGAGAGCTTATCTCTATCACTAATTTGATAAACAATTTAACATAATTAAATTTCAATTCAAATATTTGGATAGAAACGCCATGGTTGATAGAGCGAACAAATTTGACAAGGACATCCATAATATAGTGTTATATTTCCATTTAAAATGAATCTCTTGGTTATCTCTCTCCCCCTACACAAGAGCTTGAAAATAACTCTAGGTATCATGGCGAACCAACTTAGAAGAGTTGCAGTTCTCACCTTAGCATTATTGCTTACTGTTGCGCTGTTCAAATTGCAATGCAACCTGGCCGTTCCCAAAGCTATGTGACCGTTTATAATAATATAGATTTAGTTTAAGGTTATGATTTTAGTCAAAATAAGTTGAGATGTAACTTTCTCGGCCGAGGTTATACTTTAGAAGTCATTTAAATTTAGAGTATTTGTAAGAGTAAAAAAGAGATATTACTTAAATTTTAGTTAACTCTTATCATTTTAATTTTTGTTTAATCTCTTACTCAAAGAAACTTGTAGTATATATATTAAATATATTGATAGGAATTTATATCTTAGAATTTTGGGGTGGGCTACCATCTATGCTTTTCCTAGATTGTAGGAGGATGGAACAAGTGTACTATACAGATTTGAAATAAACAAATATATACATACATACATACATATATATATATATATATATATTTATTTATTTATATATTTATATATATGGTAGTTGATGGATGGATGAATGGGTAAATAGTAGCTAATGCATAAATGACTGGCAGTTCTTGGTAGATAACAAGAAGAATGCTAGTGATAACATGTTATCGAAGATGGATAACTGATAGTTGAACCAGTTTAAATAGAAGAATGTGAGAGATTACATATGATAACATGTAGTTGAAACATGGATAGGTCGTAGCATAATCAATTTAATTAGAAGATTGTGAGAGATTATAGTTAGGTTTTGTATTAGTTAGGTGGAGACTTCAAGGTTCAACGGGTAAAAATAGTTAGTTTGGCAACATGAACTAACAAAACCTAGTTTTGCATTAGGGTTCCAAGTGGAGACCCACGATTCTCTACAAGGGCATCATCGTTTTCTTTATATAATATAGATTTCCATTTGCAATGGGTGGTGTTTTCTCATACAAATAGAGAATGATAAGGTTTCTATTATAGATTTCCATTTAACAATGGGTGGAGTTTTATGGAGAATGATAAGGTTTTTGCTATTTAATACTTTGATGTTATTTAGTAGTTTGATGTTTCTCTCCTTTGTTTAGGGTTATGTAGCTATAATAAGTTGTGGTTCTTTAGTTATAACAATTTGTGATGTTCTTGTAGGTGCTGAAGGATATGGCTATGGATAGGTTATGGCCAAGAAGCATTAATGGAAATTGCAATGGAAACCCCTTCTATTCTTTTGCTAGGAGGTTCTGGAGGCTATGGCCAAGAAGCACCAATTTAATTTTCTGTAGGTGGATGGTGTTGGAAATATTAATTATGAGATCTTGCATATCTATCTTGTGTCGTCTTGGTCAGTCCTTGAGTCAGTCAATTTGTTAGACAGTTAGTCAACCAACCTGTAAGCAATTCGATGCAGGTCTCCTTGCATTTATTTAGTTGTGTAGTATTCTTCAAGTCAAGTTCTTAGGTAGATATCACTCAAATTTGATTATAGTCTTTAATGTTACTCGGTAGCTTCCAAGAGAAGCCATTTTCCTCGTCTTTGTATTTAAGATGAAAATCAGAGTCATTTTAAAAAGGGGGATGAATGTTAGAAGAAGAGAGAATCCAAAATATGTTTTTGGAGTTCCTAGTAGTCCATAAAGTCCAGGAGCTCAAGCTTGTGAAAGAGAAGTTGTTGAAGCTTGGGAGCACAAGCTCTATGTAAAATCCCATCGTAGTTATTTTTGGTATGATAAAATATACTTGCATTTTCCTTGTTTTATTCCGCAAAAGTTTATTTCACATATTTCCTCGAGCTTGAATGTCCTAATATTCTCCATTATAAATAAGGAAAAATCATTTTGTTAAAGTTTAATTTCACTCCAACGTGAAAAGGGAAAATTGCAAATCACCACGTACAAATCTAGGATCTTGTCCTAAAATATCATGCACAAAGCTATAAGTTTCTAGGTTCACAAAATTTTACAAAGTAAAAAGTATTTACTTCTGTATGTGCACAGTAAATATATTTTAGTTGCAAGAAGGAGAAATAATACTTTATAAAGTATTTATCAAAGTTTGGGTTAATGTGCAAATTGAATTATCTGTCTGCAGTAAAATTGTAAATTGTGCACAGGACAATGAAGGTATACAGATTACACAGTAAAAATAACCACCTATATAGTTTTCCATTGATTTGGTATCAGAGCAAGTTACTAAAGGGCCCTCGCATGAAGTTGAGGGACCTTTTAGATGTCATCGTGCTGTAAGGAAACACGTGAAAGTTCAATGATAGAGAAACCCAAGCGTGTTTCTTTGAAATAGGAATGGGTGGGCCGGAGCCTGCCATGCCACTTAACACGCAGGATAGGAAATCAAAACTTTCAAGCGTTATGAATTCTATAACACTCATGCGTTATAGAAATACATAACGCTCGAGCATTATGAATTTGTCAATGCTCGAGTGTTATGTATTCTAATAATGCTCGAGTGTTATGTATTATATAACGTTCGAGTGTTATTGGAATACATAATGCTCGAGCATTCCTGTAAATATATTAAAATCCCAAAACAGGCCACAACAACCATTCTGCATTCTGTACTTGGCATCCACTGTTCACCGGTTGAGGTCAACTAAAACACTCGAGTGTTCGGGGCCGCTCACATGGAAGTGGAGGGTGAATTCAAAGAGAAAGGGGGATTGGAAAGGTAGGCATCCAAATATTCAATGTTTCCTCATTCCCTTAACAAAAATATAAATTTTAATATTTCCCTAAATTAAAAATCCAAGTAAATGAAATATCCAAAACTAATTTTTTTCAAAATTGTTATAACATATGGAAATTCCTCCATAGTATCAATCCCCTTAATGAATTTTCCATCCACCTAAGCAATATGGGATTTTAATCCAAACACCAACTTTTCCTCAATATTTATCCACATCTTTTGCAAATTGGAAAAGAAAATCCATCCACCCTTTGGCTAGGAGGAGGAATTATGGACTATAACCTAGTCTTGCTTTCTAGACTTGACTCAACCAAACCCTATGGTTTTTTTCCACACATTGTTTTACCCTAAAAATTTCCAACTAGTTCTTGTGAATCCAACCCAATAGCTTGTTTGATTTTACATCATCCCCTAAAACCCAAGGGACTAGGTTCCCCTGCTTGCAGACACACCACTTACTATGTTGCAAAGATGAACTACCACATCTTTTTTGGCCTCCTTCACCACCAAGACACTCAATCGTTGGATTTGGGTCTTCGTCCCTATCAACTGATAAGAGATTTAATTCATGGAAAAAGCGTATATCAACACTCAAATTCAAAATATTGCCCCTACTCAATGATGCAGAGGAATTCACCACAAATCTTCCTCATCATACACTAGATTCTAAGCAAGTAAACAGCCACGAACATTTTATGAATTAGATACAAAGGAGAAATTTTTGAAGGTAGAGGATGGCGAATAACATCTTCTCCAATACCTAGGCTATAGAAAGGTGTACATAAATTCATTTTAAGGCCCCCATTGTCTTGATCCTTTAATATTAATTGAATTAGGAGCTCTCCACCATCGATCATTAATCGATTTACATGTAGTTGATCCTCACATTCCACTTTGGTTTACATGTAGTTGTTATTATAGTATATTGAGATGATATTTATGTTTGTAAGGTATTCGTTCTTGCAATTTTTTTTTACATTTTTCATTTTTGAGAGTTGTCATTATAGCACATGTATATTTTTCTAATGTTTTTTTTTTTTGATTTCAGTGACGACCATGGATGCACACATAGACATTCAAAGAGAAATTTAGAGGCTCAGAGAAATTTGAGCCTCAATTGTTATTGTTGATTATAGGAATCGTATGCTTGCATCCAATTTGGATGTGTAATGTCCCTTTTTAGAATTTTATTATAATGGTAAATTTTTCAATTTTTCCACTAGTTCGACCCTTGACCAGTATTGGTTTCTTGATCTCCAAATGGCTCCAATTGCTCCCAAATTGTTACAGAAGGTATATGGATGGTATTAGGACATGAATATGAGGTTCATAGATTCTTTAGAGTCTTCAAAAGTCTTTTGCAACTCTCCTTTGTATTCTGGTCAATGTAGGGAATTAGACTAGCAATTTAGGGTTCAATTCCCCTATGGGTAGATGCTGGAAATGGCTCTCCAAATACTATGGGGCCCTCTCAAATTTCTGAACAAAAGTAGGGGATATATAGGGGAAATTAATATGGTATCATATGGAGCACCATTCAGTTTATTCATTCTGATACAACCCTCTCAAATCGGATACAAAAATACTAGTTCGACTTTGGGGAAAATGAAAGGCAATCTTCTCCAAATGCTATGAAAATGAGCAACATGACTCCAAAAGCTTAAGCAGTAACACGAAACTTGTATAACACATTATTAAAATTCCATACATCATAAAATCATCGGTGTTTCACTGGTCCATTCGAAATAACATCATATCATTGGCATAGATCAACATAGTGGGGAAATTGTCACCATTTGCTCATTAATGATCAGTTTTACATATTTACACTTGGAATATCGACATGAAGCTGTTATGAATATTAAGAATAGATAATTTACATCAGATGATAAAATAATGGGGCATTAGAAGCTCCCCCAAAGAGTACAACATCTCACCAAATGTGCCTCTCCTCAAGGATCATGAATATGCCAAGAAAACTGGAAATGGTTGGAGGAATGAGCTGCACTAGAAGAGACCACGAGATTCCCTATAGATTACACCTGCAACATAAGACTATAATATCCTAGGAAATATTTAACCCAGATATTAACTCAATTTCAGAATTTTAAATAAAATTTACTTGTCCATTTTTAATCAATTCACCGAACCGAGCAGGAAGTCAATGACGGGTAAGGAGACTTGAAACTAAGTTTGGTAAGATGAACATTCAATTATGGAATTTATATGAGATGTGTGCAGCTGCATCAAATCAGATCATAGGGAGAGTCCTAAGCACAAATCATTGGGGCCATTTATGTTTCGGACAACAGCTACCCCTGAAGCCTAACGCAAAGCTTCCTAGGTGCACCAGCATATGCTTACTAGACTGGGTGGGTCACTCAGTGTCCAAGGATGATTTATGACAATAAAATAAGTTCAATGTATTCACTGGGAAGTATTCAAAAATATTTGGAATATGCAGGAGTAATTTGGGAGTCTTAAGCCACTCCGGGATTGCTGAGCTAGGAATTTTCCAAACTTTACAAACAAAGGCTAAATGCTTCCAAATTCCAAAATTAATGATTGATATGGATATTATACTATATCATTGACCACCTACAACTTACAGAAAGCAAAACTGACTCTTAGAATAGATTTGGCAATCATTTCAGTAAAACTAGTCATAAAACAATGCTCAAAGAGCTAGTCTTCCATTCCAGATTATTAAATGATCTTCATTAAATGTAATACTCTGTTTTGAGGTGTTATATGGATATGGTTCTGATATAATATATAATACAGCAGCAAGTCGAAATATACCTCACTGGACCAAGCCTGTGTCCATTTAATGATCCTTCAGTAGAACAGTATCACAATGACTAGGAAATCCTCACATTGAGCCCAGGATGGACTGTGTCAGATATGAAATGATTAGATATATGATATGAAATTAAATGGTGATCATATATAGGTATGGAACATATTATGAGCTTAAAACTGGATCTCTGAGAAAGAATATGGAGTCCTTCACTTGTCTTCTTCTTCTAGCAGAGGAAACACCTCCAAATCTAGCCGTGGTTGAGAGAATGAGATAGACGAGAAGGATAGTTCAGTTATGAAGATGATTTATGATATGTGGATCTTCTAATGTCTACAAAAATGTCTGAACCATCTCTCCACCAAGTCTTGGGCGCATTCACTGGCTCAAACTTCTTCAACAGGAGAATCTTCACTAAAACTAGCTGTAGTTTCACTATCTGTGAGATCTACTCCTCTTCTGACTTTAAATATTCAATGATGGATGCAAATAGCTGATAATGGCTTCCAGTACATGTTCTGGACTTGCATAACACTCTCTAGAAACTAAAGGACCTTGGGGCACATCACCGAAGAGGAACAGTTGAGGCACATCACTCAACTAGAGAGGCTCAGAGCTCTCAAACCAAAATTACAAATGACAAAAGTTCTTTAATGAAGTTAGAATCATGCTTAAATAGATGAGATATCTTGCTTGGTAAGCCATACCACACGTGTGGGTGAGGTAGGGTGCACTCTCTCTGAAATTGGAAACTTCTGAGCTTTCTCCACTTTCTTTCCTCAACCTCCTTCAGTCAGAATTGGTAAGTGTGCCTTAGCTACTTTTCTGGATGTCGCTAATTCATTTCTGAATGCTTTTCCTGATGCTTTCTATTTTTTTACTTTTTGCTTTTCTTCTTTTGCCAACTTTTTCCAGCTTTTGTCAGTTTCTATTTCCATTTTGACTTTCTTTCCGTTCTGAAACATTCTCCACTTGGGCAAGGTTATCCACTTGCCACCAATTCACCCTCCTAGCCTTCATTATCCACTTGGCAACATTTATTAGCATTTAAATATGAAAAATACCAAAATACCTCTCAACGTTAATTCCAACTTCCATAATTAATTAAATTACTTAATAATTAATTATTCTCCTAAGGTGTATTTGCCTCAAAAATATCCCCATGAATTAAATTCATAATTAATTAATCACCTAGACCCCATAGGGATGGGAGGAGCCAAGATGTGACCATGGTCACTAGGGAGGGAACATGATAGTCCTCCCTTCCCAAGACTGCTTGTCCTCAAGCAGTTTCAAACCAGGATGCTGCAAAACCTTCTCATCCTCCCAAGTGGCATACTCACTAGGCAAACCTTTCCACTGTACCAGATATTCCTTGATGACTTTGCTCCTCAGCCTCCTCTCTCTTTCCTGCAAAATTCTTTCCGGATCTAAGACCAGGTGCCCTTCATCATCAAGTGGAGACAAAATTTCTTAAACCTTAACTTGTTGGCCAACTGCTTTCTTTAAACAGGACACATGGAAGACATTGTGGATTTTGCTCCTAGCTGGCAGGTCCAATTCATATGCTACTTCACCCACTTTTCTGATTATTTGATAGGGTCCATAGAACCTTGGCAATAACTTTTCAGCTCCCTTGGTCTTAAGAGTAGTTTGTCTATATGGCTGCAACCTTAGATAAACCAAATCCCCTTCTTGGAAGGTCCGGTCAATTCTATTCTTATTTGCATTGATTTTCTGCTGATTTTGTGCAACCTACAAATTTTCTTTCAGTGCTTTAAGGATATCTTGGCTTTCTTGCAGCCAATCCTTAGCCTTATGAACCCTACAATTTCCAAAGACCAAATTTTCAAAAGTAGAAGACTCATATCCATACAAAGCTTTGAATGGATTCATCTAAATGGACATGTGGAATGTGGTGTTGTAACAGAACTCACCCAAGTGCAGCCAGTTGACCCATGCTTTCTGCTGTCCCGTGACATAATTTCTGAGATAACCTTCCAGCCATTCATTAACTCTCTCTGTTTTCCCATCCGTCTGGGGGTGATAGCTTGTGCTAATATTTAAACTGGTTTTCACTAATTCGAACAAAGACTGCCAAAAGGAACTAGTAAACTTGCTATCCCTATCATTGATTATAACTTTGGGCAGCCCATGTAATCTAAATATATCCTTAAAGAAAAGTGCAGCAACTTGACCGGCATAAATGGTAGAAGTGACAGCAAAGAAGTGAGCATATTTAGTTAACCTGTCAACTAGTACAAAAATACAGTCCTTACCCTAGGATTTCGGTAAACCAGAGATGAAGTCCATGGATATTCTTTCCCATTTCTATTCGGGAATGGGCAATGGTTGAAGGAGTCCAGTAGGATGAGTGTTTTCTACCTTGCTCTCCTGACATGTAGTACACTCCTTCACATGCTTCAAAACATCTTCCTTGAGGCCCTTCCAAGTGAACCTCTCTCTTACCTTTCGGTAAGTTTTTTAAAATCCTGGATGGCCTACTATAGGTGCATTGTGGGCAGCCATCAAAATCTGTTCTTTCAGTTTGGATTCAGGAATCTGAAAAAATTTGTTCTTATAATAAATTACACCATTGATAGCTTGGTATGAGTCATCCTGAATCAGCCTATCCAAAATTTCACATGCAAACTGGTTTTTTGAATATTCACTAATTAATTGATCCTTCCAATCAACAGGAGTTTGCATTGTTGACAAAGCAGGTTTTCTGGATAAAGCATCAGCCACTACATTTAGCTTACCCTTCTTGTATTCAATATCAAAATCATATGATTGGATTTTGCTTACCCATTTCTGTTGCCTATCATTCAGCTCCTTTTGAGTCAAGAAATGTTTCAAGCTATTGTGGTTAGTCTTGACTATAAATTTTCCTCCCACCAAATATTGCCTGAATTTCACCAGTGCATGCATGATAGCTAACATCTCTTTATCATAGATGGAATACAGCTTTTCATGTGGCTGCAATTTCCCACTCTCATAAGCAATGGGGTATCTGTCCTGCATTAAAACTGCTCCTATGCCTTCACCCGAGGCATCACATTCCAGAATAAATGGCTGGTTGAAATCTGGAAGTGCCAGTACCGGAAAGCTGCTCATCACTTCTTTCATTCTGCTGAAATCTTTTTCATCCTCCTCATCCCAGCAAAAGGCTCCCTTCTTGGTAAGGTCCGTTAAGGGAGAAGTGGGTTTGGAGAATCCCTTCACAAATTTCCTGTAGTATGTACATAGGCCAATGAATCCTCGTAGAGCTGTTATATTTTTTGGATTTGGCCAATCAAGAATGGCCTGAATCTTTTCCATGTGTACCTTAACTCCCTCCTGCCCAATGATGTGGCCAAGATAGAGCAACTCCTTCATACCAAACTCACACTTGGACAGTTTAGCAAAGAAGGATTGTTCTGCAAGAAGGGTTAGAACACTATCCAAATGATGCAAATGTTCCTCCCAAGTTTTACTATAAATAAGAATGTCATAAAAAAACACAAGTACAAACTTACGGAGTTGTTTGATGAATATTCTCTTCATACATGACTGAAATGTTGCAGGTGCATTTGTCAAACCAAAAGGCATGACCAAAAATTCAAAGTGCCCAAAATGGCACCGGAAGGTAGTTTTTTGAATATCCTCACTTCTCATTCTGATTTGATGGTAACCAGAACGAAAGTCTATTTTTGAGAAATACTTGGCTCCATGAGGTTCATCCATCAGTTCATCTATCCTTGGGATAGGATATCTCTTCTTAATGATTTTCTTATTTAAAGCTCTGTAGTCAATGCACATGCACATTGTACCATCTTTCTTTTTGACCAAAACTACTGATGAAGCAAAGGAGCTGGAACTTGGCCTAATGAAGCCCATCTCTAGCAGCTCCTATATAGTTTTCTCTATTTCATCTTTGAATCTCTTAGGATGTTTATAGGGGTGGATTTTTATAGGGAATGTACCCGGTTCCATCTCTATCCAATGTTCAGTACCCCTATTAGGAGGCCTTCCGTGTGGCAGATCTTCAAACACCCTTATGTGTTTTTGGAGTAATCTTTGGATATCCTCTGGATGTTGTGACACATCAATGGTGGTTCCTTTGGTACTGATAAAGCATTCTGCATCCCACTCTATGTCACCATGCCTCAAAACAAACCTCATACTGTGTGCAGAAATGATTTGTTTTGGGTAGGTGTTAACACCGCTCAAAACCACTTGTTTCCCTTCAGTGTTTTTGAAGCACATTTGAGGAATCTAGTAATTTACTACATGTTCACCAATGGAAAATAACCATTGTACTCCCAAAATAAAATTAGTATCAGCTACATCAACAATATAAAAACTGTCAGTCACAGTATGGTCTCCAATAGTTAGTTGCAGCTTGGGAATCCACCGGTTACACTGCATTGTGTTGTTCTTTCCTGGTATAATGACTGTGAAACCCCCAAATTTTTCTGATTTGATTTTCCTTCTCTCCACCACGGATGCATCTATAAAGTTATGTGTGGCACCTCCATCCACCAATACTGGAACTTTCTGCCCTTCTACCACTCCTTTAAATCTCATAATGTGGTAGCGAGGGACCCCACTCAAAACAACAATTTTTCCTTCTGGCTATGAGGGTTCTTCTTCTTCTGCTGCATCATACACTTCTTCTACTGGTTCTTCTTCTCTAACTTCAGCACCCATTTCTTCCTCATCACTTTCAGAAAAAACTTCTATGTAATGAGCCTTACCCTTGGCACATTTATGCCTAGGAACCCAAGGTTCTTGGTAGGAAAAACAAAGCTTTTTATTCCTTAACTCATCCCAATCTCGGAATGAATAATCCTTTATGTTTGGTACAGCCACACTTTTGAATGGTGGCCTTTGGTTCTGATTTTTAATAGGTACACTAAATCTTGGTGGATATTTAGTCCTTGGAATTGCATCTTGCAAATCTCTAGTTATGCTTGGTGCTTCTTGGAGAGTTGCTGGTCGGTATGATTTAACCAACCCTTTTAAGGGTTCTGCTAATCCTTCTATGAAAAATAGAATCAGTCGGGCCTCAGATATATCACTAACCATTATTGCCAAATTCTGAAACTCAGAAATATAAGCTTCCGAGGTTCCGGTCTACTTAACATGTGCTAGTTCCTGGAATGCAATTTCAGGATCCCTTCTGTCAAATCTCTCCATCAATCTACTAGTAAATTCTACATATGAGGACACTTGGTCATGGCCTAAAGTCTTCATGCCATGGAATCACCAATCATTAGCTTCATCTTGCAGATGCAAAGTTTCCATTCTAATGGCATCCATTTCAGCCATTGGATTCAACTGAAAATATGTGTCCATCTTCTGTACCCATGAGTTAGTGGTGCATTTTGTTGACCCATCAAAGAAGGGTAGTTGAACCTTACCAGTAGCATTTCTCAATTCATAATTATATGTTGAATGCCTATGCCCACTCCATGGCTGATTTTTATATTGTGATTCACAGAAATATTTGAAAGGAAGAGCCCTTCTGCACTCTTCACTCATAGTTTGGTATTCTACATACCGATCTTCCCATGCATTGACAGATTTAGTATGTGTCTCAGGTCTTTCCTCCCTATGTTCATCAAGGAATTTTGGCATGGTCTATCAGGGCTGCTCTTTAGAATCATATTTAAATTCATTGGGTCTATTATGGGGACCATTCCTAGAAAATATCATTCCACCAGTGATCTTCCTCTCTCCATTCTGAGAACCACTGCAACTCCCTTCTGTTTCTTTCTCTCCTATCTGTTTGGCCAAAAATTCTCTAGTCTCTTGCCCAGACTGGATGATGTTATGGGATATGTCATGCAACCCTTTTAACATACTCTGCAGAAAAAATATGAATTCTTCCTTATCCTTGTCATCATTGTCAGCCATGTTATTCCCCCCTTGTAATTTTCCTCCAGTGTATTCCACCTCCTCTTCTACAAATGGATCTTCGAGGCTCTTTCCTTTGGGGATTGGTATTCTTTTAGGACTCATGGCACAAACTGAAAGCAGGTTCAGATGACCATGCTTTGATACCACTATAATATCCTAGGAAATATTTAACCTAGATATTAACTCAAGTTCATAATTTTAAATAAAATTTACTTGTCCATTTTTAATCAATTCACCGAACCAAGCAGGAAGTCAGTGACGGGTAAGGAGACTTGAAATTGAGTTTGGTAAGATGAACATTCAATACTGGAATTTATATGAGATGTTTGCAGCCACTTCAAATCAGGTCAGAGGGAGAGTCCTAAGCACAAATCACTGGGGACATTTATGTTTCGGACAACAGCTACCGTTAAAGCCTACCACAAAGCTTCCTTGGCGCACAAGCATATGCTTACTAGACTGGGTGGGTCATTGAGGGTCCAATGCTGAGTTATTACAGTCAAATAAGTTCAAGGGATTCACTGGGAAGCATTCAAAAATGTTTGGAATATGCAGGAGTAATTTGGGAGTCTTAAGCCACTCCGGGATTGCCGAGCTAGGAATTTTCCAAACTTTACAAAAAAAGGTTAAATGCTTCCAAATTATGAAATTAATGATTGATATGGATATTATACTATATCATTGACCACCTAAAACTTACAGAAAGCAAAACTGACTCTTAGAATAGATTTGGCAGTCATTTTAGTAAAACTAGTCATAAAACAATGCTTAATGAGCTAGTCTTCCATTCTGGATTATTAAATGATCTTCATTAAATGTAATACTCTGTTCTGAGGTATTATCTGGTTCTTATATAATATATAAGACAGCATCAAATTTAAATATACCTCACTGGACCAAGCTTGTGTCCATTTAATGATCCTTCAGTAGAACAGTATCACAATGACTAGGAAATACTCACATAGAGCGCACGATGGACTGTCTGATATATGAAATGATTAGATATCTGATATGAAAGTAAATGGTGATCATATATAGGTCTGGAACAGAGTATGAGCTGAAAAATGGATCTCTGAGAAGGAATATGGAGTCCTTCACTTGTCTTCTTCTTCTAGCAGAGGAAACACCTCCAAATCTAGCCGTGGTTGAGAGAATGAGATAGAAGAAAAGGATAATTCAGTTCTGAAGCTTATTTATGATATGTGGCTCTTCTAATGTCTGAAAAAATGGCTGAACCATCTCTCCACCATGTGTTGGGCATATTCACTGGCTCAAACTTCTTCAACAGGAGAATCCTCACTAAAACTAGCTGTAGTTTCACTATCTGCGGGATCTGCTCTTCTTCTGACTTTAAATATTCAATGATGGATGAAAATAGCTGATAATGGCTTCCAGTACATGTTCTGGACCTGCATAACACTCTCTAGAAACTAAAGGACCTTGGGGCACATCACCCAAGAGGAACAGTTGAGGCACATCACTCAACTAGAGAGGCTTAGAGCTCTCAAACCAAAATTATGAATGACAAAATTTCTTGAATGAAGTTAGAATCATGCTTAAATAGATGAGATAGCTTGCTTGGAAATCCATACCACACGTGTGGGTGAGGTAGGGCACACTCTCTCTGAAATTGGCAACTTCTGAGCTTTCTCCACTTTCTTTCCTCAACCTCCTTCAGTCAGAATTGGCAAGTGCGCCTTAGTTACTTTTTTGGATGTTGTTAATTCCTTTCTGAATGCTTTTCCTAATGCTTTCTATTTTTTTTACTTTCTACTTTTTTGCTTTTGCCAACTTTTTCCAGCTTTTGTCAATTTCTATTTCCATTCTGACTTTCTTTCCTTTCTGAAACATTCTTCACTTGGGCAAGGTTATCCACTTGCCACCAATTCACCCTCCTAGCCTTCATTATCCACTCGGTAACATTTATTAGCATTTAAATATAAAAAATACCAAAATACCTCTTAACATTAATTCCAGCTTCCATAATTAATTAAATATCTTAATAATTAATTATTCTCCTAAGGTGTATTTGCCTCAAAAATATCACCATGAATTAAATTCATAATTAATTAATCACCTAGACCCCCTAGGGATGGGAGGAGCCAAGATGTGACCATGGTCACTAGGGAGGGGACATGAAAAAAACGCCATTGAATCTCCCATGAAAGGTATGAATGACCTTTCCCACTACCAAGTAGGATGGGAATATTTCACCCTCGAAATTGGCTAAGGCAAGTAGAGAAGCACTCCACTAGCTCTCTTCACAAATGCAAATTCCAAAAATGATCAAAAGCCTCTCTCTTACTTCATCCATGTATTTTATAAACATATTTTCTAAGGTTTCAATTCCATCCATAGAATCCAATCCAATTTGAATTAGGGAGTGATCCAAGTTGTGCCACATGTCTTCCACTTCCTAGACTTCCACCTTCCACCAATTAGAGTAGGAATCTCTTTCCCTTCTCTAACTCCCATAAGCGCTCACTTAGATGCTATTTTTAGGTATGGCATGTCATATTGGTTAGATGTCAGCCATCAGGTTTGCAATTTGTCATATGTGTCATAGCATCTTTATCATTGCTGTCATATATGTTAGGGAATCTAGCCCAAGTGTCCAAGAACCTCTCATTTGACTCTTCCTCTTCCATGTGAGTTACATTTCCATCCCAGTTCGACCTATGATTTATATTTCCAAGTGTATGAGCCTTCCAACTCATTCCAAAAACACTAGGCTTCCCATGGATTCAAAATTACAAGAGGAGGATGCCATGTGGCATAGAAATTCTAGCTTGTGTGGGTCCCACATCCTCCATGTGTCTTCATGATCAATTGCCACTTTGATTTTCCCTTGTATTTATTTATTTATCTCCTTTATTAAATATTTATGGTACTCTAATGTCCAAACATCATTTATTATCCCCGTTATTCCAAATCCCAATTTCTCCATCCAACCTAGGGAACTAGTAGGATTGGTGGAAGTTTCCTATCATGAATTTATTTGAATGGGGACATTACAGTCCTCCCCACCCAAGATTTCTTGTCCTCAAGGAATTTCATATTTGGATGCTGAAAAATTTGTTCTTCTTGCCACGTGGCATATTCACTTGGTAGATCCTTCCATTGTACCAAGTGCTCTTTGATAGTTCTGCTCCTTAATCTTCTTTCCCTTGTCTTCAAATTTTTTTCTGGAACAAGTGTGAGCTGACCTTCATCATCCAAAGGAGGGAGTGTTTCTGAAATGACAATTTGATGACCAATAGCCTTCTTGAGACATGAAACATGAAATACATTGTGGATTTTACTTCCTTCTGGAAGTTCTAACTCATATGCTACCTCCCCAACCTTCCGAACTACCTTGTATCTGCCAGAGTATCTTGGGTTTACCTTTTCTGCACCCTTCTTTTTCAAGGATGTTTGTTTATATGGTTGCAACCTAAAATATAGCAAATCATTGACCTGAAAGGTCCTTTCTTCCATATGTTGATTTGCATATTGTTTTTGCTGATTTTGGGCAACCTACAAGTTGTCTTTCAAAAGATTTAAAATTTATTGGCTCTCTTCCACCCAATCTTTAGCCTTTGGAGCTCTACTATCACCAAATATATTCTCAACAAAAGTGAGTGCTTCATAACCATATAATTCTTTGAAAGGAGACATTCCTATTGACATATGAAAAGTGGTGTTGTAGAAAAACTCACCCAAGTGTAGCCATTCTACCCATGGTTTTTGCTGCTCTCCCACATAGTTCCTTAGGTACCCCTCCAAACATTGATTCACTCTCTCTGTTTGGTCATCAGTTTGTGGATCATATATTTTGCTTGGAGTCAATTGAGTGCCCACCAATCTGAAAATTTCTTGCCAAAAAGCACCCATGAATCTACTATATCTATCACTTACAATGCTCTTGGGGAGCCCATGCAATCTGAAGATTTCTTTAAAAAAAATATCAGCCACTTGTGCAGCACTAAAAGATGATGTAACCGAAAATAAATGAGCAAATTTGGTCAGCCAATACACTACCACATATATGCAATCCTTTCCCAAAGATTTGGGCAAACCAGTGATGAAGTCCATTGAGATACTCTCGCATTTTTCTTCCGGAATGGGAAATGGTTGCAGTAAACCAACTGGGCATGTGAGTTCAGTTTTTTTTTGCTGAAATACCTTTCATTCATTCACATATTTCAGAACATCATCCTTCATCCCTTTCCAAAAAAAACTTTTCCTTAATTGCCTATAAGTTTTGAGGATCCCCGGATGAACAGCTAGTGGGGAATCATGTGCTTCTTGCAAAAAATTATACTTGAGTTTTGACTTTTGAACCAAATATGCCCTTATAATATATCATCCCATTCAAAATATTGTATTTATCATCCCCTTTGACCCCATCTAACACATCACAAGCAAAACTATTCTTGGCATATTCAACCATTAGCATGTTTTTCCAATCCTTTGCAATGTCCATGAGAGAAAAAGAAAGTCTTCTAGATAATGCATCTGCTACAATGTTATTCTTCCCTTTCAAATATTCAATATCAAAATCAAAATCTTGGATATTGTTTACCCACTTTTTTTTCCTTTCATTGAGGTCCTTTTGGGTGAGGAAGTGCCTTAGACTGTTGTGGTCAGTTTTCACCACAAACTTGTTTCCCGCCAAGTATTGTCTAAACTTGGCCAATGCATGCATGATGGCCAATATTTCTGTTAGGATAATCCTATACTCCATCCTAGTCCCACCAGTATTTTGATCATTTACATTTTCAGTCATGCATGCACCTTTAGGGTTTGCATGCATTCTAGGGTTTGCATGCATTTTGCATGCATCCCAGTGATTAATCCAGCACCTAGCGCTCAGTTAACCAGCCCCCAGGAGCTTCTCACTATTCAGTTTTATCCCTCCAATTGCTTAATGCATCCTTCTTCCTTGATTTTAGGGAGCAAATCGCCCTTCTTCACCTACCAATCTAGTTGTAACTCAGTTACACTTAGTTACAGTCAGTTACACTTAGTTACACTCAGTTACAGTCAATTACAGTCAGTTACAGTCAGTTACAGTCAGTTACAGTCAGTTACACTCAGTTACACTCAGTTACACTCAGTTACAGTCAGTTACACTCAGTTACATTGAGTTACACTCAGTTACACCTACCAGAGTTAGTTTGATTGATGGTTGACAGTTACTTGAGCATTGATGACTCCACTGATGATGATGAAGACTTCCAGTTGCACTCCGATGATCATGAGGACACCTAGTTGTGCTCCGATGACACTCTATTGATCTTGTGATCACTCTGAGAGGCTAATTCGAATTGCCACCTTAGGCATTCGAATCCTCTCTACCATTGTACTATTTATTTGTCCATACTGTGATTAATTAATTAGTGTGTGTGAAGTATTATTGCTTCTATCTGAGTTCTATGGTACCATATTATTCTGTTGCTCATTATACTGTATTGTTCACTATTCTTCTATTTTCCTGCTTAATCATAATTACTCTTGTGAGTTATACATCATCTCTTAGATCTACTGTGAGGATTTTCATATGGTATTAGAGCATGTTGAGAGTATTGTTTATCTCCATTCTTGAGAGTTTTTTGCAGGTTATTACCAAGATTTCGAGTGCAGCAGTTGCAGTAGTTTCTGCAATTTTGCAGTAGTAGCAGTTGCAGTTATTCTATATTGTTTTTGTAGGTCCTCTACAGCTTCAATATATTCATCAGGAATTACTCCTCTTGATCCACTCAACTATGATGAATGGAAACCAAGAATGATAGCAGACTTGAAGATCCATGATCTTTTTTATCGTTATTTTGAAAGAGAGTTCGAATCCCCTGAAGAGAAGATTGACTGGTTAAATAAAAGTGACATGCACTTTGCAGCAATAATGTTTTCTTTGTTTGCACGCCAAAGATTCCAATTCAAATACCGTAATGGTGTTGAAACTCCAAAGGAGTTATGGACTCCAAAAGAGATATGGGCTCACCTAGAGGAAAAATTTGGCAGAAAGAATGAAGGACTTGGTCCTAACCCATTCGAAAGCAAGCAAAGTGATCCATTCACTCCTCTTGATGGTCTCTCAGATCATGAACCAATATCATCTCATATTGAAATTGTTGACAAAGAACTTGCAGATTCTCCACTCATGCTCAAAATTTCTTTTCTTTTTGTGCCAGCTCACACTCTAGATATTGCAGAAGGTCCTAAATCCTCTCTTGCACCAGAGTCTGTTGGTTTGTATCATGATCACATGATTATTTCAGAGGTCAAAATAGCTACTGAAGGTAATGCATTCACTCCTCTCCGGCTATCTCCTCTTTTATACTACTATATGATCATAAATTCATGCTTTCAGAAGGTTATTGAAGATTATGGCCATTGCCATTCGCTTGGGATAAATTCTCATGCAATTACTGGTTTTGATCTCACCTCTCATGGTTCAAAGGAGATCTCAAGAAACCATGATTCAAGTCTTGGATCTAACTTGGATTCTAAGCAATTATTGCTTGGGATAATTTCTCATGCATATGATAGTTTTGATCTCACCCCTGCTGGTTCAAAGGAGATCTCAAGAAACTGTTTTTTAAGTCTTAAATCTGATTTTGATTTCAAGCAAACATGTAATAGTTATTTTTGGCATAATCTCACCCATGGTGGTTCGAAGGAGAAGACAAAAGATTATATGCACTTTCACAGATTTGATCCTACCTCAGTTGATTCGAATCACGGCTTCAAGGATCATTCTCATACTGTTGGATTTGTTCTCATCACATTCGATCTAAAGAGCAAGTACAAGCACATGCCTTTTGAGCATGATCCACTTCTTCCCAAGAAGAAGATACCTCCAGACATATGACCAAGCATCACACGTGCTTGAGTTTGGAGCATTTATCTTTATGTGTGCCTTACAGTCTATTTTTTGAGGAGGGGGTATGTTTCCCATGGAATTTTCCCACTTCCTTGGTTTATTGATTGTTATTATTCATTGTATTGGGTGACCTTTGGTCTTAGTTACTAGGGCCCAGGATGGATTAAGGGGGGGTGTTAGGATATTCCTATACTCCATCCTAGTCCCACCAGTATTTTGATCATTTACATTTTCAGTCATGCATGCACCTTTAAGATTTGCATGCATTCTAGGGTTTGCATGCATCCCAGTCATTAGTCCAACACCTAGCCCTCAGTTAGCCAGCCCCCAGGAGCTTCTCACTATTCCATTTTATCCCTCCAGTTTCTTAATGCGCCCTTTTCCTTGATTTTAGGGAGCAACTCGCCCTTCTTCACCTACCAGTCCAGTTGTCACTCAGTTATGTTAAGATTTAATATGCTAAGACAGAAAATAGCAGCATTACATTCCATTTCACAATAATAGCATATACAGGATCACTGAAGAAACAACAAGCACAACATAAACACAAGAGACAGAGATTTATCCTGGGAAACCCTCATGGGGTAGAAAACCCAGCAAAGCTTCCTCAATATAGATGACCAGCAATATACAAAGATGAAACCCTGAGACATGATCTCCTCCTCCACAATAGCAGACCTCTCCTCCACAAGTGCGCTATCCTCAAGTGAGTGTGTGTGTCAAATGAGGAACACACCTCCTCTATTTATACACTACACTGACATGTATTTTACACAGGTACACGTAGGCTCGTATTTAACCAATGGGTTAAATACCCCACTACAACTGATTGGGCCGACCCCTCTAGGGTGGTCTAATAACCCTTTGACCCACATAACACATACAAGGCCGACCCCCACTAGGGAAGTCTAATAACCCGAGTTACCACATTCCGACGGAGGAATAAACATCTCCGGATATACAATAAGATCTTCACGGAGGAATGAAACATCTCCGGAATAATAAAGTAAAAATATAATATTCTTTGAAGTTACAATATCTCAACACTCCCCCTTAACGAGAAGGATATTATAACAACATCTGCACGAGCAAGGAGTCATCAACATCATACATGATACATCTATAAATCATTGGAAGCTTTCTCAACATCATCAGTAACTCAAGCAGTTACTGGAACATCTTCAATACTGGAACATCGACATCTTCAGTATTGAGTCTTTATCTTCTGTAGCACTTGAACAGCTACAACAATATCATCATCTGGATCCTCACGATTATCGTCATCACACGATCATCAGCATCGTCATCTCACGATCATCAGTATCATCATCACACGATCATCAGCATCGTCATCTCACGATCATCAGCATCGTCATCACACGATCATCAGCATCATCATCACACGATCATTAGCATCGTCATCACACGATCATCAGCATCGTCATCACACGATCATCAACATCGTCATCACACGATCATCAGCATCGTCATCACACAATCATTAGCATCGTCATCACACGATCATTAGCATCGTCAACATGATCGTCAGCATCGTCATCAATACATGTATCCATAACAATACAAGTATCCACATCATTAGTACAAGTATTCATGCCAATACAAGTATACATATCATCAATACAAGTATCCATACTGATACAAGTAATCATGTCATCAATACATGTATCCTACCGATACAAGTAACCACATCATCAATACAAGTATCCTACCGATACAAGTAACCACATCATCAATACAAGTATCCTACCGATACAAGTAACCACATCATCAATACAAGTATCCTACCGATACAAGTAACCACATCATCAATACAAGTATCCATACCGATACAAATAACCACATCATCAATACAAGTATCCATACCGATACAAGTAACCACATCATCATAAAAAATCACTTTCTCGGAGACCATTCGTCTACGGATCAATTCAGGGACCAAAGTCCGGGGATGATACAATCCCCACTTCTCGGAGACCACACGTCTATGGATCAATTCAGGGACTGAAGTCCGGGGATGATACAATCCCCACTTCTCGGAGACCACACATCTACGGATCAATTCAGGGACCGAAGTCCGGGGATGATACAATCCCCACTTCTCGGAGACCACACGTCTACGGATCAATTCAGGGACCGAAGTCCGGGGATGATACAATCCCCATCACGTACATTTTGAACTAGTGGTTCCGGGATGATGCAATCCCCATCACTTTATTCTCGAAGACCATACGTCTACGGATCAATTCAGGGACCAAGGTCCGGGGATGATACAATCCCCATCACGTACATTTTGACATAGTGGTTCCGGGATGATGCAATCCCCATCACTTTATTCTCGAAGACCATACGTCTACGGATCAATTCAGGGACCAAGGTCCGAGGATGATACAATCCCCATCACGTACATTTTGAACTAGTGGTTCCGGGATGATGCAATCCCCATCACTTTATTCTCGAAGACCATACGTCTACGGCTCTCTTTAGGAATGAAAGTCCAGGGATGATCCAATCCCCTCAACTATCCACCAAGGACTTCATTCTCGGAGACCTCACGTCTACGGCTCTCTTTAGGACTGAAAGTCCAGGGATGATCCAATCCCCTCAACTGTCCACTAAGGACTTCATTCTCGGAGACCTCACGTCTACGGCTCTCTTTAGGACTGAAAGTCCAGGGATGATCCAATCCCCTCAACTGTCCACTAAGGACTTCATTCTCGGAGACCCCACGTCTACGGCTCTCTTTAGGACTGAAAGTCCAGGGATGATCCAATCCCCTCAACTGTCCACCAAGGACTTCATTCTCGGAGACCTCACGTCTATGGCTCTCTTTAGGACTGAAAGTCCAGGGATGATCCAATCCTCAACTGTCCACTAAGGACTTCATTCTCGGATACCTCACGTCTACGGCTCTCTTTAGGACTGAAAGTCCAGGGATGATCCAATCCCCTCAACTGTCCACTAAGGACTTCATTTTCGGAGACCATACGTCTACGGATCACTTTAGAACAAGTGTTCAAGGATGATACAATCCCTACATGTATTCTCATCAATACATCTCATCATCAAAATCATGTATTCTCATCAATACATCTATCATCAAAAGCATGTATAAGTAAAACTAAGTATTCTAAGTATAAGAGTCCTAAATCTAAATATTTCTAAGTATCTAGGTGTAGAGAACAAGTTACCTCATCATCGACCTTGTTGTTCGATGAGACAATCTCATCATCAATGACTATACTACTCCCCCTTTCGAGGAGGGTCCTTTTGAACTACACCAAGCTTGTCTTGGAAGTATTCAAATTTCACCCAAGACAGAAGTTTGGTAACTTCTTCACTTGAGGTAGAGGTTTGGTTAGTACAACGGTAACCTGTTACAAATTCAAACTTTATAGTTCCTTTCTGTGTCATATCTTGTTAGTTCCCTATGTTCTTTGACTTATCATGGAACACTAGAATCTATGTCATCCTGATACAACTCTATTTATCACATAGGATCACAGTTGGTTCTATCTCTAAGTCAAACAATCCTGAAGCCAAACTTCTTCACAACAAGTAGAGAAAGCAGCCGCTTGTGCTGAGAACCACACTAGACTGCTTCCAGCTAAACCACGAGATCATGGATAATCCCAAACAATAACATCCTCTCGATGTGTTCTTCCTGTCTTCCCAAACAGCATCTGAGTAGCCATCTGAAGTCATGATCTCCAAGATAGCATAGATCAAAGTCTATCGTATCCTTTATGTGCCTCATCACATGCTTTGCAACTATCGGGTGAACACATCTAGTTTCCACTAGATACTGACTCAAGGTGTTCACAACAAAGCATATATCTAACCTAGTATATGTTAGATACATCAATGACCCAATAATTTGACTGTACAGAGTTATATCCACTAACTCTGATGAGTCATCTCCTAACAGCTTCAAGTTGGAATCCATAAGAGTGGCCATTCCAACATATCAAGATTTCTCAGCATACTTTCTCTGGTTGAGAGAGATTCCTTCTGAGACTTTCCATACTTTTAGACCTAGAAAGTAATGCATCAATCTGAGATCTTTCAATTTCATTTCTGCAGCCATCTATATGTGCCATCTCTCATCAGATGGGTCTACTGATATGAGCCTCAACATCATTCGAACTCTGTGGTGAGTTCCTTCTTGCATCCATGTCATATGTGTATAGAAGCCATATTCAACCTTGTAGCAAAGGTTGAGATCCACATCACCCATGGTGATCATTAAGCTCATCAATTGATTATCGATCTTGGGAACCCATACAGAACCTGATTCACACTTCTTCTTTAATTACACCATTAAGAGAATGGTCTTATCTTAGCCACTTGGAGCAAACATCTTATCATGATTCTCTTCCTCTTTCTAAGAGAATCTTCTAGCCATGAGCCTTCTATATTTTGTTTGATTTGTAAATCTTCTTGTTGAACATCCATTGCTTGTTCAGTGTTCATCATTCATCATGATCTTTCCTACAAATCAAAATTAAGTACAGGATTAGTAATACTTCATAATCATCAAATCATATTGACATGGTAACCTATTATGCATACAGATATCATTTACATAGTTATGCAACTAATTTGACCAATACTTTGGCACAACACTTTCCCATATCCTGTATGCATACAGTGGCTATCTAGATGCCTTCCATCTCTACCAGAACATACTATCGAGAGTGTGCACAGCTCTCAGCATGTCAGCAAAGAGGTTTCATTCTAGACAAGCAACAATGGAATGTTTGTCCAACTTACCAATCATATGCACATTAGTAGTATACTGTTCAATGCTCTATGAATGTTTACACTCAGCATCATATATTCTAGGAATACAAATATGCATACAACCTATTACAGGCAATATCATTACTATTTCAAATAACAACTCAAATACTTATCTTTTATGTTTGTGTGGTTGCCTCCCGCTTGATCTTCTGTATATCTTTTGAACTTCTATTCATTCTGTACCATTGTGCATGTTCAAGTGTCATCCTCATGATCTCATACACAAACATACACCCATTAGTATGTTCTAAATTTTATCAAAACATTATAGTTCTAAATAATCTTGAAAATGTATAGTCATGATTATAGTTAATAAACATTAGTATTCAAGATTTCAGGGAAGTCTTCTTTTACTCATGCATATTATCAATCAAGATAAAAAGACATAATATGCATAATCCCTTGATTACTAACTTTATGAATAAGCATAACCAATCATACCAAGTATACTTATATAAGGGATCCTAACACAAGGTAAGATTCATGGGAAACATACCTGGATTAGTATACCTACTTAGTTATGTACAACATACCTAAAAAATCTCTTCAATGATTTAGAGATCCTGAGCTAGAACCTGCATGTCTCATAGGTTAAGCATAATATAACAAAGTCATACATACCTCGTAAGTAGAACAAATATTATGGATGAGTCTTTGTCTTCATGTTTTCATGGTCATGGAACCTGATTTGTCTTTTGTGATGTACCTGTATCTTGTTAGCAGACAACATCAACCTCACACAACATCATAATGCATTAGTACAATCATATAGCCCTAATCAATGAATGTCTTTGATCATTCACATGCATTCATATTGTTACTAGGGTGATAAGACAATTCTAACATTAATCAAGATTGTACTAGTAAATAATATGAAGACAAACACATCATGAACTTAATCAAGAATTAGATTTCAAGACATACCTGAACCTCCTTAAGTCATACCTGTCGAGACTTCTTGTAGTCTTCTTATGTAAGGCCTTAGCCTCAACTCCCCCTGAAACTTGATCTGGAGCTTGATTAGGGTTTGCTAGAGAAACCCTAAAGATTCAAACTTTGACTTTCATACTTCTGAATGGATGAAAGAATATGTCTTGCTGAGCTGATCAAACTGGCATACTTCAATTTTGGAATCTCCAAAATTTGACCCCTCAAAATTGCCTTTGAAACTTCTGGATCTTCTGGACAGGATCCCGAACTAGGGTTTGATGAAGCCCACCCTTCTGCCCAAACAAAAGGTTCGATCCAAGGCTGTAAACTCTTATTTTTCTTAGAAGCTTCCAGCCGTGGTTACAGACTTCAAAAATTCCAACTTTTGCTGAAGCCCTAATTTTCCATCTTTCCGATCAAAATCCCGAACTGGGGTTTGATCAAGCCCGGTCTTCCACAGAACCAAAAAATTCGATCTTGGTCTCTAAATTTTGATTTTCCTGAGTAGCATTCAGCCGTGGACTCTGATTCCAAAAATTCTAACTTTCTCCGAAACCCTAAATTCCGGAAGCCATGAATAAAGGTGCTCCAAAAATAATTCTGTTTTGACAGAAATATGCACCTGATTGTTTCTGCTATAAATCTGAAATTTTTGCTCCACAGGGTCTGAAAACCTTTTTTTGCAGTAGCCTGACCTTTCATCTTTCCATCCTGACAGGTCTGACCTCAATTGGGTTTTCTGAGAGAAAGTTATGCCAAGTGTCGCAACGTGACCTGTTTATGGGATAAAACCGGAGAGCGAACTTGTACAGCATGCCACGTGTCACTGTTTGAACTTCGACCTCTGAAAAATTTTCCTGAGATAGCTCAACCTGTTATCTTTCCATCCTGATAGGTCTGACCTCAATTGGACTTTCTGAGAGAGATTTATGCCAAGTGTCGCAACGTGACCTTTTTATGGGATAAAACAGGAGAGCTCACTTGTACGGCGTTCCACGTGTCACTGGTTCACCTTCGGCCTCTGAAAACATTTTCTGAGATAGTAAATTCTGTGTACTACCTGTCACTTTTTACGAAATTTCATTTGGAGCTTCCTAGCCCAAGTTATGACCTTTTTCCTAAGGTCACCTAATTTTGACTCAGATCTGGAAGAGGCAGAAACCCTATATTGTACAGATCATAAATCACAAAGTACAACGAATTAGAGGTTGTCCTTTGGACAAAAGGTACCTGGAGATTTAATCTTCGTCCTGTAACAATTTCAGATCCGAAAACTTTGCCAAAACGGATTTATAGCGAAAGTGCTACGATGACTGGTTTTTGCTATGTAAAACCCTAACCTTCAAATTGTCGTAAGTAAAGCAAGTGTCGTTAGTGCCATACCTTGTCTTCCTTCAGGTTAGCTCTGATACCATGTTAAGATTTAATATGCTAAGACAGAAAATAGCATCATTACATTCCATTTCACAATAATAGCATATACAGGATCACTGAAGAAACAACAAGCACAGCATAAACACAAGAGACAGAGATTTATCCTGGGAAACCCTCATGGGGTAGAAAACCCAGCAAAGCTTCCTCAATATAGATGACCAGCAATATACAAAGATGAAACCCTGAGACATGATCTCCTCCTCCACAATAGCAGACCTCTCCTCCACAAGTGCGCTATCCTCAAGTGAGTGTGTGTGTCAAATGAGGAACACACCTCCTCTATTTATACACTACACTGACATGTATTTTACACAGGTACACGTAGGCTCGTATTTAACCAATGGGTTAAATACCCCACTACAACTGATTGGGCCGACCCCTCTAGGGTGGTCTAATAACCCTTTGACCCACATAACACATACAAGGCCGACCCCCACTAGGGAAGTCTAATAACTCGAGTTACCACATTCCGACGGAGGAATAAACATCTCCGGATATACAATAAGATCTTCACGGAGGAATGAAACATCTCCGGAATAATAAAGTAAAAATATAATATTCTTTGAAGTTACAATATCTCAACAAGTTACAGTCAGTTACACTTAGTTACAGTCAGTTACAGTCAGTTACAGTCAGTTACAGTCAGTTACACTCAGTTACAGTCAATTACAGTCAGTTACAGTCAGTTACACTTAGTTACATTGAGTTACACTCAGTTACACCTACCAAAGTTAGTTTGACTGATGGTTGACAGTTACTTGAGCATTGATGACTCCACTGATGATGATGAAGACTTCCAGTTGTGCTCCGATGATCATGAGGACACCTAGTTGTGCTCCAATGACACTCTATTGATCTTATGATCACTTTGAGAGGCTAATTTGAATTTCCACCTTAGGCATTCGAATCCTCTCTACCATTGTACTATTTATTTGTCCATACTGTGATTAATTAATTAGTGTGTGTGAAGTATTATTGCTTCTATCTGAATTCTACTATACCATATTATTATTCTGTTGCTCATTATACTGTATTGTTCACTCTTCTTCTATTTTCCTACTTAATCATAATTACTCTTGTGAGTTATACATCATCTCTTAGATCTGCTGTGAGGATTTTCACAATTTCTTTGTCATATATGGAGTAAAGCTTTTGATGTGGCTACAAATTTATGCTCTCAAAGGCTATAGGGTGTTGGCCTTGCTTTAGGACAGCCCCTATCCCTTCACCTGAAGCATCACATTCCAAAACAAAAGGTTTAGTAAAATAAGGTAATGCAAGTATTGGACAACTACTCATTACCTCTTTCATTTTTTGGATGTACTTTTCATCCTTTTCATCCCACTTGAAAGCATCTTTCTTTTTCAAATCAGTGAGTGGAGAAGTCAATTTGGAGAACCCTTTCACAAACTTCCTATAATAGGTGCATATTCCAATGAAGCCTCTTAATTCTGTGATGTTTTTGGTGATGGCCATTAAAGGATATCCCTTATCTTTTCCATGTGCACTTTCACTCCTTATTTTCCAATAATGTACCCAAGATACAAGATTTCCTTCATCCCAAATTCAGATTTGGACAACTTAGCAAACATGCAAAATTTTCAGCACAACCTCTAAATGATGGAAATGCTCTTCCGAAGTTTTGTTGTAAATGAGAATGTCATCAAATAAAACCAAAAAAAAAAATTATGACATGCTTGCAAAAGATCCTATTCATGCATGCTTGGAATGTGGCTGGAGCATTAGTTAATCCAAAAGGCATAACAAGAAACTCAAAGTGGCCATAGTGGCATCTAAAAGTAGTCTTTTGCACATCTTGTTCCTTCATTTGAATTTGATGGTAACCTGATCTAAGATCAATTTTGGAGAAATATTATGCCCCAAATAGATCATCCATGAGCTCATCAATTCTAGGAATAGGATACCTATTTTTTATTTTCTTCTTGTTCAAATCTATAAAGTCTATGCACATACTCAAGGTTCCATCTTTTTTCTTCACCAACACTACTGAAGAGGCATAAGGGCTAGAGCTTGGTCTAATGAGTCTCAACTCTAGGATTTCTTGGATGGAATTTTCAATTTCATCTCTGAATATTTTTGGATGTCTATAGGGTGGTATTTGGGTGGGTGAAGTACCCTCCTCCAAAACAATGTTGTGCTCAACCGCCCTATCAGGTGGTCTACCATGTGGAATATCTCCAAATTTTTTTTCATATTTTTGTAGGAGTTTCTCTATCTCCTTTGGGTGTTAAACAACCTTTATGTTTTGCTTGGGATAGGTGATGAAACATTCAGCAACCCATTCTATGTCTCCATGCCTCAATATTGATCTCATACCATGGGAGGTCACTACTTGATTCAGATAGGTGTGCTCCCCTCTCACAACCCTTACTATTCCTTCTGAATCTTGGAATTTCATTTTAGGAATTTGATAGTGTTAAGATTTAATATGCGAAGACAAAAAATATCAGTATTACATTCCATTTCACAACAATAGCATATACAGTATCACTGAAAGAACAACAAACACAACATAAACACAAGAGACACAGATTTATCCTGGTAAACCCTCATGGGGTAGAAAACCCAACAAAGCTTCCTTAATATAGATGACCAACAAATACAAAGATGTAATCCTCAAACATGAGCTCCTTCTCCTCCATAGAAGATCTCTCAGTGAGTGAATGTGTGTTAAATGAGGAACACACCTCCTCTATTTATACACAAATCCGACTTTACTTTTACACTAACTAGGTCGGCCCCAACTTAACCACTTAGCATAAGGCTGACTAGGAAGACCCCTCTAGGGTGGTCTAATAACCCCTTAACCCACATGACTCATATAGGGACAACCCTACTAGGGAAGACTAATAACCCAGGTTACCACATTCTCCACGGAGGAATAAAATAGCTCCGGATATACAATAGGGTCTCCATGGAGGAATGAAACATCTCCAGAATAATAAAGTACAAATATAATATTCTTAGAAGTTACAATATCTCAACACTCCCCCTTAATGAGAAGGATATTATAACAACATCTGCAGGAGTAAGGAGTCATCAACTACATGATACATGATACATCTATAAATCATTGGAAACTTTCTTCATACATCATCAGTAACTCAAACAGTTACTGGAACATCTTCAAGATCTTCAATACTGGATCTTCATCTTCTGCAACACTCAAATAACTATAGCAACATCATCATCTGGATCTCTCGACAAAACATCATCAACATATGGATCCTCTTGATCAACAGCATTAACATCTGGATCCTCTCGATCAATAGCATCAGCATCTGGATCCTCCCGATCAACAACATTGTCATCTGGATCCTCACGATCAACAACACATCATCTGGATCCTCATGATCAACAGCATCATCATCTGGACCCTCACGATCAATAAAATCATCATATGGATCCTCACAATCAACAATATCGTCATCTGGATCCTCACAATCAACAACATCGTCATCTGGATCCTCACTATCAATAGCATCGTAGCAGCATACCCTGCAATACACATGATCCAGTTAAGACACCATAGCATGTCTACAGACGATGTAGTCCACTCGTCAACTTAGACAAAGTCTAAGGACCCCTTTTTCAAAGACATATGTCTATGGATCAATTCAGGGACCGAAGTCTGGGGATGATACAATCCCCTCTCGTCCACTAGGGACCACTTCTTGGAGACATCTGTCTACGAATATATTCAGGCACTAAAGTCCTAGGATGATAAAATCCTCTCGTCCACTGGGGACCACTTCTCGGAGACATCTGTCTACGTATCTATTCAGGGAACAAAGTCCTGGGATGATACAATTGTACCCTTTATGTACAATCGTACCCTTTATGTACCTCATCACATGCTTTGCAGCTATTAGGTGAACATGCCTAGGTTCCACTAGATACTGACTCAAGGTTTTTACAACAAAGCATATATCTGATCTGGTATTCGTCAGAGACATCAATGACCCAATAATCTGTTTGTGCAGAGTTACATCCACTAACTCTGATGAGTCATCAGCTAACAGCTTCAAGTTGGAGTCCATGAGAGTGGCCATTTGAACATATCAGATCTTTTCAAGATTTCCATAGCATACTTTCCCTGGTTGAGAAAGATTCCTTCTGAGCCTTGCCATACTTCCAGACCTAGGAAGTAATGCATCAATCCGAGATCTTTCATCTCAAATTTTGTAGCTAGCTTCTTCTTGCTTTCTATGATTTGTTTCTCATTCCTTGTCAGAAAGAGATCATTCACATATAGTAATAATATGATAGGTTCATCATCCATAACCTTAGGATCAGCTTTGCTTTTGGTAAAGCTGAAGCTTGTTAAGAATCTATCAATTTTCCCTCTGTGACTGAACATCATTCACACTCTGCATTGAGTGATCTTCTGCATGTCTATCCATGCCATCTCCTGTCAGATGGGTCTACTGATATGGGCCTCAAGATCACTCAAACTCTGTGGTGAGTTCCTTCTTGCATCCATCTAAGAGAAGAATGTCATTTGTATATAGACACCATCTTCAACCTTGTAGAAAAAGTTGAAATCTGCATCACCCATGGTGATCATTAAGCTCATCAAATGACTATCGATCCTGGGTACCCATACAGGGATTTCTTGGATTTAATCCTGGGATTTTTCTCGATTCGTACTTCCCTTTTCAATTACACCATTAAGAGAATGGTCTTATCTAGCCTCCTAGAGCAAACATCTCGTCATGATCTGTGAAAATCCTCACATCAGATCTAAGAGATGATGTATACCTCACAAGAGTAATTATGATTAAGAAGGAAAATAGAAGAAGAGTGATCAATACAGTATAATGAGCAACAGAATAATATGGTACAGTAAAACTCAGATAAAAGCAATAATACTTCACACACACTAATTAATTAATCACAATATGGACAAATAAATAGTACAATGGTAGAGAGGATTCAAATGCCCAAGGTGGCAATTCGAATTAGCCTCTCAAAGTGATAATAAGATCAATAGAGTGTCATCGGAGCACAACTAGGTGTCCTCATGATCATCGGAGCACAACTGGAAGTCTTCATCATCATCAGTGGAGTCATCAATGCTCAAGTAACTTTCAACCATCAGTCAAACTGAATCTGGTAGGTGTAACTGAGTGTAACTAAGTGTAACTGAGTGTAACTGAGTGACAACTAAACCGGTAGGTGAAGAAGGGCAAGTTGCTTCCTAAAATCAAGGAAGAAGAGCGCACTAAGAAACTGGAGGGATAAAAATGAATAGTGAGAAGCTCCTGGGGGCTGGATAACTGAGGGCTAGGTGCTGGACTGATGACTGGGATGCATGCAAACCCTATAATGCATGCAAACCCTAAAAGTGCATGCATGACGTAAAATGTAAATGATCAAAATATTGGTGGGACTAGGATGGAGTATAGGAATATCCTAACACCCCCCCTTAATCCATCTTGGGCCCTGGTAACTAAGACCATAGTTCACCCAATACAATGAATAATAAGAGTCAATAAACCAAGGAAGTGGGAAAATTTCATGGAAAACATATCCCCTCATCAAAAACAGACTGTAAGGCACACACAAAAAATTAAATGCTCCAAACTAAAGTAGGTGTGATGCTTGGTCATATGTCTGGAGGTATCTTCTTCTTGGGAAGAAGTGGATCATGCTCAAAAAACATGTGCTTGTACTTGCTCTTCAGATCGAATGTGATGAGAACAAATCCAAAAGTATGAGGATGATCCTTGAGCCTATGATTCGAATTAGATGAGTTAGGATCAAAATCATGAATATGCAGATAGTCTTTTGTCTTCTCCTTTGAACCATCATGGGTGATATTATGCCAAAAAGAACCATCAAATAATAATTGCTTGAAATCCAAATCAGATTTAAGACTTAAAGAATAATTTCTTGAGATCTCCTTTGAACCATAAGAGGTGATATCAAAACCAATGGATGCATGAGAAATGATCTCAAGCGGGTGGCAATGGCCATATTCTTCAATAACCTTTTGAAAGCATTTGCTAATGATCATATAGTAGTAAATAAGAGCTGATTGCTTGAGAGGAGCGAATGCATTACCTCCAATAGCTGATTTTACCTCCGAAATAATCATGTGATCATGATGCAAACCAATAGACTCTGGTGCAAGAGAGGATTTAGGACCTTCTGCAATATCTAGACTGTGAGCTAGCACAGAAAGAGAAGAAAGTTGGAGCATGAGTGGAGAATCTGCAAGTTCTTTGTCAACAACTTCAATATGAGATGATACTGGTTCATGATCTGAGAGACCATCAAGAGGAGCGAATGCATCACTTTGCTTGCTTTCGAAAGGGTTAGGACCAAGTCCTTCATTCTTTTTGCCAAAATTTTCATCCAGGTGCGCCCATAACTCTTTTAGATTTTTTGGAGTCCATAACTCTCTTGGAGTTTCAACACCATCACGACATTTGAATTTGAATCTTTGGTATGCACACAAGGAAAGCATCATTGTTCCAAATGCCATGTCACCTTTATTCAACCAGTCAATATTCTCTTCAGAGGATTTGAACTCTCTTTCAAAATAACAATCAAAGAGATCATGGCTCTTCAAATATGCTATCATTTTTGGTTTCCATTCATCATAGTTGAGTGGAGAGAGAAGATCACTGCAAAAAAATCTCAAGAATGGAGATAAACAATACTCTCAACATGCTCTGATACCATGTGAAAATCCTCACAGCAGATCTAAGAGATGATGTATACCTCACAAGAGTAGTTATGATTAAGCAGGAAAATAGAAGAAGAGTGATCAATACAGTATAATGAGCAACATAATAATATGGTACAGTAGAACTCAGATAGAAGCAATAATACTTCACACACACTAATTAATTAATCACAATATGGACAAATAAATAATACAATGGTAGAGAGGATTCGAATGCCCAAGGTGGAAATTCAAATTAGCCTCTCAGAGTGATCATAAGATCAATAGAGTGTCATCGGAGCACAACTAGGTGTCATCATGATCATCGGAACACAACTGGAAGTCTTCATCATCATCAGTGGATTCATCAATGCTCAAGTAACTGTCAACCATCAGTCAAACTGATTCTGGTAGGTGTAACTGAGTGTAATTGACTGTAAGTGAGTGTAACTAAGTGTAACTGAGTGTAACTGAGTGACAACTGGACTGGTAGGTGAAGAAGGGCGAGTTGCTTCCTAAATTCAAGGAAGAAGGGCGCATTAAGCAACTAGAGGGATAAAATTGAATAGTGAGAAGCTCCTGGGGGCTGACTAACTGAGGGCTAGGTGTTGGACTGATGACTGGGATGCATGCAAAATGCATCGAAACCCTAGAATGCATGCAAACCCTAAAAGTGCATGCATGACTGAAAATGTAAATGATCAAAATACTAGTGGGACTAGGATGGAGTATAGGAATATCCTAACATGATCCTCTTCCTCTTTCTAAGAGAATCTTCTATCCACAAGCCTTTTATAGTATGTTTGATTTATAAGTCTTCTTGTTGAGCATCCATCACTTGTTCGGTGTTCATCATTATTCATGATCTTTCCTACAAATCAAAGTTAATTACATGATTAGTAATACTTCATAATCATCAAATCATGTTATCATTTTAATGATAACCTATTATGCATACTGATATGATTCACATAGTTATGCAACTATCTTGACCAATATTTTGGAACAACACTTTTCCATATCCTGTATGCATATAGTGGCTATCTAGATGCCTTCCATCTCTACCAGAACATACTGTCAAGAGCATGCACAACTCTCAGTATGTCAGCAGAGAGGTTTCATTCTAGATAAGCAACAATGGAATGTTTGTCCAACTTACCCATCATATGCATATTAGTAGTATACTGGTCAATGCTATATAAATTTTTACGCTATGCATGATATATTCTAGGAATACAAATATGCATACAACTATTACAAGCAATATCATTTACTATTTCAGAGATTCAAATAACAACTCAAATACTTATGTTTTATGTTTGTGTGGTTTCCTCCCGCTTGATCTCTATATGTCTTTGAACTTCTATTCATTCTGTACCACTATGCATGCTTAAGTATGCACTACTGTCATCCTCATGATCTCTATATGTCTTTGAACTTCTATTCATTCTGTACCACTATGCATGCTTAAGTATGCACTAGTGTCATCCTCATGATCTCATACATAAACATACATTCATTAGTTTAATCTCAATACTACCAAAACATTATGTATGGCCATGATCATTTCATACATAGGTATACTTACCTAAGATCCTAACACAAGGTAGGATTCTAACTTGATATAGGAAAACATACCTAGATTATCATGCTTGGTTATGTCTTAACATACCCAAACAATATCTTCTTTGTTCTCTTCAATGATTTAGAGACCTTGTGCTAGAACCTGCATATCTCATAAGTTAAGCATAGTAGAACAAGGTCATACATACCTTGTAAGTAGAGCTTCTATGTGGTCAAATACTATGGATGAGTCTTTGTCTTTATGTCATCATGGTCATAGAACTTGATTTGTCTTTCTTGATGTACCTATATCTTAATAGCAGACAACATCATCCTCATACAACACCACAAGTGCATTGGTACAATCATAAGTGTCATAACCCTAATCAATGAATGTCTTCTATCATTCACATGCATTAATTATCAAACAATCATAATTGTACTAACCTCAATAACATGAAGACAAACATATTATGAACTTAATCGAGAATCAGATTTCAAAACATACCTATATTTCCTCAAGTCATACCTGTCAGGATTGCTTGTAGTCTTCTTATGTAAGGCCTTAGTCTCATCTCCCTCTGGAACTGGAACTTCTTCACTTATGCAGGTGTCCAATTCATTCTCTTCTAGGATTAACCCAATCCACTTTGATTTGTTGAAACTGGATTTGGAGTTGGATTAGGGTTTTTCAAAGAAACCCGAAAAATTCAAACTTTGAATTTCAAACTTCTTAAAGGATGGAAAGATGTGCCTTGCTGAGCTGATCAAGCTGGCATACTTCAATTTTGAAGTCTCCAAAATTTGACCCCTCAAAATTTCCTTTGAAACTTCCGGATCTTCTAGACAGGATCCTGAACTAGGGTTTCATAAAGCCCGATCTTCTACCCAACAAAAAAGTTTGATATTTTGCTCTAAACTTCGATTTTTCTAAGGAGCTTCCAGCCGTGTTCTTAGAGTCCAAAAATTCCAACTTTTGGAGAAACCCTAATTTTCCACCTTTCCGATCAAAAATCCCGAACTGGGGTTTGATCAAGCCCAACCTTCTGCCCAACCAAAAAATTCGATCTTGGTCTCTAAATTTCAATTTTGATGAGAAACATCTAGCCATGGTCTTAGATTCCAAAAATTCCAACTTTCTCTAAAACCCTAATTTCCTGTAGCGGTGATTAACCAAAAAAGAGAATGCTCAAAATCCAATTCTATTTCAGAGAAATATGTTCCTTATTGTTTCTGGTGTAACTCAGAAATTTTGGATCTTCAGGGTCTGAAACTTTGGTCTGTGGTAGCCTGACTTGTTATCTTTCGAACCCCAGATATTTGACCTCAAATGGATTCTCTGAGAGAGAGTTATTCCAAGTGTCGCACCGTGACCGGTTTATGGGATGAAACAGCAGAGCGAACTTGTACGGAGTGCCACGTGTCAATGTTTCATCTTTGGCCTCTGAAAAGTGAACCTATGAAAATACAGTCCATGCTCTACCTGTCACGTTTTACTAAATTTCATTTGGAGATTCCTAGCCCGAGATATGACCTTTTCTTTCTAGGTCACCTGTTTATGACTTAGATCTGGAAGAGGCAGAAACCCTAACTTCTACTGATCATATCTCACAAAGTACAATGAATCTGAGGCTATCCTTCAAACAAAAGGTACAGGGGGATGTTATCTACAACCTATAGAATTTTCAGATCCTGAACCTTCTCCAAAATGGATTTATAGCGAAAGTGCCACAATGACTGGTTTTTGCTATATAAAACCCTAACTTTCAAATTGTAGCAAGTGAGACAAGTGTCGTAAGTGCCATACATTGCCTTACTTTAGGCTATCTCTGATACCATGTTAATATTTAATATGATAAGACAAAAAATATCAGTACTACATTCCATTTCACAACAATATCATATACAGGATCACTGAAAGAACAACAAGCACAACATAAACACAAGAGACACAGATTTATCCTGGGAAACCCTCACGGGGTAGAAAACCCAACAAAGCTTCCTCAATATAGATGACCAGCAAATAAAAATATGTAATCCTCAAACATGAGCTCCTTCTCCTCCATAGCAGATCTCTCTCTCACCTATGCGCCAAGCACAAGTGAGTGAATGTGTGTTAAATGAGGAACACACCTCCTCTATTTATACACAACTCCGATTTGACTTTTACACTAACTAGGTCGGCCCCAACTTAACCACTTAACATAAGGCTGACTAGGCTAACCCCTCTAGGGTGGTATAATAAACCTTTAACCCACATGACTCATACACGTCCAACCCCACTAGGGATGTCTAATAACCCAAGTTACCACATTCTCCACGGAGGAATAAAACATCTCCGGATATACAATAGGGTCTCCACGGAGGAATGCAACATCTCCGAAATAATAAAGTACAAATATAATATTCTTAGTAGTTACAATATCTCAATAGATAGCTCACTATATGCTCCCCTATATATTACAACCATTGCACTCCCAAAACCACATTAGTATTACCAACATCAACCACATAAAAGCTATCAGAAAAAATGTAATTACCTATGGTGATTTGCAACTTTGGAACCCATGTTTTGCACTCCATAGTGTTGTGTCCTGGAATGACAACTGTGAAGCTATCGAATTGTTCAGTATGTATATTCCTTTTCTCCACCATGTATGCATCGATGAATTTATGTGTGGCTCCTCCATCTACCAAAACTGAGGCCCTTTGTCTTAGTACCACACCCTTGCATCGAATAGTGTGATAGCGAGGCACTGCTGAAAGTACTACCATTTTTGCTTTGTTCGGTGAAGGATGATTTTCTTTTTGTTTCCCTTATTCTGCTGTATCATATCCCTCTTCTTGATCTGAAATATGTCCTTCTTCCTCCATACCCCCTTCATACTCATCATTATCAAAAAACACTTCAATGTATTGAGCTTTTCCCTTAGTAAATTTATGCCTCGGTGTCCATGGTTTAAAGCACGTGTAGCATAATTTTTTTCTTCTAAGTTCTTCCCTGTTTAGTCCGTATTTCTTATTCTTTTCAAATTCATCTCTTTTCCAAGGCTTCTTTTCAATTGCATATCTTTTCCAAGGCTTCTTTTCAATTGCATATCTTTTCCAAGGTTTCTTTTCAAATATGAAGTTAGGCTTGGGAGGAAACCTTGTCCTAGGTAGCACATTTTGTAAATCTCTTATCAAATTCATGGCATCCTTCAATGAATTTGGTTTGTGGGCCTTAACTAAACCTTTTAAGGGTTCATCAAAACATTCAGTAAATATTAATACTAACCTCACCATAGATATATAGGCCACCTTAACCAATAATCTTTGGAATTCCAACATATATTTAGTAGGGGTTCCAACTTGCTTCAATTGGGCTAGTTCTTTGAATGGAAATTCTGGGTCTTTTTGCTCAAATATTTCTAATAACCTGTCAATAAAATATCCATATGTTTTAACCTGATTATGTCCCAAGGTATTCATACCATGGAACCAACAATCATTGGCTTCCCCTTCAAGATGCAAAATGGACATTTTTAAAGCATCCTCTTCCACCATTGGATTCAACTGAAAATACACATCTAGTTTTTGTACCCAAGTATGTGTAGAACTTTGAGATGAGCCATCAAAGGTGACCAAGCATCACACCTACTTGAGTTTGGAGCATTTATTTTTGTGTGTTCCTTACAATCTATTTTGAGGGGGGGTATTTTTCCCATGCAATTTTCCCCATTTCCTTGGTTTATTGACTGTTATTATTATTCATTGTATTGGGTGACCTTTGGTCTTAGTTACCAGGGCCCAAGATGGATTAAGGGGGGGTGTTAGAATATTCCTATACTCCATCCTAGTCCCAGCAACATTTTCATTATTTTCATTTTCAGTCATGCATGCACTTTTAGGGTTTGCATGCATTATTTAGGGTTTGCATGCATCCCAGTCATCAGTCCCAGCACCTAGCCCTCAGTTAGCTAGCCCCCAGAGCTTCTTTCCACTTAGTTCTAGCCCTCCTAGAGCTTAGTGCGCCCTCCTTTCACCTGTTGCATGAGAAAGGGCCCTTCCTTACCTACCATTTAGTTATCTTTAGTTATCTTCAGTTCTCTCCTTTATTTAAGGCTAGACTGACTCTCAACTAACTGTATCACTCTGATGGACCTCCAGTGAGACTTGACTGCACATTATGACTTTAGTTAGCTCCTCATGTACCCTCCATTGAGCCTCCTTCATTCAGTTAGTTCTAGTTACACTCAGTTACACCTACCACACTCAGTTAGACTCAGTTTGACTAACGGTTGACAGTTACTTGTGCATTGATGACTCCACTGATGATGAGATAGACTACTAGTTGTGCTCCGATGAGACTCCAGTGATCTTTTGATCACTCCATGAAGGCTAAATCGAATTGCCACCTTGGCATTCGAATCCTCATGCATTGTACTACTTATTTGTCCATATTGTGATTAATTAATTAGTGTGTGTGAAGTATTTTTGCTTCTATCCAAGTTCTACTGTATTATTATTCTGTTGCTCATTACATTGCATTGACCACTCTTCTTCTATTTTATTGCTTAATCAATTAATTTCTTGTGAGGTATACATCATCTCTTAGATCTGCTGTGAGGATTTTCACAATTAGAATCTCACCCAAAGAGTACAACAGCTCACCAAATGCACCTCTCCTCAAGGATCATGAATATGCCAAGAAAACTAGAAATGGTTGTAGGAATGAGCTGCAATAGAAGAGACCACGAGCTTCCCTGTAGACTACACCTACAAAATAAGACTCCATTGAATCTCCCATGAAAGTTATGAATGGCCTTTCCCACACTACCAACTAGGATGGGAATCTTTCACCCTCGAAATTGGCTAAGGAAAGTAGAGAAGGACTCCACTAGCTCTCTTCACAAATGAAAATTCTGAAAATGATCAAACGCCTCTCTATTACTTCATACCTATATTTTATAAACATCTTTAGTCTTCTAAGGTTCCAATTTCATCCATAGATGCTAAGCCAATTCGAATTACGGAGTGATCCAAGTTATGCCACATGTCTTCCACTTCCTAGCTTTCCACCTCTCATTTGACTCATCCTCTTCCACGCGAGCTACACTTCCATCCCAATTTAACCTATGATGCATATTTCCAAGTGTATGAGCCTTCCAACTCATACGAAGAACATTATGCTTCCCATGGATTCAATATTACAAGAGGAGGATGCCATGTGGCATAGAAATTATAGCTTGTGTGGATCCCACATCCTCCATGTGTTTTCATGACCAATTGCTACTTTGATTTTCCCTTGTATTTATTTATTTATCTCCTTTATTAAATATTTATGCTACTCTAATTTCGAAACATCATTTATTATCCCCCTTATTCCAAATCCCAATGTCTCCATCCAACCTAGGGAACTAGTAGGATTGGTGGAATTTTCCTGTCGTGAATTTATTTGAATGGGGACATTACAGGATGCAATGGTAGAGACCTTTAGTAGGTCAAATGGTGCACACCAATACATTTCCACATACATATAGAGAAAGAGGTGAGAATATGTTGATGGACTTAGTTACAAGGAAGTTAAGAAGTTGAAGATATCAAAACACCATATCTTTCCCCTTTTTAGAGATCCACGGATGGGTGAAATCCCAGATGTAAACAAAAGGAATATTTATATTGAGTGGTGTGCTTATCAACCATTCATAGATAATTGGATGGACCAATGGTACATGGTATTTGATGTACCACCACATAACAACATGGAAATGCCTTATATTTTCTTATAAAGATATACGTAGAATTTGTTATGGAGAAGCATGTTAACTATTCTGATATCTTGGCATACCAGGGAATTGGGATGGGGATGCCTAAAAAATGTCCCAATGCGAGGCACATATATCCCAATCACCTAGTAGCTCCACCTCACAGGAAGCTACCCACGCTAGATGTGTCGTCTGCACATCAGTTGGTCCAACAATGAAAGAGTCATTCCTATTGTTGGCACAAGAGGTTGTTCTCCATAGCACAAATATTCAAGGTACATACCGAGAAGGGGCATCAGAGCCACACTCTATTGGTGGGGTAGAGCCACCACCTCCCCATGGGGTAGAGCCACCACCTTCCAATGTTCGGGGAGCATCTAGTAGTGGTACTAGACCCACACATCATGAGCATATCCAAGAGCCCCACCCATGCATAGCATGCATCCATCCCTGCTTTGGTCATGTCCAAACAGATGATAGCTTTACTGGGTATTTTACTCAGGTAAGAAAATGGTTAACAATTTAGTGTTGTTTGTAAATTATTTTTCCTTACTATACACATATATAGATTGCTAATATTTTTAATGATTTTAAAACTTATAGTTTCTACAAGAAGAGGACGAGGGACAAGGGTTTTCCACCAATGATGCCTAGGTTAGTCCAGAGGTTCATGCACTAGAACCCTTTGACGTACAAGTTGTTGTCATACCTTCGACGAAAACAACTCACACTGAGGTACCTATTTCAACTTGTCATTATTTCAATACATGTTAGTTTTTTATTACATGCTACTTAATTAATGCTACACAGTCTAATATTTACAATTTTCTAAATTGTAGGTTGTAGATCCCCCACAGAGGGAAATCGTTTCATCTAGTGATCTCCCCTTGGTGGGGAGACAAGCGCTACATGGCCCACATGACATGAACATATGGCAGAACGTGCTTATAATTGATTGAAGCATACCATACACCGATATGTATTAAAAATTGTCAGTTTGTTAATACATGTTATTTCATTGATCAATGCATTTCTAACTACGTTGGTAATTGGTGATTATAGCCATCACCTGCTATATTTAGGAAACAGTCAACAGTTGCCTCTCCCCATATTCCAAATGTGCAGAAGGGACAAGTCTATAAGAGAGGCTCCACTTCTAGAAAGGGTTTGGATGTCCTCTATAGAGGACACACGGGAGATCCATATACACCTCACTTAACAAGGGTCATTGATGTTGTAGTTAGTGCCGCGTATGTAATAGCAACAAGTCATACAAAGGTAACTATTTCAACAATTACAATGCATATTATTTAACCATGTTACTATATTGTTTATTCATGCATGTCTAACTATTTCTGCATTTGGTGATTGTAGCCATTAGTAGCAGTAGTGCCCAGCCCCTCCGCTCAATCCATGGTTGTGACCGGGTCTCCTCTTGTGGTGATATGTTCATTAATGACCAAGTATTTCTATTCAATTTACATAGACATGCTGATCAATGTTGAATTGTTGAATTAATTGAGATATGATCTTTTATTTGTAGAGCACAATTATAGAGAGGACTTCCATGAGCACACCGCATGCATCTATACCCCGACTGGATTTGGTGAGTGTTTTTCATAAATAATATGGCCATAAGTTAATTTTCTAATTTTGTTAATGGTAGGGTATAGATGCAGTTATTTGATAAAACAAATTATTTTTTATCTGCAGACTCCTGAGATACAAAGCGATCCTAGGGAGATGGTTGATAGAGGAAAGTCGGGGAAAAAGAAGCGAAAGATTGATTTTTGATGTTTCCTAGTCCTGATATATGTATTTTGACATACATGTACATTGTTGTACTTAGGTATACATGTACATTGACAGGCCTTTTAAGGGCCAGCTACTTTTCCATATTTTGCATTACAAACATTTAGCTATCAATGCATGATACAATATATTGCATATTTTCTCTTGAGTTTCCACTTGTTCTTGTGATGATTTATCTCTTCCACAAATTGATAAATTATGCTATTGAAATTTATATAATTACATTTTAAGAAATATTTATTCTCTTACATTTATTACATTGATCAAGTAACATCTCACCATTGTGTTATGGAAACATGATCTTAATGGAACAAACGGAGTCGACGGTTTGTCGATCCGAGCAACGACCATCATTCTATGTCTTTTTTAAACTCACACCCAAAAGGCTTTCAGGGACACCTATTGGATACCTATCGGGGGTATAGAACTCCAAATGTGAAAAAAAATGGGTTCCAAGAGGTCCTGCAAGTGTGTCTAGGAAGGTTACAAGTGGGAACGCTAGCCATAAGTTATCGATTGAGGATTTTGCAAGGTTGACCCCTTTGTGCAAAAATTCCACAGTCCCTTACTGAGCAAACCCCTAGTTTCCAAAATCGACCTAAAATATGACACTTGGGCCATGGAATTGGAGGAGAGGGGAAATCCTAGAACTATCCCCATGTCCTAAATCCAAAGGAGTTGACGGTTTGTCGATCTGAGCAATGACCATCATTCTATGGCCCATTTAAACTCACACCCCAAAGGATTTCAGGGACATGTGTTGTATACCTACCAGGGGCATAGAATTCCAACCATGCAACAAATCCAGGTTCCGGGAGGTCCTACATGTGTATCTAGGAAGGTTCCAAGTGGGAACACTAGCCATAAGTTCTCGGTCGAGTATTTTGCAAAGATGACCCCTATGTGCAAAAATTGCATAGTACCTTATTGAGAAAAACCCTAGTTTCCAGAATCTACCTAAAAGATGACACTTGGGCCATGTAAATGGAGGAGAGGGGCACCCATAGCACTATCCCGATGTCCTGAATCCAATGACATCAACGGTTTGTCAATCCGAGCAAAGAACATCATTTTATGGCCCGTTTAAATTCACACCCCAAAGGATTTCAGGGACACATACATATGACTATACAGGAAAAAATCCAACAAAATAATAAAGATGACTATACTCATAATTTTAAAGGGTAATTTTTACCATCCCTTCGAGTTCCCATTGAGTTCAAAAGGATATTAAAATTGATTTCATTATTATTTTTAGATTACTTTTTTAACCTAACAATAAGTGATTCCTTCTTAATGGCTTTTAAACTAATGATTAATTGTGATTCAAAAATAAAAATAATTTAGGGTAGATATGGTGCAAATACGAAGTAGGGAGCATTATTGAGGATTTCTGTAAGAAGCATTCCTAGTTGGTTCCTGTAGACTCAATCTTAGGGTTTTTTCTAGTTTTTAGTGGGGTAGATGGATTTCATGAAAACATTAAATTCTATCTTATGGAAGGGTTCCATGGGTTGGTTGTTGTGATTCTTCAAAAAATAGATGAAGGAAGTGTGTTAAATAATGTGACTAGCTGATGAAAATGTTTTTTGATGACAACATTAAGATTTATGAAGTGTTTTTTGATGACCACATTAGGATGGATGAAGTGGTTATGCAAGATCATGCATTGATGATTGATTTCCATGGTAGGAATCTTGGTGAGAGTTCACTTGTTCAACTAAAATGGGGTATTTCCACACAAGTTGAACACCTTAAGAAATCCCTCACACAAACAAATCACATAGCGATTCACTAATGTATGGTGAAGGTCCAATTTGGGAAACAATGACAATGAATAATTGATAGTAGTGATTGGTCAATGATAGTTAGTGGCTACAAACTAGGTTTTCTAGGATTTTGAACACAATGTAGGATCTAGGCTACAAACTAGGGTTTCTAAGGTTTAGAATTCAAATTAGGGTCTAGTCTACAAAATAGGATTTCTAGGCTTCGATCTAGGGTTTCTAGGCTATGATTTCTAGGTTAGGGGTTTAGAATACAAATTATGGTTTCTTGGAATCTTGTGCATATTTGTAGCACAATGGTTTAGATACAAGTGGATGCACATGAATATATGAAGTTTTTTTGGCATGCATATATTAGGATTAGGTTCAAGCTATTGGTTTTTTTGGCATGCATATATATTAGGATTATGAATAGCTTTTTTGGCATAGTTTAGGTTTCTATTGTTATGGATTAGGTTGCTAAGGTTATATTTGTGTTTCTAGGGTAGAATAGATTTCTAAGGCTAGATTAGGTTTCTATGTTTGTGGTTTTTGTTTCTAGGTTTTTAAATTAGGTATCTAATGGTTATATTTGTGTGGATGATGGATGGGAATATTATGGTGAAAAAGGGGATGGTGATTTTCATGGTGGCATGGTGATGGAGACAATGACCATGGGGATAGCGATAATGAGCATGGGGATGGTGATGGTGATAGTGAGAATGAAAATGGGAATGAGGATGCATATATTATGGTGTACTTAGATGCGAGAAAAAAACTAAGAAAACAAATCCACGACGAAGCTTGTGCAATTTATGAAGTTGTACCAAGTCTGTGCAATTTATCAATCTATCAAACTATCAATGTCTGGCTGCAATAGTCAAAATATTAATGTCAATACTAAATGAGACCATGAAACAAAATCATAACATACATGTACACCACATACCCAGAACAAAGTACACAATATAACATGCAAACCACATACCAGATTACCTACCTATGGTCATTCGACTAGACCAACATGATCACCTCAAATACCAAGGGTTTCGTTTAACCTCTCATGATCGGAGTAAGGAAATAAGTAACATTCCTTTGATGAGTTATTCCTTGGCATTGTTTGCAGTTGGAGGTTTGTGCCAATAACTAAGTTTGTATAGTGGTATACAATCTCACTTGGTCTATAATCTTAATATGTATACCCTTTTCTATTTGTTGAGTGGGAAAACTGGTTCAAATATTGTCCTTTGATAACCATCGACCCAATCAGAAAATCATTGGCATCGGAGTCCCGTAATGGGAAATTTAGGGTTTGATCCCCCTCTAAGAAACGTGTCATTGAATAGTATGTGCTCCATGCATTGCGTATCGGGAAAACCACTACGTATATGTGCCTTGGAGAAAATATAGTGCCAACATTTCAGTCAACTAACTAGACACAACTAGTTGTCAAAAATATCAAAAATATAAAAATATTAATTGAAGCTGGTTGTACGAGATTTGATATGTGGTCATAGTCTGGTGAAATACTTGATTGGTCCTCCTGCAGCTGGGATAATTCTATAGCTCTCCTTCGACCAATGGGGAGTGATACACGGTCCCAGATATCAATCCAATCCATGGATTCACACTCGTCCCATTCACCACTACTGCATGGAGAACAAAAACATGAGAGTTTCCTTGTCCACATTTCAAGTATAGCATTGTTTGACGTTCTAGCTGAATGAAATGCATGATTTCCTTGGATGGTCTTGCACTCATATAACTGTGATCGATCTACATCCACCACCTGCCAAAAATATCTATGTACATGTGCTTTCCTGGTTGAGTGATCCTCCTGCCTTCTTGCTCCCTCCCCCATGACTGAAGAACACCATTCAATGATGGCTTTTGCATCTCGGATGAGTGATGCATTTGTGAACTTCATTTCTTTCCTGCGTAATGCAATCTTAATGCATGCACTTTCTCCATCAGGTTCACCTTTTCCATCTATGGTCTCAAAATTGTTCCAAATATGTGTCACCTTGTTCCTTTTGTGGAGAATACACAACCATTGGATGACACAGGCATTTTTTAATTTCCCTACACAACCGTTAGACCAAATCCAATGTTGTTCCATCTGTATACTATTATCCTTCAAGTGATTGGAGAACATTGAAAGTTGTGTTGTACAAAATCCAAGTTGTGACACCTATCATCACTTATGTAGAAGTGATAGTATTTTAATATAACCTTGTTGTCTTCAATACTATATGCCCCATGTCTATAGGTGATATGGATCATTATAATGACCTGGTCTGAGTGATAATATTGACTCTGAATCTCATTTTGTGGTTGAAGAGTGTATTTTTATGCAAAATCGACCATTGATGGGATAGTCCTAATAGGAAATGTGTCCCTGCACGTTCTAAAATTCTCATCTTGCCAACGAGCCACATGTACATGATTTACATACTGTTGTGTATTTTCAAAGAATTCATCCATGAAGTTGCAAAACCGCACCTGGTATATCAACAATAAAGACATTGATCAATAGATTGTTACATATGAAATTGCAATCTGAAGAAAAAATAGTATTCAAGAACTCATTACCAACCTAAGAAGTGACCAATTGTATTTTTTTTCTTTCGTTCCCTCCATCAATATCATACGTGACATATCTAAATGTCTGCAAGTTCACCTCCCACCTCCCAAGTTCATGCACATCGGTCACATGTATGCATTTGTCCAATAATGCCAATCCACCACACCCTGGGCATGTCCCATCTATGCAAGATTTTTGATAAAATGTGCAATTGTTTGGCCTGCTACAAAAAATGATATGAATAAAGTCTCTAGATGACATCAGTGGTAATGTGGGTGAGCATTCCTGCAAAAGAGTGTTATTCAATACACGAAAAATATATGTATATATGTATATGTGTCATAATAGTAACCATACTCAATGTGGTATCGACAACAACATGTGTTACAGATTGTGTTAATTTTAACATACCATGGTTTTCATTTTTCAAAGGATCTTTGGCCCAAGTTAAGTTCGTTATCTTCATTCCTAAATCTCTCATATAATTTTGTTTGTGTCATATCAAGAAAATGTTTAATGTGTGGTGCACAATCCTTTGAAACCCTTCTCAATTGTAATACATCTTTTTGGTTGGAAGAAGGTCTAGTGTTGTCATGCCAAAAGCTTGCACTAATCCCTTTACCGCATCAATGAGATTCATATCAGAGCGTGGAAACTTTCCAACGAAGGCCTAGACATATGTTTGACCGGTTTCAAGTTGTTCTCTTCTAACACAATACCTACGGAGTGTCTTGACATTCAAATTAATAATTTTGGAGGTAGGTTTAAGAAAACGAAGTGCCCTAGTGTTTTTTTTCATGATTGATTGTGAAAACACATGGCGAGCCGCATTGCAATCTTTTGAGCGATATTTATTTCCAATTGTACGAAATGCATCTACTAAAATTTTAGCAATATGAGAACTTGGTTCAAACTTTTTGGTCATCTTTATCCTTAAAATTCTTCTAACAACAACCATAGACCTAGATTTTAAAAATGATAAAAATAATTTGCACTTGTCCACATCACATTTAGAATAAAAAAATTTATCAAGTATTTGTCAATTTTGATAAGCAATAGCATGTTTAGACAATGTACGTTCAAGTGAACTAATGAGAATTTCATCAACATGTATATGTTTCGGAGTTCTTTGGAGTGTATTTTCTAATGGAGGTAAGGGTGTTGGAACTGGAGCATGTACACCATCACCGGGACACTCTGTGTTGGGCACAGCCCAAGTAAGGAATTTTTTTGCAAAAGAGTTTTGGAGTTGCAAAGTTACAGCGCAACGCAGCAAGCTAAGAGTAACTGCGCAGTGACTAGGTAGCGGCGCGAAGTGCCAGTTCCGTGAAGATCTGACATGGTAGAGTTTTGTATGGAAAACATCATAAGTTTTGGTGAGATCATTCGGCAATCTGTTTTGGGGAATATGCTCTGATATTCCCAGGAGGCGGGTAAGGAGTGGCGAAAGAGGAAAGTGACTGGTCTCACCATAAAATGAAGCACTACATGAACCGGGCGCATGAAACCGTTAGAGAAGGAATGATGGATGAAAGCGACCCATCGGCATGCGATCGGTAGAGGGGATGAAAGTGACGTGACCATGTGCAGTCAGAAGATGTTAGAATCCAGAGACGACACGGAAGGGTGGCCATGGCGGTGAAGTCGCTGTCATAGCTCAAGATATTTTGGTTAGCGGGGTAACCGCACTAGTTTTGGGTAACCTTAGGGTTTCGTCCCACATGCATTATAACAAACGTGACCTAAGGGCACGATCTATATAAGGGGAATATTTTGTAAGGGAAAGGGTTAGATATAGAGATTTATGTATGACATTAGTGCTGAATATTGATCTTTGTTGAGAGACTGGTTGTAAAAATGCTCTGCAAGTTGTGTGCGCAAAGATCTACTGAAGAGAGGAGAGAGTCTGCAGCTGAGTGTGTAGAATGGAACTGTTGTACCCTTCCCATTGATAATATAACAATAGTTTCGGTGGATGTAGCTCCCATCCTAGGGGTGAACCACGTTAAATCATTGTGTTATGTGATTGAATGTGCATTTACTTCCATTGAATGGTTAAGTTTCTGTTTATAAGTAAATGTATATTTTCTTTCATATGTATTATCCAGAAGACTGAATGATAGGAATAATATGCTAAGTGTTGAGTGCATATGAATGATGTTGAATGTGGAAGAAATTATGAACATGATGAATGAATGAAAATTGGGTAAACACTTAAGTTAGTGAAGTCTGTATAGTGCGATTCCCTGAGCGCAACATCGGAAGTGCGTAGTGCATTGTAGTTCCTAATATTGCATAAATTCATGAAGTATACAGTCTAAGGTGCTTGTTGAATGAGTAATTTACACTAAGTGAAAGTATATCAAGGTTAGTTAAGTTTTGAAGACAATGCGCAGTCTTCAGTTGCGTTGTCCTGTCGTCGAATAACCATTTTGAGCTGCGTAGTCCTTGGATGTGCTATTGTATAAGTGTAACTGTGAAGCAAGTGAACTTTGCGCAGTGCACCATTCCATTGAAGCGTGCATCACCCTGTTGTGGAAACTTGATTCCACAACCTCCCCATCACTTCGCCTCGGGTGAGACCTCAGTCTGCTCATAGATTGTTGCCGAAAGGGCTGGAGAAAAGGGGTTTTTTTGGTTCCTTGAACCGCGCAGAACCTGGGTCTATCTTGAAGAACTAAAGAACAATTTACATAGCCAACAAATGGTTTCATTGCAACGCTTGAACTAGGTGATGAGCACCGAAAATTGGCATCCAGAAAAAACATAAATATGGAACTGGGTGGACAAGATAGAGAGGGATTTTGTGAGAAAAGAGAATAGACATCCGCGTATTTCTGACGAATATTGGTTGAAGAAATACCTATGGGAAGACATTTATGAAATTTTCTTCGCATATTTTGGAAATGAGTATCAAGACTCATAGAGTGGAAGAACTGTTTCCAATAAGAAGTACCTACCGATTGGACCCCAGAGCTCATTCAGATACTTAAAGCAGTAGATAGTCCACTTGCGCGAACAGTGACTTCTGGCTTGAAAGCATACTACAACGCTTCATTACAGAGTTTTTTGTGGACACCCTGAAGTCCGACAATGCAGTAGAAGCAAAGTTCTTCAAAGGAATCATAGGTAAGTATCTGAACAATTCGAGTTTATATATTGAAATGATTTTAGCTGAGAAAGGTGTTTTAAGAATGCAGTAAGATTCCTAGAAGTTTTTGAATCTGTAATCGTCAATAACACATATAGAAACTCTAAAGAATATAAACACAATTTAAGAAGTGGAAAAAGATATAAGTATACCACTAAGCAAAACCCTAGTGAACAAGAAATCCATATAAACACTGAGTTTCAAGCTGATCCTGATAGCCATACAACAACTCCATCAGCTACCTATCAGCCTATTACTCCATAGAATCCTCCAATTGACAATACTGCGCCTCCTATTCCATAGAACGTCAGTAGTAGTAACACTGCAGGTGTAAGTACTCAGACCATTCCCACTCAGAACATTCCGTGCAGTAGTATCCCTACCACAACACCAAACACTGCGCCACTAAGAAGGAGAATGACAGACAATATTAAACTGTCGATATTTAAGGGAATGAGTCTAGAAGACCATAAGAAAAATTGGTTTTTGTGTGAAGCCGTGTGGAACATTAAGCAAGTCTAGGATGATGCTATTAAGCAAGCACAACTCATCACTACATTCAGAGATAGAGTCTTGAACTGGTTTATGAAGTATTCTCAGGTACATAATAGAACTCTAGTGGATATCAAGGCTGCCCTCTTAAGAGAATTTAAGAAGCCTAGGTCAGAATCACAATGTATAACAGAACTAAAAGAAATTAAGCAGAAAACGACTGATTCAGTATGGGAATTTGACCAGAAGCTTAAAACATTGTTATATTAGGTTAGTTTTGACATCACACCGCAACAACTCCAAGAGTGGTTCATAGTTGCGCTGTTGCCACACATTAGACTACAACTGATGCAATAGAAGGTTTATTCGCAGGAAGAATCCCTGGAGATTGCTATGAAATTAGAAGCTTAACCAATAGGAGAGACTAGCACAAGAATGGTCCAAATCTAGAACCAACTAGCAAACATAACACTATAATTACAAGACATTAAAAAATGAAAAGAAACAAAAGAAGAAGTATGGTGTATAAGATGCAAGGGAGAAGGGAACCCGAAGGAACGCTTCCCTCTATTTCAAGTGTACCTCGACAATGGAGCACCAAATCCACTAAATCAGCAACAAGGGCCATGGTGTGAGATTTGTAGAACTAGAGGACACCGCCCAGAAGATTATTATTTGATCCATAAATATATGAGAACACCCAAGAACTTGTATTGAAATTTCTGTAAATCAGTTGGCCATGATGATTCCAATTGCCGAGCGTATGAATTGGTGATAGAAAGGAAGCATGATGTTTACAGAGTTCAAGAGGAAACACCGCAACACAACAATAACGCGTAGTATGATCAGGTTGCATACAGAGGTCGTGATGGATTCCAAGGAAGAGGAAGAAACACTGTCCCAGGAAAAGGAAGAGGTAGAGGTAAGGTAATATGCTATAAATGTGGCCATATAGGTCATTTATCTAGAGACTATACCAATGCTTGTACTACATGTAGATACTGTAAATATTTTGACTATGTGATTGAGGCATGCCCAATACTACAATAAAAAATGCAAGAAAGAAAACAAGAAGCACCGAACCCCGAATGTTCAAATGATCACAGCAAAGAAAAGAACTAGAGATCCAAATGCTAATGCTGTGATGCAAAGTGGCGTTACCACGGGAAAAGATAAATAACCAGAAGCCTCAACTTCTGGAGACCACCAAGCTAAGTAGACACCTGCTAAAGGGGTCTGGATAAAAAAAGCAACTAGGAAAGCACCTGCTTTCAATCTAGAAAGAAACAAAGAAGTATTCACAGAAGCACAAGAGACCTTCAAAGAACCAGCACCTGTTGTTAAATTTTCAGAATTTACTTCAATTTGATCTAGGATCTTAACTGAGAGAACAACATGTACAGCAAATCTACAGCATATCAATCATGGACACAATAATGCAAGCACACAAGAGACACAGAGTTTACTTGGGGAAAACCATAAAGGTGAAAAACCCCAATAACTTCCTCAGAGATAGATAGAGCAATGATACAACCAGAATACAAGAGATAGTCTTCTCCTAGAAGAAGAGCCTCCTCCTCCACAAGTGTGCTACTCTCCCAAGTGTGAGTGAGAGAATAGAATGTGTAAAATGAGAGAGACACACTCTCTATTTATACACTAACTTGACTTGACCTTTACTCAACTAGGTCGACCTCAACTTAACCACTTAACATAATGCTGACTGGGCCGACCCCCACTAGGGTGGTCTAATAACCCTTTGACCCACATGAATTATACAGGGCCGACCCCAACAAGGTGGTCTAATAACCCATCAAGTGTAAGTTATGACACTTACAATATAAATGACGACACTTTCGTATAGAGGAATAATAACATCTCTATAGGAATACAATATACATATATGTGAAATACATTCCGAAGTTACATATACATCACACCTGTCACACCAAGAATCCCGTTGTGAAGTGAAACAATGCATATGAAGGATATGCTAGCAGCGTATGATAAAACATGTAACGCAGCAGAAATAGGAACTTCTGTTGCACAGTTCCTTCAGAGCTATATGAAGTTACTGAAAAGAGAATATGATTTAGGGGAATTCCATAACTTACTAGACCAATATGAACCATGCAGTAGCACAAACAATGCTCAGAGCATAGTTCATCACATCAAGAGCCATAAGAGAACAGGCTGAGAAATGAGGCTCAATGTGTAGATTGGATATTATGAGATGGATGAGATAATCGTTGATTTAGGATCAGAAGTAAATGTCTTGACCAAGAAGACATGGAAACAGATGGGGAAACCATGCTTATCATGGTCACTGATCCAATTAAGACTAGTCAATCAGCAGAAAGTCATTCCCTTTGGAAGGCTTTCAAATGTACTTGTGGACATCGATGGAGTAAGAAGTTCAACAGACTTCGAGGTTATTGAGATCATCAACGACAGTAACCCATATCCACCATTATTGGGGATAGACTGGGCGATGGATAACCTCGCAATAATCAACCTGAAAACCAAAAAGATGATATTGGAAGGGCAGGATATTAGCGTCATCACACCCTTGGACCCTTCGCAAGGAGAAAGATACAGTGAACCAATACAGGAAGAATCTAGAGCACAAGATCTTGATCGCATCTACAAGATGAATACAAATCAAGACGACTACATCAATCCTACGGCGGATGGAATGTTGAGTTGGCGATGCGATGGTTATTGCGTATCAGACTCCGACGCAGGGCTAGAGAATTGGAAAAGCCAAATGCATGAAGTATCTTCCACGGGATGTGTGCAGATCACAAAGTCACTACGCTGGATTGGAACAAAGGTAAGTCCAATCCCCACTTATGATTGTTCAACTAATTTCTATACATTTATTCAAGAATATACTATATCAGTTTCACCTGAACATTGGATACCAACATTGGATATGGAATTGCGTGATACACCTGCCAGATGGTGGGCCATGCATAAGCAAACTTTGACCACATGGGAACAGTGCAGACACATGATGCAAATCATAGTCATAGAGAAAGTGAAGTTGACGATGAAAAAGTATAATGGTGTTGGGGCCAAGGTCGCAGCTATAGTAAAAGCTGCGAATTTTGGGAAAAAGCACGAGTATGGAAGGAAAGTGCTAATTTTGGGACAAGCACTAAGTTTTGGGTAAGAAGGAGACGGTGCGCAGTACGGTGCCAGATGGATGATCTCAGCGCAGATCACGGACCGGAAATTGCGGAGCTCGCGCGCACGTCATCGAAGAATGAAGGTGGCTCAGCTACCATAATAAATAAGGCGATGGAGTAGAGGGCTCAGCTACCCTCATTTAAAGGCTTAGTACAGAAGTTATGGTTGCTCGGATCAAGGAGGAGCAACGGACCAGAGCATTGAAGGCGAAGGACGATCGCCCATACCCACAATCTGCGCCGGAATTCATGGAGCCTGCAGGAAGCGGCGACGTGACTGCAAGCGGCGCCTACAGTACACCTAGCCATGTGTGTGGTTAGGGTTTTTGGGAATCACTGTTGGGAAAGGCCCACAGTTTTGTAAAGGTGTGACCGTCATGGCTACCTATATAGATGAATCATTGTAATGGGTAGAGGGTTCTTCCTCCCTTCCTTCAGTTCCTTCCTTTTGGAGAGTTAGAGAGTTAGATGCTAGACTGTTAGAGAGCCAGTCTAAGGGGATAGATCATGTGTTGATTATCCTTCACTGTATTTTCTACCCGGTGTGTAGAACTAGAGAGAGGAAATCGGATAGCCGAGGAGCTAATCCCTGAGTTGCCAGACAGTCTGAGTCGACGTCTGTGCCTTTGTAATCTCCATAGAGAGGAGACAAGCTTGAGAGAAGGGCTCCCAGCTGTGTGCGTGGAGTTTCCTGTAAGTTCTAAGGCTGCAGCTGTGTGCGCAGCAGATTGTATAACTCTATCATTTTCTGGTTAATATAAAACTCCTGAGGACGCGGTTTTCCTCGAGGAGATGAGCTTCACTTATATCTTCTTGTTATAATGTTTGTGTGAATGATAACTATTTCGAGTTCATTATTTGTGTATGCAATACTTCTGTCTTATCTTTGTGACTGTTTGAGCGAGTTGGAAAGATCCCTTGATAACTATAAGTGTCTTAAGTACTAAAGAGGTAGTAACGCACGGTCGCTGCGGCGAGAGCAGACTGCGTTACTGCGCTAGATGCGAAGGGCGAGAAAGTGTTTAGCGCGTCGACCCAAGGAATAGTTGCCTGCTGCGTTAGAGAGAGGAAACTGCGTAGTAGACCTGCCAAGGAAGGGATCCACGCAGCTGCGCCGAGCGGCCTGCGGGAAGGTCCGACCGCCGATTTCGCAGGAGCCATTCAAGGAAGAGCTATCTCCGCGTCACCCCGGTTAAGGAAACCTGATTCCTTAACCCCCCCATAGCCACTTCGGGTGAGACCTCGAGCTGCCGCGTAGCTCGTTGCCGAGAGGGCCAGTGCGCCAAGGGGTTTTGTTGCTGCGCTTCATTAAAACCCGGGTCTGCCCAAGAAAGCAGCCAACAAATGGTTCCGTTGCCGCGCGAATGAGACTTGTTATTTTGGTGACGCGCGAGATTGAGCAGCCAACAAATGGTTCCGTTGCCGCGCGAATGAGACTTGTTATTTTGGCGACGCGCGAGATTGAGGAGTCAACAAATGGTTCCGTTGCCGCGCGGATGAGACTTGTTCTTTCAGCGACGTGTGAGATACTGTTGGAGTCAACAAATGATTCTGTTGCCTTGCGACTTCTTGTTGTAAGACTTACTAGTTACGTGACATCTGAGATTGTTGCTGAAGACAACATAAGGTTCTGTTACACTGAGACTTGCTCAGTTAACAAATGTGTTACTGGAATCCTACAGCTAAGGAAATTGGAGATTGGTTTGATTTAAAGGCTAAAGAGTTTGCTGAACAAGAAAATAGAAGCCCTACGCTTCAAACAGAAGATTGGTTACAGAAGTATATTTATGCTGACCTTTACGAAATTTTCTTTGTTACGTTTGCATTGGAGTTACATGCTTGGATAGCCAAGTTAGCAGATTCTAGACCTACGCTGCATGTTGATCGACCCGTCACGTGGACGCCTGAGCTAGCTAGTATTGTGAAGCGGATAGACAATCCTGTGTCCCGCGCAGTAGACTTTTCGTTGAATAGTCTACTGGAAGGTTTTATTACCGAATTTGCAGTCGATACAAGAAAGAGTTTCAGTGAAGCTGAGAGGAGTTTCTTCCAAGTACACAGAGGTAAGTTCTTAAATTCTCTGAACTTATGGATTAAAATGCTTCTGTATGAAAAAGGAAAGCTATGTATTGCTTCTGATGAATAGCATAGTCAAGTAATGTCCGTAGATTCTGATAGTGATCCTGAAGTTATTGGTTGCACTCGTAGTGGAAAACGATATAAAGTAGGCCTTGACCAATATCCTTTTGAGTCTAGCCCAGACAATCGCCAAGTCCCTAGAGCAAGCCATATAGAAAGACAGGGGAGTGCTCATATCCCGTATTACCCCTTTACACTGCAAAAACCAGACGGAGCTCAGTATAATCCTGCCATAACACCTTCGAGTAGCCCACACGCTACTTCTAGTACCTCTGTACCACCTTTGTTTAACCATCCCGGAGGCACTGCTACAGTACCTCCACCTCAAACCCGTGCAAGAAGGATGGGTGATGACATGAAACTACCAACTTTTAGAGGAACAGGGATAGAAGACCCTGAGCAGCACTGGTTCTTATGTGAAGCCATTTGGACAATTAAGCAAATTAATGATGATGCTGTTAAACTGGTTCAGTTAGCAACCACACTAAGAGAAAGAGCCTTGACTTGGTTCATGAAATACTCAGTAGCACAGAATAGGACGCTTGCTGAGGTAAGAAATGCCATGATCAGAGAATTCAAGAAACCTAAGTCAGAATCACAGTGTATAACAGAGCTCAAAGACATCAAACAGTTACCTACAGAATCAGTATGGGACTTTGACCAGAAGTTCAAAGCCTTGATAGATCAAGTAAGCTTCGAGTTTGCACCACAGCAACATAAAGAATGGTTCATTGCTGCGCTGCTCCCACACATTAGACTTCCTCTTATGCAACAGAATCTCAATACTCAGGAACAAGCTCTAGAGATGGCTATGAAACTAGAAGCTTCACCAATTGCAGGAACAAGCAACGATGTTGCGCATTTACAGAACCAATTAGCAAACTTAACCTTGCAAGTGCATGATATTAAGAAGGGCAAGGAGATTAAGGAAGAAATTTGGTGTACAAAATGTAAAGCCCAAGGTCATTCAAAGGACCATTGTCCTGTTTTCATAGACTATATTGCAGCTGGAGCACCTAATCCTTTACCACAGGCACAAGGGCCTTGGTGTGAAATCTGCAGAACTAGAGGTCATAGACCACAAGAATGCCACTTACTTCAGAAATATGTACAAACTCCAAAGAATCTATATTGTAATTTCTGTAAATCAGTAGGTCATGATGAGAACAATTGTAGAGCATATGATCTTATGATAGAAAGAAAGCATGATGTTTATAGGGTACAAGCAGAGACACAAGGACCCACAGCAGGTCCACCTTATGACCAATCTCGGGACGCCCGAGCAGCAAATTACAGAGGACGCGGACGCACAACAAATTTGGGTCATGGAAGAGGACAGATCACTTGTTATAATTGCGGAGAACAAGGTCATTTTGCTAGGGATTGCCAAAATCCTACAACCCTCTGCAGATATTGTAAATCTTCTGACCATATCATTGAAGAATGCCCTCAGTTACAGGCTAAGATGCAAGCAAAGACACCACAGGTCAATCAGAATATCCAGTTGATTGGAGCCGAAAAAAGAGAACCAGACCCTACAGTTAATATAGTGACACGCAGTGGAGCTACCACTGGTGCGCAAGAGATGGGAACGGGAAAGCAAGCGACGCAATGGGTGCGCCGCGCTAACATTAAACCAGCCCCACTTAACCTACAGAAGCAAAAAGAAGCATTTAAGCAAGCTCAAGAGTATTTCTCAGATCCGAGAGCTTCGAGTTCTGCCGCAATTCCGCAGAACAATAGTAGATCGCAAGTGCTAAGACAAGACAATCTGGTACAAGAACAGGCCACTACAGCTGGAAGACCTGATGACGATAAGGAGCATGCACTAGGCAGTGTTCATGCATTCCTGCGACAATGTTTAAAATTGTTGCGCAATGAACAAGCAACTCTAGAACTCCAACACCTGCTGGATCAGTGCCAACACTCTGCTTCGACGAACACACCACAGCGTGCTGTTCACCAGATTAGGAGTCACATTAGAATAGGAAAAGAGATGAGGCTCACAGCGCAGATTGGAGCATTTGAAATGGACGAAGTCATGTTAGATTTGGGCTCAGAAGCCAATGTTCTCACTATGCAGACATGGGAACAGATGGGAAGCCCTCAGCTTACAAGATCCCCTATCCAGCTAAGACTCGCAAATCAGCAACGAGTCTCTCCATTGGGCAGATTACCCAATGTACCTATTGATATTGAAGGAGTAAGAAGCTCTGCAGATTTTGAAGTAATCAAAATTATGGATGATAGTAGACCATACCCAGCGCTGTTAGGGATAGACTGGGCACTTGATAATTTGGCTGTCATTAACCTGAAGAAAAGACAGATGACCTTTGAGGATGACCAGATCAGGGTCATCGCACCTCTTGATCCTATTCAAGGACCAAGATATATAGAACCCATTCGCGCAGAAGAGGAAGCGCGCCGCATGGAAAGCTTGTATCAGATGACCACTAACCACAGTGACTACGTCAACCCCACAGCAGACGGCCATATCAGCTGGCGATGTGATAGCTCGTGCACATCAGATTCAGATGCAGGATTGGAAAATTGGCAGAATCATCTACATGAGGTTTCTGCAAGACGTTGCGCCATGATGACTAAATCCATTCGATGGATTGGCACAGAATTAACTGACACTCCAACTTTTGATGGTCTAACCGAAGTAACTAAATTCATACAGGAATATGAACAAAAGCTTCCAGAACCGCAGCGCATCCAGGCACTGGATATAGCATTGCGCGCTACACCCGCAAGATGGTGGATTGCGCACAAGGAGAATATTCATACATGGAAAGACTGTCGCAGATTGATACTGCGCAGATTTCAGGACACCACAGCCAAAGCGCTACGCAAATATGAAGGACAGAGTGACCCCAGGTCACACATTGAAGCATGTATTCAGCAATGGTCAGATATTCCGGAAGATGAATGGGTTCACCAATTCATCCACACATTAGATACAATTCCAAGGAATTGGTATACTGAAATAGAATTGCGCAAAGGCACTCTTACTTGGGCTCTTATGATAGAAAGTTTTCAACTTACATTCAGCTTTGAGTCAGAGCATCCAAGCATTGATCAGGCTCTGAAGTGTATTAAAAAGAAGGTATTTGAACCAGGTCTAGTAACAGAATATTCCCAACCAGATTGGGCTGTTCAGATGGAACATGCCCTGGAATGTTATAACTTTACCGCCGAAGATGAGGAGGATGATCCTCGCAACCTCAATATCCCAGAATCAGAAGGGACACGCAATATTGAAGGTCCTGAGCTTGATATTCCTGCCATCGCAGAACACGTCAAGCTCAAGAAAGTTAACATTGGCACAGAAGCTGACCCAAAGTTTGCTTCTATAGGAGATTATTGGGATGATGAAACCGTTGCGCATGTTTCAGATTTATTACGTGATTACCAGGATATCTTTCCTACCAAGTTCACAGAAATGAAAGGCATCCTAGGAGACTTAGGAGTGATGCGCATACCTCTGAAACCAGACGCCAAGCCAGTAAAGCAGCGCCCATACAGGTTGAACCCGCGCTACAAAGAAAAAGTCAAAGAAGAAATTGATAAGATGCTTGTAGCAGGTATTATTGAGCCAGTAGAGGAAAGCGATTGGATTAGTCCTATGGTGGTCCAAGAAAAGAAAACGAAAGGTGAAATAAGAATTTGTGTCGACTTGCGCAAACTCAATGATGCATCAGCGCACGACCCATTTCCCACTCCTTTCACAGATGAAGTACTTGATAATGTTGGAGGACAAGAGGCTTACTCTTTCACTGATGGATTTTCGGGATATCATCAGATTAGAATCCATCCGGATGACCGCCACAAGACTACTTTTGCAACCGAATGGGGCTCATTCCAGTACACGGTAATGCCCTTTGGTCTTAAAAACGCACCTGCTATCTTCTCTAGAGTTGTTGTTGCTGTTTTTAAAGAATTTATCCACAAGTTTTTAGAAGTCTATTTTGATGACTGGACTGTATTTGGTTTACTAAAGAACCATATTGCGAATCTGCGCATGATGCTAGAAAAATGTAGACAACATCAGATTTCCCTTAACTTGAAAAAATGTATATTCTGTGCGCCCTTTGGTATTTTGTTGGGACATATTTTATGCAGACAAGGACTCTTGATGGATCCTGCGAAGGTTGCCATCATTGCTAATTTACCTGCGCCCAACTCAGTTAAGCAGTTGCGCACTACATTGGGACATACAGGATACTACAGAAAATTCATCAAAGGATATGCAAGGATCACAGCTCCTATGGAAAGATTGATGAAGAAGGATTCGAAGTTCCAATGGACAGAGGAATGCCAACAGAGCTTGGACACACTTAAAGAAAAGATGATCACAGTGCCTATTCTAGTTTTCCCGGATTGGAGAAAACCTTTTCATGTTCATGTTGATGCTTCTTCCATAGCATTAGGAATCGTGCTTACACAGTCTGGAGAAGGAAGTATTGACCACCCAATTGCTTACTCCAGCAGAAAGTTATCTACAGCTGAGAAGAATTACACCACTACAGAAAGGGAAGGACTAGCTATGGTGTATGCCCTACAGAAATTCAGACACTACCTGTTAGGAGCTCACTTTAAAATGTATACTGACCATTCTGCTTTGAAATATTTGGTCAATAAACCAGTTTTAGGAGGCAGAATTTGCAGATGGCTACTGCTCTTTCAAGAGTATGATTTTGAGGTTATTGTAAAGCCAGGCAGATTGAATGCAGGGCCTGACCATCTATCCAGAATAGAGTCAGGAGAGGAACCTACGAGTCTGGAGGACAATCTGCCTGACGCACAGTTGTTTTATATCCAAGCAGCAGACGAATATTATTCTGATATTCTTAAGTTTCTCACTACCGGACAAGCGCCGGCTGAGTTTACAATCCAGCAGAAGAAGCAACTTGTTGTCAGAGCCGCAGACTTCACTTTGATAGCAGGCCAGCTTTATAAGTTGGGCCCTGACGAAATTTTGCGCAGATGTATCTTACCACATGAAAAGAGCTCTATCATCGCAGAAGCGCATTCAGGTACCGCAGGAGGCCATTTCGCAGGAAAGCCGACTGCGCAGAAAATATTAGCCGCAGGACTTTGGTGGCCGACATTGCACAAGGATACTAAAGAATTCTGTAAATGTTGCGATGTGTGCCAGCGCACAGGAAAACCCTCAAGGAGAGATGAAATGCCACTAAGACCCCAGATCACACTGCGTGCTTTTGATAAATGGGCCATTGACTTTGTAGGACCTATTAACCCACCAGGAAAAAGAACTGGCGCAAGATATATCATTACAGCTACTGAGTACCTCACCCGATGGGCTGAGGCGAAGCCAGTTAAGAACTGCGACGCTGCTACTGCCGCGCAGTTCATTTTCGAGAACATTATCACTAGGTTTGGATGCCCAGTGATCCTCATGAGTGATCAAGGTACACATTTCCTCAATGAGACTATAGAGGCCCTTACTGAAGAATTTCAAATTAATCACCATAAGAGTACACCCTACCATCCTCAAGCTAATGGTACCGTGGAAGCATTCAATAAGATCCTTGAGAATGCCCTGACGAAGATCTGTAATCAACAAAGAGATGATTGGGACCTTAGAGTCACAGCTGTATTATGGGCTTACAGAACCACTTGCAAGAAATTAACAGGTCACACACCTTTCAGCTTGGTGTATGGACAAGAAGCAGTTATGCCCATGGAATACATTGTTCCCAGTCTCCGAATTGCGCAAATTACAGAAATGGCAGATCCTGACACTATGACTGAAAGACTTTCGCAACTGCTTTCCTTAGAAGAAGACAGACTTTTGGCCAGATTTCATCAACAGGTACAGAAGGCAAGACAGAAAGCTTGGCATGATAGGCACATTAAGCATAAGCACTTTGAAGAAGGAGACTTGGTACTCCTTTATGATAGTAAATTCATCAAGTTTCCAGGCAAGTTTCGTGTGCATTGGTTAGGTCCTTTTCAGATAATAAAAATAACAGACGGAGGCGCAGTTCAGCTTGCGAAGCTGAATGGAGAACTACTACCTACAATGATAAACGGGAGTCGGCTTAAGCTTTATTGCGACGGCCACTCCGCCCTGTCGACATAATATAGTACTCAAGAATGCAGATGTCCAGTGTAGTTGAAAGAGACATCGCATTTAGTCTACACGGAAGCTGCGACACACCCTCAGTTTCCAGCTTCCTGCGCAGTTCCTTGAAATATCCGCGCATCCTGAATAAAAATTGCTTGAACAAAGCTTAGCGGTCCGCTCTGGCGAAGTTTTGCTTTATGGACCATTGGACTATCGCTCTTGCGAAGTCCCCTTTCATAATTTGCCGCTGAAAAGAGTTTTGTGGTGGACCCCTAGAGGCACAGTTTCCTAAGTTGAAATGACCCGCCGGAAATTTTGAACTACAGCAGTTATGTAGCCGCGTTTGAATAAATGAAGGATAAGGCCGCTATTTAATTCTACCCGTTCTGACGGATTCGGCTTAATCTCCGAAAGATTTGCATTTAACTCAGGCGCCGAAAGCATTAGCTTCTCCCGGAAGGCTGTCAGAACCCGTCAATCACACTAAATGCACCGCTACGGCAAGAAGGATAGCGTGTTGTCAACTCATCAGTAGCCGCCTATAGCTACGTAACCCCACTTGGTCGCATTTACTAACCCCGCTGGCTATAAATACCTCACACTTGTATCAATTTTGGGTTACTGTCTCGAGTTGCATAAGTTGTCTTTGAAGATCTGCATTATTGTTTTCAGAGCCGAGTGTGCAGACTATTTTCCCTTGTTTTCAGCATCCATACCCTACGCAGATCCGCCATTTGCTGTCCAGAGTTTTGTTACTTACATTGGTTCACAACGGAGAATTTATCGACTGAAGAAGTTGTTCGTCAATTTCTACGTTGAGGCTTAGATTTCGGCATGGCCACTCCGGTGACGCCGTCGGCCTACGTACACCCTGGTGCTACTGATCCCAGAACATCTCCAGGCACAAGAGCATCTCAGCAGCAGCCGGAGGAACCTGTTCCAGAGCCGCTCGCGTCTATGGTGAACTACCTTCCGCCGCGTCCAGATGATGCGCCGGATGTACAGATTCCGAAGAATGCAAAGTATCCAATTCCGCTACCCGCCACTACCGGCTAGTGTGCGGGTAGAAGGCCAACTATTGGGAAACATTCCACTGGTTAAATTCTCTGATTTTAACCTTGGAGACTATAAGACATATCCTCAGTTTCAGTTGGACCGATATCTGGACATCGTCCATAATCCCACCAGAAACGTTGATGAGTTTATCCCGAAGGGATTTGCAGCAAATCTTGAGCGCCCTGGACTCTTGAATTTGTTGAAGCTACCGCACTTTGGGCGTAGCAATGAAGTGAACGCAGTCGTTAAAACACTGCTATCCTGCGTTCATGGAGGTTACCTTTGGCTCGGGAGGCCAATTGATCTAAATGTTGATTTGATACACCGTATCACCGGCCTATCTAAGGTTGGTAAGGATCCCAATATCCATTTTGCGGGAAAGGAGAAGGACCGAAAATTAGCTGCAAAGCTGGTCCAGAAATATAACTTGACAAGAGGAGGTCGGGCTTATGACCTCACGACCGTAGAAGATGAGGCACTTCGCTTCACAGGAAGTCTGCTTGCAGGCAGACTTCTCACCAAGTGCCGACCAAAAGAAGTTACTGGAGCTGTCGTAGAGCTCGCTATCGCAGCTGCGGAGGGAGAACAGTACAACTGGTCTCTCTTCCTGCTGAATTCTTTTTTGGCTGATTGCCTGAATGTGCAGGACAATGCAGGCCAATCATTCCATTTTTCATGGCTTCTAATTCTATGCGCTCTCGTCGGGTGGAAGGAGCCCCCGAATACTCAGTTCCGTCCACGCCGCGCAGGAGAGGTTGCCGGCATGCGCTACATCAACCTATGGGATTCCCCTAATCCCGCGAAGCGCAAGATGAATCGCGCTGTTTTTTGTGAGTATTACTATCTCCTCCGAGATACCATACAAGATATGCCAAGGCTGAGCGCGGAGACAGCCACATTGTATGACGGGAAGTTGGCTTTTACTGCCGACATCCATCAACTCTACCTTCGGCCTTGCGACATTCCAGGTGACTGGGCGCTAGGTCTTTACAGGATGACCACAGAAGATGTCGAAGAAACCATTAAGTCGTGGTCGGACGAATGGAGAGCAGCAGCTGACATCGCACCTGCGATGCCACCCGCCGCTGCGCAAGAAAAAGATAAGGGCAAGGAAGCCCCTGAGCAAAGAAGCGATGAAGGCTCAACAGAACCAGCCACAAAGAAGCAGAAAGTGTCGCATCCCACTGAGGCCATTCCCTCGGAGGTCGACAAATATTTGAAAGAGCAATTTCGTGAGATGCGGAACATGCATGCTCACATCCGAGGTGCTCTGGACTTACAATTTGTAGAACTAAAAGGTCTCGCAGGAAGGATTGCGCAGACCCATGCGCCAGCATCTACTTCGCAGGCGCCACAAGAAATCCCAACTGGTGAGCGAGTTGAAGAACTCACAGAAAGGCACACTGTCGTGCATATTCCGCCTACCAGCATGACACTTCCAGATCCCCTAGCTGAACTGCAGGTAAGCACAGTTGGACCTGTAGAAATTAATTTGTCTATGATTCCTATAGAAACTCTACAGCTAGTACAGGAGAAAGTTTCTCTTGAGTTGAGAGCTAGAGAGCTCTCTACTTTCCAGGCAAACCAACGACTGCAATCGCAGGAGATAGTGTTGAAAGAAAGTCATAAGAATATCTCTGCGAAGCTTGCACTCTATGAGGCGCAAGACACCGGCATCAGAAACGCAATAGAAGAGATTGCCCAGGAATTGCCGGCTTGCGAGATTCAACCAGACCTCCCTCTGGTTGCAAAAGTTCAAATTATTGGCGAAAGAGCGAAAACCCTGGAGCAAGAAATAGCTGCTATGGCAGAAGGCCATAAAACCCAGATTGCTGAGCTAGAAGCTCGCGTTGCTGCGCATCTTACGGATGATGCGCAGGTACAATTCGAAGCATTGAGCAGAGCTTCCACACGAATGAAAGGTCGAGTACAGGAAGCCAAGAACCTGATGGACCAGGCTATGGAAGCATGGTCAGAGCTTGTGAACCTCCCTTTTAAAGTGGGACTATCAGAACAGGTGCAAGCTGCAGAACAGTCTCTCACTGTTCTGAATGAAGAAGCCAAGTCCTTAACAGGCTTGCCAAAGATGAAGAAAATGGGCGAAGTGCGCAAAATGCAGCAGCAACTGCACAAGCTCAGAACTGAAGATGAGAAGCTCACCAACAGCATTCAGCCATTCATGGATGAGTATGCTGAAATCGTTGGCCAGATTGAGACAAAAATCAAAGAAATTGCCGAGTCTCAAGAGATCATTGATACACTCACTAAAGGCGAAGCAACCGCAGAAACAGTGCAAACAGCTGATCAGTGTATTGAGGAATTGGACTCCGCTATTGCGCAATGGCAGAAAACATTCGCGGAGATTCAAGCAAACGCAGATGCGCAAATCCAACGACCACGCGCTAGTGCGAGTGGCTCGAGGGCGAGCCACAAGTGAGTGTTGGGGGCCTGTTGGGGCCAAGGTCGCAGCTATAGTAAAAGCTGCGAATTTTGGGAAAAAGCACGAGTATGGAAGGAAAGTGCTAATTTTGGGACAAGCACTAAGTTTTGGGTAAGAAGGAGACGGTGCGCAGTACGGTGCCAGATGGATGATCTCAGCGCAGATCACGGACCGGAAATTGCGGAGCTCGCGCGCACGTCATCGAATAATGAAGGTGGCTCAGCTACCATAATAAATAAGGCGATGGAGTAGAGGGCTCAGCTACCCTCATTTAAAGGCTTAGTACAGAAGTTATGGTTGCTCGGATCAAGGAGGAGCAACGGACCAGAGCATTGAAGGCGAAGGACGATCGCCCATACCCACAATCTGCGCCGGAATTCATGGAGCCTGCAGGAAGCGGCGACGTGACTGCAAGAGGCGCCTACAGTACACCTAGCCATGTGTGTGGTTAGGGTTTTTGGGAATCACTGTTGGGAAAGGCCCACAGTTTTGTAAAGGTGTGACCGTCATGGCTACCTATATAGATGAATCATTGTAATGGGTAGAGGGTTCTTCCTCCCTTCCTTCAGTTCCTTCCTTTTGGAGAGTTAGAGAGTTAGATGCTAGACTGTTAGAGAGCCAGTCTAAGGGGATAGATCATGTGTTGATTATCCTTCACTGTATTTTCTACCCGGTGTGTAGAACTAGAGAGAGGAAATCGGATAGCCGAGGAGCTAATCCCTGAGTTGCCAGACAGTCTGAGTCGACGTCTGTGCCTTTGTAATCTCCATAGAGAGGAGACAAGCTTGAGAGAAGGGCTCCCAGCTGTGTGCGTGGAGTTTCCTGTAAGTTCTAAGGCTGCAGCTGTGTGCGCAGCAGATTGTATAACTCTATCATTTTCTGGTTAATATAAAACTCCTGAGGACGCGGTTTTCCTCGAGGAGATGAGCTTCACTTATATCTTCTTGTTATAATGTTTGTGTGAATGATAACTATTTCGAGTTCATTATTTGTGTATGCAAGACTTCTGTCTTATCTTTGTGACTGTTTGAGCGAGTTGGAAAGATCCCTTGATAACTATAAGTGTCTTAAGTACTAAAGAGGTAGTAACGCACGGTCGCTGCGGCGAGAGCAGACTGCGTTACTGTGCTAGATGCGAAGGGCGAGAAAGTGTTTAGCGCGTCGACCCAAGGAATAGTTGCCTGCTGCGTTAGAGAGAGGAAACTGCGCAGTAGACCTGCCAAGGAAGGGATCCACGCAGCTGCGCCGAGCGGCCTGCGGGAAGGTCCGACCGCCGATTTCGCAGGAGCCATTCAAGGAAGAGCTATCTCCGCGTCACCCCGGTTAAGGAAACCTGATTCCTTAACCCCCCCATAGCCACTTCGGGTGAGACCTCGAGCTGCCGCGCAGCTCGTTGCCGAGAGGGCCAGTGCGCCAAGGGGTTTTGTTGCTGCGCTTCATTAAAACCCGGGTCTGCCCAAGAAAGCAGCCAACAAATGGACAAACAAATCCAAGGGATCACATAGAGATATGTTCAAAAGCATGGGAAAAAATATCACAGACAAAATGGGTTCATCTGTTTGTGCACACATTAGAGCAGATTCCAGAGAATCGGTATACAGACATAGAGCTTCGCAGAGGAACAACATATTGGTCTATTATGAATATGAACTTCCAAAGAACGTTTAGCTTCGAAGATGAATCTCCGAGTATAAACAAAGCTCTGCAGATATTCAAAGAAAGAAAATTCAAAGATGAATGCCCAAGTATAAACGAGGCATTAAAGCTCAACAAAGAAAATAAATTTAATGACAGACCAAAAACTACAAACCAACAACCAGAATGGGCAAGACATATGTAATATTCCCTTGAATGTTATAACCGCTTCATAGATGAATAAGAACAGGAGGAGAGTGATCAGGAGGATCCACGCAATATCAATATACCTGAGTTAAAGGGTGCATGTGATGTAGAGGGACATCCACTAGAAATTCCATATATGAGCGGCCCTGTCAAGACAGGGAAATTTAACATTGGCATGAGTGAAGAGCCGAAGTTCTCATCCATTGTAGATTACTAGGATGATGAGACGGTCGCGTAAATCGTAGACCTTCTACACGAGTATCAAGATTTGTTTCCAACAAAGTTCGCTGAAATGAAATGCATTTTGGGCGACTTGGGGGTTATGAAAATACCTCTCAATCCAAGAGCGAATCCTGTTAAGCGGAGGCCTTATAGACTGAATAACAGATACAATGAAAGAGTGAAGGCAGATATCGACAAGATGCTTGATGTAGGGATCATTGAGCCAGTTGAAGAATCAGAATGGATAAGCCCGATGGTTATCCAAGATAGGAAGACAAAAGAAGAAATTAGAATCTGCGTAGAACTAATGAGGTTGAATTATGCTTTGCTACATGACCCATTTCCTACTCCATTTACATATGAAGTATTAGATAATGTTGGAGGAAATGAGGCCTATTCTTTTATTGATGGATTTTCTGGGTACCATCAGATCAGGATTGATGAGGTAGACAGACATAAGACCACATTGGCTACTGAATGGGGATCATATCAGCATACAGTTATGCCATTTGGATTGAAGAATGCACTTGCTATATTTTCTAGAGATGTTGTGGCTGCATTCAAGGACTTTATTCATAATTTCTTAGAAATTTATTTTGATTATTGGACTATCTTTGGTTTAATAAAAAACGAGAAACTCGGAATGATGTTAGCTAAGTGCAGACAACATCAAATTTATTTGAATTTGAAGAAATGTATTTTCTGTGTACCCTATGGAATTCTACTAGGACACATTGTGTGCAAGCAATGCCTGATGGATGATCCTACGAATATCGCAGTCACTGTGAATTTACCACCACCGAATTCAGTAAAGGAGCTTCACACGACACTGGGACACATAGGATATTACATAAATTTCATCAAGGTTTATGCGTAGATAACTGCGTCGATGGAAAAACTTCTAAAGAAAGAAGTACAGTTCATATAAAAATGCAGAATGTGAGAAAGGACTGGATACACTAAAAGAGAAAATGGTAGCTGCGCCTATCCTAGTTTTTCCAGATTGGAACAAGTTGTTTCATGTACATGTTGATGCTTCATCTATAGCGTTGGGCACTGTGCTCACTCAACCAGGTCAAGGGGGCATTGATCACCCCATTGCATTTTCGAGCAGAAAGTTTTCCTCAACCAAAAAGAACTACACAACGATAAAAACATAAGGTTTAGCTATGGTGTATGCACTACATAAATTCAGGCACTATTTGCTAGGTGCGCACTTCTCCATGTACACTGACCATTCAACTCTGAAGTACTTGGTCAATAAGCCAGTGTTAGGGGGGAGAATATGTAGATGGTTACTATTGTTTCAAGAGTATGACTTTGAAATTATTGTTAAACCAGGAAGAATGAACCCAGGACCTGACCATCTCTCAAGGATTGAGTCAGGCAAAGAACCCACAAATCTCGAAGATAATCTACTTGATGTGCAGTGATTTTCCATACAAATTGCAAACGAATATTACGAAGATATTGTAGACTTCTTGACTGCAGGATTCTCACCCACGGAGTTCACTATGTAGCAGAAGAAGCAGTTGGTAGTCAGAGCAGCAGACTTCATTATCATCGCGAGACAATTATACAAGTTGGGACGAGATGAAGTGCTGTGCAGATGCATGTTAGAGCATGAGAAGCCATTTATATTGGTTAAGGCACATTAAAGTGCATCTAGCGGTCATTACGCAGGAAGAGCTACTGCGCAGAACATATTAAGAGAAGGGCTATGGTGGCCTACAATTCATAAATATTCAAAGGAACATTGCCAGAGTTGTGATGTCTATCGAAGGATTGGAAAGCCATTGCACAGAGACAAAATTCCGTTAAGACCACAGTTGACACTACAAGCATTTGAAAAATGGGCTATTGATTTCATGGGACCTATTAACCCACCGGGAAAGAGGACTGGTGAAGGATATATTATCACCACGACTAATTATCTCACTAGATGGGAAGAAGCTAAACTAGTGATGGACTGTAGCGCAGCTACTACCGTGTAGTTCATCTTCGAGAACATCCTTACCAGATTTGGATGCCCAAAAATCTTAATGAGTGATCAAGGGACTCATTTTTTGAACATAACTATTGAAGCCCTTATTGAGTAGTTCCACATCTACCATCAGAGGAGTACACCGTACCATCCCTAAGCCAATGGCACTGTTGAAGCCTTCAACAAGGCATTGGAGACTGTGCTGACAAAGGTATGCAATGTAAACAGGGATGATTGGGACCTGAGAATACCAGTCATATTATGGGCATACAGAACAACTTGTAAGAAGTTAACAGGCCATACACCCTTCAGATTGGCCTATGGACAGGAAGCTATGATGCCGATGGAGTATATTGTACTCAGCCTAAGGATTGCTTGTTAACACTCAAAAAATGCTCACCAGTTCATCTCCCCTAGCCACCTAACTCTGTCAACCATATTTCCTACAAAATCCCCAAATAATTACCCAAAAGGAAAAGGTTAATATTTTCCTCCTCTAAATTAATCCAAAAACTCTCAAAGCATACAAAAAACCCTCAAAAGGGGTCTAAGAATTCCCAAAATTCAATAAAAAGGGAATAAATATTGAAAATAAATCCAAAATGGAGAGAAAATGAGGAGGAAACCCTAAACCATTAACCTAAACCACTACTTGCCAAAAAACCATGGTCCAAGCACTCCTCCACCAAAAAATATATAAATAGAAGGTGGAGGCCCCCAATTCCACATCCACAATCCATCCTACACTTATGCTGCCCAAATCACTCTAGAAACCTTGCTCAACCACTTGAGCTTGCGTTCTTCACCAAGAGTGAACCATTGGCCACCCCTTGCTAGCATTTTGGAGAAGAGGAGATGCTGAAGCCTTGGTGCATACTCCACCACACGGTTGCAAAGCTATCCGCCAGCCTCACCCTTGAGCTAATATTTGGATGTAAATCAATTTTCCATTGTTAATAGAAAAATAATCGTTTACCATTTCTAAGCTCTTTATTTTATGGTTGATGCCAGAAGTAGTTTGATATTTCATGCACATGGTTAGCTCAGATTTACTATTCACTGTTATTTGCTTCAGTCATTTACATTTAGTTTAATGTTATTTACTTCCATACTGCTGCTAAGGATTCCATAATCCTTAGTAGGTGCTCATTTGCACAAGTTAGGGTGAAAGCCCTAGTTACAGATTGGCGACTCCGCCAGTCGAACCCTTGGTTCTCTGGTTTTAGTTAATTTTTACTGTATTTTTGAAGTTTTTACTGTGTTTTTCAAGTTTTTACGACCATTTTCAGCCCTGGCTATGTCTTAAGATCCCTGGAAACCCTGATCACCAGTTCGGCCACCGGTTTTCTCGGTGTCTTTCCAGGCACCAAAGCTAGGGTTTTAGCTCTGTAGCCACGTCCTAGAGCTCGACTTGCATTCTAACACTTGCATCTCGGCCGCATGATTCTTAGCCTTACTTGCCGCTCCAACCGCAGCTTCCTTTTGTACAGCTGCCATGGTAGCCTCACCTTTCGGCTTTGCTCCTGCATTCCAGACACAACAGCCCTAGCCTTAGCTACCGCTCTGGCCACAACTTTCCTCTGCACAAATGTCGTTGTAGCCTCACCTTTCGACTCTGGTCTTGCGTTCCAGATGCAACAACCCTGGCCTTAGCTGCCGCTCCGACCGTAGCTTCCCTCTGCATTCCTGCCACCAAAGCCTTACTTCTCGGCGCCTCTCCCATGGTGCAGCCAAATATTTCTTGTGCCTAACGGTCGTTCCAGATGAAACTTCATTGTGCCATAGCCACAGCTCCATCCACAACTTTCGGCCCCTATTTTGCGCTTCCGATGCAACATCACTAGTCCTAACTGTCGATAACGTCGCGTATTTCCTACCCATAAGGACCGGTCCTGCTACAACTTTCCTGTTCCTAGCCGCTGCCGTAGCCGCAGCAGTTGGCCCACATTTTGTGCTTTAGACACAGCTTCCTCAGTCAGCGCTGCTGCCGGAGCAGCAACTCTCAGCCCCTATCCTGCACTTCAAACACAACATCCCTACCCCTAGCTGCCGTTGTAGCCACAATGCTCGGCCCATGTTTTACACTTCAGATGTAGCTTCCCTGGTCAACGCTGCCACTACAGCTGCACTCCTCAGCCCCTATTCTTGGATTCAGACACAGCCTCCCTGGTCATAGCTACCGCCGCAGCCGTAGTCCTTAGCCCCTGTTCTACATTTTAGAAGCACTATCCCTGGCCCTAGCTGCCGCTCCAACCACAACTTCCTAGTTCTTAGCCATCATTTTGACCTCAACAACACTACCGAGCCCCGTAGCCCCCGCCATAGTAGTCGGCCCCTGGCCTGCTGCTTCAGTCGCAGCAACACTGCTTCCCTATGCGGCTAGCACGCAACTCTCGGCACATTCCTCAAGTCTTGGCCGCAACTGTTATCCCGACAATGGAGCTCTGACCCGCATATGTCAGATTGACATGTGTGCTTTCGACGGTGGTTTCATCCCTGACATCTGCACTTTAGGCCACACTTACAAACCTCACAGTCGCGCTTTGGACAACTGATTTAGACATTACACCTGTGCTTTGGGCCGCACAGTCAGCCCCGACAGCTGCGCTCTAGCCTTTCTGTAGCTAGGTTTTTCACCCTAGCTTATGCAAATGAGCACTTACTAAGGAGAAGGGCCTCCTTAGTAGCAGTTCAGTAAAACAGTAAATTTAAAAAATAAAACAGAATAAAATCTAATCTAGTATGTGCATCAACAGAAAATAAAAAGACAGTAATATAATGGGAATTTTTCTTTTGTATTAAAAATGAGAACAAAGTTACATTTACCTCAAATGTTGAGGTTGTTGGAGCTATTGCTTCTGTGCTCCAATGGGTTCCTTCTCCTTCTCCAAGGTGTTTGGATAATGGGCCAAAAGGGGCACTCAAATGGGAAGTTAGCTTAAATGGTGAGCTAAGGTTTCAAGAGTGATTTTGGTATAGTGAGGCTAGGATAAATTATGGATGTGAAATGGGGAGCCTCCATCACCTATTTATAGGTTTTCTATGGTGGAGTGTTGACCCATGGTTTTCGGCACCATATGGTTTAGGGTTTTCGCTTCCTTTTTCCCTCTTTTCCTTTTTTTATATTTTTTATTCCCTTTTATTTGATTTTTTGGGAATTAGGGCCCTTTTAGATGGTTTTTGCTATCTTTTGAGGAAATTTAAATTATTTTGGGGGCGAAAAGGGGTTTTTTGGCCTTTTGGTGGCTTTTTAATGTTTTTTTGAGGTTTTGGAGGCAAAGATGGTGGGAGAAATAGACAAATGAGTCATGTGGTGAGGGAGATTAGGTAATGAGCACTTTTTAGGTGTTAATAGATTGCCCCCTAATATGTGAGGGCAAAAGCTCATCGTATGGCCGAGAGACATCATAGGTCTTTTATGGTTTTCTTGGGGTGTGGAGAAGAGAAGAAATGGGCTGGAGACCATAACAGTGGTCCTGAAGGAACTGCAAAAATTGAAAAATACATGACGTCAATAATGAATGAGGAATAATCTTAATATATGGACGAGGCGAGCATACCCATGCTCGTATCAAGATATATAAAATAACTATGAGGCCCAAAAAAGGGGACCTGAAAGATACATGGAGAACATCATAAGGGTCCAGAGGGGACACAAATCTAGGACATACTGTCGGTCTGACCATGTTAATACCCAAAAAGTGCTCACTACCTCATCTCCCTCATTACATGACTCATTTGTCTATATTTCCTACCATATTAGCCTCCAAAAGGCCAAAAACCATTAAAAAAGCCACCAAAAGGCCAAAACCCCCCATTTTTTCCCCCAAAATAATGTAAATTCCTCCAAAAATAGAAAAAACCCTCTAAAAAGGGAATAAAAAATACAAAAAAGAGGAAAAAGAGGAAAAAAAGGACCAAAAACCCTATACAGCTGACCTAAACCATATGGTGCCCAAAACCATGGGTTAGCACTCCACCACTAAAAAACTTATAAATAGGTGATGGAGGCTCCCCATTTGACATCCACAATAATCCCTATCCTCACTATGCCAAAAATTCTCATGAAACCCTAGCTCCCCCTTTGGAGCTAATTTCCACTTGAGAACCCCATTTGGCCCCATTTCCAAAACATCTTTGGAAGAAGGAGAAGGAACAACACTGGAGCTTGGAAGCAACCCTCTTGGACTGCTACAAAGGCTCCACCAACCTCTACATCTGAGGTAATTTTTAATACAAAAAGAGAGATCTTCACCATATTTTTCATGTTTTGTTATTTATGTTAATGCTCATGCTAGGTTAAATTTCATACTGTTTTACTGCTTTTATTTACTTTTTATTGAACTGCTACTAAGGAGGCCCTTCTCCTTAGTAAGTGCTCATTTGTACAAGCTAGGGTGAAAACCCTAGCTACAATTTTGGCGACTCCGCTGGTGTTCCTTTGAATTCCTGGTTATAGTTTTAAACGTTTTTAATTTTCTGTAGTATTTTTCTATTTTTTCCTTTTGGCTGTCCCTTTCGGCTGCCGTAAACCGCATCTTTTGTCCTCGTAGTTACGATCCGACCGCGTCTTTCAGACTGTTACCTGTGATCCGACTACAGCTCTCAGCTTGTTTTGTGCGGTTCGACCGCCGCTATTCACCCATTTCCCCGCGGTCCGCCTGCGGCTTTCAACCATTGTCCCGTTATCCGCCTGCGACTTTCGGCCTTTTTCCCGCTGTCCGCCTGTGGCTTTCAGCCATTTTCCTGTTATCTGCCTGCGACTTTCGGCCTTTTTCCCATGGTCCACCTGCGGCTTTCAGCCATTTTCCTGCTATCCTCCTACGACTTTCATCCTTTTTCCCACAGTCCGCCTGTGGCTTTCAGCCATTTTCTTGCTATCCGCCTACAACTTTTGGCCTATTTCTCATGGTCCGCCTATGGCTTTCAGCCATTTTTCTGCTATCCGCCTGTGACTTTTGGCTTTTTTCCCGCGATCTGCCTGCATCTTTCAGCCATATTCCCGCAATCTGCCTGTGACTGTCGACCTATTTCCTGCGGTCCGACTGCACAGATATGCCACAGAACCACGGTCTGTTTTCTTCACTTTTTCCCTGTTTGAACCTAGTCCTTTGCTGCAATATTTTCTGCACCTGCACAGCCATCTGTCATATCTGCAGCCTTACTTCTCTACAACCTTTTCTCTGTAGTATTATTTCTATTCCATTTACAGAATTTTTAAATTTCAGCATTTTAATTGAAAAAAGAAAATTTTCCATTTCAAAGTTTAATTTCTGCATTGTTATGTTTAGTTAGAAAGTTGCCCACCCCGTGGCATTTTTGTTTGGGTTCATTATCTCACATGCACACACTCTGTCACCTAATTCAAGTGAGCCCTAAAATACTACTTAACACAACCAACATTCTAACCCCACTTGGGGAACACATAAGAATCTTATAGTTAGGTAGGATCGGGGAGATAGGCATCCAAATAACACCCCTCAGTTGCTTACACTTGAGACATAGTTGTTGTCCATTAGGGAACCAAAACCCCGTAGTATTTTTTGACACGGTTTAAAACCAATTTATCGGGAAGGCCTCTCCCCTAGGAGGGTTGAAGTAGCCAGACTAGTTCCGGAAGCCTGCATGGAATATCACAATCCATTCAGTAACCGAAGGATACCTTTCGTAGTTCTCGGTGTACTACCCGTATGGGAGTACAACGGCGATATAAGCAAACTGCAGATTCACCCAACCGAACGTGTCATGAACGGGGTATCTTAGTTGCTTTTCTTCTAGGATTGACTACCCGGTGTCCCTCCCAGTAGGGGGATATCTTTAGCCACTTGGCTCTTGTATCCATATTGTCTGAATTGGATTTCATCACCCTGCAGAGGATATGTCTGGTTGAGTTAGAATACTATTTAGCTAGGTGTTTGCATGCTCCCTTACCTCCCTTTGGTCTAGCTAGTCCACTATTTTTTATTTTTTAGGAAACCTGCTGCTTGTTGGTATTCTGACCATTTTTGTTGATACTCCACTTGTTGTAGCACAACTGTTATAGTAAGTGTTTTGAGTTGGTTGTTGGCCTGAGTGCCATATTTTTTGCACTGTCCTTCTGCACACTTAGTTGCATTAGCGTTTTTGAGCTGTTTTTTCACTCAACACAACCCCCAGATGCTTGACACCATCTTTCACCATTGAGTCCCCGAGACATTCTCGGAGCCTCCGGGGCGAGCCCCCATAGCATGGTTCACTTGACATCACCCATCATAGACGTAGATCTTCATCACTTGATACCACTCATCATAGATCTCGAGATTTGTCACTTGACTCCACTCGTCAACGGCATAGAACTCCGTCACCCGATCTAGACGCCCCTTATTTTACCTCTGATTTTGAGGCAGAGTCCGAGAACCCCACTTACACTGCACCAACCAGCCCCATGGTTGGCATGACTTCCAACCCTTTCTTTGTAGGGACCATTGGTGCAGCATCCATCACCACACCAGCTACCACACCTACTTTGGGTATGCCCTCGATGGGGCCCACATCTACCATTCCGATCACTGTACCCATTCCAGTAGCTAGCATACCCATCCCAACTCCATCAGTGACTCACACTACCCTTGGTGGTACAGGACCATCCCATACCACTTTCGTTCCTCCACCTGGGGGCAACATCCCAAACCCATCCCCTCCACTCGGGGGCATTGGCCCCAACATGGTCACAACCACTAGTATGTCACATCCTTCTACTAGTTTTCCCTTCATGGCTAGTCTCAACCTTCCTGACCTGGCCAGACTGACTAATGATCCCATCAGACACGACCCTACGTGGCTTCACATGCCCACCAAGATCCCCTCCAACATCCCTAAGTTTGAGGGCAAGGCAGGTGAAGACCCCTAGAACCATATTATGTCCTTCCATATATGGTGTTCCTCTAACTCCATAGTGGACGACTTTGTCCACCTCCGTCTGTTACAGCGCACCCTCACTGGCTTTGTAGCTAAGTGGTAAATCGAGCAACCCCATGGGACCCATGCCACCTTGAGTTCCCTTGCCTTGAATTTCCTGTAATTCTTTTAGTTACTTGTCCACTATGACGCGGGAGTTGAGATCCTATTGTCTTGCAGACAGAACACGGCTACCCACATCACTGACCACATTCATGAGTGGCGTCGATGCTGCAACCTCTGCAAAATCATGTTAGACAACCGTATCTTCTTAGATTGGTTTCTAAAATCTCTCCTTCCTGTCATTGCCAAGGATGTGGCATCTGAACGACCCCAATCCGAAGAAGAGGCCATCCTCAAAGCCTAACAATTCGACCTTATTTATGCCCAGTCTGGTTATCTATATTCCATCATACCTGAAACACCTCGCGGCGATTCCTCCTGACACGATGCGCCGGGGCCATCCCATGCCGCAGATGGCATCATTGGCCGTATAGCCTCACATAACCAACCCTTTTCCATAGCATGCCCTAGCCATGGCCCCGACCTTTCACGGGCTACATCTAAGTTTAGAGCAACCAATTAGTATGCTCCCATGGCACATCACCATCATTCCCACGAACCCTCATGTTCACCTCAGTGCTTTGGCCATGCCACCCCCGCTTATGCCCCACCAGTCGCACCTCAGCCATATTACCACCCACAGGCTGCACCAGCTCCTGTATCCTCTCAAGCCCAACCTACTTATTACCCGCCACAGGCAGCCCCTGCGACAAACCCACAGCCCGCTCCATAGACATATCAGCAACCCCCACAAGGTTCAGCACCTGCGCCGCCTCCACCTACTTATTATCCACCACAGCCTGCTCCCGCACCTGCACAACCCATAGCCCACCTGCTTCCCAAGGGCAAGTGTATGCCCAACAGAATCCGCAGCAAAACCAAAATAACTAGTGCCAATAGGGCCAACAAAATCGCGGCAAAGGCCGTAACCATGGGAACAACCCCCCTCCAGACCAAGGCGGTCAACCTTCCAATCCCCCAAACAACAATAATACGGCACCTGCCAACCACAACCCTGATCGGCCCGCCCAAGCAAGCCAAAAATCCTAATTTGCGAACAAACCATCCTTGTTCTATTTGCAGGGTCTATGGCCACTACACTAATGCTTGACCACATTTGGAGCGAGCTCGGCAAATTTAGACTGATTATGCCCATCGCCAAGGGCATGCGGCTCCTTAGGTGCCGCCCAACCCCCCACCACCTTAGCATCAACCCTTGGTGCTACAAAACCCTTTACCAACCCAAGGCGTAGTGAACACTCAGCCATTGGTTCCCCCTCAAGGAAACGTGCCACCACAATAGTAAATCACTTATGCCGTTCCTAATCAACCTATGTTAGATTCAGGTACCCATCACTTGTTAATGATGTCATCCACCGATGTCAACCTTCAAACCCATCGAAACCAATATGGCTCCACCCCTGAAGCCCCTCCCACCAACAAAAACACTAACGCTCATCTCACTGATCAGTCGTTATGTATACCTTCAGCTCCACTAGATGGCACCTCCAAAGCACCTCGCTTCCCACTTCGTCGCATCAACAATAATCCCAATGCTCGCACTGCGTCTAATTACAACATTGTAGATGACTTAGGACAGTCCCCCGTAGCCATGTCTGCGTTAGAGGTCTTAAAAAACTATCCTTCATAGCGTAAGACTTTGCTCTCCACCATTAGTGCTATTGACCCAAATGATTCACGACTGATGGCCTTCGATTTGGACCAATCCGAACCACACCTTCCTTCCACTTTAGCATTCCAAGTTTCTGTATCCATTCCGAATCTTGTCATCCATCGGTGCATTATCGATGAAGGTGCCTCTACATGCATTATGTCCACATTCATTTGGCAGAAGTTGGGATCCCCTACTCTCTAGTAGTCCACCACTGTGTTGCGAGCCTACGACGGCCGTTCGGCTCAACCCCAAGGTCGCTTAGCTAATGTCCCCGTCCAATTGGTTGGAAAAACTATGCTCATCGACATAGAGGTCATCAATGCCCAACTTGATTATAACCTCTTACTTGGCCGCAGCTACATGTATGCCATGCGGGTGGTTGCCTCATCCGTTTTTTGTACTATGATGTTCCCCCATGACAGACGCATGGTCAAGGTCGATCAACTCACCTATTATGATCCCAATGCCCCCACTGCACCCGAAAATGTTCTCCCCATGGTTGAACAACTTGTTTGTGGTGCATCTACCTCGTTGGTTTCCTCCGTGGGACCCGGACTTTACTCAAATATGCTGATGACCTCAACATTCCAATCCATTCCACCCTCGTCACCCGCAACTGAAATATCTGACCTATGTACCCTTTCCCACAATACAAAAACACCCAACAATCAACTGCCCTTGTTACCCAAACCACCATTGGTACCTAGTCACATTGGTGTTACACCCATCCACACAATCCCCTTCCTATTCCCTCCCTCGGGAGTAGTAAGCGCCCCGGTTATGGCTACTCTCAGCCTCCCCGGGTTAACCTTAGGATTACCCGTGTGGTATATTTTGCCTCCCGTTCCCCCGCCGACACAAAATGTCGTCCTACAACCGGTGCAACCCATTGCCACTACTGGTCAACCACCTCCCGGTGTCACTACCCCTTCATCATCCACTAATCCATCCCCTGTTATCAAGCACACTGGGGGCAGAGGCCCACAACCATACACTACTTTACCCCTGCCTAAACCAGTTAAGAATCTCCCCGTGTTTCGTGCTCCTCCTAAATGCTCGTTGTGTGATGAGTTAGGCCATCCTACCCATAAATGTCCACAATTACCTGCATTACAAGAGCACATGCAAATGCTTGACGACGACCCCAACATCTCGGTTGTCCAACTCGATCCAGCCCCTAAGCGTCGTGATAAATCACTGCGTACCAACCACCCTTGCGCAATATGAGGTATTTACGGCCATTAATCACATCGCTATCCTGATCTCCCAGATGACAAAGTAGCTCTCTATGAGATGAATAATTTGGACCTTGAGACAGCGCCCCCCACAATTGAGGAGATCCACCCCCTAGTATCACCCTCATCTGGAGAGATTAATACCATCTATATGATCTCTTCTACTACCACTCCCTCGTCAACCGATTTGACAACTCAAAGTTTCTGCAATGATGAGGAGATTCTAGAGGCTCTCGCTACCCCTGATTACCCTTGGGAAGATATGCACCATCGCTCCTATTTCCTCTCGGAAGGGTCCTCCTCCACCACATCCACCCAATTCTCGGTTGAGTCCAAAGATTTCCTTCCCAACAAAGTCAACTGGTTTAAAGAGCCCATTCCCGCTCCTGATGCCTTCGAGGAAGGTAACATGGCCAGTATCTCACCCATCATCCACATTGATATCTTTTCCCCAGGTGGTGCTCCTGAAATCATTTTGTTAGGAGCTTCCTGCACCAAGCATGAGATTGGAGAGTGCAAGAAACTTTTTCAGGAGTTTTGCAATGTCTTTTCCTAGTCCTACACCAAAATTCCTGGTCTTGACCCCGCTATCATTGAGCACCACATTGACACCTCTGAGTTAGGGGGCATAATAGATTACCTCGACCCTGGGATAGGGGGCATGATCAACCATTTTGAACCTTCTCCATCACATCTATCTTAGCATTTCAATGATCCCATTGTTCAAAACAACACATATGTGATCCACAATCACAAAACCTATGCACATAGCATGGGGGCAAGTCATTAACCCTGTTCACTTTTTCACATGCATGATCTCAACCATTTTTGAGGTCACATGTCACTTGTATATATGATTTGATTTGATACACCTAGTATTCTACCCCCATAGGTCATCATTTCTCCCCACCACTGCATCCTTAGCTTAGTGGGCTCACCTTTATTTGCAACCATTTTTTAACCTAGTTATTTCCTTTGACCATTCCGGAGTCCTTATGACCTCCATTTTTCGCACCATTTGCAACGCCGAATTCATATTTCTGTGCCAGTGATGATGCTTGAGATCATTTCTCGCTCTCACCAATAACTTTCAGGAATTTTTTTCCTCGCACGTCGCCATCTCGATTTGCATGCCACATCGACTGTTGTCAGTTTTTAGCATTTCTTATACCATCGGATTTAGTTTTTCGAGCCCGTGATGATGCTTGAGATCATTTCTCACTCTCACCCTCAGATTGTTTGGGTATTTTTTCCAAAACGCTCCCCGTCGCCTCGGTTTGCATGCCACATCGGCCGTAGACCGTTTTCGATCTACTTTATGTCGTCGGATTCATTTTTCTGCACTCGTGATGATGCTTGAGAACATTTCTCGCTCTCACCCTTAGATTTTTTGGGTATTTTTTCCCAAAACGCCCCCCGTCGCCTTGGTTTGCATGCCACCTTGGCCGTTCTCCATTTTTGACACTTTTTAAATCATTGGATTCAGTTTTCCAAGCTGATGATGCTTGAGATCATTTCTCGCTCTCACCAGGTACAATTTCAACATTGTGTCCCGACCCCTTGCTACCTCGGTTTGTGCACCACATTGACTGCAATCAGATTGTTCCACATTTTTACATGAGCCATTCACTCCATTCATACCGCAATTATTTTGTTATTTTTCCACCAGTCATTATCCCGCAAGGAGGCCCACCAGTGTTACCCCCTACCCTCGTTCTTGGTCATCATCAATGTTCCTTGATTGAGCACTTCCTCCTTGCCTGACCATTCCTTTTGTTCGGTATAATTTTATCCCTTTTTCGGGCCAGACAAGTCCTTTACGAAAAAGGCACTTAGGGAGTTTCTATTAAGCTCTTTTCTGACTCCTAAAACAATGAAAAGATCGCCGAGCAATCTTGCTTCCTTTCATGCTCGTTAAAGTACCTGAAAGGGCGTCTATCTGGTATAAGTTTAACCCTTTTCCGAACTTGGTAGACTAATTATGAAAAATGAATACTCTAGTCACACCGACTAGAAGAGTTCTTCATTGCATCCTTTTATGCTTCTTCAGGCCTTGGAGACTAACACATGAAAAAGCAACCCCCTGGAGTCTTCTTATCACTTTCAGACTCTCTAAAATTGAAATCAACCATGAACATGAACTGTCCTGGGTTCGTACAAATCCACACGACAGTACCATTCCATTATTTCAGAGTCTTCTTATTGCTTTTAGACTCCTTAAAATTGAAATTAATCACGAGCATGAACTGTCTTGGGCTCCTATAAATCCACACGACAGTACCATTTTGACACTTCTTCTAGTTCCTTAACCCATGAAGAAGTTCCCCCTGTGCCTCTCATCACTATGATCGATCATCTCGGCAGCACCCCCAATAAGGTCGCCTTTCTTTAGAGTATTCTGCAGTCTCCTACCATCTTACACCAACTTGAGTATCACTCATCCTAGTCACCATCCTTGGTCCATTACAGCTATGATCCCTCTCCCACCAGTCAGTTTCATATGCTGCCCGATCATCCCTGCCATCATACTCTGAACAAAGGAAGTTGGAGTCCACCTACTCTACTTGCCCAGTTATTCATTACCCCCACAGTATGTCAGTCCTACCATCAGTACTCTCACACTCCGGTTCTCCACCTCATGCTCCTATCAAGGAAACATCATTGCCTTGCTAGTTGCAGGTCTCCCTCTGTCGACGACAGCCCATCTATTCCAGAGGATAGACCCAGAGGTCCTTGCGCCTTGGACCCATCACCATCTGTTGTGAGTGCCTATGGACCATTTTGAGAGGAGTCATCAGTGCCTCTCCGAGTGGTTGTTTCTCACATGCTCGACTTCAACACCTTGATCGCATCATTGAGAATCGCGCAGGGTATATAGCCCTTCAGTTATTGGTCGAAGACCCCAGATCTCCCCTGACTCTAGCACATTGGTGAGTCCCCTTGGAACGCCTAGTTATATGTTCCCGTGGATGTCCGGGTTGTGTAGGCGATTGTATTCAGAAGCCATGCAGTTATATGCTTCCTTGAGTACCTAGTTCAGTTCCAGTTCAGTGTACCATTGAGGGTATGACTCCCCATCACTATGATCCAGCAGCTCATCAGTTCCTCTGGTACCACACTCAGCAGCACTGTTGTTATTCCAGTGTATCAGTTCTTTAGCTCAGACATGGTCAGCTTAGCAGTATGTCCTAGATTTGTGTCCCCTCTGGACCCTTATGATGTACACAGTGGTTCTCCATGTATCCTTCAAGCCTCCATTTTTGGGCCTCAATGTTATTTTTTATATATATCTAGATACGAGCATGGGTATGCCCGCCTCGTCCATATATTGAGATTCTTCCTCAGTTGAGGCCATGTATATTTCAGGTCACCATTTTTTGGACCTCCTTGTTATTGTTCTATATCTTGATACGAGCATGGGAATGCCCGCCTCGTCCATATGTTCAAATTATTCCTCATTCATTATTGAAGTCATGTACTTTCAGTTTTTGCAGTTTGTTCGGGACCGTTGTTCCAGGCTCTAGTTTGTTTCTTCTCCTCTCCACATCCTAGGAAAACCATAAAAGAATTATGATGTATATCGGCCATACGATGAGCTCCTTCCCTCACACATCAGGGGGCAATCAGTTAACACCCAAAAAGTGCTCACTACCTCATCACCCTCATTACATGACTCATTTGTCCATATTTCCTAACAGATTGGCCTCCAAAAGGCCAAAAACCATTAAAAAAGCTTCCAAAAGGCCCAAAACCCCCTTTTTTCCCCCAAAATAATGTAAATTCCTCCAAAAATAGAAAAAACCCTCTAAAAAGGGAATAAAAAAAATACAAAAAAGAGGAAAAAGAGGGAAAAAAGGAAGCACAAACCCTATACAGCTGACCTAAACCATATGGTGCCCAAAACCATGGGTCAGCACTCGACCACTAAAAAACCTATAAATAGGTGATGGAGGCTCCCCATTTGACATCCACAATCATCCCTATCCTCACTCTGCCAAAAATTCTCACGAAACCTAGCTCCCCCTTTGGAGCTAATTTCCACTTGAGAACCCCATTTGGCCCCATTTCCAAAACATCTTTGGAAGAAGGAGAAGGAACAACACTGGAGCTTGGAAGCAACCCTCTTGGACTGCTGCAAAGGCTCCACCAACCTCTACATCTGAGGTAATTTTTAATACAAAAAGAGAGATCTTCACCATATTTTTCATGTTTTGTTATTTATGTTAATGCTCATGCCAGGTTAAATTTCATACTGTTTTACTGATTTTATTTACTGTTTATTGAACTGCTACTAAGGAGGCCCTTCTCCTTAGTAGGTGCTCATTTGCACAAGCTACGGTGACAACCCTAGCTATAGACCATGTCTGAGCTGAAAAACTGATACACTGGAATAATAATAGTGTTGCTTAGTGTGGTACTAGAGGAACTGATAAGCTGTTGGATCATAATGATGGGGAGTCATCCCCTCAATGTTACACTAAACTGTAGTTGTACTGGGTACTCAAGGAAGCATACAAGTGGATGGCTTCCGAATACTGTCGCCAATGCAACCCGGATATCCACGGGAACATATAACTAGGTGTTCCGAAGTGACTCACCAATGTGCTAGAGTCGGGGGAAGTCCAGGGTCTTCGACCAATAACTGAAGGGATGTATACCCTGTACAAGTCTCAATGATACGATCAAGGTGTTGACGTCGAGCATGTGAGAAACAATCATTTAGAGAGGCACTGAGGACTCCTTTTGAAATGATCCATAGGCACTCACCACTGTTGGTGATGAGTACAAGGTAGAGGTACCTCTGGGTCTGTCCGCTGTAATAGATGGGCTGGCGTCGATAGAGGAAGACCTGCAACTAGCAAGGCAATGATGTTTCCTTGATAGGAGCACGAGGTGGATAAAAAAGAGGTGATAGGGCTGACTGTGTAACTGGCATACTAGGGGGGTAGGAAACATGGGTTTATTGGGTGGGGGGACTCAAACTTCGTTTGTTCAAAGTATGATGGCGGGGGTGGTTAGGAAGCATATGACACTGAATTGGGGGAAGGGGAGCATAGATTTTAAAGGATCAGGGAGGGTGACTATAAGGTGGGATACTCAAGTTGATGTAGACTGACAGGAGACTAAAAGGATGGGATATTGTAGAATACTCTGAACAAAGGTGACCTTATTGGGGGTGCTACTGAGATGAGTGATCATAGTGCCGAGAGACACTGGTGGGGCCTTCTTCATGTTTTACGGAGCTAGAAGAAGGGATAGAAGTGTGCTCATAATGGTACCATCATGTGGATTTATATGAGCCCAAGACAGTTCATGCTCATGATTGCTTTCAATTTTAAGGAGTTTGAAAGCGATAAGAAGACTTTGAAAAAAATGGAGTGGTACCATCATGTGGATTTGTACAAGCCCAGGATGGTGCATGCTCGTGGTTGCTTTCAATTTTAGAGAGTCTAAAAACAATAAGAAGACTCCACGGGGTTTCTTTTTCGTGTGTTAGTCTCCGAGGCCCGAAAAAGCATAAAAGGATGCAATGGAGAACTCTTCTAGCCGGTGTGACTAGAGTATTCCTTTTTCGTAATTAGTTTACCAGGTCTGGAAAATGGTTAAACTTATACCAAATAGATGCCCTTTCAGGTACTTTAACGAGCATGAAAGGAAGCAAGATTGCTCGGCAATCTTTTCATTCTTTTAGGAGTCATAAAAGAGCTTAACAGAAACTCCCTAAGTGCCTATTTCGTAAAGGACTTGTTCAGCCCGAAAAAGGGATAAAATTATACAGAACAAAAGGAATGGCCAAGCAAGGAGAGAGTGTTCAATCAAGGGACATCGATGAGAACCAAAAACGAGGGTTGGGGGGGAACACTGGTGGTGCCTCCTTGCGGGATGATGAATGGTGGAAAAATAATGAAATAATTGCAGTATGAATGGAGTGAATGGCTCATGTATAAATGTGTAACAATTCGATGGTGGCCGATGTGGCGTGCAAAATGAGGAAACAAGGTGTCGAGACACAATGTTGAAACTGTTTCTGGTGAGAGAAAGAAATGATCTCAAGCATTAGCACGAGTGAAGAAAACTGAATCCGGTGATATAAAAAGTGTCAAAAATGGATAATGGCCGAGGTGGTGTGCAAACCAAGATGACTAGGGGCTAGCAAAAAATGCCCAAAAAATATGGGGGTGAGAGAGAAAAATGATCTCAGGCATCATCACGGGCTTGCAAAACTTAATCAGATAGTATAAGGAATGCTAAAAACTAACAGCATCCAAAGTGGCACACAAATCGAGATGGCGAGGTGCATAAAAATTCCAAAAAAGTGGTTCAAAGAAAATGAGGAAGCGAGTCGACCATTTTGAAGGTCTCGTCACTCTGATTCCAGTGGTGGAAACGGTTTGGAAAATGGACTCCGTATGGATCCAAAATGGCCAAATCAAGAAAAAGTCAACTATCTATAAATAGTAAGTGGACCCATAATGCCAAGTGTCATTTGTGTGGTTGACTTTGACAGGAGAGTGTGGTGGGCCAGAGCGGATTTGGTGTTTCTAGGCGATCCAACTGGTCGATTTCATTTCGCGAGTTGCAAGTATTTCGTTGAACTTTGAACTTTAATGTTTTCTCGATTCGGGTGGGTAGTGGGTCCTCAGGGAGGGTCGTATAGTCCATGAGGGGTGTGGATTGCATGTTTCGAGGTGATGGCTGCGGTCATGGATAGCGGTTGTGGCCTCCACAACCGCAATTTGAGATTGCGACTATGCCTTGGATAGCCACGATCCGCAACCGTGGCTATGTCCTGGACAGCCGCGATCTGCGATCGCGACTGTAGGCCCGATAGCCGTGATTTGGGATCGCGACATTGGGCCCCACAACCGCAATCTAGATCAGGATTGTGAAGTCATACTGGGGGGGATGACGGTTTATTTGATGATGTTCTGATGAGTTTTCATTGTGGGATTGACAGGATGCCGAGAGTACTATCGCGAGAGAGCGAGATACCTGACAATCTCATGGAGTAGAAATGGGATGATCAACATGTCCGGGGGACTTTGGGCTTGTGCGGGATGTTGAAGTTTGCATAGGTGCTGCTTATGCATTCAGGAAAACTACTATTGAACAGGTTGGTGGGCTTCTAGGAGCCCGATAGGTAGGCCTTCATGGTGCAGGGGAAGAGACTGGAGCTCACCCTGGCAGATGTGTACTTTTTGACGGGACTGCCTTTTTTGGGTAGGGTTGTGGATACCCAGCCATGGAGGTTCGTGGATGTGGACATGGAGGAGATACTGGATCAGTACTGCTTCCATACAACAAAAGTGCATAAGAATGCACTCTTGATTTGTGACTTATAGGAGCCGTCAGTTCGGGCGATCGCAGCATGTGTGGTGCAAGTGTTGGGGTCACAAGCGCCCAACTGTGTGTCGGGGGGACAGATGCAGTTGATAGAGCGGGTATTACAGGGAACCTTCTTTGCTTGGGGCCAGATATTCCTCACCTGTGTTCAGTGGCAGCTGAGCGAGGTGAAGGTATCTGGAAAGGGGTTCTGCTATGGGTCGTTTTTGTGTGCTTTCTTCATGGAGCGGGTTCCGACGTTGCGGCCATGAGTGTCGATCTGGGCTGGGGGTTTGAGGGAGACGCGAATGGTGCGGTGGGGTTAGATGATGCGCCGGTGGGATGGTGGAGAGGTGGGGTGATATTTTACGTAGGATCTCTATTTGCAGTGGTTGCAGATGTCGATGGTTTTTTATGACTACCTGTATCGCGAGATGGACTACCAGCGAGATCCGGAGGCACCACGATCCCCAGGGCAGGTTTGGGGTACAGATGGTATGTATCTAGTTTCTTGATTATTTTATGTTGGATGTTTTGAGGTTAGAGATATATGATGATGCTAACCATTTGTGATTTGGTTTGATGCAGATGTGGGACCGCAGCTGCCACCGGGGCATAGGGAGCATAGGGGACACATAGCATTACCAGTCATGCTAGACCAGGGGGAGGTGCGACAAGAGGATGTGGATGGGACTTTGGAGTCCTTGCGAGCTACCTTCAATTGGATACTTGTTGGGGTCTCCGACGAGGGGTAGTGGGAGCTTGATCGGGAGGTGTTTGAGGCCTGTCACGAGGCTCCACGTGATTAGCGGGCGATTCTGATTCGGGTGGTAGTATTGGCTGAGGAGAGGAGGGCTCAGGCTCGACAGGGGGATGAGGGGGATCCGAAGGAGGAGCGAGGAGAGCATGAGTCCGTAGTAGAGGTGGCTGCGACGGAGAGTGATGATGGTTTGGATGGGGGATATGACTCTCATTAGGGGGTGCTAGGGACTCCCCCCGATGCGTATGGGCATTCGGGAGTTTTTGTATATACGGCATGTATTTTATGATAGGGATGTTGTTGAGGCTCGTCAATGTATATTTTTTGTATATCTAAGTGTTGGGACACTCATGACATTTATATGATGATGATATATTTATATAGATATGCACATGGATGCATTTTTGCGGTGATTATCTTTGTATGCATGTGGATGGGCTTGTATGGTTTTGTGTTTGTTTATTGCACGTGGATGCAAATGATTTGTTATGATAGGCATGTGGATGCCCTTTGTTGTAGATGCAGTCTTTTTGGTATTTTTATGTTTTTGATGTGTTGATATGTGATGATTATGCATTATGGATGATTTACATGGTGTGATTGATATGCCGGTCGAGGATGTTGTTAGCCATTTGATCTACGACACTATTTTGAGCTCTTGGGACATGAGTGAATGTTATGGATTCAAACTGTTGGCTTAGTTGTTTTGTGTGCAGGAACTTTCTAAAGAGGCAAGGATCACGCACCTGGTAGCAGTTGTTGAGCTAGGAGACAAGCAGCTAGGAGTCAAGGAACACATGAAGGTGATGTATACCCATCTAAAGGGCAGCAGTCAGGAGACTGGTCACTGCATCGTACTCAGCTTGGTTATTGGTAGCAATGCCTATACACATTCCGTTAAGGTGAATCAACTCATGTGAAGGGGAATAGAAGACCCAAGCTGGAGAGGCCAGGTTTGGAGACCAGCGGCTGGCTCCATCGACAAAGCCAGCGTAATAAGGTGGAAGATGGTCGATTTGTGATCATGCAGGAAAATGACGAACGTAAGGTTGTGGGAAAAAATTGGAAAACAAAAAGAAATCAAATTGTACATGATGGACCCGTGGGTCTGCTAGATTGTTAAGGATAAAAGCGTTTAAGATACAACCCATTACGGGGGTTGCGCAAGGGGTGGCCTTTTGAATCTGCTAGAATATATGCCCCATGTCCAAGGCAGGTATGCACTATGTAAGGGCCTTTCCACATGGATTCGAACTTCCCTTTTCCTGTCTTGTCGTGGGCTTGGTCGTAAACGAGGACTAGATCTCCTTCATGGAAAGTGCGTGGGTGGACATGTTTGTCGTAACCATCTTTGGAGTAGTTCTTGGCAGCCTCAATTGTTTGGAGGGCTGCATGATGGTCTTCATCAGCTTGTTCTAATAACAACAACCATTGTTCAAGTGGGGAGGTGTCAGGGAGAAGTTCAATAGCGATGTGTAGGGTGGGGATATGACACTCGACGGGGAGGACAGATTCGACATCGTGAACTAAGTGAAAAGGGGGTAAAACCAGTGGCGGTCTTACTGGATGTATGGTAAGCCCATAATGCAAGGAAAAGCATGTGATTCCAATTCGACTTATTTCGGTCAACAGTGCATTGGAGGATTGATTTCAAAATTTTGTTAATGGCCTCAACTTGGCCGTCCCCTTGGGGGTAGTAAGCAGAGGCATACTGATGTTTGAACTTAAGGAGAGTTGACAACTCGTGCCACATGGCATCTTCAAAATGTGAACCATGGTCCAAGACAAGCTGTTTTGGGACCCTGAATCATGTAATGACATGGTTAAAGAAGAAACGGGCAGCGGTGTCAGCTTTACAATTGAAGGTAGGCATGGTTTCATCCCATTTGGTGAAGTAGTCGACGACGACGATGATGTATTTATGGCCATTGGTGGATGAGGGTTTACACTTCATAAAGTCAATGGCCCATTTACAAAAGGGACTGACGGTAACGACTGGATGGAGCGGGGTGGGTGGTGTCCATGCCTTCGGGGCAAAGAGTTGGCAATTATGGCAATGCTTGACCGTAGTGATGCAGTCAGTGAACAACATGGACCAGAAATACCTGGCACTGATTATCTTCTGGGCTGTGGCCATTCTAGAAAAATGTCCGTCGCAGGTGCCACTATGACAGTCATTGAGGACTTGCTCAGCCTCCTCTCGTGTGAGACAAAGACGGAGGATAGTGTCGGCACTGCGTCGGTAGAGGACATCGCCCAGAAGGAGGTACCGAGAGGCGTGGTGACAGATATGGCGACGTCCATCACAATCGATATCGGGGTGAAACTTATGCGAGCAAAGGTATATCAGAATGTCACCATACCATGGGTCATCCGACGAGATTATGAACAAATGATTGTCCGATAACTCATCGGGGATTGGTGGGGACGGTAAGAGGGATGGGAGGTCGTTTATGAGCTAGGAAAGTGCAAGGGATTTAATACTTTTCAGAGTTGTGAAAGTCAGGTCATACTCTTGTAGGATAATTACCCATTTAGCGATGCGGCCTTGCAGAAGGCGACGGTTCAAGAGGTATATTTTGGGGTTGGATTTGGCGAGAACTGTAGTATGACTGAGGAGGATGTAGTGTCACAATTTCTGTATGGAAAAGACGATGGGAAGGGCCATCCTTTCCTCGTATGGGTAACGTAGGGGTGGTCCAGACAAGGTTTGGATGACATAATAAATGACATGCTCCTGGCGAGCAGCGTCTTCTTGAACAAGGACCCCTAACACGGCGTGGTCGGATGTCGAGACGTAAAGGATGAAGTCCTGAGAGAAATCTGGAGGAAAGATCAAAGGGGCTTGCGTGAGAGATTTTTTAAGGGCTTCGAATGCAGCTTGTGCCTAGTCGTCCCAAACAAAGGGTATGTGAGTAGGAAGCAGACGTAAGAAACCATGAACTGTGGTGACATAATTAGGAACAAAGAAGCAGAGGAAATTATATTTCCCCTATAAGCTTTGTAGCTGCTGGAGCGTACGTGGTGCGGGAAGGTCTAATATGGCTTGAACTTTGAGGGGGTCGACAGCGATTCCTTTGTGGGAAATAATGAAACCTAACAACCAGCCTACCAGAACGCAAAAGACACACTTGAGTGGGTTCAAGTGGATCTGATACTTGCGACAATGCAGAAAAACTTGCTGGAGGTCGTTAAGGTGGTCGGATCGTTTCTTGGAACGTGCTGTGAGATCGTCAAGATAGAGTAATAGGATATGAACCAAGTCGTGAAAACAATAGGTCATGGCTCACTAGAAGGTGGCCCCAGCATTTTTAAGGCCCAAAGGCATGACCTGAAAGGAAAAGGTGCCCCATGGGGTGGTGAAGGTAGTCTTGTATTGATCTTCCTTGCGGATCTAAATCTGGTTATACCTAGAGAAACCATCCATGAAGTATAGGACTTCATGCCCTGGACACGCATTGATGAGTTGGTCAATAAATGGTGTGGGGAAGTTGTCTTTGGGGCATGCTCGGTTTAAATTGCGGAAGTCAGTACATACCCTGATGGTGCCTTGTTTTTTGTTAACAGGGACAGGGTTAGAAAACCAAGTGGTGTATGCGATGGGGTAAATGAAACCTGCTGCATGGAATTTCTCAATCTCTGCTTTAATGATGGGGAACTCTGATGGGTGAATGGGGTGCTATTTTTGGCGACCTGGGGGCACATCTGGCCACGTGTCAATGTGGTGCTCTATGATACCGGGGTCAAGACCAAGCATTTCGGTGTAGGACTAGGCACAGACATCGTGAAACTCCTGGAAAAGTTTCTCGTATTCTCCGATCTCGTATTCAGTGCAGGAGGCTCCTAACGTAATGATTTCAGGGGCACTAGCTGGGGCAGAGATATCAATGTGGAATGTAGGTGAGATGTTGGCCATGTTACCTTCCTCGAAGGCATCGGGAGCGGGAATGGGCTCTTTAAACCAGTTGACCTTGGTTGAGAAGAAATCTTTGGACTCAACAGAGAATTGGGTGGCTATGGTGGTGGAGGACTCCTCCGGAAGAAAATGGGAACGATGGTGCATATCCTCCCAGGGGTACTCAGGTGTGGTAAGAGCCTCGAGAATTTCCTCATCATTGCGGAAACGTTTTGTAGTCAAATCATTTGACCAGGGGATGATGGCAGTAGAGATCATATAAATGGTATTGATCTCTCCTATTGGTGGAGATGCTGGGGGGTGGATCTCTTCAATGGTGGGAGGAAACGTCTCGAGGTCCAAGTTATTCATCTCGTAGAGGGTGGCTCTGTAATCCGGGAGATTAGGGCAGTGACGTGAGTAATGGCCGTAAATACCACATATTGCATAAGGGTGATTGGTACACAATGATTTATCACGAGGCTTAGGGGTAAGGTCGAGCTGGACAATCGGGATGTTGGGGTCATCATCAAGCATTTGCATGTGCTCCTGTAGTGCAAGTAATTGTGGACATTGATGGGTAGCATGGCCCAACTCATCACACAAAGAGCATTTCGGAGGAGCTCTAAATGATGGAGGGTTTTTTATCGTTTTTGGCAGGGGTAGAGCGGTGTATGGTTGTGGGCCTCTGCCCCCAGTGTGCTTGATAAGAGGGGATGGATTGGTGGATGAGGAAGGAGTAGTGACACTGGGAGGTGGTTGACTAGTAGTGGTAATAGGTTGCAGCAGTTGTAAGATGACATTTGGTGTCGTAGGGGAAACGGGAGGTGTGAGATACCACACAGGTAATCCTAGAGTTAACCCTGGGAGGCTGAGAGTGGCCATAACCAGGGCGCTCACTACTCCCGAAGGGGGGAATAGGAAGGGGATTGTATGGATGGGTGTAACACCAACATGACTAGGTACCAACGGTGGTTGAGGTAGAAAGGGTGGTTGATGGTTGGGTGTTTGTGTATTGTGGGAGAGGGTACATAAGTCAGATATTTCAGTCGCTGGTGATGGGGGTGGAATGGAGTGGAATGTGGAAGTAATCGGCGTATCTGAGTAGACTCTGGGTCCTACTAAGGAAACCAATGAGGTACCTGCACCACGAACCAGTTGTTCAACCATGGGAAGAACATTTTTGGGTGTAGTGAGGGCATTGGGATCGTAATAGGTAAGTTGATCAATATTGACCACTTGTCCTTCATGGGGGAACATCATGGTACGAAAAACGGATGAGGCAACCACCCGCATGGTGTACATGTAACTGCGGCCAAGTAAGAAGTTATAATCAAGTTGGGCGTTGATGACCTCTATGTCAATAAGCACTATTTTACCAGCCAACTGGACGGGGACATTAGCTAAGAGACCTTGGGGTTGAGCCAAACGGCCGTCGTAGGCTCGCAACGCAGCGGTGGATGGCTGGATATTAGGGGATCCCAACTTCTGCCAAACGAATGTGGACATAATGCATGTATAGGCACCCTCATCGATGATGCACTGATGGATTACAAGATTCTGAATGGATACAAAAACTTGGAATGCTAATGTGGAAGGAAGGCGTAGTTTAGATTGGTCCAAATCAAATACCATCATTCGTGAATTAGTCGGGTCGATAGCACCAATGGTTGATAACAGAGTCTTGCACTATGTAGGACAATGTTTTAATACCTCTAACACAGATATGGCTGTGGGGGACTGAGCTAAGTCATCCACAATGTTGTAATTAGACACAGCGCGAGCATTGGGGTTATTGTTGATGCAGCTAAGTGGGAAGTGAGGGGCTTTTGGGGCTGCATCTAATGGGGTTGGAGGTATGCGTAATGGATGATCGGTGGGAAGAGCGTTGGTGGTTTTGTCGGTGGGAGGGGCTTGAGGGGTAGAGCCATATTGGTTCTGGTGGGTTTCAAGGTTGACATCGGCAAATGACATCATTAACAAGTGATGGGTGCCTGACTCTAAAGTGGGGTGGGGAGGCGCAGCGTACGTGACTTGCTGTTGTGGTGGCGCGGTTCCTTAAGGGGGAGATAACGGTTGAGTTTTCACCACTCCTTGGGTTGGTAAAGGGTTCTGTAACACCGAGGGTTGAGTTTGAGGTGGTTGGGGGTTAAGTGTCACCTGAGGTGCTGTGTGCCCTTGGCGGTGGGCATCATTGGTCCAGAGTTGTTGTGACCACTCCAAATGTGGGAAAGCGTGTGTGTAATGGCCATAGACCCCACAAATAGAACAAGGATGGTTCGTTCGCAAGTTAGGGTTTTTAGCTTGTTTTGGTGGCTTTTTGGGGTTTTGGTTAGCAGGTGCCGCGTTATTATTGTTTGTGTGATTAGGTGGCTGGACGCGTTGGCTTGGAGGGGGGTTGTTCCCACGGTTACGTCCTTTTCCGTGGTTTTGCTGGCCTTGTTGGCGTTGGGTATTTTGGTTGTGCTGCGGATTTTGTTGTGCATACACTTTCCCTTGGGCGTGAGGTGGGTGCTAGGGTTGTGCAGGTGCGGGAGCAGGCTGCAGTAGATAATAAGTGGGTGGGGGTGGAGGCGGTGCAAGTGCTGGACCTTGTGGGAGTTGTTGATACGTTTGTGTGATGGGTGGTTGATTTGCCATAGGTGCTACCTGTGGCGGATAATAAGCGGGGGGGCTTGAGAGGATACAGGACCATGCCTGACATGCGGGTGGTAATATGATTGAGGTGCAATCAGGGGAACATAAGCGGGAGATTTGTGGCCGAAGCATTGAGGTGGACATGAGGGTCCATGGGAATGGCCGTTATGCGCCATGGGAGCATACGAATTGGTTGCTCCAGAGTGGGATGTAGCCCGTGAAAGGTCGGGGCCATTATTAGTACATGTCATGGAAAAGGGATGGTTATGCAATGCAACATGGTCAGTGATGCCATCGACGACATGGGATGCCCACGGTGCATCGTTTCGAGAGAAATCGCCGCGGGGGGGGGGGGCATCGGGTATAATGGTAAATAATAACCAGATTGGGTGTAGATAAGGTCAAACTGCTGGGCTTTTAAGATGGCTTCTTCCTCAGACTGGGGTCGCTGAGATGCCACATCATTGGCAATGATGGGAAGGAGAGATTTGAGAAACTAATCTAGGAAGATACGGTCATCTAACTTGATTTTGCACAAGCTTTGACTTCGACGCCACTTATGAATGTGGTTAGTGATTTCGGTGGTCATTTTCTGTCTGCAAGATAATAGGATCTCAACTCTCGCGTCATAGCAGACAGGTAACTGAAAGAACTGCAGGAAGGTCAAGGCGAGGGAAGTAAAGGTGGCATGAGTCCCATGGGGCTACTCGATGTACCGCTTGGCTGCAAGTCCAGTGAGAGGTCATTGTAATAGATGGAGGTGGACAAAGTCGTCCACTATGGAGTTGGAGGAACACCATAGATGGAAGGGCATAATGTGATTTTGTGAGTCTTCACCTGCCTTGCCCTCAAACTTAGGGATGTCTAATGGGAGCTTGGTGGGAATGTGAGGCCACGTAGTATCGTGTCTGATGGGATCGTTGGTGAGTCTGGCCAGGTCAGGAAGGTTGAGAGTAGCCATGAATGGAAAACTAGTAGAAGGATGTGACATGCTGGTGGTGGCGGCCACGTTAGGGCCGATGCCCCCAAGTGTAGGGGTTGGGTTTGTGATAGGGATGTGACCCCCAAACAGGGGGGTGGAGGTGGTATGGGAGGATCCAGCACAACTAAGCATAGTGTGAGTCACCAGTGGGGTTGGGTTGGGTATGCTAGCCACTGGAATTGGCATAGTGACCGGAATGGTGGGTGTGGGCCCCATCAAGGGAATACCCAAAGCAGGTTTTGTGGCTGGGGTGGTTGTGGACGCTCCACCAAGGGTCCCTACAAAGAAAGGGTTGGAAGTCATTCCAGCCATGGGGCTGGTTGGTGCAGTGTAAGTAGGGTCTTTTGAATCTCCCTCAAAATTAGATGTGAAATAAGGAGCATCAAAGTCAAGGGACGGAGCTCTATGGCATCGATGAATAGAGTCAAGTGATGAAGCTCTAGGTCTATCACGAGTGGTGTTGAGTGAACCGTTCTACGGGGGCTCACCATGGAGGCACTGAGAGTGTCTCGGGGACTCAATGGTGACAGATGGTGTCAAGTATCTGGGGGTTGTGTCAAGTGAAAAAAGGCTCAAAAATCCTAATGCAGCCGAGTGTGCAGAAGGAGAGCGCAAAAAATATGGCACTGAGGCCAAAAACCAACTCAAAATGTTTACTGTAACAGCTGTGCTATGATAAGCAAAGTATCAGAAAAAATGGTCAGAATACCAACAAGCAAACGGTTTCCTAAAACTAAAAAATGGTGGACTCACTAGACCAAAAGGAGGTAAGGGAGCATGAAAACACCTAGCTAAATAGTATTCTGATTCAACCAGACATATCCTTTGTAAGGTGATGAAATCCAAGTCAGACAATATGGATAGTAGAACCAAGTGCCCAAAGATATCCCCCTACTGGGAGGGACACCGGGTAAGACAATCCTAGAAGAAAGGTTGCTAAGATACCTCGTTCATGACATGTCCAGAAAGGTGAATCTGCAGCTCCGGTCCTATCACCGTGTGGGCCTAAAAGGAATCACCACACGCGGAGCAACGAGTAGGTAGCCTATGGTTACTAGGTGGATTGCGGTATTCCACTGAGGCCTCCGAAACCAGTCTGGATACTTCAACCCTTCTAGGGGGGAGGCCCTCTGATAAACTTGTTATGACCGTGTTAAAAAATACTAGGGGATTTTTGTACCCTAAAGGACAACAACTATGTCTCAAGCGTAAGCGACCGAGGGGTGTTATTTGGATGCCTATTCCCCCCGTCCCACCTAACTACAATATTCTTATGTGTTCCTAAATTGGGGTTAGAATGTTGGCTGTGTTAAGTAGTGTTTTAAGGCTCACTTGAATTAGGTGACAGAGTGTGTGCGTCTGAGTTAATGAACCCAATCAAAAGTGCCACATGTGGGCAAATTTTTTAACCAATAATAATGCAGAAATTTAACTTGCAATGCAAAATTTTCTTTTTTCAATGTAAATGCTTAAACTTAAAAATTTTGTAAATGGAACAGAAAGCAAACTGCAGAAAAAAGTTGTAGGGAACTGTGGCTGCAGACAGAACAGGTGGCTACACAGGTGCAGAAAGTATTGCAGAAAAATTTTGGGTTCAAAAAGGGTAAAAAATGCAAAAAACAAATCGTGGGTCTTGTTGGTAGGCGGTTTGGTAGAGTGCTATCGCAGCATCTCCGATGCTACGACAAGGCAAAAGAGGGCGAGAAGATGATGTGAATGGCAATGAGTGGAAGATTAGTTATGTATTTTGGGTCAATTGTACCGTGGAATGAAGGTTTTGGGTCATTTGGACCATATATTATGTAATGTTGAGTCAGTTATACCGCAGAATGCGGGTTTTTGGTTGGTTTTGTACGAAGTTAGTTAGATGTTGGGTCACTTGTCCAAATGTCGATTAGGAAGTTGTTAGTAAGTGGAGAAGCATTGTAATGGTGGAAGCCTATATATAGATAAGAGTCGTATGTATTGAAGAGAATGAAGGAAAAGAGAAGCGCATGTTTGGGTTGTTTCTGTGCATCTATGAGATATTGCCGAGATCTGATCTTTGAGGAGATATTGTATCTAAGGTTTTGCAGTGATAATATGATATGATGAAACTGTTCTGGTGCAATTCCTAGGTTCTTTATGTTTGTTTATGGTAATGCAATGTCACACTTCATGAATAATGCTATGTTTCCTTGATGCAATGTTGCTTTACTGTTACTACTGCTGTGATAATGAATACTGCGATCAAATAATGCATTATGAATACATGTCAAATGTTTGAGATCCCTATGTAGTGTTGCAATAGAGTTAGTTCATATGGCCACAACCCTCCTCCTTCCTCGACGGAAACATGGTTCCATCTACTCTTCCTGGACGCCTCGGGTGAGACCTCATCTGCTCTGGAGGTGTTGTTGGGCAGGATAAAACCTGCTCGGGCTGGTGTCCAGGGATACTATGGCATGTGTCGATAGTGAAGTGGAACCCCTGTCAATAGGAGTCACGTTGGTAAACAAATGGTTCTGTTACTGGGACCGTGTAAAGAGTGAAAGGAGGACATGTTGTGGCACCCGACAAAGCCGTAGATACAGACCTGGTTTGATCAGAAATTGTAGGAGTTTGCTGAAGAAGAAAGTTGGAACATGAGACTAATAGTAGATCACTCGGTGGAAAAATATATTCACAACGGTCCACACGAATGGTTTTTCTATGAATTACCAGTCATCCTGTATGAATGGTTGTCAAATATGACCTTCTAGAAGAGGAATTTCCAGGTTGGTGAGCCGACGACTTGGACCCCAAAATTCATTCAGGAGATGCAGGAAGTCGATAATAAGGCATTGCGGGTTGTCAAAGTTTGGCTTGATAGCATCTTGGATGGATATATCACTGAGTTTGCGGTTGACATGCATAAATCCTATAGTGAAGCTGAAAGATATTTCTTCCACGGACCAAGGGGAAGGTTTTTGCTGTCGCTCCAACTATCAATTAAGATGCTAATCTGCGAAAAGGGTATATTGAAGATGCATCTTGATCAATAGACAGCCTGGTGGGCGGAGGCCATGGGTACCGTGACTATTGGGGAATGGTACACAGAATGGTAAGGGGTAGATGGGTGTAGACCATGAGGAGAGTGTGAGCGAAGCCGAGGAAGAAAGTGGTCTTACAAGAGGAGGAGCGAGGTTTTGACGGGAAAAGAGGCAGAGGACAGGAGAAGGTCCTGCTATGATCAAACTGCAAAACTACGAAGGAAGACCAATGGGACAAAGCGACCTCACAGTCCTGATAGGGACGGCCAGGCTACACCCAGGATAGAAGCAGCTCCAAACCCTGACACCAACGTATCCACACCTCTGCTCACTATCTCACAAACAGTAAGGAATACCAGTTCGACACCCCTGAGTTCATTAATTCGACAAAAGTTACTTGCTAGTAGTTCAGCAACTGGAGGAAGGAACCCCAAGATGGTGGGCGATGATACTAAGTTACCACTGTTTCATGGTAATGGAACCAACCACCCTTAACAGTACTAGTTTTTATGTGAGGCCGTATGGACAGTAAAACAAGTCATCGATGATAATGAGAAGAAAGGGCAACGGGTGACAAATCTTCGGGGTTGCGCCTTGGATTGGTTTATAAAGTTTACAGAGGTTCCTATCGGTACCCCGGAAAAGTCATTGGATGAAATCCGCATGGGATTGATCGTGGAATTCCGGAAGCCTAAATCCGAAGCACAATACATTACAGAGCTTAAGGAAATTAAGCAGTATCCCAATGAGTCTATGTGGGACTTTGATCAGCGTTTCAAGACGCTAATGGCATGAGTTAGTTTTGATATGAGCACTGTCCAACATAAAAAATGGTTTATTGCAGCATTGCTCCCACACATTTGGCTGCCGCTGATGCAACAAAACATCTCGACGCCCATCGGAGCTCTAGATATTGCAATGCGATTGGAGGCGTCACTGATTGGGGATAATGTAGCCGAGATGTCACAGATACAGACCCAGCTCGCTAACTTGACTATATAGTTGCAAGATTTGAAGAAGAACAAGGAACAGCGTGATGAAGTATGGTGTACACGATGCTGAGGAGAAGGGCATACGAAGGACAATTGCCTGCATTTCCACAATTATTTGGTGTCAGGTGCGCCAAACCCATTGAATGGCGGTATCATGCCATGGTGTCACATTTTCCAGGTGTATGGGCATAGTCACGACAATTGCCCTTATATGCAGAAAATGGTCACAACCCAGAGAAATCTTTATTGCAAATTTTGCAAATCGGTGGGTCACGATGACAAAGATTTATGTGCATATGGGTTGCTACAAGAAAGAATGTGTGATGCATTCTACGTCAAGGACGATCAGTGTGCTGTACAACAACCACAACTGCAACCGCAGGTATCTAGTCCTCTACCTCAACCACAGATGCAGTTTGTACCACAGCAACAACCGCAGCAGTTCAGGCCGCAATACGCTCCAATGCAAGTGGCTACACAATAGCCACAGTATGTCCAGCAACCGTAGTATGCACCGCAGGGGCAAGGCATGCAACAGAATCCTATGCAGCCGCAGTACCAACAGCAAGGAGGATTCCGAGTAGGATACTGGGGTAGACGCAGTGGAGGATTTGGTCGTAGAGGAGGACGAGGCGGCCATGGACCTATTCAATGCTATCACTATGCGGTGTGGGGGAATTATCAGCGAGACTATCCACTACTACAGAGTCAGTGTACGTTCTATTTTGTTACTGATCATACAATTGAGAATTGTCCATAGTTGATTGCACGATGGCAGGTTGGGAATGCTCCGCAGATACAGAATTAGACCCAGCAACAGCAACCAACCCAGAACCAAGTACAGCAACCAGTCTAGAACCAAGTACAACAACCAGTACAAAACCAGCCCCTCGATCAAATCAGAATGCAAATCCAAATGTGAACCCACAGGGGAATTTGCAGTAGACTCAAATGCAGGGTGCAAATATTGCGACAATTTCTATAGAACCGCGACCACAAGATGCTTCAGCGGTTGTTGTAACTCATGGAGGCAAAACGGCTAGGGAAGATAGCTCACGACCGATGATTCGGTTGGTAGGCCAGAAGACGGTACCATTTGACATCGATGCTGAATGGGAGGCATTCCTTTAGTCACATCACACCTTGGAGAAAGACTGTGGTAAGGTTGTTGTTTGTGATATGCCACCTGTTTTTGACACTACATCGGAGGGCAGTCCGTCGAGACCATTGGGAACATTGCAAAGGTTTCTTGAGAGCTGTCTGCTTTTGGCCTGAGATCTGGCCTCCCTAGTTGAGATTGAGAGATGGTTGCTACGATTTTCGAAAGGACGATAGGAGTTGGCAGTAAACTCTCTACAGTGACGGAAGACTGGCAAGGAGATGAGAATGAACATTAATATTGGTGACTATGATGTTGATTCAGTTACTCTTGATCTTGGTTCGGGTGTTAACATCTTAACCAAGCAGGCATGGTAGAAAATGGGGAGTCCCCCATTGAGCTGGTCTCCTGTGCAGCTCCGGTTGGCTAACCAAGCGAAAATAACACCCATTGGGCGAGTTCCGTAGCTAGCGATCGATATTGAGGGCATGAAGACTTATACTAACTTCGATGTCATTGAAGTGGTTGAGGGAGGAAGCTCCTATCCTTCGCTATTGAGGATTGGATGTGCTAACGATAGTGGAGCTGTAATCAACTTCAAGAGGCGTTGATGACTATTTTGATGACATCCTCCAGTTTTTGACAATGGGTACTGCACCAGATGAGTTCACCACCAGTCAGAAGAAGCAATTGGTAGTCAAAGATACAGACTTCCAGCTAATCACAGGAGAGTTGTATAAAATGGGCACTGATGAGATATTGCGCAGATGTGTCTTGTAATGCCCCATATTTTGACTAGGCGTATTTATCAGTTAGACACACCATACTTTATTTTCTTATATATTCTGTTGAACTCAGCTCGACTAAGTAAACTATATTACGATATGATGGACCTCATTATATGATGTACTTTGTTTTATGATTTCACCATGATTATGATGTTACTATGTTAGGAGGTTATGATGTCATGATTATCATATGATTTCTTTATTTTACGATTTCAGTATATGTTTATATGTTTTCATTGATGAGATGTGAAATATATGATTCGGTACGTGGATACCATCTTCTTATATGAATTATTGAAGTGTTATATGTCATACGCATCTATGATGAGCTAAAAAGGTAACATGAAATAAAATGATTTTGATAACATGGATCAATTGGCGATCAATGGGAAATGCTTTCTATAAATTGTATTTTGCAAAATACTAACCTACAGGACTCAAGGGCTATGGGATAGCCAGTTACTTGATCTGATATATATTGGAAAGGAAAACATGTTCATACAGCAAACCTCGGCAGCCAAAATGAGGATACGATAACACAAACTGATAATCCCGATAGCAGCAAGTATGAGTTGATAAGGGCGTAGGCCCAGTATGTTGAGAGGGATGGATGTGTTTCCCACCCTATGGTTCCATGAGACCCGAGGTCGTGGGAGGGCCGTGCTGAGACACGCTCCCCATGTTGTTGTGATGACGATGGTCGGATGCCTGCTAGGGGAGGATAGGTCCGCTGTTCAGCCGACGCTATCGCTCTCAAGTTCTATGTGGTCAGATCGGTGAGTCCGACATCCACTGTTGTACTAGCAGAGGGAGGATAGGGAGGATGTTGGACGTAGGTTATGATGGGAGGATGTGTTAGTTAGTACTGTTGGGGGTTTAGTATTCCTTGATTCCGAGTTAGTGGAAGTAGGCACCCTTCCTGTACTTGATTGATTAGACTAATGTAAACATAAAGACAATGATGTTAAATCGTAAAGGGTTAACTGTTAAATAACCGAGGATGTTAAAGTAATTATACTATAGATTATGCTTGCTCTTCTGCATGGGGGTAGATACTATTGTTAGTTAGCAAGTATGCATAGGCGGAATGGGGTTTGTTTATAGTACATGTCCGACATGTGCATACACTGGCCATGCATGCACACCTTGTACGTGTACAATATTACTGGTGTATAACATACTTGTCATGCTTGAATAGTAGTATAAATGTCATAGATAACTCAGTTAAGGATACATCAATCAACTTAGGTAATGACTGGTTAGGTTGTCAATGTGTAAATAAGTGAATTAGTAATTATATGAAAACATTGTAATAATAAACTAAGACAAGTATCGTCAGTTAACATTGTCATAGAAGAACTGCTGTGAATAGGGTAATGATAGTGTCTAAGTAATTAGTAAAATTGTTTAAGCCCTCACAAGTGCTTTGTTTATAAGAACAAGGATGCTATGTTGATGATAGGGTACCCATGTGATGAACAAATAATTAAGAATACTATGATTGATTCACCTTTTATTATTGTCAAAGGGTGATTTAATTATTATTATTAATTAATAAATGATATTCGAGCAAACATTTATATCCCTATCGTAACAAATGCAATATAAGTAAGATTTAAAATATTGATTTATAAATTAATATTGTGTGATTAATTCCATTTCAAAAGTTAGCCATAATAAGATAATCATTTTTGGAATAAACGTGATGTGATGGAAAATGGATATTTAATTATTCAATGTTAATCTTGGAATTTAAACCTCAAGCTAAGTAGTCTCGACGGATAAGGTGGATCATTAAGACACATCATGTCCAAGTTAACAAGGGGGCAACTAATTATATAATATTTTATTAATTACATTAATAACATTAAAATATCAAGGATGGCGGATAGATTTGTATTTAATGAAACTTGTCCCGAATGGATAACCTTGGGGTGATAATTCCCACCGTAATAAATAATTACGACCGTCAATCCAAAACCAAATGAATTTTCCATAAGAGTAATTAATTATACATTTTTATAATGAGACGTGGATGAATGAACTAGGGAAAGGAGTAAAGGTTTGAGGGGCTCGAGAGGGGGAGTTTGGGGCGGTGGAGTAAGCCCAAGGTCTTCTCGAGGATGGACATGTATATAGAGGGGGAGAAGGTTGAAGGTGGCGGGTTTTTTTTTTTGGTTTGGGGGAAGAAAGAAGTTGGGAGAACAGAAAGGTTTTTGAGAACAGAGGGAACACTGCTCTCGGGATTATCAGATTGTGGGCTCGGGGGCTTGGAAATCCTTTGATTTCCAAGGGCCAGCAAGATTATAGCTGGTCGGTAGGGTGGACACTTCAGTTTGGCTGTCTAAGGGGTTATACGACCTGCTACAACTTACGGTTAGCATCAACATCAGGTAATTTCCGTTATTTACTATTATGCTTAAACTTACTGTAAACATGCATCACTTGCTATTTACTGATTTACTGCTATTTACTGATTTACTGCTATTTACTGATTTACTGAGTTGTGAAACATATTCTTATGCTAGAACATGATTGTTGGAAAGAAAATATTGGTATGTTTGTCTATTTTAAATTACGAATGTAAGGTGATAAAAGAAAACACGACAATACACTAAATATTATTTAGGCACATAGTAATTCTTAGAAATTTACTTCCATAAACTGGTAAAGTTAAAACGTAGAAAATTAAACCTGAAATTTTACACAGTGCTCTGCTGTAAAAACCAGAGCACTACAGATGGTATCAGAGCCTTTGTTCAGACTCTTGAACCTACAGGCCTATTCATGCTTCACCTAGAAAATTTACTTGATAGTTTACCTACTTGACCTCCAGCCATAGTCATCCTTCAAGGTACCTGCACAACGATAACAACAATTACATTAAATATATATATATATATATATATATATATATATATATATATAGTAAGAAGTCAAAACCCAATGTGTAAACTACATACTAAGATAATTTGAAGCTAAACAGGTAACCAAGGTTCGTATTGTGCAGGAGTCAATACGATTATAATTCTATCATTCTGAATGTAATTTTCCGCATTATTATCCACTTACTTAAATAATAATTATACCTCGACCGCTTTTTTTTTTCTCCAAACACACATAGCCAACATGGGTAACATCATAATATAATAGAATGTATAAATACATGCAATTCGATCCTAGAAATCTCAGTAGTAACGAAATAAAATAAGAAAAGGCAGGCAGCATACAACAAAAGCTTGATGGTATATCGCCAGGGTCGAGATCCACAACGGCGAGATTGATGTGGGAACAAAAAGCCGATATCGAGTTTTTTTTTAAGGATAGTTTCCCCAAATCTTTCAGAATGTCTTCTAAATTTAAATGAATTGAAAAGAGAATCTCAGCAATAAAATGATTTCCAAGCATACCTATCTGGTTTCAATACAGTATATGTAAATGGGTTAACTTTATAAAATTTCAACCAAACTAAGAGCTTCGCTTTGGCTAGCAGATATATTAATATAAAACTATCCTTCCCAAACGCATTCATAGCTTCACGAAAATCACATATCTTCCAGTAAGTAGAAAGAAATATAAACACAGGGTCTTTCGACTTACCAGCTATCCAGAGATCTTAGTCACGTAGCGACCTCTCGAAAACTCTAAAATTTCAAGCATTCGCCTTCAGTTCGAAACGAGAGCTGTAGGATGTACCTTAAACTCCAGATTTGAGCTCCTCCAGACCAAGGCACATAACCAATCCGTCGAAAGAAAAGCACATCGTGTTTCGCAGGGATCCATCCACGTGTGATCCAGGGATCCATTAAAAATATATATAAATATATGGAGGCACTATGTAAAATCCTGTATAAAAGAGAACCTAAGTATAAACAAGTAGCAGTGATTCTGAACTTACCACAATCTATCTGCATATAAATTCAACTATGGGCCACCTTTTAGGGCACGTTAACTTGGATCATGCTTGAAGTGGCTTAACACAGTCAGATGGAGGTTCAGGGTTCTGTTAAATTATATATTATCTTGCAGTGTGTCGTGATATACATTAACAAAATCGATTGAATAGCGTGCTCTTTAAATAAATTTGCATTATTAACAGTCAGTGCAAAGCATCCCTGAGTTCCAAAAATAGACTATCCATCAAATTCTTCTGCTAAACAAATATTTCCCCGAGAAGAATGAAGGAAGAATTGTACAATACCTACCTTCGCGTTTGATAAGCTTGCACAAGCTTTTCAAACTGCACATAAATTTATGCAGTCTCTTTCTCGGAAGAATCGAATGCTTGGCTAAATGCAGATATACACAAACCTTGGCAAACCCTTTTAAATGTGAAGAACCACGTTATAAGACTTTGGAATCAAATTCTGAATTCTGAGAGCAAGAGAAGAATAGATGGCAGTCCATTTCTTTCAATCCAAATCCGCAGGTCGATTCTCTTCTGCAACATTAAAAAAATCATAAGAATGAAAAATATGACACACTGCCAACTGGCCCTTGGCCACTGCCAGGATTCCCATTTTGCTATGGTCTGCCTCATCCGAGTGGCACATCAAAAAGGGATGAGGCTAGATACAAGTCGCACGTGAATTTGGCAGAACAGATAACCATCAGACCTGGCACCTAAGTCCAGAGAAGCCCATTTTCTGCAGTGCAGAGCCAACTTCAGGTCACGTTTCTTTATGCAACTTTCAAAAAAAATAAAATTGAAATTAAATAGGATGATGCAGAGAACAGACTTAATGGGTTCATCTACAGTGAATTTATTTAAAATCTTGATAGCAAAGACGACCAAATGTGTTGTTGTGCGCCAACCAGGTCCCATGGTGTATGGATGTTTATATTGTTCAGCTTCTTACCAGGAAACCCTTTCTACATTGAAGTTTGCAGGTCATTCTTCTTTTCATTACTTTTTCTTTTCGTCTGTTAGAAACATAATTAACTAACACTGATTTAATGTCCACACTAAATGCTAGATGGCTTTCAGTATTAGGATGGCTTCGGTTTGATCGTGCAGGCACACAATTATGTTATTCGCATCACTTGGAAAATGCAGGGCTCGACCTAACCGGTCCTCATTGCGTGAATTCTAAAACCTGAATACAATTAGTTTACATCAATTAGTTTAATCTTGTTTATCATTATTATTATTATTATAATAGGGGTATTTATGTATGTTACAACAATAAACTAAAAATAGCCTTGCATTTATCTGTGTCGGTGTTTTGACAGAGAACCCATAAATAAGTATATCATAACTTTCCTTCAGGTGAAACGAATCATAATAAGGATAATATAATTGCACGTGCTAATATATACTCTAACAGTAAAAAAAAAGGAGATATACCTGTATATTTTCATATTCTTCTCCATTGTGAAAGAGCTTAAATGTAGGATATGCATGAATGTCAACTTTTCCACAAATTGGTTTACTTGTGCTGCAATCCACCGTTGCTATCTCCACTGCATCCTCACCTTCAACAACCTTCCCTAAATCTTCCCACAAAGTATCTATCTTCTTACAGTGTTTGCACCAAGGAACGCAGAATTTGACAAACCAGAGGGTATCCTTCTCTTTTATCTGATCAGCAACAAAATCAAATAAACTGAGATATGTCAAGTACCCATATATGCAGGAAAATGCATATTCAAATGAAATGATAAATCGAACAACACGTCAGGATAATCTTATGATAATAGTTGGCTAGCTCAGCGAAAGTATCATCATTCCAGGATGAATAGTTTTAAATGTTCAGATTCAACAATTCTCTGCTTATATTAATTTGGTATTCCTTCAAAGGCTGCAAATGTACAGCAGATTTAACCACGTTGACAATAAAATTGCATTTCAAAGGATTAAAGCACATCTCAGGAAACTCTGATTAAATTGCAATGTTCATAACAAAAATCCCATAAATCTTTAGTGTAAAGTTGTAAACTATGAACATTTTTAATTTTAACAAATCCACATGATGCAGAAGAGAAGCTCCTTACATGATATAGTTATTAGCTTGACTAACAACTCCACCAGACAATTCTATTCAACATTCCCATGAGTTTGATTAGAATTAAAATACATTTTAAAGCATTAAACATGATTGAAATATTTCATGTATCAAAGGAAATCAATTTTGAAAGCATTGATTTGATTGAAATGTTTCATGTTTCAGAGTTCTAGTACAAGTTGTAGTACAGTAAATACACAATGCAATCTTACTTGTCATGATTGACTATAGAAATGCTTCTAAAACACAGGATCTAGTAACATACTTTCATGCTTCTGAAGCAGCTTTCATACCTATGTTACTGGATCTGTTACAAAATTTGCATATACACAAAAATACATTAAGTTGCAAAGAGAAGAAATAACATAGGATAATTTCATTATAGTCCAACAAGTTACCACAATAAGTAGGTCAATGAAATTCAAAAGTACATCCAATGCAAGTATATAGTGAGAGTGTGAAAGCAGCTCTTATTGCTGATCTATCAAAAGCAAAAAAAAGAAAGGCTACGTACATATAGCTAAAGGAAGTAAAAAAAATAAAAAAAATAATAATAATAAAAAATAGGCGCAGAAACAAAACCATGACAAGTATAAAGAGAGGATGTTAAGGCATGCTAGAACTAGAAGCCAAGGCCGAAAGAGGAAGGTTCCTCAACTAAGTCATCAATCGCCATGAAGGGGTCGATGCATTGTCTGATAATGTTGTATGTTGTATAGAGAAATTACAAATGTATTTTATACAGATAAAAAAGTAATAAACGTAAATAATAATATAATTCGCTATTGAACGAATCTCGGCTTGGATGCATCATTCTTCCAGTGGTTATTTGCTCCCTCATCGTCAATGGTAAATCGTAACCTTCCTCAATCCTGGGGATCACACCACATGTAATTGAAACCCGGAATCAAGTGAATAACAACCTGTCATCGCGTGGCTCGAGGCCTGGATTTTAGTGGGATCATCTACTACCAGCATAAAGTGAATCAAAAGCTGTCATCGCATCAACAACTGGATTAATTCTTGGCTCTACTATTGGCATCTTGTCAATTTCCCTCCCCTACCTGTGGAGACCTCCTGGAAAAGCCAAACTGGGAATAAGGAGGAAACGGATAATGTGCAAACGTTAGAGATGGAAATAGAGAAATTACAGTAGGTAATATGTCAAATGGACAGTAGAAATCAGGTATTGTCATGAATGTGATAGGCTCATTGATAAATGTAGCTCTGCAGAGGAAAAGGAAATGGAGTTGGAAAAGATAAACTCCAAGCAGCAAAAAGAGCACAATATTTTTCTAAATAGCTTTTCAACTGCAATAGAATATCAACGGGAACTAGACAGAGAGATTGAAAAGCTGCAAACAGGACTTACATCGGTCCAGGCGGTCCAGCCCTAGCCCTAGCGAGCCCTAGCCCTAGCGACGAAATAAAAACTGAATAGAAATCCTGCGGGCCCTGAAGGGAGTCATCACTGAGTTGCAGAGCCAGCAGGAGAAGAAATGAGAGTTCACTGAGTTGCAGAGCCAGCAGGAGAAGAAATGAGAGTTCACGCACGCGCGAGGTAGGTGGAGACTTGATATAAAGAAGATTGCCTTCAGCTGGGGCACCCCACCGTAGTCCACCTGGTAGCATGCACACCGGCGCGTGGCAGGCATGCAGGAGATAGCCACGTGGGCGCCCTTGAACCATTGGCTGCCCTGGAGGTGAAAGGATGGGGATCCGGGAGCAAGTCAGGGACGCGTGGGAGATAAGGGATACCTGTCCCTTGGAGAGAGGGAGCTTCTAGCTAGGGATTACGCTAGGGTTAGGCTAATATTCTGTTAGATAAATAAAATAAAATAAATGTTTAAAATTATTACTAAAATGTAAAAATAAAAAAATAAAAAAAAAATTCAAAGTTATAGTTTCCATTAAGTCTTAGCATCAACGAATATTTTAATTGATGTTGATTAATGCCTAAATTAATTATATATCATATTTTAATTAATGATGAATTATGTGTATTTAAATTAAAAAAAATTTAGGTTTAAATCGAACTAGAACGTGAAATAGTAATAGTGGAGTATTAATGCTTAAACTTAAGTTAAATAAATTATTTTATTATGCTTAACCATTAAGATTAATGTATGGGTTTAATGTATAGACTAGATCAAACATTAATTTATTTATTTACTTAGGGAAGCCAAACATTAATTAATTTATTTAAAGCTTAGAAAATCCATTGCCGAGACTTCAACGTATAGTCGAAGAGACAAAACAAACACATAATTTGAAAACAAGGAACCGCTGAAACGAGCATGGCGAGTTGAATGCTAAAATGCTAATTTCACTACATAACAAAATCATGAATGGAAACGACCATCAATTTCAACACGTTGATCCTAACAAACTGTTCCTCGCACATAAGTATAAATATAGGCATTTCTAAACTTTTTTTTTCGATAGAGGAATTAATGATTTGATGTTTTGATCATGAACATAGAATCAATCATTGTAATAACACATCGAGGTCAAGGTCTAGGATGACCACCTTCACCTCCACCTCCGTCGTCGTCATCGACATCGCCACGATTCTTCCAGTAATGGCATAGTGTTGATCCTTCCATAGTTGGCATTAGGAATAGGTTAGGTTTTTACCTCATTGTAGTTTGTATGAAAACATATATTTTATAGTATTATAATCATTGTTTGTATTCGAGTGTTGCAAAGATGCAATACGGTGAGGAAAGGCTATGCTATAAATACATAACTTACGTATAATAAATAAGTTACATTACGCCTTAAAATACCTTCATGTATGAAAAGACATTAAATAGTCTAGTTGTATTGGCAAAACACCATAGTATGAGCTAACATAGTTGAATCTAGGCATCAAATTGGTAAATAAATATATGTGCACAAGTGTTGGGGATTGATGCTTGATAGTGCTAATTAATTAGTATGATGCATTCTTCCAAATTGTGTGCAATTAGTCGTGTTTCAATATACTAAGTGGAAAGAGATTGAAGGAACTAAGTATGTGCGAGAAAATGGTAGCAGTTATCTGTCGCTGGTCTTGCTTATGTTAAATTATCATGAGGGAAAATATTGTTGGGAAACAACTATGATTTAATAATTACAATGTGAACAAGCGGTAAAATATAAAAAGTACGAAAATTGGTGGGGAACTAATAAGTTAGCTTGAGTAAGCATATAAGAGATTAAGAGAAGTAGTGATAATAAATAGAATAAAAAAAAAAAAAATGAATACAAATAGGGAACCAATGTGCATTGAGATGAATAAGTTATGATGTTCAAACCCCTAATATATGATGGAAGAAATCGATCATCATGTGAGAGGTAAAAAAAAAATTTGCTGTTAACTCGGAAAAAAAATAAAAAAATGAGAAGTATAATGTTATGAAGAAAGGATTATATGTCTCTGTTGACATCAACATCTCACAAAATAAGAACAAAGCTTGAGGCCACGTAAGTGCATAATGTGTGTAGGTATCCATAAGATCCATGGAGATTAATGAGCGTATGTATAGGAAACTTAGATTTACGACAACAAATAGAAGTTTATAGTATGGTAGGTGCAAGTAAAAGCCTTTACATTGTGCGAACAAGAACAAATTAGCTATAAATTTATTAGAAGTAATGGTTCCCCTTCTAAGTATATCACATGGAAAAGGAGAGATCAATGGTTAAAGTTGATAACATTTGCATTCTAATATGGTATAACCCCAAAAGCCTTGTAACAATAATAGTCGTCCTAGTTTAGTGAATGTTACAATACTTTTGTTATTGCTGATTATCAATAAGGGAATAATATTGTAGGACCTTAGGATTTAAAGTACATGAACCTTCTCCCCTAAAAGAGGTATGCCAACCTTAAGGTTCCTTGGTCATTGCGTGTTGAGTGAATACAAATTATGAGTTCTAAAGACCTCCATTTTAAAAATCGATTATTTGCTAAGTTAGATCAATATACGCTTATGATGAGGACTTGGTTGTGTGACGAATAAACTGATCCAGATGAGGTAACTTAAGGACATGGTTAGAGGTTCATAGTATGATACTAAGGTGGGTAGCACCTAATTATAACCTTTAATAATTCTAAATATAAATTTGAGATTCTACAGAAGGATGAATCTAAATGTCTCTTTAATTATTAGAATACATATTATGGTATTAAGGATATAGAAACATAAGATAATATCGGCATAGTTGGTCAAGTCAAAGCTAAGTAGGACAAGTATGGCCAACACCTTCTACTTGCAAGAATGAAGAGGTTAGGCATCAAGATTTTCCCTGCATTATTATGACCATAACTTCGGGACGAAGTTTCCTGAAGGGTGGGTATATGTAATGCCCCATATTTTGACTAGGCATATTTATCAGTTAGACACACCATACGTTATTTTCTTATATATTCTGTTGAACTCAGCTCGACTGAGTAAACTATATTACGATATGATGGACCTCATTATATGATGTACTTTGTTTTATGATTTCACCATGATTATGATGTTACTATGTTAGGAGGTTATGATGTCATGATTATCATATGATTTCTTTATTTTACGATTTCAGTATATGTTTATATGTTTTCATTGATGAGATGTGAAATATATGATTCGGTACGTGGATACCATCTTCTTATATGAATTATTGAAGTGTTATATGTCATACGCATCTATGATGAGCTAAAAAGGTAACATGAAATAAAATGATTTTGATAACATGGATCAATTGGCGATCAATGGGAAATGCTTTCTATAAATTGTATTTTGCAAAATACTAACCTACAGGACTCAAGGGCTATGGGATAGCCAGTTACTTGATCTGATATATATTGGAAAGGAAAACATGTTCATACAGCAAACCTCGGCAGCCAAAATGAGGATACGATAACACAAACTGATAATCCCGATAGCAGCAAGTATGAGTTGATAAGGGCGTAGGCCCAGTATGTTGAGAGGGATGGATGTGTTTCCCACCCTATGGTTCCATGAGACCCGAGGTCGTGGGAGGGCCGTGCTGAGACACGCTCCCCATGTTGTTGTGATGACGATGGTCGGATGCCTGCTAGGGGAGGATAGGTCCGCTGTTCAGCCGACGCTATCGCTCTCAAGTTCTATGTGGTCAGATCGGTGAGTCCAACATCCACTGTTGTACTAGCAGAGGGAGGATAGGGAGGATGTTGGACGTAGGTTATGATGGGAGGATGTGTTAGTTAGTACTGTTGGGGGTTTAGTATTCCTTGATTCCGAGTTAGTGGAAGTAGGCACCCTTCCTGTACTTGATTGATTAAACTAATGTAAACATAAAGACAATGATGTTAAATCGTAAAGGGTTAACTGTTAAATAACCAAGGATGTTAAAGTAATTATACTATAGATTATGCTTGCTCTTCTGCATGGGGGTAGATACTATTGTTAGTTAGCAAGTATGCATAGGCGGAATGGGGTTTGTTTATAGTACATGTCCGACATGTGCATACACTGGCCATGCATGCACACCTTGTATGTGTACAATATTACTGGTGTATACCATACTTGTCATGCTTGAATAGTAGTATAAATGTCATAGATAACTCAGTTAAGGATACATCAATCAACTTAGGTAATGACTGGTTAGGTTGTCAATGTGTAAATAAGTGAATTAGTAATTATATGAAAACATTGTAATAATAAACTAAGACAAGTATCGTCAGTTAACATTGTCATAGAAGAACTGCTGTGAATAGGGTAATGATAGTGTCTAAGTAATTAGTAAAATTGTTTAAGCCCTCACAAGTGCTTTGTTTATAAGAACAAGGATGCTATGTTGATGATAGGGTACCCATGTGATGAACAAATAATTAAGAATACTATGATTGATTCACCTTTTATTATTGTCAAAGGGTGATTTAATTATTATTATTAATTAATAAATGATATTCGAGCAAACATTTATATCCCTATCGTAACAAATGCAATATAAGTAAGATTTAAAATATTGATTTATAAATTAATATTGTGTGATTAATTCCATTTCAAAAGTTAGCCATAATAAGATAATCATTTTTGGAATAAACGTGATGTGATGGAAAATGGATATTTAATTATTCAATGTTAATCTTGGAATTTAAACCTCAAGCTAAGTAGTCTCGACGGATAAGGTGGATCATTAAGACACATCATGTCCAAGTTGACAAGGGGGCAACTAATTATATAATATTTTATTAATTACATTAATAACATTAAAATATCAAGGATGGCGGATAGATTTGTATTTAATGAAACTTGTCCCGAATGGATAACCTTGGGGTGATAATTCCCACCGTAATAAATAATTACGACCGTCAATCCAAAACCAAATGAATTTTCCATAAGAGTAATTAATTATACATTTTTATAATGAGACGTGGATGAATGAACTAGGGAAAGGAGTAAAGGTTTGAGGGGATCGAGAGGGGGAGTTTGGGGCGGTGGAGTAAGCCCAAGGTCTTCTCGAGGATGGACATGTATATAGAGGGGGAGAAGGTTGAAGGTGGGGGGGTTTTTTTTTGGTTTGGGGGAAGAAAGAAGTTGGGAGAACAGAAAGGTTTTTGAGAACAGAGGGAACACTGCTCTCGGGATTATCAGATTGTGGGCTCGGGGGCTTGGAAATCCTTTGATTTCCAAGGGCCAGCAAGATTATAGCTGGTCGGTAGGGTGGACACTTCAGTTTGGCTGTCTAAGGGGTTATACGACCTGCTACAACTTACGGTTAGCATCAGCATCAGGTAATTTCCGTTATTTACTATTATGCTTACACTTACTGTAAACATGCATCACTTGCTATTTACTGATTTACTGCTATTTACTGATTTACTGCTATTTACTGATTTACTGAGTTGTGAAACATATTCTTATGCTAGAACATGATTGTTGGAAAGAAAATATTGGTATGTTTGTCTATTTTAAATTACGAATGTAAGGTGATAAAAGAAAACACGACAGTACACTAAATATTATTTAGGCACATAGTAATTCTTAGAAATTTACTTCCATAAACTGGTAAAGTTAAAACGTAGAAAATTAAACCTGAAATTTTACATAGTGCTCTGCTGTAAAAACCAGAGCACTACATGTCTTGTCGCATGAGCAAGCATCGATACTGGCTGAAGCACATGGAGGAGTAGCAGGAGGACACTATGGCGGTTGAGCGATGGCTAGGAAGGTGTTGCGTGCGGGGCTGTGGTGGCCTACACTGCATAATGAGGCGACATACTATGTGTGGTCCTGCGATGTTTGTCAGCGAACTGGGAAACCGTCCAGATGCGATGAGATGCCGCTGATGCCTCAAATAAAATTACAACCATTCAACAAATGGGCCATGGATTTTGTAGGACCGATCAATCCACTAGGGAAACGCAGGGGTGCGCGGTATATCATCACGGCGACAGAGTGTTTGACCCGATGGGCCGAGGCGGCACTTGTAGTTGATTGTTCCGAGGCTACGGCGGTGTGATTTCTGTTTGATAACATTATCACTCGCTTCGGCTGCCCCAAGATATTGCTGAGTGATCAAGGAAGCCACTTTCTTAATCACACCATCAGTGCATTGATGGAGGAGTTGCAGATACAGCATAAGAAGAGTACACCCTATCATCCACAGGTGAATGGCACGGTGGAGGATTTTAACAAGGTATTGGAGCATGCACTGACAAAGGTTTGCAATGCGAACCGCAACGACTGAGATCTCAAAATCCCAACAATGTTGTGGGCCTATCGCACCACATGTAAATGACTTACAGGACAGACACCATTTAAGTTGGTGTATGGACAAGAAGTGATTATGCCAATGGAGTATATTGTTTCAAGTCTACGAATTGCGGCTGTCACAGGCATGGATGATGTCACAGCATTAAATGACCATCTAGCACAATTGGATCATCTGGAAGAAGATTGTTTCATCACTAGGTTCCACAAGGGGGTCGAGAAGGATCGACTGAAGGCATGGCATGATCTCCACATAAAAAATAAACTGCTCTAGCAGGGCACCTTGGTGCTATTGTATGACAACAAGTTTATGAAACATCTAGGGAAGTTGCAGATGCATTGGCTTTGTCCCTATCGCATCAGTAGTATTACTTTCAGAGGAGTGGTTCAGTTGCAGCAGTTGGATGGGGTGATGCTCCCCAAGCTGGTAAATGGTCATCGGTTGAAGCCCTATCATGGGGGCTTGCAACAAGGCGATGCTTGAGTCGCTTCGAACAAAAAAAAGAAAAACATGATGATTGGTTGATGTCACACCACCATGGAGAAGTAGGGAGGCTTATGCCGCAATTTGGGAACGGTCGGAGACACATGGCAACGTAGCAACTTGGTCAAATCAATAATAAATGCCAAAAGTTCAGATAGTTAATTAACGGTGTTGTTCGAATGATGGGCATTAATGGCAGATCCGACTGATCAACAGATCGGATCGACGGCAGATTTGTGTCATTAATACAAGATTTTGGTTGAGTTAATGCTTGATTTTGTGATGATTACAGCAGATTTGGTTGGATACTATAAAAACGGAATGGAGCTGGTTGGAAGGCACCGAGAATTTAGTTGTTTTTGTAAGATTGTGGCATGCTGCAGAGTATTGTTGCTGGTTCGTGAGTGTTGCTGTGCGTTGGGAGAGGCTATTGGCATTGTAGAGTGCTGTTGTCGAGTATAGTGAGGTATGCCAAGTGAGCTGGAGACTGTTGAGATCAGTAGTGAAGTTGATTCCCCCTTCATCATGGTGATTGTTCAAGAAGAAACTGTGCCAGCCGTCAACCTTGAGGTCGAGGTAGCAACTATGCCAGTGGGAGAATCTGTAATTGCTAAGAAGCACCAGGGAGGTCAGCACTCGGATTCCCCGCAAAGTAAGAGAGTGCTTCGGTATGCCGCTGCGATGATAAGTGAAGCTTCGGAATAGGTGGGGTAGTCCAGTCGCCCCATTTGTGAGTCTGCCCCATGGGCGGGACTCTCCACCGGTGACATCCTTGGGTATATCCCTCCAGTTGTCTGAATGCCACCCCATGCAAGATAAACCCAAAATAAAAGTATGGTGTGAAGATGCCAGCACTCCCAGTTGGAATGGAGTGCTCTGTGGATATTGAACCAACGTTGATGCGCCTGTGCTACTATGATCATGATATGGTGTCCTACCCCGACATTGCATCTGCCCCTTATGTGCAGGAGACACACCTTTCCCCAACACCGACTGTACAAGGCTGGGCACGAGGATTGAAGCAGGCCAGCTTGTTAGGGCTTATTAATATGCCACATTTCGGGTGACTGGCAGAAGTGAATGCATGCGTAAAGCAGCTCCTAGCGTGTTTTCATGGTGGGTTGTTATGGATGGATAGAGAAGTCCCGATCACCATCGACTTAATTTCATCCATAACAGGCTTGCCTAAGAATGGAGTTGATCTGGCGCAGTTCATCTAGGGGAATGAAAACGACAAAAAGTGGGAGCTGAAGTTGGCATAGAAATATGGCCTCGAAATGGATGGGCATGGGTATCACACTAGTAGCTGCAATGATCAGGCGGTGCTCACAGGCATTAAGATCCTGTCCTGCAAGGTGGTTAGGGGTGGTCGACCTAACCAATGCAAGTTGGGCACTGTTGCATGCACTGAGCAATGTGCGGAAGGGGCCCAAATGAATTGGTCCCTATACCTCTTGAATCAATTAATGGAGGATGCTACAGCGGTCCAATCAGGAAAGGGTGCCTTTACATAAAGTCGGTTGCTGTTGTTGATCGGTTTCGTCGCATGGAAAGAGCCCGGTACATACCAGGGCATGTACTGTCCGGCTGCAACAGAATGACAGGGGGCGCGGTATCAAAATCTATGGTATTCACGGTAGCAAGACATACTCCAGGATTGCCAATTGCATTTTTGGCTGTATTGGGAGATGATTTGTGCCGCGGCAACACAGGTCCCGCGAATATCTGAAGAAACTGTCGTGTGGTTCAACCCTGTTATGGCGTTTGCAATTTGGTCACATACCATACATATCCAAGCCCACCGTGATCCTGATCTACAATGGTTGTAGACCTCATATAAGGTGACGTCCAAAGATTTGGAGGGTGTTGTGAACGAGTGGCCGGAGGCATGGCGACAACCCATCAGTCCAGTAGAGATAGAAGCAGGTGGCCTACCGTTGGGCCTAGATGATTGGGTATCAGCCCAGGATGAGCAGAGTCACCATGAATCAGGGCACCAATCGACCAATACAATATCAGATGATAGTGCCTGGGAGCTTGAAGAGAACTGTTCGAAAAGGTATCAGGAGCAGGCAACGATCAACGGATTTCTTTTCCCCGTCGAGGTACAGTTGGGCCGCTTGGTCACAGTGCTCAATACTACATCCTCTGCGGCAGCAGACAAGATGGAAAGGAAAGCGTATGAAGGATTCCATGGGATCACCGCTTGGTTAGAATCTTTGTATGACCTAGTTTCTGGCAAGGCACCAAAGGAAGCAGCAGCATCAACCTTTGACACAATCAGCACTGAGCCGCGGGTCCAGAATGTGGAGATTCCCCTCACTGCGATTGTGACCAAAGATGCAGCACTAACCACATTGCTACAGCAGCTGCACACAGCGACCATTAATGTGAATGCCTTTCCCATGGAAGGATTGACTACTCTGCAGGCTACTACCAGTAAGGAAACGACAGACTGACTGTGGCAGATCAACGGTATATGTGCCCGCCTGCAGGCAAGCCAGGTCGATGCGTAGCACACCATTGAAGAATTGACTTCCAGGGCTGCTTCCGCATAGAAGGCAGTGGATGACCTTGAGGTACACATCAAGGAAGAATGAGCGGAGAAGGCCCACGAAATTGAAGGCCTGAAAAAGGAACATGATTTCCTTATTGTGGAAAAGGCTCGCATGTGGGACGATAGTGTCCGGGTTGACCAGGTGATCACAAGAGATAATCAACATGTCCCAGAGCCCATTGAAGAGGTAGATGTGCTCCATCGAGTGCAGCGACTGGGAGCTACTATTATTCAGTTACGACAGGAGAATCACGAGTTGAAGGCCCAGCTAAAACTGGGTACGCCTCAGGCCAAAGTGGATGAACGAAGAAGGGCAATTGAGGAAGTTGCCACTTAGATGGAGGAGCTGGAAACACAGGAAACTAGGCTCATGGACGAAATGGTACAATTCTGGGGCCGCATTGTTCAAGACGAGCAGGTTGAGCAGTTGACGAAGTACCGGCAGGAAGCGGAGGGACAGTTGGCCACATTAAAAGCTGCAATGCGCACAATGCCACCACTAGAGCAAGTTGCTAAGTCTCAAGAGCTGAAAGACTTACAACACCGTGTCACCAAGGTGGACGAGCGACAAAAGATATGCATGGCCCAGTTAGAAGAGTTCCAGGACATCGGTGGTAAATTTATGATGCAGGCTAGTGAAGCTCTATAGGTAGTGCAGAAGTGTCGATAGCAAGTCATGGAAAAGATTATGGATCACCCATCTGCAGATGCTATGGTCAACAGTGAGGCAGTGGCTACGGAAGCCAAGGAGCTGGTGTGGATAGTTGAACAGGGCTCGAGGGTGAGCCACAAGATTATGTTGGGGGCCTATTGGCAGGTGGTTTGGTAGAGTGCTATCGGAGCATCTCTAATGCTGCAACAAGGAAAAAGATGGCGCGAATGGTGAGAAGATGATGCGAATGGCGATGAGAGGAAGATTAGTTATGTATTTTGGGTTAATTGTACCGCTGAATGCGGGTTTTGGGTCATTTGGACCACATATTATGTAATGTTGAGTCAGTTATACCGCAAAATGCGGGTTTTTGGTCGGTTTTGTACGAAGTTAGTTAGATGTTGGGTCACTTGTCCAAATGTTAGTTAGGAATTTGTTAGTAAGTGGACAAGCATTGTAATGGCGGAATCCTATATATAGATAAGAGTCGTAGGTATTGAATAGAATGAAGGAAAAGAGAAGCGCATGTTTGGGTTGTTTCTTCACATCTGTGAGATATTGCCGAGACCTGAACTTTGAGGAGATGTTGTATCTAAGGTTTTGCAGTGATAATATGATATGATGAAACTGTTCTGGTGCAATTCTTGTGTTCTTTCTGTTTGTTTATGGTATTGCAATGTTGCACTTCATGAATAATCTTATGTTTCCTTGAGCATTGTTGCTTTACTGTTACTACTATTGTGATAATGAATGTTGTGATCGAATAAGGTGTTATGAATACATGTCAAATGTTTGATATCCATATTTAGTGTTGCAATAGAGTTAGTTCATATAGCTGAAACCCTCCTCATTCCTTGACGGAAACATTGTTCTGTTTGCTCTTCCTGGACACCTCGGGTGAGACCTCATCTTCTCTGCAGGTGTTGCTGGGCGGGATAAAACTTGCCCAAGTCGGTGCCCAGGGAGACTACGGCATGTGTCAACAGTGAAGTGGAACCCCTGTCGACTGGAGTCGCGTTGGTCAACAGGTCTGCAACTGAAATGCGTGGCCTGGAGCACGGCTGTAGGGGTGAAACCTGCAGCTAGATCACGGGTCTATGGTCGAGAGGCGCGATTTGGAGCACAGCTGTAGGGGTGAAACCTGCGGTCGGATTGCGGGTCTGTGACTGAAAGGTGCGGTTTGGGGCATGGAAAAAGGGAGGAAAGTTGCGGTCGAATCACGGGTTTGGAGCCACAATGCGAGGTCTGGAGCACAGAAAAGGGGCAGAAACCAATGATCGTATCGTGAGATTGGGGCCAAAATGCGTGTTCTAGAGCGCAGCAAAGGGGTAGAAGGCTGCGTTCAGGTCACGGAAAAAATAGCAGGAAGTCATAGTCGGGGCCGCGGGAAAAAGGGAAAAAAGTTGCAATCTGGATCACGAAAAAACGACCGAAATCTGAGATTTGGGCCACAACTGTAAGGAACAGAACTGTGATCTATGGTAGAAAACCCAACTGGCCGAAGCCACAGGCGAACAGGGAAAACAGAAAAATACTTGCAGAAAATAAAAACTTTTAAATTTTTAACCATAAATTCAAAGGCCAATGGTGGAGTCGCCAAAACTCTAGCTAGGGTTTTCAACCTAGCTTATGCAAATGAGCACCTACTAAGGAGAAGGTCCTCCTTAGTAGCAGTTCAGTAAAATAGTAAATTTAAATAGTAAAACATCATAAAATCTAATCTAGCATGTGCATCAACAGAAAATAAAAAGACAGTAATATAATGGGAATTTTTCTTTTGTATTAAAAATGAGAACAAAGTTACATTTACCTCAAATGTTGAGGTTGTTGGAGCTATTGCAGTAGTCCAGGAGGGCTGCTTCCATGCTGCAATAGGTTTCTTCTCCTTCTCCAAGGTGTTTGGATAATGGGCCAAAAGGGGCACTCAAATGGGAAGTTAGCTCAAATGGTGAGCTAGGGTTTCAAGAGTGATTTTCGCAGAGTGAGGCTAGGATAGATTGTGGATGTGAAATGGGGAGCCTCCATCACCTATTTATAGGTTTTTTAGTGGTGGAGTGTTGACCCACGGTTTTGGGCACCATATGGTTTAGGTCAATTATTTTGGGTTTTTGCTTCCTTTTTCCCTCTTTTTCCTTTTTTTTAATATTTTTTATTCCGTTTTATTTGATTTTTGGGAATTTAGAGCCCTTTTAGAGGGCTTTTGCTATCTTTTGAGGAAATTTAAATTATTTTGGGGGGAAAAAGGGGTTTTTTTGGCCTTTTGGTGTCTTTTTAATGGTTTTTTTGAGGTTTTGGAGGCAAAGATGGTGGGAAAAATAGACAAATGATTCATGTGGTGAGGGAGATGAGGCAATGAACACTTTTTAGGTGTTAACACTTTCTCCCTTTGGTCCATTTTTCTGATCTTCCTTCCTTCAGCCAGCAACCACCTGTCCAAACTGCACACATTGATTAACTAGCTGTATTTCTCTGTTTCTGCTTGTTGATTTATTAGGAAAAGTTTGGTTTTTCAAACATTCACATTTCAACAAATTATTTCACATAAGTAGTGTTATTTCAACAATTTTTCCCATTTCTAGCAAGTTTAATTTTAGCATTTAAATTTACAGCATAAGACACAACATCACTTTGCACACAACCTAACACAATTAACTCAAGTAAGACTTAAAATTCACCTAACTCAACCAACAGTTAACCCCACTTGGGGAACACAAAATAATATTGTAGTTAGGTAGGATAGGGGGGATAGGCATCCAAATAACACCCCTTGGTCATGTTCACTTGAGACATAGTTGTTCTCCATTAGGTTACCAAAATCCCCTAGTACTTACTGGCACGGTTATACACCAATTTGTCAGAAAGGCCTCTCCCCTAGGAGGGTCGAAGTAGCAAGACTAGTTCTGGAGGATTGAGTGAAATATCACAATCCATTCAGTAACCCAAGGCTACCTAATCGTTGTTCTCGGTGTACTACCCTATTGGGAGTAGAGCGGCAATAGAACAGGAGCTGCGGATTTACCTTTCTGAACGTGTCATGAACGAGGTATCTTAGTGGCCTTTCTTGTACGATTGTCTACCTGGTGTCCCTCTCGGTAGTGGGATATCATTAGCCTTTGGTTCTGCGTTTCATATTGTATGACTTGGATTTCATCACCTTGCAGACGATATGTCTTGTTCGAACCATAATATCTCTTTAGTTAGGTGTTTGCATGCTCCCTTACCTCTACTTGGTTTAGCAGGTACACCATTTTTCTATTTTAGGAGTGGTTTGCCTTTTGGTTTTCTGGCCACTGCTTTTGTCACTCCACTTACTGTAGCACAACTATTACAATGATCGTTTTGAGGTTTTTGTTAGCCCGAGTGCTATATTTTTTGCGCTCCCCTTATGCACACTCGGTTACATTAGAGCCTTTGGAGCTTTTTACTCACCACAACCCACTAGTTTTACTATTCATCCGTCACCATTAAGTCCCCGAGACATTCTTGGCGCTTTCGGGGCAAGCCCCTTAGCACGGCCCACTCGACACCACCCATCATAGGTGTAGAGCCTCGTCACTTGACATCACTCATCATCGGCGTAGAGCCTCGTCATTGGACACCTCCCATCATAGTCATAAAGCTTTGTCACCTAACTCCGACACCCCCCACACTGCATCTGACTCTGAGGCAGAATCAGAAAACACCATATACAATGCACCATCGAGCCCCATGGAAGGCATGAATTTCAACCCATTTTTTGGAGGGACTGTCGGTGGAGGGTCCACCATTCCCCTAGACACCACAATAGCTACCACGACAGCACCTGTCATGGGTATACCATCGGTATGACCCACACCTGCTAGCCCTGCCACCCTTCAAATCCCAACAGCTGCTGGACACAACACCGCCCCGTCAATGACTCATGGTACACTTGCTGGTGGATCCCATCCTTCACATTTCCCCCACATCTTACGGGGGCCCCACGATCCCAGCCACGACCTATAACACAATCCCCCATATTGGGGGCATTGGCCCCAATTTCAATGCTACTACCAACACACACACCCCGGTGACCAGGTCACATCCTTCGGCCAGTTTAACATTCATGGCTAGTCTCAATCTACCTGATCTCGCCAGATTGACGAACGATGTCATTCAACACGATCTCACTTGGACTGATATGCCTACCAAGCTCCCATTAGAAATCCTTAAGTTTGAGAAAAAGGCTAGTGAGGATCCCCAAAGTCATATCATGTATTTCCATCTATGGTGTTCCTCCAACAACATAGTGGATGACTCTATCCACCTACGCTTATTGCAATTGACCCTCACTAGCTCTGCAGCTAAATGGTATATTGACCAGCCAGATGGACCCACTCCAGATTCACATCCCTTGCCTCCACCTTTTTGCAGTTCTTCCAGCTTCCTGTTCGTTATGACGTCGGTATCGAAATCCTCCTATCCCGCAGACAGAATACGGCAACTCATATGACAGATCACATCCATGAGTGGCACAAACGATCTAGCTTATGCAGGATAAAGATTCACGATTGATTTTTCCAAGACTGGTTCCTCAAGTCTCTGATGCCAAGAATTGCCAAGGATGTGGCATCTGAACGGCCTCAATCTGAAGAAGAGGCCATCCTCAAAGCACAACAGTTTGACCTGATCTACACCCAATCCAACTACCTATACTCCATATTACCAGACGCTCCCCATGGAAACTCCTCCAAGAGTGATGCGTCGGGGGCATCCTGTGTTGCCGCCGGCATCATCAGACATGTGGCATCCCATGGCCAACCCTATAATGCTATTCCTCCCACCCACGGCCCTGATCTCTCACGGGCCACATCGCATTCTGGAGCAACAACATCGTATGCTCTCATGGCTCGCACCACCCATACCCATGGACCATCATGTCTGCCACAATGTTTTGGTCATGAACTAACACCCTATACTCCCCCTAGAACATCCACTGCCTATTACCATCAGCAGGCGACACATGTGCACACCCAACCCCAAGCTCCACCGGTTTATTACCCCCCGCAGCCAATACCTGCACAACAGCAAACACCCCCAATTTACTATCCATAGCAAGTAGCACCACCTCCATCTCAACCTTAGGCCGCTCCCACTTACCATCCTCACCAGACGGCCTCGGCCCTTCCCAACCCCAGAATTGCCCTAACCCCCAAGGGCAGGTATACGCCCAACAGAACCCACAACAAAGCCAACTAGCCTAACGAAACCAACAGGGCCAGCAACAACAAGGTCGAGGGCGTAACTGCGGTAACAACCAACCGCAAGATCAAGGAGGCCAACAACCCAATCCCCCAAAAAATAACGATGCCGCCCCACACAATCAGAACCACGACAGACCTCCCCATTAGGGGAAGAACCCCAATCTGTGAACTAAACACCCATGTTCGATTTGCGGGGTGTTTGGCCATTACACACACACCTGCCCTCATTTAGAGCTTACGTGCCAACTATGGACCGACAATGCCCAATGACAGGGTCATGCGGCCCCACAAACACAGCCCAACCCTCCCCCCACCCCAAAACCAACCCTTGGTATTACAGAACCCCTTTCCCACACAAGGAGTTGTGAACACCCAACCAATGGGTCCCCCTCAAGGACCCCTAGTGCAACAACAACAAATCAGATATGTTGCACCTGCCAATCAACCCATGGAGTTGGGTACCCATCACCTGTGTATGATGTCTTCAGCCGATATCAACCTCCAAACACGCTGAAACCAATAAGGGCCCATTGTTGAAGCCATTCTAGTCGACAGGGTTGCTAACACTGTTACCACCGATCAGTTGCTACGCATACCCCCCAATGGACTACCAGGTGATGGGGCCCCCAAAGCCCCTCGTTTCCCGCTACGATGGATAAACAACAACCCGAACGTCCGCACGACCCCCAACTACAATATCGTGGATGACTTATCCCAATCTCCTGCTGCCATGTCAACCCTAGAGGTCCTAAAAAAATTTCCTATTCAATACAAGACCTTACTATCCACCATTGGCACGATAGATCTCTCTAACTCACAAATGATGGCATTCAACTTGGACCAGTCCGAACCACGCATGCCTTCTACCCTAGCTTTCCAAGTCTCCATATCTGTTCAAAATCTTCTTATGCATCGATGAAGGTGCCTCCACACGCATTATGTCAACATTTGTATGGCAAAAGCTCAGATCACTTACGTTACAACCATCCAACACTACCTTGCAAGCTTATGATGGTTGCTTGGCTCAATCGGAGGGCCTCTTGGCCAACGTACCAGTTCAGTTAGCTGGGAAAACCATCCTCATTGACATTGAGGTCATCAATGCCAAACTTGATTACAACCTCCTGCTCGGACGCAGCTATATGTACGCTATGAAGGCAGTGGTCTTATTAGTATTCCGCATTATGATGTTCCCCCATGAGGGATGGATTGTCAAGATTGACCAATTGACCTACTATGACCCTAATGCTCTCGCAGCCCCAAAGAATGTTCTTCCCATGGTTGAACAACCCATTTTGGGCACCCCCATCGCGTTGGTGTCCACAGTAGGGCCTGGAATGTATTCCAAAACCCCCATGACATCTACTTTAAGCTTCATACCACCCCCGCCACCGGCAGTCAAGATATCTGACTTGTGCACAATATCAAATAACCAAGCGATGCCAAACCCACAACCACCCTTGCTGCCACAACCACCAATGGTACTGAGTCATGTCAGAGCCACTCCCATCCACACCATCCCGTTCCTTTTCCCTCCATCCAGATTAATAAGCACGCCAGTCATGGCTATGCTAAATCTCCCAGGATTAACATTGGGACTACCTGTGTGGTACCTCCTTGCTCCCAATCCTCCCTCAACACCACAGGTTGTTCTCCAACCTATCCAACCCATCAACACTTCTAATCGCCCACCCCTTGGTGTGGCGAATATACCTAATCTCCCACCCCCTAGTGTGACCACTACATCGACAACAAACCCTGCACCCCCACCACCCAGAAATACCGGGGGAAGAGGCTCGCAAACATATACAGCCCCACCAGCAAGGAAACCTGCGGTACCCCAACCACCACCCCGTGCACCCCCGAAGTGTTCCCTATGCGATGATCTGGGCCATGCCACCCACAACTATCCTTAGTTACCCAATCTCCAAAAACACATGCAGACTTTCGACAATGACCCCAACATCCCCGTAGTTGAATTAAATTCCCCCTCTCACTAGTGCAACAAGGCATTGCACACCAACCACGCTTGCACCATCAATGGAATTTGTGGCCATTACTCTCACCATTTCCCTGAGATCCCCAAATATAGGGTTTTCCTCCACGAGTTAACTCAGTCCTCCATGGAGTCAGCCATCACCACCATCGAGGAGATTCATCCCTTGGCCCCCTCCTCGTTAGAAGAAATCAATACTATATACATGATTTCTATGGTCAATAGGCATGACGCGCCTCCAGCATCTAGCCTACCCCTGTTTGACTTGACAACTCAGTACTTCCGTAGCGAGGAGGAAATCCTCGAAGCCCTTAAGGAACCCGACTACCCATGGGATGACATGCACCATTGGTCATATTTCATCTCTGGAGAGTCCACCCCTACGACATCCAACCAATTGACAATCGAAACAAAGGATTTCCTCCCCGATAAGGTAGACTGGTTCAAAAACCCAATCCCAGCACCTGATGCCTTCGAAGAAGGAAACATGGAAAATATTTCTCCCACTACACATGTGGACATTGCTCGCCCAAGTGGCCAACCCGAGATCATCACCTTAGGTGCCTCTTGTACTGAATACGAGATCAGGGAATATAAGAAACTCTTCCAAGAGTTTCTTGACATCTTCGCCTGGTCCTACATCGAGATGCCCGAATTAGACCCTACTATCGTCGAACACCACATCGATACTTGAATGGATATTCCTCATGTCGGACAGAAACAGAGACCAATTCACCCATCCAAGCTCCTAGCCGTCAAAGTCGAAATTGAGAAATTACTAAAAGCAGATTTCATTTACCCCATCGCTTACACCGAATGGGTGTCCAACCCAGTGCCTGTAAACAAAAAACAAGGAACCATCTGTGTTTTCACTGATTTCCACGATCTCAACCATGCGTGTCCAAAGGAAAATTTCCCCACATCATTCATCAACCAACTCATCGATGCCTATGCGGGACACGAAGTTCTCTATGGATGATTTCTTCGAATATAACCAAATCCACATCCGAAAAGAGGACTAATATAAGACTGCGTTTACAATACCATGGAGCACATTTTCCTACAGTGTCATGCCATTCGGGCTAAAAAATGTTGGGGTCACTTTCCAGCGACCCATGACTTACTGTTTCCACGACCTACCACACATTATCCTGGTATACCTAGATGATCTCACTGCACGATCAAAGGAATGGTCCAACCACTTGAATGATGTTCGACAAGTTTTTATGCATTGTCGCAAATACCAAGTTAGTTTAAACCCCCTTAAGTGCGTTTTGTCCCTACAGGTCGGTTGTTAGGGTTCATGATTTCTCAAAAAGGGATCAACGTAGATACTTTAAAGGTACATACCATCTTGGACCTTTCACCCCCCCGCACAGTTAGACAATTGTAGAGGTTGCAGGGGAGAGCCAACTTTCTCCGCCGCTTTGTCCCAGAATACGCCACGACCGTCCACGATTTTCTTTGCCTACTTCGTACCCAAATCCTCTTTGTGTGGGATGAGCAAGCACAAGTGGCTTTCGAAGCCCTCAAAGTATCCCTAACCAACGTCGCACTGATCTCACCACCCTATTTCTCAAAGGATTTTATCCTTTATGTTTCGGCCACCGACTATGCCATCTCGGGGGTCCTTATCCAGGAGGATAGTCCGTGAAAAGAACATGTAATCTATTATATGAGTCAAACCTTATCTGGCCCATAGATACGTTATCCTTTTGAGAAGAAGTTGGCCCTTGCCGTCATCTTCTCAGTACAGAAGGTCCTCCATTACATCCTATTAAGACAAACCACAGTCATGGCCGACTCAAACCCCATGGTTTACCTCTTGAGTCGCCACCTCCTTGAGGGCCACGTAGCTAAGTGGGTAATCATACTCAAGGAGTATGATCTCATTTTTACAACACCAAAAAGCATCAAAGCCCTTGCATTAGCACAACTCATGACGGACTTACCATCTCCGTCTATGTCACCATCCATTAATCCCAACCTACCCGATGACCACTTATTCATCATCTTGTCGGATGACTCCTGGTATGGTGACATCCTACTATACCTGCGGACCTAGAAATTTTGGCCCGAACTTGACCGTGATGACCATTGTCTCATACGCCACCACGGCTGCTATTATCTCCTCCTCGACGATGTGTTATGTTGACGTGGCATTGACACCATCCTCCGTTATTGCCTCACCATAGATGAGCCTGAACAAGTTCTTAACGACTGCCACAGCGGAGCCTGCGGTGGCCACTTCTCTAGGATGGCCACCGCACAAAACGTTATCCGCAACGGTTACTTTTGGCCCACCCTCTTTACCAACTCCATCATGGCCTTCAAACATTGTCGTAACTGCCAACTCTTCTCCCCCAAAGCAAGAACACCCCTTTCCCATCTCCATCCCGTGATCACTGTCATCCCTTTCTGCAAATGGGCCATAGAATTCATGGAATGCAGCCCTAGATCGGCAGGAGGCCATAAATACATCATAGTGGTTGTCAATTATTTCACCAAATGGGCCGAGGCCATGCCCACCTTTAACTGAAAAGCAGAAACAGAAGCCCTTTTCTTCTTTAACCACATCATCACTCGATTCGAGATACCCAATACGCCTCAGCCTATTACCCCCAAGGGAACGAACAAGTTGAGGCCGTCAATAAGATTCTAAAACCAATTCTCCAACACACAGTGGACAAACACAAGTCCAATTGGCACCACATGTTGTTCTTCGCACTGTGGGCCTACCGCACGTCCACCAAAACCACCATCGGTTTTACCCCCTTCCACTTAGTTCTTGGGGTTGAGTCTGTCCTTACCATCGAATGTTAGATCCCCGCACTACAACTCGCAATAGAACTCCTCCCTGATACCTCACCACTCGAACAACAACTCATCCTCCTAGAACAAGCCAACAAGGATCGTCAGACAACCCTTCAGATAGTTGAGGCCACCAAAAAGCACTCTAAAGCTCGTTACAACAAACATGTTCTCCCCCGCAAATTCAAAGAAGGTGACCTTGTCCTTGTCTACGACCAAGTGCACGACAAAACCAAAAAAGGAAAGTTTGAGTCAATCTGGCAAGGCCCATACATCGTCCATACATGCCTCAAACATGGGGCATACATCCTCACTGATTGTGAGGGAAACCCCTTGTGCAACCCCGTAATGGGTTGTACCTCAAGCGCTTTTACCCCTGAGCAATTCTTGGACCCACTAGTCCATGTAGTATAGTTGCATTTCTTTTTATCTCTTTCTTTTTGCATATAGAACCTCACACATTGCTTCCCTGCATGATCATAGATGGAGCCTCCTCCACCATTCTATCTCAATTTCGTCGATGGTGCAAGTCGATGGTCCCTGAACCTCGCCTCCATAGCTTTGGTGTTATATGACCCCTCACATGAGTTGATCCACCTCGACGGAGTGTGCATAGGTGTGGCCACCAACAACTAGGCTGAGTACGATTCTGTGACCGGTCTCTTGACCGCTGCTCTCCAGATGGGTATAAGTCACCTTTGTATGTTCCTCGACCCTGAATTACTCGTTGCCCAACTCAACAACTACTATCAGGTACAGGACCCTTGCCTCTTTAGAAAATTCCTGCACACCAAACAAATGATTAGACAATTTGGATCCATTACATTTACCCATGTCCCATGATGTCAAAATAGTGTCGTGGACCAAATGGCTAACAACATTCTAGACTAGCACATAAACCACAGCCTGTAGGAAGCAAACCATAAACCACGAATATATCCATCAGATAGGCATACATAAACATCACCGAAAAACACAAAAGAAATCACCGTCATAATTTGCATCCATGTGCATAATTAATCATCACAATGTGCATCCACGTGCATATACATAATCAACATAACATGCATCCACGTGCACAGACATAAAACAAAAAACATCACTGCAAAAATCCATCCATGTGCATATAGATATATATATACGCTGTAAATACAAGTGTCATCATGTCCAAAGCACCCTGATACATCAATACATTGACGAGCCCCAACAACATCCTCTCCATATAAATACATGCCGATCCAAAATACAAAATCAACATGCTAGGACATGGGGGTAGCCCCATCAACTGCATGATCAATCTGAATCCACTTGGTCATTCTCTGCCTCCTCCTCACCTGGCTCATCAGAACCAGTGTCAAAATCCTCATCGCCAAGATAAGGGACGTCCCCCCGTGCCATAGCCCATATAGTATCCGCAGCCATCGCAATATGCCTCGTTAAAGGCCTCCACTCCTGCGGAGCGTCATAGCAAATGTAAATCAGCTCCTGACTCAGGTGCTTCCAACCTTGATCAATGACCCCATCTAGAAAACATTCTATCCCCACGCGTAAAGTATCCAACGTAGCCCTAGAACTCCGACATCGGCCCTGACCTCGACCATGAGGGACCAAACCAACCACGCAACCTCACCGCATGCGATATCTGTCTGGGGGCACTCGTCCAACATTTGCAAAAGAAATAAGATCCCATAAGTCTCAACATCATATAAATCATATAGATATCATCTATGCTATGATATCTATAAAATACAATGCCAAAAACATGAAGTAGACATACCATCAGGTCCCCATGCCTACCCCAGAGGTAATGGAATCCCGAGATCTCCCCTAAAGTCCATCCCCGCATACAGATAATCCTGAATCACAACAGGGATCTACAGCCATTTCTCAAACAACTCCTTCGTAAAAAACCTGCCCACTAGTTTGCCACTAGCATGGGTCGTCATCCCCCCCCACCTACACATCCGTGGCTCGCTCCGTCCCCCGTCCCGTATCGCTAACCACGGTCGCAAGGTAGGAACCCGCTCGAAGAAGAAAGAACATAGAAACGAGGGGAAATAAAATCCTCCCCTGCCTCGGCCGTGCACCTCGTTCAACTGCCACTGAAGCACAGACAAGTACATCTGCCCCTAGGAAAAGTAGGTCCCCTCCAGGACCCGCTCTACTAACATCATCTGACCCCCATAAACTCAATGTGGAGAATGGGATCCTAGCACACGTACCACCAATGCCGCGATAGCCCGCGTCTCCACACTCATCACGTCAACAATCAGTAGTGCATTCTCATGCATGTGAGCACTCGGATAGCAGTGGCACTCCAGAAAATCCTCCATGTCTATGTTGCTCTGTCTCCTTGGCTGGGTATCTGCTACCCGAACCAACCATGGCAAACCCATCAGAAAATAAACGTCTGTCAAGGTAATCTCCAGGCGCTCACCCTGGATGATGAACGCCTCGGCATCTATGTCCCAAAAGCTGACTAACTTCTTCAATAAGTTAGCCGCATGCATCAGAGAGATCTGGCAGAACTTCATCAATCTGCAATGAGCCAGGAGAAGTTGCACATCTATGCTCTCCACGATATACTCCAGGAGATCGTTCGCCATCTCACGCTCTCGCCAAGTCACCGACATCCTGCCAAGCAGCAAACCAAAACTCATTAAGTCTAAATATATATAAAACCCCCATAGTTGCACTTTGAAGCACAACTGTGACCCCCACAGTTGCACTTTGAAGCGCAACTATGACCCCCACAGTTGTACTCCAAAGTGCAACTGCGACCCCCACAGTTTTGCTTTGAAGTGCAAATGTGACCCCCACAGTTGCGCTTCAAAGCACAGCTCCAACACCCAGCACTGTGCCCTAAAGCGCGGGGTTTCTCTCGAAACCCGCGCTAGGGACCCCCACAGTTGCGCTCCAAAGTGCAACTGTGACCCCCACAGTTGCGCTTTGAAGCACAACTGTTACCCCCACAGTTGCACTCCAAAGCGCAACTGCGACCCCCACAGTTGTGCTTTGAAGCGCAACTGTGACCCCCATAGTTGTGCTTCAAAGCGCAGCTCCAACACCCAACACTATGCCCTAAAGCGCGGAGTTTCTCTCAAACCCCATGCAAGGTATTCTTGAGGATCATTTACCTCCATAGGCATGCCATAGGGCCCCGACCACCCACCCAATTATATAGAAAACATGAAGGGATACCAGCACTCTTACTTGCAAATCGCGGAACCAAAATTCACTGGTCGGAACTTGAGAAAACAAGGTTTTCGGCTTTGGGCCCTTTCAATCTCCTGTCAACTTTAGCAATGACAATGACACATGTCACAAGGTCCCGCCACACTATTTATAACAAGTTTTACAAAATTATCAAGGCATACGAACTCTATTTTTCGAACCATTCGCACCACCGGAATCACTTTTCCGTGTCCGTGATGATGTAGTAGATCATTTCTCCCTCACGAAAACTTTTTTAGGGCACTTTTTCCAAGCCCCTTACTACCTCGATTTGCATACCAACCCTATGAAAGACTCATACCAACTCCATTTTTCACACCGTTCGCACCGCCATATCACTTTTTTGTGCCCATGATGATGTAGTCGATCATTTCTGATCACTCTCATGAAAACGTTTTTAGGGCACTTTTTCTAGGCTTCTAACCACCTTGATTTGCATTCCAACCCCGCGGAAGACTCATACCAACTCCGTTATTTGCACCATTCGCACTATCGAAATCATGTTTCTGTGCCCGTGATGATGCAGTAGATCATTTCTCACTCTCACGAAAACTTTTTTAGGGCACTTTTTCCAAGCCCCTTACCGCCTCGATTTGCATACCAACCCCACAGAAGACTCATACCAACTCCGTTTTTCACACCATCGGAATCACATTTCCGTGCCCATGATGATGCAGTAGTTCATTTCTCGCTATCAAGAAAACGTTTTTAGGGAAATTTTTCTAGGCCTCTGACCGCCTCAATTTGCGTTCCATCCCCGTGGAAGACTCATACTGACTTCGTTTTTCGCACCGTTCGCACCACCAGAATCACATTTCCATTCCCGTGATGATACATGAGACCATTTCTCTCTCTCATGAAAAATTTTTTAGGGCACTTTTCCCAGGCCCATTACCGCCTTGCTTTGCATGCCAACCCTGCGAAAGACTCATACCAACTCCATTTTTTGCACCGTTTGCACCGCCGGAATCACATTTCTGTGCCCGTGATGATGCTTGAGATCATTTCTTGCTCTCATGAAATCTTCTTTAAGGCACCTTTTTCCAGGCCTCATATCACCTCGATTTGCGCACCATCCCGACCGCAACCGAGCCTTCATCTTGTTCAATACAATTTTTTCCCCTTTTCGGCCCAAACAATCCCTTCACGAAGAATGCACCTAGGTAGTTTCTGTTAAGCTCTTTTCTGACTCCTAAAACAATGAAAAGATCGTCGAGAAATCTAGCTTCCTTTCATGCTCGCTAAAAGTATCTGAAAGGGCGTCTACCTGGTATAAGTTTACCCCTTTTTCGGACCTTGCAGACTAATTACGAAAACGCAATACTCTAGTCACAATGTCTAAAAGAGTTCTTCATCGCATTATTTTATGCTTTTTCGAGCTTTGGAGACTAACACATGAAAAAGAACCCCCTCAGATTCTTCTTACTGCTTTCCAACTCTCTAAAATTGAAAGCAACCACGAGCATGAACTGTCCTGGGCTCGTACAAATCCACACGACAACACCATTTTGAGCACACTTATGTCCCTTCTTTGAGCTCCTTAAAACATGAAGAAGGCCCCAATGGTGCCTCTAGCGCCACAGCAGGTCATACATAGTCACACTATTATGGAAGCTCCCCTAGCATGGTCACCTTTGTCTAGAGTATTTTGCGATGTGTCACCCTCACATTTTCCCGAGATCATTCATCGGTTTGTTCCCCTAAGTGTCTCCCATTGCAGTCACAGCCTTAGTTCCCTTAGGCTATGATTGTTGTATCTGAATTTAGTGTTACACGCTGCCAGGTTAGCTATGCCATCTTAATTTGAACAAAGGAAGTTTGAATCCCCCCCTTCACTGTATCACCTCAGTTATTCCCCATCCCACAGTATGTCAGTCCCATTTTCAGTACTATCACCTTTCAATTCTACACCTACCGCCCCTATCAAGGAAACATCATCACCTTGGTAGTTGCAGGTCTCCCTCTATCGACGCCAACCCATCTATTCCAGAGGCTGGACCCATAGGTCCCCGTGCCTTGGACTTATCACCATTAGTGGTGAGTGCCTACAGACCATTTTGAGAGGAGTCCTTAGTGCCTCTCTGAATGGTTGTTTCTCACGTGCTTGACTTCAGCACCATGATCACACCGTTGAGATTCGTGCAGGGTGTTAGTCCCGTCATTTATTTGTCAAAGACCCTGGATGTCCTCTGACTCTACCAAATTAGCAAGTCCATTTGGAACCCCTGAGTCATATGTTCACGTGGATATCTAGGCTGCGCTTGGAGATAGTATTTGGAAGTACCCGAGTTATATGTTTCCTCTAGTACCTAGTTTAGACACAGTTCAGCGTACCCTCGCAATTCTGACACTCAGTCATTGAGTCCATCCAATTGTTGGACACCCTCCGATCCAGCAAAGCATTAGTTGTTATGGTGCAACATTCAGTATGGAGGCTACTATTTCCATACATCAATTCTTCAGATCAGTCATGGTCAGACCATGAGTATGTCCCATATTTTTGTCCCCCTCAGACCGTTATGATGTACACATTAGTTCTCCATGTATTGGTCAGGTCCCCTTCTGGACCTTATTATTATTTGAATATCTTAATACAAGCATGGGTATGCCCGCCTTGTCCATAGATTGAGATTCGTTCCTCATTAATTAATGAGGCCGTCTATTGTTCCCATTTTTGCAGTCTGTACGGAGTCTAGGTTCCAGTATCTACTCTTCTCCACCAAAATGCTCACACACCTGGAAAATGACAGAACCTATGATGTCTATTGGCCATACGATGAGCTCCTACCCTCACACATCAGGGGGCAATCTGTTAACACTCAAAAAATTCTCACTAGTTCATATCCCCTAGCCACCTAACTCTGTCAACCATATTTTCTACAAAATCCTCAAATAATTACCGAAAAGGAAAAGGTTAATATTTTCCTTCTCTAAATTAATCCAAAAACTCTCAAAGCATACAAAAAACCCTCAAAGGGGGTCTAAAAATTCCAAAATTCAATAAAAAGGGAATAAATATTGAAAATAAATCCAAAATGGAGAAAAAATGAGGAGGAAACCCTAAACCATTAACCTAAACCACTATTTGCCAAAAAACCATGGTCCAAGCACTCGTCCACCAAAAAATCTATAAATAGAAGCTGGAGTCCCCCCATTCCACATCCACAATCCATCCTACCCTTATGCTGCCCAAATCACTCTAGAACCCTTGCTCAACCACTTGATCTTGTGTTCTTCACCAAGAGTTAACCATTGGCCACCCCTTGCTAGCATTTTGGAGAAGAGGAGATACTGAAGCCTTGGAAAATACTACACGACATGGTTGCAAAGCTCTCCGCCAGCATCACCCTTGAGGTAATATTTGGATGTAAATCAGTTTCCCATTGTTAATAAAAAAAGAATTGTTTACCATTTCTAAGCTCTTAATTTTATGGTTGATGCCAGAAGTAGTTTGATATTTCATGCACATGGTTAGCTCAGATTTACTGTCCACTTTTATTTGCTTCATTCATTTACATTTAGTTTAACATTATTTACTTCCATACTACTACTAAGGATTCCATAATCATTAGCAGGTTCTCATTTACAAAAGCTAGGGTGAAAGCCCTAGCTACATTGTTGCATTCACATGCATGGAAGATGAAGAAACAATAGAAGAAAGGATTCTACACTTGGTTGGATTGGAGGAAGATCACTTCATCGCAGGTTTTCACCAGCAAGTGCAGAAGGACAGAGAAAAAGCATGGCATGATCACCATATCAAGCACAAACTCTTTCAAGTATGCGACCTTGTCCTCCTGTATGATAGTAAGTTAATGAAATTTCCTGTCAAATTGAAAATGCATTGGCTAGGGCCATATATTGTTATGCATGTTACTAATGGTGGCGCAGCTCAGTTAGCCACATTAGCTGGAGATAACTTACCAGGTCTGGTTAATGGAAGTAGACTAAAACCCTACAGGGATAGTCCTACTTTGCAGAACCCTCAGTGATTAGAAGAGAAGGAAATTTCTAAGTGTCAAGTACAGTTGAAATTGGGCACTAGAAATTCAAAAGAGCCTGTACACAGTTTTGGTATGATACGCAAAGTTCGATGGAAAGAATGCATCTACCGCGCAGTACTAGTAGAGAAGTGAAGTTGCGCAGAAAAAAAGAAGAAGAAGAAGAAAGTAGAATCGCGCAATTGAGAAGCTCAAAAGGAATGCGAAGAATGTAAAGTTCTAAGATGAAACCGCGCAGTTCACCGTGCTACGAGTGGTGACATTCGTCCCCACAGTTCGACGCAACACCTCAAAATAGCCGTTAGAGATGAAAACTAGCCACTATACAGTAATTTTGCCGACGACTATTTGAGAATTTAACACAAAATTAGCCGTTCTGAAGAAGTTAATGAAGGAAAGGACCCAAATCCTCGGCGGATTTGGGCAACAGGCATGACAATTAATGCTTATCTAGCCATTTATGGGCGCAGCTAAGCCTAACTGTGCCTATAAACACCGCTACGACTGGACTCACGGGCGTTATCGAAACCTTCAAATTTTTCCGCAAGCCATAGTCTTAGTCTGTTTACAGTAAGTGCTAAGTAATTATGTGAGTCTACAGAGCAAGTTCCAGTGAATGTCTGACGATTCCACCGTTGAGCAGATTCCACAGTCAAGCAGGATGTGAGAGATTTTACACAAACCGAGATTGCAGGGTTGATGAGAACCCCTGCCAAGAAGGTCATTACAAAAAAAGGTGGGGGTTCACGCTTCTCACCACGACATCCTGCACCAATGCAAAGCAAGGGTAAGGAACCCGTAGCTGAGAAAGTAAAGCATAAGGTAATGGGCTCCAAGCTACCAGAAGTTATACCAGAGGACAAAGAGTTGCCATTAACCTTAACCCCAGAGTATATTTCTCCGCATGCACCATATGCACCAGCCATAAAGCTTTCCAGAAACGTCAAGTATGAAATACCACTACCACCGATATCCCGTCATGTTAAGCCACAAGAAAACTTGTTGGGAAAGCTCGCAGATTGCAAGTTCGAGGACTATGATTTGCTACAATAGTAAAAGGATCTAGATGAACCGAAATATCCACAGTTTCAGCCATATAGATATATGTGTTGGAGAATGGACGTGAAAAACAACCTGTCACTGGTAGCACAGATCTGGTTGTCCGAAGTTGTGGAATTATGGCTTCTAAACCTGTTGCGGATTCCACACTTTGACCGAAGTCTAGAATTGAATGCAGTGGTGCACACACTGATATCGCACACACAACAAGGATACCTTTGGCTGGACAGAATTGTCGACCTAAACATAGACCTGATCCATAGGATCACGGGGCTAAGCAAGCGAGGAGACAACCCTAAAAAGTTCTTTGCCGGAAAAACCATAGATAAAGAGATTGCCGCACAGATGAAGGAGGAATATCAAATTCCCAAAGGAAAAAGAGGGTTTATCATAGATGACTTAAAAGATGATGCTATGAGGTTTGTAGTACAACTGCTTGCAGGAAAAGTCTTGCGGAAGGCAAGACCAACAGAAGTACCAGCGGAAGTGTTGGCATCCATTTTGTCAATATTTTTTATCATTCAATCTACTCGAAATGGTGTTATTTCTATCATTTTTGCTATAGTAAGTTGTTTTCTTTGCCATTCAACCCATCAAATGGTCCAGGTATGCACATATTTACTTACTATGCAAATCTTGTTGATATTTCATTATATCATGATTTATTTATGTTAAAGTGACATTTTATGGGCATAATTAGTATTTATGTTTTAATTTGCAGGCTGCGTTTCTCAAATAAACCTTCATTTAGACCGCGTGCTTATGTGTTAAGTTAAAACGCATCCAGCTCATCATTCATCCCTTCGTTCAGCCTGCGAAATCCATGGTTGACACATCTCAGACTGTTAAATGCTAAAAAGAGCATGTGGGTTCTGTTAGCCACATAGTGGTGATGGTTGATGAGCTCGGGTTTTGGAAGATTCATCCCCATTCCTGCTCAGCTCGACAGCACACCTCTTCTCCCCGTCCATGCTCCAACTCTGATTTTCCTGTGCATTCATCCTGGTATCACATCACATGCTCACACCAACGTTCTAGAGAATACTCGTCTTCCTTCGCTCTATCCACATTGACGCTTCAGCAGTCCTCTCCTCCGTTCATCCAACTCGCCAGCTGACACTTTGCCCATGGTTGAAGGAAACGAACACACAGTTGTTCATATTAGGTAGGGTCGACGCCATGGGAGTAGGAAATTGGCCTATGCATTGTCGTGATCCAGCTTGCAGTTGTTGTATGACATTAAAGACCGCTGTTTTTAGAGAGGTTGACTTCGTCGACCCTCTCTCCCATTGTAAACTTATATAAAGGCATCTCCTATGGATAAACGCAGACCCACATCCAAATATATATAGAGATAGCGCAGAGTACCATCTAGAGTGTAGCAGTAACTTTTTATTTATTAATGGAAGTTCTGGTTTCATAATTGTTCTATTGATAGTCGTTTAAGATGTTTTAAGTCTCACTTCTAATTGCTGGGAAGGGCCCCTCATCAACCAGAGTACTAAACAGGCCTGCTGGCAGAGGGTCAATATCGGGTAAAATAAGTTTGGTTAATGCATTGTTATTCACATAACTCATAAAAAACCTGAGTATACAAACATATGGTTAGGCCGATTATTTATACTGCCATTAGATAATGGCTGTAAGTTGGACTTGGACCCTGTCATCTAATTCAAACAATACCTAAGATATGATTATCCTAGCAATGGGACCCATAATTATAGTAGATCTCACAAACTTTACGGTGAACCGTATCTATATTCTTTGGATGACAAGAGATCTTTACAATGAGTCATGGACGACTAGTTTTCCTATGGCATTTTTCGCATCTCTTACACTATTATTCTTTATGTGGTCTTCATGAGCATAAACTGATGAATTTGCATGTATTGAAGAATCTGACTTAGTATGATATTGTTTTGATCATATCATGAATACATCTTTTTCTTGAAAAGTTCTAGTTTTTAGAATAATGATGTTTTTAGGATTTCCTACTAATTGATGTTGATCTAGAATGTTTACATAAGAAGCATACAACTCAGTATTAATGGCCCGAGGATGTGCCATTCCTTCGGTTTGGGGAAGGATTCAAAATTATTTCTATTTTATCTATTTACTAGGATTCAGAATTGCTTCTATTTTTTGGTTTACTTATAATACAATTATAGTCCTTATACAATGATCTGTTGTTTCAAGAATAATGCAAGTAACATAAGAAAAAAAAAAATTGTTCTGATCCATGTTGAACAAAGAAGAGCGACTAAAGATTTCAGAAAAGCAGGTTTACATCATCCTTTTGTGTGCTGGCAGGCTTCGAATTTTTTTCTTTTTCTTTTTCTTTTTGCATAATCAGCAGCAATCAGATCCAGCAAGCACATCTTGTATAGACAAATGGTCTGTATGAAGGGTCGAATGAATCAAATGAATGATGATCCGATGAAACCATAGCTTATAAAATCATGATTAAGTGTGCTAAAGTAGTTAATTTTTTAAATTTTATTGATAAATCTAATTGACTAACAATATCGGGGATTAATCAAATGTCATCTGTGCACACGATCTCACTCCCTTAATTCATCTTGACTTCACCAAATGGATTAATTAATCATGCATTATTGCGATTTTTAGAATTATTATCTGGTTATCATATGGTTTTAACTTTTCATTAAGTTATATGCAAAAAAAATCAACATGTGAACCATCATTTTATTAATCAAAGATCATCATGATTTTTAATGCACTATGTTATAATCCCATGATAAAAAAATTCTTTCAACCTGTCCAAAGTTTACTTTGGACATGGTTGAATATTTGACAAACCATATGAATTCGTTAACGCACACATTTTTATTATGGTACACGTTTCAAAAATTTTGAATAATGGCGTGATCGTTAAATGTGCCAAATTTCCGTCTCATGATTTTTCAAACATTCAATTGGACCATGTTTTAAAAATTGACCCCTGCTTGATCCTCACCATCACTCAGCTCGCTCTCATCCTTTCTGAGTCCATCCAGCCGCGTCCACTTCTTCCTTATTTATTTTTCTCTTTGCTCAGTGGGACTTGGCATATCTTCGGTTTGGGCGAGTGTTGACATCCATTTTGTCACTATTTTTTATCATTCAATCTACTTGAAATGGCATTATTTCTATCATTTTTGCTATAGTAAGTTGTTTTCTTTGCCATTCAGCCCATCAAATGGTCTAGGTATGCACATATTTACTTACTATGCAAATCTTGTTGATATTTCATTATATCATGATTTATTTATGTTAAAGTGACATTTTATGGGCATAATTAGTATTTATGTTTTAATTTGCAGACTGCGTTTCTCAAATAACCCTTCATTCAGACCGCGTGCTTATGTGTTAAGTTAAAACGTGTTCAGCTCATCATTCAACCCTTCATTCAGCCTGCGAAATCCATGGTTGACACATCTCAGACCGTTAAATGCAAAAAGGAGCATGTGGGTTCTATTAGCCATGTGGTGCTGATGGTTGATGAGCTCGGGTTCCGGAAGATTTGTCTCCATTCTTGATGAGCTCGACAGCACACCTCTTCTCCATGTCCACGCTCCAACTCCGATTTTCCTGTGCATTCATCCTGGTATCATGTCACCTGCTCACGCCAACGTTCTAGAGAATCCTCGTTTGCCTTCGCTCTGTCCATGTTGATGCTCCAACAGTCCTCTCCTCTGTTAATCCAACTCGCCAGCTCACACTCTGCCCATGGTTGAAGGAAACGAACACGCAGTTGTTCATATTAGGTAGGGTCGACGCTGTGGGAGTAAGCAACTGGCCTGTGCGTTGTCATGAGCCACCTTGCAGCTGTTGTATGACATTAAAGATCGTTATTTTTAGAGAGGTCGACTTCGTCGACCCTCTCTCCCATTGTAAACTTATATAAAGGCATCTCCTATGGAGAAATGTAGACCCATATCCAGATATATACAGAGATACCGTAGAGTACCATCTAGACTATAGAAGTAAATTTTTATTTATTAATGGAAGTTCAAGTTTCATAATTGTTCTGTTGATATTCGTTTAAGATGATTTAAGTCTCACCTCTGATTGCTAGGAAGGTCCCCTCATCAACTGGAGGTTTTGTTATCTTTTTATGCATTTCTTTTCTGCAATTAACTAGTTTATTTTCCTGTGCATGTAATTAACTTTGTTTTTCCTGTGTAGGTCATCCTCATTCCTCTGTAATTAATATTCTGCTGTTAATATAATCTCTCTTCTTCTGAATAAGGAATGGTCGACCAACAGTTTTCTAGTTTGCAGTTTGTTTCCAGTTCTTCTTCCATCATTGTAGTTCAAAATTACTTCCAAATTCTTCCTTACTTAGTTCTCTTCTCTTCTCTTCTGTTAGTTTCTCTTCCTATCTGTTGTAGGTCAATTCTTCCTTCTTCCATCTTCACCTTATTCCTACTTATCATAGAAATCATTCCTCTATCACTGTAGGTGACTTCTATCTTCCATCATTTTGCTCCAATAGAAATAGTTCATGTCTTAGATAATGATTAGAGTAATTAACTTCTTGTTAGTTTAGCTTCTACATACTCATCTATTGCTTCTTGTGCACTGTAGGATCATTTTCATAAAGCCAGCTGGTAATTAAATCATCCAAAATTCTTCTTTCCCTCACTTTAAAATGTTTTCCTCTATTCGGACTGTCATTCGGACCGCCATTCAGACCGCCATTCAGACCGGCGTTCGGATTTTCATTCGGACCTATTTACTTTCTGCATTGTTTTAGGCCTTCTTCAGAATCTAATTTCTTATGCCTCTCAATCATAATTCTTCTTACTCCTCCTTAATAGTTTTAGATGTAATTTAAATTTTATTTCATGTTACTTAAAGTTCTTAATTAAGTCTTATTATTATTTCCTCATTTCTCCTACTTTCTTCTTGAAACTTCTTCCAACCTTCTTCCAAACTTCAGTTCTTCAATCTGATCTGCTAATTAGTTATTGTTCAGAATTTATTAGTCTTATTTCTAGATAGTTTGTCTTCCAAGTAATAGTTAATCATTCCATTTTCCAATTTGTTTTAGCTTGATAGTTTCTGTTTAGTAAAGATGTTCATGTTTTGAGATTTGGATTAATATTAAATATCTTTATCAAGTTTTCTACTTTCCAAATCAAATACAATTCAGTTAAACATCTTTATTAAGTTTTCCTACTCACCTCATTTGTTAATTAGTTTCCTATTTTCATAGATAGAATAATTATGAAAGTCATGTAAGTAGTTTAAAATCATATAGTTGCATGTTAGCAAATTTGCATCTTTAGTCAGCTTAGGTTAGTTCAAGCCTTCAATCCTGCACATATAGTGATTGCATCTCATAAGCTCCATCCTCGGGTTGACAATTTAAATATTGGAATTATTTAACACATAATAAACACCAACATGGAGCAATTCACCTCACTGCGAGGGCTGCACAGGGAGTCGGGTTTAACTGGTGCCAATATCTATTGAACGAGTTTTTGGACGATGTCCGCGACACTCAGGTCAATGGCACTACTTTTCATTACAGCTGGTTGATGGTATTGATCTCCTTTGTAGGCTAGAAGGAGCCAAGGAATTATTTTGGTCTCACTTCGCTCATTAATGACTGCCGAGCACCCATATATGCCAATCTCTAGGCAAATTTGCAACCAGAGCGACATCGCGCTTGGAATGAAGTATTCCTCACATACTACGAGCAACGGTGGGATGTCATCATTTGCACACCGCGCATCCTGAAAGAGGTAACAAAAAAGTATATTCACACTTTAAATTTTAAATATGACATGCATTTCATTTATATTTCACCAAAGGCGCAGAAGAAGAATACAGAATGGTTCGTAGGGAACTATCGCCTGGACGAAGCAGGTATTGAACTCATCATGAAGGAATGGCTAGATGAATGGAAATTTGAAGGATCAATTGTCATCGAAAATGACTAAGATGAAAGTACTCAATCCCTAATAAAGATTGTTGAAGAGTCATCGACAGGAAAAAGAAAAGAACCTGAAAGCTCTGTATAGGAGAAGGTACAGAAAAAGAAACAGAAATCCACAAGGGATCCATTAGAAGTAAGGATGCATGATGATGATCATGAGATCATCACATCCAGGGTCACCTCACATCTAGAAGACATGATGGCCCTCAAGGACAATAAGAATGATGAAATTCAAGCAAGTCTCCAACAGAATCTCACCACGCTACAAGGCATAGTGACAAAGATGGAGCAAGTCCAGCGTGACTTGGCTCGAGAATCTGAGTCAAAAGGAAGGTCAGGGGACACCTCGTATCCCAAGAAAACACCCTTATCCCTAACCATGGCACCACGACCGCACATCATCCACATAGATCCACTAAGTGTAATTTTACCGCGCTATGAAGTAGCTGTGGGTGTGTAAAGAATAGAACATGTCGACATTTACATCACGATGTTTCCCTTGGAAGGTCTACACAATCTGCACCTACAGGTTGTGGAGGAAATCCATGATAGAGATATGGTCACTCTAAACCAACACCAGGACTTATAAGCAAATTATAGATAGTTGCAGGAAGAAAGTGCAAAGAAGGCTAGAGCACTTGATAGTGCACATGAGCAGCGAAGCAGAATAGAGCAGACTATCGCTTCGGTCTGCGCGAAGATACCAGAATGCGATGAGCAGCTAGAGCTCACAGACACCATTCTTAAGATCGGCTCAGTAGTTAGCGATCTTAAGGTTGAAATGGAAGACATGGATATTTATTATAAAGCAAATCTTTCCACTTTGAAAGCACAGAATCTCCCGAAGACACCATGTTAACACCCAAAAAGTGCTCACTACCTCATCTACCACATTATATGGCTCATTTGTCCATTTTCCTACCATATTTCCCAAAAAATCCCATTAAAAAGCCTCCAAAAGGCCTAAAATGCCTCCAAAAGGCCACAAAACCATCAAAATAGCCTAAAAAAGGCTAAAAAACCCCCTTTTCCTCCAAAAATAGCAAAAATCCCCTAAAAAGGGAATAAAAAATATAAAATAATGAGGAAAAGGAGGAAAAAACCCTATACAGCTGCCCTAAACCATGTGTTTCCTAAAACCATGGGTCAACACTCCACCACCAAAAAACTATAAATAGGTGATGGAGATCCCTTATTCCATATCCACAATCACAAGCACCCTTACTCTGCCAAAATCTCTCTCGAAACCCTAGTTCACCATTGAACTACTTTCACCTTGAGAGCCACCTTTGGCCCATTCCCACCATTGGAGAAAGAGAAGGAGCATATTGGAGCTTGGAGCATCCTCTTGGACATTGCAAAGGGCTTCATCAAACCTTCACATTGAAGGTAATATCAATATAAAAAACCATTCTTTAAATTTGTTGTTTATGTTTCATGCATGTTTTAGAAGTAATTTAATTTCTGTTTTAGCTTAGTTATTTACATTTACTGAACTGCTACTAAGGAGTCCATTCTCCTTAGTAGGTGCTCATTTGCACAAGCTAGGGGTAAAACCCTAGCTACAGTTTTGGCGACTCCCCTAGATTTCGAATTTCTGGTTTCCGTTTATAATTTTTTCCCTTTCGGCTGTCCCTTTCGGCCGCCGTACATCGCGTTTTTTCTCTCTGCAGTCGCGTCCCGACCGCGTCTTTCAGGCCTTTACCCGCGACCTGACCCCGGCTCTCAGACTGCTTCCGACGCCCCGCCGGTGGATTCAAGTCTGTTACCTGCGATCCGACCGTGACTAATCAGCCTGTTTGCTGCGATCTGACTGCGCCTGTTAGCCTTTTTGCCGCGACCCGACTGTGTCTTTTTCCTTTTTTACTGCGTCCCGACTGCGTCTGTTGGCCCGAAAGCCGTGACCTGATCGCGTCTGTTTCCCTAAAACCCGCGGTCCGCCTGTTCCGATTCGCCCCAGACCCGCGGTCTGATCTCTGCATTTTTTCCCTAATTTGAGCCCAACCCCTTTTGCTGCAATATTTTCTGCATTTGAACAGCCCTCTGTCCTACCTGCAGCCCAACTTCCCTACAGCCTTTCTGCAACATAATTTCTGTGCCTTTTATAGAATCTTTTTAAAATTTCAGTATTTTTAATTCAAAAAATTTTGCAAGTGAAACTTTCAATTTCAGTATTATTGATAGTTAGAAGTTGCCCCCCCCTTGTGGCACTTCTATTTTGGGTTCATCACCTCACGAGCACACACTCTGTCACATAATTCAAGTGAGCCTTAAAAAGTACCTAACTGAACCAACATTCTAACCCCACTTGGGGAACACAAAAGAATCATTGTAGTTAGGTAGGATCGGGGGGATAGGCTTCCAATAACACCCCTCGGTTACTTTCACTTGAGACATAGTTGTTGTCCAAATAGGGAACCAAAATCCCCTAGTACTTTTTGGCACGGTCACGACCAGTTTATCAGAGGGCCTCTCCCTTAGGAGGGTTGAAGTCGGGAGACTGGTTCCGGAGGCCTGAGTGGAATACCGCACTCCATTCAGTAAACGAAGGGCTACCTTTCGCGGTTCGCGGGATATCCCTGTATAGGGGTATTGTGGTCAACGAACTAAACGGCAGATTCACCTTTCTGGACATGTCATGAACGGGGTATCTTAGTTGCCATTCTTCTAGGATTGACTACCCGGTGTCCCTCCCGGTAGGGGGATATCATAGCCACTTGGCTTTTCTACTCATATTGTCTGACTTGGATTTCATCACCTTGCAGAGGATATGTTTAGTTGAGTCATAATACTTTTAGTTAGGTGTTTGCATGCTCCTTTACCTCCCTTTGGTCTAGTGAGTCCACCATTTTTTCGTTTTCTAGGAAACCTGCTGCTTGTTGGTATTCTGACCATCTTTGTTGATACTCCACCTATTGTAGCACAGCTGTTGCAGTGGGTGTTTTGAGTTGGTTGTTGGCCTGAGTGCCTTATTTTTGAGCTCTCCTTCTGCACACTCGGTTGCATTAGGATTTTTTGAGCTGTTTTTATACTCACCTCAACCCACATAGATTTGACACCATCTGTCACCATTGAGTCCCCGAGACATTCTCGGTGCCTCAGGGGCAACCCCCCATAGCACGGTTCTCTTGACACCACCCGTCATAGATTTCGATCATCTTCCGTTGATACCACTCATCACAGATCTAGAGCCTTGTCACTTGACTCCACTCGTCAGCGACGTAGGACTCCGTCACCAGATAGTGACACCCCTTACTTTACCTCCGATTCTGACGAAGAGTCTGAGAACCCTATTTACACTGCCCCTACTAGCCCCATGGCTGGCACGACTTCCACTCCTTTTGTTATAGGGACCATTGGTGGCACATCCACCACTACACCTGTTTTGGGTATGCCCTCCATGGGACCCTCATCTACCGTTCCCCTCACGGTACCTATTCCCGCAGCGGGAATCCATATCCCCACTACATCAGTGGCTCACACTACCCATGGTGGTGCTGGACCATCCTCCACCACCTTAGTTCCCCCACTAGGGGGCACCATCCCAAATCTTGTCCCTCCACTTGGGGGCACTGGCCCCAACTTGGTCCAACCCACTATTGTGTCACATCCTTCTTCCAGTTTGCCATTCATGGCTACCCTCAACCTACCTGACCTGGCCAGATTGACCAACGATCCTATTCGACACGACCCTACATGGCCTCATATGCCTACCAAGCTCCCCTCTGACATCCCTAAGCTCGAGGGTAAAGCAGGTGAGGACCCACAAAACCATATCATGTCTTTCCACCTATGGTGTTCCTCCAACTCCATAGTGGACGACTCTATTCGCCTCCGTCTCTTACAGCGCACCTTCACTGGCTCTGCAGCCAAATGGTATATCGAGCAACCACATGGGACCCACGCCACCTTTGCTTCCCTCGCCTCTACCTTCCTGCAGTTCTTCCAGTTGCCTGTCCGCTATGACGCGGGCGTTGAGATCCTCCTATCTTGTAGACAAAACACGGCTACCCATATCACGGACCACATCCATGAGTGGCGTCGACGCCGTAGCTTATGCAAGATTAAACTAGACGACCGTATCTTCCTAGATTGGTTCCTCAAATCCCTTCTCCCTGTTATTGCTAAGGATGTGGCATCAGAAAGACCCCAGTCTGAAGAAGAGGCCATCCTTAAGGCTCAACAGTTCGACCTCATTTACACCCAGTCGGGTTACCTTTATACCATTATACCTGATGCCCCTCGCGGTGAATCCTCCCAGCATGATGCGCCGGGGGCATCCCACGCTGCAGACGGTATCATTGGCCGTGTTTCGTCGCATCCCCAACCATTTTCCATAGCATGTCCTACCCCTGGCCCCGACCTTTCGTGGGTTACCTCACAGTCTGGAGCAACCAACTCGTATGCTCCCATGACACATCACCATTCCCATGGACCCTCATGTCCACCTCAGTGCTTCGGTTATGCGACTCCTGCTTATGCTCCCCCAGTCGCACCTCAGCCTTACTACTATCAGCAGGCTGCCCCAGCTCTTGCGCCTTCACAAGCCCAACCCGCTTATTATCCGCCACAGGAAGCCCCTACGGCACACCCACAACCTGCTCCGCAGTCATATCAACAACCTCCTCAAGTTGCTGCACCTGCTCAGCCTCCACCTGCATATCATCCCCCACAGCCTGCTCCAGCACCTGCGCAACCTCAAAATCCACCTACTGCTCAAGGGCAATTTTACGCCCAACAGAACCCACAGCAAAATCAGAACAACCAACGCAACCAGGGCCAACAGAACCGCGGCAAGGGCCGTAATCGTGGGAACAACCAACCTGCAGACCAAGCCGGTCAACTGGCTAATCCCCCCGACAACAACAATGCAGCCCCCGCTAATCAAAACCCTGATCGCCCGCCCAAGCAGGCCAAAAACCCCAATTTGCGAACAAACCATCCTTGTTCTATTTGCGGGGTCTATGGCCACTACACACATGTTTTCCCACACTTAGAGCGAGCTCGGCAACTCTGGGTTGATGAGGCCCATCGCCAAGGGCATGCGGCTCCCCAAGCACCGACCAACCCCCCCCAACCTCAACAACCCCCTCTGGTGCTGCAAAACCCCTTACCAACCCAAGGCGTAGTGAACACTCAGCCGTTGGCTCCCCCTCAAGCCAATGCACCCCAACAACAACAGATCACTTACGCTGCCCCTGATCAACCCATGTTTGACTCAGGTACCCACCACTTGCTGATGATGTCATCTGCTGACGTCAATCTCTAGACCCGTCGGAATCAATACAGCTCCACCTCTGAAGCCCATCCCACGGATAAAACTACTAACGCTCATCCCACCGATCAAGCGTTATGTATTCCTCCACCTCCACTAGATGGCGCTCCCAAAGCCCCTCGTTTCCCACTTCGTCGTATCAACAATAACCCCAGTGCGCGCGCTGCGTCCAACTACAACATTGTAGATGACCTAGCCCAATCTCCCGCAGCCATGTCTGCATTAGAAGTCTTGAAGAACTGCCCTTCCCAGCGCAAGACTTTACTCTCCGCCATTGGGGGGATTGACCCCAATGATTCGAATTTGATGGCATTTGATTTAGACCAGTCTGAACCTCGCCTGCCTTCCACCCTAGCATTCCAAGTTTCTGTTTCCATTCGGAATCTTGTCATCCATCAATGCATCATCGATGAAGGTGCATCCACATGCGTCATGTCTACATTCGTGTGGCAGAAGTTGGGATCCCCCACTCTCCAGCAGTCCACCACTGCATTACGCGCCTACAACGGTCGTTCGGCTCAGCCCCAAGGCCTCCTAGCCAATGTCCCCGTCCAGTTAGGTGGCAAAACCGTACTCATTGACATTGAGGTAATCAACGCCCAATTGGATTATAACCTTTTACTTGGCCGCAGCTACATGTATGCCATGCGGGCGGTTGCCTCTTCCGTCTTTCGCACCATGATGTTCCCCCATGAGGGACGCGTGGTTAAGGTTGACCAACTCACCTACTATGATCCCAGTGCTCCCGCGGCACCTGAAAATGTTCTCCCCATGGTTGAACAACCTGTTTCTCGTGCCACCACCTCGTTTGTTTCCTCTACGGGGCCTGGAGTCTACTCAGACGCGCCGATGACTTCCACCTTTCAATCTATTCTGCCTCCATCATCCCACACGGAAGTGTCTGACTTATGTACCTTATCCCACGATAACCAACCACCTAATAATCAACCACCCTTGTTGCCAAAACCACCATTGGTACCTAGCCACATTGGTGTTACACTGATCCATACGATCCCCTTCCTAGTCCCTCCATCGGGAGTAGTAAGCGCTCCGGTCATGGCTACCCTTAGTCTCCCTGGGATAACGTTGGGATTACCTGTATGGTATCTTTCGCCTCCCGTTCACCCGTCGACACCAGATGTCGTCCTCCAACTGGTGCAACCCATGGCTACTACCTCTCAGCCACCTCCTGGTGTCTCTACCCCTTCGTCCTCCACAACTCCCCCTCCTCCTCCCAAACCCACTGGGGGCAGAGGTCCACAACCTTACACTGCTGTACCACCTCCCAAGACAGTCAAAAACCCTCCAGCGTTTCGTGCTCCTCCCAAATGCTCGCTGTGCGACGAGTTGGGCCATGCGACTCACCAGTGTCCACAGTTACCAGCCCTATAGCAGCACATGCAGATGCTCGACGATGACCCCAACATCCCAATTGTCGAACTAAATCCCACTCCTAAGCCTAAAAATAAGTCCTTACGCACTAACCACCCCTGTGCCATATGCGGTGTTTACGGGCATTACTCCCATCATTGTCCCGATCTACCGGATTACAGAGCGGCTCTCTATGAGATGAACAATCTGGATCTTGAGACGGCCCCAACCACCATTGAGGAGATCCACCCCCCGGCCTCTTCCCCTTCTGGAGAGATTAATACCATCTATATGATCTCTTCTACCACTACCCCCTCGTCAACTGATTTGATGACGCAAACTTTCCATACTGATGAGGAGATTCTTGAGGCCCTCACCGCCCCTGATTATCCCTGGGATGATATGCATCATCGTTCCTACTTCATCCCAGAAGAATCCTCCTCTAGCACAGCTACCCAATTCACAGTTGAGTCCAAAGACTTCCTCCCCACCAAGGTCGACTGGTTCAAGGACCCTATTCCTGCTCCTGACGCCTTCGAGGAGGGTAACATGGCCAACATCTCACCTGTCATCCAAGTTGATATCGCTGCCCCAGGACGTGCCCCTGAACTCATCACTTTAGGAGCATTCTGCAGTAAACAAGAGATTGAGGAGTACAGAAAACTCTTCCGACAATTCCGTGATGTCTTCGCCTGGTCCTATACAGAGATGCCTAGTCTTGACTTCGCTATTATAGAGCACCACATTGACACAATAGATTCCCTCGACCCTGGGATAGCGGGCATGATCAATCATTTTGAACCTTCCCCATCACATCTATCTCAGCACGTCAATGAACCCATCATTCAAACCAACACATATGTGATCCACAATCACAAACCCTATGCACATAGCATGGGGGCAGGTCATTAACCCTGCTCACTTTTTCACACTTGTGATCTCAACCATTTTTGAGGTCACATATCACTTGTAGATTTGATTTGATTTGATACACCTAGTATTCTTCCCCCACGAGTCATCATTTCTCCCCACCACTGCATCCTTGGCTTGGTGGGCTCACCTTTATCTGTAACCATTTTTTAACCTAGTTAGTTCCTTTGACCATTCCGGAGTCCTTATGACCTCCGTTTTTCGCACCATTTGCACCGCCGGATTCATATTTCCGTGCTCGTGATGATGCTTGAGATCATTTCTCGCTCTCACTAGGTCCAATATCAACATTGTGTCCAGACACCACTAGTCGCATCGGTTTGTGTGCCACTTCGGCTGCTCTCTGTTTTTAGCATATTTTATATCATCGGATTCATTTTTCTGAGCCGGTGACGATGCTTGAGATCATTTCTTGCTCTCACCCCAGATTTTTCGGGTATTTTTTCCAAAACGCCCTCGTCACCTCGATGTGCGTGCCACATCGACCGTTGCCCATTTTTGACACCCTTTATATTGCCGGATTCATTTTTCCAAGCTCGTGATGATGCTTGAGATCATTTCTCGCTCTCACTTGGTGCAATTTCAACATTGTGTCCCGACACCTTGCTACCTCGGTTTGCGTGCCACATCGGCCACCATCGGATTGTTCCATATTTTTACATGACCCCTCCACTCCTGTCATACTGCAAATGTCTCATTAATTTGCCACCATTTCATCTACCCTGCAAGGAGGCCCACCAGTGTTCCCCCCTACCCTCATTCTTGATCATCATTACTGATCCTTGATTGAACACTTCCTCCTTGCCTGGCCATTCCTTTCGTTCGGTATAATTTTATCCCTTTTTCGGGCCGGACAAGTCCTTTACGAAAAAGGCACTTAGGGAGTTTCTGTTAAGCTCTTTTCTGACTCCTAAAAGAATGAAAAGATCACCGAGCAATCTTGCTTCCTTTCATGCTCGCTAAAGTACCTGAAAGGGCGTCTATCTGGTATAAGTTTAACCCTTTTCCGGACCTGGTAGACTAATTACGAAAAAGGAATACTCTAGTCACACCGGCTAGAAGAGTTCTTCATTGCATCCTTTTATGCTTCTTTGGGCCTTGGAGACTAAATCTACGAAAAAGCAACCCCCTGGAGTCTTCTTATTTGCTTTCAGACTCTCTAAAATTGAAAGCAACCACGAGCATGAACTGTCCTGGGCTCGTAAAATCCACACGAAAGTACCATTCCATTACTTCAGAGTCTTCTTATCACTTTCAGACTCCGTAAAATTGAAAGCAACCATGAGCATGAACTGTCCTGGGCTCGTAAAATCCACACGACAGTATCATTTTACACACACTTCTTCTAGTTCCCTAACCCATGAAGAAGTCCCCTCCCGTGCCTCCTGGCACTTTGATCAATCATCTCGGCAGCACCCCCAATCAGGTCGCCTTTGTTCAGAGTATTCTGCAGTCTCCTGCCATTGTACCCCAGCTTGAGTCTCCCTCAGCCCAGTAACCTTCCCAGATCCCATACAGCTATGACCCCTTTCCCCTCAGTCAGTTTCATATGCTGCCAGATCATCCCCATTATCATACTCTAAACAAAGGAAGTTTGAGTTCACCCACTCTACTCGCCCAGTTGTCCCCCCACAGGTTTGTCAGTCCTGCCACCAATACTATCACATTTCGGTTCTCCACCTCGCGCTCCTGTCAAGGAAACATCATTGCCTTGATAGTTGCAGGTCTCCCTCTGTCGACGACAGCTCCTCTATTCCAGAGGATAGGCCCAGAGGTCCCTACGCCTTGGACTTATCACCATTTGTGGTAAGTGCCTACGGATCATTCTGAGAGGAGTCATCATTGCCTCTCCGAGTGGTTGTTCCTCACATGCTCGACTTCAGCACCTTGATCGCATCGTTGAGGATCGCGTAGGATTATATCCCATCAGTTTTTTGTCGAAGACCCCAGATTTCCCCCGACTCTAGCACATTGGTGAGTCACTTCGGAACGGCCAGTTATATGTTCCCGTGGATGTCCGGGCTGCGTTGGCGCTTGTATTCGGAAGCCATCCAGTTCTATGCTTCCTTGAGTACCCATTTCAGTTCCAGTTCAGTGTACCATTGTGAGTGTACCTCTTGTCACTCTGATCCAGCAGCTCATCAGTTCCCTTGGTACCACATTCAGTAGCACTGTTGATATTCCAGTGCACCAGTTCTTCAGTTCACACATGGTCCGCCCAGTAGTATGTCCCAGATTTGTGTCCCCTCTGGACTCTTATGATGTACACAGTGGTCATGTATCTTACAGGTCCACCTTTTCGGGCCTCACAGTTCTGTTTATGTATCTTGATACGAGCATGGGTATGCCCGCCTCGTCCATATATTGAGATTATTCCTCAGTCAGTATTTGAGGTCATGTATATTTCAGGTTCCCTTTTTGGACCCCATTGTTATTGTTATGTTATATCCTGATACGAGCATGGGAATGCCCGCCTCGTCCATATGATCAGATGATTCCTCATCCATTATTGAGGTTATGTACTTTTAGTTCTTGCAGTTGTTCGGGATCGTTGTTTCGGGCTTCAGTTTGTTTCTTCTCTTCTCTCCACACCCCAGGAAAACCATTCATGACTTATGATGTCCATCGGCCATACGATGATCTCCTGCCCTCGCACATCAGGGGGCAATCTGTTAACACCCAAAAAGTGCTCACTACCTCATCTACCACATTATATGGCTCATTTGTCCATTTTCCTACCATATTTCCCTTAAAATCCCAAAAAATCCCATTAAAAAGCCTCCAAAAGGCCTAAAATGCCTCCAAAAGGCCACAAAACCATCAAAATAGCCTAAAAAAGGCTAAAAAACCCCCTTTTCCTCCAAAAATAGCAAAAATCCCCTAAAAAGGGAATAAAAAATATAAAATAATGAGGAAAAGGAGGAAAAAACCCTATACAGCTGCCCTAAACCATGTGTTTCCTAAAACCATGGGTCAACACTCCACCACCAAAAAACTATAAATAGGTGATGGAGATCCCTTATTCCATATCCACAATCACAAGCACCCTTACTCTGCCAAAATCTCTCTCGAAACCCTAGTTCACCATTGAACTACTTTCACCTTGAGAGCCACCTTTGGCCCATTCCCACCATTGGAGAAAGAGAAGGAGCATATTGGAGATTGGAGCATCCTCTTGGACATTGCAAAGGGCTTCATCAAACCTTCACATTAAAGGTAATATCAATATAAAAAACCATTCTTTAAATTTGTTGTTTATGTTTCATGAATGTTTTAGAAGTAATTTAATTTCTGTTTTAGCTTAGTTATTTACATTTACTGAACTGCTACTAAGGAGTCCATTCTCCTTAGTAGGTGCTCATTTGCACAAGCTAGGGGTAAAACCCTAGCTACACACCACCAGATCAGTCAGAACTTAGAGCAGCAGAAGTGAAAGCAGCCGCAGAAAACATATCTGGTGAAATAGCTAAGTGTCAGAACTTGTTGGATGAAGAAACTAGAGCATGGAATGCGGTCCAAGAGGACCCTCATCTGCTATAGGTCCAAACAAGTTTATAGGGAAAACAAGCATCGTTAGATGCTCTAAACATGGAGATGAAGAATCTACTGCCGAGAGAGAGACTCCGCCGATTTGCGGAATTCAAATAATTAAAGAGGGAACTTCAAGTGTTAAGAGAACATGAGTCTTAAACCAAAGAAAAAGAATAGCCACTATAGAAAGAAGCTCATGCTATCTCGCAAGAGATTGAGAAGAAGCTGGTAGAAATCCAAGAATCAGAGAAAACAGTAAAAGAATAGACTCAGGAAGATATAACACTGAATGTGTTAGAAATTGTAAAGGCAGTTGAGTAGGACACCAAAGACACAGTTGCGAAGTTAACCGAAACTTATCAGGAATTCGATGCCAAGATAGCTCAGCAAGGCGAAGGGAAGCACAGCAAACCTATGGCAAGTGGCTTGGGGACAAGCCACATGTAAGTTTTAGGGGCATGTTGGGCTCAGCCCAATTAAGGTAGTTTTGTGCAAAACAGTTTTGGAGCTGCGAAGTTACAGCACAGCGTAGCAAGGTAAGAGTAACCGCATGGCTACTAGGCAGGGCCACGAAGAATTGGCATGGCAGTGTTTTAGACAGAAAACAACATAAGTTCTGGTGATATCGATTGGCAATCTATTTTTGGGAAGATGCTCTGAGATTCCCAGGAGGTGGGTAACGAGTGGCAAAAGAGGAAAGTGACCAATTGCATGAGCAAAGGCAACACTATGTGAATCGGGTGCACAAAACCTGCACCAGTTTTGGGTAACCTTAGGGTTTTTTCCCACATGCATCGTAACATACGTGACCTAAGGGCATGATTTATATAAGGGGCATCTTTTGTAAGGGAAAGGGTTAGAGATAGATATTTATGTATGAGATTAGTTTTGAATATTGATCTCTATTGAGAGACTGATTGTAAAAAGCCTCTGCAAGCTGCATGGGAAGAGACCTACTAAAGAGAGGAGAGAGTCTGCAGTTGAGTGCGCAGACTGGAATTGTTGTACCCTTCCCATTGATAATATAACAATAGTTCTTGTCGACATAGCTCCCATCCTGGGGGTGAACCACGTTAAATCATTGTGTTATGTGATTGAATGTGCATTTACTTCTGTTGAATGGTTAAGTTTATGTTTATAAGTAAATATATATTTGCTTTCGTATGTATTATCCAGAAGACTAAATGATAGGAATAATATGCTAAGTGCTGAGTGCATATGAATGAATGTTGAATGCGGTAGAACTTCTGAACATGATGAATGCATGAATATTGGGTAAACACTTAAGTCAGCAAAGTTTGTATAGTGCGATTCCCTGAGCGCAGCATCAAAAGTGCGCATTGCAGTTCCTCATATTGCATAAGTTCGTGAAGTATACAGTCTAAGGTGCTTGTTGAATGAGTAATTTACACTAAGTGAAATTCTATCAAAGTTGGTTAACTTCCGAAGAGGAAGTGCAATCTTCAGTTGCAATGTCCTGTCGTCGAATAGCCATTCTGAGCCGCGCAGTCCTTAGATGGGCTATTGTATAAGTGTAACCGTGAAGTAGGTGAACTTCACGCAATCTACCATTCCATTGAAGCGTGCATCAACCGGTTGTGGAAACCTGTTTTCGTAACCTCCCCATAACTTCACCTTGTGTGAGACCTCAGTCTGCTCGCAGACTGTTGCCGAAAGGGCCGATGAAAAGGGGTTTTGTTAGTTCCTTGAACCACGCAGAACCTGGGTCTATCTTGAAGAACTAAAGAGGAGTTTACACAGCCAACAATCCAACGTTTCAATAAGAGCCTCTTGTCTTTCATTCTCTTGTTGGTAGTTGGATGTGTGAAATTGGACTTTCTCTTGGATGGTCTCCATAAAATTTGCTTCTTCCATTGTAAATATTGCATTCAACGCCTCCCTAACTTCGTCGCTTGTATAAGCACTAACCAACAAGTCATTCACCACCATAGTATGAGGTTGAGTTGATGTGGGAATTGAAACATCCTCCAATGATCACCTACATTTTACTTCGTAAATAGTGCCATGGGGTGCTTGTTCATCAAATATTGTTGAAATTAAGGGACCCTCTAGTGAATTCTTCTATTTTTCTTGTTGTGGATGGGTAGGAACAACCGTGGCATCCTCTATGGTTGGAATTGGATGAGTTTCCATGGAATTCCTTCAATTCCACATGTCCAATATTTTCTTTTCTCTAACTTCTTGCATGGTTTCTTGAGGATTCTATTTCCCTGCCGATTTCCTTGTTCGATTGCATGAATTCCCCATGACCACATTGAGAAATAATAAGAAAATAGATTCTAGAGGTGTGCTCAACTATGAATATCCATATTCTTTCTCAATTGTGAATATAGATACTTCCTCAATTGTGAATATACATTCCTCAAGCTGTCTCACTTGTGAAAGTAACTTCTATCGTACTTGTGAATATAGAAAATTCTTCATATGTGAATATAGGTTCTTCAAGCTTTCTCAATAGTGAATGTAGTTTCTTCTTCAATTGTCTTCATATAGATTCCTCAAGCTTTCTTGAAATTGTGAATATATAGATACTTATTCAATTGTGGATGGATATTCTTCAACCCTTCTTTTGATTGTGGATATATATTCTTCCTCAAACTAGAATTTAGATTCTTCAAGCTTTCTCAATTCTCAATGGAGGTTCCTCTTCATTTCTGAACATAGATTACTCAAGTTTGCTTGATTGTGAATATAGAATCCTAATCAAGCTTGCTAATTGTGGATGTAGAATCCTCTTCAAACTTGCTAATTGTGAATGTAGAATCCCTAATTCTCAATGCTAACTATAGAATCCTCTTCAAGCTTGTTGACTGTGAACATGTGTAATTATGAACATGGAGTATTCAAGCTTCCTCAATTTTCCTTAAATATGTTCAATTGCTCAGTTTTCTTTGCAGTGATGTCGGGGAGACAAAACATAGAGTTTAGGGATGAAATAGGCATAGTATTCAGTTGAATTTTGCAGATCCAAAATGCGCTATCGTTTCTTAAATTTATAACACTCGCATGTTCCTTCTATGATAAAAAATTCATTGCTAATTAATATGTTTGGTGGATGACTACATAACGTCTATTAATGGGGGAAAACATGAGATCGTTTCTTCATCAATAAACGCACGAGTTTTTCTTCATCAATAAACGCAGGAGCATTTCTTCATCAATAAACACGGAAGAGTTTCTTCATCAATAAACACTCGAGCATTTCTTCATCAATAACTGCTCGAGCGTTTATTTATCAATAAACATTCTAGCGTTATGGATATATACACACTTTTCATTTTCCTCAAAACCTTATTTAATAATTTCTTCCCAAGAAAATAAATTTCCTTTATTTCCCTAAATCCCTCCTTATATTGAAAGTTTTTGGGCTTCATGTTGTTGATGTATATGTAACTTCGGAATGTATTTCACCTATGTATTTTATTGTACTCCTATAGAGATGTATGATTCCTTTATACGGAAGTGTCGTCATTTGTATGATTCCTCTATATGGAAGTGTCGTCATTTGTATTGACAAGTGTCTCAAGTGGTGTAACTTGTTGACGGGTTATTAGACCACCTAGTAGAGGGATCGGCCCGGATTATGTAACCTGAAGTTATTAGGCTGAGTTAGACAAGTCGGCCCCATAGGTTTATTAGGCTGCTCAGAACAAGTATAAATAGACAGTGGGATCTCTCTATTTGATCATCTCATTATTCACTTGTACATCACTCGGAAAGTGACACACTAGTTGAGGAGGAGGAGGAGCTGCTAGTAGAAGACTATCTCTTGTACTTTGGTTGTATCATTGCTCTTTCTATCTCTGAGGAATTTGTGGGGTTTTTCACCATTATGGTTTTCCCCAGTGAAACTCTGTGTGTCCATTGTCTCATGTGATTGCTTGGTGTGATTGATATGCATTGTTATACTTGACATGTTGTACATGTTATTCTATCAGTAAAGATCCTAGAGTATATTGAATTAATGCTAAAAAATTAACATGGTATCAGAGCCTCCCTGAGAAGAAGACATTGTGCAGTGGTGGAAACTAAGGTTTCTTGTTTATTGGGTTTCTCTCCACAGATTTGGGAAAATAAGTAAGGTAGATTGACTCTACTCATCAAGGAGAATCTATCTGTCCAATCAGAATTCAATTCTGAGCACTTTTAGTTTTGGCCCTGAAAATTAGGGTTTCCTCAAAAATAGGAATTTCTGAAATCTGAAGACATAGCTGGAAGCTCCTTGGAAAAATTGAATTTTAGAGCTTTGGATCAAGATTTTTGGTTGGGTGAAGCTTCGTGAAACTCAAACCGTAATTCAGGGTCCTCCCCAGGGAATCCGGGAGATTAAAAAGCATTTCTGAATGGTGAACCTTCGCAGTTTTCAAATAATGAATATACCAGGCTCATCAGCTCATCAAGGCGCATCTTTCCATCCTTCCAAAATTTTGAAATTCACATTTTGAATTTTTAGGGTTTCTCTGACAAACCCTAATCAGGGACCAGATCCAGTTTTCAGCAAATCAAGTGGTAAGACCTATATCTTTTCTATTTCCATTTGAAGTACTCTTTAAAGATGTCTCACCACACCAAGCTTGAAGATAAGCTTGAAGGGGCTGATAACTTCCAAGCATAGACGTATAGGATTGGGTTAATCCTGGAAGAAAATGAATTGGATACTTACATAAGGGAAGAGGTCCCTGTCCCAGAGGAAGAAGAGTCTAAAGCCCTCCACAAGAAGAACTTGGTCAAGGCAAAGAGGATCATTACTGATTCTATCAAGGACCATCTCATCCCACATGTGTCATCTCTAAAGACACCCAAAGAGATGTTTGATTCCCTGACCAAGCTATTTGAAAGGAAGAACATAAATCAGAAGATGACCCTACGGAACCAATTGAAAGGGGTAAAGCTTCAGAATGGAGAAACCATTCAATATTATTTTTCTAGGGTCTCTCAGATGAAGGAACAACTTGAAGCAGTGGATGAAATGGTGGAGAATGGTGAAATTTTCATGACCACTCTGAATGGCTTACCTAGGTCATGGGATTCCTTTATTCAAGGAATTTGTGCAAGAAGGAAGTTGATCTCCTTCAGCAGACTGCGGGAAGAATGCTCTCAAGAAGAAACAAGGCTTGTGGCATGAGAAGAAAATATGGGGAATGAATATCAAGCTGTCATAGCTCACACCAAGAAAGGGAAGCTCAAGAGAGAGCCATCTCACTTCAAGAAATCTCCACACCACCACAAAGAAAGGAGAATATGTTTCACCTGCAATGAGAAGGGACACATTACTATAAATTGTCCCAAGAACAAAAAGGACAACAACAACTTCAACAAGAAAAAGAAGAACAACAAAATGAGATATCATGCACATGCTGCTGAGGATGATGAACCTCCCAAGAAGAAGGCTAGAGCAGAAAGTGATGATTCATCAAGTGAAGATGAATATGTTCTAATATCAGCTCTCATAGGTACTATCTCTCATGGATGTAATGATCAGTTAATTGACAGTGAGGCTTCTAAACACATGACTGGGTTTAAAGAATATTTTGTAAATCTATTTGAACATGAATCACCCCATAAGGTGAAACTTGGGGATGATTATCAATACCCTATCAAAGGAAGTGGGGAAGCCTCCTACAATCTAGACTCTGGGAAGTCTTTGAAGATGAAAGAAGTTCTATATGTACCTGGGCTCAAGAAGAACTTACTCTCCATATCTGCATTAGATCCAAAAGGCATGAGGGTTGCATTTGTAGATGGCCAAGTTCTAATGTGGCCAAAAGGTAAAACTATTGATGATGTAGTAGTGATTGTAGAACAAGAGGGAGGATTGTACAAATTGAAGGGACAACTTGAACATGCCATGGTACATGAATCCATGGATCCAAGTGGACTTTGGCATAGAAGGCTTGCACATGTACACTACAGAGCACTACCAATTGCAAGCAAAGCTGTAGAAGGTCTTCCTGAAATAAAGACCAAGCATGAAGGTGTTTGCAAAGGCTGTGCAAAAGGAAAGAACATAAAGAAGGCATTTCCAAGCAGTGAAAGCAAATCAAAAGGAATCTTGGAAATTATCCACTCCGATGTATGCGGTCCGATGTCATCAAGTTCTCTGAGTGGGTATATTTACTATGTCTCTTTCAGTGATGACTTCTACAGGAAGACTTGGGTTTATTTCTTGAAGAACAAAGATGAAGTGTTTGATAAGTTCAAGGAATTCAAAGCCTTGATGGAAAATCAAACTGATAAGAAAATAAAGACATTCAGATCTGACAATGGCAGAGAATTCACTTCAGGTGATTTCAAGAAGCTATTCAGTGATTCAGGGATTAAGAGGGAGATGACTGCTCCCTACAATCCATAATAGAATGGATTTGCAGAAAGGAAGAATAGAACAATCATGGAAGTAGCACGAGCAATGCTGCATGACCAAGATCTTCCTATGCATCTATGGGCAGAAGCAGCTAGGACAGCTGTATATGTGCAGAACATAACACCTCACAAGATATTGGACAACAAGACACCATAAGAGGTATTCTTTGGTAAGAAACCTTGTTGATCTCTTACTTTCCTTTCTGGTAGACCCGGGCTTGCGGTACTTTTTAGACCAACAGAACCCTTAGCTCACTGGCCCTTTCGGCAACAGGTCGCAGAAGCAACCTGAAGTCTCACCCGAAGTGATTCTAATGGGTGGCAGAAGACTCAAGTGTCTTCCACCGAGTTCCGAGGCATCCAGGGTGCTTAAACCCACCTTAACCCCTTCCTCAGGAGCTGACTATCTCATTCTATCGCTCCGGCCACGCCTCTGTCTTATCGCATTACGCAGGGAATGCGATAAGTCTTCCCCTTATGTGGAACCGTCTAGCGATACCTAAGATATCATAGGCGCGATATCTTCCCCTTCTAGCTCCCGCGGTAAGTGATTCTTGGCCGCTTCCTGGATTAATAGGTGGTTTCGGCTATTTTTATCCTAGCACTGCAGTTAGCAACAGCATTTAATCTCCAAGCATCGCCCTGGCTAATGAACTTGACCCTTGATATCTCGCAACAGCGTAACTAAGTAGAATATTACTTTGAGCAATGTCTAAGTAGACCATTCATGCCTTATAATCAGTTCATACTCGCACATTATCCTCTGTTTAACAATTATCTAGTTCGCTATGAGGTTAGCTATGATTATCACAATTGTTATACATCACTCAGAAGTTAGACTGATGACCATGTACATTACTTATAACAGAATGAAGCAGTCATATATAACACAGACAAATGAATGAGGGAAGCAACTACACAAGTACAATAGTGCGACTTAGATAAGCACGTTGTTACTCCCAGGGCGAGAACTACGCCCAGGGGAACTGCGGTTCTTGTTTACAACTCTGAAGAATAAACACAGTTCCTTTCCACTCTTTACAACACGGGTCTTCTGGGAAACTCCACCTCAGTGGGAGCCCTTCTCTATAGACCTCTTTTCTCTTCCTGCCTTTTACAATGCACTCTCTTTCTCTCACAATCCCTGCGGATTGCACTATCTCTCAACAGGTCGGCCCTTGTTTTCTCAGGGATGTTCAGACTCTGCAACAACACAAGACTGGACTAGCCTCTACCTGATGTCTCTATCACTATGTGGCTAACCCCTTATCATATAAAAAGACTCCTATATATAGATGGCCCGAAGGTCTCATCGCAGTTACAAAACTGTGGGCCTTATCCCAACAGTGACTCAACCCTAACCACTTACAGTCAACTGGCTGTACTTCCATGGCCGCCTTCTGTCTCGTCGCCGCTTCCTGCAGTCCTTAGTCTTTAATGCATCGGCCCGTCGCTTCTTCTTGGTTCAAGCAACGCTGACTGTAGTCCTTCTTCTTAATGAGGGTAGTTGAACCCTCTCTTCATCTTCGGCGCTTTTATTACGGTGGTTGAGCTCTCCCTTCGGCCTCTTCTTTGTACCACATGCTTGACTCTTCTGTACCTATCACCGTGATTCCCGCTGGAATTAGCGCTACGGCGATATCTTTGTCTTACCGCCAAAATTGGTACTTTCTCTCCAAAAATTAGCAGCTTCCCAAATGCTGCGGAAGTTCTCTCCAACAACTCCCCTAACACTTACTTGTGGCTCGTCCCCGAGCCACTCGCAACACCAGCCTGCTTCATCTGCCTAAGCTTATCCTTCGCAGCTCGTGAGATTGTTGCGAATTGTGCCTTAAGTGCTTTAATACTTTCATCCATGTGTGTTACTTCTTCCTGCGCTGCGCTGAGCAGCTCAGCGTTTACCAAGGAGTCCTCTATGCTCTCAATGACTTCTTTACTTGAGGTGAAGCTTTTCACCTTTTGCTCCAGTTCATCAACCAGATGTGCGACTTTGCTTTCATGCGGGCTAACTTCGTTAGCCAGGTTGATCTGCTGTTCTCTGTATTTCTGCACCTGCTGCTGAATTTGTGTGATTTCTCCTTTCTTTCTTATCTTCGCAAGAGCACTCAAGCCCTTGTACTCTTCTTCAGCTCTCGATATCGCATCTTCACAGTGCTTAATGTGCTGATCGAGCTCGGCTTTCTGTGGGAGCTCCTCTAGCTCCAGCCATGCTTTTGATGCATCTTCCAGGATAGCCTCTGCTGCTTCCACCCGACAGTGCATCTGTGTCTGTACAATTCTGAAAGCTTGCACTCGTGCTTCCTGGATTTCCTCTGGAGTAGGTGGCTTATTTGCTTCTAGTGCAGCGATCCTTACTTCGTATTCTTCCTCCATCTTCTTCTTCTCTTCATCTAGAGCCTTTGCTCTTTCCGCTATTTTTCTGATCTTTTGAGTTATTTCTAACTCAGGCCTGATATCGCACTGCGGAAGTTCTGCTGCGATATTCTTTAAAACAAGAGAGACATCCTGCTCTCGCTGAACATATTGCGTTAACTGGGCACTCTCTGCCTCATGCTGCGCGATGAGCTGCACGTTGTCGTTAGACAGCAAAACATTTTGCTCATACGTGACTTGTTCTCTGTGCCTCAGCTCCGTGCCTATCTGCTGGAAAATTTCATACAACTGATCCACAGGTACTTCTGGTAGGTTCACCTCAAGAGGATGAACCATCTGTACTTCCATTGGTACAGGGAACTTAATGCTTCCCGACGGTATACGAACAATGTTCGTGCGGTCCCTTGCAATACTTTCTTCCCTGGTCTGTGAAGGGGGCTGTGAACTTTCTGCGACTGCAGTTGGAGCTGGCTGAATCTGCATGGAAGCAGTCTTCTCAGTTATTGCCTTCAACTCTCGCAATTTCTTGTCAAGGCTGATGCGCATAAGATCCTGCGATGACTGAATCGCAGCGAATTTATCCCGCATCTTCTCCTGTATTCGGCTGGCGATGAGATCATACTCATCCTCTGTCATTATTGGTGCCTGCGGTTCGTCGGAAGTAACCGCCTTTGTTCTCTTCTTCTTTGCTCGCACTGGAGAAGGGCCTTCAATAGCCTTTCTCTTAGGACCTATTGGTTCTTTCACCTTATCTTTAGGATCTACCTCCAGAACATCTTCTGGATCCTCAGCTGGGGGATCAACTGGAACTAGGCCAGAGGATAGATCATCATACATCTGTTTCATGTCCTCATCGAAACAATTCTTAATGGTATCTTCAACCTGCTGGATTTCCATGCGATATGGGCCGGGGGCCCATTCCTTATGTTTCCTGAATCCTTTGGGTCTGATGTAGGTTTTATCCCTGTCGATTTTAAATTCCAGCTTGGACTGATAAAGATCAACGACCGGCGAGTTGACACGCGGAATCGTTGCGACGGTTTCAAGCAGTAGCGTATAATATTCATGGAATACCATTGCATTATTCTTGTGCTTCTCTGGGTGACTACTCGCCCAAAGATTTGAGTACCTCGAGCCTCTGCATGCCCCTGGTGCCAGTTGTGGAAACTGCGAATTGGGCGGCTCTTTCCATCCAATGAAAGCCATAAGGATCAGCAACCACGAGAAGTGGAAGCTGTGAAGTGGGTCCTGCTGTGCCTGCGCACAGTCTTGAAAGAAACTATTCAGCAAAAATAAGCTCCAGTTGTAAGGTTTACCTTTTATGACTTCAATCGCGAGGCGGATAACTGAGCCTGTGACCTCCTTCGGCCTCACCTTGAGGAGGAGTTTTCCGGCCAACAGACTAACAGTAAACCGCAAGGCGTCATCCTGTATTGAGTTGACATCGTAAGCGCGACCTCCTCTTTGCAGCTTATACTCCGCAACCTGCTTGGTTGAGAGCCTGGTATCCTTTGTGGCGCCATCAATATTTATCTGTGGGTCGAAGCCAGTCTTCGACAGACCGGTAATGTGGTGAATGAGGTCAACATTAACATCTATCCGGTTACCCAACCATAAGTAACCACCATGCACACATGAAAGTAGCATCCGCACCACAGCATTGACCTCCGGGCCCCGTCCAAAGTGTGGAATCTCCAGGAGATTGAGCAGTCCCGACGGTGCTAAATGGCTTACATGGTCCATGGGGACGAACTCATCGCGCTCTGTCCTTGGGTTCCTCTGAATCATCATATAACGATCGCGGCGGAATTGTGGGTACAGCTTATAATCTCTCAGATTATAATCAGCAAACTTAACAGCATGCATATTCCCCCATAGGTTACCTTCTTCCTTCACTCGGTTATCCAGTGGTGGGAGTACGAGTTCATATTTAAAGTCCCTCGGGAGGCATTTTTTGTTCTTGGTGGGAAGTATATGGTAGCGACTGTGACTTCTTCCGGAAGTTCCTGCTCCGGTTCTTCTGACTCTGTGCTACTCGGGGTCTCGCTGCGCTCCATATTAGCTAAGGTTCTCGGTGACTGGCGTGTAGACGGAGAACCAGCAGCAATTTTCTTTCCTTTCTTCGCCACAACCGAAGTCATAGCGCACTCAATTCCACCCCTTTGGAATCTCTGCAACACGTCTTCGAGAGGCTCGTCTGGCGCGAGGAACCTTCCCCTGTGGTACTCTGGACTTCCTATGATTGCTAATCTTAATGCAAATCAAAGTCTGCAACTGTTTTTGGTTTCCCTGCTCAGAACTCTGCTAAGAATACGCTTGGCTCGGCTTAACTGCGCTCAACTCTTTTGGTGAAAATGACCAAGTAACCCCGTGCTTTGAATAGAACGTGTATTTATCATAAGGCGGAATTTCAAAGGGCAACGGGCCAATAACTGGACCCGTTGGCGGCATTTAATGCCTAGACAAGACAGCACCCCGCGCCCATTTATTGCAAACGCCGTTTGAAATTTCGCTGGGAAACTGTGCGCCGGAGTGGTGTCGCATCGGATTTTCCAAATCTAGAAGAATCGTCGTACTGCTGCCAAATCTTAGTACGACAGATACTTGTCAGCCGTGCAGTTAATGCTTGTCAGAAGGCGAAGTGACTAGCCCTCTGATCAATTCAAAATTTGGTATCGCATCAATCTGTTTTCTGTCCTCTGCGATAAGATATCGCATCGTCTGGAAATGGAAAGTGCCAAAAACTCGCCTCATATCAAAATTATCGCAACAACCAGGAAAGCTGGCTGCGAATTCTTACCTAAAGTATTTCCCGGTGTAGACTCCTTAGGGTGCGATGCTTCATTTCAACTACACTGAACATCTGCACCAGTTGCTTCCTTTCTGGGCTAGGGCTAGGAGGTGGCATGGCCTTCGCGATACAGCTTAAGCCGACTGCCATTGATCAAGGTAGGAAGAAACTCCCCACTCATAGTACGAAGCTGGATGGCACCTCCATCTGTTATTTGCTGGATTTGATATGGTCCTAACCAATGAGTTTTGAACTTTCCAGGGAACTTTATAAACTTACTATCATAAAGGAGTACCAAGTCTCCAAACTGAAAGGTTTTGTTCTTGATATGCCTATCATGCCAAGCTTTTTCTCGTGCTTTCTGCACTTTTTGATGGAATCCTGCGATAAATCTGTCTTCCTCCAGGTTGAGCAGCTGTGCCAATCTTTCCTCTAAAGTATCAGAATCAGCCATCTCTGTAAGCTGAGCGATCCTTAGACTGGGTAAGATGTATTCCATAGGCATAACAGCCTCTTGTCCATATACTAGGCTGAAAGGTGTGTGCCCTGTTAGTTTCTTGCAGGTGGTCCTGTAAGCCCATAATACAGCATTAACTCTGAGGTCCCAATCATCCCTTTGACTGTTACAAATCTTTGTAAGAGCCTATTCTAATATCTTATTGAAAGCCTCCACCGTACCATTAGCTTGAGGGTGGTAAGGTGTACTCTTATGGTGCTGTATTTCAAATTCCTCTGTCAAGGATTCTATGGTGCTATTCAAAAAGTGTGTGCCTTGATCACTCATCAAAGTCACTGGGCATCCAAATCTAGTGATGATGTTTTCAAAAAGAAATTGTGCTGCTGTGGCAGCATCACAATTCCTGACTGGTTTTGCCTCAGCCCACCTGGTGAGGTATTCTGTGGCTGTAATAATATATCTCGCACCAGTTCGTTTTCCTGGGGGGTTAATAGGACCCACGAAGTCTATAGCCCACTTATCAAATGCGCGTAGCGTTATCTGTGGTCGCAACGGCATTTCATCTCTTCTGGAGGGCTTTCCCGTCCTTTGGCAGATATCGCATGATCTGCAAAACTCTTTACTGTCTTTATGTAATGTAGGCCACCATAATCCGGCTGCTAGGATCTTCTGAGCGGTAGGCTTTCCTACGAAATGGCCTCCTGCGATGCCCGAATGTGCTTCCTTAAGAATGGTCTGTTTCTCGTGGGGCATAACGCATCTGCACAAGATTTCATCGGGTCCTAACTTATAGAGGTGTCCTGCAATCAGGGTGAAGTCTGCTGCTTTCACCACTAATTGTTTCTTTTGTTGCTTGGTAAACTCAGGTGGTGCCCACCCTGTAGCGAGAAATTGAATTATGTCTCCATAATATTCGTCTGCGACCTGAATGGAGAACAATTGCGCATCAGGCAAGTTGTCCTCTAAATTACTTGGTTCTTCACCTGAGTCTAGCCTTGACAGGTGATCAGGTCCTGCATTTAGTCTTCCTGGCTTAACAATGATTTCGAAATCATATTCCTGGGACAACAATAGCCATCTGCATATTCTTCCCCCTAACATTGGCTTATTGACCAAGTACTTTAATGCAGAATGGTCGGTGAACATCTTGAATGGGGCACCCAACAGGTAGTGCCGAAATTTCTGTAAAGCATACACCATTGCTAACCCTTCTCTTTCTGTGGTGGTGTAATTCTTCTCAGCTGTCGATAGTCTCCTGCTCGAATATGCGATAGGGTGGTCAATACCCCCTTCGCCTGGTTGCGTAAGAATAATGCCCAGTGCGATGCCAGATGCATCCACATGAACATGAAAAGGCTTGTTCCAATCTGGAAATACCAGAATAGGTGCTGTAACCATTTTTTCTTTTAGAGTGTCAAGACTCTTCTGACATTCCTCATTCCACTGAAATTTGATGTCCTTCTTCAATAATTTCTCCATTGGTGCGGTAATCTTGGCATAACCTTTGATAAACTTTCTGTAGTACCCGGTATGACCAAGTGTAGTTCTCAGCTGCTTTACTGAGTTAGGTGCTGGTAAATTGACAATGATGGCGATCTTCGCAGGATCTACCATCAAGCCTTGTCTGCACACAATGTGACCCAACAACGTACCAAAAGGCGCACAAAATATACATTTTTTTAAGTTAAGGGAAATCTGGTACTGTCTACATTTTTCAAACATTAATCGCAGGTTCCCTATGTGCTTCTTGACTAGTCCAAATACAGTCCAATCATCAAAATAAACTTCTAGAAATTGATGGATGTATTCCTTAAAGACAGCAACAACTATTCTAGAAAAAATTGCTGGGGCATTCTTAAGACCAAAGGGCATTACCGTATACTGAAAGGAGCCCCATTCTGTCGCAAATGTGGTCTTGTGCCTGTCGTCTGGATGGATTCTTATCTGGTGATAGCCTGAAAAGCCATCAGTGAATGAATAGATTTCTTGTCCTCCAACATTGTCTAAGACTTCATCAGTGAATGGTGTCGGAAATGGGTCATGCAGCGATGCATCATTCAGTTTGCGCAAATCGACACAGATCTTGATGTCTCCTTTTGTTTTCTTTTCTTGTACTACCATGGGACTAACCCACTCACTTTCTTCAATAGGTTCAATGATGCCTGCTGCTAGCATATTATCTATTTCATCTTTTACTTTTGCTTTATACCGCGGGTTCAACCTGTATGGGCGTTGCTTAACCGGCTTAGCGTCCTCCTTAAGAGGTATTCTCATGACTCCGAGGTCACCCACTATTCCCTTCATTTCTGTAAAGTTGGTAGGAAATAGGTCCTGATACTCGTGTAGTAGGTCTGTGATTTGGCCAATTGTCTCATCATCCCAATAATCTCCAATAGAGGCAAACTTAGGGTCTGTTTCTGTGCCAATATTGCTTTTTCTAATCTTGATTGGTTCTGTTACAGCTGGGATTTCTAAGTGTGGACCTTCAACTTCACGCGTACCTTCTGTTTCTGCGATATTGATAATGCGAGGATCTTCATCCTCATCGCTTGAATCTTGTGCGCAGTTGTAACATTCCAATGCATGTTCCATCTGAATAGCCCACTCGGGTTGCGAATCCGCTGGTAATGGGCAATCCTCAAATATTTTAGTCTTTATGATCTTCAAGGCCCGATCAATGCTTGGATGCTCAGATTCGAAACTGAACGTGACCAAAAAGTTTTCAATCATAATAGGCCATGAGATAGTTCCTTTTCTTAGCTCTGTTTCTGTATACCAGTTCCATGGAACTGTATCCAGTGTGTGGATAAACAAATGGACCCATTCTTCTGCTGGAATTTTTAGCCAACTCTGTTCACAGTTCATAATGTGTGTTCTGGGATCGCTCTCCCCTGTGTATCTCCGCTGTGTGTAGTCTCTTTCTTTAGAGAATCTAGTGCGCATCAGTCTCTTACAATCATACCATGATGCGATATGTTCCTTGTGTGTGTACCACCATCTTGCAGGTGTGGCTCGAACTGCAAGGTCAAAAACCTCCATCCTCTGCTCTTGAGGAATCTCTTGTTCAAACTGCTGCAAAAAATCATTGACGTCCGCTAATCCATCAAAAGTTGGAATATACCTGTTTTCTGTCCCAATCCATCGCAGTGATTTAGTCATGAATGCGTATCTGCGAATAGAAACTTCGTGGAGTCTATTTTGCCAATTCTCTAAGCCAACATCCGAATCTGATGTGCAGGAGCTATCACATCTCCAGCTAATATGTCCATCAGCTGTAGGGTCAATGTAATCTGTCTGATTAGAAGTCATTTGGTACAAATTTTCCATGTTATGCACCTCCTCTTCTGCTTTGATTGGCTCAATGTAGCGAGGACCCTGTAAAGGGTCTAGTGGTGCGATAACCCGGACTTGAGCATCTTCGAATGTCATCTGCCTTTTCTTCAAGTTGATAACAGCCTTGTTATCAAAAGCCCAATCAATACCTAATAGAGCTGGGTAGGGTTTGGTGTCACCAATAATTTCTATAATCTCAAAATCGGCATATGTGTGAACTCCATCGATGTCCACTGGGACATGCGATAGGCGACCCATCGGTGATATTCTCTGCTGATTAGCTAGTCTAAGATGGATAGGGGATCTGCTTAGTTTTGGACTTCCCATCTATTCCCATGTCTGCTTAGTCAAGACATTTACTTCTGATCCTAAGTCTAGGATAACCTCATCCATTTCAAATAGTCCGATCTGCGCTGTGAGCCTCATCTCTCTTCCTGTCCTTGTATGGCCCATTATATGGTGAATGGTGCGCTGTGTATTGCTCACAGAAGGGATCTGTTGACATTGATCAATAACTTTCTGAAGTTCCTCTACAGCGTTCCCATTTCTTAGAAGTTTCAAACAACTCTGCAAGAAGGACTGTACACTCCCGGTCAATTCCTCTTCGTCGCATCTTCCCGATGTGCTAGCCTGTGGTAGCTGCGCAGTACTAACATCATGTGGTGGTTTCCGTGGTATACCCTGAGATGGTAATAATAGTGATCTGGACGGTGTATGTTCAGCAAAGGAAGTCTTAGTTTGCTGAAATACCTCCTTATTCTTCTGTAGATCAAGTGGGATAGGTTTTCCTGGAGCTTTGCGCACCCACTGCGTTCCTGTCGTTTTTTCCACATCCTGCGATATGTTGCTTGTGGAGAGACCACTGCGAGTTACAATATTGACCCGTGGTTCGGTTTCGTTCTGCTCAGCAGCGATAAACTGGATAGTCTGATTGGTTGCTGGCTTGGCGTCCTTGATCTTAGCTATTAAGATGGGACACTCCTCTATTGTATGATCATAAGACTTACAATATTTGCACGTTGTAGTAGGGTTCGGACAGTCTCTGGCGTAATGTCCTGTGCCTCCACAGTTATAACAGGTGATAGTTCCACGGCCACGGCCAGGTTCATAGGCTCCTCCGCGTCCTCGGCCTCTGAAATTTCCTCCACGGCCTCCCTGATTCGGATCAGTTTGTGCACGTACTGCTGGTCCGGATGCTTCTGACTAAACTCTGTAAAGGTCATGCTTCCTTTCTATCATTAACTCATAAGCTCTACAGTTGTTTTCGTCATGTCCCACAGATTTACAGAAGTTACAATATAGGTTCTTTGGTGTCTGCACATATTTCTGAAGGAGAGGGCATTCCTGAGGACTGTGTCCTCTGGTTCTACAAATCTCACACCATGGCCCTTGGTTCTGCATCAACGGGTTAGGAGCTCCACTGGTGATATAGTCAGCAAAGACAGGGCAGTTATCCTTACTGTGTCCCTGCGCTTTACACTTAGTACACCAAATTTCATGCGCAACCTCCTTTCCTTTCTTAATTTCATGCAGCTGTAAAGTGAGGTTAGCTAGTTGATTTTGCAGATTAGTGATACCTGTGCTAGTTTCTGCTAGGGGTGAAGCCTCCAGTTTCATTGCCATTTCTAATGCTTCATCTTGTGTATTTAATTTCTGTTGCATTAGGGGAAGTCTGATGTGTGGTAATATTGCTGCGATAAACCATTCTTTATGTTGTTGAGGCGCAAGCTCAAAGCTTACCTGATCAATGAGGGTTTTGAATCTCTGGTCAAAATCCCAAACCGTCTCCGTAGGCAATTGCTTAATATCTTTAAGTTCTGCTATGCACTGTGACTCGGATTTAGGTTTTTTAAACTCTTTAATCATAGCAGTTCTAACCTGTGCAAGCGTTCTGTTATGGCCAGTGGTATACTTCATATACCAAGTTAATGCTCTTTCTCTAAATGTGGTGTCCAGCTGGACAAGCTTAACATTATCGTCTTGTATTTGCTTAATGGTCCATATGGCTTCGCATAAGAACCAGTGTTGCTCAGGGTCCTCCGACCCTGTACCTTTGAATGTTGGTAGCTTCATATCGTCTCCCATTCTGTTTCTAGATGGTGGGTTCTGGTTTGCTGTATGACTACCACTCGGCTGTGTAGATGTGGCGGGTGTAGCGGTAGTATTCGCTGTGTAAGAGCTACTGGACGGGGTTCCTGCGGGATTATTCTGAGTTCCAACTGGCTTTTGAGGAGTCCTAGGGTTCTGAATCTGCTGTCTCGGATGATCTGAACTGTCTTCTTCAGAAGAAGATGAATCGTTGACTCTATATCTTTTACCACTACGTGTATGTCCAAGATACTCGTAATCACTTTCAGAGTCTACTGACATTACAATATCATGCTACTATTCATCTGAGAGTATATCCAGTACTCCTTTTTCATATAGTAATTGCTTAATGGACAGATTTAGAGAATTTAGGTACTTACCGCGATAACCCTTGAAGAAGTACCGTTCTGCTGCGCTGAAACTCTTTCTCTGATCAACCGCGAACTCTGTGATGAAGCCTTCTAGCAGACTCACAAGCCAGAAGTCTACTGCGCGTGAGATGGGGTTATCGACACCTTTCAAGGTCTGACTCAGCTCTGCTGTCCAGACAACTTATCGATTCTTCTTGACACCACTGTTGTCAGCAAGCTTTGATAACCAACCATATAACTCAATAGCATAAGTTACGAAGAATATCTCATGGAGATCTGTAAAAATGTGCTTCTGTAGCCAAGCCTCAGTGCTCAGTCTAGGATTCTTGTTTTCTTTTGCAGCAAACTCTCTTTCTTTTGACTCAACCCACTGGTTAAGTTCTTGCTTGGTAGGATGCCAACAGAACATCAGCTCAATGTGTTCAAACTGGCAACGGAACCATTTGTTGATCTCTTACTTTCCTTTCTGGTAGACCCGGGCTTGCGGTACTTTTTAGACCAACAGAACCCTTAGCTCACTGGCCCTTTCGGCAACAGGTCGCAGAAGCAACCTGAAGTCTCACCCGAAGTGATTCTAATGGGTGGCAGAAGACTCAAGTGTCTTCCACCGAGTTCCGAGGCATCCAGGGTGCTTAAACCCACCTTAACCCCTTCCTCAGGAGCTGACTATCTCATTCTATCGCTCCGGCCACGCCTCTGTCTTATCGCATTACGCAGGGAATGCGATAAGTCTTCCCCTTATGTGGAACCGTCTAGCGATACCTAAGATATCGTAGGCGCGATATCTTCCCCTTCTAGCTCCCACGGTAAGTGATTCTTGGCCGCTTCCTGGATTAATAGGTGGTTTCGGCTATTTTTATCCTAGCACTGCAGTTAGCAACGGCATTTAATCTCCAAGCATCGCCCTGGCTAATGAACTTGACCCTTGATATCTCGCAACAGCGTAACTAAGTAGAATATTACTTTGAGCAATGTCTAAGTAGACCATTCATGCCTTATGTTCAGTTCATACTCGCACATTATCCTCTGTTTAACAATTATCTAGTTCGCTATGAGGTTAGCTATGATTATCACAATTGTTATACATCACTCAGAAGTTAGACTGATGACCATGTACATTACTTATAACAGAATGAAGCAGTCATATATAACACAGACAAATGAATGAGGGCAGCAACTACACAAGTACAATAGTGCGACTTAGATAAGCACGTTGTTACTCCCAGGGTGAGAACTACGCCCAGGGGAACTGCGGTTCTTGTTTACAACTCTGAAGAATAAACACAGTTCCTTTCCACTCTTTACAACATGGGTCTTCTGGGAAACTCCACCTCAGTGGGAGCCCTTCTCTATAGACCTCTTTTCTCTTCCTGCCTTTTACAATGCACTCTCTTTCTCTCACAATCCCTGCGGATTGCACTATCTCTCAACAGGTCGGCCCTTGTTTTCTCAGGGATGTTCAGACTCTGCAACAACACAAGACTGGACTAGCCTCTACCTGATGTCTCTATCACTATGTGGCTAACCCCTTATCATATAAAAAGACTCCTATATATAGATGGCCCGAAGGTCTCATCGCAGTTACAAAACTGTGGGCCTTATCCCAACAGTGACTCAACCCTAACCACTTACAGTCAACTGGCTGTACTTCCATGGCCGCCTTCTGTCTCGTCGCCGCTTCCTGCAGTCCTTAGTCTTTAATGCATCGGCCCGTCGCTTCTTCTTGGTTCAAGCAACGCTGACTGTAGTCCTTCTTCTTAATGAGGGTAGCTGAACCCTCTCTTCATCTTCGGCGCTTTTATTACGGTGGTTGAGCTCTCCCTTCGGCCTCTTCTTTGTACCACATGCTTGACTCTTCTGTACCTATCACCGTGATTCCCGCCGGAATTAGCGCTACGGCGATATCTTTGTCTTACCGCCAAAATTGGTACTTTCTCTCCAAAAATTAGCAGCTTCCCAAATGCTGCGGAAGTTCTCTCCAACAAACCTGAAGTCAGCCATCTCAGAATATTTGGTTGTCCAGTATACACTCATGTTCCAAAGGAAAAGAGGACAAAGCTAGATCCTTTAGGAAAGAAGGGCATCTTTGTGGGGTACAGTGAAAGCTCGAAGGCTTACAGAATATACTTTCCAGGGTTCAAGAAGATTGATGTCAGTAGGGATGTAACATTTGATGAAAACTCAGCCTTCATCAAATCAAGAAAGACACCTCTTGAAGATCATGAAGAACCAAAGGAAAACAGATTTCAAAACACTACCATGACTGAATCAATTCTAGAAGTAGATCGTGAAGTTGAAGATCCACAAATACCTCTAGATCCACCTCGTGAGAATATGTAACTTCGGAATGTATTTCACCTATGTATTTTATTGTACTCCTATAGAGATGTATTATTCCTCTATACGGAAGTGTCATCATTTGTATTGACAAGTGTCGCAAGTGGTGTAACTTGCTGATGGGTTATTAGACCACCTAGTAGAGGGGTCAGCCCAGATTATGTAACTTGGGGTTATTAGGCTGATTTAGACAAGTCGGCCCCATAGGTTTATTAGGATGCTCAGAACAAGTATAAATAAAGAGCGGGATCTCTCTATTTGATCATCTCATTATTCACTTGTACATCACTCGGAAAGTGGCGCACTAGTTGAGGAAGAGGAGGAGCTGCTAGTAGAAGACTATCTCTTGTACTTTGGTTGTATCATTACTCTTTCTATCTCTAAGGAAGTTGTGGGGTTTTTCACCTTTATGGTTTTCCCTAGTGAAACTCTGTGTGTGTATTGTCTCATGTGATTGCTTGGGGTGATTGATATGCATTGTTATACTTGATATGTTGTACATGTTATTCTCTCAGTAAAGATCCTAGAGTATATTGAATTAATGCTAAAAAATTAACACATGTTATATGGGTTTAGAGGTTAAAGAGGGATTTGGTGTTAGGGGTTAATGGGTCAAGGAGTTTGGGGTAAAAGGTCTTAGGGGTTAAGGGATTTAGGGATCCATGTTTAGGGGGTTAGGGTTTTAGAGGTTAGACATTAAGAGATTAAGTGTTTGCAGATAAACTAGGGCCTCAAAATGCGTTTGTTGTCAAGTGATTCGAGATAAAGGGGTTTAAGGGTTAGGGGATTTACGGGATAAGGGATTGAGGGCACCAATTTTAGGGGTTTAGGTTTCAAGAGTTTAAGAATTAAGGGTGAAGGGTTTGGGGTCAATGGGATTAAGGGTTAAGGGATTTATATGCTAAGGGATTTAGCGCTCTAAGGTTAGGATGTTAGCATTGAGTCAGTTAAAGGTTAAGTGTCAAGGGGTTTAAGTATTAAAGGTTTGGGTTTCAAGGGCTTAATGGATTTTAGGAGATGAGGGATTGGTTTCTAGGGATTTATGGGTTTTTGGATTTAGGGATTATGGATTAGGGGTTTTAGGGTTAGGGGGTTAACTAAGACTTAGGGGTTAGGGTTAAGCATTTAGAGGTAAAGGCATAAAGTAGTTAATAGGTTTAAAGATTTAGAGGTTAGGACATCATTCTATGGATAGTTTAAGGGATCCAAGTTTAGGGGGTTACGGTGTTAGAGGTTAGACATTAAGGGCTTAGGTGTTTCTGGATAAAATAGGGCTTAGGTGTTGGGTTCTAAGTGCTTAGAGATAAAGGGGTTTAGGGTTTAGAGGCTTTAGGGGTTAAGGGATTGATGGAACCAAGTTAGGGGGTTAGGGTTCAATAGGTTAATCCTTAAGGGTGAAGGGTTTAGATTTTAAGGGTTTGTAAGAATTAAGGGCTTAGGGGCTTACCGGTTAAGGACATAAGGGTTGGGGTATTGGTGGTTATTTAAGAGGTGAGGCCTTCAATGGTTAGGAGATTTACAGGCTAAGGGTTTTAGAGCTCTAGGGTTAGGATGTTAAGGTTGATTTGGTTCAGGGTTAAGTTTCAAGGGGTTAAAGGATTAAAGGCTTGGGGGTTAAGGGCTTAATGGCCTCTAGGAGATGAGGAATTAGGATTTTCTAGGGATTTATGGGTTTTGGGATTTAGGGATTATCGGTTAGGGGGTTAGTTAGGACTTAGGTGCTATGGGTTAAGAGTTTAGAGGTAAAGGCATAAACTTGTTAACACATTTAAGGGAGGGTGCACAAAGTTGCTCCCAAAAAATGTTGCAACAGGTCCATGCTATCTGGGAGAAAATGATTACGTGCATGCACCTAAGGTAGCATGCACGCATTGCTAGGTTTGGTACCAAACTGAGGCACGTGCACATTTTTGGCATGTGCGTGCTCAAATGCACGCACGCGCTCCGGTTAAAATTAAAAAAAAAAAAAAAAACAGGGCAAAGTCTTTGTAACTCTACCCTTTGTAGACGAATGTGACTCAGTCTCTACATGTGCATCGTTACAAGCCACCAAACTCACCATTTCCACTCCAAAATGATCTAAATCCATCCACCAACTCATCATCAAGTCAATTGGATAGGTAAATTCCATTTGTTTTGTCATTTTATTCATTGTTTTTTATTTATTAAATTTGTAATAATTCCAAAATTATTAAAATAATAGAGAAATTTTTTACTGCAGAGTGTAAACCCAAACAATGAATTAAAAAAATGTCGATATGGAGTTCGGTGGAACACAAGAAAATACTAATCTTGGAACCAATGAAAACCCTCAACAAAATCCAAATGCCCAAGAAAATCAAAACCCCCAACCAAATGTTGACCAAGATGAATTGAACCATTATGTAAATGAAATGAGAGTGCACACTTGAGATCTAAGAAACACAAGGGAACCATCTCGAGTCTCCCTTGCCAACTTAATTGAGAGCTCAATTGAATCCCTCATCCATTCACAATGCTAATTGACTTACATGACTGAATATAGAGCTAGGATGCAGGAGTTTTATTCCACAGGCATTTCCAAGGAGGAAATAAAATATTTGAATATTGCAAAGGCCCAATTGTACAGTATGTTCACCTATCCAAGAGCACAACAACCATCGGAGATTAGAAATTCACGTGTCTGCATGGATTGGTGCTATTTCCAACCATGGAGGGACAATTGGATGCATATGTGGTTCATGGTTTACAATAAACCTCACTGCAATAATATGGTGGTTCCATAGTACTTCCTTTAGAAAATGTGGGCTGAGTTTGCGCTCGGTTTACATGTCAACTATTTTCACATAGCCAAGTTCCAAGGTGTTGGGCATGGCTCTTCCCAAGATTAACCTACTTCTAGAAGGAACCCACTGAGAGGGCCACCAGCTCCTAGGAGCGAGCCCAAACCCTCTCCCTAGCTACCTCAGTTACCCCACAAACATGATTAGATCGAGGGCACAATGAGGAGTTGACGCAAGTCACCTTACTGGAATACTTTCTTGCTTAATAATAAACATGACACAAACCACAATGCTTACACAAACAAGGTGTAAAATAGAATGCCAGAAGTGGCTTTATATTACTTCTATGAATCCAGTTATAATGTGGAATAACTGTAAACAAATAGCTAACTACAGTTGGCCTCAGCCATTACAACTCAGAAGTAACTGTGGTGTGTTCTCCCTGTGTGTCGACCTCACCCTCTATTGGTTCAAAACTAAACGCTAAGCTATGGCTCAATCTCAATTCTCCTCTTTGGCTGGTGTGACCTATCCTCTTCGGCCGGTGTGACTCTTCACAACTTCTCTCCACTCTGTCTTCTGATACCGCTGATCCAAGACTTAACATCCTGATGATCCTCTCTACATCTTCTACTCTGCCGCTGCTGTTCTCGAGACTGCTGCAATCCCTGAGACACACATCCACCTGTTCTCTAATCCTTCTAGATCCTGCGAACCTGCACTGTCAGCTCCTAGCCGTGCTGCACAGCCTCTGTCCATGACATCACCTATCACGTCCTTCACCAACTCGTAATAACTGTATTAACTTCCTCAGCAACCCTAAACAGCTACCAGGTACAGTTTCTTAACTCTCTGTCCTTCCAACCCTGCTACAGTAGTCAGTCACATCTCGACCTTCCTGTCAGCATGTTTCTCTTCCTCTGCACTTGGCTCCACCAAACCTATCGTGTCGTGGTTTGACTCCTTGTCGACTACTCGACATCTTACCCCACTTGTCGTCCATCAACTAATTGCTGTCGATTCTCGACCCTTCTCAATGCCTGCTACGTCACTCCAGTCGGTCGCACCCGGGCTGCTTTGGCTCGACTTGTTGACTTCGACAAGTCAACCTGCTCTCCGTACCAGTGGTCATCGGCACTCCCGCTGGTCGGCTCCTTCCAGTCGATCATCTTTGACTAATCTGCTTAGGTCTCGATGCTCCTGCATCAGACTCCCCAAGTGAAAAAGGATTCTAATGCTCCATCAGTCTTCTGAACTCCTCTTCGGAAATCAACGTTGATTCCTGCAACTCATCATTTGTCCATTGCACCAAGTATTCTTTCATTCGCGATCTACGGGTACTCCCTACTTTGCGTTCTTCGATTACTTCTGCGATCTCCTTTTTATGTCGGTCTAGAATCTACTCTGTCCAGTCGACGTTTATCACTTCATTCCTTCCGCTGCTTGACCCCTTTTCAAATCTCTATAGGTCTGAGATGTTGAATGTTGGTGAAATGTTCAAGTCTTCTGGCAATTCCAACACATAACGTTGTCCGAAATCTTCTTCAGAATCCTGCATGGTCCTATCTTTTTCAGCTTCAGCTTGTTGTATGTTCCTGTCAGAAATCTTTCCTTCTGTAAGTATGTATAGACTAAGTCCCCTTCCTGGAATGATTGTAGTCTCTTTCTCCTGTCGGCCCTCAACTTATATGTCGCATTACTCTTCTCTATGCACTTTCACACATTTTCATGGACTTCCTGCATATGTTCTGTGAACAATTCTGCATCCGTGCTCTTCCTAGTTTCTGTCGGCAGCTCGACCAAATCCACCACTCCATGTGGGATTCTCCCTTGAACAATCTGGAATGGGCTCAATCCCGTCGACCGATTCACATAATTTTTATATGTAAACTTCGCTTGTGTCAATACACTTTCACACTGCTTGGGTCTGTCGGTAATTAGACATCTTAGAAGGTTTTCCAAACTTCTGTTGACCACCTCAGCCTATCCATCTATCTGCAAATGATGCGCCAAACTAAACTACAATTTCATGTCCAGTTTCTTCCATAGGGTTCTCCAGAAATGCCCCATGAATTTTGTATCCCAATCCGACATGATACTCTTTGGAAACCCATGCAATCTGACTATCTCCTTGAAGAATAGTACGGCAATCCCTATGGCATCACTCATCTTCTTACATGGTATGAAATGTGCCATCTTCCAAAACCTGTCAACTACAACAAATATTGAGTCGCTTCCCTGCTGAGTCTTTGGTAATCCTAACATAAAATCCATGCTAAGATGCTCCCAAGGTTTTTCTAGTATCGGCAATGGTGTATACAACCCTGTGTTCTGACTCCTTCCTTTTTCCAACTGGAAAGCTTAACATTGTCGAACCCACCTTCCGACATCTATTGACATTCTTGGCCAGAAATACTTCTCGTCAACCAGTGCTTTGGTCTTCTCGATCCCAAAGTGCCCTGCTAACCCGCCATTATGAAGTTCTCGGATTAGGTTCTCTCTTACTTACTGATCCCCTGGGAATACACAACTGACTTCCCCTAAACAGATAGCCTTCTTGGATGAAGTAACTCAGATATGGAGTTCTATCGATACTCGAAGGTTCACGACAAGCCTTCCATGCTTTCGCAAAATCCTCGTCGGTCTCATACTCTTTCTTTATCGACTCTATCCCTGTTGTCTGAACTGTCGTCGTGCTCAATAGCGCAACTCTCCGGCTCAATGCATCGGCAACTTTATTTGACTTGCCCGACCTATGCCGCAACACGAATGTATATCTCTGAAGTAGCTATACCCACTTCATGTGTCTCTGGTCCAATTTTGACTAAGTGTTCAAATACCTCAGTGCTTGATGATCTATGTATAGCACAAACTCCTTGGGAAACAGATAATTCCTCCACTTTTTCAATGCTTGAATGATAGCATAAAATTCTTCTTCATAGACCGAATACTTCTGCTTCGCTCCATTAAGATTTTCACTAAAGAATGCAATTGGTCAACCCTCCTGGCTCAACACGGCCCTCATCGTTGTTCCACTTGCATCACAATCGACCTGGAAAACTTTATCAAAATATGGGAGCGCCAACACTGGGCTCTCAGTGACCTTTTCCTTCAACTCATTGAAATCTTTTTGGGCTTCGTCCATCCACTTGAACTCACCCTTACTCATGCATTCTGTCAGTAGTGCATAGATTCGACTGAATCCCTGAATGAACTTCTTGTAGAAACTAGCAAGTCCATGGAAACTTCTCACTCTAGTCGTACTTGTCGGTTCTGGCGAATCCACTATTGCCTTCACCTTCTCCGGGTCCATCACCAACCCTTTACCCGAGATTACAAATCCCAAGTACACCAATTCCTTCTTCATGAAGAAAAAATTTGGCAAATTTACCATCATCTTCTCTTTCTACAATTTCTACAATACCTATCAAACGTGTCCCAAGTGTTCTACCTTGGTTCGACTGAAAATCAGAATGTCATATAAATAGACCATGACAAACTTTCCTAGGAATGGTTTCAACACTTCATTCATCAATCTCATGAATGTGTTGGGTGCATTAGTCAACCCAAATGGCATGACTAACCACTCGTACAACCCTTCTTTTGTTTTGAATGTTGTCTTCCATTCATCTCCTTCTCTGACCCTAATCTGGTGATATCCACTCTTCAGATCTATTTTTGTGAAGTATGTCGCTCCACTCAGGAAATCCATCAAGTCATCCATCCTCGGAAATGGAAACTGATACTTGATAGTGATCCTATTGATGGCTCTAGAGTCGGTACACATTCTCCATTCTCCACCCTTCTTTGGTGTCAATACCACCAGTACTGCACATGGGCTCAGACTTTCTCTGATTAACCCTTTGTCCAACAGCTCTTTGACATGTTGGTTTAACTCCTGTCCCTCTCTTGGACTCACCCTACATGGTTATTTGTTTGGTAGACTTGACCCTAGAATCAAGTCGATCTGATGGGATATGCTCCTTGTCGGTGGCAGTCCCTTCGCTTTCTCATCAGCGATTATGTCCCTGAATTATTCGAGCAACTCCTCGATCTTGACTGAAATGTTCTCCTTCCTGGTCGTTTCTTCGACATATGGTCCTTTCAGAATGATCGCAAAACATCCCGGCTGCCTCTCCTCTTCTGCAAGGAATTCCTTCGCAGTGCTGATCAACACTCACTTTTCCCAAAGATTCTTCTCGCCATCCCTACAGTCGACTGGCTCTTCTCGCCTCGGCTCAAGAGTCCTCTTCACGCCATCCTTCCACACTGTGACTGTTTTGGATCGACCATCGTATATCATTTTTCGATCTTATTGCCATGGCCTTCCCAACAATAGATGGCATGCATCCATGGGAACTACATCGCACAGTGTGCTGTCCTCTAATCCTTCAACTCTGAAGTTGATCAGGCACTATCTGGTCACCCTGACATGGTGTCTTTTCTGTAGCCAGGAGATCTTGTAGGGGTGTGGGTGTTCTCGACACTTCAACATAATCTTGTCGATGACTTTTGTCAACACAAGATTCTCTGTGCTTCCACCATCAACTATGGTTTTGCAACGCCATTCCCCAATCCGCACCTTCGTTTAAAAGATCGCCTTCCATTGTGCTAGTTCCATCGGGTCATGTTGATCTTCCTAGATCAAGGCTCTCTGAACCACCAAATTTTGGTTCTTTTTCTTCTCACCTCCACTACTATCAGATGTCGATTCTTCCCTCTCGTCGACTTGCTCATCCTTTTGACATCTAGGTTTCGAATCCTCTACAGCATGTAAGTTTTCCAGGCACTCATATGCCTTGTGTCCCATTCCTCGACACTTGTAACAGATTATTGCTGGTCTGTTAGCTCATTTCTTGTCGGATGGACCAATTCGACCATACGCACCTCGACCATGGTTCTCACGACCATCGCGTCAGTTTTCTTATGCCTTCCCTGTCGATGTCCCTCCTATGTGCCAGCTATCTTTGACACCTTCCCTCCTGTACCCACTACTTTGGCCTTTCACGAAGACATTTTTTGCACCCCGACCAGTCATCTCCCCCCTGGTCACTGCGGACTTCCTCGATAGTTTCTCTTCTGCCTTCAGAACTAACTGGTAGGATTTTCCAACTGCTCTGAATCTCAACATGCTCAACTCGTCCTCAATAGCATATTTCAAGCCATTCACGTATCTAGCGATAGCTTCTTCTCCTTCATCAGTTTGTCCTAACCGAATTGACAATTAGTAGAACTGCTCCGTGTACTCTTTCACGGTCATTTCTTTCTGTCAAAAGTTCTGTAACTTCCTGATCAAGGAAATCACATAGTCATTTGGCAAGAACTTTCCCTTCAACTTGGCAACCATTATGTCCCAAGACTTGATTTTATCCTTTCCTTTCTTGAGTCTGTCAGCCTATACATTGTCCCACCACAATGAGGCATGACCTTTCAACCTCAGACATGTAGTCTTCACCCTCTTAGGGTCCTCGATCTGCTCCACGTCGAAGTATTTTTCCATCTCTCTGAACCAATTGATCAAGTCTTCTGGGTCCAGGCTTCCTGAGTATGTACGCACGTCTATCTTTGCCCGACCTCTCATATCTATCAGAAGCTTGATGAGTCTTTCTTCTGGTTCTTCTGCTGCGACTTCCCGAGCTTCCACTTCCTCGACTTCCTCATCACTGTGGTCTAACGCATTAGGAATACAACCATGCCTCTAGCTTTCCTTGATAGTTCGCATCGTTCTGACGCATTCGTCGAACATCTCAGGATCCACTGTGACGGCTGCTGCGCCACGCGTCCTTCATCCTCGAACATTAACGCCTCTATGAGCCATTTCCAACCTCCACTTAAAACTCTCATGCGTCCAACCGCAACCAGACTTCTTTTTGGGCTCTGATACCAAACTGATGCAATTCAGGTTGGTATAGTCATCTTCCAAACCGGACTCCCTTCTGGGCTCTGATACCAAACTGATGCATGTCACCTTACTGGAATACTTTCTTGCTTAACAATACACACAACACAAACCACAACGCTTACACAAACAAGGTGTAAAACAGAATGCCAGAAGTGGCTTTATATTACTTCTATGAATCCGGTTACAATGCAGAATAACTGTAAGCAAATAACTAACTACATTCGGCCTCAGCCGTTACAACTCAGAAGTAACTATGGTGTGTTCTCCCTGTGTATCAACCTCACCATCTCTTGGTTCAACACTGAACGTTGAGCTATGGCTCAATCTCAACTCTCCTCTTCGGCTGGTGTGACTCTTCACAACTTCTCTCGGCTCCGTATTCTGATACTGCTGATCCAAGTCTTAAGATCCTGATGATCCTCTCTACGTCTTCTACTCTGCCGCTGATGTTCCTGATACTGCTGCAATCCTTGAGACACGCATCCACCTATTCTCTAATCCTCCTAGATCCTGCAAACCTACACTGTCAGCTCCTAGCCATGCTGCACAGCGTTTGTCCGTGACGTCACCTGTCACGTCCTTCACCAACTCGTAATAACTGTATTAAATTCCTTAGCAACCCTGAATGGCTACCAGGTATAGTTTCTTGACTTTCTGTCCTTCTGACCCTGCTATAGTAGTCAGTCACATCTCAACCTTCATGTCAGCTTGTTTCTCTTCCTCTGCGCTTGGCTCCGCCAAACCTGCCGTGTCGTAGTTCGACTCCTTGTCGACTACCTGACATCTTACCCCACTTGTCAATTTTTGACCCTTCTCAATGCCTGTTGCATCACTCCAGTCGGTCACACCCCGAATCCTTTGGCTCGACTTGTTGACTTTGACAAGTCAACCTTCTCTTCGCACCAGTGGTCATCGGCACTCCCGCTGGTTGGCTCCTTCCAGTCGATCATCTTCGACTAATCTGCCTAGGTCCCGATGCTCCTGCATCAGGAGTGTTGCACGGGGACTACTTAGATATACTACCTTTGTAGAAGCTACTATAGTGGAGAGACAGGTTGACCCTGATAGAGACACAGGTACAGGGCCTTCAGGACAGAGTTAGGATAGAGTTGTCACTGGTGGTAGCCATGTTGGGCCTTCTAGTTCGACGGGGACAATGCCACATCTTTTTTTCCATTGCGAGCACACTTTCCCTGGCCCAATTGAGGGCTACTATATAGAGCAGGTTAGCACATTTTTTAATGTGTTTTCAATCATCACTTGATAATTTGTAAAGTAATTTTAAGGTATTTTTTCTTGACTTAAACTATTATTTCAATGTACAACTATTTAGAGTTGAGACGCCATCATGTGAGAATGCAGCATATGCCAACCTGGATGCAGCAATGGTAGCTGCAACTGAAATTGTGGCACCTCATATGGAGGTATTTTCAGTACCCCACACAATATTTTTATTACTTGTGGCATTTCTATTTTTATGTATTTATATTTATGACATACATGATGATAGTTCGTACAATATCTTTTAATGTTTTGATTGACTGAATAATTACTTGTTTAATATGTTTATAATGTGCATGCGTTTTGGTGTCCACAGGTATGCACAGACTACAATAATCATCCATCTCCGCCAGGGGTTTGAAGATAACCATATAAATAGGTACCATGTGTAGTTAAAATCACGCTTTTAATTTGAAATGTTATCACATACTATGGTTTAATTTGATTTTTGTTTAATAAACTATGATATTACAAATTTGTATGAGTCACCCCCCTCACTTACATCCAGACCTCTCCCTCCATCCACCCCCTCCCTTCCATCCACCCTCCCCTCTCCATCGATACTTCCCCCATTCGTCCACGCCCCCCCATCTATACATCCTCTCCCATTCATCCACGCCCCCTCGTCTATCCATCATCCCCCATTCGTCCATGCCACCCCTTCCATCCATCTTCCCCCCTTCGTCCACAACCTGCCTCTATCCATCCTCCTCCCTCTATGGAGGACTGCTTTCCCATTCACCATACCACAACATCCCCCTAGCCCTTTTGGGTCGATACCCCCTATTGTACAATCGGTACGGGTTGATTGTCCACGACGTCCTCCTCCACCCCATACCACCATGTCCTATTCCACCATATCATCTCCAGTTTCTGCTACTACTGTGGCAACTACTATTCCATTTTCTGCCCATGTAACGCCAATTTCATTAAACTTGGACATATTCTAGTCCAAGTCACTTTGAAGACGGTTCAAAAAAAGCCTTTCTAAACCCCAAAATCAAGCAAAATCCGGTTCCCAAAGTGCCAAATCTAGGTTCCAAAAGTGCCAAAACCGGTTCCAAAAGTGCCAAATCCGGTTCCGAAAGTTCCAAAAACGGTTCCAAAAGTGTCAAATCGGGTTTCGAAAGTGCCAAATCCGATTCCAAAAGTGCCAAATCAAGGTTCCAAAAGTGCCCAAACCAGTTCTAAAAGTGCCAAATCCGGTTCCAAAAGTTCCAAATGCAGTTCCAAAAGTGCCCAAACCGGTTCCAAAACTGCCAAATCCGTTTCCAAAAGTGCCAAATCTAGGTTCCAAAAGCATACTTTTGCTTTTGATATTTCCACTTTTAAAATTATGTTTCAATGTTTCAACACACACACAACATAGTCAAGAAAATATTATGTTTCAATGTTTCTAAGTATATTGCTTTGATGTTCTGCAAGTTTTGAAACAATGTTTGAAACACATCACCAGATACATGATACGATGTACATAAATAATATGAGAATTGTCCAATAAAATTTACATCAATTAAATGTAGATGTTGTCAAAATTATACAAATTACAAAATGAATTGTTGTCTGTATAATATGACGGTCATTTGAAGTTGATTGTCACTAACCAACTCCTCATTTTTTAATGAGGCCCGAGATAAATGAATGAATGGGAGGCCAACCCTTCTTCTTCCCACTATTATTTTCATAATAGTTCTATACTGCAATAAGGGTGGTTTGATCGTTCTTATGTTCACCATTCTAGATACAGGCCTGAATTGTCGGATATTGGTGTTCACAATTATCTACTAAATGAAGGGGCGGCCGATCCTTCTTGTAGGAAGTCGGAATTTCGGATAAATATTGTTTGCATGTTATAACTTAGCCAATGGCCCAATCTCTACTATTTTCTGCGGAAGTCGGTAGTTGAGAATTTGTCGTCCCAACCTTCCCAGATTAAATATTTTTTCATTTCTATTTTAAATGAAGGGTCGATCGACCCTTCTTGTGCTTAGTATTTTTCCATTCTTGACCGTTCTGGTTATACGTGAACTGAAAACCTATCTTTTGTAGGTTGAATATTTGCACAATTCCCTCATAAATGAAGGGGCGACCGACCCTTCTTCTGACCAATATTATTTTTATACTAGTTCTAGACTGCACGAAGGGTCGTCCGATCCTTCTTGTGTTGACCATTCTGGATACAGGTGAATTGCTGGATATTGGTGTTCACAATTATCTACTAAATGAAGGGTCGACTGGCCCTTCTTATGCTTAGTATTTTTCCATTCTTGACCATTCTGGTTATACGTGAATTGATGGCCTAGCCTTTGTAGGTTGAATATTTTCACAATTCCGTCGTAAATTAAGGGGCAACCGACCCTTCTTCTGACCAACATTATTTTCATACTAGTTCTAGACTGCAAGAAGGGTCGTCCGATCCCTCTTCTGTTCACAATTCTGGATACAGGTGAATTGCTGGATATTGGTGTTCACAATTATGTACTAACTGAAGGGTCAGCCGACCCTTCTTGTGCTTAGTATTTTTCTAGTCTTGACCATTCTGGTTATACATGGATTTTCAGAATTCCCTCATAAATCGAGCGGCCAACCCTTCTTTTTTCCAATATTATTTTCATAATAGTTCTATACTGCAAGAAGGGTCAGTCGATCCTTCTTGTGTTCACCATTCTGGATACAGATGAATTGATGGATATTGGTGTTCACAACTATCTACTAAATGAAGGGGTGATCGATCCTTCTTGTCGGAAGTCGGAAGTCGAGATAAATATTGTTTATATGTTTATATGTTATAAATTGGGTAACATTCCTCAAAGATAAATAAGAATCTTTTGAGAAGTTTAAAATTTTTAAAGCAATGGTTGAAAATGATACAAATCTGAAAATCAAATGTTTAAGGTCAGATAATGGAGGAGAGTTTACCTCAAACGAATTCAATGAGTTTTGTGAAACCTGTTGACATACTATTTTTCAATTTTGAATGGGAAAAAGATTCATAAAAATAAGTCTTGATATAATGTATACATGGTGAGAATAACCCCAAGTCCTGAAAAAATGGTTCATATGACCATTGCCTATACCAAAAAGAAGCTAAAGAACTGAGCGAAGTGCTTTGGAAGTCCTGCGAAATGATCAATGGTCACGATTTCATTGGAGAAAATCGATGGCGGAAGATGAGTTTCACCGAAAAAAAAGAGATGAATATTGGAATCGAAATCCCCCGAAAAATTAAAGGGTGATGCTAAAGGATAGAAATGATCGAAGATTGTTGGCCGAAAAATGGATAGATCGACGACAGGGGAAAGGTTTCACTGTGGAAGAAGCGAGGTGTATAACGAAGATAAAGTGCACCGAAAAGTGAAGTCAGGAAGTATTAAAGGCACACCAAGATCAACGATTATTTGATAAAGGGAGGTTAGATCGACGACCCATAATATTTTCGCTCTTCCAACATGCACAACGAAATGGAGGTTGGAGTGGTTGTGAAATACCATACTGATGTACGCATGTCATCTCCACATCATTTCGCAATTAGAGAAAGCCGTAAGGAAAACCACCCTCACACATTGCGAAACCACCTTCGAGGGTGTATAAAAGAGAAGGGGACGTCAAAAGTTGACTTTTGTCTTTTGAACTTCAGAGGATTGGAACATGTCCGTACTACGGGAAAGCGACAGAGCATAGTTTATTCAACATGTCTATGCTAGGTAGGTCCTCTGAAACTCATGAAAGTAACTAGAACTTTTTACGTAATGGAAGGAAGTAGTGAAATAGTCCCTCAGAACGTTGAAACTATGAGGATAGAAGAAACCCTAGTGGACAAAGATAGCGACATTCGTGACCCCATAATGGTTAAATTATCAATTTCAGAAATCAAAAGCAAGTTAGAGGGTTTATATAAACAATATTTGGATGTGCACAATGTTTATAAGTCTTGTTTTATCCATTTCTATCTAGAACAAGCTTTAGGGTTTCCAAAATTCATTTCATGGTGTGCAGTAAATTATTCTCAGCGTGAAAGAGTCATTATGAATTCATTAAGAACGGAAATTCTTTGTGCTGTAAATGCATCTACCATTCGGAACGCTCTATCAGTACCCCTGTTTTCCTCCCACAACCAGGAATATTTTTCCGAAGAAGCCCTAGTTAGCCAGTATAGAGAGTCATCCCCTGAGACCAAACAAACCTTCATGACCAGTTGTCGAAAACTGGACCTTGCCATTGATAACACCCCCTATCCACTTGACATTAATTTCTTTGATGAAAATTCACAGTCAGTTTTGTCACTCATTTCACAGTTTTTAGGGTTTGATGATGATTCCATGGTCACATAGGTCCAGTTAAGTTTTCTTTTTAGATTAAGTGTTGGTAAACCAGAAATGGATTACAGTCAAGTACCCTGCCTTAAATTTAATGAATTCTTGGCTGGGAACATCCACTCTCAGATAGTGAATTTCCACACTTCCACACATTTCAGATTCCAGACACACCTGATGAAATGCTACTATTTAGAAGTAAAAAAGATTTACATTTCCCACAGTCAGTGTTTTCAGAAACAATGGAAGACAATATGTTTAATTTTATGAACATTATTTTATTAGAAGTATACAAATTGATGTTTGGAGAAAATTTTCCTAGAGTATTATCAGAGATGAAGACCCTGATGCAATTAAGCCCAGAAAAAGCAATTGGAGACTAGTTTTTACTGAAGCAGGATACAGTAATCAGATTTTATGGATTTGTTAAGGATCCCTATATTCTACCAAGCTTTTTGACTCTGAGAATTTTTGCTTTGGAGTTTATTAGACAAAAAATGACAGTAGAAAATGTTAGTTTTTCATCATTTAATTCAATATGATCTAGGATCTTAACTGAAAGAACAACATGTATAGCATATCAAACATAGGAGACAAGAGACAAGAGACACAAAGCATTTCACTGGGGAAAACCAACAAGGTGAAAAACCCCGCAACTTCCTCAAAGATTGTTACAGCGTAATTTTCCACCTAGTGAGCATCAGCATTGATTGGACTTCAAGATATGTTTTACTGACTCAGATCAATCATTTTCCCTCTAGGAACACACAAATCCTTATTTTTGTTCCTGTATGCTAGCTGTTCCACTCTAGCCAGCATACACGTAGGCTGTTCCACTGTAGCCTGCAGACGCCAAGTAAAATGGTAAAAACCGTTAGAAATTTAGTTTTTACTCCCAAAAAGCGGTCTTAGGGTGATCTTTGGCCCTCCATATACCCTGAAATGACTCGATTTGACCTTTCACTTACCTTTGGAAGTCTATATATTGAGCTCTTATGGTGTATGGAAGGGCGGAGAAAGAGAGAGCAAGATAACTCTAGTGGATTTTTGTCGTGACTTGTGTCTACACTCATTGATCCTTGTTGTTGTGAACTCATATTCACCTACCAAACTCCTTTCATAGTTTGAGTTTGCCATTGCATGGAGGATTGAAGTGGTAGAGGCACAAGTAGAGAGACCCAGTTCTTGGTTTAGATTGGTTGTCGGAAAGAGGTCATATATTGTACTTCTTGTTATTCAATAATGGAAATACTCATTTTCTCATCCAATTGATGTTGTGAATATTGTTAAATTACATTATATTATATTTTCTTATGATATCATGGATCATGCTATTGATTATGCTAATGTCTTTCACATGTTATATGCACTTGCTTGTACTATTTGTTGAGACTAATCTGCGTGTAGAAGTTGAAAGCTCAACGAGAATCTACTTTACACATCCAGTTGAAGGTTGGTCTTTTCTCCATTATCTTAGCATTGTCATTTATATAGCATTGCATTGGGAATTGAGTTATTTTCTAGTAGTCAGTTGTCTATTGTGGTCCACCCCAAGCCATAGGAAGTTTTCTCCATAACAGAAATGGCGACTCCGCTGGGGAGAACATACATTTTTGGAGATTTTTAGGCATTTTTCCTTATTTTGAGTTGTTGTTTGTCAAGCTTCTGTATCATTGGTTGGCCGTCGGGATCTACAGTAGAAAACTAGCTTTTTTATGGGTTATTTGATCTTTTTTGGGCTCATTTTCTTTTCCCTGTATGCAGGTCAAACTTGTTTTGACTGTGTCTACTCACCTCTGTCTGAACTATAGCCCGCGTCTACCCGCAGCTCTTCTTTGAACAGTTGCATACAACTTCGGGTTTGTTTGTTTTTTGGCCTTGGGTGTTTGCTGGGTTGATTCTGAGTGTTCCTGAGTCTTAGTTGGCCCGTTTCCTGACTGTTCCATGCCCTATTTGTGACCAGAAACTCCTCTTTCTTTTCGTTTTTGAGATTTTAGATTTTTCACAATTTCTTGTTTTATAGCTCATTAGCTTGGTTGAATCTCACTATTTGGGTCTTGTTGGGTTGTCTATTTGATATGCTTTGCATTTCTTTACTGAATAGCTAGATTTTGTATGCAATTTTTCATTTCATTATATTGAAAAAATACAAAAACATTGTTTTGCATTTTCCTTGCATTTATAAGAGAAAATACAAAAATATTTTATTTATGTACCGCATTTTGCATCTGAGTGCTTGTGATTTCATATAGGACTTGTTTGTGCATTGAAACGTTAAAGAGATTGCATTTTACTTCGAACTGTTGGATTGATTGCCATATTAGTGGCATGCTCTTTTATTGATTAGATGAGTCTAGTGTTTTTCGGTTGTGCATACCATTGAGTCTTATACATTATCAGATTCATGACCATATCCTTTGAGTAATTACAACCATTAAAATCAACGCTTAATCTTAAAATTGATTAGAAATTATTTTTATTTTATAGGGTGCACCAACTAGCTTAGGTTTAGAGTCTTGGAATATATCATTGTGAGTTAACAATCCAAGACTATTGAACCAACATTATGTGTCTGATCAGGGAGTGGGGAAACCCATGATATACATCAGTGTTCTCAGGAAGCTCTATTCAAACCAAAGTTAAGCACGAGGTCACGGGAGGTTGGTTGTGGATATAGCCCTCCAATATTGGCTGAACGTGGGATATATTTCAAGGATTTGTTCTTGTATGGGGGCTCTTAAGGGATCTGTACCTCTTGAGTTTAGGGCTTAGTTACCTTCCCATATGACGGATTTCACCTGCGATTATTGCCCTGAGCATTGGTGTTGGCACGGGATAGATCTGTAGGAAGTGTAGAAGCCGATAGCTGCAAAAGGATCATTCCATGGAAAAAGGACCTTTCGCCACTTTTTGCGGAAGCATAAGATTTGTTAGATTAGTCGAGTCGGTCATGTGGACTATTTTGTAATAATATGAAAGCATATAAATAAAGTAAGATTGTAAGCCTAAGGGCATCGAAGTTTTGGAGATTAATCCTATCGTTTGGGTTCAGTTGCATCCACGATATAATTACTTGACTATTTCTGTGAGGTTTGTTCCACAGGGTTTGATGAATGAATGAAGATGTTCAGTTATGATCTGAATTCTGTTATTTTGCAATGATGCGATAATAAATGATGGGTTATGTGAATGCTTTCTGTTGATTAATGCGAATATATGTTGCTATTGATTAGTGTGAATATGTTGGTGAATATGCTTTGAATGTATGTATTACAAATAAGATGTGAATGATTGGTTAATGGACTATTATGAATGTTGTAATCTCTGGTTAATGTGCACATGTCCTCTTCACAACTGCGGAAGCTTGGTTGCAGCAGCCCGCTTATCCACCTTTGGTGAGACTGCACTTGCTTTGCAAGTGTTGCTGGAAAGGGTTACACCTTTCCAGGCCGGTGTATAAGGGAGTTAGGTTGATAGTTTATTGGTGACAGTGCAGAGTGAACCCCTATCGATAGACTTTGCATCAACAAATGGTTCCTCTATCGGGACCCTAAGGAAGAAGAAAAGAGGATATGTTGTGGCACCTAACTAAACCAAAGATCCAAGAATGGTTCGATAAGAAGGCGGAGGAATTCACAGAAAGCGAGAAGCGAGATCCTAAGCAAATAACGACCAGTTGGTTAGAAATATACAACTACTCAGACATTCACGAAATCTTTTTCTGTGAATTCTCGATGCTTTTGCATGAGTGGCTAGCATAGTTGATGTTCCGCAAGAACCACTGTGAGAAGACTGAACAAGACTATTGGACTCCAGAGTTGGTGTGACAGTTGAAGCAATTTGATAATAAGGTATCGCGAGCTATTGATTTTTGGGTAGACAGTATCCTTGAAGGGTACGGAACAGAGTTTGTGGTAGATACTATCAAATCATACAGCGATGCTGAAAGAAATTTCTTCAAGGGACCAAGGGGAAGATTTTTGTCATCGTTAAAACTGTCAATTAAAATGGTGGTCTGCAAAAAAGGAATATTGAGGATGTCTTATGACGAGTAGAAGAATCGGTGTGCGAAGGTGAAGGTATCGTGTAAATGCGAGTCTAATGCAAAGATGTGGTAGATGGACATGAGCGACGATGAGTTTGAAAGGGAAGCTAATGAAGAGTGTGGTCTCTTGAGGAGTGGAGCTATATTCCGACATCCTGAGAAGAAGAGGAGGATTGAGAGAGAGTCTCCTGAGAGGACCGGAATAGAGAACTACAGAATAGGATCACATGGGAGGAAGCAACCTTATTGTGAAGGAGACATCGACCAGGCTACCTCAAAGGAAAAGGAAGGTCAGATCGTAAGTTACCACGTACCTTCGACCCCGCACACTACTCTGAATTTTATAGGAATAAATCCAAACTATTCGCAGAGTTGCCCCACGTGTAGTTACAATAGTAGTGCTTCAATAAATAACAATATCGGAAACATTATAATGGCAGACAAGGAAAATATGCCCACCTTTCAGGGGAATAGGACCAAGGATCTTGAATAGTATTGGTTTGTATGCGAAGTAGTCTAGACTGTGAAGCACGTCCAGGACGATGCTATAAATATGGAACAGCTGGTGACGAATCTTAGGGGTCGGGTGCTAGACTGGTACATGAATTTTGTCAAGGTTTCGATGGGAATAATAGCCAAAACACTGGAGCAGATCAGGATGGCGATGATTGATGAATTTAAGAAACCAAAATCCGAGTCGCAATATGTCACTGAGCTTAAGGATATTAAGCAATTCCTGAATGAGTCGGTGTGATAATGCAATCAACGATATAAGACGCTAATAGTAAAAGTGAGCTTTCCGATAAATTATCTACAACACGAAGAATGGTTCATCGTAGGACTGGTGTCACATATCTGAGGGTCGTTGATGCAACAAAAAGTCGCGACACAAGTAGAAGCATTAGAAATCGCTATGAAGCTAGAGGCTTCACCAATTGGCAAAGCAGGAATGGGAATGGACAGAGTTTAGGCACAATTGGCCAATTTAAAATTACAGTTGGAGGATATCAAGAAGAGCAAGGAAACCCGAGGAGATGTATGGTGCACCAAATGTAGAACTGAGGGGAACCATATGGACAATTGCCCAGAATTTTGGGAATACTTGCAGGCAGGGGGACAAAACCCACTTCGCCATGGAGGCATGCCATGGTGTACTATCTGTTAGACCAGAGCACATTGATCGAAGGAGTGCATATATTTGCAAAATATGGTATCGAATCTAGCAAAATTATACTGCAAGTTTTTTCGATCGATTGGCCATGATGAGAAGGACTGCAAGGCCTATGATTTGCTACAAGAGCAGATAGCTGACATATATTTCATCAAGGGAGAAGAACCACTGGTGGTACAACAACAATTGCAGTATAGCCAGCTGCAACAATGTGACCAGGGGCAGTATGGGCACCCGTAGTATGCACCACCACCGTATGGCCAGCCGTAGTATGGGAAGCAGCAGTATCAGCAGCCATAGTATGGGAAACTACAGTATCAACAATATGGACGAACACGCGGAGGTTTTGGGGGAGGATACCGCGGCGGTCAAGGTATGGGACGTGGAGGCACTGCTAGACGCGGAAGAGGTCCAATTTCCTATTATAATCATGGGTAGTAGGGCCACTACCAGAGAGACTATCTAAATCTAGCGCCGCAGTGTACATACTGCAGTGCTGTAGATCATAGTGTGGAGGGCTACCCCTAGCTCATTACGAAATGGAAAACCAAGCATCCTCCCCAAAACCAGAACAATTAGAATGCACCATCATCCATATAGATGATATCGACGAAAGCCAGAAGTAGCCATGCGACGGTTGGCATAGTAATAAGAGGAGGGGCAGCGACAGGTTGCACCCCAATGTTAGACCAACACAAACACAATGGAAGAAGGTCACCTTCGATGTCGATGCTGAAAAATATGTCATATTAAAAGCGCAAGAGGAAGTAAGGAATTAGAGACAGTTACCTTTCGAGGAAGAAATCTATGATATGCCACCGACGTTTGATTCAACGAAGACAAGAAGGAAGGAAAGCACACTGGAGGCCTTCCTAGAAATTTGCCTGGACTTGGACAAAGACCCCGACGCACTAGCGGAAATAACTAGTATACTGCGACGACAAGGAGGTGCACGACTGGAATAGAGAGTTAACCGCATACACAAAAGAAATACAGGTAGGGAGATGCAGATGTTGGCGTAGATCGAAGAATTTGATGTTGGCTCCATCATTCTGGACTTGGGTTTAGACGTGAATATCCTGACTAAGCAAACATGGGAGATGATGGGGAAGCCACAGATGACCTGGTCACCAGTACACCTGCGACTAGCAAACCAGAGTAAGGTCACCCCACTAGGTCGGGTATGTCAACTTCCAGTTGAAATTGAAGGGCTCAGAACGTATGCGGACTTTGATGTCATCGACATTTTAGATAACACCAGTCCCTATCCGGTACTGCTAGGGATAGAATGGGCTATGGAAAATCAAGCAATTATCAACTTTAAGAAAAGGATAATGTTATTCGAAAATCAGGAAATGAGAGTCATCGCACTACTGGATCCTACGAAAGGGCAGCGCTATACGGAGCCGACCAAAGATGAGTTTACAGAAGGGGACAATTTGTACAACATTTCGGAGGATTATGCTAAACCTACCATGGATGGTGAATTAGAATGGCATAGCACTAATTCAGCATTCTCCGACTCAAATGAGGACCTTGAGAATTGGCAGAAATGGATGCATGAAGTGTCCTTTTGAATATGTGCACGGATAACATAATCCCTGCGAAGGGTAGCCACATTAGAGTAAGGAAAAATGGTGAAACCAAGGACATTTGAACCAGAACCGACTACCCTGGAAATAATGAGGGAGGACTATGACATCAATTAAGATCCTATAGATGATAATGACCTCAGGGCTACATGTGCACAAGAACCTGAAGACAATCACAACAATGCGAAATCAGAGATACCATCTGATAAATGTCAGCAACCACTATAGACCAAAGAGGTGAATATCGGAACAGAGGGAAACCCAAAATTTGCAAACATTGGTGACTACTGGATGAGTTGATCATTGCGAAAATAACTGACCTACTGCATGAGTTTCAGGATTTGTTTTCAAAATCCTTAGAGGTGAAGGAACATTTTGATGGATCAAGAAACATAACAACCTCCTTGAAAACCGAGTCGAAGTGAATCCAGCAGCGACCACATTAGCAAAAACTAGCCGCAATAATTAGATGGATCACAGCAAAACCACCGACAAATAACATTGAGAAGTACACAACAGCAACCCAATGAAACCTACAAAATATGACTGTAGTAGAGAAGCCAACGATACGATGACATATCGACACAACGGTACTCACTGTTTTGATAAAAAAATAAAAAGTTGTCGACACACTATAGGCAAGTTGAAAGTTGCCATGATGTGCGATGGTCTAATCTAGCATTAGAGGCAATAAAGGCCGTAGTTATACCACACCAGATAATGTCAAAACCAAGAACATTGGTAGTTAATATCCAACGCATGCGATGGATTTGGTGAATCCCGATGAGATTTGGCAATTATGAAACCGAACGGATGGATACTTTCGGCCAGTATATAGGAGGTAAAGGGGAAACATGTTCAGCTACTTAACATTTCGAGAGCTGAATGGAAGTATATGTCTCCAACACTAGCATTGGAAGACCACGAGCCACATCAATTATCCAGGAGCAGCCTAAAGTCATGTCTTCAGTTCCACATAAGAAAAAATGGAGTGCGACGAGACCTCCCGACTCTGGTTGGGAGAAAAAGAAGGCCACCCAGGCATCCACCAGGAATACAAATGCCATTGCAGGGCCCTCAGCTGTTGAAGCTGTGCAGGAGAGATATGATGGTCCCATGCTTTCAGAGTACATTCCACCCTGTCGGACAGGGGTACCCATGCTGCGGATCAACAAGAATGAAAAATACGCCATCGCGGTCACACCAGTACCCCTAGGAGTTCATGAAACTCGGGATATTACCACCTAGTTAAAGAAGTTGCAATACACCAACCACAACCTGGCCAAGTTTAAGGAGTATGCGGAAGCTTATGAAGATGTTCCCCATGCAGGAGGGATGACTGCGATGGAACCAAAGAAATGGGCATTGGGATTGGCACAATCAGGGCTGCTCGGCATCACCCTCCTACTGCATTTTGGGCACCTGACACAGTTCAACGCATGTGTCAAACAACTCCTCGCATGCTTCCATGACAAATCCCTATGGCTGCATGAGATAATCCCAGTTACATTCAACCTCATTTCCAGATTCACTGGTCTACCTCAAGAGGGAGCCAAGTCATCACAGTTTTCCCAGGGTAAGGATAATGATAAGAAAGGGGCCAAACAGTTGTCCATAAAATACGGGGTAGAGAAGGATTCCCAAGGCTACCTGATCCACATAATTAACAACCAAGTAGTATGAGTTGTAGCAAAGATACTCGCAATCAAAGTAACAAGGAAAAACTGACCAATGCAATGTAATTCAGGGGTCCTTCCAGCGGCGGAACGATGCGCCGCTATAGAATAGATGAACTGGGCTCAGTTCCTGCTACATGAATGAATCGAGGATACATATGATGTGCAGGAACATGGACGGTTGTTCACATACTTGTGGTTACTCCTCCTCATTACCTTAAAAGCATGGAGGGAACCAAACGACTACAAGGGGTGGACCTCACAGAACCGCGGGTGTGCGATGGTGTGAGGTACCAGAACTTATGGGAGACCACCGACAAGGAACGACAGCAGGAGAATGTTATCCAGTTTTATATTTGGATCGAGAGGATGCAAATGGACACACTAATGATACTGCGGATCACACTGTAGGCGATGACAAAATATCAATGCATTTCCCAGGTATCCGTCGAGGCACACACGATTTACCTCCGGGCCCACGCAGATCCGACCAAACAATGGACATGGACACAATACAAGCTCACCGAAGTTGAGCTTGATAACATAATTTCCAAACGGACGAACACATGGAAGGTTCCTGCAGATCTGAAGGACATCAAAAAGGAGAAGGCAGCACGATGACAAGACCCGGTGAAGGAAGATGAAGCTTTCACCAACTAGAAGGAGGATGTAGAGCAAGAGACTGATGCGAAGGACTAGACAGTAGAATCTGATCATGACGGGCCCTTAATAGCCAACACCCCAACAAATTCAGAGCTCGACCTCAAGCAGGAAGAACAAAGGAAGAAGAACAGAATGGACCATGACGACGGTAGTACACAGGCTGGGCTCACTACGCAGCAGGACGACTATCTGTTGGAAAGTATTACATAGATTGTAGAGTGTAATCGCCGAAAGGTTACATAGCATTCCGTGGAAAATTTCCAGTACATAAGGGAATTGTTAAACACGGTGGCAAATACGATAATCAACATTAGGGTACCACACGGCGATATCAAGCAAAACCTGTCGACTCCCAGAGTCAAGGTCGAAGTAGGCACCCAGAAACGCATAGTTCAAGTTGGCAACCACGCCTTCTTCACAGAAGATGAGACCTTGGACCTGGAGCTTCGGAAGGATGACTTGGAAATGCTCGATTTCAACTTACTCCCGATGCTGAAACTACATCGAGTCCAAGAGGTAGAAAGCGCAGAAATCTGCGACCATGAGGCTACGATGCATAATAAGATGGTTGAGTATATGCAACAACTACAACACAGTGAGATAGAGACACATCAACTCCGAGGTAAACACACTGCAGTACTCACTGCGCAGGTATAGGTTACCAAGGAGAAGGGGTGATTAGAGAAAACCATGGCTGAGAAGGAAACAGTCATCGCAGAACAGACTAGAGCGCTTACTGCAAAGGAAGAAAATGCAGAGGCACGGACGAGGCTAGAAAGAGCTCTGGAAAAGGCATGGAAACAACATATATTTTATCTTATATTTAATTATACTTTCCAAATTCCAACTTCCAAACATACTTTCAGTAAATAAATAGAAACATATATTAAATTAGTATTATTTCCATCTTTCCCTCCCTTTCCAGTTTGGAAGTTGCATTGATTTTTAATAGAAAAATAGAAAAATAAAAAACTCATTTAAGTCAATGGTTTTCATTATTTTTTATTTTTATATTATTGCAATGAGCATCTACATACTACAATTTTCAATGCTCAATGCTCATTGATTACATTTGCATGCTATAACAACTAAATGACTTGGAAGTTGGGATTTTGAAGCTGGTGCATCCAAAGGATTTTCAAAGGTACTTCTTGCATGATTTTTTTGACATTATATTTAGTGTTTGGTTTAGATTTAGAGATTTGTTTGAAATCTACAACTTTGAATAAATGTTATAAAGTATGTTCTGTGTTTTTTTTTATAATTTTAAATAACATCATTTATATGTAGCCTGAATTATTTTTGTTGACATGATATTTAGTGATTTCTCATATAATTTTAGTAATTTCAATTTCAATAATGTATATAGATTCATACATTAAAATTGAAATAAAAATCTCATATTTTTTTGTTATGGCTCAATTTCAATGATATATTTATGTTATGGTTCAATTTCAATGACTTCTACCATTGTAATGATTGCTAAAACAAGTTTTTGTTTGCTACATGGTTGTTTGTCACATATTTTTCTTAAACCATGTATAAATATAATAGCTTTAGAGTGGGAATATTGATTCAATTCAAATTTAATGTGACTTTTACCTCTTGAAGTAGGTGACATATTTAAAATGACTTCATTGGTTGGTGGGTTGAATGATTGTTTTGAAATTAATCTGGGATTTTCCTCTGATGTGAGGTATATAATTGGATCTAGGTGAGGTTGAAGCATAACCTCACCTAGATATGGATAGTTATTTACCTCACATCGGTGGTAGCCCATTGAAGCAGCACATTTTTATTTTTAATTTGTTTATTACCTTTTTATTACCTAGAAGCACCAACAATTTATTACCTATTTATTACCAAGAACCATCAACAATTTATTACCTATTTATTACCTAGAACCACCAACAGAAGGAAGGGTTTAAGAACTTGTTGCAAAACCAAATTCTACTCCGGATCTAGAGCTAAATTTACCTAGTTAACAAATTCCATATACAAATGCTAATGATTGAGACCCACCTCTGATCTATAAGCATCTAAGCCTGTTCAAGAGCCAAAGCTAGCAGGAATTGAAGCATTCAAGATCAATTTTCATTATTTAATTGTTAAATTATTTTCCTTTCCAAAAACAAGTGTTAGAATTTGCTCCTACCCTTGCAGAACAATAAGCAAGTTAGTGATTTATAGATGTAATTTCAAGAATGAGCAATCAATATTATACATTATTAGAGGAATGAAAGAGTCGGTCATCACAAATCAATTCCGCGAATCCATATGGTTATTAACTTGATAAAAGAGAGGTGAAGACAATACATGTGTGCAATGATTAAGAGGCTAAAATAGTTTTGTTGTGAGTGTTAAATAATAATAATTTTATCTCCATCAATCAAATTTTATTATGTCTTTTATTTAAAGAAACAAAAAAGACCCTGTAAATCTTTATCGATCAATCCTTAAACATAAACTTTCTTTCTAATTTTGGTTGAATTTTTAAGAGAATTATACCAAAGACCATGGAGATGTTCTCTTTTAATAAGAAACACATATAGAATGTTCTTTAGAATGTATTTTTGTTTCATTATATATATATATATATATATATATAATTGTTATCTAAATTAGCATGATATATCTAATTTTATTGGTTATTAATAGTTTTTTAGTTTCGTATATATTGGTGTTATTATTAAGTAGTTTCAAAGCAAGTGTGACACAAACACAATGATATATATTTTATATACTTATTAAGAATTATAAATATTTGAATAAAAAATTATTTTAAAAAAGTGAGTTATAAATATTTATATGAAAATTGTTTAAAAAATAAAAGATATTTTAATATAAAGAATAGTATTCATATATTTTTAAGTTATATTTTTATATGATATTAATTTTGTATATAATGATAAATAAAATGAATAGGAATCAAGTTAATGGACCATTATAGTTATTAATACTGATTATTTTAATTTTAATATAAAAATGATAAGAAAATAAATATTATTTTGAAAAAAAAATAACAAAATTTGATTATTGAAGGGTAAATTTTTGGTCAAAAATTCATTTTAGAAAGGTAAAAATTTAAACAAAACATTTCAAAATATACTTAGCTATTTCCCATTTAGGGGAAAAATGACACTCATGGGACATTTTGAGCATCATATAAGGTTAAAATTATTTGCTAACCATCTACTGTGAAGGGTAGATTTCTCATTTAAAAGTATTTTTAAGGGCATTAAAATTTCTAAAACCATATCATATTTCTATTAATTTTTGAATGGTAACAAAATTTAGAAAAAGTCATTATATTATTATATTACTAGTAGTATGAATATCTTTTATCTTATATTTAATTATACTTTCCAAATTCAAACTTCCAAACATAATTTCACTAAATAAATAGAAACATATATTAAATTAGTATTATTTTCATCTTTCGATGTCTTTCTAGTTTGGAAGTTGGGAGTTTGAAGCTAGTGCTACCAAAGTTTGGAGAAGAATCTTGGAAAGCATTATCAAAGGTACTTCTTGCATGATTTTTTTGACATTATATTTAGTGTTTGGTTTAGATTTAGAGATTTGAATGAAATCTACAACTTTGAAGAAATGTTATAAAGTATGTGTGTTTTTTTTTATAATTTTAAATAACATCATTTATATGTAGCCTTAATTATTTTTGTTGACAAGATATTTAGTGATTTCTCCCATAATTTTAGTAATTTCAATTTCAATAATATATTTATGTTATGGTTCAATTTCAATGACTTCTACCATTGTAATGATTGCTAAAACAAGTTTTAGTTTGCTACATGGTTGTCTGTCACATATTTTTATTAAACCATGTATAAATATAATAGCTTTAGAGTGGGCATATTGATTCAATTCAAATGTAATGTGACTTGTACCTCTTGAAGTAGGTGAGGCATATTTAAAATGACTTCATTGGTTGGTGGGTTGAATGATTGTTTTGAAATTTCTGATGTGAGGTAAATAATTGGATCTAGGCGAGGTTAAAGCATAACCTCACCTAGATCTAGTTATTTACCTCACATCGGAGGAAAATCCCATTGAAGGAGCAAGTTTTTATTTTTAACCTATTTATTAACTAGAACCACCAACAGTTTATTACCTAGAACCACCAACAAAAGGAAGGGTTTAAGAACTAGTTGCAGAACCAAAGTCTGCTCTAGATCTAGAGCCAAATTTGCCTAGTTAACGAATTCCATATACAAATGCTAATGATCGAGACCTAGTTCTCATCTATAAGCATATAAGCATGTTCTAGAGCCAAATCTTTCTCCAACAGAAAAAAGCATACCAATGTTATTCTTATCAAATCAAAAGGTACATGATTTAACAAGTCTTCAGTAAGACTCAACCGAGTAGAGGCATAAATTCATGCCTTCATATCTCAAAAAAACATCAAAAAGCTATAGCTAACAGTCATAAGAGGTAAAAACAAATACCTCAAATAAAATCTACCCGAAATTACTTGACATACAACGTCCATAAACATACAATTACTCAAAAATCTTCAAAGCTCCAAAGTTCAAAACCTGAGAATTCATAAATTCATCCTAGATTAAAATACCAAAATCACCGCACAAAGCTTACTTAGAAAGTTTGTCTGCCAGATAGTTGTGTTTCCTGTAAATGTGCTCCAGAGAGATGTTTCTGAATAGGAGGATAGTTGATTTAATCCTGATACACCAATGGGAAAGAGATAACAATTTAAGATTATATTCATCTTGCGCCCATTTAATGGTGACCCTAGAGTCCCCAAAAATCTTCAGATCATCAATACCAAAGATACTAGCCACTTTCAGTACGCACCACAAAGCAAGGAGCTCCGGCTTCATGTTTGTCCCATTCCCACAATTGAGCCTTAATGTAAAGTAATGTGATTCATTTCAGAAAATAGCTCCCCTATCTGCACACAAACCATCTTGTGCAGCACCATCGAAAAATATAATAGGACGATTGAAGTGAGGATCAAATGCACCAATTCTTTTAATGATTAATGGCCCCTGCTCAATGAAGATGGATTTATAAACGCTAACAATTTGACAAGCCGTATTCTGTTAACAAGGATTCAGGTCTTCAAAAACAACCTTATTCCTAGTAAACCAAATAAACTAGGATATAACCACCAACAACAGTGATTGGGCTTTTCATTCCCTGAACCACTTAAGAAAGCAAAGATCAAAATTTTGAAACCCCCAATCTTGAGAAATATTTAAAGCAGAGCAAGCAATTCTCCAAATATCTCTAGTGAATTTGCATGACACAAGGAGATGGTTTATGGATTATGCATCAGAGTTGCACAAGGAGCACCTATTTGGGCCATTCCATCCCATTCTAACTAAATTATCCCAAGTATTTAATTCCCCTTGCAGAGAAAACCAACCAAAACATTTGTATTTTAAAGGCATCTTCCACCTCCACAGTCTTTTATACCACCATTGTTGAGGACATAAATTTCTGAACTTAATGATAGCCTTATAGGCAGTCTTAGCTGTGATCTCTCCCATACTGGGATTACCCGTCCATTTAATTATATCCCTGCTATGAGTAATCCTGCACCCCACTGAATCAATATGAGATAAATAATTATTCCATTCCCATTCAAATTTACCAGAAAAACCAAGGTCCGCAGCTTTGATCAAATAGGAATTACCATTGAGAGATCTATAATTTTTCATTATTTCCAGAGTAATAAAATCCTTCTCTCTTAAGAAAGCTAAGATTTCATCTGACAGAGTAAAGTCATCGTCCAGACCCAGAATTGGATCAACTCCTACCAAGATCTGTCGACCTGATCCAACTTGCCATTGCAAATATTTTTCCTTCCAATTAAAAACATTCATAAATCCATGCTAGATAACATAATTATTCCTTACTCTTTTTGTAGGATTCCTGAGCCAGAGCATGATATCTTGCTTGATATATTTTACCCCCAAAACTTTGGACCATAAACATGATCAAAACATACCCCGCCAGAAGCTTTTAAGGCGCGAGTCCTTACCAAAAGCATCCATATTTTTTAATCCCCATCCTCCACAACTCTCAGGGAGAGTGATATTCTCCCATTTATCCATAATCAAACCTTTATGGTCTTTGCCACCTGACATAAAAAATTGGAACACAGTTTCCTAATAGTATGCAAAACCGAGTTGGGGGCTTTAAACAAGGAAAACCAATTATATATAGGAATACTTGTTAGAACAACCTTAACCAGAATGAGGCGTCTCCCTATGGATAATAGTCTATTAGTCCAACATTTAATTCTGCTCTCAAATTCTTAAACAACCACGACCAATCTTTCACTCTGTAACTATTAGGCTTCAGAAAATAACCAAGATATTTAACTCCATCAACCAGCATATGAAATTTAAAAGGCATGATGTTTTGTAAGTCCAGAATCTGTGAATCATCCAACCGATGTTGATAAAGGATAGACTTTGCAGCACTGACCTTCATACCTGATGCTCAACATAAAACATTGATATTGTTCATTTAGCATTCCCATTCGGTAATATAATCCGACCCTGCAAGCAACACATCATCTACAAAGAGTAGATGGGATATACAGAGCTCTTTGGATAACTTTATCCCTTTAATGCACCGTTAAGATTTGGGTTTGAGAAGTAACATGCTGAAACCATCAATAACGAGCAAAAATAGCAACGGGGACAAAGGGAAACGCTTCCTAATCCCTCTGGAACATTTGAAGAATTTCGACGGCAAACCATTAACCAATACTGCAATATTAGTGGAGGATACGCATGCCATTATCCAATTAAGCATCAATGCAGACAAACCAATTTGAATTAGAACAATTCTGAGAAAGCACCAATCGACACTATCATAGGCCTTCTCAAGGTCCATTTTGAACAAACAAGCTTTCTTTTTCCGAATCTTGATGGCAAAGCTAGCAGAATTGAGCACTCAAAATCTATTTCCATTATTTAATTGTTAAATTATTTTCCTTTCCAAAAACAAGGGTTATAATTTGCTCCTACCCTTGAAGAACAAAAAACAAGCATATATATATATATATATATATATATATATATATATACAACTATTATTTGAATTAACATGATACTTGATGGCAAAGCTAACACGAATTGAAGCACTCAATATCCATTTCCATTATTTAATTGTTAAATTATTTTCCTTTCCAAAAACAAGGGTTATAATTTGCTCCTACCCTTGGAAAACAACAAGCAAGTATATATATATATAACTATTATTTGAATTAGCATGATACATCTAATTTTATTGGTTATTAATGGGTTTTTAGTTTTGTATATATTGGTGTTATTATTAAATAGTTTCAAAGCAAATGTTACACAAACACAATAATATATATTCTATATACTTATTAGGAATGATAAATATTTATCTAAAAATTTGTTTATAAAAGAAAATAAATTATAAATATTTATATGAAAATTGTTTTAAAAAGTAAAAAATATTTTAATATTAACAATAATATCCATATCTTTTTAAGTTATATTTTTATATAATATTAATTTTGTATATAAATGATATATAAAATGAATAGGAATCAAATTAATGAATCATTATAGATATTAATATGATTATTTTAATTTTAATATAAAAATATTAAAAAATAAATATTATTTTGAAAAAAAATTAACAAAATTTGATTATTAAAGGGTAAATTTTTAGCTAAAAAGCTTCAATGAGGGTAAAAATTTAAACAGAACGGTTTCACTGCTGGTAATATATAAATCCAAAACGTAAAAACAAGTTTTGATGAGTAGAATGAAAACGAAATTCCAACACTGTGTTTGACATCAACAAAAATTTCATTTGCGTAAGGTATGGCATCAACAGAAACTTCATTTGCGTAAGGTATGACATCATTAGAAATTTTCTATTTGGTTAATGTATGACATCATGCGCCACGCACACCATTCGATCTCAATAACCATTTATTTAAGTTGCAATACCATTTCATTTAAGACTTAGTCACAGAGAGGAGCGATTGCAGCATTTCTGTTCTATATCAAAAGCAAAGAGCTAATTGTCATCTGCTGCTAGTGCTAACTATGGCTCCCCATGTTCTGGTTATACCATACCCAGTTCAGGGCCACATAAATCCGCTCATACGACTCTCTGAGATGCTTTCTTCCAATGGCATTCTTGTCACCTTCGTCAACACGGAATCCAATCATTCCAAAATGATAAAAGCCGGAATTTCAGTTAGTCCCAATTCAAACATTCGTTTCGCACAGGTTTCAGACGGTCTGCCCCTGGATTTTGACCGAGTGGCCAATGGTTTGGAATATTTCCGATCTATAACGAACGAAATGGGAGATTCTGCCGAAGATCTGGTACGAAGTCATCTCGATACAGACGCTGGCAAGTCTCCGTTCTCGTGTATTATCGGCAGCTCCTTTCTTGCTTGGACGTTTCTTCTCGCTAAAAAATTCGAGGTTCCATTCGTCGCATTCTGGTCGATGTCTGTGAGTGTTTATACCATCTATAGACATCTCTCCACAATTATTTCAAACGGTCACCTTCCGCCTAAAATAGAAGGTGCACTCTTTCTCCTCCCTTTTCAATCAAAAGCAGATTTAGGTAACCTGAAATAACGAGGAACGTATTTGTGTTTACAGATCCGAGGGACATAATTGACTACATTCCGGGTCTTCCTCCATTGCAGCCCGAAGATCTTCCATCAGATATCCAGACAGGAGACACGAATAATCCACTCCATAAACTTGTTGTGCAACTTCTCCCTTTAGTCGAGGAGACAGAGTGGATTATCGGAAGAGATAGCTATGGGTTTATTGGAAAGTGAACAGACTTTCCTGTGGGTAGTCCGTCCAGGTATCTTAAATTCTGATAACGACGCAAATGATGACGCCGGCGTTCTTCCAGATGGTTTTTTAGAGAAAACGAAAAATCAAGCTCTGGTGGTTCCGTGGGCTGCTCAATTATCCGTTTTATCTCATCCTTCCGTTGGGGGGTTTCTTCACTCACGGGGGCTGGAATTCAACATTGGAGAGCCTGACTTTGGGTGTTCCCATGTTGGTTTTTCCACAGTGGGCTGATCAATACACCAATAGAATGTTTGTGGTTAACCAGTGGAAGGTCGGATTGAAGTTAGAGACGTGTAGGGACGATGGAGTGATAGAGCGAGGAGAGATCGCAAGAGCTGCCAAATTTCTGGTGGGAAGCAAAGAGGGTGAAGGGATGAGAAGGAGAAGTAAAGAAGTGAGAGAAACGATAAGGCAAGCAGCGAGTCCAGGAGGATCCTCTTGGTTAAACATGCAACGTCTCGTCGATTACATTGGGTCACGGGAACCCAACGAGTTGCATGACACCGTTCACATTAATGAGAAATGCTTGAATGAGCATTTGAATTCCCATGGCATCATTAACAATAACATTTAGAAAACAGATATAGCATTTCATAATTAAACATATATATTTATTTATTTCAAATAGCTATGTGTTATAGAGTTTTATGGGAACCAAATACTGTGGCAGATAGGTTTGTTTGAAGGTCTTCCCTATTATGAGAAATCTTTATAGTTTGCATCAGAGGCTCCTTTTTATTACAGTGATGACGACCGTTGTAATTGTTATGCGGGATTGTATATTTTATAAATAGTTTATGCTTTTTTGCGTTTACCTCTTTTTTCTTTCATACTAATATTTAAGATTTGGTTATATAGAAGGGACTTCAACCTTTGTTCATTATTGAAGTGTTAATGTTGTTTTAATTAACGGAAGATATAGACTTTTCAGAGGAAATGAATGTAATAGCTAATGTTTTATTTGATTCTTTATAATTGTAATTGAAAAAAACAAGTTTTTTTTTTAATGAAAAAAAAACAAGTTTTTTTTTAATGAAAAAAAACAAGTTTTTTCTTTAGTGAAAAAAATAGTTCCACATTTTTTATTTTTTATATTACATTTTATTATTAACCTCATTCTTTAAAAAAACATAAAATCAGTACAATGAATGGATTTAAAAGGGATTTTGAGCTCACCAATCATGTTGGAGCTGACATAATCTAATTACGAGTTGTAGAAGTGTCAAAACATAGTGGGACCGGCTTTAGGCCAAACTAGACATAGAGACAAAATGAATCATCTAAAGGAAAGGAATTGTTCAAACATGTCATCATGGTTAGTAAACAACATAGAGCTCACATAATTTAATTTTGAGTTTCGAAATTACAAAATATAGCATTAAAATTTTCGTGCAAAGGTGCTTAATTGTCCTTTCTAATTTAAAAAGGGATATCAACAAGGAATCAAAAAGTGTCATGAAACCAATCATTGGAAATCCCTCTCTATATACTTTTCACTTTCTTTGATGGCATGTCATTTCGAATTTGTATGCAATATATTCATCATTATTACTCTCACAAACCAAAGGGACACACCATTTTAATGGTTTTGGCGAGGTTTGTCATGCAAAATTATGATGTATTGTTCTCCATCTCTCATCCATCATTGGAAGTGAAATTTTAGGAGGTTGTTGATGAATATGGGTGCTACATGTCACATAGTTCATTTGGCCCCATGCAACCCATAGAAGAAAAAAAAATTATGAACATAGTCCATTTTGACGTACTTAGAAACCATGTTTATGTTTCCCGTAATGCAAAACAAAATAGGATTTTCTATATCTAGGCTCAAGGATCATTTATATTAATTTTGAAGAGCCAAAATGCATCACATCAAGTGCAATTTATAGATGTAGTTTTTGCATAGGAAGTTTATGGTGACTGCAAAATTTGCCCAACAAAGTCAACAATCCATCAAACCATCAAGAGAATATGTTGGCATCCATAAGGCTAAGGCATGGCCAAAATTTCAACTCCTAAGGTGGACCGTATCTCCCACAATCATAAAATTAAATATACATCCATCTTCATCTTCCTCAAAGTTGCACAGTGCACAAAATAACAGAGTTCTGGGTTTAAAAAGCATGATTTAAGTGCCAAAATGGTCTCACTAACAATTTTACACTCTTTTGGACACATGGTTCTAGGTTCAACTACCTCAAAATCCCCACATATATCTCCATAGTTGGATTTAATTGATATCATAGGTTTAAAACCATGTCTTATAAAATTATCATATGCCTCCAACGTATAACATGATATGCCTCTTCTCGTAGATCAAAGGTAAGTTGTATGGTGGGCCCCTTTTTGGGCATTAAATAATATTTTATATGAAGTGCTTGCCACCCACCAAAATGCATAAACTTATCCTCATTTTGCACTCTTATAAAGTGATATTATTTTCTAATGTTTAGAGTGAATGTTTAATGGTAAAATCTAAAGTGTGATTTTAAATATAAATAGCAATGAGAATTTATAAGAGGAAAAAGGAGGTCAATAATTCCATTCATGCCCATTGCAAAAGCTGCTACAACCATATGTTTGAAGACAAAGAGGACCAAATAAGCACCAATTCAGCCTATTCTTTTGTTGAATTGATCCCTTTCATTTTGAGATGATGCACATGGCGTAGAGGAAGTCAAATTTGTGAATTCCAGGGGAAGCCATCTAGATAAATATTGCAGTGGTATTTCAATAAATCCACTACAACCATAAAAGAGAAAATTGCAAAATCACTGAATTGGAGAAGGAGGAAAGAGATTCTAAACTAATTTTCAAGTCTCACGTTTCTCTCGCAACATTCTATAATAGTGATATTTTTCTCATTTACACAATATGTTCATACGTTTTACATCCATCAAGATGCTAAATTTTTTGAGAAAATTTGTATAAGGATCCGCAACATTGTCCCTTTCTTTTATCCATTTCTCTCTTTCTTCCTTGTAATGAGATTAGATAACTTCTTTTTTTCTAGAGAAATACAATAGGCTCATGGAAGATATCATTGGGTCCCCCCTTGATGTATTTCTTACTGTAATTAAAGGAGAATGAGAATGCAGTTGATATGAAACCAAGACCGAGGTGATTTTCCACTAGTTTTCAAAGAAATAGTGTCTCATGTTTGTTATGAAATGATCTCTCTAGTGGTTGAAATGTCTTTATTTTGTTGCATGAATATGTGGATCTACAATTTATGTGCCCACATGATTTTCTTTGTATCTTGATTGCATTTAATGGAAAGCTTGTCAATGCTTTGTTGTTGAATGTATTTGGGATATTGCATCTTCTTTCATAGAAATGGACCATGATTAAGGCATCCCGAATGTTATTTATCTGAGTTGGGTTTTATTTAAGATGTGATTGTTCCTCGTCCTTTAAAATAACATTGAAATTTAGCTTTCAAGCATCCAAGATCAACTTATGCACCTCAAATCTTGGCTATAAATCCAATAAAAAATTACAAACAAATATATAGGTACCTAGAGTGATAGACTAGGAAATACTACCTCCAAATTAGGGTACCATCCCTTGGCCTGAGGACTGGCTTGATGGACCAAAGTGGTGCAGTAGTGGTGCATCCCATACAACCCTCCTTGGCATTCTAACCCCTTCCCAAAAATCAATTGCTCATATTTGAGATATATCCATGCTTTGAGAAGAGAAAATAATCATAATTTTGAGTGGTACAGCCCGAAAAACAACAAGAAATACTTGCACCATTTCCAAGGAGAGTTCAAAGGAATTTGCACATTTTTCAGGGATATTCAAGGCATACAATGAAAAATCTTATGGAAATTCCACTAAGGGTAATAAATCTATATTCCCATTGTTACAAATGTATATATTTCTTATGGTGAGCAAGTAGCATTTGTTGAGGAAATTTATCTCTCTTGGAGACTCCACATTGTTCTAGACTTTGAAATAGTATGTGTTGTAGACCTTGAACTACATTCATCTTCTTAGTGAGACCATTACATGAGGCTTGGAATCTAATGTTATTTTATAGAATTTACTAAATCCCATGCTAAAAAAACCTTGTCATTTTTCTAAAGATATTTAAAAATTCCCTTCTTCAAGCCACATTTTTATGATTATCATATTTTGTACTTCCTTTATATAAGGAGTGTTTCCCATCTCTTTGTTGACCATAATCCCTTTGTTCAAAAGCTTGATCCATCACTTGTATTAGTTATCATCATGGACAATAGTAAAACCAAATATGTCAATCCTTGGCTAGTTGCAAAATAACATCCCTTAATATTGCCTAAAATCCTCAATCCCTTGCTTGATTAGTACTTAAAACACCTTCCAAAGTTCAGTGGTAATAGAACTTTTACAGTGAACACACATATCATTGTGTTCCAAGACTACATTGATGGTTTCATTATTGATCATGAGGATGTTCTCATATGCATTTTTATGCATTCCTTGGAAGGAGATTCTACATCTTGGTTCATGAACTTGACATCCAACTCTATCTCCATTTGGAAACAAAAACATGATGCATTCTTGTGTTGGATATTGTAACTTCAAAGAATATTATATTTGTACTTTATTATTCCGGAGATGTTTCATTCCTCCGAGGTAACCCTATCATGTATCTAGAGATGTTTATTCCTCCAGGGGTTTGTATTAACTAGGGTTATTAGACCCACCATGTGGGGGTAGGCCTTGTAGTTATATTTTAGGGGTTATTAGACTTCTCCAGGAGAGGTCGGCCCCATCAGGTATTTTAGTCAGTTAGGAGTCAGTATAAATAGAGGAGGTGAACTCCTCATTAGATCATTCACTCACTTATGGAAGAGTGCGCACTTGTCTGGGAGATCTGCTAAGGAGACGAAGAAGGAAGGAGCACATCTTGTATTTTGGTTGATCATCTTATTGAGGAAAGCTTTGCTGGGTTTTCTACCCATGAGGGTTTCCCAGGGTATATTTTGTGTCTATCTTGTGATTATGTTTCTTTCAGTGATCTTGCTATTCTATTTGGTTTAAACTTAACATGGTATCAGAGCTAGACTGAATAGGACATCTTTCGCAAGGTAAGAATATCTCTCTCTCTCTCCGATGAAAGTTAGGGTTTCAGAAAAAAAGTTGGTATTATTGAATTCTGGTTGCATGGATAGATAGCCCTTTTCAATACCATTATTTTAAGCTCTAGATCGAACTTTTTGGTTGGGTATAACTCCGGGAAATCCAAACCCTAATTCTACCAAAAGTGCGATAAGTCAGAATTTGGTTTCAGAAAAAAGTTTGCATTTTTGAATTCAGATTACATGGCTGGATAGCCCTTCTCAAGACCATTCTTTTGAGCCATAGATCGAACTTTTTGGTTGGGTAGAACTCCGGGAAAGTCAAACCCTAATTCTACCAAAAGTGCGATAAAATTCTGTTCTAGATTCCAGAAAAGTGAAAAGTAACATTTCCAGGTAAGTCTACTCTGTCTCTTGGACTCCCCCAAGATAATATGGCTCCAAACACTAATCTTGAAGACAAGCTAGAAGGTATAGAAAATTTCCGGGGTTGGAAATACAGAATTGGTCTCTTTCTTGAAGAGAATGATCTTGCTCATTATATCAAGGAAGAAGTTGCAGAACCAGAAGGAGATGAAGCCAAAGAAAAGCACAGGAAGGATTTTATTAGGGCAAAGAGAATCATAGCTGATTCTATTAAAGACCACTTGATTCCCCAAGTGGCCTCCAAGAAGACTCCAAAGAAAATGTATGATGCCCTAGGAAGAATGTATGAAGGAAAGAACATCAATAGGAAGATGAATCTAAGGACTCAGTTGAAGAGTACCAAGATGCACAAAGGAGAATCCATTCAAGACTACTTCTCAAGGATCTCTCTAATCAAGGAGCAATTAGATGCCATTGGTGATACTCTTGATGAAGATGAACTTGTGATGACTGCCCTAAATGGTCTCACTAGACCTTGGGAATCTTTCATACAAACCATGTGTGCCAGAAAAGAAAGCATGAATTTTGATGTAGTATGGGAGGATTGTGTTCAATAAGAGGCTAGGGTAGCCAACAGAGAAGCTCTTCTCAAAGAGGATGACCAAGCTTTGGCCACCCACACCAAAAGAGGAAAGAAAGGCTACTTCAAGAAAGTGAACTACAAAAGGTCTCAACCCTCTCATAGATTCAAAAGGAAAGGAGGAGACACCTCCACAGTCCAATGTTTCAATTGTCTTAAGCTAGGACACTATGCTAGAGACTGTACCCTACCAAAAAATAAGAAGAAAAGGTTTGTCCACAAAAGACATCATGCACATATGGCAGAAGATGATAGTGAAGAAGAAGAAGAAGAAGAAGAAGAAGAAGTAGAGGAAAGGCCTCAAAAAAAAAGATCTAAAGTGAAGAAAGAAGATCCAGAAGAATATGTGCTATTTTCTGCTCTCTTTGGATTTGTGTCTCCTGGTGAAGGCATATGGCTCATTGACAGTGGTGCTTCAAAGCACATGACAGGTCATAAGGAAACTCTCTCCAAGATAGAAGAAAAGTCTTCACCCCAAAAGGTATCTCTAGGAGATGATTATCAATATCCCATCAAGGGAATTGGTGAAGCAAGCTACAAGCTTGATTCGAGAACACCCTTAAAAATGAAAGAAATTTTATATGTCCCAGGTTTAAAGAAGAATCTACTCTCTATCTCAGCACTAGACAAGAAAGGTTTTAGAGTAGCCTTCATAGATGGACAAGTACTCATGTGGTCCAAAGGGAAATCAATCAAAGATGCAATTGTCATTGGTGAAGAAGAAGGAGGACTTTATAAACTCAAGGGTCATCCAGAAACTGCCCTTGCTCATGAAGTTTCTAGTCCTAGTGAGCTATGGCATAGAAGGCTAGCTCACATCAACTATAAAGCCTTACCCTATGTAAGCAAGGTGGTTATAGGATTACCAGAATTGAAGGCTGATCATGATGGCTCATGTAAAGGATGTAAGAAAAGGAAGAATGTCAAGAATCCCTTTCCGAAAAGTGAAACAAAGACTAAGAAATATCTAGAGCTAATACACTCAGATGTATGTGGACCTATGCCCACCACTTCTCTAAGTGGGTTTGAATACTATCTCGCATTCATTGATGGCTATTCAAGGAAAACTGGATATACTTCCTAAAAGGTAAGAATGAAGTCTTTGGAAAATTCAAAGAGTTCAAGGCTCTAATAGAAAATCTCTCAGATAAAAGAATCAAGATTGTCAGAACAGATAATGGTGGAGAATATACTTCAAAGGATTTTGAAGACTTTTGTAAAGAAGCTGGAATTAAGAGGGAACTAACCACTCTCTACAATCCCCAACAAAATGGGGTAGCTGAGAGGAAAAATAGAACTATCATGGAGGCTGTAAAGACTATGATACATGACCAAGATCTTCCCATGTATCTATGGGCTGAAGCAGCCAAGACAGCAGTATATGTACAAAATAGACTATCTCATAGTGCTCTTGATTTCAAAACTCCAGAAGAAGTCTTTACAGGAAAGAAGCCTGAGGTAATTCATCTTAAAATATTTGGGTGTCCTGTGTACATCCACATTCCAAAAGAAAAGAGAACCACGTTGGATCCCTCAGGCAAGAAGGGAATGTTTGTTGGTTATTGTGAAACTTCCAAAGCCTTCAGAATCTACATACCAGGTTTCCATCATATAGAAATAAGTAGATATGTAACCTTTGATGAGGAAGCAGCTCTCAAGAAATCCAGAAAGTGTCAACTTGAAGAAGTTTATGAAAAAGATTCATCTCCCAGAATCTCAGAGACTGTTCACATCCCTGAAGAAGATGCACCAGAGGATCATGACATGCTGGAACCATAAGAACCCCCTGTTGCAGAATTATCTAGGAAAAGAAGACCAGCATGGGCTAGAGATATTATTCAAGGAGATGAAAGATATGGTGCTCCTGAAGGCTCCACTAGAGAAAGGAAGAAACCAAAACTAGTGTCCAACTATATGGCCTTGATGTGTGATCTTGTGGATCAACTACCTACTAGCTATGAAGAGGCAGCTCAGAAGAAAGAATGGGTAGAAGCAATGACAGAAGAATTTCAATCAATAATGAAAAATGATGTTTGGGATATAGTTCCCAAACCAAAAGATAAAAGTGTGGTTTCTTCCAAATGGATCTTCAAAATAAAACATGCTGCGGATGGAAGCATTGAAAAATACAAAGAAAGATTTGTAGCCAGAGGATTCTCTCAGAAGGAGGGAATTGACTATGAAGAAACATTTGCACCTGTTGCCAGGTATACTTTAATTAGAACTATCATGGCACTTGCAGCCATGATGAAGTTGAAATTACACCAAATGGATGTTAAGACATCTTTTCTGAATGGTGTAATTGAAGAAGAAGTATACATAGAGCAACCACAAGGGTTTGAGGTCAATGACGGAAGGACTCATGTATGCAAACTGAAAAAGGAATTATATGGGTTGAAACAAGCTCCCAGGGCTTGGTACGGAAGGATTGACAGTTTCTTAACTAGCATGGGCTTTACCAAGAGTAAAGCTGACCCAAACCTTTATCTCAAAGTAATGGATGATGAACCAGTTATACTATTGTTATATGTAGATGATCTATTTCTAACTGGAAATGAGAAACAAATTATTGAAAGCAAGAAGAAGCTTTCTTCAGAATTCGAGATGAAAGATCTCGGATTAATGCACTACTTCTTAGGCTTAGAAGTATGGCAAGAACCAAGAGGAATCTTTCTAAATCAAGGTAAATATGCTGTGTAGATTCTAAAAAGATTTGACATGTTGGAGTGTAAACCCATGGCCACTCCCATGGACTCCAACTTGAAGTTTTTGGTTAATGACTCATCAGAATTAGTGGACCTAACTCTATATAGACAAATCATTGGGTCACTAATCTATTTGACAAATACTAGGCCAGATATATGCTTTGTTGTAAATACCCTAAGTCAGTATTTAGTAGAACCTAGAAAGGTTCATCTAATAGCTGCAAAGCATGTAATGAGGTACCTAAAAGGTACATTAGATTTTGGTCTACTTTATCACAGTAGTCATGAACTCAAGTTACATGGTTACTCAGACTCTGACTGGGCAGGTAGTGTCTCATATAGAAAGAGTACTTCAGGTGGATGTTATGGTCTTGGATCTGCCATGATCTCATGGTTCAGCAAGAAACAATCTAGTGTGGCCCTCAGCTCTGCTAAGGCAGAATATATAGCTGCTTGCTCTGCTAGCTGTGAAGCAGTATGGCTTCAGAAACTGCTATCTACAGTGTTTGACTTAGAAATGGATCCCACTGTAATTATGTGTGATAATCAAAGCTGCATCAAGATGATAGAGAATCCTGTGTTCCATGATAAGTCAAAACACATAGAGATCCGATACTTCTATATTCGAGATATGGTGCAGAGATGAGCTATCAAGCTAGAGTATGTGAGCACTGAAGATCAAATTGCTGATATCCTGACCAAACCGCTGTCTCATGTGAAATTTGAATAGTTTCGAGACAAGCTTGGTGTAGTTCAAAAGGACCCTCCTAGAAAGGGGGAGTAGCATGATCCCTGATGACAAGCTTGTCTCATCAATAATGAGACTTCACCTAGTCACTTAGAAATAGTTAGATTTAGGACTACTATATTTAGAATGCTTAGTTTTACTTATACATGCTTTTGATATTAGATGTATCAGTGAGAATACATGCTTTTGATGATAGATGTATACATGCTTTTGATATTAGATGTATCAGTGATAATACATGCTTTTGATGATATATGTATACATGCTTTTGATATTAGATGTATCAGTGAGAATACATGCTTTTGATGATAGATGTATACATGCTTTTGATATTAGATGTATCAGTGAGAATACATGCTTTTGATGATAGATATATACATGCTTTTGATATTAGATGTATCAATGAGAATACATTCTTTTGATGATAGATGTATACATGCTTTTGATATTAGATGTATCAGTGAGAATACATGCTTTTGATGATAGATGTATACATGCTTTTGATATTAGATGTATCAGTGAGAATACATGCTTTTGATGATAGATGTATACATGCTTTTGATGTTAGATGTATCAAGTGAGAATACATGTTTTTGATATATGATGTATACATGCTGTTGATAATAGATTATGATACATGTATTGATTAATGTACTTGTATGGATGTGGATACTTGTACTTGTATTGATGAGAATACATGTGTGGATTGTATCATCCTTGAACACTTGTTTTAAAATGAGCCGTAGACAGAAGTCTCCGAGAAAGAAGAGGGATTGTATCATCCTTGAACACTTGTTCTAAAATGAGCCGTAGACAAAAGTCTCCGAGAAAGAAGAGGGATTGTATCATCCTTGAATGCTTGTTCTAAAATGAGCCATAGACAGAAGTCTCCGAGAAAGAAGAGGGATTGTATCATCCTTGAACATCTATTCTAAAGAGAGCTGTAGATGTATGTCTCCGATAAATGAAATCCTGAATTAACAGGTAGGGGATTGCATCGTCCCCGGACTGAGGTCCCAGAATAGAGCCGTAGACATGATGTCTCCGATAAATGAAATCCTGAATTAACAGGTAGGGGATTGCATTGTCCCCGAACTGATGTCCCAGAATAGAGCCGTAGACATGATGTCTCCGATAAATGAAATCCTGAATTAACAGGTAGGGGATTGCATCATCCCCGGAATGAGGTCCCAGAATAGAGCGGTAGACTGGGTCTCCGATAATGAAGTCCTGAATGAACAGGCAGGGGATTGCATCGTCCCCAGACTGAGCTCCCAAAATAGAGCCATAGAATGGGTCTCCGATAATGAAGTCCTAAATGAACAGGCAGGGGATTGCATTGTCCCCGGACTGATGTCCCAGAATAGAGCCATAGACTAGGTCTCTGATAATGATGTCCTGAATGAACAGGCAGGGGATTGCATCATCCCTGAACTGAGGTCCCAGAATAGAGCCGTAGACTGGGTCTCCGATAATGAAGTCCTGAATCAATAGGTAGGGGATTGCATCGTCCCCAGACTGAGGTCCCAGAATTGATCCATAGACTGATGTCTCCGAGAACTGAAGATCAGATTGTATCATCCATGGACCTATGTGCTAAAGTGAGCAGGATTGATCATCCTGGAACATGATCGTGTGATGACGATGTTGATGATCGTGTGATGACGATGTTGATGACGATGCTGATGATCGTGTGATGACGATGCTGATGACGATGCTGATGACAATGCTGATGATCGTGTGATGACGATGTTGATGATCGTGTGATGACGATGCTGATGACAATGCTGATGATCGTGTGATGATGATGCTGATGATCGTGTGATGATGATGCTGATGATCGTGTGATGACGATGCTGATGATCGTGTGATGACGATGCTGATGACGATGCTGATAATTGTGTGATGACGATGCTGATGATCGTGTGATGACGATGCCGATGATCATATGATGGTGATGCCGATGATCGTAGTAATATCGACACTTTTGACATTGATGTTCCAGTAACTGGTTGAGTTACTGCTGAAGATGAATTGAAGAAAGCTTTCGATGATTTATAGATGTATCATGTATGATGACTCCTTGCTCATGTAGATGTTGTTATAATATCCTTCTCGTTAAGGGGGAGTGTTGGATATTGTAACTTCAAAGAATATTATATTTGTACTTTATTATTCCGGAGATGTTTCATTCCTCCAAGGTAACCCTATCATGTATCTGGAGATGTTTATTCCTCCAGGGGTTTGTATTAACTAGGGTTATTAGACCCACCATGTGGGGGTCGGCCCTGTAGTTATATTTTAGGGGTTATTAGACTTCTCCAGGAGAGGTCGGCCCCATCAGGTATTTTAGTCAGTTAGGAGTCAGTATAAATAGAGGAGGTGAACTCCTCATTAGATCATTCACTCACTTGTGGAAGAGTGCACACTTGTCTGGGAGATCTGCTAAGGAGACAAAGAAGGAAGGAGCACATCTTGTATTTTGGTTGATCATCTTATTGAGGAAAGCTTTGCTAGGTTTTCTACCCCATGAGGGTTTCCCAGGGTATATTCTGTGTCTATCTTGTGATTATGTTTCTTTCAGTGATCTTGCTAGTCTATTTGGTTTAAACTTAACATCTTGCACCAATGGGGGAAGAGGAAAGGCCCCATGGAAATATTTGCATGTTTTCACTCTTTGAGAAGAGGAAATGATGAAATCTTGATGGCATTTAAGGATACATTTCTCCAAATTTATCATGAAATTCCTAAAACTATAAGTCCTTCAGAGGTAGCTTCCATGACAAATTTTGTTGTTTCCCATGATTTTAATTTCTCACCACTTCTTGGAAAGAATTAGCTCATAGATTTGAATTCTATGATTGATGATGCATTAGAGTAGCATGGAGACTTCTGAGTTTTTTGGTCTCCTTGTATCATCCTCCCAAATAAAATGAATGTGAGCAAGAATCCAAAGATAAAATGCATAGTTCAGACCATTTGAATTCTTGCTTGCATGAGGGTCTCCTATGAGTAGAACAAAAATTTCTCTCAGACAAAGATTATGTGGAGAACCTACAACAATTAAATGATGAAAATGCATGATATATCAGAAATAGAAGAACACAAAAGGGATTTTTTGGTCAGATGCCACTTCGAGGGGGAAACCTCATTTGAGCAAGCTCAATACAAATAACTCGTAGATTCCTTCATTGGCCTCAACACGTACTTATATACTAAGTTTAAGCTAAACAAATATTACTCCCAATGAATGTGGGATAATACAATATACTCATGGGACGACTTAAAAAGCATATGCATCCAACAACAATATACTAACAAGGTAAAGATAAGGGTTGACACGGGCTCGTAACATCTCCTCCCCCTTAGAAAAATCTTTGTCCTCAAATCTTTAGATGTGGAAATTGTTGTTGAATCTGAAGGAGTGTTTCCCATGTAGCATCCTCTGGTTGCATTCCGTGCCACATAATTAATAACGCTATGATGGATTGGGATCGAAGCTGAAGAGTGCACCTATTGAGGATGACCTCCATCTCCAAAATGATGGATGAAGAGATCCTTGAGGCACTCACCGAACATGACTATCCTTGGTATGATATGCACCATCGATCCTACTTCATCCCTGAAGAGGTTACCACTACTGCGGAAAACCAAATTTCAATCGAGTCAAAATACTTCCTCCCAAATAAGGTGGACTAGTTTAAAAACCCCATCCGAGCCCCCGATGTATTCGAGGAAGGTAACATGGAAAACCTTTCACCGACCATACAGGTTGACATTTCTACCACATGTGGTCCACTTGAACTCATCAGATTAGGTGCTTCTTGTACCGAAGATGAAGTCTATGCCTATAAGAATCTCTTCCAAGAGTTTTGCCATGTCTTTGCTTGGTCCTATACCGAGATTTCTGGAACTGACCCTGCCATTGTTGAACACCATATTGATACCTGGTCGGATGTCCCACCTATTCGCTAGAAGCAACGACCCATCCACCCATCCAAGCTTCCCATAGTCAAAGTTGATATTGAGAAAATCTGTAAAGCCAGTTTCATTTACCCCATCGCTTACACCACTTGGGTTTCCAATCCAGTACCAGTTAACAAAAAGCAAGGCACCATTCATGTTTGTACTGAATGGTGCCCCAATGACAACTTCCCCATGCCTTTCATTGACCAACTTCCCCATGCCTTTCATTGAGATTTAAACCGAGCTTGCCCCAATGACAACTTCCCCATGCCTTTCATTGACCAACTTATCTATGTGTGTGCGGGACATGAGATACTATTCTTCATGGATTGCTTCTCTGGGTACAATCAAATCAAAATCTGAAATGAGGATCAATACAAGACCGCCTTCACCACCCAATGTGGCACCTTTTCCTATCGCGTCATGCCTTTAGGTCTTAAACACACTGGTGCCACATTCTAGCAGGACATGACATATTGCTTTCATGATTTGTCTCATATCATTATAGTCTACCTTGACGAACTCATAGCTAAATCCAAGAAACAGTCTAACCATCTAAATGACCTCTAACAAGTCTTTCTACGTTATCGTAAGTATCGAATTCGATTGAACCCCCTCAAGTGTGTATTTTTCGTTCATGCAGGCCAGTTGTTGGGTTTTCTTGTTTCCCAAAAAGGAATTACTGTCGACCCATTAAAGTTTCAATCCATCCTAGACCTCCCATCCCCACGTACATTACACCAATTATAGATTCTTCAAGGGAAAGTCAACTTTCTCCGTCGCTTCGTTTCGGACTATGCTACGAAAGTTCATGGTTTCCTTTGCTTGCTTCGCACTCACATTCCTTTTGTGTGGTACCACCAAGCACAACTGGATTTTGAAGCTCTCAAAAAATCCTTTTCTTTTTCCCCATTAATCCCCCCCCAGTTTATCGAAGGATGTTATCCTTTACATTTCGGCATCCGACTATGCCGTTTCGGGGTTGTTGTTTCAAGAAGATAGTTTCCGACAAGAAAACATCATTTACTATGTGATCCAGACCCTATTTGGCCCACAAATACATTACCCCCATGAGGAGAAGTTAGCTCTTGCCTTCATCTTCTCACTCCAGAAGGTTCGTCACTACATCCTGTTAAGACAAACCACAGTCGTGGTAGATTCCAACCCCATGGTCTATCTCTTCAGTCATCACCTTCTTCAAGGGAGCATGGCTAAATGGGTCATCATACTTCAAGAAAATGACCTAACATTCACTACTCCCAAGAGCACCAAATCCCTTGCATTGGATCAGCTCATGATGGATTTACCATCCTCATCAACTCAATCACCAATCACTACCAATTTTCCTGATGACCACTTGTTTATCATTTCATCGGACGACCCCTCGTATGGTGACATCCTGGTGTACCTACGAACACAGAAGTTCTGACCCGATGTTAACTGCGATGAGTGTCGTCGCATATGCCATCATGCCTCACATTATATCCTCCTTGGTGATGTCTTGTATAGGTGAGGTGTCGACAGAATTTTACGTCGATGCCTTACACGCGATGAGGATGAACAAGTTCTTAACGATTGTCATAGTGGATCCTGCGGTGGTCATTTCTCTGGAATGGCCACCGCCCAAAAGGTCATCCGCACAGGCTATTTTTGGCCCACCCTCTCTGTTGATTGCATCACAGTAGTCAAACATTGTAGAAATTGACATCTCTTTGCCCCCAAGGTGAGGACCTCTCCTGCACCCCTCCACCCATTTATCACCGTTTGTCCATTTTGTAAATGGGCCATCAATTTTATGAAGTGCAACCCCCCCCAACAAATGACCATAAGTACGTAATTGTGGCTGTCGACTATTTTACCAAATGGGTCGAGGCCATGCCTGCTTTCAATTGCAAATATGAAACTGCAGCCCCTTTCTTTTTCAACCACATCATCACTCATTTCTTTTGCAACTTGTCTCTGACCATGGAAAACACTTTGAACACTTTGTTTGGAAGGAGTTGTCAACCTTTCTCAAATTTAAACACCAGTATGCCTCTTCCTATTAACCTCAAGGGAACGGCCAAGTGGAGGCTATCAATAAAATCCTGAAGACCATCCTTCAACGCACTGTGGACAACCACAAGCCCAATTGGCATCATATGCTATTTCCCGCACTTTGGGCTTACCGTGCATCCACTAAGACTGCCATGGGTTTTACTCCTTTTCACTTGGTTCATGGTGTCGAGTCTGTGCTTCCCATTGAATGTTAGATCCCCGCATTACAAATTGCTATTGAACTCCTCCCGACCACCTCACCACTTGAGCAAAGCTTAACCCTATTGGAGCAAGCCAACGAAGATCGTCGCGTAGCCCTCCAAACCATTGAGGTTGCAAAAAACCGCTCCAAAGCTAGTTATAATAAGCACATCCACCCTGGTAATTTTTGCGAAGGAGATCTAGTCCTTGTTTATGACCAAGCAAATGAAAAGACTAGGAAAGGTAAGTTTGATTCTATGTGGAAAGGCCCATACATCGTTCATACCTGCCTAGGACATGGGGCATATATCCTCACTGACTCCGATGACAACCCCTTGCACACCCCCTATAATTGTTTGTGTCTCAAACATTTTTACCCTTAGCACTTTTTGGACCCACTAGTCCATGTTGTACAGTACCACTTCTTTTTTCTTACCTTTTTGCATTTATGACCTTACACTATGCTTCCCTGCATGACCACAGATGAATCCTGTTCCACCATACTATGTCGGTTTCCCCGACGGTGCAAGTCGCTGGTATCCAAACCTCGCCTCTGTAGCTTGGGTATTATATTCCCCCTCACACGAGTTGATTCACCTCGACGGAGTGTGCATAGGCACTGCAACCAATAACCAGGATGAGCACGATGCTGTGACTAGTCTCTTGATTGCTGCCCTCCATATGGGTATAAGCCACCTTTGTGTGTTCCTTGACTCCCAACTGCTTGTCTCCCAACTCAACAACTTTTACCAGGTACGAGATCCTTGCATTCTTAGAAAATTCTTGCGCGTTAAACAAGTTATCATACAGTTCGATTCCATTTCATTCACTCATATCCCTGGAGGTCAAAACAATGTCGCAGACCAAATGGCTAAAAAGATTCTAGATTGGCATATCAATCACAACATGTAAGAAGTAACCCATACACATGCATCTATCCATCATATAGGCATATATAAACATCATAAAAAATTAACAAGAAGTCATCATCATAAAACAACATAGGTTGCATCCACGTGCACATACATAAACACAACCATAATCATAAATTGAATCCACGTGCATACACATAGACATAGCCATCATCATAAGCTACATCCACATGCATATATATATATATATGCATCATAAATAGAAATGTCATCATGCCCTCAACACCCCATACACATACATACATAGAGGAGCCTCAACAACATCCTCGTCATATAATACAAGCCAAGCATACAAAAATCTCAATGCTCATTGCATTGGGGGTAGTCACGGGGGCTTCACTAGAAGGAAATATAATATCACGTTCATTCATATTGGGGTATTAAATAATCATGAAAACCTAAAATTTTTATTGCTTATATATTAATGGGCAAAGGGTTTTTTTTATTTAATGTAACAATACAAAAATACTTTGGGGTATTTTTTATATGGGCGGGATGACAAATATCCGCCAAATGGAGATGGCGGGATCACGGCCGGATGAGAAATCAGGTTGAGGCAAGGCTCAGGCTTACTAGTACGCAGGGAAATCGCGTCTTGAGGCATGCTTGAGGCTAGGGGTTTCGTGGTGAAGAGGTTTGCTAGTCAATCATAGTCAATAGACAGTGGTCATTGACAGCCAATTGTTTCCAATAGCACTCATCCAGTTGTTACCAATAGCCTTGGGAGGCTCTAAGCCTCCAGGGCCTATTATAGGCCTTCAATAGGCCTTGGGTGCTTGAATACCCAACCACTCATGCCTATTATAGGCCTTGGGAGATTTAGTCAGCCTCCTAGAGCTTGTTACAGGATCTGGGGGCTTTGATACCTAGCCCACAACATGCTTAGTCAACGATTGGGGAACTGCAACATGAAATATAAATGTTGTACTATGTGCATTGGCTCTAGTGACATACAAGAAGTGATCTCCTATCTCTTCATTATACCATTAGATGTTGCAAATCATAATGATACTTTGAGTAATTGCATTGTGGGTGAAGTAATGTGCATCCACAATATACATCGAAAGAAGCAAGGTGCATTACAGAATGCATGTGGGGTCATAAGAGGGGTATCATATCAATAAACTAGGTATAAATATAAAGGGGTATAAAAAATGTTAATGATAAAATTGATACATACAATATCTAGTGAAAATAGGGGTTTTTTTAAATTGGGAAGGCAGATTGGGAGGGGGTAAAAAAAATGATTTTGGAAGATTTTTGAATATTTAGTGAAATTAGGGGTATTGTTTCATATGCCACAAATGAACATGCTATGATAGTAGTTTGTTGAGTGAAGCTCCCGTGGGAGCAGTTCCGTCAACTTCCTAGTAAGAGTCATATCCCCAATCATCATCATCGTCATCCTCCTCCTCCTCTGACTTCGACTCCACCTCCTCCTCCGCTAAATCCTCCTCCCCCTACTCCTCCTTTGGCTAGTCAAAATCTATCTCAGTGTCCTCATCACCATAATAGGGGGCATCCCCCCAGGCCATGGATCTCACCGCCTCTGCTTCCATCGCAATTCACCTCATAATCGACATCCTCTCTTGTGGAGCTTCGTAACATATGTCAATCAAGGCCTGATCCAAATGCTTCCAACCCTCGTCCACCACCCCATCTAGCAATCGATCAATATTGTCTCACAAAGAATCCAGAGTAGCCAAACTACTACGCCAACAACCCTGTCCATGCCCAGTCGGGCCTACTCCCTCTATTCGGCCCCTTCGGGCACGGTACCCCCGCAGTGACTGCGGTCCCACATCTGCACAAAGAAACCTCATATAATCAATGTCACAAAATCCTCTAACTATAATCTATTATATCAAGTATATACAACATGATACTATCAATAAAACAAATACATAACATCTGGTCCCCATGCCTGATAAGGGGGTCATGGTAGCTCCGGGTCTCCCCTAAAATCCATACAATAGTACGAGTAATCCTCGATCAGCACAGGAAACTGCATCCATTGAGTAAATAACTCCTTAGTAAAAAACCGACCCATAATCCCACTACCCTCGCAAGTCATCATCTCACCCCAGCACCGCATCCACGGCTCTATCGATCCCCCATCATGCACTGCTACATGCGGCCATAGTGTCGGAACTCGCTCGAAAAAGAAAGAGCAAAGAAATGAGGGAAAAAAAAACTCCCCTCCCTGATGACTTATCCTGTTCATCTCTTGTTGAACAACCATCAAATACATCTGGCCCCAACCGTAATACATCCCGGCCAGGACTCGCTCTACCAACACCATTTGTCCCCCTGAGATCCGGTGAGGGGCATGTGAACCCAGTAGGTGCACCACCAGTGCCGCAATCGCCCGAGTCATCTTGCTCTGAATGTCATAGATCAATAGTGCATTGTCATGCACAAAAGATGTCGGGTAACAATGCCTCTCCAACAGGTCCTCCATGGAAATGTCCCCTGGCCTCCTTGGCTAAGTATCAGCAATCATTCCCAACCTGGGAAACCCTGTAAGAAAATACACATCGGTGAGCGTCATCTCCAACCACTTACCCGAAATAACGAACACCTCTGTATCTAGATCCCAGAATTACACCAACTTGTTCAGTAACAGTCTAGCTAAATGCATCAAAGTTACCTGCACAGACTTCAGTAACCCACAGTAAGCCAAACTCTCCTGTAAATCCTCATCCCACTCGATCGCTTCTAGTATCGTCCTCGTCACCTTCCTCTCTCTCCATGATATGCTCGGCATCCTTCCAATCAAACAAACAAACACCCATCAGGTCTATATCAATCCCGATCACCTCCGGATTAGCACACTGATGCCTAGCGAACACCATGCATTCCTTAGCGCACCTTCTGCCCCATTGGTGCACTCTAGGGAGTGCTTTTCCCCTTGAAAAGTACACTCCTCTAGCATGCCACTAGGTCCCAATCTCGTGCTCTGGAGTGTTCTTTCCCCCTGGAAATCCGCGCTTCAGAGCGCTACTGTGTTAGGAACCTATGTCAACCCTTCTCTTTACTATGTTAGTATATTGTTGTTGGACGCATATGCTTTGTAAGTTGTCTCGTAGTATTTGTTGATCCGTAGTTTATATTAGCCCATAGTATTGACCCATAGTATTGGATGCATATGCTTTGTAAGTCTTCCCGTAGTATTATATGTCCCATGGTTTTGACTCATAGTATTGGGCATAGACTTAGTATATAAGTGTGTGTTGAGGTCATTGAAGGCACCGTGAAGTTATTTGTATTGAGCTTGCTCATAGGAGGTTGCCCCCTCGAAGTGGCATGTGATCAATATAAAAGTGATTCTGAGTTCTGTCATTTCTACTATTTCGCATATTTTTATTAATTAATTGTTGCAGGTGCATCACATCTGGTATCAGAGCACTTTCTTGGGCTCGCTGGGTGAAATTTCTGCCAAATTTTTTTTTGCATCTGTTGCAGGTTCGGATTTGGGACTAATCCCTATCCGCTTAACTGTGGGAAGTACTTGGGCATAAGCCCTAAAACTCATTGTGAGGAGTACCACATGAACCCCGAAGTAGCTGGCCCATTGAGAGGACCTGCCAGCGAAAAGGGCAATGACCCCTACCTGATTAACTAGTTCTCATTCTACAGGACAATCTTCACATGGCCAGAATTCGCTTGAAACAACAAGCCAATCAACACCATTTTGAGCACATTTTCCACGCAGTTGACAGGGTTCTTCTTCATCTACAGCCTTCCAAGCACTCCTCCTTGACACTCCGAAGGCATCAGTGGCCTGAAATGCAACCTGAGGATGCTACCGGGGAACCACTCCTTCAAATTCTGTAGCAATTTCTCCAACCAAAGCTTTGAGGACAAAGCTTTTTCTAAGGGAGAGGGGATGTTAGGAACCTATGTCAACCCTTCTCTTTACTATGTTAGTATATTGTTGTTGGATGCATATGCTTTGTAAGTCGTCTTGTAGTATTTGTTGATCCGTAGTTTATATTAGCCCATAGTATTGGATGCATATGCTTTGTAAGTCGTCCCATAGTATTATATGTCCCATGGTTTTGACTCATAGTATTGGGCATAGACTTAGTATATAAGTGTGTGTTGAGGTCATTGAAGGCACCGTGAAGTTATTTGTATTGAGCTTGCTTATAGGAGGTTGCCCCCTCGAAGTGGCCTATGATCAATATAAAAGTGAGTATGAGTTCTGTCATTTCTGCTATTTTGTATATTTTTATTAATTAATTGTTGCAGGTGCATCACATACTATGAGGCGCATAGTCGTGCTCTAGAGCATTCTTTCCTTCTGGAATAGCACGCTTCAAAGTGCGGATGCAGGGCCTACATCTGCGCTCGGAAAGCATGGAAATCCTGCCCAGGGCCGCACTCCAGAGCACACGATTTCCCTCAAAACCTTTGCTCCAGCGTGGTGATAACAAGTGGAGCTCGGCATGCCTCCCTAGAGGCCCAAATCCTCATACAAATACATCAAAAAGATCATAAAATACCATAAGGCTTACCTGCAACTCGCAGAACTCAATTCCACCAGTCTATTTATGTAAGATCTGAATTTTTACTTCTGGGCCCTATTGAAGCCTCGGATGTGTAGGTTGCTGGAATGGGTTCTAAGGCTAACAACAGAGGGTGAAAAGCTAGACTGAAAGGCTTCAAAAGGTCCTACGTAAGGATTTTTCTATCCCCAGCCTGTTTGGAATAGTAATCTCCCACGGATACAAAGGCCTTTGCTGGCACTTATGGGGTTTGATCCTAGAAGGATTTGTCTTCCTAAGAAGGAAGATCAAAGTGTCTTGATTCTAGAGTGTATCTAAACCTAAGACAACTCTACCTTAAAACGAATCAAAGCTAAGTTAGATCTAATCTAAAGGGAGTGTATTGTTTGTGTGTAGGGTAACTTGGTTTGAGTTCCAATAAGTTATCTCATCAACTTGATAGAAATGTGAAATTGAATCATTAACTCATTACTTGAAAATACAATCAGGCAATGAAAATGACTGATAATAATTCAAAGATTAAGCATATCCAAGATTATCCTCCTTTTCTTTTTCCAATTGAAAAATTAACATGAACTTAATCATTTTTGTGAATCATTTGCAGAAATAGATAAATATTTTAATTAAAGAAATTGAATTAAAACATAAATACACTAAGAACATCAATGAAGACAAATCTAAACCATAGATCAATGCATTAATGGTTGGCTGCAAAATCAACAGTATTGATTGATAATTAAGGTGGAGAAATCATACATCATCAAAGAAATTTGATAACAAAAGCAAAGAAGATACCAAAAGAAACTAACTTTGATTCATTGGTCTGCAAAAATTACATGATCATAAGTGAAACAACATTTCTCCAGTACTTCCTTGGCGATTATCTCCCCCCAAAAATCCATCCATCTCTACGAGAGATCTACCCCTTTAAATAATAATTACAATGTTGTTACAAAGGGTAAATTCCCCATAAAACAAGATTACAAAATCAGATTGAACTAAGAATGACCAAAAAAATCGTGTCGCTTAGCACATATCTCTAACACTTCATCTAAATCTGGATAATTTGTTGAGTCAAGCCCCAGCTGGGCATCACATGTGAAACCTTCTATTTCATTCTTTTCCAGCTTAGGCTAGATCCATATGAAAATATGGATCTATTGAAGCCTCGGTTGTGAAGGTTAGATGCAAAAGGTGCTGGAATGTTCCAAGACACTCAACAGAGAAAGAAAACCCAAGTTGAAAGGTTTCGAAAGACCCTGCGCAAGGGTAGTTCTATCCCCAACCTGTTTGGTATGGTGATCCTCCATGGATATTAGGCCTCCGCTGGCACTCCAAGAGTTGGTGAGTTGATCTATTAGATTAGTTTTCCAGTCAAGAAAAACCAAGGCGTGGATATGGTGATGCTAAGCTAAGCTAACCTATTTTAGAAAAGGGAAACTAGTCTAAGTTAGTCCTATTCTAAAATGAAAGCTTGTTTATGTGCAGATTGGGCTTGAGATATAATTAAATAAGTAATTGAACAACTTAAACATAAATGTCTTTAGTTGTATTACTTGTTAACTTAAATTATTATTAGTTAATGAAAATTAAATGACAATCTTTCAATTATTTAGGCTCATTCAAGATCCAATCAGTAATCACTCTGCTAATTTAAAAATTAACAACGATTATATAAATTTCTATGCACCGAATCATTTGCATAAATAAAACATGAAAGTACTTGTATTGAAAAAACTTAATGAAGTACTTTGAAACATAAACCAGTCATATAGAGAAATCAATACAACAGATTCATGCATTAACAAATGATTAGCAAAAGATCAGATACATAACAGATGACAATTTTAATCATAAATTAGAAATTCTCAAAGAAATTTGAGGAATAACAGAAGATAGATTAAAAGATAACTTTACTGTATGAAGAGGTATTGTACAGAAATTACAAAAAGCTCTGCTAAACAGAGTATCTCCACTCCAGTCTTCTGCTGACTTACAACTCCAAAATTACCAACCCCTAACTATGAGAGGTCCTCCTTCTTAAATAAGAAATTCAGCAGAATAGAAAGATAGAGATTTCCCAAAATAGGGATTACAAAATCAGATCAAACAATAGATCCAAGAAATCCTGCCATTTCACATATATGTCTAACAACTCATCTATATTTGAGAAACTGGTAGATTCTAAAGCTAGCTGAACATTGCACACATTATTCTCCATGTCATGCTTCACCAACTTGTGCCAAGTGCGAAGATACATATGAATTTTTCCTTCCATGACGATCGGTTCTCCAACCAAGCGATCCACATCTTCGATGCTGACTTGTTCAAGATCCCGAATTCTCTGTGAAAACTCCTCACACCTGCTCTTGAGCTCTTCAAGTCTGCATTTTGGTGGCAAAGCTTCTAGGATAGGGGTCATTAATGGTAATCCTAGAACATGCATAATATTGTCAACTGCATACCATCGCCTGGTGCAAATATCTTTAGATTTATTAATGGTCTCTTCAGTTTTTTCGTTGTAATAGAGCCAAGTATTTAGAGAACCTTTGATCTTCTTAATCTGGAAACTGCTGAGGATTGGGATATCTTTTGGCACATTCTTAATATACCCCTGCCATTCACTGATTTCCTCCTGAGCCTTAAAAGCTTGAAGTCTCTTCTCCTTTTGTTTTTCAACGGTGGAGGACATCTTGGAAAAATCAATGAAATTTTCCCTGATTTCATCCAAAGCAATGTAATCTTTCTCCAACAGTTTATGATGATCCTGATTCACCTTGAGGGCCAGATTCTTAAAATCATAAGGTGTAAAATTGACAAAACTTGAGGAGGTTGCAGTTGCAGTTGCATCCTCAACCTTCTTTTCCAAGGAAGCTATTTTTTCAATGTCAATGGAATGATGAGATTGTGATAGACTGAGTTCAGTGAGAAGAGTGGCATTCTTTTGCTCTAGGTCTTGCAACTTACTTGCCCAAGTTTTCCTGAGGTCAGCCACGTAAGTAGAATGTTTTTTTTTAGCTTCAGCCAATTCCTCTTTTAGGTTTTTGATCTCTTCATCCCTAAGGTCAACTTCCTTATCCAAAACCTAGACAAAATCCCAATTAGTAGTGGCAAAGACTCCTAAGGCTGCTGCTATTTCAATTGCCTCAATTCTTGGATTATTGGTCCTGGGAGCCCATATTACTTGATCTGGTTTAGGTGCTTCCAAAACACCTTGATCTTGTCCCCTTTTCCTGGTCCTTCTCATCACTATCTTATCATCCTTGCTATAGAAGTAATTCCCAAGGGGAATTACATCTTCGTCCGTGTATTCAACCATTAACTATGTGGAAGTAGAAGTGACACTAACTGTTGAGATTAGTGAAGGTGTTTGGGTAATAACAAGGGTAGGAATAGGTATGGTGACTTGAGTAGTAACTGAGGATGTAGTGATAGCTTGAGGAACTGACAAAACCCTATTTGGGGAAGGAATTGAAACAAAGGCTTCAGATAATGGAACCTGAGTCTCATCATTAGCTTCTGGAGGTGGAAGTTGACTATGAACTTTGGTGGGTGAAGATGGTGAGGAAATATTAGAAGATACATCACTAGTGGATATTTATAAATTAACTATGGGTGACTGCAGAGGGGTAGCCAAAGGTTGTACTTCTGCAACAATAGACAATGGAATTGATAAAGGAACTGAGTGTTCGGGTGATGGGATAGTAGTGTCATTTAGGGTGTTGAACAAGTGTGATAAGGAAACATGAAGTGTTCCCCCTAAAGGCACAGTAGAGGCTGGTTGGACAGATGGCAGCGTAAAATGCTGATGATGCAATGCCAAGAGTAGCATTAAATTCCAACACTGATTGCTCGGGGAAGGACTGATCCATATCAATACTATCCAACAATTCAGTGACAGTCTTAGGATCTTCAGTGACTTCTTCTATTACTGGTACCAGAGGAGGTGGGACCACTTCTTCATCACAGTCTATTATGTAAACTGTAGGAACCTGTGATGAAGAAGGAAGGACTTTCTGCCTCTTAGCAGTGCTAGCTTGAGTTATGACCAGATCATCATCTTCTTGAGTTTCTTCAGTAGTGATTTGATCATTTGATGCAATTGGTAGCTAAATGTTGACTTCAATCTTTTGAGGTTCTAGCAATTGAGTCTTTAACATCGATGTCAATTGTACCATCTGCTACTGGGATTCACGAGCTGACTATAGCATCATTTTAGCTTCTTTACCAGTTTTCTCTTGAGAGGGTTCCCCTAGAGGAGCTTTACCTTTTTTTCCATCAGGGAATGTAATCATGAGAGGAGTATTGGCCTTTTGAGCCTCTTTCTCTTCTAAGTCTCTTCTTGTTTGTTCAATGAGATTTAGCTGCATGGCCCTGTAACTCAGAACCCTAACCTTAAGTTCATTCTTGTCTTTTAAAATGTCATGTTGTTCTTGTAAGTCTTTTGCCTTAGCTAGAACCTGTGAGAATGTGTCCACCCCTTGGTATATGAAGTCATCTAGAACTAACTCATGTGCATAATCAATTTTCATATGTATTTGCTTGAGGTGTGCATCCAGGAACTTCTTGGGGTTATGTTTCCTTTTCAGGGCAGTACCTAATATCAAGGTAGCTATCTGGTCACCAAGAACTGCAGCCCAAGTTGAAGTTGGGATAATCAACTGGCCAAGATTGAGAGAAAACTTAGGCCAACCTTTCTTCCTGGGACCTATGAGTTTCTTATACATGCCATCAGTGACAGTTTGAAAAAAACCTTCTGTATTACCATCCTGTCTGAGAAAATCCCAGGAAGCAAGTGCACTGTGTCACTTCCCCAAATCTGGATGTATGAAAAATACTCAGCTACATACCAATCACCCATGGTGTTGATGAAAGTCTTAGCATCTTCGGAGAATGCAGGTGGTTGTTTCCTGAATATCTTGAAATAGATGGTACCCATGAAGTGGTCACAAATTTCATATAACAAGGGTGCAAAATTCTCTTCCCATAGTGTCGAATGATAAATGTGTATAGGAGGGTCTGAAGGGATCCAATTCCAACCCAAGTTAGGGTACTAGAACTCTAAGCAAAAAACATCAAGGGCATATGCAGATAGGAAAAAGGGTGGTTTCTTATGAGCTGGATCCTTTTGATATTTATGAATGGCATTCTTTAATTCAGCCGACATGATAGAGGCCCATGGGAAAGACTCACCTGTGAATAGCACATGATGTGCTATAGGTTCCCATTCTGCTTTGAAAAGAGAACAATTCGGTAGACTAAAAAGCCTGCAGAGCATGGTTGCCGGTAAAGAGTAGGGTTCCTTAAACCAGACGATGGGATAAAGGTTATCAACCTTAGGCACAAAGGCGTTCGGCTTAAGCATCCATGGCCTAATCATCTCGTTAAAATTGAACTATGTTTTGGATGACTATATAAAATCGGGGAGAGGGTTTGCACATGAGGTTTCAGAGAAAAGCTCGGACAAAATGCTCTGGGAAAAAATGTGTTAATTGGCACCCCATGCTATCTTTAAAACAACGGTCTTTAACACTGGGATTCTCAATTATCCATTTTACAGCATCCGTGTAAGGCAGGACAGCAGGGCATGCAGAAATGGCATGAATTTTGGAATCCCTAATTCTCTCGTACACTGGTCTATCATTCTCAATATGAGAAAGGTCATCATTATAAAAAATGGCATATATTTTTTACCAATCCATCTTGTATGTCTCAGTGACTAACTCACTGGTGTCAGAGAGCGAACAAAAATTAGGGTCTTTGGTCAGGGGATCTTTGAGTGGCATTTTAGAACGTGTACCTCTCGACATGGCGAAAGAACTTGCAATTTATGATCAATAAGAAAATTAAAATCAAAATCAATCCAAAAATAGAAAAATTGCAGACTAGCAATGTAAGAATGATAGTAAGCTTACCTGAAATAGCAAACAAACGGAAAATCGGCACTTGAAACGGAATCCATAGTAAAAACAATAGTCTAATGGATTAATTCTTCAAAAGTAAAATGGTAAAAGTAAAATAGGAAAAACCGTATTTATTGAATTCACTGGATTAAAGATAATCGTGCGATCAGAACAAAGGAACGACCAAGATTAACCGAAGCGGGATGCGGGGTCGCACGAAAGTCTTATTCACAAAATTTATTAAAGGACCCCCAAAGCCGCAACCCGACAATTGCGGGTTGCGGATTGTGGGGTCGTGCAAACGTCAAAGGTGGAAAATAATTCCCGAAAGCCGAAAGCCGCAATTGCGAGTTTCAGGAATAATTACAATCGAAAACTGAGAAATGTGTTCCCGAAAGCTGCAACCTGACACTTGTGGGTTGCGGGTTTCGAGGATGACACACTTGTAAACTGAAAACAACTTCCTGAAAGCCGCAATCCGACAGTTGCGGGTTGCGGGTTTCGGGAATGCATGTTGACCAACACGACTCCAGGCGACAGGGGTTCCACTTCATTGTCGACACATGCCGCAGTCTCCCTGGGCACCAGCCCGGGCAAGTTTTATCCCTCCCAACAACACCTACAGAGAAGATGAGGTCTCACCCGAGGCGTCCAGGAAGAGAAGATGGAACCATGTTTCCTTCGAGGAAGGAGGAGGGTTGCGGCTATATGAACTAACTCTATTGCAACACTAAACAGGGATCTCAAACATTTGACATGTATTCATAATGCATTATTCGATCGCAGCATTCATTATCACAGTAGTAGTAACAGTAAAGCAACATTGCATCAAGGAAACATAACATTATTCATGAAGTGCGACATTGCATTACCATAAACAAACAGAAAGAACCTAGGAATTGCACCAGAACAATTTCATCATATCATATTATCACTGCAAAACCTTAGATACAATATCTCCTCAAAGATCAGGTCTCGGCAATATCTCACAGATGCGCAGAAACAACCCAAACATGCGCTTCTCTTCACCTAGCCTCCCCTAATACCTATGATTCTTATCTATATATAGGCTTTCACCATTACAATGCTTGTCCACTTACTAACAACTTCCTAACTGACACTTTGACCAGTCACCCAATATCTAACTAACTTAGTACAAAACCGACCAAAAACCGACATTCTGTTATATAAATGACTCAACATTACATAATATGTGGTCCAAATGACCCAAAACCCGCATTCTACGGTATAACTGACCCAAAATGCATAACTAATCTCCCACTCATCGTCATTCATGCCATCTTCTCACCATTCGCACCATCTTTTGCCTTGTTGCAGCATCAGAGATGCTGCGATAACACTCTACTAAACCACCTGCCAATAGGCCCCCAACACAATCTTGTGGCTCACCCTCGAGCCATGTCAACTGCTGGACATAGTACACACCATCTTTTTTACTTTGAAGTCCTCATATGGCTATTCAATTGTATGCACTATCTCTTTGGCTTCTGTAGCCACTGCCTAACTATCGATCACATCATCTACGGATGGGTGATCTATAAGCTTTTCCATGACCTGCTATTGACGCTTCTGCACTACCTGCAGAGCTTCACTAGCCTGCATCATAAATTTACCACTAGTGTCCTGGAACTCTTCTAACTGGGCCACGCATATCTTCTATCTCACGTCTGCCTTGGTGACACGGTGTTGTAAGTCTTTCTGCTCTTGAGACTTAGCAACTTGATCCAGTGGTAGCATTGTGTGCATTGCGGCTTTTAATGTGGCTAACTGTCCCTACGCTTCCTGCCAGTACTTCGTCAGTTGCTCAACTTGCTTGTCCTAAAAAATGCAGCCCCGGAATTGTACCATTTCAGCCATGAGCCTGGTTGCCTATGTTTCCAGCTCCTTCATCTGAGTGGAAACTTCCTCAATTTCCCTTCTTCGTTCATCCACTTCAGCCTGAGGCGTACTCGATTGCAGCTGGGCCTTCAACTCGTGATTCTCCTGTCGCAACTGAATAATAGTAGCCCCCAGTCGCTGCACTTAGTGGAACGCATCTGCCTCTTCAGTGGGTTCCGGGACATGTTGATAAGATTCTGTGATCACCCGGTCAACGTGAACACTACCGTCTCACATGCGAACCTTTTCCACAATAAGGAAATCATGTTCCTTTTTCAGTCCTTCAATTTCGCGAGCCTTCTCTGCCCATTCTTCGTTGATGTGTACCTCAAGGTCATCCACTGCCTTGCATGTGGAAGCATCCCTAGTAGTCAATTCTTCAATGGTGCGCTGCGCATCGGCCTCACTTGCCTATAGGTGGTCACACATATCGCTGATCTGCCGTAGTCGGTCTGTCGTTTCCTTGCTGGTAGTAGCCTGTAGAGTAGTCAATCCTTCTACGGGCAAGGCATTCACTTTAATGGTCACCGTGTGCAGATGCTGCAGCAACGTGGTTAGTGCCACATCTTCAATCACAATCACAGTCGGAGGAATATCCACATTCCTGACCTGCATCTAAGTGCTGATTGTGTCGAAGGTCGATGCTACTGCTTCCTCTGGTGACTTGCCGGAAACCAAGTCATACAATGATTTTAACTGAGTGGTGACTGCATGGAATTCTTCATCTGCTTTCCTTGCCATCTTATCTGCTACCGTAGAGGATGCACTATTGATCGCTGTGATCAAGCGGCCTAATTGTACCTTGGCTGGGAGAGGCAATCCGCTAATTGTTTCCTGCTCCTGATACCTTTTTGAACGGTTCTCTTCAACCTCTCAGGCGCTATCATCTAATATTGTTTTGGTCGATTGGTGCCTTGATTCATGGTGACTCTACTCGTCCTGTGTCGATACCCGGTCATCTAGGCCCAACGGTGGGCCACCGACTTCTATCTCTACTGGACTCATGGGTTGTCACCATGCCTTCGGCCACTTGTTCACAGCACCCTCCAAATCTTCGGACATCACCTTATACGAGATCTACAACCATTGTCGATCAGGATCATGGCAGACTTGGATATGTATTGTATGCAGCCGAATTGCAAACGCCATAACAGGTTTGAACCACACAACAGTTTCTTCATATATTTGCGGGACCTGTGTTGCTGTGGCACAAAGCATCTCCCAATACAGCCAAAAATGCAATTGGAAATCCTGGAGTCTCTCAGGCTCCTGTACATACCATAGATTTTGATATCGCACCACCTATCATTCTGCTGCAGCCGAATATTCCATGCCGTGGTACATGCAAGGCTCTTTCCATGCGATGAAAGTGATCAACAACAACAACCAACTATATGTAAAGGAACCCTTTCCTGATTGGACCGCCGCAGCATCCTCCATTAATTGATTCAAGAGGTATAGGGACCAATTCATTTGGACCCCTTCCGCACATTGCTCAGCACATGCAACAATGCCCGAGTTGCATTAGTTAGGTCGACCACCCTTAACCACCTTGCAGGACAGGATCTTAATTCCCATGAGCACCGCCTGATCATTGCAGCTACTAGTGCAATACCCATGCACATCCCTTTCAAGGCCATATTTATGTGCCAACTGCAGCGCCTGCTTTTTGTCACTTTCCTTCCCCTGGATGAACTGCGTCGGATCAACTCCATTCTTAGGCAAGTCGATTATGGATGAAATTAAGTCGACGGTGACCGAGACTTCTCTATCCAGACATAATGACCCACCATGAAAACACGCCAGGAGCTTCTTTACACACACATTCACTTTCGCCAGCTACCCGAAATGTGGCATATTAATAAGCCCTAACAAGTCATCCTGCTTCAATCCTCGTGCCCAGCCTTGTACATTCGGTATTGGGGAAAGGCGTGTCTCCTGCACATAAGGGGCAGATGCAATGTCGAGGTAGGCCACCATATCATGATCATCGCATCGCAGGCACATCAACGCAGTTTCAATATCCACAGAGCACTCCATTCCAACCGGGAGCGCTGGCATCTTCACACCATACTTCTGTTTTGGGTTTATCTTACATGGGGTGGCATCCGACCGAACTAGAGGGATATACCCAAGGATCTCACCGGCGGAGAGTCCCGCCCATGGGGCAGACTCACAAATGGGGTGACTGGACTACCCCACCTATTCCGGAGCTTCTCCTATCGTCACAACGGAGGACTGAAGCACCCTCTTACTCTGCGGGGACTCCGAGTGCTGACCTCCCCGTCGCTTCCTCCCCGTCGCTTCTTAGCAATTACAGATTCTCCCATTGGCATAGTTGCTCCCTTGGCCTCAAGGTTGATGGCTGGTTCAATTCCTTCTTAAACGATAACCGAGATGAAGGGGGAATCAACTTCATTACTGATCTCAATAGTCTCCATCTCACCTGGCATACCTCACTATACTCAACAATAGCACTCGATAATGCCAACAACCTCTTCCAATGCACAACAACACTCACAAACCAACAACAATACTCTGTAGCATGTCACAATCTTACAAAAACAACTGAATTCTCGGTGCCTTCCGACTAGCTCCAATCCATTTTTATAGTATGCAACCAAATCTGCTGTAATCATCACAAAATCAGGCAGTAACTCAACCAAAATCCTGTATTAATGACACAAATCCACTGTCGATCCGGTCCGTCGATCGGCCGGATCCGCCATTAATGCCCATCACTTGAACAACGCCGTTAATTAACTATCTAAACTTTTGGCATTTATTACTGATTTGACCCAGTCGCTACGCTGCCATGTGTCTCCGACCGTTCCCAACTTGCAGCAGAAGCCTCCCTGCTTCCGCATTTCATCCATGGTGGTGCGACATCCTGCCACCAATCATCCGACAACACATCATCATTTTTTTTCCCGATGCTACTCAAGCATCGTGGTGTGCCAAGCCCAGATGATAAGGCTTGAACCTATGACCATTTACTAGCTTGGGGAGCATCACCCCATCCAATTGCTGCAACTAAACCACTCCTCCAGAAGTAATACTAATGATGCGATAGGGACCAAGCTAATGCATCTGCAACTTCCCTGGATGTTTCATAAACTTGCTGTCATACAACAGCACCAAGTCACCCTGCTGTAACTATTTATTTTTGATATGGCGATCATGCCATGCCTTCTATCGATCCTTCTCGACCCCTTGGTGGAACCCAACGATGAAACGATCTTCTTCCAGCTGCACCAATTGCGCCAGACGGTCATTTAATGTTGCGACATCATCCATGCCCGTGATTGCTGCAATTGGTAGACTCGGAACAATATACTCCACTGGAATAATCACTTCTTGTCCATACACCAACTTAAATGGTGTCTGTCCTGTCAGCCGTTGATAGGCCCACAACACTGCTGGTATTTTGAGATCCCAGTCGTCGCGGTTCGCATTTCACACCTTTGTCAGCGCATGCTCCAATAACTTGTTAAAAGCCTCCACCCTACCATTTTCCTATGGATGATAGGGTGTACTCTTCTTATGCTGTATTTGCAACTCCTCCATTAATGCGCTGATGGTGCGATTAAGAAAGTGGCTGCCTTGATCACTCAGCAATATCTTGGGGCAACCGAAGCGAGTGATAATGTTATCAAACAAAAATTGCGCTGATGTAGCCATGGAACAATCAACTACAGGTGCCACCTCGGCTCATCAGGTCAAATACTCTGCCACCATGATGATATACCATGCACCCGTGCATTTCCCTTGTGGATTGATTGGTCCTACAAATCCACGGCCCATTTGTCGAACGATTGCAATGTTATTTGAGGCATCAGCGACATCTCATCGCATCTAGACGGTTTGCCAGTTCGCTGACAAACATTGCAGGACCGTACATAGTTTGTCGCATCATTATGCAATGTAGGACACCACAACCCCTCATGCAACACCTTCCTAGCCGTTGCCCGACCGCCATAGTGTCCTCCTGCTACTCCTCCATGTGCTTCAGCCAGTATCGACTCTTGCTCATGCGGCAAGACACATCTGTGCAATATCTCATCAGCACCCATTTTATACAACTCTCCTGCGATTAGCTGGAAGTCTACAGCCTTGACTACCAATTGCTTCTTCTGACTGGTGGTGAACTTGTTTGGTGCAGTACCCGTTGTCGGAAATTGGAGGATGTCATCAAGATAGTCATCAGCGATGCCAACCTTAAATAGTTGTGTATTTGGAAACCCATCTTCAATATTGGTTGGTTCCTCCCTTGTATCAATCCATGATAGATGATCAAGACCGACATTCAATCGGCCTGGCTTCACAATGACTTCAAAATCGAATTCCTAAAAAAGAAGTAGCCAATGGCATATCTTCCCCCCCAACACGGGCTTATTGACTAGGTATTTCAATGCGGAATGGTTAGTGAACATTTTAAAGTGCCCACCCAACAAATAGTGCTTGAACTTTTGCAGCGCATAGACCATTTCCAGACCCTCCCACTCAGTGGTGGTGTAGTTGCATTTAGCACACGACAACTTCCAACTAGCGAAAGAAATGGGGTGATCAAGATCTCCTTCATCGAGCTGAGCCAATACTACTCCCAATGCGATTGATGAGGCATCAACATGTACATGGAACTCCTTACTCCAATACGGAAATACCAGCATTGGTGTCGAATCCATCTTTGTCTTTAGTGTGTTGAAACTATCTTGACATTCCAGAGTCCATTGAAATAACGCATCTTTCTTCAACAATTTCTCCATAGGGGTGGTAATCACTGCATATCCCTTGATGAACTTGCGATAATACCCCGTATGCCCCAGAGTTGCTCGTAACTGCTTAACAGTGGTCAGTGGTTGCAAAATCAAAATAAGCACAATCTTAGTTGGATCGACCAACAACCCTTGATTACACACAATATGACCCAACAATATCCCAAATGGTGCACAAAAAATAGATTTCTTCAAGTTCAACGATATCTGGTGCTATCGGCAGTGCTCAAGCATGAACCGCAGATTGGCCAGATGATCGCGGATCAACCCATAAACTGTCCAATCATCCATGTATACTTGTAAAAACTTCTGAATTAAGTCTTTAAATGCAACAACAACGACCTTAGATAATATTGTAGGTGCATTCTTCAAACCAAATGGCATTACAGTGTACTGAAAGAAGCCCCATTCAGTAACAAAAGTTGTCTTATGGTGATCTTCTTTGGCAATGCAAATCTGATGGTAACCAAAGAACCCATCGGTGAATGAGTACATATCTTGGCCGCCCACCCCTTCAAGTACTTCATCAATAAACGGGGTTGGAAAAGGGTCGTGCAAGCAGGCATCATTTAACTTCTGCAAGTCAACGCAAATACACACCTCACCGGTTTTCTTGTCCTGCACCACCATAGGACTGATCCATTCGGACTCTTCCATTGGTTCAATAATACCAGCATCCAACATGTGATCAAGTGCTACCTTGACCTTTTCCTTATGTCACAGATTCAGCCGATAAGGTCACTATCGGACTGGCTTAGCATCTGGTTTTAAAAGAATCCTCATCTCCCCTAAATCACCCAGGATCCCCTTCATATCGAAAAACTTCATAGGAAACAAGTCTTGAAACTCATGGAGTAAATCAGTGACTTTACTCATCATCTCGTCATCCCAATAGTCCCCAACATTTGCAAACTTGGGAGTGGCCTCTGTGCCATTATTGAGCATACGAAGCTTTAATGGTTGACTGAAAGGATTACTTGGCGCAGCAGGTGGTACCACATCGCAACTTCCTTCAGATTCGGGAATGTTGACATTCTGGGGATCGTCCTCATCCTCTGGTCCATCGGTGATTTTGAAGCACTCCATGAGAGACTGCATCTGACAGTATGTGTGTGGATCGACAGGGTAGGTTTCCAGGACAACCTAAAGTACCACATAGCGGATGAGCTCTAAGGCATTATTGACATCCAGGTTGGCATCCATAAAAGTGAATGTATGCATGAAACAGACCATCAACTCCCCCCATGTTGTAATTTCTCTGTGCAACTCTACTGCAAAATACCATGAGCACAGCATCTCATCTAAGGTATGGATAAAAGCATGGACCCACTCATCTCTGGGTCACGCTACCCATAATCACTGGCATTCCATCACATGATCACTGGGATTCTTCCGGCCATCATACTTGCCAGTGTGATAAACCTCAGTATCGCCGAACCGGGCCATCATCAACCTTCGACACTATGACCAACCATCAATGGATTTCTTCTGTGTTTTCCACCAGCGTGCTGAAGCAGCCTTCAGTGCTTCCTCCAATGCCAACAATCACTGTGGTTCTGAGACTCGTTCTTCAAATTCTGTCAAAACGTTGGTTAAGCCAGGAAACCCCTCATAGAATGGTAGTGTGACCATTTCTGTCGCAACACAACATAAAGATTGCGTAATTAAGCCACATTTTCGGAGCGACACTTCATGCAAGCGGTTCTGCCAATGTTCTAATGCATCATTAGAGTCGGAAGGTGCAGATCTCTCGCTGCGCCATCCCAGCTCACCGTTGGCAGTAGGATGAATATAGTCTTCAGAAATATTGAATGCATGGTCCCATCCAGTGGGATCATCATCTTTTATAGGCTCAATGTACCGGCATCCTTCAACCGGATCCAACGGGGCTATGACTTTGAGATCACGATTCTCAAAGGTCATCATGCGCCTCTTGAAGTTGATTACAGCTCCATTATCGTTAGCCCATCCAATCCCTAATAGCGCAGGATAGGAGCTTCCTCCCTCAACCAATTCAATGACATCGAAGTCAGCATAAGTCTTCATGCCCTCAATATCGACCATTAGCCGTAGAAATCACCCAATGGCTGTTACTTTCACATGGTTAGCCAACAGGAGCTGCACAGGAGGCCAGCTCAATGGGGGACTCCCCATTTTCTACCACACCTACTTGGTTAAGATGTTAACATCTGAACCAAGATCAAGAATAACTGAATCAACATCATAGTCACCAATCTGGATGTTCATTCTTATCTCCTTGCCAGTCTTCTGTCGCTGTAGAGAGTTTACTGTTGACTCCTGCCATCCTGTTGGAAATTGTTGCAACCATCCCTCAATCTCAACCAGGGTGGCCAGATCCCAGGCAAATAACAGACAACTCTCAAGAAACCTTTGCAATGTTATCGATGGTGTCAACGGACCGCCCTCCGATGTAGTGTCAAAGATAGGTGGCATATTGCAAACAACGGCCTTACCACGGTATTTCTCCAAGGTGCGACGCACTTGAAGGAATGCCTCCCATTCAACATCGATGTCAAATGGTACCATCTTCTGGCCTGCCAACCGAATCATCGATCGTGAGCTATCTTCCCCAGTCGTTTTTCCTCCACAAATTATAGCAGCCACTGCAGCATCTTGTGGTCGCAGTTCTGCAGAAATTGTCGCAATATTTGAACCCTGCATCTAAGTCTGCTGCAGATTCCCTTATGGTTCACATTTGGATTTTCGTTCTGATTCAGTCGTGGGTGATGGGTCTGTACTGGTTGTTGTAATTGTTTCTGGACTGGTTGCTGTACTTGGTTCTGGGTTGGTTGCTGCAGCTGGGTCTGATTCTGCATCTGCGGAGCCTTCAAAGCCTGCCATCCTGCAATCAACTATGGAAAATTCTCAACTTTATGATCATTAACAAAATAGAACATACATTGATTCTGTAGTAGTGGACAGTCTCGCTGATAATGCCCCCACACCGCATAGTGATAGCATTGAACAGGTCCATGGCCACCTCGTCCTCCTCCACGACCAAATCCTCCACCGCGTCTGCCTCGGTATCCTCCTCAAAATCTTCCCTGCTGTTGGTACTATGGCTGCATAGGATTATGTTGCATGCCTTTCCCCTGCGGTGCATATTGTGGCTGTTGGACGTACTGTGGTTGTTGTTGAGCCACTTGCATTGGTGCGTATTAGAGCACCAACTGTTGCGGTTGTTGCGCCAGTACAAACTGCATCTGCGGTTGAGGTAGTGGCTGGGCTACCTGTGGTTGCAGTTTTGGTTGTGGTATGACCCGCTGATCGTCCTTGACTCAGAATGCATCACACATTATTTCTTGTAGCAACCCATATGCATGACAATCTTTGTCATCGTGACCCACCGACTTGCAAAATGTGCAATAAAAATTTCTCAGGCTTGTGACCATTTTCTGCATATAAGGGCAATTTTCATGACTATGACCATACACCTGGAAAACTTGACACCACGGCATGCTGCCACCATTCAACAGGTTTGGCGCACCTGAGACCAAATAATTGCAGAAATCCAGGCAATTGTCCTTCGTATGCCCTTCTCCTCGGCATCATGTACACCATACTTCATCGCGTTGTTCCTTGTTCTTCTTCAAATCTTGCAACTATATAGTCAAGTTAGTGATCTATGTCTGTATCTGCGACATCCCGGCTACATTATCCCCAATTGGTGACACCTCCAATCACATTGCAATCTCTAGAGCTTCGCTGGGTTTCGAGATGTTTTGCTACATCAACGGCAGCCGAATTTGCGGGAGCTATGTTGGAATAAACCACTCTTTGTTGGAGATAACTTCCGCAGCATTTAGGAAGCTGCTAATTTTGGGAAGGATAACTAATTTTGGAGAGAAAGTACCAATTTTGGCGGTAAGACAAAGATATCGCCGTAGCGCAAATTCCGGCGGGAATCACGGCGATAGGTACAGAAAAGTCAAGCATGTGGTACAAAGAAGAGGCCGAAGGGAGAGCTCAACCACCGCAATAAAGGCGCTGGAACCAAGAAGAAGCGACGGGCCGATGCATTAAAGACTAAGGACTGCAGGAAGCGGCGACGAGACAGAAGGCGGCCATGGAAGTACAGCCAGTTGACTGTAAGTGGTTAGGGTTGAGTCACTGTTGGGATAAGGCCCACAGTTTTGTAACTGCGATGAGACCTTCGGGCCATCTATATATAGTAGTCTTTTTATAAGATAAGGGGTTGGCCACATAGCGATAGAGACATCAGGTAGATGCTAGTCAAGTCTTTTGCTGTTGCAAGTCTGAACATCCCTGAGAATACAAGGGCCGACCTGTTGAGAGATAGTGCGATCCGCAGGGATTGTGAGTGGAAGAGAGTGCATTGTAAAGGCAAGAAGAGAAAAGAGGTCTATAGAGAAGGGCTCCCATTGAGGTGGAGTTTCCCAGAAGACCCTTGTTGTAAAGAGTGGAACAGAGCTGTGTTTATTCCCCAGAGTTGTAAGCAAGAACCGCAGTTCCCCTGGGCGTAGTTCTTGCCCTGGGAGTATTAATGTGCTTATCTAAGTAGCACTATTGTAATTGTGTAGCCATTGCTCTCATTCACGTGTTTGTGATATATATGAATGCTTCAATCTGTTATAAGTAATAAACATAGTTGTCAGTCTAACTTCTGAATGATGTATAATAATTGCGATAATCATAGCTACCCGCATAGCAACTAGATAATTGTTAACAGAAGATAATGTGCGAGTATGAACTGAATGTAAGTCATGAATGGTCTACTTAGACACTGCTCAAAGTAATATTCTACTTAGTTACGTTGTTGCGAGATATCAAGGGTCGAGTTCATTAGCGAGGATTATGCTTGTAGACTGAATGTTGTTGCTAACTGCAGTACCAGGATAGGGATAGCTAAGACCACCTGTTAACCCAGGAAGCGGCCAAAGTTCACTTACCGCAGGAACTAGAAGGGGAAGATATCGCGGCCACGATATCTTGGGTATCGCTAGACGGTTTCACATAGGGAAAGACTTATCACATTCCCTGCGTACCGCGATAAGACAGAGGCGTAGCCGGAGTAATGGAATGAGATAGACGGCTTCTGTGAAAGGGGTTAAGGTGGGTTTAACCACCCTGGATGCCTCGGAACTTGGCTGGGGACACTTGAGTCTTCTGCCTCCCATTAGAATCACTTCGGGTGAGACTTCAGGTTGCTTCTGCGACCTGTTGCCGAAAGGGCCAGTGAGCTAAGGGTTCTGTTGGTCTAAAAGATTACCGCCAGCCCGGGTCTGTCCAGAGAGAAAGGAAAAGAGATCAACACTCTTTATGTTGGACAGTGCTCATATCAAAACTAACTCGTGCCATTAACATCTTGAAATGTTGATCAAAGTCCCACACAAACTCATTGGGATACTGTTTAATTTCCTTAAGCTTTGTAATGTACCATGCTTCAGATTTAGGCTTCCGAAATTTTGCAATCAGTCCCATGTGGATTTCATCCAATGACTTTTCCAGGGTACCGATAGGAACCTATGTAAACTTCATAAACCAATCCAAGGCGCGACCCCAAAGAGTTGTCGCCAATTGCCCTTTCTTCTCATTATCATCAGTGACTTGTTTTACTGTCCATATGGCCTCACATAAAAACCAATACTATTCAGGGTTGTCAGTTCCATTACCATGGAACAATGGTAACTTAGTATCATCTCCCACCATCTTGGGCTTCCTTCCTCCAGTTGCTGAACTACTAGCAAGTAACTTTTGTCGAATTAATGAACTCAAGGGTGTCGAAGTGGTATTCCTTACTGTTTGTGAGATAGTGAGCAGAGGTGTGGGTATGTTGGTGCTGAGGTTTGGTGCTACTTCTATCCTGGGTGTAGCCTGGCCATATCTATCAGGACTGTGAGGTTTCTTCGTCCTGTGTGGTCTTGCTTCATGGTTTTGTGGTTCGATTGCAGCAGGACCTTCTCCTGTCCTCCACCTCTTGTCCTGTCGAAACCTCGCTCCTCCTCTTGTAAGACCACTTTCTTCCTCGGTTTCGCTCACAGTCTCATCATGGTCTGCACCCATCTACCCCTTACCGTTCCATGTACCATTCCCCAACAGTCGCGGTACCCATGGCCTCTTCCCACCAGGTTGTCTACTAATCAAGATGCATCTTCAATATACCCTTTTCGCAGATTAGCATCTTAATCGACAGTTGGAGTGATAGCAAAAACCTTCCCCTTGGTCCGCGAAAGAAATATCTTTTAGCTTCACTATAGGATTTATGCGTGTCAACCGCAAATTTAGTGACATATCCCTCCAAGCCAAACCTCGATAGCCCACGATGCCTTATTATCAACTTCCTGCAGCTCTTGAATCAATTTCGGGGTCCAAGCCATCGGCTCACCACCCTGGAAATTCCTCTTCTGGAAGGTCAGCTTTGACAACCACTCATACAGAATGACTGGGAATTCATAGAAAATCCATTTGTGTGGACCATCATGAATATACTTTCCCACCCAGTGATCTACTATCAGTTACGTGTTCCAGCTTTCTTCTTCAATAAACTCCTGCAACTTCTAATCAAACCAGCTCTGTATCTCCGGCTTCGTCTGGTGCCACAACATGTCCTCCTTTCACTCTTCACACGGTCCCAGCAATGGAACCATTTGTTGACCAACACGACTCTAGTCGACAAGGGTTCCACTTCACTGTCGACACATACCGCAGTCTCCCTGGGTACCGGCCTGGGTAGGTTTTATCCCGCCCAGCAACACCTGCAGAGCAGATGAGGTCTCACCTAAGGCATCCAGGAAGAGCAGACGGAACCATGTTTCCGTCGAGGAAGGAGGAGGGTTGTGGATCTATGAACTAACTCTATTGCAACACTAAATAGGATTCTCAAACATTTGACATGTATTCATAATGCATTATTTGATCACAGCATTCATTATCACAACAGTAGTAACAGTAAAGCAACATTACATCAAGGAAACATAGCATTATTCATGAAGTGCGACATTGCATTACCATAAACAAATAGAAAGAACCCAGGAATTGCACCAGAACAGTTTCATCATATCATATTATCACTGCAAAACCTTAGATACAATATCTCCTTAAAGATCAGGTCTCGGCAATATCTCACAGATGCGCAGAAACAACCCAAACATGCGCTTCTCTTCACCCAGCCTCCCCTAATACCTACGATTCTTATCTATATATAGGGTTCCACCATTACAATGCTTTTCTACTTACTAACAACTTTCTAACCGACACTTTGACAAGTCACCCAATATCTAACTAACTTAGTACAAAACCGACCAAAAACCCACATTCTGCGGTATAACTGACTCAACATTACATAATATGTGGTCCAAATGACCCAAAACCCGCATTCTACGGTATAACTGACCCAAAATGCATAACTAATCTCCCGCTCATCACCATTCACGCCATCTTCTCGCCATTCGCGCCATCTTTTGCCTTGTCGTAGCATCAAAGAAGTTTGTGATTGCACTCTACCAAACCATCTGCCAACAACGCGCAACAAAATAAATAAAAAGACAAAGCTCGAAAGTCGAAAGCCGCAATTGCGGATTTTCGGGTTTCGGGTTTCTGGATGATAGCTTCCCAAGATTATTACAAGATGAACCCACAACTCGTAACTGTCGGGTTGCGGGTTTTGGTTTGGCCAAATCCAAAACTACAAAACAAACACCCCGCAACCCAAAATTGTCGAGTTGCGGGTTTCAGGTCTCCTAACTATCGGGTTTCGGGTTGATTGAAGAAAAGGGTAAAATACTCAAAATCGGAGGATCTTGACAAACCAGACATTTAGAGATCATCTAGAAAGAGGGAAACACGTAGGACAAAAGTATGGGTGAGACATCTAAACAAGTGAAAACCCAAATTCTCATATTTATAGAATAAACTCACCAAAATACCTTTGTGTTTATTCACAATGGGGTTCCCGTGCTTTTAGCTAAGCATGGGATCTGTTGTGGCCACAACAAATGGCGATTGGTTGGAAAGAACCAGTTATCTCTGCAATAAAATTTATCTAAATGAAACATGTTAGCCACATCACCTTTTTCAACTTGAATTTTTCCAAAAATTGATCACAAGAGAGATAGTTAACGAGCATGGAACATGAAATTAATAAATCCCCATATGTGATCATGTTGAGAATAATGCCAATCTGATAAGGGGGTTGAAGAAACAATTGAGATCCTTCACCTTTATGTAATCATGGAGAAGCAGCTTGTGTTGAACCTAGGCACATACTTGGAAATGCTCCTGGATATCCTAATTACACATCACCTTGATTTATTGAGATTTTATTTACATGCAACAATTCATGAGATTCTTTTTTTTTATTAGAGCCTGTGTATATAGGACCACTGCCCTGACTCGGTGATTAGACATAAGTAGTGCCATTCACAAGCATAATTCAGAAACTGATCAAGCTAGCTCGATAAAGAGACTCCTTGTCTTCCAATTGCAATACTGAAAGAAACTACCATGGCTTGGTGACCATATTGTGATAGCTTTAGTCCAAATTAAACCCATGATCATGGCAGGGATGGCTTTCAATAAGACCCCCCTGTCCCTATATGCATGAGCATCTTTAAAAATGAGCAAACCAAATTTTATTAGGTTGAAAATTACAAGGCACTACTATGGCTTGGTGACCATATATTGGTAGTGTAATCACCAATGCTTTGATGATAATGAATGGACCGACCTGTGATAGGATATTCCAACTCTCAGTAAAACTGAAAGTCATCTTCCAAGTGTGGTGGCTTGATGTGAAGATGTTATTATGTTTAGCACCTATGAACCTAATGGGATGGATTGATAGCAAGACCTCCCACCTCGTAATTTTCATTTATTAAGAGATTTATTACCAAGGTGATTGTAAAAGGATCCAGAGCAAAACAAGCTAGGAAATTTATTATGATATGCAGCTTGAACCATGAAACATGAGACAATGGAGACTCTGCTATTCTCTAGACCCCAATTAAACAAATAAGACATGTGTAATATAATGACCATTGTGGAGAGATATCAATTCAGGGTTCTGCAATCATTAGCTGTATGCCCTTTGTTGAACAACCTCCGATACAAGACAAAATTATGGCTGGCAGACAGTTATAAAACCCAAGCTAAAATCATCACCAAGAGAGAAACTGATCAATGAGTATCACCAAATGTGTGGATTTTAAAGCAAACAAATGTAAACAAAGCAGACAATCCAATCAAGAAAAGAAATAGCAAAACCAACCTATGTACATGTACATCATCCTGATCAAACAAAATACTTTTTTAGGAGTGAAACATTCAATGGATAAGTGTCCACAACTCCTTCCAATGTCTGTAATCGAACAGTACCAGGACCCATCTTTTTTGTAACAATGAAAGGTCCTAGCTAGAGGCATTGAAACTTGGTATACTGGTTCTTGTCTTTGTGTTGTTTGTCCTATCTTAAAACCAAGTCTCCAACAGAAAATTCCCTGTCAGATGAAGATTTTTCATCAAACCATCTTTTCACCATTTGCTGATGATGATATAACTTGTTTCTAGCCACTTCTCTATCTTCCTCTAGTTTAAGTAGAGTGTCAATTCTCTACTGGAGGGGAGAAGAATCACCTTCTTGGACACACTGGGCTAACTATAGTGAAGGGATGGTAAGATTAGTAAGAAGAATGGCCTCTTTTCCATACACTAGATAGTAAGGAGAATTTCCAATTGTTGCCTTTGGAGTAATCTGATCTGCCCAAAGAGAATTATTGAGTTGTGTGTGCCAATCTCTATGGTGAGAGGCCACAGTCTTCTTTAGAATGTTTATCAAAGTTTTGTTTGAAGACTCAGCCAACCCATTACCTTGTGGGTAGTGATTGGAAGAAAATTTGAGTTTCATCCCCTTTTCAAAAGCATATTCAGTTATGTCAATCAAAGAAAAATAGGATGCATTATCAAAAACTAGGAATTCGGGAGTACCAAATCGTGAGAGTATCTGACTGTCTAGGAAAGAAATGAATTGGCAGGCATTACATTGCTTAAGTGGGACTGCCTCCACCCATCTATTGAAGTAGTCAGTTTTTGTGAGAATGTATTTATGTTGGAGGGATGAGGTGGGATTTATGGGCCCAAAAAAATCCATCCCCCATTGCAGAAATGGAAACTGAACAGTGACTGGTTGCAAAGGGAAAGCAGGTTTCTTGAACTTCCCTGTGCATTTTTGGTATGGTTCACACCTCCTTACATAGGCATAAGCATCTTTAAACAACGTAGTCCAGTAATACCCAGCTCTGAGAATATTATGAGCTGTTGTCTCGCCTGAAAAATGACCTCTAGCTGGTCCTGCATGAAATTGGAATAAGATGTCATCAGTTTCATGTTTTTCTAAACACTTAAGAAAAACGCCATCATAGTTTTTCCTAAACAGAACTTCATTAATAAATTGATAAGGGGCAGCCTTTAGTCTTAAGGCTCTTCGTTTCTTAAAGTCCAAGGTTTCAGGGGAAAACCCATTATTTAGGAAAAATTTTATATGATCATACCATTCTGATGTCGGTGTATCAATAGTATTGATAGAACCTGTAGGAATGTCTTCTTCCTATTCCCATTCAATTTGCTGCTGTAGGGGATCGTTAGATTGGGCAGTAAGAAGGCAAAGGCCTTGTCCTTTGACAATTTTGGCTGGCCTTATTTCCAAATCATACTCTTGCAGAGCGGTCATCCAGTGGGCCCTTTTTTTTCCCAACTCCTTCTGGATCAGCACATTTCTAATAACAGAATACGGGACAATGACCTTTGTTCGAGATTTTAACAAATAAGGCCTGTAATGTTTGACAGACTTATAAATTGCGTAGGCTTGTTTGTCAATTTGTGAATAATTGAGCTTTGCACCCTTGAAGGTTGAACTCATGAAAGAGATTGGGATCTCTGTATCGCTATCCTATTTTTGTGTCAAAACAGCTGCATAGGAGAAATTAGTGGCGAAAGTGTAGAGAACAAAATCTTTATCAAAATCCGGGGACATGAGAGCAGGAGCTTCGGAAATAGCCTTACGAATTTCCACAAATGCATCTTTTTGTTCTTATTATCATGTGAACTGTACATCTTTCTTAACTAAATGCTGTAAAGGTTTAACTATCTAAGCAAAATTAGGTACAAACCTGCGTACAAAGTTGATCTTACCCAAGAAGGACTGCATTGCTTTACGCGAACCTGGTAAGCCGATTTTTGAAATCGCATCTGTGCATTCGGGGTCGATGATCATACCTTCTTTTGAAACGATGAAGCCCAATAGCCTTCCTTCTGTGATTGCAAAAATGGATTTCTTGGGGTTCAAGGAAATGCCAAATTTCCTGCAACGTTCAAAAACCTGCTTAAGAGCAAATAGGTGTCATGTCATTTTTTCGAAAATATGGTAATATCATTTAAATAAACCACAACAAAATTATGCATTAAACTTGGGAAAGCTATATCCATAGCTCTCTGAAAAGTGGCTCCTGCATTAATTAAAACAAAAGGCATTCTCCTGTAGGCGAAGGTGCCCCAAGGGGTTCTGAAAGCTGTCTTTAATTGGTCATCTAGAGCAACCATAACCTAGTTGTACCCTGAAAATCCATCTATGAGAGAAAACATTTTTGACCCTGCTACCTTTTGGAGAATCTGTTCCATGGGTGGAATAGGGTAGTTATCTTTTTCTAAGGCCTGGTTCAAATTTTTGAAATCGACACACAATCTGTTAACACCCAAAAAGTGCTCACTACCTCATCTACCCCATTGCATGACTCATTTGTCCATATTTCCTACCATATTTGCCTCCAAAACCTTAAAAAGCCATTAAAAAGCCTCCAAAAGGCCAAAAAAACCATTAAAAACCTCCAAAAGGCCAAAAAACCCCTTTTCCCCCCCAAAATAATGTAAATTCGTCCAAAAATAGCAAAAACCCTCTAAAAAGGGAATAAAAAATACAAAAAAGAGGAAAAAAAAGGAAAAAGGAAGCAAAAACGCTATACAGCTAACCTAAACCATATGGTGCCCAAAACCATGGGCCAGCACTCCACCACTAAAAACCTATAAATAGGTGATGGAGGCCCCTCATTTCACATGTCACTTGTATATTTTATTTGATTTGATACGCCTAGTATTTCGCCCCCACGGGCCATCATTTCTCCCCACCACTACATCCTTCGCTTGGTGGGCTCACCTTTATTTGTAGCCATTTTTTAACCTATTTATATCCTTTGACCATTCCAGAGTCCTTATGACCTCTGTTTTTCACAACATTTGCACCGCTGGATTCATATTTTCGTGCCCGTGATGATGCTTGAGATCATTTCTCGCTCTCACCCTCATATTTTTTTGATATTTTTTCCAAAATGCCCCCCGTCGCCTTGGTTCACGTGCCACCTCGGTTGTCATCCATTCTGACATTCCTTATATCGTCGGATTCATATTTATGTGCTTGTGATGATGCTTGAGATCATTTCTTGCTCTCACCAGAACCTTTATTGACATTGTGACACGACACCTTGTCGCCTCAGTTTGCATGCAACATCGGCCGTAGCCACTTTTGTTTTTTTTATATATATACTTTATGTCGTCGAATTCATTTTTCCGTGCACATGATGATGCTTGAGATAATTTCTCGCTCTCACTAGGTACAATTTCAACATTGTGTCCTGACACCTTGTTGCCTCGATTTGTGTGCCACATCGGCCGCCATTTGATTGTTCTACATTTTTTACATGAGCCATTCACTCCTTCCATACTGCAATTATTTCGTTATTTTTCCACCATTCATTATCCCGCAAGGAGGCCCACCAGTGTTCCCCCCTACCCTCATTCTTGGTCATCATCAATGTTCCTTGATTGAGAACTTCCTCCTTGCCTGACCATTCATTGTGTTCAGTATAATTTTATCCCTTTTTCGGGACGGAGAAGTCCTTTACGAAAAAGGCACTTAGGGAGTTTCTGTTAAGCTCTTTTCTAACTCCTGAAACAATGAAAAGATCGCCCAGCAATCTTGCTTCCTTTCATGCTGGTTAAAGTACCTAAAAGGGCATCTATCTGGTATAAGTTTAACCCTTTTCCGGACCCGGTAGACTAATTACGAAAAAGGAATACTCTAGTCACACCGGCTAGAAGAGTTCTTCATTGCATCCATTTATGCTTCTTCGGGCCTTGGAGACTAACACACGAAAAAGCAACCCCCTAGAGTCTTCTTATTGCTTTTAGACTCTCTAAAATTGAAAGCAACCATGAGCATGAACTGTCTTGGGCTCGTACAAATCCACACGACGGTACCATTCCATTATTTCAGAGTCTCCTTATCGCTTTTAGACTCCTTAAAATTGAAAGCAACCACAAGCATGAACTGTCCTTGGCTTGTACAAATCCACACGACAGTGCCATTCCATTATTTCAGAGTCTTCTTATCGCTTTCAGACTCCTTAAAATTGAAAGCAACCATGAGCATGAACTGTCTTGGGCTCATACAAATCCGCACAACAGTACCATTTTGAACACACTTCTTCTAGTTCCTTAACCCATGAAGAAGTCCCCCCCGTGCCTCATGGCACTATGATCGATCATCTCGGCAGCACCCCCAATAAGGTCTCCTTTGTTTGGAGTATTCTGTAGTCTCCTGCCATTTTACACCAACTTCAGTATCACTCGCCCCAGTCACTATCCTTGATCCATTATAGCTATGATCCATTTCCCACCAGTCAGTTTCATATGTTGCCCGATCATCCCCGCCATCATACTCTAAACAAAGGAAGTTTGAGTCCACCCACTCTACTTGCCCCGTTATCCCCCACAATATGACCATCAGTACTCTCACACTTTGGTTCTCCACCTCGTGCTCCTATCGAGGAAACATCATTTCCTTGCTAGTTGCAGGTCTATAGCCATATCCTGGAATGTGTTCTAGTTTGTCAGAAAATCAAGTATCTGCTGATCATCATCAAATACTTTCCAGTTTGTCACATTATTTGGTATGGAAGGCCTATCCATCAGTTCTATTGAGAATGTTTGAGGAGATAGGCCCTCTGGTGGAATCAATCTGGAAGCTGTATTTTCCAACAAGTCAGCATCGAAGTTCTAAGACCTAGGGACTAAATCAATATTGAATGCAATAAAGGAGATGGTAAGATCTCTTACCAATTTCTGATAATTCAACAGGCGGGGGGACAAGCAGTGTAGCTTATTCCTCACCTGTTTCACAATAATTTTTGAATCTCCAAAGCAATGGATGATCTGTACTTTCAAGTCAATAGCCTTTTTTAGTCCCTGTATCAGGGCCTCATACTCAGCCACATTGATAGTACAATCAAACTCTAATCTGCATGCAATCATAGTTTTTGTCCCTTTTGGATCTATGAGAACACATCTTGCACCAGCTCCATCCTTAGATTTAGAGCCATCAAAAAGCAATGTCCAAGCAATGGGATCTAATCTAAAATGTGTATTTACATTGAAAACATTATGTACAATGTCTCTTGAGAATGGCATTGAAGTGAGATGAGTTACCTGAGATTCATTCTGTGTATTCTCCTGTGGTGAAACATCAGCTGATAAATACCTGAAAAAGGTATCAAAGCTAAAGTGTTCGATGTGCATGTTGAAATAACCCACATGTTCAGTTGAGTCATTCAAGTCTGTGACTGTTTGTTTCATAAAAGGCTCCCTACTTATCTTAATCTGGTTTGGCTGACCATTGTAGGGTAACCACAAATGGGACCTATCAGTAGCAAAATAACCTTTTAGCTTTTCTGACCAGTCTCTACTAAGACACATACCATATGCTTCTGGGATATCAACAATGACTATATCAATTGTTTGATGGATTCGAGGATCAGCTGATAATGTAATTAAGACATTTCTGAGCCTTCCTACTACTCTAACTTTCGATCTGTCATGTTGTACTATCTGAGTAGGGAAAGGTTCCCATGTGGCATTCAACTTTCTGCAGACAGAAAGAGGCATCACATTTGATGAGGCACCAAAGTCTATCATGCAGTTATGTACGTTTCGGTTTAAAATCTCAAAGGTAAGCAGAAAAGGAGGTGTCCTGCTACTAGACTTTTGATCATCTAGTTTAGTGAAAGAGTCAAGGTTATTATTCTGTAATTCTCTTGGCTGTTTGACCACCATGCTTTTTGGAAAAGTATCCCTCATCGAAGGGATTTTCAATAATTCGAACAAAGAGATGTTTTCCTTCACTCTTTCAAGATCTTCAACTAAATTGTACTCCATCTCAGGAATGACTGTATCCTTGTGAGGGATAGTCTTGCCTTTCTTAGGAACTGGTGTGGAGGATGAAGGTTCCTGAGGGGGTTGAGGTTTAGACCTTGTGTTATAAGGATGTTGCACATTAAACACAGTCTTAGGTTCTTTTTCTTCTTCACACATAGGAAGCTCTAAAAAGTAACTTACAGTGTTGATTTGTGGATCCTCATGCTCATCTTCTTCTTCCTCAGGTGGTTGTGGGTCTGGAGCGGTTTCAACATTGGGGACTTCAGGGGTGTTTTGAGATTCTGCTGCTAGGGCTCTAAAAATAGAACAAATTTCTTCATTCGTGAGGCCTTCTGTTGGATTAGGAGGTGGTGGACTCGGTGGAAGTTGATAAGGTCTCCTGAAAGGTGGTCTCACAAAACCTCTATTCTGGTTTTGATTTTCATTGTTAGTTCTTTTCAAATCCACCATCTCGTTTGACATTTTATGGATGAGATTTTTCATGTTAGTTATGTCAAATGGATCCTTGTTTTGTGTAGTGGGTTTAGGAACGCTATCATTCCTTTTCCTGGAAGTTGAAAGCTGTTCTTCTGAGATTTCTGGATCGTCTTTGAGACAAAAAATTTCCTTCTCAACTTGTATTGCTTCAGCAAACACTTCCAGCAAAGTTTCCTTTTGTGCTCGTTTCACCCACATTGAAATTGAAGCAGGTAGGCCTTTTTCATAGTAGGCTATCAACAATTCTTTAGCAGGAAGAAGGTTGATAGGAATTCTATTCTTTAAGTATGAGAACCTTTGGTTGAAATATTTAACCCTTTCTTTCCCTTTGATTTTCATGGAGGATAATTCCAAAACAAGATCTTGTGGTGTTTTGTCATCTCCAAACTTTTGGATGAATAATTTCTCAAACTCATCCCAAGAAATAATAGACCTTGGTGGCAAGGAAAAATACCATTTAGCTGCCTTTCCTTCAAAAGTATAAGGAAAGAGTTTGCAGACCACATCCTCGTGAATGACACTTCTGAGCCTAATAGCCTGCATGAAGGTTTTAACATGATCTAGTGCAGGTGATTTGTCGGGTTAAACTTGGGTAACCACTTCTTAGGGTTCTTGGGTAGTCTATGTTGGTCTCCAAGTACCCATACTGCATCTTGGTCGAGCCATGGTCTATTTTGGCCTTCTGCAGCCATCGATGGTTCTTCTTCTTCTTCTTCTGATGAAGAGCTTGAAGAATGTTCATTGTCTAAGGAAGAGGATGAGGATGAAGGAGGAGATGGTGGTGGTCCACCAGTTCCAAATTTTGGTTGATCTCGACTTTCCTGAAAAAGTTGACTAAGGTTGTATTCAGGGGAACCTGATTGCCCAACCAATTCTTGATTTTCAAGTTGTGGATTAACTATTTGCTGATGTTCAATATTTTGATCAGTTGTCTATTGGATGATTGGATCACTGATCTATGAAACTCTGTCCTGCTGAGGTTCTTGATTATTGGCCTGCAGAAAATTTTCTAAATTGATCGCTGCAAAACCGTGTCCTCGTTGATCAGCACATCTTTGTTCTACCCTAGTGACCCTATCGGCTGATGTTTTCAATATCTACTGTAGTGAGAAGGTTCCTCTGGTAGGTGATACAATAAAGATATTCGCTATGTTTTCCTGTTGTGCTGCATATACAACAGGTGCAACAATTTGTTGAGCAGGTGTAATAGGGACAACCGTGGGTTGAGAAGGTGTAACTGGGACAATCGTTGGTTGTGACTCTATTGGTTGTTCAGATGTTGAAGCCCTTGATTGGCTTCAAGTTTGAACCATTGAAGCACTTGCTGGAGGAGCTTTCTTAGGGGCTTGTTTAGGCATGTTGCACTATTGGCCCTCCTTCTAGCACCATTTGTTGAAGCCTCGGTTGTGTAGGTTAGATGCAAAAGGTGCTGGAATGTTCCAAGACACTCAATAGAGGAAGAAAACCCAAGTTGAAAGGCTTCGAAAGACCCTGCGCAAGGGCAGTTCTATCCCCAACCTGTTTGGTATGGTGATCCTCCATGGATATTAGGCCTCCGCTGGCACTCTAAGAGTTGGTGAGTTGATCTATTAGATCAGTTTTCCAGTCAAGGAAAACCAAGGTGTGGATATGGTGATGCTAAGCTAACCTATTTTAGAAAAGGGAAACTAGTCTAATTTAGTCCTATTCTAAAACGGAAGCTTGTTTATGTGCAGATTGGGATTGAGATATGATTAAATAAGTAATTGAACATCTTAAACAGAAATGTCTTTAGTTGTATTACTTGTTAACTTAAATTATTATTAGTTAATGAAAATTAAATGACAATCTTTCAAGTATTTAGGCTCATTCAAGATCCAATATGTAATCACTCTGCTAATTTAAAAATTAAGAATGATTATATAAATTTGTATGCACCGAATCATTTGCAAAAATAAAACATGAAAGTACTTGTATTGAAAAAAATCAATGAAGTACTTTGAAACATAAACCAGTCATATAGAGAAATCAATATAACAAATTCATGCGTTAACAAATGATTAGCAAAAGATCAGATACATAACAGATGACAACTTTAAGCATAAATTAGAAATTCTCAAAGAAATTTGAGTAATAACAGAAGATAGATTAAAAGATAACTTTACTGTATGAATAGGTCTTGTACATAAATTAAAAAAAGCTCTGCTAAACAGAGTATCTCCACTCCAGTCTTCTGCTGACTTACAACTCCAAAATTACCAACCCCTAACTACGAGATGTCCTCCTTCTTAAATAGGAAATTTAGCAGAATACAAAGATAGAGATTTCCCAAAATAGGGATTACAAAATCATATCAAACTATAGATCCAAGAAATCCTACCATTTCTCATATATGTCTAACAACTCATCTATATTTGAGAAATTGACAGATTCTAAAGCTAGCTGAACATTGCACACATTATTCTACATGTCATGCTTCACCAGCTTGTGCCAAGTGCGAAGATACATATGAATATTGCCTTCCATGACGACTGATTCTCTAGCCAAGCGATCCACATCTTCGATTCTGACTTGTTCAAGATCCCTAATTCTCTGTGCAAACTCCTCACACCTGATCTCGATTTCTTCAAGTCTACATTTTGGCGGCAAAGCTTCTAGGATAGGGGTCATTAATGGTAATCCTAGAACATGCATAATATTGTCAGTTGCATACCATCGCCTGGTGCAGATATGTTTAGATTTATTAATGGTCTCTTCAGTTGTTTCATGATAATCAAGCCAAGTATTTAGAGAACCTTTGATCTTCCTAATCTGGAAACTGTTGAGGATTGGGATATCTTTTGGCACATTCTTAATATACCCCTGCCATTCACTGATTTCCTCCTGAGCCTTAAAATATTGAAGTCTCTTCTCCTCTTTTTTTTCAAGGGTGGAGGACATCTTGGAAAAATCAACGAAATTTTCCCTGATTTCATCCAAAGCAATGTAAACTTTCTCCAACAGTTTATGATGATTCCGATTCACCTTGAGGGCCAGATTCTTAAAATCATAGGGTGTAAACTTGAGAAAACTTGAGGAGGTTGCACTTGCAGTTGCATCCTCAACCTACTTTTCCAAGGAAGCTATTTTTTCAATGTCAATGGAATGTTGAGATTGTGAGAGACTGAGTTCAATGTGAAGAGTGGCATTATTTTGCTCTAGGTCTTGCAACTTACTTTCCCAAGTTTTCATGAGGTCAGCCAGGTCAGTAGAATGTTGTTTTTTAGCTTCATCCAATTCCTCTTTTAGCTTTTTGATCTCTTCATCCCTGAGGTCAACTTCCTTATCAAAAACCTGGACAGAATCCCAATTAGCAGTGGCAAAGGCTCCTAAGGCTGCTGCTATTTCAATTGCCTCAATTCTTGGATTATTTGTCCTGGGAGCCCATATTACTTGATCTGGTTCAGGTGCTTCCAAAACAACTTGACCTTGACCCCGTTTCCTAGTCCTTCTCATCACTATCTTATCATCCTTGCTATAGAAGTAATTGCCAAGGGGAACTACATCTTCATCTATGTATTCAACCATTGACTGTGTGGAAGTAGAAGTGACACTAACTATTGAGATTAGTGGAGGTGTTTGGGTAATAACAGGGGTAGGAATAGCTATGGTGACTTTAGTAGTAACTAAGGATGTCATGATAGCTTAAGGAACTTACAAAACCCTATCTGGGGAAGGAATTGAAACAAAGGCTTCAGATAATGGAACCTGAGTGTCATCATTAGCTTCTGGAGGTGGAAGTTGACTATGAACTTTGGTGGGTGAAGATGGTGAGGAAATCTTAGAAGATGCATCAGTAGTGGCTATTGATAAATTAACTATGGGTGACTGCAGAGGGGCAACTGAAGGCTAGACTTCTGCAACAATAGACAACAGAATTGATAAAGGGACTAAGTGTTCGGGTGATGGGATAGTAGTTTCATTTAGGGTGTTGAACAAGTGTGATAAGGAAACATGAAGTGTTCCCCCTAAAGGAACAGTAGAGGCTGGTTGGACAGATGGCAATGTAAATGCTGATGATGCAATGCTAGGAGCAGCATTAAATTCCAACACTGATTGCTCAAGGAAGGACTGATCCATATCAATACTATCCAACAATTCAGTGACAATCTTAGGATATTCAGTGACTTCTTCTGTTACTAGTACCAGAGGAGGTGGGACCACTTCTTCATCACAGTCTATTATGTCAACTGTAGGAACTTGTGATGAAGAAGGCAGGACTTTCTGCCTCTTAGCAAGGCTAGCTTGAGTTATGACCAGATCATCATCTTCTTGAGTTTCTTCAGTAGTGATTTGAACATTTGATGTAATTGGTAGTTGAATGTTGACTGCAAGCTTTGGAGGTTCTATCAATTGAGTCTTTAACATCGATGTCAATTGTAGCATCTACTGCTGGGATTCACGAGATGACTATAACATCATTTTAGCTTCTTTACCAGCTTTCTCTTGAGAGGGTTCCCCTAGAGGAGCTATACCTTTGTTTCCATCAGGGAATGTAATCATGAGAGGAGTATTGGCCTTCTGAGCCTCTTTCTCTTCTAAGTCTCTTCTTGTTTGCTCAATGAGATTTAGTTGCATGGCCCTATAACTCAGAACCCTAACCTTAAGTTCATTCTTGTCTTTTAAAATGTCCTGTTGTTCTTGTAAGTCTTTTACCTTAGCTAGAACCTGTGAGAATGTGTCCACCCCTTGGTATATGAAGTCATCTGGAACTAACTCATGTGCATAATCAATTTTCATATGTATTTGCTTGAGGTGTGCATCCAGGAACTTCTTGGGGTCATGTTTCCTTTCCGGGGAAGTACCTAATCTCAAGGCAGCTATTTGGTCACCAAGAACTGCAACCCAAGTTGAAGTTGGGATAATCAACTAACGAAGATTGAGAGAAAACTTAGGCCAACCTTTCTTCCTGGGATTTGTGAGTTTCTTATACATGCCATCAGTGATAGTTTGAAAAGAAACCTCCTGTATTACCATCTTGTCCGAGACAATCCTAGGATGTAGGTGAACTATGTCACTTCCCCAAATCCTGATGTATGAAAAATACTCACCTACATACCAATCAACAATGGTGTTGATGAAAGTCTTAGCATCTTCGGAGAATGCAGGTGGCTGTTTCCTGAAGATCTTGAAATAGATGGTACCCATGAAGTGGTCACAAATTTCATATAATAAGGGTGCAAAATTCTCTTGCCACAGTGCCGAATGATAAATGTGTACAGGAGGGTCTGAAGGGGTCCAATTCCAACCCAAGTTCGAGTACTAGAACTCTGAGCAAAAAACATCAAGGACATATGCAGATAGGAAAAAGGGTGGTTTCTTATGAGCTGGAGCCTTTTGATATTCATGAATGGCATTCTTTAATTCAGCCGACAGGATAGAGGCCCATGGGAAAGACTCACTTGTGACTAGCACATGATGTGCTATAGGTGCTCATTCTGCTTTGAAAAGAGAACAATTCAGTAGACCAAAAAGCCTGCAGAGCATGGCTGCCAGTAAAGAGTAGGGTTCCTTAAACTAGATGATGGGATAAAGGTTATCGGCCTTAGGCACAAGGAATTTGGCTTAAGCATCCATGACCTAATCATCTCGTTAAAATTGAACCGGGTTTTGGATGACTGTATAAAATCAGGGGAGAGGGTCTGCACATGAGGTTTCAAAGAAAAAGCTCGGACAAAAGCCTCCGGGCGAAAATGTGTTAATTGGAACCCCGTGCTATCGTTAAAACAACGGTCTTTAACACTGGCACTCTCAATTCTCCATTTTACAGCATCCATGTAAGGTAGGACTGCAGGGCGCGCAACAATAGCATGAATTTGGGAAGCCCTAATTCTCTCGTACACTAGTCTATCGTTCTCAATATGAGAAAGGTCATCATTATAAAAAATGGCGTATATTTTCGACCAATCCATCTGGTATGTCTCAGTGACTCGCTCACTGGTGTCGGAGAGCAAACCAAAATTAGGGTCTTTGGTCAGGGGATCTCTGAGTGGCATTTTAGAATGTGTACCTCTCGATATGGCGAAAGAACTTGCAATTTCTGATCAATAAGAAAATTAAAATCAAAATGAATGCAAAAATATATAAATTGCAAACTAGCAATGTAAGGATGATAGTAAGCTTACCCGAAATAGCAAACAAATGGAAAAACAACACCTGAAATGGAATCCACGGTAAAAACAACAGTGCGACGCAGTAATTCTTCAAAAGTAAAATGGTAAAAATAAAATAGTAAAAACCTTATTTATTGAATTCACCAGACTAAAGATAACTGTGCGATCAGAACAAATGAATGGCCGAGATTAACTGAAGAGGGATGTGGGGTCGCGTGAAAGTTTTATTCACAAAATTTATTAAGGGATCCCGAAAGCCGAAACCTGACAATTGTGGGTTGCAGGTTGCAGGGTCATGCAAACGGAAAAGGCGGAAAAGAATTCTTGAAAGCCGAAAGCCGCAATTGCGGGTTTCGGGTTTTGGGAATAATCACATTCGAAAAATCAGAAACGTGTTCCAGAAAGCCGCAACCCGACACTTGTGGGTTGCGGGTTTCAGGGATGACACACTCGTAAACTGAAAACAACTTCCCGAAAGACGCAATCTGACAATTGCGGGTTGAGGGTTTCGGTAACTCGCAACAAAATAACTAAAAAGAAAAAGCCCGAAAGCAGAAAGCCGCAATTGCGGGTTTTTGGGTTTCGGGTTTCGGGATGATAGTTTTCCAATATTATTACAAGATGAACATGCAATCCGCAACTGTCGGGTTGGCCAAATCCAAAACTTCAAAACAAACTCCCCGCAACCCGAAATTGTTGGGTTGCGGGTTTCAGGTCTCTTAACTGTCGAGTTTCGTGTTGTTTGAAGAAAAGGGTAAAATACTCAAAATCTGAGGATCTTGACAAACCAGACATTTAGAGATCATCCAGAAAGAGGGAAACATGCAGGACAAAAGTATGGGTGAGAGATCTAAACAAGTGAAAACCAAAATTCTCATATTTACAGAATACACTCACCAAAATACCTTTGCGTTTATTCATAATGGGGTTCCCGTGCTTTCAGCTAAGCATGCAATCTGTTGTGGCCACAATAGGATCTTCCCTTCCACGGAGACAGCTTTCCTAATGAACTGATCAACATGTGCAATTTGTATATGCTCAAATTGTTGGATCTTTTGTTTTACCTCCTTGCATCGTCTTTCAACCTGTTCGATCATCAATTTCGGTGGACAAGCATCTTCAATGAGGTCCATAGTAGAGAACTGTAGTTTTTCCATAATTCTGTATACAACATACCATCTTCTCCAACAAATAGCCTATGCCTTTTGAATGGCTTATTCCACTATGTCAAGAACATTCTACCAGGCATTGAGAGAAGGTCTCACTTTCATGAACTGGAAACTGATTAGAATAGGGATGTCCTCTGGTTTATCTTTAATATACATCTACCATTCAACAATATCGTCATAGGCCTTAGAGGCTTGCAGTTTTTTATCCATCTTCCCATTAAGAATGACAAACATCTTTCCAAAGTCAATGTTAGTCTCCTGAATCTGATTGAAAGTGCTAAACAGTTTAGAAATCAGCTCATGATGTTCCTCATTGACCTGAATAGCCAAGTCTTTAAACTCCTGCTGAGAAAATTTAGAAAAGGAAGAAGACGATGCACTTGTAATTGCATCCTCAAGCCTCTTTTCCAGGACAACTATCTTTTCTTCATTTGCAGTGTTCAAGGCTTCAACATCCTACAATTGGCTCTGCAAAGAAGCATTCTATGCTTGAAGGTCTTCAACCTTATCTCCAAATGCTCTTCTGAGTTCACGTATATTAGATTCATGGTCCTCACTGGATTTAGCCAACTGCTCTTCAAGTATCTTCACCTCCTCCTCCTTCAAATCAATTTATTTGTTTAGTGTTCACCGAATCAAAATTGGCACCTACAAAGGCACCCAAGGCAGCAACAGAATCCAGTGGCTCTTGTTGTATGTCATCTGATTGCTTAGCCCAAATGATTTGATTAGGAAAAGGTGCCTGTAAGACACCTTGATCTTTGGCTCTCTTTTTACCTTTCTTGACCACTTATTTTCCTGCTTTACTATAAAAATAGTCTCCAAGGGGGACTACAATGTCCTCCTCAAAATCAGCTACCCGCTTAGTAGATGATGTGGTCACATTTGGTTTTGAATCCAATGGAGCGGTCTCGGTGAGAGTGGAACTAGGAATTGGCATAGTGATTTGAGAAGTAGTTAGTGAAGCAGGGATACCTTCTGGGACTGATGGTACAGAGGTTGGAGCAGGAATTGAAGTAAGAACTTCAAAAAGTGGAATGGATGTCTCAGTAGCTGATGGTGAGGAAGGAACATATGGGACTTGGACATCATTGGCTGGTGGTGATGAAGGAAATGATGGTGATAGCAGAGAGACAGTTGAAGACTATATTTCTGCCACTATTGATGGTGGAATGTAAAGTGGGACTGACAGGGTAGGAAGTGGAGCAGTGAGGGTCATTATTGTATGAAATAGCTGAGATATGGTGGATGGTGGTGTTGCCCCAGGGGATAAAGCTGAAAGAACCTTAATGGATGAGAGTAGAAGTGTTGAAGTTGTAGTATCAACAACAGTGGTGGTTTCAAGAAGCTGTTGACTTGGAAAAGGATCATCCATTGTTATGGCATTTAATAAATCTGTCATTGACTGGGAACTTTCTGTTACTTCTTCTATCACAGGCACATAAGAAAGTATCTCATTTTCCACATCAATGTCTTCAATGTTTAGTGTAGGAATTTGAGAGGAAGGAGTTTGGATATTTTGTCTTTTAGTTTGTTTGCTCATAGCCATCGCTTGAACATCAGCAATCAAGTTGGCTGCAGCAACCACTTGAACATTAGTAGTGGGTTTGGCTACTCCAACTACTTGGGTGTCCAGCACCGAAGTCATCTCTGCTAATCTCTGCTTTAATTGTTGAGATGTTTGCATTAATAATTTTAGTTCTGCAGCAGTTTCTAACTTTGGAGATTCTTCCATAAGGCCTTTGCCTTTATCTCCATCCAGATAAGTAAGCATTAGTGGAGCATTTTCTTTCTGAGCTTCTTTTCTTCCCTGTCTTTACTTTTTTGCTCATCAAGCCTAAGTTCCATTCTTCTATAGCTTAAAATCTTGTTTTTTAGCTCTTGTCAGTACTGAATTATGAGATTTTGTTCATCTTTGCTTTTGGCCCTCGCCAGGACTTCATAGAAAGTATTTACCCCGTGGTAAATAGAGTCATCAGGAAGATTTTGATGAACATAACCAATCTTCATATGATTCTGCTTAAAGTGAGCATCAAGAAATCCTTTAGGGTCATGCATCCTTTTGGGAGCATACCCTAATTTCAAAGAAACCATCTTATCTCCCAGGACTATATCCCAGGTTGAAGTTGGGATAACCCAAGGTCCTAGATTTAAAGGAAACTTAGGCCATCCGCTCCTTCTGGGACTTGTGAGCTTAATGTAAACCCCATCAGTGATAGTTTGATAAGAAACTTCCTCAATTACCAACCTGTCTGGAACTATTCTGGGTAGTAGGTGAACAGTGCTGCTTCCCCACACTCTGACATATGAGAAAGACTCTCCCACATACAAATCACCAATTGTTGCAATAAAATTTCTGGCATTAGTTGAGAAAGAGGGTGTTTCTTCTCTGAATACATGGAAGTAGACATCTCCAAAGAAGTGGTCACAAATATCATATAACAAGGGCACATAATTATTTTCCCAGAGTGTTGAACAATAAATATGAACATGAGTGGCTGATAGAGTCTAATTCCATCCCATGTTGGGATATTGGAATTCTGTGCAAAATACATCTATCACATAAGCCGAGAAAAAGAAGTGTGGCTTCCTTGAAGCTTGTGATTTCTGGTATTTTTCAATGGTCGACTTCAGTTTGGATGACAAAATTGAATCCTAGGGAAATGACTCCCCAATCATTAAGATATGATGGGCTACATTTGCCCACTCAACCTGAAACATTAAGCAATTTGCAGGGCCATAAATCTTGGTAAGCATGTCTTCCAGCAGAGAGTAAGGTTCCTTATACCACGAGACAAGGTATGAATTATCAGACCTAGGCATGAAAATAGTCGGTTTGTGCATCCAAGAATTCATCATTTCATTGAAATTATACCTAGTTAATGCCGAATTTATGAATGCGGGACTAAGGGGTTGAACAACAGGTTTTAGGGCATACACTTTGATAAAAACCTTAGGGAAAAATGTGGTCAGTTGAGACAGTTAGAGAAATATTATACCTTAGGACCTTAATTATTAATTAATTTATGGTTATTAGGTGCTAAACTGGTTAATAATACCTCCCTAGGTGTGAAACTGGTTATTATTAAGTTGCTAGGACTTGTATGGTCTAATGTGAACAAGATTACATGGTTTGGACCAAAGTATGGGCCAAGGAGGTGGTCAAACTAGCTGTTAAGCATGATTATACATGCATTTATTGCCTAGCATGCCTAAGGCGCCTCAATCCCCTGTTTTAAGGGATCGATTTTGACCAAGGGCACCCATACACTGAACCTAGGATTTTATGGTATTTTTGGCTATTTTTGGCCTATTCTAGCCTACCTAACTTCCACCCAACCATATCCTTCACATGTGTGAGCTCCATATTGGTTTCCCATGCTAACCCAGTGTTCACATGCACAGTTTGAACCTGTTTGGGTTATTTTGGAAACCATTTGGTCAACCTGGGGGGGGATTGATGTAAATCTAAGATAGCTATGTGTGGACACTCCAAGTGGATATTTTTCCTTACTATTTCTATATACGGATGATCCAAACTCATTGTAACATTGGACAGTTAATAATATCTCATATTTGATCATTTGTGCATTTCTGGGAATTTTGATCATTTGTGCTAAGTTTTGATCATTTGTTCATTCTGTAATAGTGTTCACTTGTCTCTTTCTTAATGAATTTAATCTTTCAGCTATGAGGAATCCATGGTAGCTAGATCCTATTGTGACATAGATTTTACATGGTATCAGAGCTCTTAGAGCTATTGTTAGTGTAGATCCCTCTTGAGTTTTGAGAGTTTTCATTTGCAGGTTTTCAAGGGCACCATTGTCACCCAATGCACAAGTAGCAGAAGAAGATGGAGAAATCTCACCCAAATCTGCTCACTCCTTTCAATTACTTCGATTGGAAGGCTGAAATGGTGATTTTGTTGAGATCCAAGGGTCTTTTCAGGATCACAATGGGCATAGAGGTTGAGCCAAACTCTTATGTGGAGAAATCAAAGTTTTTTAATAGAATGGATGAGGCATTCGACCTCCTTTATCTCATTATTTTGAGAGACCTCCTATTTCATGTGGAAATTCTAGCTACACCCAATGAAGTTTGGCTCAAGCTTGAGTCTCTATTTGGGAAGACTGATGACATGAGAGGGCATCAACTTGAGAATGAGTTGATCTCACTAAGCCCAAGCAATTTCGAATGCATCTAGGATTTCTTCACCAAGTTCAAGAGCTTAGTCTTGCAAATCAAACAGTGTGGCATTGACAAGAAGGAAGAACAATTGATCTTGTCCATTATTTCTAAATTGGGTCTTAAGTACTTAGTCTTTGTTTCTACATTTCACTCCACAAAGCTTACAGTTAGAAATTGGAAGATGCCATCTTTGTTTGAATTCATGGAGATCATAACTCAAGAGCAAGACAAGTTGGTCTTGATGGGTTCGATTAAGCAAAAATATCAAGTACTTGTAGCTAGATATTTGAAGCAAACTAGAGGCAAACAAAATCCCAAATCAAAACCGCAAGAGAAGAAAATGAAGGAGAAGAAGCAGTCAAGTGATGAAAGCTCAACTTCAAGTGATGAAGATTCAAAAGTCAAGAAGATGAAGAGAAAGAAAGAGCAGCCCAAGTGTGGTTATTGCAGAGGTTCTCACATTGAAAAATATTGTTTCAAAAAGAAGATAGACATTCTAACCAAGCTACTTGAAGAACATAACATTCATGTTCCATATTTTGCAAGAAAAGAAGAAGCCAAGCTCTCTTTGGAACAAGATCATTGCCTCTATGCTACCTGCAAAATTAATAAGTTGTATGCTTTGAATGGTAGAGTTAAATCTCTTTCTAATGTATTTGTTTCTGATTCACATTCTGATATATCAGATTCAGAAATTTCTATCTCTTCCTTGAAAGAATCTCCATCCAGTTCACTAAAGCTTTCTCCCAATACTAGTAATTTTTCACTAGTTTTTGACATGCCTTCTGAAAGCTCTTTCCCACTTCAATCATATCCTTCATATTCTTATATGAAAGGTAATATGCAAGCTGATATATAGGTTATGACAACCATCAAAGAATTTTTCCAACCATTGGATGCCCAAAAGACCACACAACCCCCAAGTTCTCATGTTGGAAAATCTCACAATTTTATTGTTTCCAAAACTATGTCACTTATCTATGTTGGTTTTATGTCTTGCATATCATTCCTTGGTTGGAAAACCATGTCATTGGCTATCATGGGACTGTTGTTCCACATGTATGGACCTGATCTCACCACCTATGGTTCAAAACTCAAGTCTCCATACCCTTCAAGTTCGCTCAATTGTCAGTGTGATCCAATTGCACACTCTCTTCTTACTATAAATCCAATCGCTCATGGAGACACTATACCTCTATTGTTTGTTGCTCCATGTGACTTCTATTCTGATATTTCAGAGCCTCAGGAGGTCTATTGCAGACTTGGGAAGGTGCTACATCAGTTTGGAAGAAAGATAGATGGTTTGATTCACCATATGGCAGCTGCTCAAGACGCTGATTTTGTTGAGTCTTTTGATGTTCTTTGGAAAGGATTTTGTAGAGATATCTTTTCCATTATTGATTATGTATTCATATCAGAGTATGTATGTAGAAAAAAGAATCCTTATGATGCTCCTCCATCATCAAATGATGAGTTTCAAGGAGCCTCCCAACATGTTTTTTGTCTATACAACATTGATGCATTGGTGCATGATCATGGCATCCACAACATCTTCACCAAGTCTTTTGCCAAGAAGTTGTTCATTCAACTCATTCAAGAGAAGAACAAGACCTGTTGAATACCTTTTGTTCATCTCTATGTCATGTCCATTCTCGAGGGAGGATTTTCCCCATGTGGTTTTGCCTCTTTCCTCGTTTTACATGGACAAATAAATTTCTGTTGTAAAAGGTGACTTGACCCTTAGTTGCCAAGGCCTTGTTTTTGATATTCTACTAAGTATAGCTTATGGAGGGGTGTTAGAGAAATATTATACCTTAGTGCATGTTGGCCCAATTTTGTGACCGAGGCCAACGAAGGAGAGATAACCCACACAGGTCGCTTACAGCAGCTTCCGATGTGTTTGAAATAGCTAACTCTCACAGGAATAAAGGCCCTACTACCTGTGTGATGTGCTCCCCAGAAAGGGAGTCTCTCAATCTGGTTATTTAAATTCCTAAAAATGTAACTAAAACCCTAAGATGCAACCTAACATAACCCAAGATGCAAAATTTAAAATTGTTGAAAACAGGTAATTTAGTAGTTGCTCAACTGTAAACAACAGTTTAGTAGCTCCTAAAAAGTCCTGTAGGTTTTAACTACTAAATAAAAATTCTAATTAATCTATCTCTAAAATTACCTATCCTAACTATCCTGATCATGAGCAAGTTTAAAAGAACAATGTCTGATGCATAAAGAGTATGATTTAATTATAGTTTATTTAAAGAAAATTCAAATAAAATATAATTTTTTAAGCACATCAACATATTCAAAATCTAATAATTAACAAATTAATTACTGATTTACATGTTGCTTATTACATCAGATATCTGTGACTGTCCCAAACATTCAAACACAGTGAAATTAGTCATTCTAAGAAAATAAACATAAGATTTTAAGTGCAAAAATGTATGAAGAAATGTGTTAAAAAACATTCTATCCAACAAATAAGTAAAGAACAACAACAAAGTACAATCTCACTAAAATTGTTGAAAGAATCTTGGAACAGTAATAGCAGCAATCTCTAGTTGCAAATATTTCTGGATTAAAGAACACAGATCTCTTTACATAACCAGAAATCACTTCTGGCAGAATCTCTCCTTTTATCTGCAAATATAAAGATTTACAAGCAAAAACAAAATTGAGAATTACAAAGTCCTCTCTATTCTGCTGAGATCAACCCCCCCCTCCTGGTTAGTGCTACTTCCTGGCTTTTATAACTTTAGATTGCTGTTAGAAGGGACCTCGCTGAACCACCACAAACTGCCTCCTGATCCAGGTTTTGTGGAGAATATACAAGATTTCAGGCATAGAATCTTAAACGTGGAACTCTGCAACAACTTAAAATTAGCAACTCGCCAACTCCCCATTAATATCTGCGTTCATGTTACACATTTATCATGAGCGATGCTGCTTTGATGACACGCTACTGAACTTGGTTAATTGATCATCCCTTCTGTAGGCGCATAACTTTCTTACTTATCAAGCCTATGGTAAAAATCCCGATACTTTCACCGCCTTGAATAAAAACCCATCTCTGCAAATACGAATAAGAAGATAATAATCAGACTCCTTCTTCAGATAAACCCGCACATAAAAATAAAACAATGTCATGAAAGATAAAAGTAAAAGAGACTACCCTTTTTAACTTCGTGGATTCCCTATATGTTTTCGGTTCTCGATTGCAACTGTTCGTGTATCTCTGGAACTTCATCGCCCTAATCTGCGCAACTGTTGGCCTGCACTATGCATGATAGTTATCTATCGGAACAGAACTGGGTGAATGATTAAGCAATCCCGGCGCAATCCTCTGAATTGATTATTGAGACGCGGTGGTAATCCTTTTCTTTGCCACGTAATGAGCTATTGGTAATGTGGAGCGATACTTTTGCAACTGACAGAGATTTGGCAATGTGGTAACAAATCCATCTCGTGAAATATGGATGCTAATATTGACAAAAAACAATCGCGACCTTCAAAGAGCTTAGTATTTCTTTTCATGCGTGTTTCTACTATCATCACGGGTGTGTTTTGATCAATGCATCGTGTCATCTCTACCTTGTCCGTCGAACCTGCAATAAAAATATAACCAAAATATAACAGAGATTTATAGAATTTCAAGTTCTTTTCTGAATATATAAATCTGTTAACTGCCTTCATAAAATTATCATGACACATCAAATTGGCGTGTTGATTTCTGGCGGCAAAGATCCTCTCTAATCTCAGTTGGAGTTCGGACTTTTCAATGTATTGGCAGAGATAACCAATAATGGTGGAGTCTCGGTGGTAGGATACAACCAATAATAATTCAGTGATTTTAGCAAATGATGACAGATCTACCATGTGATAATAATTTTTGTAGCAGGTGGCAGATGGGATTGGTAGACAGTTATTATTCTGGTAATATGCCAAGAATACCGTGAGGTTGGTAGATTGAAAATCTAAATAAAATTATTTGTCCCTGAGGGCATGACAATTGGTGTCATTATCCACATGACAGAACGCGTGGAATGCTGGCATGAAAACGGTTTGGAAAATTTTACTAATCGATAACCTCTATGTGTATAAATCTTGAACACAAACAAATCTTATTGTAGTATGTCAAGACACATTAATATGAGATATTTGTTCTTTTCTAAAAAGACACACCATCCATGTGAGATAAATGATATTCAACTTTTCAATATCGCTCATTGCATTCATATCCAAATAAAGTAATTTGCATGTTTATGAGCATAGAGATTGACTTTAATTGGACCATATTGATTTTATTAAAAGTATCAAGATAAAAAAAAAAATGTTATCATAATGGATCTTTAAAAACCAAAGTTTTGTTTCGTTCCAAGGTTTGGCACCTTTGAAAAGATAATGTCACCTTATAATTTTAAGATGTATCATTTTGTCTTTAAATACATATAAAATCATAAAGGTGTCTTCTTAGAGTAGAGTTCCAAAAGTTATTACTTACTTATTTCTCAATATATTGTGAGAAGAGGAAATTGAATAAGTAAATATTTACAAAATATAAAAAATTATAAATAGAAAAGCTTTTGTAAACTTTAAAGATTTCAAATATCAAAATCTTCATATTTCAATATCTTATTAAATTTTCTTTATATGGATGTTTATTAATTTATAAATAAATAAATAAAATAAGGAAATCCTTATGGAATAAGATAGTCATCAAGCAAAAGATTAAAGATTGGAGTGTGTGCAAGCATGATTAAGAAAGCAGGAAGCAAAATATGTCGAAGGACAAAGATCACCCAAATTACACAATCCTCATGAAATTAGGACCAAGCTAAAAGACGCGAGTAAATGATCAAGGAAAGAAAACTAGGAAATCACCTACCAAACCAATCAAGATAAAATGAAAGAAAAGAAAAAGCAAAATATTTACAAAATTTACATGGGGGACCCTTGATTTTTAGAAAATCAAGGAGAGTTGTTGGGGTGTCAACAGTACCTTAATTATTAATTAATTAATGGTTATTAGGTGCTAAAATGGTTAATAATGCCTCCCTAGGTGTGAAACTGGTTATTATTAAGTTGCTAGGACTTGTATGGGCTAGTGTGAACAAGATTACATGGTTTGGGCCAAAGTATGGGCCAAGGAGGTGGTCAAACTAGCTTTTAAGCATGCTTATCCATGCATTTATTTCCCAACATGCCTAAGGCGCCTCAATCCCCTATTTTAAGGGATTTTTTTTTTACCAAGGGCGCCCATACACTAAACCTAGTCTTTTATGCCATTTTGGGCTATTTTTGGTCTATTCTAGCCTACCTAACTTCCACCCAACCATATCCTTCACATGTGTGAGCTCCATATTGGTTTCCCATGCTTACCTAGTGTTCACATGCACAGTTTGAACCTGTTTGGGTTATTTTGGAAACCATTTGGTCAACCCAGGGGGGATTGGGGTAAATCTAAGCTAGCTAAGTGTGGACACTCCAAGTGGATATTTTTCCTTACTATTTCCATATAAGGATGATTCAAACTCATTGTAACATTGGACAGTTAATAATATCTCATATTTGATAATTTGTGCATTTCTGGAATTTTGATCATTTGTGCTGAGTTTTGATCATTTATTTATTCTGTAATAGTTTGCACTTGTCTCTTGCTTAATGAATTTAATATTTCATCTTTGAGGAATCCATGGTAGCTAGATCCTACTGTGACATAGATTTTATAGAGACCCTGCACTATCATTAAAAGATCGGTCCTTAGGGTTGGCATGGTTGATAATCCATTTGACCGCATCAGTAGAGGAAAGTATGGCAGGTCTGGCTACTATAGCATGGAGTTGGGAATCCCTAATTTTTTCATAGGCAAGTCGGTCATTTTGGATATCAGATAGGTCATCATTATCAAAAATAGAGTAAATATTGGACCAATCGAGCTAGTAAGTTTCTGAAACCTTATCACTGGTGTCGGGAAGGATGTCGAAGTTTGGGTCCTTGTTCAGAGAGTCTTTCTGTGCATTTTTGGTTCGAGTGTTGTGAGACATCTTTGGAAAACTGGTAAATTTTGATAAACGAATAAACACAGATCAACAACAATTCAAAATAGAAAAAACCATAAGCAATTGAATAAGAGAGTGAAATGAAACCAACCTGTGCAAACTGCGAATGGCAAAAATGACCCTTGGTAAAAACTCACAGTAAAATCCAAGCAGCAGGTAAATTTCTGAAAATAGAAATGATAAAAGAAAACAAGAAAAATGGACATATTTATTAATTTCTTCGGTCAAAATCTAAACCGTAAGATTAGGATAGATCAACGGCTGATAAGCGACCTTGCGAGATGCGGGAGGATAGGTTGCGGGTTTTATTTTGGAATTATATACATTCATCCCGCAATCTGCAATCCACAATTGCGGGATGCGAGATGTGGGATCGCAACTCATAGTAACAAATAAACCAAAATTTCTGCAATCTGCAATCTGCATTTGTAGGTTGCGGGTTGCGGAAATGCAAACGACTTAACTTGATAAAATGAACTTTCCGGAATTCACAATCTGCATTTGCGGGTTGTGGGTTGCGGAAACGAAAAGCGCAAAATCAATTTGTAAACTCTTCCCGCAATCCGCAATTGTGGGTTGCGTATTTGTGGGCATCAATGACCATGATTATTTGAAAGACTATTTCCGCATCCGCAATTCGCATTGTGGTTTGCGGAATTGCGGTTTTGCGGAATTGCGGGTTGCAGGAAGACCTAATTTTTTTGGGGGAAAAAACAGTGCTTTCCGCAACTCAGAAAAATACTCAGAAAAAAGCAAGAAATCCTCAAAGGAAAAATATTACTAATTATAAAAAACCATGACAAAAGCATAGAAGCATGACAAGCATAGTGAACAACCCCAAAAATGACTAAGGAATTCGAGCATTACCTTCATATATAAAAATTGGGGCTCACATGTTTTGATTAAACATGGGATCTGTTGTACCTACAACAAATTGTGACTAGCTGGGAGGAACGAGTTATCTCTGTGAATAAAACCTTCAGTTGAAAGGAAGATATGTCAACAAATTGATGTTTCAACCTAGAATTTAGAAAATGTTATTACAAAAGGACAACTAAACAGCAGAGTTAGCCATGTAATTGATATATTCTCACCTAAAATCAATTAATGATGATGTAAATCTGATAAGGAAATCTAAGAAAGATACATGAACTCTTTGCCATTACACAGTCATAGGAAAACAAATTTTGTTGAATCTGAGAACAAAATTAGAACCACTCTGGATATCCAAATTATGAATCACCTTGATCTTATTGATTGCTTTATTTATATATTGATGCACTACTGAGACTGTATACACATTTATTTATTTATTTTTAAAATCAACTGAAACTATGCACATAAGACTTTGTTGATATAAGACCACTGCCCTGACTTTGTGATCAGATGTTGGCAATGCCATTCACAAACCTGATCTAGAAACTGACCAAGCTAGCTTGGTAAAGAGACTCCTTGTCTTCCAGCTTTGACATTGAAAGAAACTATCATGGCTTGGTAACCACACAATGATAATTTCAATCCAAAATCAAATCCATGAACATGGTAGGGATGGCTTTTAATAAGACCCCCCTATCCTTGTATGCAATAATTGTCTTACAAAAGAAAACAAAGATTTATTAGGGTGTGAATTACAAGACACTACCATGGCTTGTTAACCATATGTTAGTAGTGTTACTCACTGATGCTTTGCATATCATGAGTGGACCGACCTATGATAGGATCTTCCACCTTTCAGTAGGAAACTGAAAGTCATCTCCCTAGCTTGGTGACAAGATGTAGATATGTCATTCCACTAAACACCTATGAACCTAATGGGTTGGCTTGTGATAAGACCCCGCATCTTGTAATCTGCAATTATTAAGATGAATTGTTTCAGAGATGACTATGATAGGATCCAGAGTAGATAAAGCTTGATCAGATTATAAAGATATGCCGCCATTCACTAATGAAGCATAAGATAAGAAAACCTAATCACTTCCAGAATCTCAATTAAACAAATAAAACATCTATAAAGATGGTGATCGAAGTGGGAAGGAATCAATCAAAAATATGTGAACTTTGGTTGTTCATTCATGAAAACTAGTTTCAAACATAGGCAGAGAAAAATTAAAACTGACATTGCTACCTCAAACTTCAGACTGTATTAATATTGAGACAGACTGATTGACAGCCCTTTACCAAATGTGTGGATAGCATTCCAAAAGGAAAACAAAAATGTAAAAGGAAAATCAATTCAAGACACTGAGGAAAGGAAAAAATAAACCACACTTATGTACAAAAGAGCCTAAACACTCCTCTAAACAAAGTACTTTTAAAGCAGTGAAACATTCACTAGATGAGTTTCTGAAAATCCCTCCAGTGTCTACAATCAGAAAGAACTAGGACCAAGCCTTTGAACTTGGACTTGGTTTGTGATCGCAAATACTTTATTGAAGAAAACCAAAAGTAAGATGATAAAAACTAATCCATTCTACCACTAATCCTACACTACACTAAAAGTAACAAAATTAAGTGAAGTCATATTTCCAATGAAGCTAATCTAGTAACTTTAAACCTACAAGAAACAACAAATGATGCATCCGCAATAAAAATCTTAAAAATGGAGATCCAAAGATTGGAAAAACCAAACTAAGGTTCTTATTTACAAAGACATGAAAATGACATGGAAAATGGTTGAAGAATGATTGCTACAACCCCAAATAAATTGGATCATAAAAAGTAGGTTGGAAATTATTAGAATCATGATTCAAAGGAACTTCATCAAAATTGAGAATGGAGAATATACCCTTTCTCAAAATATCATGGTTATTGTATTGAAGGAAAACATCGGAATTTGAATCTTGTGAATGATTAGCTTTATCTTCTTGATTTTTATTTAGATGTTCATTCTTGTCAAGTGCATCAGATTCGTTTGATCTCAAATTATTTGACCGAATTAACTTTTCATTTAAAATTTGATTTATAGAAAAGGTATATTTGGGACAAATACTTTGAAATTCAATCTCAATTTCAGCCAATTCATCCTCTAAAGACTTATCATTCTCATTTTGTTCATAACAATCAGAATTGAAGGTTGAGGAAAAAGAATTTTCAGATTTTAGAAGACAAGTAGAACCAACATGTTCTTCAAAATCTGAAGTGTAATCAACATCTTCAAATATTTCTATTCTAATATCCATCGTTTGATTAAATGTATAAGAATGAATCTCACTTGAAAAAGGACTTTTAAAATTATTAAAAATAGACGAAAAATCCTCTTCATAATTCTTGAAATCTTCATTTTCGTTGATAGCTGGGTCATTATGATCAAATTGAAAAAAAGGCAAATGTTGAAAATTTGATTGAATAACTTGTTCATTACATAGATTAGAGGTATCGAAATTAATATTTTCTTCAACAGTTTCAAATTGATATTCTAAGCAATGAAGGGAAGATGTGAAACACTCATCATACTTACATCCGTTTGAACGAGGAAAATCAAGATTGGAATTTGCACCTAATTTTCTTTTTGAATCAGAGGAAGATTGGATTTTATATGCAAACACTACCTGTTCCAAATCATGTAAAGCATTTTCAATATTTTTTTCCTCTCTAACGGACATAACTTCATTGTAAAAATCATTGATTTGTTTACTTGATTGAACCATTTGTGAATCCTTTGATTCTTCTTCAACAGTTTCAACATCATATGACACAGAAGGATGAAAAAGATCTAAAGGATACCTCTTCAAGTCTTTCTCAAGATTTAGAGCCTCTTTACATGCTTCATTGAAATATGTTATCCCTTCACGTAATAGGAACAAAGCCATAGTCTTGGGAAGAGATCTAACATACCAGCAAAAAGTAAGTTGAGATGAAGGCCTATGTTCTTCGTGTAAGCTATAATACACTTGTTGAAAACGGGTATTAAAATCCCCAATTGACTCTCCATCATGCACTTGCATTTGTGTAATGTCCCCATTTTGACCCCCTTTGCATTAAATCGTAAATGATGTAAATATTGTTATTTAATAATGGTGAGGAGCTCAAGGCCAAGGCCCCACCATTGATTTAGCATTTTATGTATCAGCAATTAAAAATAGATGCCTGTTGTTCTTGTACTAGATAGGCACAATGTAAATTAAGACATCATGTAAATACGAATTGTAATGAAAAACCCACAACTAGCTATGCAATGCAACAAAGAGATGGGGGCATGATTCTACAAGGAATAGGGAGGGAAATTATGCAAACCCTTGAGCTAATGGTGATAAGCCAAATGTCAATGAATGAACCCCAACTACCCATTCTGACTTATGCACCCAATCATTTAATTCTTCCAGGAGTTGGTTGAGGCAGTTAATGCCTTGGGAATGAAGAGGTATGGCAGCCAATTTCGTGCATGGGAAAGCCATCAACCTAGAAAAATGTACTTTTGCTTCTGGGGCAAGAAAACACCCACGAAATTGTGCCCAAAGCCCTTCTTCACCCATGGTCTTTCCTCTCTCACGCAGTCTGAGCTAGCTGAATCTATCTCCTTCATGTTTTCTACCTTTTTCCTGCATTTTCCATAGCTGGGAGCTCGTTTTTGTGTTGCACAGTGGCTGGGAGAAAGGGAGTCACGTTTTGGGGGTTTATAGAGGTCATTTCTGCCCCTGGAATGCATATAAACGTTTTCTGAAAATGAATTGCTCTCCGAGGGTTGAGTCCTCATCTACCAGTTCATTTTGGTTGCCCGCGTTTTTCAGCACTTGTGTTTTTGTTGTTTGGTGCATCCCTGTGTTGGTTTGAAATTGTGAGCAAGAATTAGGAGTGGAAGTCGACCAGAATTGGCTTGATAAACCTAGTGAGGAGGTAACCTCTCAAGAGTATCAAAAAGGCTGGTTGCTCTTCTATGCACACCTTGAAGAACACTAGAATGGAAGGTATGGCTTGAGAGACCGTGTAATAGTGAAGGGAATACTTCCTTGTGCCAGGTGTGTAGGTATTGTGGGGACCAAGATAGATAGATCTTGCAGAGGGTGTCCATAGCTATGGGGTTGAGCTCACTAGCTTAGCAATTCTCCCTTTTCCATTGCCTTAGCAGCCTGATAAACCCAACTGTAGAGTGGCTTGGCTGATTTTGCTGTATCTTTGGGCTATGTGTGAGTCTTTTGTTCCTTTTTTCCTTGCAGAGATCATTCCTAGCTCGGTGGTGGCAGTGTGTTGAGATATTGATGATCACAACTAGCCTATGGTTGGGTGGAACATTGCAATTGCATAGCCAATTGCTCGGGACTACTTTGTTTCAAGATAAGTACTCTCTTGTGATAACTCTATATTGTTTTAATTGATGAATGGCATGAATATCTTGAATGTATGATAGATGTGTAGTGGAATTTACTTCCGCTATGTTTCTTATATTTATACATCTGCATACGTCTTTTTATATTATGAGAATATTTATTTAGTAAACATTGGGCCAATTGCCCAGTTTTAGCATCACGTTCTCTCCATCACCATGGTAGGATGTGAGGGAGACTACAATTTGACTTAGATTTTCATGAATTTTAGTTATATCATAATCTTCGAAAGAATCTCTAAAAACATTTTTAAATTCTAACCAGCTAGAAATTGAATTCAACAGTAAAAAATAAAACCAAAGAGAAGCCTTACCTTCGAAGGTAAATGGGAATAATCTGCAAGCAACATCTTCATGTATGACATTAAATAAACGCAAAATAGATTCATACCTTCTAATATGCTTAGTGACAGAAACATTACCTTTGCCATCAAACTTTGGCAAGGTCTTGATTGCATTTTTGGGGAGATCATGTAAAGGCCCTTGCAGGCTCAACGTAGTATCGGACCCCCATGCAAGGATTTGGGAAAGATCCATGAAGACATAATAAATAAAAGTTAGCTCTGATTATGGGAAATGTGCCGGTTCACGCCCTCCTTCTAGCACCATTTGTAGAAGCCTCAGATGTGTAGGTTGCTGGGATGGGTTCTAAGGCTAACAACAGAGGGTGAAAACCCAGACTGAAAGGCTTCAAAAGGTTCTACGCAAGGACAGTTCTATCCCCATACTGTTTGGAATAGTAATCTCCCATGGATACAAAGGCCTCCACTGGCACTTATGGGGTTTGATCCTAGAAGGATCTGTCTTCCTAAGAAGGAAGATCAAAGTGTCCTAATTCTAGAGTGGATCTAAACCTAAGACAACTCTACCTTAAAAGCAATCTAAGCTAAGTCAGATCTAATCTAAAGGGAGTGTATTGTTTGTGTGCACGATAACTTGGTTTGAGTTCCAATAAGTTAGCTCATCAACTTGAAAGAAATGTGAAATTGAATCATTAACTCGTTACTTCAAAATACAATCAGGCAATTAAAATTACTGATAATAATTCAAAGATTAAGCATATCCAAGGTTATCCTGTTGTTCTTTTTCCAATTGAAAAATTAACATGAACTTAATAATTTCTGTAAATCATTTGCAGAAATAGAGAAAGATTTTAATTAAAGAAAGATCATGAATGAAGACAAATCTAAACGATAGATCAATGCATTAATGACTGGCTGCAAAATCAACAGTATTGATTGATAATTAAGGTGAAAAAATTAGACATCATCAAAGAAATTTGATAACAAAAGCAAAGAAGATACCAAAAGAAACTAACTTTGGTTCATTGGTCTACAAAAATTACATGATCACAAGTGAAACAACATTTATCTAGTCCTTCCTTGGGGATTATCTTCCCCCAAAATTCCATCCATCTCGACAAGACCTCTACCCATTTAAATAATAATTACAATGTTGTTACAAAGGGTAATATCCCCATAAAACGAGATTACAAAATCAGATTGAACTAAGAATGACCAAGAAAATCATGCCACTTGGCACATATCTCTAACACTTCATCTAAATTTGGATAGTTTGTTGAGTCAAGCCCCAGCTGGACATCACATGTGAAACCTTCTATTTCATTCTTTTCTAGCTTATGCCAGATCCGTATGAAAATGTGGATCTTCCCTTAAACAACGACAGGTTGCCTGATGAACTGATCCACATGTGCAACTTGTATATGATCAAGCTGATAGATCTTATGTTTTACCTCCTTGCATCGGTTTCAACCTGTTCGATCATCAATTTTGGTGGACAAGCATCTTCAATGAGGTCCATGGTAGAGAACTATATTTTTTCCATAATTTTGTCTACAGCATAGCATCTCCTCCCACAAATAGGTTGTGCCTTTTGGATGGCTTCGTCCACTACTTCAAGAACATTCTGCCAGGCATTGAGAGAAGCTCTAACTTTCCTGAACTTAAAACTGATTAGAACGGGGATGTTCTCTGGTTTATCTTTAATATACCTTTGTCATTCAACAATATCGTCATAGGCCTTAGAGGCTTGTTGATTTTTATCCATCTGCCTGTTCGGGTACACATGGTACTCCCAAAAGACTAAACACCTAGAGAAACCACTTCACACAAACAAATCACAAATCAACACACCGATGTTTTGACGTGGTTAAAACCCTGTAGAGAGAAACAGTCCATGGCCCCATCCAAATAGCTTCTACGGAGCAGTTTATTATGCAAAAGAAATAAAGTTACAAATGAGCTTCTCATAATCGATCAACTAGCCAATGACCCTCCATGCTCTTTAAATAGAGATCATGGACCAATCGAGTGTTAAGCCATGGATCAAGGGTAGGTATGATCTAAGAGAATTTGAACTGTTGGATCACTCTATGTCTAGAACATATCGTGATCGTTGGATTAAATATTCACAAATGCATACTAATGCATACTAAAGAAACACACTTTACCTAACGGATATATTACACAAGTTGATCTTAACTAACTCCTAAGTGTCTAAATATCCTAACATCCCCCCTTAAGAACAACTTGGGATAGGATTGAATGATTTACAAGAGTGACACTATTAGGAGAAGGAAGGAGGCATTAGAGCCTATCCCCCCTTAATGACAAATTCCTGAACTCCTAACATAGATCGAATTTTAGAAAACTTCGCTTATGTGAGAGACTTGGTGAAGATGTCGGCAACTTGATCATCTGTAGGGAAAAAGAGCACTTCAAGAACACGATCATGAACAAGATATCTGATGAAGTGCATATGTAGCTGAATGTGTTTGCTACATTGATGTAGAAATGGATCTTTGGCAATATTGATGGCACTTTGATTGTCGCACCAATGTGGAGTAGGTTGCTGCTGTTCGAATCCAAACTATGAAAGGATCTGTCGAAGCCATAAAGCTTCCTGATTGGCATTAATTGTGGCTCAATATTCTGCCTCTGCTGAATAAAGATCAAGAGCTTGTTGTTTCTTACAACCCCAAGTGACAGGTCCAGATCCCAGACTAAAACCATAACCTGCAGTAGACTTTCGATCATCAGGATCACCGACCCAATCTGAATCAGTGAAACCAACCAACAAAGGTTTCCCCCCTGTACTGTAATGAATCCCAAACTGAATTGTACGTCGAATATATCGAAGTATTGTTTTAGCTGCTTTCCAGTGACTTTCATGAGGTGTTTGCATATAATGGGAAACACGACCAACAACAAAGGAAAGGTCAGGACGGGAATGAGTAAAGTCTAAGAGACTACCAACAAGCTGACGATGTAAGGTGGCATCTACTTCAGGTGAATTACAAGCGGCAAAAATTTTGACTCCAGACTGGAAGGGAGAAGGGGTTGGTGTACAATATTCCATGTGAAAGCGACGAAGAAGGTCACAACCATACTTAGACTAAGAAAGAAAGATGCCTTCTTTGGTTTGCAGGACTTGGACACTAAGAAAATAATGCAAATATCCTAAGTTTGACATTTCAAAAAATTTCTTAAGACTGGAATTCACATGGGTTAAATGCTTAGGGTCACTACCAGTATGAATAAAGTCATCAACATATAGAACAAGTATGATGAGATGGTTTCCTACTTTCTTGGTATAGACATTGGGGTAAAAATAGCATCTAGAAAAACCAGTGTCAAGGAGAAAGTTATCCATTTTGGCATACCAAGTTCGAGGAGCTTACTTAAGGCCATATAAGGATTTCTTAAGGCGACAGAAAATGATAAAGTTATTCTTAACATATCCAGGAGGTTGTTCCATGTAAATTTCCTCCTGTAAATCACCATGTAAGAATGCATACTTGACATCCATTTGATGGACTTCCTAGTTATGTAAGGCTGCAAGGGAAAGAACAAGACAGATGGAGTTCATTTTTGTGACAAGAGAAAAGGTTTCAATATAGCCAATCCCTTCAACTTGTGAAAAACCTTTGGCAACTAACCTTGCCTTAAGTCGTTCAACACTTCCATCTGATGCATACTTAGTTCTATAGACCCATTTACATCTGACAAGTTTTCTTCCTTTTGTAAGAGGTACAAAATCACAAGTATCGTTCGCCATTAAGGAACAATATTCTTCATCCATAGCTGCATCCCAATTTGGATTTCTTGAAGCTTCTGCAAAAGTTTCTAGGTCATGATTCTAGGAAACTTGAACTAAAAGAGAAGAGGCTCGCTGAAACTGAGAATGTGTTCGACGTTGATCTGTAGGATAACCGACAAGATCACCAACTGCTTCACATGTTGAATGGACCCATCAAGGAAGCACTTGTGCTGGTGCAAATGGAGGAACATGAGCAGGCGGAGGTGGATTTTCATCCTCACTGTCATCATAAAAAACTGGAGTTGGATATCTGTCAAGGAATTTGGAAGTAGAAGAAGGCACAATCGTCGAATCAGGCTCGCAGGCCAAAGATGGCACAATCGTCGAGTTAGGCTCGCAGGCTAAGAGATTTTCATCAAATTTAACATCTCTTCTAATGATTATATCATGAGAATGTGGTTGAAGAAGTCTATAACCTTTTACATCTTCAGAATATCCAACAAATATGCACTTTTCACTTTTATGCTGCAATGCTTTCCGTTTTTCATCTGGAATGTGAGCCCATGCTTCACTACCAAACACACGGAAGTGACTTACATCAGGTTTATTTTTACTCCATGCTTCTTCCGGTGTGATACCTTGTAAAGATTTAGTGGGGGTGTGATTAACTATGTAATTTGCACAATTTATGGCTTCATCCCAAAATTGAAGACTTAGTCCCTTAGATTGGATCATACAATTAGCCATTTCTTTTAAAGTGTATTTCTTCCATTCAACTACACCATTTTGTTGTGGTGTACATGGAATAGTGTGTTGTTGTTGGATTCCTTGTTTAATGCAGAAAGTAGTGAATTTTTTGTTAACATATTCTCCTCCATTGTCGGATCTTAACTTGATAATTTGATGACCGGATTGTTTTTCAAGAAGGGCCTTGTAGGCTAAGAACATGTTAAATACTTTGCTCTTAAGCTTTAGGAAATAAACCCAAGTGCATCTGGAGTAATCATCAATGAAAGCTAAGAAATATTTGAAACCAAAAAAGGAAGCAGATGGAAGAGGGCCACACAAGTCACTATGCACAAGCTCCAAGGGAACCAAGGCGTGCCAAGAGGCACGTTTGTCAAAACTGTGCCGATGATGTTTTCCGAGTACACAACCAGAACAAACACCATCCCTGCAAGATACCATCGGAAGACCTATCACCATATTTTCTTTACATAGTTGTTGCAATGAGCGATAATTTAAGTGACCAAATCGCTCATGCCAAAGTTTGTTCAAGTTATCACTATGAGCAACAAAAACTAAAGGAAAAGGTGATGAACCAAAGTTGTTAAATTTGTACAACCTACTAATATCATCAGCAATTCTAGTAGCTAGGACATGTTGAGGATCTTTAAAATCCTTGATTACAACTTGGTGAGGTGTAAACGTCATTGTTTTACTTTCACCAGAATGAGTGATTTGATAGACTGATAACAAATTGCAGGAAATTCTTGGAACACATAGTACATCACTAAAATGACCATTATCTACTAGAACTATTCCATATCCTACAACACTTAGAGATCTATCATCACCAACAAATATTTGTTTGGTGTTACATTCATGCATAGTAGAAAAGGTGGCTTGATCCTTAGCCATATGATAAGATGCTCCAAAATCAATGAGCCAGTCATTTGAAGTAGAAGAAGAAGATGCATTATAAGAATAACCAGAAGCACAAAGTGCATGTCCATGAGAGGTAGATTCTGAAGGTGAATCTAAGCTAATGTGGTGCTTCTTCATTGCTGCCATCTTCTTGAAACACTTAGATTAATCATGATTATCTTTCCCGTAATAGTTGCAATGACGCTCAGTCTTCTTTCCTTTTGGCTTTGGATCCATTGTCATTTTTTAAAGAAGGAGCTGACTGAGAGGGTTTGGGACCCTTGTTTGACTTATTATTGCAAAAATTTTGTTTCTTGGGAGGTTTGGACTTTTCTTTCTGTTGAGACAATAAGGCTTTCCCAGATGTATCTGCATTGTTGATCATTCCAAGATGGATGATCTTATCTTGCTCTCTAATCAAGGAATCACAAAAGGATTCAATACTAAGTAGCTAGCTGCATTCAAGGATTCTTTCATGGAGTAAAATGTAAATACCAAAATAGAATATGCAGGTCCAAGTTTTGAAAGAATATGATAAATGCATTGTTTGTCTTCCCTCTTAATCTTGCATTCTTCACATAAGAGTTTAAGAGTTTTGTACTTAGATAAATAATATTGAATGCATGAAAAATCACTTGGATTTAAAGAAATCAACTCATTTTCAAGTTGATGACCTCGAATTTCATTGTGTTTACCAAACACAGCTTCCAACTTGTCCCAAGTTGTATCAAGTTCATCAATTCCAGATATGTGGAATCACAAATCAGTAGAGATTGACATCCCAATCAATCCACAAGATTCATCACATCTATTTGCCCATTTTATTTTCTTATCATCATCAGTGGGTTCTATTTATTTCCCTTAGGTAATTCTGAAAAGTCCCCTACTTCATAGAACATCCTCCATACGAGATTTTCATGAGAAATAGTTGGAACTGATAAGTAGAATATCACAAGGGGCATCCCTATTGTAAATTAATGACTGTAAAAATAGGAACCAATAGTCTATATGCGAAGATCTCGAAAAAATAACCGGTTTAAAAAAAAACGGCACTGAAAACGAACTCTGTATGATAAAGTTATGCTTGATCAAAGAAAAAGTTGAAGATGTCCCCAATAGTGACGTGGCAGATAGAGAATGACCAGCTAAAGAAAAGAATCACCCTCTTCCCAAGATGAACCTTTGAAAATCACTTTACAAGAAAGTTGTTTTAACTGAATCACTTTTGTAAAATAAGTGATTTTCACTTTTACAATGATATTACTTTAAATAGTGCAGCAAAAAAAAGGAACTTAAGTGACTCACTTTTTTATTTTTTTTAATTATTTAAGTGCGATGCACTTTTACAATAAAGTAACTTAAAATTAGAGATTGCATGCACCTTTGTTTAAAAAGTAACTTAATAAGACTTGAACTCAATACCTATTATGGAATAAAACAACTTTGAACCAAGTGAGCTAATATTAAAAGGTACGTAAAAGAAGGGAAGGAGGAAGGGGGCTTTTTTTTTACTCTTCTCTCTCGGTTTCCGTGCTTCCCTCTTTTCTTGGAAATCATACCATAAACCAAAACAAAACAAAAAATTCCACACATTTAGGGTTAGATCTCATTAGCTTTCTTGGAAAGTCTACGTTTTCTCTTTGTTTCTGATTTGCCGAGATCGCACAAGGTGCATGGCAAAGAGCATACGTAGCCGAGAAAAACCATTTTTCCTTTCTATTTTTGATTCACCGCGATCGCACAAGGTGCATGGCAAAGAGCATACACAGACAGGGAAGGAAACAATCCCCAAAAAAAAGGCTAATAATCAAAACATATAAAATATAAGATTTTTTTTAAAATAATAAAAAAACATCACTGTAACATTATACCTTTAGATTTGATGAAATACGCGTTTTTGAAGCAACTGGAAACCGTTTTCAATAAAAAAAAAATATTTCCCAATAGAAACGGTGCTCTAGATGCAATGGAACACCTCCCATAGCCCAGAAATGCACAGAAACTCTAGAGCCAGAAACCCTTTCAAGTTTTTGCAACAACAATTCAAGATCTAGATCATAACCAGAAGCGACTCTTCATAAACGCTCTAATACCACGTTTGGGTACACAAGGTACTCCCAAACGACCGAACACCTAGAGCAACCACTTCACACAAATAGATCACAGATAAACACACCGATGTTTTGACATGGTTAAAACCCTCTAGAGGGAAATAGTCCATGGCCACGGCCAAATAGCTTCTATGGAGCAGTTTATTATGCAAAAGAAAGAAAGTTACAAATGAGTTTCTCATAATCGATCAACTAGCCAATGACCATCCATGCTCTTTAAATAGAGATCATGGACCAATCGGGTGTTAAGCCATGGATCAAGGGTAGGTATGATCTAAGAGAAGTTGAACTGTTGGATCACTCTATGTCTAGAACATGTCGTGACCGTCGGATTAAATATTTACAAATGCATACTAATGCATACTAAAGAAACACACTTTACCTAACGGATATATTACAAAAGTTGATCTTAACTAACTCCTAAGTGTCTAAATATCCTAACACTGCCCATTAAGAATGATAGACATATTTCCAAAGGCAATGTTAGTCTCTTGAATTTGATTCAGAGTGCTAAACAGTTCAAAAATCAGCTCATGATGTTCCTCATTTACCTGAATAGCCAAGTCTTTAAACTCCTGCTGAGAGAATTTAGAAAAGGAATAAGAGGTTGCACTTGTAGTTGCATCCTCCAGCCTCTTTTCCAGGACAACTATCTTTTCTTCATTGGCAGTGTTCCAGGCTTCAACATCCTGCAATTGACTCTGCAAATAAGCATTATTTGCTTGAAGGTATTCAACCTTATCTCCAAATGCTCTTATGAGTTCACGTATATCATCTTCATGGTCCTCACTGGCTTTAGCCAACTTCTCTTCAAGTCTCTTCACCTCCTCCTTCTTCAAATCAATTTCTTTGTTCAGTGTTGTCACCGAATAAAAATTGGCACCTGCAAAGGCACCCAAGGCAACAACAGAATCCAGTGCTTCTTGTTGTATGTCATCTGATTGCTTAGCCCAAATGATTTGATTAGGAACATGTTCCTGTAAGACACCTTGATCTCTGGCTCTCTTTTTACCTTTCTTCACCACTGCTTTTTTTGCTTTACTATAAAAATGGTCTCCAAGGGGGACTACAATGTCCTCTTCAAAATTAACTACCAGCCCAGTAGATGATGTGGCCACATTTCGTGTTGAAACCAATGGAGTGGTCTAGGTGACAGTGGAGCTAGGAATTGGCATAGTGATTTGAGAAGTAGTTGGTGAAGCAGGGATACCTTCTGGGACTAATGGTACAAAGGTTGGAGCAGGAATTGAAGTAAGAACTTCAGAAAGTTAAATGGATGTCTCAGCAGCTGATGGTGAGGAAGGAACATCTGGGACTTGGACATCATTAGCTGGTGGTGATCAAGGAAATGATGGCGATGGCAGATAGACAGTTGAAGACTGGATTTCTGCCACTATTGATGGTGGAATGTGAAGTGGGACTGACAAGGTAGGAAGTGGAGCAATGAGGATGGTTAGTGTATGAAATAGCTAAGATATGGTGGATGGTGGTGTTACCCCAGGGGATAAAGTTGAAAGAGCTTGAATGGATGAGAGTAGAAGTGTTGAAGTTGTAGTATCGGCAGCAGTGGTGGTTTCAAGAAACTGTTGATCTAGAAAAGGATCATCCATTGTTATGGAATTCAATAAATCTGTCATTGACCGGGAGCTTTCAGTTACTTCTTCTATCACATGCACAGAAGAAAGTATCTCATTTTCCACATCATTGTCTTCAATGTTTAGCATAGGAATTTGAGAGGCAGTAGTTTGGATCTTTTGTCTTTTAACTAGTTTGCTCATAGCCATCGTTTGAACATCAGCAATCAAGTTGGCTGCAACAGCCACTTGAACATCAGTAGTGGGTTCTCCTACTGTAACTACTTGGGTCTCCAGCACCGAAGTCATCTGTGCTAATCTCTGCTTTAATTGCTGAGATGTTTGCATTAATACTTTTAGTTCTGCAACATTTTTTAACTTTAGATATTCTTCCATAAGACCTTTGCCTTTATCTCCATCTGGATAAGTGAGCATTAGTGAAGCATTTGCTTTCTGAGCTTCTTTTTCTTCCCTGTATTTTCTTGTTTTCTCATGAAGCTCGAGTTCCATTCTTCTATAGATTAAAACCTTGGTTTTTAGCTCCTGTTGGTACTGAATTATGAGATTATGTTCATCTTTTCTTTTGGCCCTCGCCAGGGCTTTAGAGAAATTATTTACCCCCTGGTAAATAGAGTTATCAGGAATATTTTGATGAACATAACCAATCTTCGTATGATTCTACTTAAAATGAGCATCAAGAAATCCTTTAGGGTCATGCATCCTTTTGGGAGCATACCCTAATTGCAAAGAAACCATCTTATCTCCCAGGACTATAGCCTAGGTTGAAGTTGGGATAACCCAAGGTCCTAGATTTAAAGGAAACTTAGGCCATCCCCTCCTTTTGGGACCAGTGAGCTTAAGGTAAACCCCATTAGTGATAGTTTGGTAAGAAACATCCTCAATTACCAACCTGTCTAGAACTATTCTAGGTAGTAGGTGAACAATGTTGCTTCCCCACACTCTAACATATGAGAAAGACTCTCCCACATACCAATCACCAATTGTAGCAATAAAAATTTTGGCATCAGCTGAGAAAGAAGGTACTTCTTCTCTGAATATCTGGAAGTAGACATCTCCAAAGAAGTGGTCACAAATATCATATAACAAGGGAACATAATTATTTTCCCAGAGTGTTGAAAGTAAATATGAACAGGAGGGGCTGATAGAGTCCAATTCCATCCCATGTTGGGATATTGGTATTCTGTGCAAAATATGTCGATCACATAAGGCGAGAAAAATAAGTGTGGCTTCCTTGAAGTCGGTGATTTCTGGTATTTTTCAATGGTCGTCTTCAGTTCGGCTGACAAAATTGAAGCCCAGAGAAACGATTCCCTAGTCGTTAAGATATGATGGGCTACAGGTTCCCACTCAGCGTTAAACACTGAGCAATTTCGAAGGACATAAATCCTCCTAAGCATGGCTTCCAACAGAGAGTAAGGTTCCTTAAACCACGAGACAGGATATGAATTATCATCCCTAGGCACGAAAATAACTGGTTTGTGCATCCAAGACTTCAACATTTCATTGAAATTATACCTAGTTATTGCCGAATTTATGAATGCAGGACTAAGGGGTTGAACAACAGGTTTTAGGGTGTACGCTCTGATAAAAACCTCAGGGAGAAATGTTGTCATGTGATACCCTGCACTATCATTAAAAGACTAGTCCTTAGGGTTGGAATGGTTGATAATCCATTTGACCGCATAAGTATAGGAAAGTATGGCAGGTCTGGATGCTATAGTATGGATTTGGGAATCCCTAATTTTTTCATAGGCGAGCCCGTCATTTTGGATATCAGATAGGTCATCATGATAAAAAATAGAGTAAATCTTGGACCAATCGAGCTGGTAAGTTTATGAAACCTTATCACTAGTGTCGATAAGGATGCTGAAGTTTGGGTCCTTGTTTAGAGAGTCTTTCTGTGCAGTTTTGGATCAAGTGTTGCGAGACATGTTTGGAAAATCGTTGAATTCAGATAAACGAATAAACACAAAACAATAACAATTCAAAATAGCAAAAACCATAATCAATTGAATAAGAGAGTGACACGAAACCAACCTATGCAAACTGCGAATGATGAAAATGACCCCTGGTAAAAACTCACAGTAAACTACAAGCAATAGGAAAATTTCCGAAAATAGAAATGATAAAAGAAAACAAGAAAAATGGACGACTGATAAGTTCACCTATCAAAATCTAAACCGTAAGATTAGGATAGATCGACGACTGATAAGAGACCTTGCGGGATGCAGGAGGATAGGTTGTGGGGTTTTATTTTGGCAATACATACATTCATCTCGAAATCTGCAATCTGCAATTGCGGGATGCAGGATGCGGGATCACAACTCACAGTAACAAATAAACGACAATTTCCGCAACCCACAATCTGAATTTGAAGGTTGCGGGTTGGGGAAATGCAAACGACTCAACTTAATAAAATGAACTTTCCATAATCTGCAATCTGCATTTGCGGGTTGCGGGTTGCGGGTTACGGAAACACAAAGCGCAAAATCAATTTGTAAACTATTCCCGCAATCCGTAATTGCAGGTTGCGGATTTGTAGGCATCAATGACGACGATAATTTGAAAGACTATTTCTGCATCCACAATTCACATTGCGGGTTGCGGAAAGACCTGCTTTTTTGGGGGAAAAAAAGTGCTTTCCACAACTCATAAAAATACTCAGAAAAAGCAAGAAATCCTCAAAGGAAAAATATTACTAATTATAACAAACCATGACAAAAGCATAGAAGCATGACAAGCATAGTGAACAACCCCAAAAATGATTAAGGAATTCGAGCATTAGCTTCGTATATAAAAATTGGGGCTCCCAGGTTTTGATAAAACATGGGATCTTTTGTACTTACAACAAGCCCCTCCACACTTCTTCCAAACTGAACTGTGACAATGACACATGTCACATGGGTCCATTTACTATTTATAGACATTTTGCCCATTTTGTTTTTGACCATTCTGGGGTCATACGATGTCCGATTTTCAAACCGTTGACACTATCGAATTTCCTTTTCCGAGACCATGATGATGGCTGAGACCATTTATCATTTTCACTGAACACATTTTCGAGCATTTTTTCAATGCCCCTTACCAGCTCGATTTGCATGCCAAACCGGCCACTGCCATTTTTCGACATGTTGTATACCGCTGGATTCATATTTCCATGCTCACGATGATGCTTGATACCATTTCTTGCTCTCATTGCCACTTTTTTCGGGCATGTTATCCATGCTCCTCGCTGCATCGATTTGCGTGCAATATCAGTCACCGCCATTTTTTTCCATTGTTTTACATCACGGCCCATCCATGAGCCCTCTACTCCATCCATACTACATTTATTGCGTTATTTTTCCACCATCCATCAACCCGCGAGGAGGACACATCAGTGTTACCCCCTCTCCTTCATTCTTGGTTCTCATAATTGTCCCTTGAATTGAACACTTCCTCCTTGCTTGGCCATTACTTTTGTTCGGTATAATTTTATCCCTTTTTCGGGTCGAGCAATTCCTTTACGAAAAAGGCACTTAGGGAGTTTATGTTAAGCTCTTTTTTGACTCCTAAAACAATGAAAAGATCTTCGAGAAATATTGCTTCCTTTCATGCTTTCCAAAAGTACCTGAAAGGGTGCCTAGCTAGTATAAGTTTAACCCTTTTCCAGACCTTGTAGACTAATTATGAAAAAGTAATACTCTAGTCACACTGGCTAGAAGAGTTCTTCATTGCATCCTTTTATGCTTTTTCGGGCCTTGGAGAATAAGACATGAAAAAGAACCCCCTCGGAGTCTTCTTACTACTTTCAGACTCTCTAAAAATTGAAATCAACCACGATCACTCATTGTCCTGGTTTCATATAAATCCACATGATGGTACCTCTCCACCATTTCAGAGTCTTCTTATCGTTTTCAGAATCCTTAAAATTGAAAGCAACCATGAGCATGAACTGTCCTGGGCTCGCACAAAACCACACGATAGTACCATTTCAAGCACACTTCTATCCCTTGTTTTAGCTCCTTAAACCATGAAGAAGGACCCAATGGTGCCTCTTGGTGCCACGACAGATCATATATAGTCCCCACCATATGGCAACACCCCTAGTATGGTCTCTTTTGTTCAAAGTATTATGCGATATGCCACCTTTAGATTCTCCTGATATCATTCATCTATCTTTTACTCTCCCCCATTGTAGTCACAGTCCCTGGTACCTTAAGCTATGATCCCCTTCCCTGAAGTCAGTTTCATCTGCTTGAAGGTCATCCTTTTCATCATACTCTGAACAAAGGAAGTTTGAGCCCCCCCCACTCTGTGACCTCAGTTCTTCCCCACCCCCTCAGTCATTTCCCACGCTCAGTACCATCACCTTTCAGTTGTACACCTCGCACTCCTATCAAGGAAACATCATTGCCTTGGTAGTTGCAGGTCTCCCTCTGTCAACGGCATCCCATCTATTCCAGAGGATATACCCAGATGTCCCTATGCCTTGGACTCATTACCATCAGTGGTGAGTGCCTATAGACCATTTTGAGAGGGGTCCTTAGTGTCTCTCTGAATTCTTGTTTCTCACGTGCTTGACTTCAAAACCTTGATTGCACCATTGATATTCGTGTAGGATATTGACCCCTTCAGTTATTAGTCGAAGACCCCAGATTTCCTTTAACTCTAGCACATTGGTGAGTCTCTTGGGAACCCCTCTGGTTGTATGTTCCTGCGGATATCCAGGTTGTTGTTGGAAACCGTATTAGGAAGCAACCCAGTTATATGCTTCCTTGAGTACCCATTTCAGATGCAGTTCATCATACCTTTGAGATCCTGACTCTCAATCATTGAGTCCATCTAGTTGTTGGTCACCTTCAGATCCAACAGAGCATTAGTTGTTCTAGTACCACATTTAGTATGGATGCCACTATTTTTATGCATCGGTTCTTCATATCAGTCATGGTCAAACCATGAGTATGTCCCAGATTTGTGTCCCCTCTGGACCATTATGATGTACACAACAATTCTCCATGTATTGTTCAGGTCCCCCTTTTGGGCCTTATTATTATTTGTATATCTTGATACGAGCATGGGTATGCCCGCCTCATCCATATATTGAGCTTATTCCTCATTTTCAGGCCATGTATTTTCAGTTTTTGCAGTTTGTATGGAGCTTGTGTTCTAGTCTCCAACCAGTTTTTTATCTCCTCCGTCACAATGCCCATACCCCTGGAAATTGACAGAACTTATGATGTCTATCGTCCATACGATGAGCTCCTGCCCTCATACATCAGGGGGAAATCTGTTAACACCCAAAAATTGTTCACTAGCATATATCCCCAGTCACATAACCACTTTGTCCACTTTTCCCACATTTTTGGCCTCCAAAACCATAAAAAACCATCAAATGGTAACCAAAAGGACAAAAAATCATTATTTCCCTCCGCTATTAATGAAAAACCCTCAAAATAGGTCAAAACCCTCCAAAAATGGCCTAAAATCCCCAAAAATAAAATAAAAGGGAAAAAAAGTAAAAAATACATTCAAAAAAAGGGAAAATCCCAAATACCATTTGTCAATACCATTAGTTTCCCAAAACCATGGGTCAACACTCCATTACCCAAAATCACTATAAAAAGGTGATGGAGGCCCCCCATTTCTCATCCACTATTCATCCTATCCTTATGCTGTCAAAATCACTCCAGAACCCTAGCCCAACCATTTGAGCTTGAGTTCTCCATTTAGAGTGAACCTTTGGCCCAACATTGGAGCATCTTGGAGAAGAGAGAGAACATTGGAGCACTGGTGCACTACTCTGATACTGTTGGAAGGACTCCACCAACCTCACCATTGAGGTAAAATCTTTGTAAACCCTAGTTTGCCCAATCAATAAAAACTTATAAATCTCATTTACTGTGTTCTTATGGATATTTATTGTTTCCTGTTATAGCTTAGATTTCCTTTCATGCACATGTTAATGTTTAATTTTTACTTGTTTTAAATCTTGTTTTTACCCATTATTGAACTGCTAGTAAGGATTCATGAATCCTTAGTAGGTACTATTTAGCATGAGTAAGGGTGAAAACCCTAGCTACACTCATGAACTTGAATTTGGTGATACCCAGAACAAAGATCCAACTTGGATAAAAAAAGAGCACCTTGAAGCTCATCAAGAAGCTCATCAACAACAGGAATTGGAAAATTATCCTTGATTGTGATGTGATTATGTGATCAGAAGTCAATGCAGAGGCACCATGACCCATATTTTTTTTGGACAAGAAGAACTGGTGAAGAAAAGGAACTGGTACTAGGGCGAGTAATACCTTGCTTCAGTAAGTCCCGAACGAGCATCTCAATATCTATCTTTTGGTGAAATGGGTAGCGATAGGGCCTGATGTTGGGAGGAACGCTCCCAGGAAGGAGATGAATACAATGGTCCTCTGGTCTTGAAGTTGGCAATCCCACTAGTTCAACAAAGACACATGCATATCTATCCAAAATGTGTTGTAGATCCAAAGGAGTAGTGTAGACCACTAATGGGTGCATCTAAATGGAATGGATCTGAGTGATGACACCATGTGAATTCTTCTTAACGAGGTTTTCCATGTGATGTGGAATGATGATGCCGAGTGACCCTGGCTGTAATGCCTTCAATGTGTGTTTTTTTCAATTGACAGAAAACTTTATCCAAATTTCAACAAAATCCCATAAGATGGGGCAAAGTGTGCGTAACCATTGAGCACCCAAAACCACATCACATTCCCCTAAGGGAAAGGAAAACATTTCAAAGTGCAGGTTATAATCTCTAATAGAGATACACACATTGTGACACTTCCCCATGCAAGGTTAGGTGCCCCCACTAGAAATCATGATTTCAAAGCCGGAGCAAGGATGGACAAAACAATAAGCTTTTTTGGTGATTCGAGGGCCAATGAAGTTATCAGTGATACCATAATCAATGAGTATTGCAAGAGGGAGCTTCTTGAAGTAACCCTTGACCTGCATTATTTGTGGGGTGGTGACTCCGGCTAAAGAATGGAGAGAGATATCTGTGTGGTCGTCCTGAGAAGGAGGGTAAATAGGTGGCTTCAGAATTTCAACCTAATCACTACTGTATCCTGAGATTCTTCACCAATTTCAGTTGTAGGCGAAGAATCCACATCAAAGAGATAGAGATTTTGATCAACACATCTATGTCCCTGAGTGAATTTCTCATCACAAATATAACAAATCCATTTTTCTCTGCGTGCCCACATCTCTACTTCAGACAAATGCTTTATAGGAGTTTCTCTAGGAACTGGCATGATGGGAGGTCGTTGGGAAGCCATATTTATGAATGGAACAAAAGTGGATTTGGAGCATTGTTGGTTTGTGATATTTTCCTCCACTAACTTATCCAACCCTAGGGATTCCATCATTGTGCCGGGACAGAACATTTTAACCTCAGATTGGATTGCATCCTTCACACCACTGACAAAACAACTCCTGTAGAATTCATCAAGAAATCCTTTTGTGTGATTGGCCAGTTTCTCAAATTTTGTCTGATACTCTCTCATAGTGCCAATTTGGCAAAGTTTAGTGTGTTCTCCTGTGAATTCATCAAAATAACTAGGACCAAATCGTTGCAAAACGAGTTGGAAAAAATATGTCTATTTTGGTTCTTCATGAGCCTTGACGTAGCAATGGAACCATTGAAGGGATTCATGTTCCAAATGAAAAGATGCAAGTGGAACATTGTTGAAATCAAAACTATTATGCAGACTGAAATATTTTTCTACCTAGTATATCCATCCCATCGGATCATCACCATTGAAGCGGGAAAATCAAGCTTCGTCCCATGAAAATTGCTAGAAGAACAGAAACTAGTGCCTGCAGAAGACTCTGGCTGTCGTCTATTGTTCATGGTTGAATGTTGAAGATGGAGGCCGAGAATTTTTTCATCTAGATTGTTAACACCCAAAAATTGTTCACTATCTCATCTCCCTAGTCACATAACCCATTTGTCCACTTTTCCCACATTTTTGGCCTCCATGTTGGAATATTTAAAAACCCATTCCATACTTGGGATATATTTTATTAGTCATCTAGATTAATTTTCCTAGGTGTAGACTATGTAGTTGGCCTAGTTTTGTCTTTTATGCCTCCATATGCCATCATAAGTCACAAATACAAATTTGGATAGGTTCTGGATAATATTTCCTTGGATTCTATTTGATTTAATTGCATTCCTGAATTAGAAAGACACTTTCCTGATTTCGATAGCTTTATCTTTTTTTTTTCTACTAATTCTAGTGGATAAGGTAAATCTAGTTGACTTGAAAACTCTCTCCACTTGACCAATTCGACCTCCACCACTTTATTCTCTCATAAAGTCATCATTACATTCCATTTTCATAAATCATGAGCTTTCACACCATATTCAACCAATTTTTGAGCCTTTAGAGTGTTTTGGAAAGTGCTTTTGACACCTAGGGGTTTTTTATGCTTTTAGTAAGCCTTACATTTTTGTGCTTTACAACTTGCCTTTAAGGAATTCTATTTTCTCTCTTGAGATGCATTATATATTGTATTCATATTGATGAATAATATATGAGATGATATTTCCATCAATTGAGTTCCTTCTCTTATTTTTTGTCTCAATATTTCTTCTTCTTATTCTTGCATATATTTGAATAATTCTTGTGAGAACTTCTTTGATTCAATATTTTTTACTATTAGAATTATATCATGGTATTCAAACTATATAGAATTATCACATGGTATCATAACCACATATTCTCACATGGTATCAGAGCCTTGGGAGATCTTGATTAAATTAGTCTTCCAGTATAAGATTTCAGAGAGTTTGTTTTGCAGGTACTGAAGATCAAATTGAAGAAATTTATTCAATACATACAATTGTTGAATATGAAGAATTCCATCTCTCTCTATTGTTCTCCCATAATTATTCTATTCTAAATTATGAGAAAGATAAGCCAGTTTATGCTCTAGAATCTAAAGAGGTTCTTGAATCCTCTTTTTCACATGAGTCTATTGGTGTGCAAAATGATGATCTTCTAAATGTTTTGGAAGTTAGATCAGATTTTGGAGGTGATCAATTCTCCATCCTTGATCTTATACTTCTTATGTACTTCTATATGATCATTGGCACATGTTCTCAGATTTTCACTGAAGATGGAGGACACTACCATTCGCTTGGGTTCAAGTCTCAGCCATATTTTGGTGATTTTGGTTCTGATCTCACCCGTGCTGGTTCAAGGGAGATCTCAAGGAACCATCTCTCAATTCTTGGAGCTGATTAGACTTTCAGTGATCAGAAGTTCAATTTTCAAGAGAAATCAGATATGATTGGAGCTGATCCTACCTTAATTGGTTCGAATTTCAAGTTCCAGAATGGTATTCATATTCATGGATTTCTTAAATTCAAGAGCAAGTTCAAAGAGCCTCCAGTTTCGCTTGCATCCATTGCTAGAGAATTCAACCACATGTTTTTGGAGCATGATCCACTTCTTCCCAAGAAGAATATTCCTCTAGACATTTGATCAAGTTCACACCTACTTGATTTTAGAGCAGCAACAATTTTGGTGTGCACATGTCCATTTTTGAGGGAGCATTTTATTCTCATGAGGTTTTCCCTTTTTCCTCAGTTTACATGGGCATAATTTTTTTTTGTATTGCGGTGACCATAGGCCTTGTTGCTAGGCCCTATATTTATGATATTTACTCACATGTAGTCAGGATTAAGGGGGGGTGTTGGAACATTTGAAAACCCATTCCATACTTAGGATATATTTTATTAGTCATCTAGATTAATTTTCCTAGGTGTAGACTATGTAGTTAGCCTATTTTTGTCTTTTATGCCTCCATATGCCATCCTAAGTCACAAAAACGAATTTGGATAGATTCTCAATAATATTTCCTTGGATTCTACCTGATTTTATTCCATTCCTAAATTAGAAAGGCACTTTCCTAATTTAGATAGCTTTATCCTGTTTTTTTCTACTTTCTAGTGGATAAGGTAAATCTAGTTGACTTGGAAACTCTCTCCACTTGACCAATTCGACCTCCACCACTTTCTTATCTCCTAAATTCATCATTACATTCCATTTACATAACTCATCAGTTGACATACCATATTCATCCAATTTGTGAGCCTTTAGAGTGTTTTGGAAAGTGCTTTTGACAACTAGGGGGGTTTTATGCTTTTAGTAAGCCTATCTTTTTTGTGCTTTACAACTTTCCTTTAAGGAATTCTATTTTTGATCCACATCACAGTTGGAATTATTTTCGAATGCTAGCTTTGACACATTTGTGACAAGTCATCGACATTGACACAAGTTTGACAAGTTCCAACTTTGACATGGCTTTGATAACTCCACGACTTCGACAAATTCCACGACCTGATAGTTTTGTGACATCGACATGTAGCGTCGATCTTCAACTTGCGATTTTCAAACTTCAACATACTGTCTCTCTGTGTTCTAGTCGACTATAACGATTGAACTTATGAACCATTCTAAATTCTCTTGTAACTGAACGTAACGGGAAATCAACCAAGCATCTCAACACATTCCATATAAGCATGTATAATATTGTAACATACATCAATCGATGATCTCATATCTAGTAATAGAGAAATCAGTTTGCATTCCTGCATATTATCTGTGTACATTTGTGTTATGTCTGTGTAGTGTATTCCTGCTTTGCACATTTTGTTTCATAAGCTTCCTCCATAACAGATCCAACTCATTCAGTCCAACTGTTGTCCCCCTCATGCTTCCTGGCCACGTGCAGATTAATTGGTATCAGAGCACTCAACTTTGTTCATTCTTAAGTTTGTGTAGACACTTCCGACGAAGTTACCGACTTATGCTTGTTCAAACACTCTCGCAATCTAAGCAATCCAACCAGAAGCTACCTCCAGAAATGGCAGAAGAAACAGACAATAGACATGCATCTGATGAAATAGAACAACTTATTGAGCAAGCGCTAACTCGACAATGGACTGAAATGTTCACCCATTTCAATGAAATTCTCACGGGATTTGCTTCGACATCCGAAGCAATTTCGACAAGAACTCACTCCAATAAAATCAACCCCTTCAAAGTTCTAATAAATTTGGACATACCAAATATTGAAGGAAATATTGATGTGGAATCCATCGACAATTGGGTACAACAATTGGAATCCTATTACTCTGTGAATCAACTCTCAAAAGATGACAAGATCACCCTTGCAGCCTTAAATATGTCAACATCTGCGCACTGCTTGTGGGAGAACCTCTCGACAAATATGGAGAAAAGCAGAGACCCCATCGATACATGGGATAAATTCGTTGAACACATCTGAAAGGAATTTTACCCGCCCATGTACCTTGACCAGTAGTATAAGAAGTGACAATAGCTAAGGCAATGGAAAGACCAATCAGTACAGAGTTACACAGATGAGTTCTATCGACTCATGGCTAGACTTGTCATCCAATAAGAAGAGAAATTGATTGTTCTGAAGTACATCAGTGGATTTTCCCAATACATTCAACAAGAGATTGAATTTTTGACTGTCAATACACTTGCGGATGCATTCCACTATGCCAGCAAACTTGAAACCAAGTAGAAATAGAAAGCATGCTTCACGAGAAAGCTGACATCAGGACGACCACCTGACAATAATACATCAGACAACTTCGACAAGTTGAAATCTTATCAGTTCACTCTGTCAAATCTAGATCACGGCAAAAAGCCTTTTCAGAAAAGGGAACGTAGAAAAAAACCAGTGACCTGAAAATGGTGCGATTACCACCACTCATCTTGGCATGATACGTTTGAATGCAAAGCTCCGAATAAATTTTTGGAAAAGTTCTTGACATCCAACACGTTCGACAAGATCGTGGAAGAATCTAATCTAGATGCAATGACCCTTTTGACATCGACATCGACCACTCCAGCAGCCTCAACTATCGTCGACAAGGAGGAATGAGAGTGCATGTTCCATACACGGATATGGGTCCAGCAAAAACCATTACATATGATTGTGGATAACGGTAGCCAGAAGAACTTAATTTTTTAATATCTTGTGAATAAATTAGGTCTTGTCACCACTCTGCATCCTCAACCTTACAACATCGGTTGGATGAAGGATGGACAGGAACTACAAATCACTCGACAATGCAAAATCACTTACTTCATAAATCCTTTTGAAGATGAATTACTCTATGACATAGCACCACTCTCCGTAGCCGACGCCCTATTTGGGAAAACTTACCTATGGGATCTCCATGGAAGTTATCAGTTACGACCGCAAAAGGTGATTGTCAGAATCCAGAATCGATGGTACAGCATTCCAGAGCGATGACCTACACCAACAATTTCAATGATATCTTCCAAACAGGTAAAGAAGCTCATCAATCATGCACAAAACTTCGCGTTAATCATGATCAAATCACAACATTCTTGGAATACTGCAGTGATGAGTTGAATCACTGACCAATGCAGCTCTCGATAGAAGTAGTTGATCGACAATGTTATCGATGAGTATCGTAGTTTATTCCAAGATACGAACAAAGTAACTCGACATTTCTAGGTAAAAAAATCCATTGAACTTGCTCTTGGTTCTTCTTTGCTTAAGACATCTATTTACAGAAGATCCATTCTCGAAAATGAAAATATTCGTAGACAAATCCAAGAATTGATCGACAAAGGTCATATCCAACCTAGCTCCTCGTCTTGTGGAAGTCCAATCATCCTTGTTCCAAATAAATATGGGACTTGGAGCATGTGCATCAACTACAAGGAACTCAACAAAATTTCGGTAAAGAATCGCAATCCTCAGCCGCGGATAGATGAGCTCATTGAGTATCTAAAGGGTGCTAAATTATTTACTAAGATCGACCTCAAGTTGGGATATCATTAGATGCCAATCGATCCCTTAGATGTGTGGAAAACTGCTTTCAAGACCAAAGAAGTGTTGGAATATTCACACCATCATTTATTTTTTGCATGCTGCATGCAAATCTGCATGCCACTGCATGCATCCAGTCATCATCATGGTGGTATCCCCAACAACTGGAGCTTTCTTCTAGCTCTCTGGAGCCTATCTTTGTCTGCATGCAAATCTGCATGCCACTGCATGCATCTAGTCATAATCATGGTTGTCTCCTAGCACCTAAAGCTTGCTTCTAGCTCTTCAGAGCCTGTCTACAGCTCCCAATTGGCCTCATAACTACCTAATGCACCCTCCTTGACTTCTCTGCATGGAAAGTGTGCCTTTCCCACCTACCAAATCCATTTTGGGCACCTTTTCTCACGTACCACCAGTTATCACTCAATTAGGGCACCGTATCTCACCTACGAGGAGTTATCATTCAGTTAGTGCATTAATTGAGTAGTTCTTCCATTGATTTTTTATGTTGACTGCTTGTAACTTCCAGTTAGATAGTTCTGGAGTTCCACTTGACTATTTGATAGCCTCATGCATCCCCCTCGGAGTCTCCATTCCTTGATTTATGCCTAGATGGTTATGTTAGACTCAACTAGACACACTTGACTGACTATTACCATTTATGACTAATACTATTGATTGGATGATGTCTCCATTGTAATCCAAACTAGACTTTGAGATAGACAGCCTCATGCACCCACCTTGGAGTCTCCATTCCTTGATTTATGGCTAGATGGTTATGTTAGACTCAGTTGGTCACACTTCACTGACTCTTACCATTTATGACTGATACTATCGATTGGATGATGTCTCCATAGTTATTCATGCTAAAATTTGAGCTCAGGTTTGAATGCCCTACTTGGCTAATTCGAATCCTATATGATGCCTCATCATTGATTATTGTAACACATTCTCTACATTCATTATTCATTGTATGATATTGACAATGTCCATTATTCTGTGTTTATGAGTGATTATTGAATGCATGCTTCTTCTTCTTTGCAAATAATCTTTAGAGTTAGATTGTGAGTTTGTTACATTTGCTAGATCCCTGCAGATTATCATAGGAAGGATTGTTTTAATGGTTAGTCATGCCTTTCGGCTTAACCAATGCACCTGAGACCTTCATGCGATACATGGACAACATTCTTTCACCTTTCATCAAAAAATGGGTCATTGTCTACCTTGATGAAATATTGATCTTCAGTCGATCATTGGAAGAACATGTCAGACAGCTTCGAGAAGTCCTCGACACTCTCCAACAACATCGATGCACTTGAACATGGAAAAGTGTACCTTTGTGATGAACAACATCAAATACTTGGGGTATGTAATTGACTCCGCAGACATCCACGTCGATCCAGACAAAGTACAGATCCTCAAATATTAGTCCATTCCTCAAAGCATTCAAGAACTACGAACTTTTCTTGGTTTAGTAAATTTCTATTGATGGTCCATACTCGGCTTCAATCACATAGCTTGGCCCTTGAATCAATTAACGAAGGGAAGTGGAAAAACTGTCTTTAAAAGGACATCGACACAATAAGAAGCTTTTGAACATCTCAAGCACAAGCTCTGCACTGCATGAGTACTTGTGTTACCTGATTTGCATCAACCCTTAGAGATTGAGATGGATACAACAGACTATGCCTTGGGCGCAGAGATCACTCAGTGTGGTCACCCAGTAACTTTTCATTCCAAAAATTTTAATGATACAGTTAGAAGATATTTGACATATGAAAAATAATTGTATGCCATTGTGCAAGCTCTCAATAAATGGAGGCATTACAACCTTGGAAAGGAAACAATCATCCTCATTGACCATAAGCCTCTACAATTCGCTTCGACCCAGTAAAAAATACAGTAACCCAGAAAACTCAAGTGGATTAATTACCTACAACAATTCCAGTTGGTGATTAAGTATTAGAAAGGTAAAGCTAATGCCGCCATTGATTGTCTAAGTCGACCACCCATTACTCTCATTTTTACAGTGATGAGTATGCAGGGTTATGAAACGACCACTTTTCCTCAATTATATCAGGTGACATCGAATTTTCACTAATCTACTGACAACTTCATACTGACAGGTCGACGACCTCCGACTACTTCCTAAAAGACACGTTGCTATACAAGCTTGGATAGCTTTGTGTACCGACCGGTGACCATCGACATCAGCTCATTTGGAACGCGTACTACATCAAGAATGTAGGACACTTTGGAGTAGCAAAAAACAATTTATATTCTCCAGAAGTATTTCTTTTAGGCTACACTTAAAACTGACATCAACAAGTACATTCGATCATGTGTGGTTTCTGCCATTGCTAAATCGCCTAATCGATGATAGGGATTGTACACACCTCTGCCAGTTCCTAGTCGACCATGGGAATCCATTTTTATGGACTAATTGATGGGATATCCTACTACCAAACATCAGCACCACATGATCTTAATAGTAGTCGACAAATTTTCCAAGATGGCTATTCTCATAGCATGCAAGAAGACCACGACAGCGCAGCAGACTGCTTAGCTCTTCTTCACACATGTTTGGAAACACTTTGGCTTACCCACAACCATTAATTCTGACTGATATTCCAGATTCATCAACATATTTTGGAAGACTCTCTAACAATAGCTGGACACATGACTCTCATTGTCAACAGCTTTCCATCCTCAGACCGACAGATAGACGAAAGTTTTGAATCACTTGGTCGTATGGCTTCTTTGCATGTACAACCACAAGAATTGATGCAAATGGGATGAAATTATTCCATACATACAAAACAACTACAATCATGCTCAACACAGCTCTACAAGCAAGAGTCCATTTGATATCCGTTACGGATTTCAACCCTCAACATCTATCAACTTGATCATCTCCTCGACACATCCGAACTATGACACCGACTACAGCCAGTGAGAATTTGATAAAGCCTGGAAGTTTTGAGATCAAATTTGCGACATCCAGAAGAAAGCACATGAAATGTTGCAACGAGCAAACGCGAGATCTAATGCCCAACATGACAAGAATCGCATTCCTCATTCATTCCAAGTCGGGGATAAGGTCTAGTTACATCTCAAGAAGGAGCACTTCACTGGTCCATTCAAGAAGCTCAAACCTTTGTGATATGGTCCGTATAGTATTCTTCGATAGATTGGAAAAAACGCTTTCCAGCTTGACATTCTTGCATGCCTGTGTCTTCATGTAGTATTCAATGTGGATCTATTGTGACCATACCATGCACCACTGTTGGAAAAGAATGACTTGTAAACAATAGAACCCGATGACATCCATTCAGATGTTAAGGAGCCTCTCCCTTGTGACACCATTGTGGGACAACGAGTACGCCATACAAGGCTAAACACAATTCCCTTGTTTCAAGTTACTAAAGCTGGATAGATCCCAGCAGAAGGAAAGTGGTACTCTGCTACTAAACTAACCGACAAGTTTCATCACCTTCATGAGCAAACAATGGGGACCATTATTTCTTAAGGAAGGAGGTCTGATCCACATCGCAGTTGGCATTATTGTCGAATGCTAGCTTCGACAAGTCCTCGACGTTGACACAACTTCGACAAGTTCTGACTTCGACATGTCTTTGACAACTCCGCGACTTTGCAAGTTCCGCAACCTCACAGTTTCGCGACATCGACATGCAGCGTCGATCTGCGACTTGCGACTATCAAACTTCGACAGACTGTCTCTCTGTCTTCCAGTCGACTGTAACAGTTGAAATTCTGAACCGTTCTAACTTCTCTTGTAACTTAACATATGGGAAAGAACCCAAGCGTCTCAGCACATTCTATATAGGCATGTATAATATTGTAGCATATGTCAATCAATGATCTCATATCCAGTAATAGAGAAACCAGTTCGCATTCCTGCATATTTCCTATGTATATTTGTGTTCTGTCTGTGTAGTGTATTCCTGGTTTGCGCATTATGTTTCATAAGCTTTTGCCATAATAGATCCAACTCATTCAGTCGAACTGTTGTCCCCCTCGTTCTTCCTAGCCATGTGCGAATCAATTTTAGCTCTTGAGATGTATTATATATTGTATTCATATTGATGAATAATATATGAGATTATATTTCCATCAATTGAGTTCCTTCTCTTATGTTTTTGTCTCAATATTTATTCTTCTTATTCTTGCATATCTTTGAATAATTCTTGTGAGGACTTATTTGATTCAAGATTCTTGACTATTCGAATTCTTTCATGGTATTCAACCTATATAAAATTCTCACACTCCAAAACCCCAAAAAACCCCAAATTGGTAACCAAATGGGAAAAAAAGCATTATTTCCCTAAAAAATAATTAAATTCCTTGAAAAAAGGTTAAAAACCCACAAAAAGGGTCCAAAAATACCTAAAATAAAAGAAAAAAAGGGGAAAAAATCAAAATAAATTCAAAAAAGAGGGAAAATACCTAATACCATTTCCCAATACCATTAGTTTCCCAAAACTATGGGACAATACTCCACCACTCAAAATAACTATGAAAAGGTGATGGAGGCCCCCCATTTCACATGAATCACTCTTCACACCCTCATGCTGCCAAATTTCCTATTGCACGTTAGCCTCCCATTTCAAGATTTTGTGTCCATTTAGTTGAATCTTGGCCAATCCATTGAGCATTTGGAGAAGAGAAAGGAACTTTGGAGACCCAACACACTATTTTGCATACCGCTATAGGGGCACTCATCACCTCTTCTTTTGAGGTAACCATTATTGCAAACCCTTGTTTTTCATATAATATAAAAATGCAAATTTCATTTATGTGTTCCTGTTGATTTTCCATTTTACTATAGTAGTTATATCTATTTCATGTTTGTTATTTGCATACATCATTTGCTTATTGTTTAGTTTTTGTCCATGTTTATAAATTGTTACTAAGGGCTCTTGAATCCTTAGTAGTTTCTCTTTAGCACGAGCTGGTGTGAAAAATCCAGCTACAGTTTTGGTGACTCCCTCTAGGTTCGATCTCTGCAGATATGTGGTTTCTTTTGACAATCCTTACTCGTTTGTTTTTCATTTTATCTTGCTTGGTTTGTTTTATTATTAGAAGATCTATGGATCTAAGCCGTGATCCCTACCAGATCTTCCATTTCGAGTCATATTTGTGCCCTATTGCTCACCATTTATCAGATCTAGATCCAAGGACACTGATATGGTCACCATCTAATGACACAGTGTGGAGACATATCATTTCCAAACTTGTCGTTCGTACAAAAATCTGCTGAAAAATTAGACATTTTCAAACTCAGATATCTTAGCCTCGTAGACTCGAAATTGAGTTCTTTGTTTTTCAGATCAGTTATTTTTTTGTGAAGAATTCAGATCTGTATTCTGTTTTTAAAAATTATGCATTGTATATTATAGAAATTAGTCTAAGTTTCGCTGCACAATTTGCATTTTTTTTCGAGCAGTTAGTATTTTATTTGAAAAGCAAAAAAAAAAGTTTTATTTTTCAGTCTCAGTTGTTTCTTTCAGCATTTACTATCTGGCAATATTCGGTACACACCACTTGAGAACACACTCTCTCCCCATAATGCAAGAGAGACTTAAAATTGATTTAATTAAACTCACTTTAACCCCCCTTGGGGAACACAAAAACAATTATGTATCTAGGTAGGACATTGGGGTTAGGCATCCAAACAACACCCCCTTTGTCATTTACATCTGTGGCATAGTTGTTGTATTTTAGGGATCCAAAATACCCTATTATTTATTGCTATAGTTAACACATATTTGTTGGAGGGCCTCTCCCTTAGGAGGGAAAGTAGCAAGATTGGTTCCAGAATTCTAAGTGGAATACCACACTCCACTCTATACTAAAGGAAACCAAATCGTTGTTCTCGTCGTGCATATTGGCTCCCATACCGGGTGTATGAAAGACAAAGAAATCAAGTTTCCAGACATCTTTCTGGACGTACCATGAACAAGGTAGCTTAGTTTCCTTCTTCTAGGAATCTTTTACCCGTAGTCCTTCTCGGTAGAGGGATATCCTGTAGCCACTTGGTTCTCTATTTTGTATTGCTTGACTGCATATTTCATCACCCTGCAGGGGATACGATTTGTGTGATCTTTCATCTATTTTAGATAGGTATTTGCATGCTCCTATACCACCCTTCGGTCAGTGAGTCTACATTTTTTATTTTTTAGGAGTGTTGGTTGTCGGTATTCTGACCATTTTATTACCGCTCTACTTGTTGTAGCACGTTGTTTCAACATGTGTTTTTTAGCCTGTTGTTGTCCTTAACTCCATCTTTATTGAGACCTCTCCTTTTGCACACGCATTTTCACTAGGATTTTTGAGAATTTTATCTCCCACAACGTATAAACACTTTTACATTTGTCACCATTGATTCATGGAGACACTCTCGTCTCCTACAGGTATTATCCCTGAAGCACGATCCACTTGACACCACCTGTCACAGACGCACAAAATTGTTGTTGGATCTTTATCCTGATGCCCCTTATTTTACCTTTGTTTCTAAATCAGAGTTAACCATATACACAGCTCAATGTAGACCCATGGAAGGAATGAATCCCAACCCCTTTACTGGCTGTATCATCCGCGGTGGTTCGTCCACCAACCCAGCTATTATTTCAGCATCCATCCCTGCTATACCATCTACAAATCCTACACCTAGAATTCCAGTTACTACATCCATACGCATCAGTAGCGGATACATTCCGACTACTGTCCCTTTGGTCACCAGTAGTCCACTTGGGGCCACCGAACCTTCCTACACGATCCCTCCACCCCTTACTGGTGGTCCCTCGATCCACGTTATGACACACACCACCGCCCAGCCACTCGGTCGAGGTGGCCCCATGATTGCCTCCATGGCTAGTATGCAGGCCACTTCGACTATGTCATATCCTTCTACTAGTTTTCCATTCATGGCCAGTCTCAACCTACCTGATATGAAATGACTGACCAATGATATGATCCGACATGATCCCACATGGCCCCCCATTCCTACCAAAATCCCTTCAGACATCCCAAATTTTGAAGGGAAGGGTGGGGAATACCCCCAAAATGATATCATGTCCTTCCACTTATGGTGTTCCTCCAACTCCATTGTGGATGACTCGGTTTGCCTATACCTTTTGCAATGAACATTCACTGGTTCTAAGACTAAGTGGTATATTAAACAGCCACATGGGACCCATTCCACATTTACATCCCTTGCTTCGAATTTCCTACAGTTCTTTCAATTACCTATTCGTTATGACATTAGTGTTGAGATTTTACTCTCTTGTAGATAAAACATAGCTACCCATATCACTGACCATATTCATGAATGGCGTCGACGCCATAGTTTATACAAGATCAAGCTAGATGACCACATCTTCTTAGATTGGTTCTTGAAATCTCTCATACCATTTATTGCCAAGGATGTGGCATCCGAACGACCCCAAACCAAAGAAGAAGCCATCCTCAATTCCCAACAATTTGATCTTATCTATGCTCAGTCAGGCTACCTATATTCCATTTTACCTGATGCTCCCGGTGGTGATTACTACAGAAAGGACACGTCGGGGGTATCCCATTCTACGAACGACATTAGTGGACACGTTACATCTCATAGTCATCCATATGTCCATATTCCCCCTGCCACCACCCCGACTTATAATCACACACCTAACCCTACCATGAGTGGTCCCGACCTTTCATGGGCCACCACCCAGTCGGGAGAAACACCTTCATATGCTCCCCTAGCCTAAGCCCCAAATATACAAAGATATTCCTATTTGACACATTTCTATAGTCATACACCACCAGCGTACGCCCCCTACTTGACCACCTTCCTACTACCATCCACCAGCAGCACCTTTTCCTACACAACCCCAAGCCCCTCTCACTTATTATCCACCATAGTTTTCCCCAGCACTTGCTCAACCACATAATCCCCCGGTTCCCCAAGGGAAATTTTAAGCCCAAGAAAACCAACTGCACAACCAACCTTGCCAATGAAACAAACAATGACAACAAAATAGAGGATGAGGCCTTAACTGCGGTAACAACCGACCTCTAGATAGAGGCGGCCCTCCACCAAACCCTCCAACCAACAATGGTGCTGCTCCAGCTAACCAAAATATCGATAGACAACCACGGCAAGGTAAAAACCCCAATTTATGTACGAACCACCCATGTTCTATCTGCGGAATATATGGCCATTATACACACAATTAGCCCCATTTGGAGTGATCTCGCCAACTATGGAATGATGACTCCCGACGCCAAGGACATGTTGCACCACCAAACCCCCTGTAACCTCATGCACAAGCTATGGTGTTGCAGATCCCCCTACCCACGCAAGGGGTAGTAACCTCCCAACCGTTGGCTCCCCCTCAAGGGGCTGCTGCACCACAACAAAAAATCACTTACGCTACACCTGTTAGTCATCCTATTGACTCAGGAACCCACCACCTTTTGATGATGTCTTCGGCCAATATCAACCTTGAAACACACTGTAACCAGTATGGTTCCACCACTGAAACAATTTCTGCCGATGAGGCTGCTAACGCTCTTCCCCCAGATCAGTCATTACAAATACCCCCATCACTGTTCGATGGGGCCCCCAAAGCTCCTCGCTTTCCTCTACGTCGCATTAATAATAACCCCAACTCTCGTGCTACCCCCAACTATAATATCGTGGATGACTTATCCCAATCCCTTGTTGCTATGTCATCCCTCAATGTTTTAAAGAACTTTCCATCGCAGCGCAAACCACTGCTAACCGCCATAGGTGCAATAGACCCTTCCGACTCACGGATGATGGCATTCGATTTAGAACAATCTAAACCATGCATGCCTTCCACATTATCATTCCAAGTTTGTTTTCAGTACGGAATCTTGTTATCCACTAATGCATCATCGATGAAGGTGCCTCTACATGCGTTATGTCTACATTCGTGTGGAAGAAGATCGTATCTCCTACACTACACCCATCCACAACTTCCTTACGAGCCTATGATGGTCGCTCAACTCAACCCTAGGGCCTACTGGCCAATGTTCCAGTTCAATTGGCTGGTAAAACTATCCTGATTGACATTGAAGTCATCAACGCACAGCTCCACTATAACCTACTCCGAGGACAAAGTTACATGTACACCATGAAGGCTGTCGCTTCATCATTATTTTGCATTATGATGTTCCCCCATGAGGGACGGGTTGTTAAAATCGACCAACTTACTTACTATGAACCAAATGCACCCATTGCACCAGAGAATGTTCTCGCCATCATTTAACAACCGGTATTTTGTACACCTACCTCTTTGGTTTCCACCGTCACCCCTTCACTTTATTCAGACCAATGGTATGCACTTTTCATTCCTTACCACCTCCCCCGCTGGTTGTTGATATATCTGACTTGTGCACCATTTCGTCCAATCAATTGGTGACTAACCCTCAGCCACCGTTGCTGCCTCAACCTCCATCAGTACCCAACCACGTTGGAGCCACACCAACCCAGACAATACCGTTATTGTTCCCACCATCATGGGTAGTGAGTGTTCCCAGCATGGCCACATTGAACCTCCCGAGGCTGACACTAGGACTTCCAGCATGGTATTTAACTGCACCCAACCCCACTTTGACACCACAATTCATTCTTCAACCGGTCCAACCGATCAGTATAGCCACTAATCGACCACCCAGTGTGGTGGCACCATCTTCATCCAAAAATGCCCCTCAACCATCTAAGAACATTGGGGGAAGAGCCACGCAAAATCATACTGCTCCACATCCTACTAAACCTATGAAACAACCTGCTCCCTTATGTGGACCTCCTAAGTATTCTCTATACGATGATTTGGGCCATGCCACCCATAATTGTCCGCAACTTCCAAACCTTCAAGAACACATGAAGACCGTAGATGATGACCCCAATATTCCAGTTGTCAAACTAGTTCCCACCCTACAACAACGCAACAAATCATTGTGCACCAACCATTCCTGCACCATATGCGGTATCTACAGACACTATTCCCATCATTGTCCGTACCTACCAGAATTTTGACTGGTTCTCCACGAAATGAATGAATCTTCCTTAGAGTCATCCATTACCACCATTAGGAGATTCACACACCTGAATCCTCCTCCTCGATAGATATTAATACTATCTACATGATTTCAACAAATGGAGAACCAAGTTCACCCCCAAACTCCATATTTACCTCTACCGATCTTTCTACAAAGTGTTTTCGTAGTGACGAAGAAATCCTCAAATCAATAACTACATCGGACTTCCCTTGATATGACATGCATCATAGAGCCTACTTCATACCTGAAGAGTCTACCCCTATTGTGGCCAATCAATTTTCAGTCGAGTCAAAGGCCTTCATACATAACCAAGTGGATTGGTTTAAGAACCTTATCCTAGCCCCTGATGCCTTCGAGGAAGGTAACATGGCTAACATATCACCTACCATACAGGTCAACATTTATGTCACACCCATTATACTGGAGAATATTACATTAGGTGCCTCATGCACTCCAGAAGAAGTTGTTTCCTATAAGGAACTCTTCCAAGAGTTCCGGGATATTTTCATTTGGTCATACACTGAGATGCCCAGTCTTGACCCCGCCATCATTGAGAACGGTATCGATACATGGCGTGATGTCCCACCCATTCGCCAAAAGAAATGACCCATTCACCCCTATAAATTACCCACAGTGAAAACTGATATTGAAAAGCTATGTCAAGAAGGGTTCAGTTATCGCATTACTTACATCACTTGGGTTTCCAATCCTATGCCAGTCAACAAAAACCAAGGCACCATTCACGTCTGTACTGATTTTCGTGATCTGAATTTAGCATGTCCCAAAGAAAAATTCCTATGCCTTTCATTGACCAACTTATTGATGCATGTGCAGGTCATGATATTCTCTCCTTCATGGATGGTTTCTCCAGCTATAATCAGATTCAAGTTCGCAAGGAAGATCAGTATAAGACTTCTTTCACTACTCTGTGGGGCACCTTTTCCTATCAAGTTATGTCGTCTGGTCCTAAATATTTTGGGGCGACATTTCAGGGGGCCATGACCTTTTGCTTCCATGACCTGGTCCACATTATCCTAGTCTACTTGGACGACCTCACCACTCGATCCAATAAACGATCCAACCACCTGGACAATCTATGGAAAATATTTTTTTGCTGTCACAAATATAACATTCATTTGAACCCTCTCAAGTGTGTTTTTTTCGTTCCTGCTGGCTGGTTATTGGGTTTCATTGTTTCCCGAAATGGGATCACTGTTGATCCTTTGAAGGTTCAATCCATCCTTGAACTACCCTCGCCACGTACATTACGCCAATTACAAATCCTTCAAGGGAAATCCAACTTTCTCCGTCGCTTCATTCTGGACTATGCAATGAAAGTTCATGGTTTACTCTGCTTGCTTCAAAACCATGTCCCTTTTGTTTGCGATGAAAAAGTGCAAGAGGATTTTGAGGCACTCAAATAAGCATTGACTTCCGCCCCCTTGATTTCACCTTCTAATTTCTCGAAGGATTTTATCCTTTACATTTCAACATCTGATTATGTCATTTCCGGTGTGTTAGTCCAGGAAGATAGTGCGTCAAGAACGTGCCATCTATTATGTGAGTCAGACATTATCTATCCCACCATTACTCTACTCCCATGAAGATAAGTTGTCCCTCATTGTCGTCTTCTCGGTTCAGAAGGTACGCCACTGCATTCTTATGAGTTGAACCACAGTTGTGCCAAATTCCCACCCCATGGTCTATCTCTTGAGTCATCGCCTTCTTCAAGGCCGTGTGTAAAAATGGATCATTATCCTTCAAGAGTATGACCTAACATTTGATACACCCAAGAGTACCAAAGCTCTTGCATTGGCCCACCTCATGAATAACTTACCATCTTTGTCAGCATCACCTCCCATCATCACTAACTTGCCCGACAATCACTTGTTCACCATTTCGTTGGATGACACTTGGCATGGTGACAACCTAGTGTACCTGCGAACAAAAAAATTTCGATCCAACATAGATCACGATGATTGACGTCGCATATGCCATCATGCCTCGTATCTGACCATGGAAAACACTTTGAAGACACCATTTGGAAAGAACTGTCCATATTCTTGAAGTTTTACCACTAGTATGGCTCATCCTATTACCCTCAAGGGAACGACCAATTTGAGGCTATCAACAAAATATTGAAGACAATTTTTCAACGAACTGTAAACCAAAACAAGTCCAATTGGCATCATATGCTATTTTTTGCACTTTGTCTAATAACCCAATTTTGACCCTTATGGTATATTGGCTTTCATGTAAATATTGTGTACATGCGATATATGTTTACCTAGCATGGAGCTCAAGGGAAAGTCCCTACTAGTCTATGCTTGGATTTTATTTAAAATGGACAAGTATTTGATATTTTGATATCCATGTGCTATTAAGCTATGGAATATTGTAAATGGATGTAAATATTAATATTTCAATAAAATACCAAAACTGGCTATGGAAGCAACTAATGAGAAGGGGCCATGTGTATTCCACTAGGGAGTGGTGAGGGGGTTGTGGGATTGAACCATAGGATTCCAAATGTCATTTTGAGAACCCATTTGACTTTCCTTGCTGACATTTAATTCAGTTGTAAGAAAGTTGTTGAGAAATCAGTCCATGGCTTCAATGGAGCATGTGCAGCCCATAAATTCGTATGGCAGGTATGTGATCTATTTTTCTTGTACCACAAGTCACCCTACCTCATGGGAATTCATTATTCTTCATTCCCATTCCATTGTTGAACATCCCAACATCAGTTTTCATCCATTATGAATGCCCAGCAGTGAGAAAAACCAGAAATTACAACTGTGAATTAACCCACATTTTGAAGTGCCATAAACACCCAAAATTTGGTATTGAGAGTAAAATCCAATGGGGGATCCATAGATATGAACATTGGGGTGAAATTGAGAGTATTAAATACCTCGAAATCCATTGGAAAACCCATTTTTTATAGCCCAGAAATCCAATTATGGGATTGAGTTATTTGGTCACCGAATTGTGAAAATCCAAGTGTGAATGTTTGAACAGAGGATTGGATTGATTGATAAACCTGGTGAAGGCTAGAATCTCAAGAAAATTAGCTGCTAGATCTTTCTATGCCCACCCTTAAGAGAACTGGAGGGAAGGGAAGCATGAGGGACTGTGCAGCAGAGAAGGGGATCTTCTTTGTGTTGGGTGTGACAAGTATTGTGGGTGCCATGACTGTTTGAGCTTAGTTGAGATGTCTATAGCTCTATGGTTGAGCTCACTGGATTAGCATCCTCCTCATTTGTCTCTTGCGTGCTTGATAAACCAAACCATGTGTTGGATTAGCATGACTGTGTGTGTGAGATCATGACTATGAGTGAGCTTGTCTAGTTCCTCCTTAGTGGATACACATCCCAGCTCGGGGGTGGTCTCTCAACTGAAAGAATACAGGCTGGACAGAGACCTATGGTTGGGTGGAACATTGCTCTCACATAACCAGTTGTTGGACAGTTTCATCTTAAAGATAAGTATTCTCTATGGTTTGAATTATGTTAATTTTGTGCTATGCAATGTTTAATTTGATGACTGTTATTGGTATGTGGAATGAGTGATGTAACTGTGTGTGGATAATGTTTATTTCCGTTATGTTTCTATTGAGTATGAATTTGCACACATAAATTTTTATTTATTGTGAATTCTGTTAAATGAACTGTTGGGCCTGGCCCAAGTGGGGCATTTTGAGCAAGAAGAATTTTTGGAACTATGGAGTTGAGCACAGTTTGGCTGAAGTATTTTTTGGTATAAGTTTTGGGAAGCTGTGAAGTTGCACGCAGCATAGTGTTGGAAGAGCTACGAAGTTCAGTGCTGCAAGGAGATAGTGCTGCGATGTGTCTAGTCTACGGGGATCTAGCAAAGCAGAGTGTTGGACGAAATACGACATAGATTCCGGTTAGACCGTCGACGGTCTATTTTCGGTTAGAAGCGGAAGAAAGCGACTGGTCGCACATGCGAAAGAACCACTACCTGAACCAGTTGCACGAAACCGTTAGAGGAAGAACGGCTCGGTGAAAGAGACCAGTTGGCATGCATGCGATAGGAAGGCCAATAGCAATGGGAGCATGCGCCATGGGCAGGCCACGATGGAATATTCACTACCAGTAGCTAGAAGTTCGGTTAAGGGAAAACCGTGGTAGTTTTGTAAACCTAAGGGTTTCTGCCTTTGAATTGTAAAGACATGACCTACGGGAATGATCTATAAATAAGGCATATTTTGTATGGGAAAGGGTTAATCTTCATTGTTGATCTTTCGGGTTGTCAGTTACTCTTCATTTTGTGTTGTTCTTGTTATTGATTTGCTAAATCTCTATTGAAGAACATTTTGCAAAGGCTCTGTAAGCTGTGTGCGCAAAGGCCTATTGAGAGAGAAGAGAGTCTACAGTTGAGTGCGCAGACAAAGAACTGTAGTACCCTTCCCAAAGACTAATATAACAACAATTCTTGTGGACGTAGCTCCCATCTTGGGGGTGAACCACGTTAAATCTTGTGTAGTGTGATTGTTTACATTTTGCACTTGTCTATTTGCTTACGAATGAATGTCTGAGTTCTCATTTATCAGCTGTTATGTTAATGCTTTTATATGTATTCGCCATAGGAGAAAGATGGGAATAATATGTTAAGTATTGTATGAATGGATGAATGGTGAATGCTCAGTATTCTAAGTTTGCGAAAGTATCAGTTTATGGAATAGTCACAAGTGTATGTAGAGTTTTGGTTGTGTAACTCTTTGGACTCACCGCATTGGAAGTGTGCAGCATTGCATGTTTCATTTGCTTCCATATATCATAAGACTAAATAAGGCAGTAGAAGAATGACTAAGTGTTAATTTAAAGTCTTCATACTGGTTAAGTGCGGAAGAGGAAGCGTATGTGTCAGTTGCATTGTCCTATTATTTACACTATGTTCGAACCGCACAGTCCTTCGATGCACTGGTTGCGCCAGCAGTTAATTTTATAGAAGTACGGAATGTGGTGCAGTCTATCGTTGCGTAGTCCCAAGTCCGAAGCACAAGTCTAATAGTGTGTTGTGCAGTAATCTTGTCCGAACAACTCATCACATCACTATGGAAACCTGATTCCACAGTTCCCACATAGATACACCTAGGGTGAGACCTCAGCCTGTTCACAGGCTGTTGCCAAAAGGGTCAGTGAGAAGGGGTTTTGTTGGTTCCTTGAAATCGCGAAGAACCCGGGTCTACATTGGAAACCTCTAGAACAGTATCTTAAGCCAACAAATGGTTCCATTGTCGCATTAAGAATCTATGATGAGTTGAAGTTGTGATGTGCGAAGTAGAAGAAGTTGAGTTGGGCATCGACTTTTGGTATCCAGACAAGAAAGAGATCTGGGCTTGGTGTGACAAGACAAAGAAAGACTTTGCATGTCACGTCCTCTTCTCTTTCAATCTGGTGCAAGGGAGGGAAACATGACTAACATACTGGGATTATTTGACAATCTCAGCCCCATACATTACTCATAAATTCATAACAATTAAAATCTTCTGTGTGCAGACTCATACTCAATATAAACACAATGGAAATAAACATATTTGCAAACACACAAACAGTAATGCATCATCATATGTAACACAGGCATATGATTGTTCATTATGAAGAGAATTCAATCTCATACTCATGCTATGCACAGACTTCATGTTGATTTCATTAAGACAATCATTTCGTTTCATTAACATGGGCAATTAACATTTAGAATTAACACACTGCAAAACACATAATGCATATAATGTAAATCACAAAGAACACTTATCTGGAATATGAAGTTGTCCAACAACTGGCTATGTGAGAGCAACGTTCCACCCAACCATAGATCTCTGTCCATCTTGTATTCTTTTAGCTGAAAGATCACCCTCGAGCTGGGTTGTGTATCCACTAAGGAGGAACTAAACAGGCTCACTCACAGCCATGGTTTCACTCAACAGTTATGCTAAGCCAACTCACAGTTGGGTTTATCAAGCATATAACAGACAAAGGAGGGCAATGCTAAGCCAATGAGCTCATCCACAGAGCTACAGGCATGTTAGATGAATTCAACAGTCAAGGCACCCACATTACGTACCACACCCAACACAAGGAAGGTCCGCTTCTCTGCTGCACAGTCCCTCAGGCGTTGTAACGTCCCCAGCTTAACCCTATTGCATTAACATTGTAAATGATGTAAATATTGTCATTTAGTCATGGTGAGGAGCTCAAGGCCAAGGCCCCGCCACTGACTTATCGTTTTATGTATCGGCAATTAGAATAGATGCATATGGTCCTTGTGCTAGCAGTGCACAATGTAAAATCGGATATCATGTAAATATGCAATTTTAATGAGAAAACCCACAAACAGCTACGCAATGCAACAAAAGAGATGGGGGCATGATCTTTACAAGGAAGAGGGAGGGAAATTATCCAAACCCTTGAGTCAATGGTATTAATCCATGTGTCAATGGGGAAACCCATAAACCACCAACTACCCATTTTGTCTCATGCACCCAATCATTTACTTCTTCCAAATATTGGTTGAGACAATAAATGCCTTGGGATGGGAGAGGTATGGCTGTCAATTTTCGTGCATGGGCAAGCCATCCACTTGGAAAATCGTGTTTTTGCTTGTGGGGCAAGAAAACCCCCACGAAATTGGCCCAAATCCATTCTTCACCCATGGCCATTCTTCCTCTCACGCGGTCTGAGCTCCCTGAAGTTTATCCTCACGTTTTTTGGCCATAACCCTGCGTTTTCCATGCCCAGAAACTCGTTTTGGTATTTTGGAGCAGCTGGGGAAGGAGGGATGCGATTTTGGACTGAGGGAGAGGTCGTTTTTGCCCTTGGGGCATTTTTCTGAAATGGGTTGCTCTCCTAGTCGATTTTCCTAGTTACAAATTCGTTTTGAGTCTACCCACGTTTTTTCTGGAACTGGTAGAAACCCACTATTGGAAACTTCACTGTATAGGCGTTTTCCTCATGCCCAACACTTATGCTTTTGATGATGCATGCACCCATCTCTTAACAGCCTGAGAAACCCAATTGCTGATTGGCTTGGCTGATTTTGATATACCTTTGGCTATGTGAGAGCCTGTTTTCCCCTTTTCCTTGTGGAGATCATGCCTAGCTCAGGGGTGGCAGTGGTGCTGAGAGATTGAGGAGCACACTAGCCTACGGTTGGGTGGAACGTTGCAGAAGTGTAGCTGGTTGCTCGGGGACTACTTTCGCATAAGATAAGTATTCTCTTGTTTGTAACTTTGCAATTGTTCCTTTGATGAATATTTTCCATGTGTGAAGATTGTGTAATTCATAAATAAATTCCACTGTGTTTTTACGAGTTTATGCAATTCCATATGACCTTTTATAATTCTGCCAAGGTCCCTATTTATGGCTGTTACAGAATAGCTTGAAGGTATGTTAGATATAAACAAGATTTATTTAAATTCCATTGTGTTTTACAGCCTGCACACATACATGTCTTGTGTCAATAAGTTTAATGAATGGATATGGGGCTAATTGCCCAGATTGAGCACCACGTCCTTCATCTTCTTTTAAATTTAATGTTTATTTACTGTGTATGGGGCTAGATGCCCGGTTTAACCTCACGATCCTCTCCATCTAGCTGGTAGGATGGGAGGGGACGTGACAGGCGTCCCTTCCCTCCAGTGCTCTTTAGGGTGGGCATAGAAAGGTCCAGCTGCTAATCCTTGAGATTCTATCCTTCACTGGGTTTATCAAGCAAACCCAACCTCTGCTCAGTCATTCACAATTGGATTTCTCACAATTCTGTTCATCAAATAACTCAATCCCATCACTCATTTTCTGGGCTATAAAAACTGGATTTTCCAATGGATTTCGGGGTATATAATACTCTCAAATTTTCCCCAAGGTTCATATCTATGGATCCCCCATTGGATTTCACTGTCAAATACCAAATCTGGGCGTTTTTGGCTCTTCAAAATGTGGGTTCTTGCAAAATTGCGATTTTCTGGTTTTGCTCACTGTTGGGAATTCATTTTTGGATGGATAATGATGCTCGGTTTTCCCACACTAGAATGGGAAGGAGGAAGAAGCAACTCCCATGAGGTAGAGTGACTTGTGGTACATGAAAACAGACCCATACCTGTAAATACGAATTTATGGGCTACCCATGCTCCATTGAAGCCATGGACTGAAATCTTCAACTACTTCCTTACAACAGAAATAAATGTCATCAAGGAAAGTCAAATGGGATCTCACAATGACATTTGGAAGCATATGGTTCATCCCCACAACCCCCTCACCACTCCCTAGTGGATACACATGGCCCCTTTTCATTCGTTGCTCCCACAGCCAGTTTTTGGTATTTTATTGCAATATTAAATATTTACATCAATTTACAATATCCCATGGCTTAATAGCACATGGGTAACAAAATCTCAAACGCTTGTCCATTTAAAATAAAATATTAACATATACTTGCAGGGTATTGGCCTTGAGCTCCACACTAGGGAAACATACATCACATGTACACAATATTCACATTAAGAACCAATATTTCATAAGGGTCAAAATTGGGGTATTACATCGCAAGGAAAGAAAATAGACACCCACATCTCTCTGACATTTAGTGGTTGAATAAGTACCCATGGAAAGACGTGCACAAAGTTTTCTGCGTGTCTTTTGGAAACAAACTACACGAGTGGTTTTCAAGGCTCGTAGAGCACAGAAACTGTACCCCGTGAAGTGCACCAACCGAGTGGACACTGGAGCTTATTGAATAGCTCAACGCACTAGACAGTCCATTCGTACGAGCAGTCGACTTCTGGGTCGACAGTACATTACAAAGTTTTGTGACGCAGTTCGCTGTGGACATGCTAAAGTCCTACAGTGCATTCGAAAGAGATTTTTTCAAGGGATTCAGAGGTAAGTATCTAAACAACCTCAGTTTATACATTAAAATTCTTTTAGCTGAGAAAGGTGTTTTTAGAATGCAGTAAAAATTTTGCATCTGTAATGGTCAATAGCATTTTTAGTGAGTCTGACGAAGAGACACATAATCTAAGAAGTGGGAAAAGGTATAAATATACATCTAAGAAGACTTCTAGTGGACATGGACTCCACATAGACATTGATTCAGAAGATGAACCTGATAACCAAGAGGCACCTCTATCTTCCACCTATCATCCTATTACTCCACAAAATCCACCGGGTGGGAACAACGTGCCTTCCATTGCACAAACTCAGCCAGTCCAGAACCCACCTATTGCGAATATCCCTAGCACTCAGACCATTCCATTTATCTTTTCTGCTCATCAACCTGCGCAGAACCCTCCACCACCTAGAAGAAGACCGAAGATATTACGCTACAAATATTTAAAGGAACGGGTCTAGAAGACCCTGATCAACAGTGGTTTCTATGTGAAGCCATGTGGAGTGTTAAACAAGTACAGGATGATGTTGTTAAGCAAGCAAAGCTCGTTGCCACATTTAGAGATTGAGCCTTGCATTGGTTCATGAAATACTCACAGGGACAAAATAGAACATTGCAAGAAATCAAGGCTGCACTCTTAGCAGAATTTAAGAAGTCGAAGTCAGAGTTAGAGTGTATTACAGAGTCAAAAGAAATCAAATAGAAACCTAATGAGACAGTCTAGGAGTTTGATCAGAAATTTAAGACATTGCTTGACCAAGTAAGCTTTGTTATAGCACCGCAATAACACAAGGAATGGTTCATAGCTGCTTTGTTGCCTCATATCAGACAGTTGTTGATGCAGCAGAAAGTGCCTTCATAGGCAAAATCCCTAGAGATCGCAATGAAGCTGGAATCTTCACCTATTGGCAAAACTAGCACTGGGATATCGCAAATTCAGAACCAGTTAGCTACCCTGACACTACAACTACAGGATATTAAGAAGGGAAAGCAAGAAAGGAAGCAAGTCTAGTGTACAGGATGTAAGGGATAAGGACACACTAAGGATCACTGTCCTTTATTCCAAGATTTCCTTAACATGGGTGGACCAAACCCATTAAATCTGAACCAAGGGCCATGGTGTGAAATTTGCAGAACCAGAGGACATCGACCATAAGATTGCCACATGATACAGAAATACGTAAGAACACCTAAAAACTTATATTGTAATTTCTGTAAGTCAGTGGGGCATGATGAATCCAATTTCCGCGCATATGAGCTCATGTTAGAAAGAAAGAAGGATATTGAGCATATGTATGGAGGAATATATAGAGTCCAAGGAGAGACTCCATAGAAACAAGAAAATGCACCGCAAGATCAGGGAGCATATAGAGGCCACGAAGAATACCACTGGAGAGGAAGGAATAATGGCCCAGTGCAAGGATGAGGCTGAGGTCAGGTAATCTATTATAACTATGGCCAAGCAGGCCATGTGTCTAGAGACTGTACCAACCCATGCATATAACTAGGTATTCCACCCTTTTCCGCTTGAAGTTTTAGGTTAGAATTAATTCTTAAATTATCTAACCTCATGGCCGATCTTGTCTCATTTCTCTGCCTTCATCTGCTGATTATTTAGATGTGAAAGATCCATATCTACTTTTCCTGTTGTCTCTGTAGTCATGTTCTGAGTCTATCATTCGTGACAGGGAACCCATCGAAGTTGACTCCATGCCCAACTATCCTACTGTTCTTAAATCCAACCAACTAAAACCCCCTTTAATTCATTTTTTTGAAGGTCTAGCCACCATTTTACCAATAACCCATCCCAGTTTAATCTATATCATGTTGTTGGAAGCACTAAATGGATATCCCTCCCCGTGGTTGGAAAGGCCAGTTTCGATCGACTAAAGATCGGTTTGCAATAGTTACCCGATGGTATTTCTTGCCACAACCTAAGAAAATATTGGGTGATAACATTTTGGCAACTCCACTGGGGACCATCTCTGGTTTTCACAGTATCAAATCAAACCTCTGAGGGCAAACAAAGAGTCTGGCGTTCTAAGGTTGTATTATTTTCCCTTGTGACTCCAAATTTCAAACAGGAGATTCCACTGGAGATCGATCCTACTTCAAAAGATTTGTATCAGATCAGAGTTGATTGTTGAGAGAGAACAACAGTCAGCCGCTAAGAGGATCGCATATTATTCTCTTGGATAGTGTATTTTCTAGATCAGTGAGCTCCTAGGAGAAAGTTTGGCTCCCACTAGGATACCTACTAGAAGTCATCCAGGCCCTGAGCTACCATAGGTTGCTTCAGATGCGGAGAAGGTCATCAAAAAGGCAAAGAAAGTCCAAACAGGTATTTCTCCATTAACTAGGTCCTTTTCTTTACCGAAAAAAGAGACATTCATTGTAGAGGGCGTCCCTTCAAGTTTAAGGACTAGGTTCTCCCCATTCAGATCTAGGTCTGAGACTGATTTAAAATAAGCCCTATTTGACCAAAGAGGATTCCAGATCCATTGCTTGAGTGCTTTGTGGGGAAGTTTACAAGCCCAGGAAGAAGCTACTGGTACGTTTCCCTTTGTTAAAGTTGCTTGCCAAATTACCCACTCCCTGAGTACTCCTCTTGCTGCTTCCAAATCCCCTTCTACTCCCAAACAAAACCTAAGAGCCATGGCTACTACATATGCCCCTTTATCCCTCCGAGCAAAACCTGATGACCTACCTGTGGGCTATGCCCAGTGCCTCATGAGATTTGATGGAGAGGGAAAAATCTCTGTGCAGCAACACATAGACCAATTCAATGACTTCACAGACCTAGAATAGGTGGATGAAGATGATGTTAAGATGAGGTTGTTTTCCCAAATCCTAGCAGGGGAAGTGAAGAAATGGTTTAAGGCCCTTCCAAATAGGGGAATAACTACCTATGAAAGATTTGAAGAGGATTTCTTATCCAAATGGAAAGACAAACAAAATCCCCTCCAGATCCTCACTCAGTATGAAAATACAAAGAAAACCAATGTTGAGACTGTCCAAGAGTTCTTAGCCAGTTTCATGAGGATGTACAACTCTATCCCTATAGACATAAAACCCCCATGTGGGGGCATCCAAGCTTCATTTTCCCAAATGATTTGACAATGACTTTACTCTCATGCTAAGAGAAAGGAGATCTCCCACTCTCCCTGATATGCTAAAAGATGCACTAGAGGTAGAATCCAACTTGATGGCCTCGGGAAAAATGAAACACATAACTGATGATGATAAAAGGATATGCCATGAAACAGTGCATCCTTCCACATCCCAATCTATGGATGCCAAATTCGAGTAGATGATGAGAACCATGGAAAGGTTGGTAGATAGGATCTCCCTTGATAGAAGGCCTCCTTCCAGATAAAACCTAGAGCATCAAGCTCAAAATAACAATCTCAGAAGACCCCCTGCCCCACAAGGAAGACCTAGAGAGCCAAGAAATCCTGAGAATCGGCCAATTAGACCACCCTTTGCTGAGAATTTCATAGACGAAGAAGAGGAAGATAGACAGGTTGAAGACCAAATCCATATTTTTTATCAGATCCAACCCCAATTCTAATTGACTAAAGATGAACATGACCAGTCTTCGCTACAATCAAATGATGTCCTAGGGGAATCAGAATCTGACCAGTACCAAAGAGGGATCCACAATGCCATGTGTGAGTTCGAGAGGCAGCATAATTTGAGAAGTAGAAAAGTAACAGTAGACCGAGGAAAGGTTGTTGCTAACCCATCATCTTCTCAGCCACCAAGAAGGGAAATCCCTGGGAGAAAATACCCTAAGGCTGCAATTTGTAAGGAGACTCTTGGGAAGGGGGAAGAACCTCCTAAAAAGAGTCTAGAAAGGAGAGACGAAGGTGATAAAAAGATAACAGAGAAGGTCCATACAGTTTCAGTTTGGAGAATGAAATATCTAAGATTAGGATCTCCATCCCCTTAAATGAGTTGGTCAAAAACTCATAGTACAAAGACCAAATTATGAAAGTAGTAAATAATGGGGAAGGCAAGCAGCCTGATACTCTCAATTTGTATGAAGACAAACCCACTCTGTTGTTTTCCCCCCCATGTTGAAAATTCCTTAGAAGCTGATGTTCCCCCTTTCTATATTAGCCTCAACATACATTACCATATCCTGCACAATGCCATGTTTGATTCAGGAGCCTCCCATAACCTCATGCCAAGTTTAGTGGTGGAGAATCTAGGGCTAGAAATTACAAGACCTTATAAATACCTGTTCTCCTTTGATTCTAAAAGAGTTCCACGTGTGGGGATGATTAAAAATATGGTGGTCTCACTGACTCAGATACCTCAGAAAAATATGATTATGGATGTGGTCGTGGCTGATATCGCACCTAAGTTCGAGATGTTGTTGTCCAGGTCGTGGACTGCAAATTTGAAAGGAACCATGCAAATGGACATGTCTTATGCATCCATTCCCATCTTTGGGGAAAGCAGAAGGCTTTGCAGGGAACATAGGCTTTCATACGTGGTAAGTGACAAGGATAGGCCTGACAACCACCCCATATTTTCCATAGACACAAACGTGGGCTCCCTGTTGGGCCTGGCCCAAGTGGGGCATTTTGAGTAGGAAGGATTTTGATAACTACAGAGTTGAGCACAGTTATGTTGGAACAATTTTGGGATAAATTTTGGTATGCTGCAAAGTCACGCGCAACGCAGTATCGGAAGAATCACGAAGATAGTGCTGCGAGGAGAATAGTGGTATGATGTGTTTGGTCAACAGAAGATCCAGCTAAGTAAAGTGTTGGATGGAAGACAGCACATGTTCCGGTTAGGTCATCGAAGATCTATTTTTGGCAAAGATACTCGATAACTACCAAGCGGTGGGTAGGTACAAATCGGGAGGAAGGTGACTAGCCGTGCACACAGAGAACTACTACTTGAACCAATCGTCTAAAGATTGTGAAAGAAGGAACAACTTGGCGAGAGAAACATATTGGCGCACATGTGACAGTTTTGTAAACCTAAGGATTTCTTCCTTCAAGATGTAAAGACATGACCTATGGGTCTTGATCTATATATAAGGAAATTTTGTAAGGGAAAGGGTTACTCTTCATTTTTGTTGATCATTATTGAATATTGTTAGAGTCTGTAAGCTTGAAGTTATTGTAAAGGCTCTGCAGCTGAGTGCGCAGAGACCTAATTTTGAGAGAGAGAAGAGCGTCTGCAGCTGAGTGCGCAGATGAAAAACTGTTGTACCTTTCCCTAAAAGATAATAAGACAACAGTTCTTGTGGACGTAGCCTTCCATCAAGGGGGGTGAACCACATTAAATACCGTGTTATGTGATGCTTTTTGTGGTTTCCATTGTTCGATTGCTTAATATGAATGCTTGATGTTACAGTTATCCAATATTTGTTGCTTTTATCTGTATTCGCCGTGGAAGAGATGGGAATGAGATGTTAAGTAGTTCATATATGGATGAACATTAATGCTTAGTAGCTATAAGTCTTTGAATGTCTGGATCTGCTAAATAATCATAGAGTTAATAGTTAGAAGTTGAAGTGCTGCATCAGGGCGCCCAGCATTGCATAATTCACTCCATTTCATATGTTTGAATCGGTCTAAGTGTGGATAAATGATTAAGACTATTAACAAAGATTGGTTAGTTTGATTGAGTCTTGAAGTGAACGCGCGGTCTGGTTGATGCGTTGATCCTTGATGGGAGCTACGAGATAAGCTACTGATAGTTGATCGTCATATCACCAAGTCTAAGACTCCATAAAGAGAGATCTGCAGGAATCATATATCTACCCTTTGCATTGTCTCATCACGGTAGCCTAGCAGTACCGCGCAGCCCAATTGACACAAAGTATAAGACTTCGCATAGTCCCTTGTCCACAGCATGCAGGCTCTCTACCACGCTGTGCATCATTCAGTTAAGCACTCACATCACTAGGTTGTGGAAACCTGATTCCGCAACCACCCTTACAACTTCACCTCGGGTGATACCTCAGCTTGCTCACAGCCTGTTGCCCAAAGGGCCGATGAATAGGGGTTTTGTTGGTATCTTGCATCGCGAAGTACCTAGGTCTGCATTGGAAAACCTCTAGATCAGATTGGAGACCAACACTCCTCGGTTCTCTGCTATGATCTGAATCCAGAAGAAGAAAGAATGGGAGAGGTCGAGTTAGTTGAACCAAATGGTGAAGCTAATGATAGAAATGAGGTACGAGGCCTTGACAGCCCACCTAACATAGAAAATGAGGGGCAATAAATGGAAGAGGTCAGTAATAAAGAACCATAATTCGAAAAACAATCGACGGTCACCCTCCCAAAAGAAGGTCAATGGGTCATGAGATTCGATGGAGCTGTAAATAAAGAAGGAGCTGGAGCAGGAGTATCGGTCATCCCTCCAGACGAAGTAAAGGAATGTGCCAGATTCCATACTTTCAAGCTAATGTTTGACTATTCCAATAATGTGGCTGAATATGAAGCTCTGCTATTGGGATTAAATATACTCAAAGGCCTAAAATATAAGAATATCAAGGTCGATGGAGATGCATAGCTAATAGTCCAACAGGTGAAAGGTAACTATGAGGCTAAGCATCCCAGGATAAAGGCTTACAGGAATGTTGTGTGGGACATGTTTGAAAACCTCTACATAGAGCACGATATCTTTTTCATTCCCAGAGAGCAGAATACAGTGGCAGATACTCTTGCCAATTCTGCTAGCATATTTGAGCTCCCTACCTACCCGGCTAGAACTCACATGATTAATGTAAGGCATAGGCCCTATGTCCCAGATAACACTAAGCACTGGAAAATATTTGAATATGACTAGCAGATAAAGAAGTTTCTGGAGATGACTGGGGAATTTTCCAATATCCAAATTGATCAAGAGGATTGTGAAGGGGAGGAATGGGAACCTGACCCACCGGAGCTTACAGCTAAAAAGAAACTACATACCCAAAGGGTTGGTCCCACTGAAAAGACTGTTTGATGAAAATTATGTGGCCCAAGATAACAAAGTGGCTCCATACCCCAAATAAATAGAATACTATAACATTGGGAGCAATGAAGAGCCCAAAATTGTAAAACTATCAATGTATTTGACCCCAAGTATCAAAAAGGACTATATGTATTCAATGAGAAAGTTTTTTGATGTGTTTGCATGGTGCTATTAAGATCTAAATGAGTACAAAACAACTGTCATCCAACATACTATACCTATCAAGACTGGAGAGAGGCCATTCGAGAAGAAGCTGAGAAGGATGAATCCTATGCTGCTCCCGCTGATAGAAAAAGAGGTAAGAAGGCTATATGAAGCCAAAATCATAGTCTCGGTTTTGAGGTTTACATAGTGGGTGGCCAACATAGTCCCAATGAGGAAAAATAATGGTGAGATCAGACTATGTATTGACTTTAGAAATCTCAACAAGGTGTCCCTAAAGGATAACTACCACTTACCCAAAATGGACCACATTTTGCAGAAGGTTGTAGGGGAAACGAGAATGTCCATGATAGATGGATTTTCAGGGTACAATCAGATTAAGGTGCAACCAGAAGACCATAGCAAGACAACCTTTACCATACCTTGGGGAACTTTCATGTATGCGAAGATGCCCTTTGGTCTACTGAATGCAGGGGCCACCTTGCAAAGAGCTATGGACATAGCTTTTGCAGGAGAGAAAGAAAAATTTGTAGTGGTCTACATGGATGACATCATAGTATATTCTAAATTTGATGCGGAACATATGAAACATTTGCACCAAGTGTTCACCAAGTGTAGAAAATTTGGAATCTCTTTGAACCCCAAAAAATCAAATTTTTCCATGCACGAGGGAAAGTTGTTGGGCCACATAATATCTAAATATGGGATCAGAATTGACCCAGACAGAATAGATGCAATATAGAAAACTGAACTCCCGAGGATTAAAAAGGAAATCCAATCTTTTTTGGGCACTGTGAATTTCATAAGGAGGTTTATTCCCAGTTTTGCAGAGATCATGAGGTCGATAACCTGCATGATTAAGAAGGATACTTAGCTCAGATGGAATGCAGAGGTTAGGAAAGCATTTGAGGATATAAAGAGAGAAATTGTGGAAGTCCCTATACTGATTAGCCTAGATTTTGACAAGGAGTTTCTTATGTTTTCTTTCGCCTCTGAGCATTCCATAGCAGGTGTGCTTTTACATACAAATTTGGAAGGAGATGAGCATATTTCTTCAGCAGGGCTCTCAGAGATGCTGAGCTCAAGTACAACATTATGGAAAAGAAAGCTTATTCCATGATAAAAAATTTGAAGGATTTCAAAGTTTATGTCCTATATTCCCATGTTGTAGCTTATGTTCCTAATGCTGCTGTGAAAGATATATTGACCCAACCAAATCCGGAGGGGAGAAGGGAAAAGTGGATAGCTACTCTACTGGAATATGATCTAGAGATCAAACCTACCAAGCTTATTAAAGGGCAAGTCCTGGCCAGACTCATGGCTGAGTCAAATTGGGATTCAATGAGTATGAACCTGCTGTCACACGTGCAAGGAGAAACTTCCCAAGATCCAGTACCTTAGGTATCAGACAAATTCTTGTCCTCTCCTTGGTATTCTGATGTTGTATATGTTTTGCAGAACTTGCAAGCACCCCCTGAGATGGAAAATATCAAAGTTAGATCCACCAAGATGAAGGCTGTGAAGTTTTTCATACTGGGTGGTTGTCTTTATTGGAAATACCTGGGAGGTGTCCTCTTGAATTGCCTAGTGGAATATGAGGCCAAAGTAACATTGAAAGAGTTTCACAAGGGATTCTGTGGGGGGGAATCACTACTGGAAGGCCACGGATAACAATATTCTAAGGGAAGGGTTCTATTTTCCTACTATGTTCAAGGATGCTTATAAAAAAATAGCCAGCTGCCATGAATGTTATCTTTTTTAAGGGAAGATGAAACTCTTGTTGTTGCCTCTGAAACAAATATCAGTGGAAGCCCCTTTCCAGCAGTGGGGGCTTAACTTAATTGGTGAAATTTTCCCCAAATCCTCTAGGAAGAACAGGTGGATACTGATTGCCACTGATTATTTCACCAAATGGATCGAAGCAGTACCCACCAGACAAGCCACATATACAGTCATCATCAATTTTCTGGAGGAGAATATCATGTCTAGGTTTGTGTGTCCTATTAAGATAATCAATGATAATGCACAAGCTTTCAAATCCAAGAAGATGGTCAAATTATGTGACAAGTTCCACATAAAATTGGGCCATTCTACTGTTTACTACCCCCATGGAAATGGATTGGTAGAATCCTCTAACAAAAGTCTCATGAGGATAATCAAGAAGCTACTGCAAGAAAATAAAAGTGCTTGGCACAACAAGCTGACCCTTTCCCTGTGGGCTGATAGGGTCACCTCTTAAACGTCCATTGGAACTTCTCCTTTCAAATTAGTATATGGAACAGAGGTAATATTCCCTGACTCCCTCAGAGGGCCCGCAATGAGATTTCTACAGGAGCAAGAAGAAGAGCCAAACCCCAAGCTGAGGAGGACTAATCAGCTGGTGGAAGTGAAAGAAATTAGAGAAGGGGTGTTGGCTGAAGCCACGAAAGCTCAGAACCATATCATGAAAACGTTTGACAGAAAGACCAAGGTGGATGATTTCCAAGTGGGAGATATGGTGTTAAAATGGGATGCTAGAAGAGAATACCAAGCCCAGAAGTTTGATAACCTTTCGCAGGGGCCCTATACAATCGTCTCCTACCATGGGAATAATGGTTTCTTCCTGCAGGACGAAGATAATGAATTGGTTGGAAAGGGAGTTGTCAATGGGTGGTTCTTGAAGCATTATTTCAGGTGAAAAGTGAGTTCGTCGGCCCACTCTCCATTGTACATTGCCATTTTTTATTTTCATTTAGTCATACCCCAATTTTGAGATTCGAAGAAGGAAAAAGAGGAAGAGAATAAGGGCCACTAGTCTACATGTTCTTGCCACCACACAGGGAGGGTGGCATCCCCGGTTGGAACCGCCGTTAACACTTATTATGGTTTCCACCAGGGAAGGTGAAGGAAATCTCCCATTGAGGCCCCAAGGTCATCCATTTGGATGATTACATCAAAGGAAGAACTAGGAAACCCAAAAATGGCTAACTGTGAAGCAAATCCAAGCCAAATGACCAAGCCACGGTGAGAAAATAAGAAAATACAAAGCAATTGGATCTTCTTCCGCAACCAAAGAAGATTGGACGGCTAAGATCGAGGAGCGGATCAGATCAACGGTTGAAAATGCGTTCCAAAAGACAGTTCTCGAGTTCCACATCCGCATTGTGGATTGCAGAAAGAAATTTCCCAAAAAAATGCAAAGATAAGATTCCACACTACGGAACCCGCATTTCGGATTGCGGAGTGATAGTTTTCCAAATGGAGACAAAGTAATTTTCCGCATTCCGCATTTCGCATTGCGAATTGCGTATTGTGGAAAGGAGATTCTCCAAAAGGAACGAGACCGAAATTTCAATCCCCGCATGCCACTTGGCAGATTGTGTATTGCGGAAGGGGAAATTGCGGGGAGGCCTTTACGGAAAGGTCATTGTGGAAGGGCCGTTGCAAAAAGAATGTTGCAGAAGGGAAATTGCGGAAGGGAAATTGCGTATGAAGAAATGTTTTGTAGAGCAAATGACTATCACGGGGAATGGATATTTTCACAGAGGAATGGAACATTTGAGACCGATGAAGAAGGGGCCTGTTTCAGTTACCTGTCCTAATCGATCTAGAACATCCTAATCCACAAGATGAATAGGCGGATTCCATGGCCCAATGGTGCACTGCTAGCACAAGTGATTCCTTCCTCTGCACATGGAAGAATCAGCGGTTGTTGATTCGGGTGGCCCAGCTCGAGCAGCCTCATCATTAATAGTCTGAGTTTGTTTTGAATCAGTTAAGATATTTTGATGTTTTGTAAGCCTATAAAGGCAAGGTCCAAAGTAGACCAAAAGGTTGGACGTTTTTGTTTTAGAGAGATTATTGCTCTGCGCTTGTATTAAACTCGACCTCTTAATCAAATGAGCAGACCCGATTCTGGAGCTTGAGATTCATGTGATGTGTGTTCTGATGTCTATTGTTTCTTGTGTATGTTTTCTTGCATTCATATTTCCATTAATTGTTTACTTTTGTAGTACCTAAAGATCAAGATTACATGCTCTAGAATTCATGCCCACATGCTCCAGATGCATATGACTAGGTATTCCACCCTTTTCCTCTTGAAGTTGCAGGTTGGAATTCATTCTTAAATGCTCTAACCTCGTGGTCGATCTTGTCTCCTTTCTCTGCCTTCATCTGCTAATTATTCCGATGTGAAAGAACCATATCTACCTTACCTCTTGTCTCTACAGTCATGGTCTAAGTCTGTCATTTGTGACAGGGAACCAATCGAAGTTGACTCCATGCCTAACTGTCCTCCTGTTCCTAACTCCAACCAACCAAAACCCCTTTTAATTCATTGTTTTGAAGGTCTAGCCACCATTTTACCAATAACCCAGCCCATTTTAAGCTATATCCTCTTGCTAGAAGCACTAAAGGGAGATCCCTCCCTGTGGTTGGAAAGGCTAGTTTGCATCCACTAAAGATTGGTTTGCAAAACTTACCCCATGGCTTTTCCTGCCACAACCCGGGAAAATCTTGGGTGATAACATTTTCTATGGTGAGTAGTAAATTGGACAATACTCAAGAAGTGGGAATTGATATGAAATTCATGAAAATACTAGTAAGGAGCACTGGAATGATATGAAGTGGATATTGAGATGCTTAAGGAGCACTTCAGATGCTTATATTTGCTACAGATTGGTAAATTTACTAATCAAAGGTTTTGCATATTATAATTTTGGTGTATAGAGATGGAGAAAAGTCTGAAACAAGATATAGTTTCACTCTTGCAAGTGGAGTTGTAAGATGGAAATCTAAGTTGCAACTAGTGGTGCCTTTATCAACCATTGAAGAAGAATACGTGAAAATGATTGAGGATAGAAAATAGATGATATGGATACAATGATTGATGGATGAATTAAAGAAAATGAAAGAGAATAATACTTTGCATTGTGACAGTAATAGTGTTATTCACTTAGTGAATAATACATCATTTCATGGTCACAACAAACATATTATATTAAGTAGCATTTCATAAGAAAAGTGGTGGAATAATGTTGGACCATGTTGGAGAAAATTGATATGAGAATACTGCAAATATGCTTACAAATCTAGTGAAAATAGAGAAGTCGGAATTGTGTAAAACTTATGTCAGCTTGTTGAAAATGTGATGAAGGAAGCATTGGGAAATGGGAAACAAGTGGAAAATTTTGGAAAGGAACTCCCTGTATATTGAATTAAATTGAGAGAATGTTAGGAGATGAAGTCAATATCCAGATCTCAAATGTTCTTCCAATATTATTCATATAGATTTCATGACTACGATAATGAGTGATTCGTATAGATTGGGCATGCACGAGGGTTCAATGGGGCTTTCCGGTTCCCCTCTCTAGGGGTGTAGGGTTCCCAAACTCTAGGGGTTCAAGGGTGGAGTCCATGAGGCAAACAATTATAGAATCTTCTAGCATATTCCGATTCCTTCTAGAACCCTCATATGTATGGTATAAAAGTGAAGTGACCCATAGAATTGTAATATAAGAGAAGAAATCATTGTAATTTTTTCCAAGTAATAATAAAAGATCAAAGGTGCCATTTTCCCATGGTTTTACTTGTGCATAGCATGGTTTCCACGTAAATATTGTCACTCTATTATTGTTGTTGGTTAATTCTCTTTTTATATGTTTTCTAAAAACTATGAAATTATTGAAATTGTCATTTGTTTTGCTTTTCTTTAAGTTTTTGGTCACATTGTTGGGTACATATGGATATGGATGAGATGGGTATGGGAATAATACTACTGATGATGGTGTATAATGGTGATGGAACTCATTACAAGGTAGGTGAGAAAAATTAGGCTATTAATAGTTCCCAAAAATGAAAAATACCTTTCCAAAAGTTCGATGTAAACTTTATATTTATGGCAAATACAATTGATTTAGGTATCCCCTGCAATCTAAATATTTACTTCATAAATATTATGTCTATATCATTATTATTGTGATGGGATTTAACAAGAATTGATCCAGGTGGATCTAAGAATGCTCAAAAACATAAGTGCATGAATGCCAATGTAAATAACACCATTGCGTATATATCGACGAGATATTTCCAACTGTGCTTGAATTGCCTCAAATAGACGTCGTATGAGGAAGATATGCCCTTCTAAAAATTTGTAGGAGGGTGCCGCATGGTAGGCCCATAGATTTCCACGTAGCATTCCATACATCCAAGGTGGCTGAGAGGTGCCAAGACCATGCAATTAGTACAAAAATGTTCCATGGTTATGTGTCATGGTGACATGGCACATGACTGGGAAGTGATGATGTGGTAATGTACAATGAATGAATAACACGTGGACCAAGCACATGGTGCCACATGGCCTCGTCAATTTCTATGCAAGTGGTTCACATGGTTCGGTATATTTTATTTATATGGTTTGTTATATATATATATGGGTTTAACTATATATATATATATATATTATAATCCAACATATATATATATATATATATATATATATATATATATATATATATATATATATATATATATATATATATATATTATTTGTCTTATATGGGATTTGAACCTTGGTCTTTGGGGCATAATTCCAAAATTTTAACTAATATGCCAACAACTTTGGTTATGTTAAGTAATGGGAATTAATATATTTTTTATGAATTTAATATGGTTGTAACAAAAAATATGCCCTTCGGGGCCTTTAAAAGGGGATTCATTCTCACTATTTGGTCATGGAATTTCAAAGTGAAGTTCTTGAAGAGAGTTTGGAGTGAGCTCTTCTTGAGAGGCTTAGCATGAATCCCAAAGAATTATTTGTACAATTATGAGTATAGCCTTGTTTTGTGTTCCAAGGGGATGCTTGAGCACTTAAAGAAAACATAGGCAAGCTTATATTTGATTTTCTCATCATTTTAAGGGTATTTTGAGTCCAATTTCCATTTCAACATTTAAGTAGTGGATTTGCAAGGCATTATCATGATGTGCATGCCAAAGGGGGTCTTTGAGAATTGTTTCCAAGTATGGTCGAGTTTATACTCGTTCTTCTCAATTTTTTTGAGAGTATCTCAATGGTGAAGTTATACATTTGTGCATATGAGACATGTATTTGGAGGGCGTCTCCAAAACTTGTATTGTAATTCACCATTGTAATTGTTATGATTTGAGCATTATAATAGAACGGTCTCACTAGTTGAGAGTGGATCTAGAGACATAGCCAGGAGATATGGTTCAAACTACATTATCAAAGTTGTTATGGTGTTCATATATTGTGCTCTTAATATTTTTGCAATTACATGTGCATTTCCTTTATGCAAGTGAAGAATTTTGGTTAAGTAAGTTCACTTTCATGCAAAGTGCACTGTCAATAAAATATTCTTGGTTTTGAAGGAAAGTGGATTGTTGTAGTCATTTTTGGATCAAGTGAAATCCGAGCTAACCATCAACTTTCATACAAAGTGGTATCAGATCATGTTTGACAGGTGGATGCTTACGAGAGACAAACTAAAGTGTGGTAAAGGAAAACAAGTCCAAGTAGGGTGTAAAAGGATAATCATGGATAGCGCCTTGAAGAGAGAAAGACTCTGAGAACTTGAAAACAGAAGCCGTCCAATTTAGGAAGAGAATTATGAGCTAAGGAGAAGATTGCAGTCCTTTGAATATAAGAAGTAATAGCTACAAGCTATATTTCAAGAGTTTAAATTGGAGTTGCAATCCAAGGATGAGATTTTGGTGAAGTTCTAGAATAATGATGAAGAATCTACCATGTAGAGGAGACCATATTCTATCACATATCCATAAATCTATGACTGATGTAGGCACTGTAAGCGATTCATCATGTTCACCATGTTCTCTCTCACCCCATCAAGATGTATATGCTTCTTTTGGTAAATTTGAGAATAACACTAGAGGTATTGGTTTTAAGCTTCTAACCAAGATGGTTTATAAAGGAGGAGGACTTGGAATTAATGGCCAAGGAATTAATCAACCACTAGATTTGGTAGGAAGGCCTCAAATTGCAGGTTTGAGATATGGCAAAGAGGAGGTTTGAGAGTGCTCCAAAACTCTTGAATCAAGGGATGATTTTAAGCCATTCCCTACATCATTATATTCCAAGAGAGAGAAGTATTGCACTCATTGTAATATTATTATGCAATGTGCCTCGGGGATATCAAAGCGTTTGAGGGACATACAATTAGCTCTATGAGGCTAATTAGTTTATTTTTAGTGCAATGGATAAATCATAAGCATTTAATTTCTATTTTTCAAAAATTAATTGCGACAAAAAATCAAATAATTAACAATAATTTAATATAAATTCATTAACACGTCCAACATATGATCTAAGGGATAGGAAGGATTCTTAACATCATCTAAGATCATACAAAATTCAATCCAATTCATATCACATATGATAACCACTTTTAAAGGCTAATTATTGTTAATCATAGTTAACTAGTAATTAAGGTGTTAATTACAACACTTAACGACACTTAGTGCGCAAATGACGACACTTATCACAAATCCATTTTTTAAAAAATATCCATCGATTATCAATCCCAATGGATTAATAACATCTAATTGTTAAGATTTAATATGTTAAGACAGAAAATATCAACATTGCATTTTATTATCGAACAATAGCATATACAAGATCACTGAAAGAACAACAAGCACATCATAAACACAAGTGACACAGATTTATCCTGGGAAACCCTCATGGGGTAGAAAACTCAGCAAAGCTTCCTCAATATAGATGATCAACAATACAGAGATGTATATCCCAAACATGAGCTCCTTCTCCTCCATAGTAGATCTCTCTCTCCCACATATGCGTTATTCACAAGTGAGTGAATAATGAGTGAGTGTGATAAATGAGGAACACACTTCCTCTGTTTATACACTACTCCAACTTGTCTTTTACATTAACTAGGTTGGCCCCAACTTAACCACTTAACATAATGTGATAGGGTCGACCCCACTAGGGTGGTCTAATAACCCTTTAACCCACATGACACATACAGGGCTGACCCCCACTATGGAAGTCTAATAAACCAAGTTGCCACATTATCCATGGAGGAATAAAACATCTCCAGATATACAATAAGGTCTTCACAGAGGAATGAAGCATCTCTGGAATAATAAAGTACAAATATAATATTCTTAGAAGTTACAATATTTCAACACTCCCCCTTAACGAGAAGGATATTATAACAACATCTGCAGGATCAAGGAGTCATCAACTACATGATACATGATACATCTATAAATCATTGGAAGCTTTCTCAACATCATCAGTAACTCAACCAGTTACTGGAATATCTTCAGTGTTGATGTATATGTAACTTCGGAATGTATTTCATCTATGTATTTCATATATATTTATTGTACCCTTATAAGAGATGTGTTATTCCTCTATAAGGAAGTGTCGTCATGTGGATTGACAAGTGTCGGAAGTGTGCATACTTGCCGATGGGTTATTAGAACACCATGTGTGGGGTCGGCCCTGAAATATATATTATATTATGGACGTATCTAGATAGACAAGTCGAACCCATAGTGTAACTAGGCAAACATGTTAAGTATAAATAGAGATCGGGAGATCTCTATTTGGATCATTCGGAAAGACACACTTCTCTCACTCAGAAAGTGGCGCACTAGTGAGGAGGAGGATCATCTTCTCTAGGAGATTATCTCAAGTGTATTTTGGTTGTACATTGGTTGAGCCATTGCTCTCTATATCTCTGATGAAGTTGTGGGGTTTTTCACCTTAGGGTTTTTCCCACAGAAACTCTGTGTCTCTTGTCTCTCATGCTTTTGATTCTTGTGATGCTTGTCATGCTAATTGTGATTGTTATGCATTGATATACTGTATATGTTATTCTCTCAGTAAAGATCCAAGAGTATTTTGAATTAATGGTCAAATTTTAACATGGTATCAGAGCTAACCTGAGAAGAAGACATCTTGCAATGACGGAAACTTGAGTTTCTTGTTTATTGGGTTTCTCTCCATAGTTTTTGGAAAAGCAGTATAGTAGATTGACTCTACTCATCAAGGAGCATCTATCTGTCCAATCAGAATTCAATTCTGAGCATTTTTAGATTTGGCCCTAAAAATTAGGGTTTCCACAAAAATAGGAATTTGTGAAATCTGAAGACATAGCTAGAAGTGCCTTGCAAAAATTGAAGTTTAGAGCTTTGGATCGAGATTTTTGGCTAGGTAGATCTCCGGGAAACTCAAACCCTAATTCAGGGCTCTCCCTAGTGAACCCGGGAGGACAAAAAGGAAAATATGAAGGGTAAAGCTTTTCTAATCTCAAATTCTAAATACACCAGGCTGATCAACTCATCAAGGCGCATATTTCTATCCTTTTAGAAAGTTGAAATTCACATTTTCAATTTTTAGGGTTTTTTCGACAAACCCTAATCCGGGACCAGATCCAGTTTTCAGCATTTCAAGTGTTAAGACCTAAATCTTTTCTATTTCCATTTGATATACTCTTTAAGATGTATCACCACACCAAGCTTGAGGATAAGCTTGAAGTGGCTGATAACTTCCGAGCTTGGAAGTATAGGATTGGGTTAATCCTGGAAGAGAATGAGTTGGACTCATATATAAAAGAAGACATCCCTATCCCAGAGGATGAAGAGGCTAAGGTATTGCATAAGAACTACTTGGTAAAGGCAAAGAGAATCATTGTTGATTCTATCAAAGACCATCTCATACCCCATGTGTCTTCTCTAAATACACCCAAGGCTATGTTTGACTCTTTGACCAAGCTATTTGAAGGAAAGAACATAAATCGGAAGATGACCCTGCAGAATCAATTGAAAGGGGTCAAGATGTTGAATGGAGAAACCATTCAATCCTATTTCTCCAAGGTCTCTCAGATCAAGGAACAACTTGAAGCTGTAGATGAAATGGTGGAGAATGGTGAAATTGTTATGATTACTTTGAATGGCCTACCTAGGTCATGGGACTCTTTTATCCAGGGGATCTGTGCCAGAAAGAAGTTAATCTCCTTCAACAGATTATGGGAGGAATGTTCTCAAGAAGAAGCAAGGCTTGTGGCAAGAGAAGAGAAGATTGGAAATGAAGATCAAACTCTCATAGCTCACACTAAGAAGGGCAAGTTCAAGAGGGAGCCATCCCATCACAAGAAGAAATCTTCTCATCATTTTCACAAAGACAAGAAAGATCTAAGGTGTTTCACTTGTAATGAGAAGGGTCACTTTGCTTCAGAATGTCCCAAGAACAAAAGGGACAACCACAACAACAACAAATCCAGCAAGAAGAAGAAGGGTAACAAAAGAAGGTACCATGCTCATGCTGCCGAAGATGATGAACCTCCAAAGAAGAAGGCTAGGGCAGAAAGTGATGATAGTAATGATGACTCATCAAGTGAAGAAGAGTATGTTCTAATCTCTGCTCTCACAGGTACTATCCCCCATGTTTGTAATGATTGGTTAATTGACAGTGGGGCTTCCAAACACATGACTGGGTTTAAAGAATCCTTTGTAAATCTGTCTGAACATGAATCACCCCATAAATTGAAACTTGGGGATGATTATCAATATCCCATCAAAGGAAGTGGTGAAGCCTCCTACAACCTAGATTCTGGAAAATCTTTGAAGACGAAAGAAGTCCTTTATGTACCTGGGCTCAAGAAGAATCTTCTCTCCATCTCTGCATTAGATGCAAAAGGCATGAGGGTTTCATTTGTGGATGGCCAAGTCCTAATGTGGCCAAAAGGAAAGACCATAGATGATGCAGTTGTGATTGGAGAGCAAGAGGGAGGTTTGTATAAATTAAAAGGACAACCTGAACATGCCATGGTGCATGAATCCATGGAGCCAAGTGAACTTTGGCATAGAAGACTTGCTCATATGCACTATAGGGCACTTCCAATTGAAAGCAAGGCTGTAGAGGGTCTTCCTAAAATCAAGACCAAACATGAAGGTGTTTGCAAAGGATGTGCAAAAGGTAACAATATTAAGAAGGCTTTCACAAGCAGTGAAAGCAAGGCAAAAGATATCCTGGAAATCATCCACTCAGATGTATGTGGTCCTATGTCATCCAGTTCTCTAAGTGGGTATGTTTACTATGTCTCATTTATTGATGACTTCTCCAGGAAGACTTGGGTATACTTCTTGAAAAACAAGGATGAGGTGTTTGATAAGTTCAAGGAATTCAAAACCTTGATGGAGAATCAAACTGACAAAAAGATCAAAACATTCAGATCCGACGATGGTGGAGAATTCACCTTAGGTGACTTCAAGAAGCTTTGCAGTGATTCAGGGATTAAGAGGGAGTTGACTGCTCCTTATAATCCTCAACAGAATGGAGTTGCAGAAAGGAAGAACAGAACAATCATGGAATCAGCAAGGGCAATGCTGCATGACCAGGATCTACCTATGCATCTATGGGCAGAAGCAGCTAGAACAGCTGTATATGTGTAGAATAGAACACCCCACAAGATATTGGACAACAAGACACCAGAAGAGGTCTTTTCTAGTAAGAAACCTGAAGTCAGCCATCTCAGAATATTTCATTATCCAGTATACACTCATGTCCCAAAGGAAAAGAGGACCAAACTAGATCCTTCAGGAAAGAAGGGTATCTTTGTGGGTTACAGTGAAAGCTCGAAGGCTTACAGAATATACTTTCCAGGGTTCAAGAAGATTGATGTCAGCAGGGATGTAACATTTGATGAAAACTCAGCATTCATCAAATCAAGGAAGGTACCTATCGAAGTTTATGAAGAACCTAAGGAAACTAGATTTCAAGACACTACCATGACTGAAGCAAATCCAGAAGTTGTTCGTGAGTTTGAAGATCTGCAAGAACCTGTAGATCCACCCCGTGAGGATAACTCTCACAAGAGGAAACTTGCATGGGCTAGAGAGCTCATTCAAGATGAAGAAAGATTTGGCATTCCAGAAGAAGAACACAAAGCAAAGAAAAGAACCAGATCACATACCAGCTATGTTGCTTTACTCTGTGACATTATGAACAAAGAACCTTCCAGTTATGAAGAAGCAGTGGAAAAGAAAGAATGGAAGGATGCTATGGTTGAGGAATACCAATCAATAATGAAAAATGATGTTTGGGATGTTGTCCCAAGACCTAAAGAGAAGTCGGTTGTGACTTCCAAATGGATCTAGAAAATCAAGCATGCTACAGATGGCAGTGTAGATAAATACAAAGTAAGATTCGTAGCTCGTGGCTTCTCTCAGAAAGAGGGAATAGATTATGAAGAAAATTTTGCACCTATAGCCAGGTATACTTCCATTAGAACAGTACTTGCCCTGGCTACAGCAATGAAATGGAAAATTCACTAGATGGATGTCAAGACTGCTTTCTTGAATGGTGTAGTTGAAGACGAAGTATATGTGGAGTAGCCACTCAGTTTTGAAATACATGACAGGGAGTCATATGTGTTCAGATTGAAGAAATCCTTGTATGGATTGAAGCAAGCCCCCAGAACTTGGTATGGTAACATGGACAGTTTCCTATCTAGTTTGGGCTTTACCAAGAGTAAAGTGGATTCCAATCTTTACTACAACATTGAGGAAGGAAATCCTGTGATTCTACTTCTGTACGTGGATGACTTATTTGTAACAGGAGATGACAAAATGATTACAGATACTAAGAGGAAGATTGCTACTGAGTATGATATGAAAGATTTGGGAATGATGCATTATTTCCTAGGTATGGAGGTGTGGCAGAATTCAGGTGGGATCTTCCTTGGTCAAGGGAAGTACACAGTAGATATCTTGAAGAGATTTGGGATGATGAATTGCAAGGCCATGGCCACACCCATGGCATCGAATCTGAAGCTTCTATGTAATGCTTCATCTGAGCCGGTTGATGTCTCTATGTATCGTCAGATGATTGGGTCCTTGATGTACCTGACGAACATGAGACCAGATATTTGCTTTGCGGTGAACACATTGAGCCAGTTCCTGACGGATCCAAGGAGTGTTCATCTACTTGCTATAAAGCATGTTCTGAGGTACCTAAAGGGTACAGTGGATTATGGGCTCAAGTATGAAGCGAATCAAAAGTTTAACCTGCAGGGTTATGTTGATTCAGATTGGGCTGGCAGTGCTGCAGATAGGAAGAGCACATCTAGATGTTGCTTCAGTATGGGATCAAGTGTGATCTCTTGGTTTAGCAGGAAGCAGTCCTGCGCAACACTGAGTACAGTTGAGGCAGAGTATGTTGCAGCTTGTTCAGCTAGTTGTGAGGCATTATGGCTATGGAAGCTTCTGTCTGAGTTATTTGATCTTCGGTTGGATGCTACTGGTATCTTTTGTGATAAACAGAGTTGTGTGAAGCTATCCGAAAACCCAATGTTTCATGACAGGTCGAAACACATTGAGATCAAATATCACTATATCAGGGATATGGTGCAAAGAGGAGCTGTGAAGCTCCTATACATTGCGATGGACGAGAAGATTGCAGATGTGCTGACGAAGCCACTAGCCAGGGTGAAGTTTGAGTACTTCAGGGAGAGGCTTGGTGTTCTTCAAATCGACGACACTTCGAGGAAGAAGTGATGGACACATTTGCTGAATCCATTCCAAGCATGTTGGAAGGAGGATCCTTCACATGGATGTGGATGTAAGCGCTAGATGATGAGTATCAGGACGATGATCTAGTTACTACTCTGTATATGCATCATGTTGGATGCTGGATATGATCAGTTGGATCATTTATATTTGTATGTATGTACGCATTGTGTTGATGCTGGATATGATCAATTGGATCATTTATATTTGTATATATGTACGCATCGTGTAGATGCTGGATATGATTAGTTGGATCATTTATATGTATATATGCATCATATTGGATGTTGGATATGATCGGTTGGATCATTTGTATGTATTTGTATATGCATCATGTTGGATGCTTGGACCATGTATCTGTATCAGGTGGATACATTGTATGATCAGGTAGATCATGTATGTTGATATGTATCTTGTATTTGTATTTATATCAGGTGGATACACTGTATGATCAGGTAGATCATGTATGTTGATATGTATCATGTATTTGTATTTGTATCAGGTGGATACACTGTATGATCAGGTGGATCATGTATGATGATATGTATTAGGTAGATACTTGGTGTGCATCAGGTGGATGCATTATATGATCAGGTTGATCATGATGATGAGCTTCAGGATGTTGCTCCAGATGATATGTACCAGGATGGTACAAGTGATGATGATCAGTATGATCATGGGCATCAGGATGATGCCTCGTGCAATGATGATCCATTGGATCATGAGTATCAGGTTGATACTTGGAGGTCAGAGATGATATGTGGCAGGTTGTGCAAATAGCATGTAATCAGTCCTAGGAGATCTTGCCGGTCGTGCTGTGGCACATAAATGTTCCTGGGGTACTCTTTCCGGTATTTCTATGTACTATGTAATCAGTCCTCAGATATTTTATAGGTTGAGCTATGTGCTCGTAATCAGTCCTAGGATGAGGTATTACTACGGAGACATGTAATCAGTCCTGGAGATCCGAGAGGTTGAACTGTGTGCTCGTAATTAGTCCTGGGATGCTCTTTAGATATTTTGTCGATCGTGCTGCGGCACATAAATGTTCCTGGGATGCTCTTTAAAGGTTTTGTCTATCCACATGTAATCAGTCCTGGAGATCCAAGAGGTTGAGCTGTATGCTCGTAATAAGTCCTGGGATGCTCTTTAGAGATCTTGTCGGTCGTGCTGCGGCACATAAATGTTCCTGGGATGCTCTTTAAAGGTATTGTGGAGGAGATGCATGTAATCAGTCCTAGGAGATATTGCTAGTCATGCTTAGGCACATAAATGTTCCTGGGATACTCTTTCCGGTATTGCATCCGCACATAAAATTAGTCCTGAGAGGCCACCTCTATCAGACCATTCGCACAGATGATGAAGACCTGTAGGTGGTGGGCCTACATCCAGTATGAAAAAGGACTGGCTCTGAAGAACTTCCTATGACGACTAGAGTCAGATATTGGTTGAGATAGCAACAGCAGTGACGATGATGATGACGATGCATCGATGACGATGATCCCAAGAAGAAGAATTATCTAGCAGAACTGTGTCGAGAAATACATTCCTAGTTAAGAGGGAGTGTTGATGTATATGTAACTTCGGAATGTATTTCATCTATGTATTTCATATATATTTATTGTACCCTTATAAGAGATGTGTTATTCCTCTATAAGGAAGTGTCGCCATGTGGATTGACAAGTGTCGCAAGTGTGTGTACTTGGAGATGGGTTATTAGACCACCATGTGTGGGGTCGGCCCTGAAATATATATTATATTATGGATGTATCTAGATAGAAAAGTCGGCCCCATAGTGTAACTAGGCAAATAGGTTAAGTATAAATAGAGATTGGGAAATCTCTATTTGGATCATTCGAAAAGACACACTTCTCTCACTCAAAAAGTGGCGCACTAGTGAGGAGAAGGATCATCTGCTCTAGGAGACTATCTCAAGTGTATTTTGGTTGTACTTTGGTTGAGCCATTGCTCTCTCTATCTCTGAGGAAGCTGTGGGGTTTTTCACCTTAGGGTTTTCCTCATGGAAACTCTGTGTCTCTTGTCTCTCATGCTTTTGATTCTTGTGATGCTTGTCATGCTAATTGTGATTGTTATGCATTGATATACTATATATGTTATTCTCTCAGTAAAGATCCAAGAGTATTGTGAATTAATGCTCAAATTTTAACATTCAGGTCCTCAATACTGGAGTATCAGCATCGTCAGTATTGAGTCTTCACCTTCTGCAGCACTCGATCAGCTACAACATCGTCATCATCTAGATCACCCAATCAACAGCCTCATCATCTGGATCTATGGATCATCATCATAACAACATCAACTGGATCCTCTCAATCAACAACATCACATCATCAACTGGATCCTCTCAATCAACAGCATCACATCATCAACCGGATCCTCTCGATCAACAGTATCACGTCATCAACTAGATCCTCTCGATCAACATCATCAACATAGTAGCATACTCTGCAATACACATGATCCAACTACAGGATGATCAATCCCGCTCACTTTAGGACATAAGTCCAAGGATGATACAATCATATCACATGCATTTTGAACCAATCGTTTAGGGATGATGCAGTCCTATCACGTACATTTTGAACCAAATGTTCAGGGACGATGCAGTCCTATCACATACATTTTGAACCAAACGTTCAGGGATGATGCAGTCCTATCACATACATTTTGAACCAAACATTTAGGGACGATGAAGTCCTATCACGTACATTTTGAACTAAACCATCAGTGATGATGCAGTCCCAATCTCCTTACAGGATGATCAATCCTTCTCACTCTAAGACACCTCTCATGTCTAGGGATGATGCAATCCCGATCTACTTACAGGATGATCAATCCTTATCAATTTAAGGCACCTCTCATGTCTAGGGATGATGCAATCCCAACCACAGTGCTAGTCCTTTTTCATACTGGATGTGACCTAGATTAAATCTAGGATTTTACCACCTGTGAATGATCACCTACTACAGTCGAGGAGCGAACATTACATCATTATAGGACCTACGAATGATCACCTGCTACTACACTGAGCAGTCTAGGAGTGCACATTACATCATTCCAGTCAACCACAGAGCCAGTACTATTTCAATTGGGGTGCAACCTAGATCAGATCTAGGATTTACAACCATAGAGCCAGTACTATTTCAACTGGGGTGTGACCTAGATCAAATCTAGGATTTACAACCTGTGAATGATCACCTGCTAATCCAGGAATGAACATTACATCATTACAGGTTTTGTGAATGATCACCTATTACTATGCCGAACAGTCCAGGAGTTCACATTACATCATTCACCAACATCTTTCTCGAAGACAAGAGTCTACGAATCAATTCAGGGACCAAAGTCCAGGGATGATACAATCCCCTCTCTTCCACTAGGGACCACTTCTCGGAGACATCTCTCTATGGATCTATTCAGGGAATGAAGTCCGGGGATGATACAATCCCCTCGTCCACTAGGGACTACTTCTCGAAGAAAACTATCTACGGATCTGTTCAGGGACGTAAGTCCAGGGATGATACAATCCCTTCCGTCCACTAGGGACCAATTCTCGAAGACAACTGTCTACGGATTTGTTCAGGGACCTAAGTCTAGGGATGATACAATCCCTTCTCGTCCACTTAGACAAAGTGTAAGGACCATGCATCGACCTCATCATTGTAACCAGCAACCTCATCATCGACCTCATCATCGTAACCAGCAACCTCATCATCGACCTCATCACTAGAATAGGTAACCTCATCATCGATACAATATCCACATCAATACAGTATCCACATCATCGACACAAGTATCCTCATCATCGATACAAGTATCCATATCATCGATACAAGTATCCTCATCATTTACCTTACCGTCAATATAGGCAATCTCATCACTCCCCCTTTCAAGGAGGGTCCTTCTGAACAACACCAAGCTTGTCTCAGAAATACTCAACCTTTAGTCGAGACAGAGGTTTGGTCAATACATCAGCAACTTGTTCATCAGTGTTCACATACTCGAGCTTGATAGATCCTTTCTGCACCATATCCCGTATATAGAAATCTCGGATCTCTATGTGCTTTGACTTATCATGGAACACTGGATTCTCTGTCATCTCTATACAACTCTGGTTGTCACACAATATCACAATGGGGTCCATCTCTAAGTCAAACAATCATGATAACAACTTCCAAAGCCATATCGCTTCACAACTTAGTAGAGTAAGCAGCAATATATTCCGCTTCAGTTGTGCTGAGAGCCACACTAGACTGCTTCCTGCTAAACCGTGAGACCATGGTAGATCCCAGACAATAACATCCTCCCGATGTGCTCTTCCTGTTTGATACACTTACTTCCCGATCAACATCTGTGTATCCATACAATCTCAATTCATGATCTCCAAGATAACATAGATCAAATTCTACCATACCCTTCAGGTACCTCATCACATGCATTGCAGCTATCAGGTGAACATGCCTATGTTCCACTAGATACTGACTCAAGGTGTTCATAGCAAAGCATATATCTGGCCTGGTATCCGTCAGATACATCAATGACCCAATAATCTGTCTGTACAAAGTCACATCCAATAACTCTGATGAGTCATTAGCTAACAGCTTCAAGTTGGAATCCATGGGAGTGGTCATGTCCTTACATTCCAACATATCAAATCTTCTCAATATTTCCACAACATACTTTCCCTGGTTGAGAAATATTCCTTTTGGGCCTTTCCATACTTCCAGACCTAGGAAATAATGCATCAATCTACGATATTTCATCTCAAATTCTATAGCTAGCTTCTTCTTCAATTGCACCATTAAGAGAATGGTATTATATATCCACTTGGATCAAACATCTCGTCATGATCCTCTTCCTCTTTATAAGAGAATCCTCTAGCCGCGAGCCTTCTATATTACGTTTGATTTGTAAGTCTTCTTGATGAACATCTATCACTTGTTCAGTGTTCATCATCCTTCTTATTGCAGATCATATCACATTATCTTTCGTACAAATCAATGTTAAATACATGATTAGAAATACTTCATAATCATCAAATCATGATAACCTATAATGCATACAGATATGATTCACATAGTTATGCAACTATCTTGACCAATACTTTGGCACAACACTTTTCCATATCCTATATGCATACAGTGGCTATCTAGATGCCTTCCATCTCTACCAGAACATACTGTCAAGAGTGTGCACAGCTCTTAGCATGTCAGCAAAGAGGTTTCATTCTAGATAAACAACAATGGAATGTTTGTCCAACTTACCCATCATATGCATATTAGTAGTATATTGTTCAATGCTATACGAATGCTCACATTATGCATGATATATACAAATACGCATGCAACTATTACGAGCAATATCATTAACTATTCAGAGATTCAAATAACAACCCAAATACTTATCTTTTATGTTGTGTGGTTGCCTCCCGCTTGATCTCTATATGTCTTTGAACTTCTATTCATTATGTACCACTAAGCATGCTTAAGTGTGCACTAGTGTCATCCTCATGATCTCATACATAATCATACATTCATTAGTATAATCTCAATACTATTAAAACATTATGTATGGTCATGATCATTTCATACACATGTATACTTACCAAAGATTCTAACACAAAGTAGGATTCTAACTTGATATAGGAAAACATATCAAACAATATCTTCTTTGTTCTCTTCAATGATTTAGAGACCTTGTGCTAGAACCTGCATAACTCATAAGTTAACCATCAAATTATACATACCTCGTAAGTAGAGCTTCTATGTGATTCATGAGTCTTTTGTCTTCATGTCACCATGGTCATATGTTCTTGATCTAGAACTTGATTTGTACCTTTCATGTTAGCGGACAACATCATCCTCATACAATACCATAATGCATTAGTACAATCATAGGTGTCATAACCCTAATCAATGAATGTCTTCGATCATTCACATGCATTCATATTTTTACTAGGGTGATAAGACAAGCCTAAAATTAATCAATATTATACTAACCTCAATAATATGAATACAAACATATCATAACCTTCATCATGAACAGATTAAAAAACATACTTGTATCTCCTCAAGTCATACCTGTCGAGATTGCTTGTACCATTCTTATGTAAGGCCTTAGCCTCTTCTCCCTTTGGGACTGGAACCTATTCACTTATGTAAGTGTCCAACTCATTCTCTTTTAGGATTGACCCAATCCACTTCATTTGCTGAAAATTAGATTTGGAGCTGGATTAGGGTTTGTCAGAGAAACCCTAAAAATTAAAACTTTGAATTTAAAACTTCTGAAAGGATTGAAAGGTGCACCTTGCTGAGTTGATCAAGCTAGTATACTCAAAATTTGAAAACTGCAAAGTTTCACCCCTCAAAATTGCTTTTGAAACTTCTGGATTCACTAGGTAGGACCCTGAATTAGGGTTTGAGTTTCACGGAGCTTCACCTAGCCAAAAATTTCAATCCAAAGCTCTAAACTTCTATTTTTCCAAGTAGATTCTAGCGATGGTCTTAGATTTCAGAAATTCCAATTTTTGCAGAAACCCTAATTTCCCGATTTACTAGACAGGACCCCAAACTAGGGTTTGATTTTCCTGGAGCTTCACCCAACCAAAAAGTTTGATCCAAAGCTCTAAACTTCAATTTTTCCAAGGAACGTCTAGCCATGGTCTTAGATTTCAGAAATTCCAATTTTTGCAGAAACCCTAATTTCTGGATTTACTAGACACGACCCCAAACTAGGGTTTGATTTTCCTGGAGCTTCACCCAACCAAAAAGTTTGATCTTGGTCTCTGAACTTTGATTTTTCTGAGGAGCATCCATCCATGGACTCAGATTCCAAAATTTCCAATTTTCTCTAAAACCCTAATGTTTAGGTCAAAAACTAAAAATGCTCAGAATTGAATTATTTCTTCACAGAAAGATGCACCTTCATGAGGAGAGTCAATCTAGCCTCCCTCCTTTCAAGATCTATGGAGAGAAACCCAAAAAACAAGAATTCCTAGCTTCCGCAACTGCACAGTGTCTTCTTCTCAGGTTAACTCTAATACCATGTTAAGATTTAATATGCTAAGACAGAAAATATCAGCATTGCATTTTATTATCAAACAATAGCATATACAAGATCACTGAAAGAACAACAAGCACAGCATAAACACAAGAGACACAGATTTATCCTGGGAAACCCTCATGGGGTAGAAAACCCAGCAAAGCTTCCTCAATATAGATGATCAACAATACAGAGATGTATATCCCAAACATGAGCTCCTTCTCCTCCATAGAAGATCTCTCTCTCTCACCTATGCGTTATTCACAAGTGAGTAAATAATGAGTGAGTGTGATAAATGAGGAACACACCTCCTCTATTTATACACTACTCCGACTTGTCTTTTACATTAACTAGGTCGGCCCCAACTTAACCACTTAACATAATGTGACAGGGCCGACCCCACTAGGGTGGTCTAATAACCCTTTAACCCACATGACTCATACAGGGCTGACCCCCACTAGTGAAGTCTAATAACCCAAGTTGCCACATTGTCCATGGAGGAATAAAACATCTCGAGATATACAATAAGGTCTTCACGGAGGAATGAAACATCTCTGGAATAATAAAGTACAAATATAATATTCTTAGAAGTTACAATATTTCAACACTAATTACATGTAAATAAGGCCTAATTACCAAAATCAACTTGTAACCATGCCATTAAACCCAAAATAAATACTACATCCATTAAAAAAATATTTAATAATGCACCTATAGCCAATTAAATTTTTATTTTCAGATCATTCCAATTGCACATAAGGTGATCTTTTCCATCAATTCCAATGATATTAGTTAACAATCACCGCAAGGAATTGAGTCTAAACAATTGAACCAAAATGAAATGAAGTCATAATTCAATTATAAAAATGGATAAGTATCCACATACATCACAATAACATGTTATAAATAGAGAACATGTATGTAGCATTTCATTTTTACGAAAAAAAATATTTCAATCCACAACTAGTTATCAATTTTCACCACGATCTACCTAGTTTCAAATTTAACTTTCCAAATGTAAAATAAAGAGAAATATATGACGACTATAGCTCATGGAACGTGTATAATTGGTCACCTACATTCATATTGATGTATCTTTCCTCCGATATAAATTCCATTAAATAATTCTCAAAACTAGTTAATTCTACTCATCTGAATTGACTAGTAATTCTAGGAATTGCTAGAATAATTAAATACACGGCTCATATAACCATTCAAATTCCATTCCGAATAGAAATAATTTTTTTATCATTAATAACAGTGGTATATATCATTCTAACATGTCATCAAACACTTCATATGCAAAGTCACAAATCTACTCAAAACAATTCCAATGAAGAAGCTAGAAATTGGAAATTGATCTAGAATTTTGGTAAACATTTCCAAAAAACTATCAAGAATATTTAAATTCACATTCTCACACAATTTTTGAGTGTATTTATGAGACATAATCATAAAAATAAAACTCGATCATTTTTACAAACACTTCATGTGCCAAGTCTCGAAACTATGCAAAACAATCCAATCAAGGAACTAGTTTTCGAATAAAATGTAGAAGCATCAAAGAGAATTGTCTTAAACCATATTGTGGATACTATACCATAAAAATACACATTATAAAATTAACATAGGTATAAATATCATTTATATAGTAGAGTTTCCAAAGAATCATTTCCTCAAACAATTTATGCACAAAATCCCCAAAACTTGTTTCCTATTCCTTCAAAAACTTTACTTGCATAAATAGATTGAATTCCGTGAGAAATTTCTTCCAAAAATAGCTCATACATTTAATAAAAAATTTCATGTGTATCCATAAATAAATCAAATCATATCCAAATAAATTAAATACAAAAACAAAATCGGCAGTGCCATGCTCCACCCATCCCTAGACACAATTCAAGCCAAAACTCACTTTGCAATGGTCACCCCTGATCCAGAACCATGATGCCAAAAGAAAGAGTGCACTCAACCACAAATTATCTCAAGATATAATTCCAAACACAACCCAATGGAAAATTTTGCATCTAGGGAAATTCCAATGGCTCCAAGATAATAGTCCACCCACAACCTAATGGCAAGTAGCACTTACAATCAAGGAAATTCTAGCGGCTCCAAGACAACCTCAAATCCAAGGAAGTGGACCTCACTGCTACTGTCAAAATAGGATATCTAGAGGCAATAAATATCTATGTCCAACCTCAAATCCAATGGCATTGGACCTCACCCCTATTTCCAATCCAATGTTAAGATAATTAATACTCCATCCTTGTCATACATAGCATTATTTTCATTTACCTAGAAGTTGATGATGTCATTTTACCCCTAGTGGTGTGAATATGTCATATCAGATCCATCATCCACCTAATGCACCCTCCATGCATCATTTTATGACCGCTTGATTCAATTCCTTATATTTTAGGCGCCAACCCAATGTTCTAGTTCAGGCCACCTAAGTTAGCTAACTCTTCTAGGGGGTTTATGCTCTGATAGGCACTGTTTGTGGCCTCATGCACCCTTTTCTGAGTAAGTCTCATGACGAAATCATGATTACGCCCTCCTTGGTCAGTTAACTAATAGTAGCTTTAGTTAGATGAGATTTGGTTGAGTTTAACTGCATATGGGAGCTTTAGAGCGCTGATAGAGATGACAATTCCTATGTTAGATCAATTGAGACTCGAATTCTCCTAGGGGATTCAATTCTCTCCATTGTAACATCATTGTTTACTATACTGATTATTGGATCATGTGACATTATTTTGTTCCTATGTGAGTACTCATGCATGATTAATTGTCTGCTCATTTTTACTGCAATTTTCATTGTAATTCATCTTTTCTGCTTATTCTTTCTTTGTGAGGTATACTAAGATCCATGATCTGTTATGATTTAGAATTTAACATGGTATCAGAGCTCAAAGAGCATAGGTTGAGAAACATATTTCAGTAGTGCACCAGAAGCCTTTAGATTTCCACAAAAAATCATGGCTCCATTGCATTGAATTCATTGGAGAAATCCTTTGAGGTATATCCAGGTATGAAAGATCCAGAAAAATGTGCATATTGTCCTAAAGTAGTGCTCAGTAGTATTCTATCTCCAAAATTGAGATTTTTTGCAGGATGTTGAAATTTTTTCAGTGTAGCAGTTAAGCTTGTATTCGATCCAACATTTCATATGGAGAATTCGAATGTTCCTCTATCTCCTAGGATCCCGAGACCCTTCAACTATATTGATTGGAGGGATGATATGCAGATGGTATTGCACAACAAGACATTGTACATGGTCACAAGGGGAAAGGAGGTCGAACCTCAAGTAGGTGTTGAGAAGGACAAGTATCTAAATAGATTTGATGAGGCATTTTGTTTCATGTGTATTCATATTTCCAGAGATCTACTCTTATACCTCGATGGTTTGAGGAGTCCAAGAGAGGTTTTGTTGAAGCTAGAGCCCTTCTTCAGCAAACAATATGAGCTCAGAGGACATATTATAGAAAATGAGTTAACTTATCTTCAACCCAGCAGTTTCGAAACTATACTTCAATTCTTTTCTAAATTCAAATCTTTGGTCATGCAATGCAAACAATGTGGCATTCAGAAGAAGGATGAGAAGATAGTTCTATCCATTCTAAGCAACCTTCATATGGAGTTTTCTATATTTTTTTCTACCTTCCATTCATGGATATTTTCAATCCTTGGTTGGAAAAATCCCTCCTTAGATGCATTCAATGAATCTGTCATCCAAGAACAAGACAAACTAATTTATATGGATGCTTTTAAAGCCTCCAAAAATTAGGCTCTTATAACTGGGGAGTCAAAAAGTGAAAATGCAAAATGGAATAACAAGGGTAAAGAGAAGAAGAAATTTGAATCCAATCATAATGAAAATTATAATCCATCGGAAGAAGCCTCCAACACCTAGAAGGATAAGCAACGTAGGTTTGAGAAGACCAAGTGTTCCTAGTGCAAGAAAGGAAACCATCCGGATAGTTCATGCATGAAGAAGAAGATAGATCAAATGATAAAACTTCTTGAACATCACAACATTTTGCTCCCAGAAGACGCAAGCGAGACTTCTTCCGGAAGTGAGACAAATGATCATGAGATATTCCATGTACTGAAGGATGGATTCACACAATCACAATCGTTCCTTATAGATTCTGGAGCCTCCAACCACATGGTTTCCTCCAAAGAATCATTTTCTTCTCTAGATCTCAATGATGGTCCGATTATTCACATGGGATATAATTCTCATATATCTGTTGAAGGGAAGGGCATGGTACATCTAGAACATGGAAATTTCAAAAAAAATCTAATTGTGCCTTGTTTTTCAATAAACGTGTTGTCTATTTATCAGATGAATCACACAGGTTCACCGAAGAAAGTTGTATTTGGTTCTGACATAGTTGTTATTGCAGAAATCTCTTATGGGAAGATTTTAGTGAAAGTATTTGAAAACCATACCTCAAAGGCATATGAATTCTCTCACTTTTTTCCATACTCTCTGCCTACTCCATTGGCACATGATGAAAATCAGGGTGATGTCTCTTCTAATGAAGATGAGGACCGAGATCTTGATGTTGAGCATGAAGTTCAAGCAGATTTAGATCCAGATCCAACACCTACTCCCAATCTGTTAGAGCAATATTATACCTTAGTAACTTAATCATTAATTAATTGATGGTTATTAGGTTCTAAACTGGTTAATAATTACATCCCTAGGTGTGAACAAGGTTATTATAAGTTGTCTAGAACTTGTTTGGGAAAGTGTGAACTAGATAACAATTTATGGGCCAAAGTATGGACTAAGGGTGGCCAAAATAGCTATTGGGATCTCTCCCACATGCATTTATTACCACCAACATGCCTAAGGCACCTTCCTTCCCTGTTTTAAGGATCTAGTTTTGACCATAGGTGCACATGCATTGAACCTAGTCATTTTCCCCTCTTTTGGTTATTTTGGCCTAACCTAGCCTACCTAACTTCCACCCAACCTTATCGTCCACATGTGTGAACCTCATTATGACTTCCCATACTCACCCATTGTTCACATGGTCATTTTGAACCTGTTTGGGATATTTGGGAACCATTTGGTCAACCTAGGGGGATTGTGGCTCAATCTAGGATAGTTAAGTGTGGACACTCCAAGTGCATCCTATTTCTTCCTATTTCTATATAAGGATGATCCAACATCATTGTAAAATTGGACACTTAATAAACTCTGATATTTAATCATTTGTGTTTCCTGGTTTTTAATCATTTGTGTTGATATTTGATCATTTATGCCTGCTTTTTTATCATTTGTTTGCCATAAATGTATATGCACTTGTTTCTTGCATAATAAGTTAAATATTTCAATTGTGAGGTATCTATAGTAGCTAGATCCTATTGTGATATATATTTTACATGGTATCAGAGCTCTTGGAGCTATTATTCAAACCAATAGGTTTTTTTAGTGGTGTGCCAGAAGCAGTGGAGAAACCACAGAAGTCCCTAGAACTATTGCATTGAATCCATTGGAGACTATCTAGGGTGTGATGCTCTCCCGAATGCACCTAATATCAAACGTGGTTCGAATTTGTAAGTGTAGATCCCCTCCCAAGTGTTGAGAGTTTTATTGTAGGTATTCAAGATCACCATTGTCACCCAATGTGCAAGCAGTAGAAGAAAATGGAGCAAACTCATCCAAATTTTCTCATTCCTTTCAACTATTTCGATTGGAAGGATGAAATGGTTATTTTATTGAGATCCAAGGGCCTTTTCAGGATCACTATGGGCACAAAGGTTGATCCAAACTATGATATGGAGAAATCGAAATTCTTCAATAGAATGGATGAGGCATTCAGCCTCCTTTGTCTCAGTATTTCAAGAGACCTCCTGTTTCATGTGGAAATCCTATCTAATCCAAATGAAGTGTGTCTCAAGCTTGAGTCTTTGTTTGGAAAGACTAATGAAATGAGGGGCCATCAACTTGAGAATACATTGATCTCACTGAGTCCAAGAAATTTCGAGTCCATCCAGGATTTCTTCACCCAGTTCTAGAGCTTGGTCTTGCAAATCAAACAGTGTGGCATTGAAAAGAAGGAAGAACAGTTGGTTTTGTCCATTCTTTCGAAATTGGGTCCCAAGTACTCAGTTTTTGTTTCTACATTTCACTCCACAAAGCTTACGGTTAGAAATTGGAAGATGCCATATTTGGCTGATTTCATGGAGATGCTAACTTAAGAGAAAGACAAGTTGGTCTTGACTCTTGATGGGTTCCATTAAGAAAAAATATCAAGTACTTGTAGCTGGATATTTGAAGCAATCTAGAGGCAAGCAAAATCCCTAGTAAAAAAAACAAGAGAAGACTCAATGAAGCAGAAGAAGCAATCAGATGAAGAAAACTCAAGTTCAAGTGATGAAGATTCAAAAGTCAAGAAGATGAAGAGCAAGAAAGAGAGGCCCAAGTTTGGTTATTTCAAAGGTTCTCATTGTTGGGACCCAAAATAGACCCATTTTTCCTATACCTATATACACCTTTTTCCCTGTTTAGCCTCATTATTCCTTGATCTAAGTAGATATTTTCCCAAGCAAAGCATGGATTGCAATAGGTATAATCTATTATTGTTTTATTCAATTAATTCCTGATTTGTTTATGGTTTTGTACTCTATATTTTAAGGTTGTGCTAATATTGACTGATTCGATAAAGATAGTCCAGAAGCCTTTACAAAACCACAGGTGTAGCAACTTGCTAACCTTTGGGGAAGAGGCATACATGGAGCCAGCTATCCCTTCTTGAGATCGGTTCCACTTATCGCTGCAATAGTTTGAGCATTACTCCACATGGCCAGCTGCGACTGAGTCACAAAAGAGCATTTGAGTATCATTCATTCCAATCAGTTGGAATCTACTCTGGGTTATGAATAGCATGTAACAACTCAAGCCCTAATGTAACTATTTCATTTAAGTCCACTGATGGTTGTAACTGTTCGATTGTAAATCGGTAGCCTGAAGATCGTAGATCTTCATGGATGCTCGATATTTTGTCAAACGATTTTCATGTCATTTGGTGTATAAATGTAAAGAGGCATTCTGAGCCTGGGGTTGGAGAATTTATAATTGTATAAGATGAAACAGAGAGCTATGACTATGATTCATTATTTCTAATACAAGGAGCAGAGTTTCTTATATTTTGGTGTTTAATTTGTTTTAGTTTACGACATCTTTGTTAGAAGGCTAGGGCCCGCCTTCTCACAGAGATCACCGAGTTAAGTAGGTATTTTAATTTCTTTCCTATTGTGTGGTATGGAATTGCATTAGATGTATTACTGTGAGCTGCAACAGTCAAATGATAATTGCATTATGCTTTGGTAGTTTATAATTACATCTTGAATAGCTGCAACTGTGTGTGTGACAATCGACTGTGTAGGTTAGTTTATTTGATGCATGGTGTGTTAGATCAGCTGTTACAGCCAACCTCAGCTCTGATTTATTTCAATCATTTATTCTTTCTAGGATTTCCAATTTAATCAAATTAGAGTTCAAGCTTACTTTAGTCTTTGGTTGTTGTTTATCTTTCTTGAATTCATTAGATTAGACAAATTATGATTGAGTTATAGTAGCTACTAGATGAATTAGATTAGTAGAGATTGAATACTGTAGTTTGATAATTATAGGATTCAACTTCTGGAAAAAGTAAGTTTAGTTTATATCATTCTTAGATCAGTAACTGTTGGATTGATACTTGTAGGAAGATAATTGTATTTTGAACTCCTAGATGGATAATTTAGATTAGTTTTAGCTATGAGATGAGTTTGGTTGAGATGAGATTAGTTTTAGATATGAGATGAACAAAAATGCTTTACACTGGTTTATGAGTTTGGGTCGTGAGACCATTACTACCTAGGACCAGATGAAACAAACCTTCCTTTCCAAATATCAAGAATACTATAAAACCAGAGATAGGAAGGAGGAGTTGTTTAAAATGGTTTAGAAGGAAGAAGAGAGCTTGGAAGATTTTGTTGAAAGGTTGTTGTATAATTTGCAGAGGTCTGGTCATACTGAGATTGGAAAAGATGTACTCAATATTATCTTACTACGGGGAATTAGAGAAGATTTCCTTGATATGTTGAATTTATTGGGGAAGGGGGATATCTCAAAGGAACCTTTTGAGAATATTGTTGAATTATGTCGAAGGTATTCAAGGGGGTTCTCTAGAACCAACAATTGGGAGAAGGAACGAGATCGAGATGTATTCACTAGGACACAGAAATCATCTAGTAGAGGAGCTACTCGAGCATAAATAGGAAACCTTCTAGAGAACTTTAAAACAAATATGATGAGCTCCATTTCCTCAGAACTAGATTTCTTGAGGATAAAATAGAGGCATGTAGTAGAAGACCTGACACTTGGCATATTCTGTCTTGGCGTATTCTGTCCCAAATGCAGAAAGAAGCACCCACTGAAAGAATGCCCACTTGACAATGTAGAGGTATGTCGGATATGTGAACTGGATCACGATACCAAGGAATGTCCTTCATTACCCAAAGTCAAAGCAGTCTTGCAGGCATATACTTCAGATGTGGAACAAGCTTATTTTATTGCTCAGAAGAAGCCTTGGCAGCCTCGAAATCAAGGTATGAATTCAGAACCACCATCTTTTTGGAATAATATGAATGGTATGAATAATATGAATCACATGAATACACAATTCCCTTCACACTATTCTAACAACCAATGGCATCCATCTCAAACCTCAAACCAAAATCCTAACCCTTGGATGTCATGAGCACAACAATCAAACCAGCAAGCTCCCTGGTCTCCCAATTGGAGAAATTCCTACCCAGGAAACAATTTCCCCCATCACCAAACTCCTTACCAATAGTATCCTCCTCAACAGTACCCTCACAAATAGTACCAGCATCCACAACTACAACTCCCAAAGAAAGTCACACCTATGAATGCACCACTATGACCACAGTTACCTGCACAACCTAGCCCTAACCTGAATAATAAAGTAGTTCATCAATTTGAGACTGTCGACATGCCTACTTATTCCATTACCTCCATTCCTTGTAATGATATACATCTCCGATCGAGAAGAGTAGTGGAACCCATAGTCATTGAGGATGTTCCATCTTTTGCGACTGAAGCTGGAATGGATCAACAATTCAAGAATTCAGCTGATACAACAATCCCCATTATTGAGGATGCTGAAATTCCTACTGAAACAATAGCTGAAACATACGAAGAAACACACGATGAAACACAAGCTACACAGCTTATAAGAGAACCAGCATATCCTGAATGATTGGCCCTACAGAAAATAGAGGAACAACCTAGATTCAATGTCTTAGGGGAATTGAAGAACTTATATGTCAAAATTCCACTGTTACAAGCCCTTTATGATGTCCCTATTTATGCCAAGACCGTTAGAGATCTATATGTTAGAAAACCAAGTGTGAAATTAAGCATAGCAGATCTAATGAACAAGTAAATCAATTACAATAGATGAAACTCAGAAAATATGTGTAAACTGTGCCAAAGGCTTGCAGCAGTGCTCTATTGAACTCAGAAGTAGAATACAATACAAGATGCAGTCACAATGATTGAATGAATTTGAATTAAGCAAGGAGGTCATTCGAAATACTGCATGGAATATCTTGGCTCCAACTAGGAGTCCTCATCATCAGATCAGTGGAGTCATCAATGCACTAGTAATTGTCATCCAGGTGTCAAACTGAGTCTAACTGAGCGTGGTAGGTGTAACTGGCACATGTAGGCACTAATTGAATGAAGGAGGCTCAGTGGAGGGCACATGAGGAGCTAACTGGAGTTAGAATAGGAAGTCTAGTCTCACTGGGGGTCCACTGGACTGATACAATCAGTTAAGAGTGAATCTAGCCTTAAATCAAGGAAAGACAACCAACTAACTAAAGTGAACTGAGTGGTAGGTGAATAAGTGTGCCTTTATCAGGTGGTAGGTCAGAAGTGGGTGCCTTACTGACTAGGAGGGATAAAAATGCAAGGTAAGAAGCTCCTCGGTGCTGGCAAACTGGGGACAAGGTGCTGGAGGCATCAAACTGCTGACTGGGATGCATGCAAATAACAGGGATGCATGCAAATGCATGCACGCATGCAAAAATGCATGCAAAGTACAAAACTGAATGATGAGATATCCTAACACCCCCCCTGAAGCTATACTATGATGTAAAAAATAATAACTGAATAGGGCCCTGGTTACTGAGACAAAAGGTCACCCCAATACAATAATCCAAAAAATGCTAGAAATAAATCTAAGTGAGGAAAGAGGGAAAACCCAATGGGAAGAAAGCCCCCCCTCAAGCTAAACATAGAAGGATCTAATCGGTCTCCACCATGATGGAATTCACCCCCAACAGTGAATGAAGGTAAGACAACTTCGTCTCAGTGAAGCTCTTGGTGAAGATGTATGCAATTTGCTCATAGGTAGGGCAATATTGCAAAATAATGGTTCTTTCATGCACAAGATTTTGGATGTAGTGCATGTGGATCTCAATGTGCTTGGTCCTCTGTCTTTGGAATGGATCCGTCAAGATCCATGTGTGAACCTCATTATGACTTCCCATGCTCACCCAATGTCCACATGTTCATTTTGTACATGTTTGGGATATTTGGGAACCATTTGGTCAACCTAGGGGGATTGTGGCTCAATCTTGGATAGTTAAGTGTGGACACTCCAAGTGCATCCTATTTCTTCCTATTTCTATATAAGGATGATCCAACATCATTGTAAAATTGGACACTTAATAAACTCTTATATTTGATCATTTGTGTTTCCTGTTTTTTAATCATTTGTGTTGATATTTGATCATTTATGCTTGGTTTTTTATCATTTGTTTGCCATAAATGTATATGCACTTGTTTCTTGCATAATAAGTTAAATATTTCAATTATGAGGTATCTATAGTAGCTAGATCCTACTGTGATATATATTTTACATGGTATCAGAGTTCTTGGAGCTATTATTCAAACCAATAGGTTTTTTTAGTGGTGTGCCAGAAGCAGTGGAGAAACCACAGAAGTCCCTAGAACTATTGCATAGAATCCATTGGATAAATCCATTGGAGTCTATCTAGGGTGTGATGCTCTCCCAAATGCACCTAATATCAAACATGGTTTGAATTTGTTAGTGTAGATCCCCTCCCAAGTGTTGACTACTTTATTGTAGGTATTCGAGATCACCATTGTCACCCAATGTGCAAGCAGTAGAAGAAAATGGAGCAAACTCATCCAAATTTTCTCATTCCTTTCAACTATTTCGATTGGAAGGATGAAATGGTTATTTTATTGAGATCCAAGGGCCTTTTCAGGATCACTATGGGCACAAAGGTTGATCCAAACTCTGATATGGAGAAATCAAAATTCTTCAATAGAATGGATGAGGCATTCATCCTCCTTTGTCTCAGTATTTCAAGAGACCTCCTGTTTCATGTTGAAATCCTATCTAATCCAAATGAATTGTGGCTCAAGCTTGAGTCTTTGTTTGGAAAGGCTAATGAAATGAGGGGCCATCAACTTGAGAATGCGTTGATCTCACTGAGTCCAAGAAATTTCAAGTCCATCCAGGATTTCTTCACCCAGTTCCAGAGCTTGGTCTTGCAAATCAAACAGTGTGGCATTGAAAATAAGGAAGAACAATTGGTTTTGTCCATTCTTTCAAAATTGGGTCCCAAGTACTCAGTTTTTGTTTCTACATTTCACTCCACAAAGCTTACAGTTAGAAATTGGAAGATGCCATATTTGGATGATTTCATGGAGATGCTAACTTAAGAGCAAGACAAGTTGGTCTTGACTCTTGATGGGTTCCATTAAGAGAAAATATCAAGTACTTGTAGCTGGATATTTGAAGCAATCTAGAGGCAAGCAAAATCCCTAGTCAAAAACACAAGAGAAGACTCAATGAAGCAGAAGAAGCAATCAGATGAAGAAAACTCAAGTTCAAGTGATGAAGATTCAAAAGTCAAGAACATGAAGAGCAAGAAAGAGAGGCCCAATTTTGGTTATTTCAAAGGTTCTCATTGTTGACACCCAAAATAGCCCCATTTTTCCTACACCTATATACACCTTTTTCCCTGTTTTTCCTCGTTATTCCTGTTGATGTATATGTAACTTCGGAATGTATTTCATCTGTGTATTATATATATATTTATTGTACCCTTATAAGAGATGTGTTATTCCTCTATAAGGAAGTGTCGTCATGTGGATTGACAAGTGTCGCAAGTGTGTGTACTTGCCTATGGGTTATTAGACCACCTTATGGGGTCGGCCCTAATTAATATATAATATAATGTGGATGTACTCAAGTAGACAAGTCGGCCCCAGTAGGTCACTGGGCAAAAAGGTGAGTATAAATAGAGATAGGAGATCTCTATTTTACTCACTCGGAAAAGTATCTATCTCTCTCTCTGGAAAGTGGCGCACTAGTGAGGAGGAGGAGGATCATCTGCTAGGAGACTATCTCTGTATTATTTGGTTGTATTTTGGTTGAGCCATTGCTCTCTCTATCTCTGAGGAAGTTGTGGGGTTTTTCACCTTAGGGTTTTCCCCACGGAAACTCTGTGTCTCTTGTCTCTATGCTTTTGATTCTTATGATGCTTGTGATGCTTGTCATATTATGATTGTCATGCATTGATATACTGTAGATGTTATTCTCTCAGCAAAGATCCTATAGTATTGTGATTTAATACTGAAAATTTAACAATTCCTTGATCTAAGTAGATATTTTCCCAAGCAAAGCATGGATTGCAATAGGTATAAGCTATTATTGTTTTATTCAATTAATTCCTGATTTGTTTATGGTTTTGTACTCTATATTTTAAGGTTGTGCTAATATTGACTGATTCAATCAAGATAGTCCAGAAGCCTTTACAAAACCACAGGTGTAGCAACTTGCTAACCTTTGGGGAAGAGGCATACATGGAGCTAGCTATCCCTTCTTTAGATCGGTTCCACTTATCGCTGCAATAGTTTGAGCATTACTCCACATGGCCAGCTGTGACTGAGTCACAACAGAGCATCTGAGTATCGGCCAGTCCAATCAGTTGGAATCTACTCTGGGTTGTGAGTAGCATGTGTCTTCTCTCAAGACACCCAAAGAGATGTTTGAATCTTTGACCAAGCTATTTGAAGGAAAGAACATAAATCGGAAGATGACCCTGCGGAACCAATTGAAAGCAGTAAAGTTTCAGAATGGGGAAACCATTCAATCCTACTTTTCAAGGGTCTCTCAGATCAAGGAACAATTAGAAGCAGTAGATGAAATGGTGGAGAATGGTGAAGTGGTGATGACCACTCTAAATGGCCTACCCAGGTCATGGGATTCCTTTATTCAAGGAATTTGTGCAAGGAAGAAGTTGATCTCCTTCAGTAGACTTCGGGAAGAATGTTCTCAAGAAGAAGCTAGACTTATAGCTCGTGAGGAAAAGATGGGAGGTGAAGATCAAGCTCTTGCAGCTCACACCAAAAGAAGCAAAACCAAGAAGGATCACCCTCACCCCAAAAGATTCCATCAAAAGAATAAGAAGGACCTAAGATGCTTCACATGCAATGAGAAGGGTCACTTTGCTTCAGATTGTCCCAAGAACAAAAGGGATAATAAGAACAACTCCAGTAAGAAGAAGAAAGGTAGCAAAAGAAGGTTTCATGCCCATGCTGCCGAAGATGATGAACCTCCAAAGAAGAAGGCTAGGGCAGAAAGTAGTAGTGATGATGACTCATCAAGTGAAGAAGAATATGTTCTAATTTCCGCTCTTACAGGTACCATCTCCCATGGATGTAATGATTGGTTGATTGATAGTGGGGCTTCCAAACACATGACTGGGTTCAAGGAATCATTTGTGAACCTTTCTGAACATGAATCACCCCATAAGGTGAAACTTGGGGATTATTATCAATATCCAATCAAAGGAAGTGGTGAAGCCTCTTACAACTTAGATTCTGGAAAATCTCTGAAGATGAAGGAAGTTCTCTATGTACCTGGGCTCAAGAAGAACTTACTCTCCATCTCTGCTCTAGATGCAAAAGGTATGAGGGTTGCATTTGTTGATGGCCAAGTACTAATGTGGCCAAAGGGAAAGACTATAGATGATGCAGTAGTGATTGGAGAGCAAGAGGGAGGCTTGTACAAATTAAAGGGTCAACCTGAACATGCCATGGTACATGAATCCATGGAGCCAAGTGAACTTTGGCATAGGAGACTTGCTCACATGCACTATAGAGCACTTCCAATTGCAAGCAAGGCTGTAGAAGGTCTTCCTGAAATCAAGACCAAACATGAAGGGGTTTGCAAAGGATGTGCAAAAGGTAAGAACACTAAGAAGGCTTTCCCAAGCAGTGAAAGCAAGGCAAAAGACATCCTGGAAATCATCCACTCAGATGTATGTGGCCCCATGTCATCCAGTTCCCTAAGTGGGTATGTTTACTATGTATCATTTATTGATGACTTCTCCAGGAAGACTTGGGTATACTTCTTGAAGGGCAAAGATGAGGTGTTTGATAAATTCAAGGAATTCAAAAACTTGATGGAGAATCAAACTGACAAGAAAATCAAAACATTCAGATCTGACAATGGTGGAGAATTCACCTCAAATGACTTCAAGAAGCTTTGTAGTGATTCAGGGATTAAGAGGGAGTTGACTGCTCCATATAATCCTCAACAGAATGGAGTTGCAGAAAGGAAGAACAGAACCATCATGGAAGCAGCAAGGGCAATGTTGCATGACCAGGATCTTCCTATGCATCTTTGGGCAGAAGCAGCTAGAACAGCTGTATATGTGCAGAATAGAACACCCCACAAGATATTGGACAACAAGACACCAGAAGAAGTCTTTTCTGGTAAGAAACCTGAAGTCAGCCATCTCAGAATATTTGGTTGTCCAGTATACACTCATGTCCCAAAGGAGAAGAGGACTAAACTAGATCCTTCAGGAAAGAAGGGCATCTTTGTGGGTTATAGTGAAAGCTCGAAGGCTTACAGAATATATTTTCCAGGGTTCAAGAAGATTGATGTCAGCAGGGATGTAACATTTGATGAAAATTCAGCATTCATCAAATCAAGAAAGGCACCTATTGAAAATTATGAAGAACCTAAGGAAACAAGATTTCAAGACACTACCATGACTGATGCAGTTCCAGAAACTGCTCGTGAGTTTGAAGATCCACAAGAACCTGTAGATCCACCTCGTGAGGATAACTCTCACAAGAGGAAACCTGTATGGGCTAGAGAGCTCATTCATGATGCAGAAAGATTTGGCATTCCAGAAGAAGAACACAGAGCAAAGAAGAGAACCAGATCACACACCAGTTATGTTGCTTTACTCTGTGACATCATGAACAAAGAGCCTTCCAGTTATGAAGAGGCAGCAGAAAAGAAAGAATGGAAGGATGCTATGGTTGAGGAATATCAATCAATTATGAAGAATGATGTTTGGGATGTTGTCCCAAGACCTAAAGGGAAGTCTGTTGTGACTTCCAAGTGGATCTACAAAATCAAGCATGCTGCAGATGGCAGTGTGGAAAAATATAAAGCAAGATTCGTAGCTCGTGGTTTCTCTCAGAAGGAAGGAATAGACTATGAAGAAACCTTTGCACCTGTAGCCAGATATACTTCCATCAGAACAGTACTTGCCTTGGCCGCAGCAATGAAATGGAAGATACACCAGATGGATGTCAAGACTGCTTTCCTGAACGGTGTAGTAGAAGAGGAAGTATATGTGGAACAGCCACTCGGCTTTGAAATACATGACACGGAATCTTATGTATGCAGATTGAAGAAAGCCTTGTATGGCTTGAAGCAAGCTCCCAGAACCTGGTATGGTAGGATGGACAGTTTCCTATCTAGTTTGGGCTTTACCAAGAGTAAAGCAGATTCCAACCTTTACTACAAGGTTGAGGAAGGGAATCCTGTGATTCTACTACTATATGTGGATGACCTATTTGTGACAGGAGATGACAGAATGATTGCAGATACCAAGAGGAAGCTTGCAGCTGAATTCGATATGAAAGATTTGGGAATGATGCACTATTTCCTAGGTATGGAGGTGTGGCAGAATGCAGGTGGGATCTTCCTTGGTCAAGGGAAGTACACAGTAGATATCCTGAAGAGATTTGGGATGATGGATTGCAAAGCCATGGCCACACCTATGGCATCGAATCTGAAGCTTCTTTGTGATGCTTCATCTGATCCAGTTGATGTTTCTATGTATCGTCAGATTATTGGGTCCTTGATGTACCTGACGAACATGAGACCAGATATCTGCTTTGCTGTGAACACATTGAGCCAGTTCCTGACGGATCCGAGGAGTGTTCACCTGGTTGCTGTAAAGCATGTTCTGAGGTACCTAAAGGGTACAGTGGATTATGGGCTCAGATATGAGGCAAATCAAAAGTTTAACCTGCAGGGTTATGTTGATTCAGATTGGGCTGGCAGTGCTGCAGATAGGAAGAGCACATCTGGGTGTTGCTTCAGTATGGGATCAGGTGTGATCTCTTGTTTTAGCAGGAAGCAGTCCTGCGTAGCACTGAGTACAGCTGAGGCAGAGTATATTGCAGCCTGTTCAGCTAGTTGTGAGGCAGTATGGCTAAGGAAGCTACTGTCTGAGTTATTTGATCTCCCGTTGGAGGCTACTGGTATCTTCTGTGATAACCAGAGTTGTGTGAAGCTGTCCGAGAACCCAGTGTTTCATGACAGGTCAAAACACATAGAGATCAAATATCACTATATCAGGGATATGGTGCAGAGAGGAGCTGTGAAGCTCCTGTATGTTGCGACGGACGAGCAGATTGCAGATGTGCTGACGAAGCCACTAGCCAGGGTGAAGTTCGAGTACTTCAGAGAGAGGCTTGGCGTTATTCAGATCGAGGACACTTCGAGGAAGAAGTGACGGACACATTTGCTGAAGCCATTCCAAGCATGTTGGAAGGAGGATCCTTCACATGGCTGTGGATGTAAGCGCTGGATGATGAGCATCAGGATGATGTTCTAGTTTCTGCTTGATATGATCAGTTGGATCATTTTATGTATGTATGTACGCATCATGTTGGATGCTGGATATGATCAGTTGGATCATTTTATGTATGTTCGCATCATGTTGGATGCAGGATATGATCAGTTGGATCATTTTATGTATGTATGTACGCATCACTTTGGATGCTGGATATGATCAGTTGGATCATGTGTATGTATTGTTTATGCATCATGTTGGATGCTTGGACCATGTATCTGTATATGTATCAGGTGGGTACATTGTATGATCAGGTGGATCATGTATGATGATATGTATCAGGTAGATACTTGGTATGCATCAGGTAGATGCATTGATGATCAGGAGGATCATGTATGATGATATGTATCAGGTAGATACTTGGTATGCATCAGGTAGATGCATTGATGATCAGGAGGATCATATATGATGATATGTATCAGGTAGATACTTGGTATGCATCAGGTAGATGCATTGATGATCAGGAGGATCATGTATGATGATATGTATCATATATTTGTATCAGGTGGATACATTGATGATCAGGAGGATCATGTATGATACTTGGTATGCATCAGGAAGATGCATTGATGATCAGGTAGATCATGCAGCAGGATGTTGCAGTGATGATCAGGATGATCATAGATGACGAGCTTCAGGATGTTGCTCCAGATGACATGCAGCAGGATGTTGCATTGATGATCAGGACGATCATGGATGACGAGCTTCAGGATGTTGCTCCAGATGACTTGCAGCAGGACGTTGCAGTGATTATGATCAGGACGATCATGAGTACATCAGGATGATGTATGGTGAGTATCAGGTTGATACTCTGTGGCTGTGGATCAGGTTGTGCAGATGAGCATGTCTGGGAGATCCTATAGGTCGGAGTTGTGTACCCGTAACAGCCTGGGATGCTCTTTCGAGACATTGCTCTGGGAGGACATGTAATTTGTGCCCTGGGAGATTTCAGGTCGGAGTTGTGTACCCGTAACATCCTGAGATGCTCTTGCGAGGTTTTGTCCTATGGCATGTAATTTGGGCCCTGGGAGATTTCAGGTCGGAGTTGTGTACCCGTAACATCCTGAGATGCTCTTGCGAGGTTTTGCCATGACCACATGTAATTTGTGCCCTAGGAGATCTCAGGTCGGAGTTGTGTACCCGTAACATCCTGAGATGCTCTTGCTAGGTTTTGTGGTGGACCACATGTAATTTGTGCCCTGGGAGATCTTAGGTCGGAGTTGTGTACCCGTAACATCCTAAGATGCTCTTTCGAGGTTTTGTGGTGGGGTCACATGTAATAGCGCCCTGGGAGATCCTACAGGTTGGATTTGTGTACCCGTAATATCCTGGGATGCTCTTTCGAGGTTTTGTGACGCACGTAATAAGTCCTGAGGATTCCACAGTATGGCCAGTGATGACGAAGACCTGCAGGTGGTGGGCCTACATCCAGTATGAAAAAGGACTGGCTCTGTAGAACTTCCTATGACGAGTAGAGACAGAGATTGGATGAGATAGCAGCAGCAGTGACGATGATGATGACGATGCATCGATGACGATGATCCAGAGAAGAAGACTTGTCTAGCAGATCTGTGTCGAGAAATACCTTCCTAGTTAAGAGGGAGTGTTGATGTATATGTAACTTCGGAATGTATTTCATCTGTGTATTATATATATATTTATTGTACCCTTATAAGAGATGTGTTATTCCTCTATAAGGAAGTGTCGTCATGTGGATTGACAAGTGTCGCAAGTGTGTGTACTTGCCTATGGGTTATTAGACCACCTTATGGGGTCGGCCCTAATTAATATATAATATAATGTGGATGTACTCAAGTAGACAAGTCGGCCCCAGTAGGTCACTGGGCAAAAAGGTGAGTATAAATAGAGATAGGAGATCTCTATTTTACTCACTCGGAAAAGTATATATCTCTCTCTCTGGAAAGTGGCGCACTAGTGAGGAGGAGGAGGATCATCTGCTAGGAGACTATCTCTGTATTATTTGGTTGTATTTTGGTTGAGCCATTGCTCTCTCTATCTCTGAGGAAGTTGTGGGGTTTTTCACCTTAGGGTTTTCCCCACGGAAACTCTGTGTCTCTTGTCTCTATGCTTTTGATTCTTATGATGCTTGTGATGCTTGTCATATTATGATTGTCATGCATTGATATACTGTAGATGTTATTCTCTCAGCAAAGATCCTATAGTATTGTGATTTAATACTGAAAATTTAACAATTCCTTGATCTAAGTAGATATTTTCCCAAGCAAAGCATGGATTGCAATAGGTATAAGCTATTATTGTTTTATTCAATTAATTCCTGATTTGTTTATGGTTTTGTACTCTATATTTTAAGGTTGTGCTAATATTGACTGATTCAATCAAGATAGTCTAGAAGCCTTTACAAAACCACAGGTGTAGCAACTTTCTAACCTTTGGGGAAGAGGCATACATGGAGCTAGCTATCCCTTCTTTAGATCGGTTCCACTTATCGCTGCAATAGTTTGAGCATTACTCCACATGGCCAGCTGTGACTGAGTCACAACAGAGCATCTGAGTATCGGCCAGTCCAATCAGTTGGAATCTACTCTGGGTTGTGAATAGCATGTAACAACTCAAGCCCTAATGTAACTATTTCATTTAAGTCCACTTATGGTTGTAACTGTTCGATTGTAAATCGGTAGCCTGAAGATCGTAGATCTTCATGGATGCCCAATATTTTGTGAAACAATTTTCATGTCATTTGGTGTATAAATGTAAAGAGGCATTCTGAGCCTGGGGTTGGAGAATTTATAATTGTATAAGATGAAACAGAGAGCTATGACTATGATTCATTATTTTTAATACAAGGAGCAAAGTTTCTTATATTTTGGTGTTTAATTTGTGTTAGTTTACGACATCTTTGTTAGAAGGCTAGGGCCCGCCTTCTCACATAGATCACCGAGTTAAGTAGGTATTTTAATTTCTTTCCTATTGTGTGGTATGGAATTGCATTAGATGTATTACTGTGAGCTGCAACAGCCAAATGATAATTGCATTATGCTTTGGTAGTTTATAATTACATCCTGAATAGCTACAACTGTGTGGTGTGACAGTCGACTGTGTAGGTTAGTTTATTTGATGCATGGTGTGTTAGATCAGCTGTTACAGCCAACCTCAGCTCTGATTTATTTCAGTCATTTATTCTTTCTAGGATTTCCAATTTAATCAAATTAGAGTTCAAGCTTACTTTAGTCTTTGGTTGTTGTTTATCTTTCTTGAGTTCATTAGATTAGACAGATTATGATTGAGTTATTGTAGCTACTAGATGAATTAGATCAGTAGAAATTGAATACTGTAGTTTGATAATTATAGGATTCAACTTCTGGAAAAGGTAAGTCTAGTTTATTTCATTCTTAGATCAGTAACTGTTGGATTGATACTTGTAGGAAGATAATTGTATTTTGAATTCCTAGATGGATAATTTAGATTAGTTTTAGCTATGAGATGAGTTTGGTTGAGCAGATAGGTAGGATCATTTATCTCCATTTATTTAATTAGCTATTTGAAATGTTTATGCATAGACTGTGCTAATTACTATTGAAATAAAAGACTTCCCTGGGTTCACAATTCTTATTGAGCATCCTGTGTGTTAGTTGTAATTAATTGGCATATAGGGTGACCAACATTTTGGCGCCACTGCCGGGGATGGTAATTTATAGGCATAGATAGTAGTTGATTTACTGATTTCATTTTAGTTTTGATTATCTAAAGCATGCATGAATACGAGGAAAACAAATCGGGAACCCCTTCAAAATACTAACATTGTATGTGGATGAGATCATGGTCGAAATCAAGGTCGAGGAGGACATACATACATTGATGAAATAATTGTTAGAGCTAATTCTTATACCAGACTATCGCGCTCATCTCCAGGAAGGGGAAATTCAGTTCTCCCTAATATTAACACTTCTCAATCAACAGTGGAGAACACAACGGGACCTTCAACTCTCATTCTAGAGAAGAAACCTCTTGAAGACAAGGGAAGTGCTGTGGGTGTACTAGATAGAGAGGAGATCTATCATATTAACGAGCACAGAGTTACCAAAGAGGAGTGGTTGGAATATCGCCAAGAGAAAGAAGAAGAGAGAAGGAGAGAAGAAGAAAGGAGGAGAGCAGAAGAGGCAAAGGCAAAGGAAGAAAGAGCGAAGGAAGCACTGAAATTTTGGAGCACCATGAATAACGAAGAACAGGAAGGAAACAATGAACACCACAATAACAATGAGGAGGAGTTGGAAGATAATCAACAAGGTGACACTGTGGTCACACTCGAATTCCCTATCCTCCAAACACCAGGGGCAACTCCTATGAAGAAAATATCACCCTCAGTTCTCCCAAAATTCCATGGTAAGTCCTCTGAAGATCCAGATGAGTTTCTTTTTGAGTTTGACATCCTCTATCACAGTTACCATTACACCTCTAGTGCACAAAAACTGAAGCTATTTCCAGCCACCCTGAACGAAAATGCTTTGTGCTGGTTTATGAGTTTGGGTCGTGAGACCATTACTACTTAGGACCAGATGAAACAAACCTTCCTTTCAGAATATCAAGACTACTATAAAACCAGAGATAGGAAGGAGGAGTTGTTTAAAATGGTTCAGAAGGAAGAAGAGAGATTGGAAGATTTTGTTGAAAAGTTGTTGTATAATTTGCAGAGGTCTGGTCATACTGAGATTGGAAAAGACGTACTCAATATTATCTTGCTATGAGGAATTAGAGAAGATTTCCTTGATATGTTGAATTTATTGGGGAAGGGGGATATCTCAAAGGAACCTTTTGAGAATATTGTTGAATTATGTCGAAGGTATTCAAGGGGGTTCTCTAGAACCAACAATTGGGACAAGGAATGAGATCGAGATGTATTCAGTAGGACACAGAAATCATCTAGTAGAGGAGCTACTCAAGCATAAATAGGAAACCTTCTAGAGAACTTCAAAACAGACATGATGAGCTCCATTTCCTCAGAACTGGATGTCTTGAGGATAAAATAGAGGCATGTAGTAGAAGACCTGACACTTGGCATATTCTGTCCCAAATGCAGAAAGAAGCACCCACTGAAAGAATGCCCACTTGACAAGGTAGAGGTATGTTGGATATGTGAACTGGATCACGATACCAAGGAATGCCCTTCATTACCCAAAGTCAAAGCAGTCTTGCAGGCTTCTACTTCAGATGTGGAACAAGCTTATTTTATTGCTCAGAAGAAGCCTTGGCAGCCTCGAAATCAAGGTATGAATTCAGAACCACCATCTTTTTGGAATAATATGAATGGTATGAATAATATGAATCACATGAATACACAATTCCCTTCACACTATTCTAACAACCAATGGCATCCATCTCAAACCTCAAAGCAAAATCCTAACCCTTGGATGTCATGAGCACAACAATCAAACCAGCAAGCTCCCTGGTCTCCCAATTGGAGAAATTCCTACCCAGGAAACAATTTCGCCCATCACCAAACTCCTTACCAATAGTATCCTCCTCAACAGTACCCTCACCAATAGTACCAGCAACCACAACTACAACTCCCAAACAAAGTCACGCCTATGAATGCACCACTACGACCACAACTACCTGCACAACCTAGCCCCAACCTGAATAATAAAGAAGTTCATCAATTTGAGACTACCGACATGCCTAATTATTCCATTACCCCCATTCCCTATAATGATATACATCTCCAATTGGGAAGAGTAGTGGAACCCATAGTCATTGAGGATGTTCCATCTTTTGAGACTGAAGCCCGAATGGATCAACATTTCAAGAATTCAGCTGATACAACAATCCCCATTATTGAGGATGCTAAAATTCCTACTGAAACAATAGCTGAAACATAGGAAGCAACACACGATGAAACACAACCTACACATCTTATAAGAGAACCACCATATCCTAAACGATTGGCCCTACAGAAAACAGTGGAACAACCTAGATTCAATGTCTTAGGGGAATTGAAGAACTTATATGTCAAAATTCCACTATTACAAGCCCTTCATGATGTGCTTATTTATGCCAAGACCATTAGAGATCTATGTGTTAGAAAACCAAGTGTGAAATTAAGCATAGCAGATCTAATGAACAAGTAAATCAATTACAATAGATGAAACTCAGAAAATATGTGTAAACTGTGCCAAAGGCTTGTAGCAGTGCTCTATTGAACTCATAAATAGAATACAATACAAGATGCAGTCACAATGATTGAATGAATTTGAATTAACCAAGGAGGTCATTCGAAATACTGCGTGGAATAGCTTGGCTCCAACTAGGAGTCTTCATCATCAGATCAGTGGAGTCATCAATGCACTAGTAATTGTCAACCAGGTGTCAAACTGAGTCTAACTGAGTGTGGTAGGTGTAACTGGCTCATGTAGGCACTAATTGAATGAAGGAGGCTCAGTGGAGGGCACATGAGGAGCTAACTAGAGTCAGAATAGGAATTCTAGTCTCACTAGGGGTCCAATGGACTAATACAATCAGTTAAGAGTGAATCTAGCGTTAAATCAAGGAAAGACAACCAACTAACTGAAGTGAACTGAGTGGTAGGTGAATAAGTGTGCCTTTATCAGGTGGTAGGTCAGAAGTGGGCACCTTACTAACTAGGAGGGATACAAATGCAAGGTAAGAAGCTCCTTGGTGCTGGAAAACTGGGGACAAGGTGCTGGAGGCATCAAACTGTTGACTGGGATGCATGCAAATAACAGGGATGCATGCAAATGCATGCACGCATGCAAAAATGCATGCAAAGTACAAAACTGAATGATGAGATATCTTAACACCCCCCCTAAAGCTATACTATGATGTAAAAAACAATAACTGAATAGGGCCCTGGTTATTGAGACCAAAGGTCACCCCGATACAATAATCCAAAAAATGCTAGAAATAAATCTAAGTGAGGAAAGAGGGAAAACCCAATGGGAAGAAAGCCCCCCCTCAAGCTAAACATAGAAGGATCTAATATGTCTCCACCATGATGGAATTCACCCCCAATAGTGAACGAAGGTAAGAGAACTTCATCTTAGTGAAGCTCTTGGTGAAGATGTATGCAATTTGCTCATCGGTAGGGCAATATTGTAAAATAATGGTTCTTTCATGCACAAGATTTTGGATGTAGTGCATGTGGATCTCAATGTGCTTGGTCCTCTGTCTTTGGAATGGATCCATCGAGATCCATGTGTGAACCTCATTACGACTTCCCATGCTCACCCAATGTTCACATGGTCATTTGGTACCTGTTTGGTATATTTGGGAACCATTTGGTCAACCTAGGGGGATTGTGGATCAATCTAGGATAGTTAAGTGTGGACACTCCAAGTGCATCCTATTTCTATGTAAGGATGATCCAACATCATTGTAAAATTGGACACTTAATAAACTCTGATATTTGATCATTTGTGTTTGCTGGTTTTTAATCATTTGTGTTGATATTTGATCATTTATGCCTGGTTTTTTATCATTTGTTTGCCATAAATGTATACGCACTTGTTTCTTGCATAATAAGTTAAATATTTCAATTGTGAGGTATCTATAGTAGCTAGATACTACTGTGATATATATTTTACATGGTATCAGAGCTCTTGGAGCTATTATTCAAACCAATAGGTTTTTTTAGTGGTGTGCCAGAAGCAGTGGAGAAACCACAGAAGTCCCTAGAACTATTGCATTGAATCCATTGGAGAAATCCATTGGAGTCTATCTAGGGTGTGATGCTCTCCCGAATGCACCTAATATCAAACATGGTTTGAATTTGTTAGTGTATATCCCCTCCCAAGTGTTGAGAGTTTTATTGTAGGTATTCAAGATCACCATTGTCACCCAATGTGCAAGCAGTAGAAGAAAATGGAGCAAACTCATCCAAATTTTCTCATTCCTTTCAACTATTTCGATTGGAAGGATGAAATGGTTATTTTATTGAGATCCAAGGGCCTTTTCAGGATCACTATGGGCACAAATGTTGATCCAAACTCTGCTATGGAAAAATCGAAATTCTTCAAAAGAATGGATGATGCATTCAGCCTCCTTTGTCTCAGTATTTCAAGAGACCTCCTGTTTCATGTTGAAATCCTATCTAATCCAAATGAAGTGTGGCTCAAGCTTGAGTCTTTGTTTGGAAAGACTAATGAAATGAGGGGCCATCAACTTGAGAATGCGTTGATCTCACTGAGTCCAAGAAATTTCGAGTCCATCCAGGATTTCTTCACCCAGTTCCAAAGCTTGGTCTTGCAAATCAAACGGTGTGGCATTGAAAAGAAGGAAGACCAGTTCGTTTTGTCCATTCTTTTGAAACTGGGTCCCAAGTACTCAGTTTTTGTTTCAACATTTCACTCCACAAAGCTTACGATTAGAAATTGGAAGATGCCATATTTGGCTGATTTCATGGAGATGCTAACTTAAGAGCAAGACAAGTTGGTCTTGACTCTTGATGGGTTCCATTAAGAAAAAATATCAAGTACTTGTAGCTGGATATTTGAAGCAATCTAGAGGCAAGCAAAATCCCTAGTCAAAAACACAAGAGAAGACTCAATGAAGCAGAAGAAGCAATCAGATGAAGAAAACTCAAGTTCAAGCGATGAAGATTCAAAAGTCAAGAAGATGAAGAGCAAGAAAGAGAGGCCCAAGTTTGGTTATTTCAAAGGTTCTCATTGTTGGGACCCAAAATAGCCCCTTTTTTCCTACACCTATATACACCTTTTTCCCTTTTTTGCCTCATTATTCCTTGATCTAAGTAGATATTTTCCCAAGCAAAGCATGGATTGCAATAGGTATAATATATTATTGTTTTATTCAATTAATTCCTGATTTGTTTATGGTTTTGTACTCTATATTTTAAGGTTGTGCTAATATTGAATGGTTCGATAAAGATAGTCCAGAAGCCTTTACAAAACCACAGGTGTAGCAACTTGCTAACCTTTGGGGAAGAGGCATACATGGAGCCAGCTATCCCTTCTTTAGATCGGTTCCACTTATCTCTGCAATAGTTTGAGCATTACTCCACATGGCCAACTGCGACTGAGTCACAATAGAGCATTTGAGTATCGGCCAATCCAATCAGTTGGAATCTACTCTGGGTTGTGAATAGCATGTAACAACTCAAGCCCTAATGTAACTATTTCATTTAAGTCCACTTATGCTTGTAACTGTTCGATTGTAAATCGGTAGCCTGAAGATCGTAGATCTTCATGGATGCCTGATATTTTGTGAAATTATTTTCATGTCATTTGGTGTATAAATGTAAAGAGGCATTTTAAGCCTGGGGTTGGAGAATTTATAATTGTATAAGATGAAACAGAGAGCTATGACTATGATTCATTATTTCTAATACAAGGAGCAGAGTTTCTTATATTTTGGTGTTTAATTTGTGTTAGTTTACGACATCTTTGTTAGAAGGCTAGGGCCCGCCTTCTCACAGAGATCACCAAGTTAAGTAGGTATTTTAATTTATTTCCTATTGTGTGGTATGGAATTGCATTAGATGTATTACTGTGAGCTGCAACAGTCAAATGATAATTGCATTATTCTTTAGTAGTTTATAATTACATCCTGAAAAGCTGCAACTTTGTGGTGTGATAGTCGAATATGTAGGTTAGTTTATTTGATGCATGGTGTGTTAGATCAGCTGTTACAGCCAACCTCAACTCTGATTTATTTCAGTCATTTATTCTTTCTAGGATTTCCAATTTAATCAAATTAGAGCTCAAGCTTACTTTAGTCTTTGGTTGTTGTTTATCTTTCTTGAGTTCATTAGATTAGACAGATTATGATTGAGTTATAGTAGCTACTAGATGAATTAGATCAGTAGAGATTGAATACTGTAGTTTGATAATTATAGGATTCAACTTCTGGAAAAAGTAAGTCTAGTTTATTTCATTCTTAGATCAGTAACTGTTGGATTGATACTTGTAGGAAGATAATTGTATTTTGAATTCTTAGATGGATAATTTAGATTAGTTTTAGCTATGAGATGAGTTTGGTTGAGCAGATAGGTAGGATCATTTATCTCCATTTATTTAATCAGCTATTTGAAATGTTTATGACTGTGCTAATTACTGTTGAAATAAAAGACTTCCCTGGGTTCACAATTCTTATTGAGCATCCTGTGTGTTAATTGTAATTAATTGGCATATAGGGTGACCAACATTTTGGTGCCACTGCTGGGGATGGTAATTTATAGGCATAGATAGTAGTTGATTTACTGATTTCATTTTATTTTTGTTTATCTAAAGCATGCATGAATACAAGAAAAACAAATTGGGAACCCCTTCAAAATACTAACATTGCAGGTGGATGAGATCATGGTCGAAATCAAGGTCGAGGAGGACATACATCCATTGATGAAATAATTGCTAGAGCTAATTCTTCTACTAGACTATCGCGCTCATCTCCAGGAAGGGGAAATTCTGTTCTCCCTAATATTAACACTTCTCAATCAACAGTGGAGAACACAACGGGACCTTCAACTCTCGTTCTAGAGAAGAAACCTCTTGAAGACAAGGGAAATGATGTGGGTGTACTAGATAGAGAGTAGATCTATCATATTAACGAGCACAGAGTTACCAAAGAGGAGTGGTTGTAATATCTCCAAGAGAAAGAAGAAGAGAGAAGGAGAGAAGAAGAAAGGAGGAGAGCAGAAGAGGCAAAGGAAAAGGAAGAAAGAGCGAAGGAAGCACTGAAATTTTGGAGCACCATGAATAACGAAGAACTAGAAGGAAACAATGAACACCACAATAACAATGAGGAGGAGTTGGAAGATAATCGACATGGTGACACTCTGATCACACTCGAATTCCCTATCCTCCAAACACCAGGGGCAACTCCTATGAAGAATATCTCACCCTCAGTTCTCCCAAAATTCCATGGTAAGTCCTCTGAAGATCCAGATGAGTTTCTTTTTGAGTTTGACATCCTCTATCATAGTTATGATTATGCCTCTAGTGCACAAAAACTTAAACTATTTCCAGCCACCCTGAACGAAAATGCTTTGCGCTGGTTTATGAGTTTGGGTCGTGAGAGCATTACTACCTAGGACCAGATGAAACAAACCTTCCTTTCCAAATATCAAGAATACTATAAAACCAGAGATATGAAGGAGGAGTTGTTTAAAATGGTTCAAAAGGAAGAAGAGAGCTTGGAAGATTTTGTTGAAAGGTTGTTGTACAATTTGCAAAGGTTTTTTTCATATTGAGATTGGAAAAGATGTACTCAATATTATCTTGCTACGGGGAATTAGAGAAGATTTCCTTAATATGTTGAATTTATTGGGGAAGGGGGATATCTCAAAGGAACCTTTTGAGAATATTGTTGAATTATGTCGAAGGTATTCAAGGGGGTTCTCTAGAACCAACAATTGGGACAAGGAACGAGATCGAGATGTATTCACTAGGACACAGAAATCATCTAGTAGAGGAGCTACTCGAGCATAAATAGGAAACCTTCTAGAGAACTTTAAAACAGACATGATGAGCTCCATTTCCTTAGAACTGGATGTCTTGAGGATAAAATAGAGGCATGTAGTAGAAGACCTGACACTTGGCATATTCTGTCCCAAATGCAGAAAGAAGCACCCACTAAAAGAATGCCCACTTGACAAGGTAGAGGTATGTCGGATATGTGAACTAGATCACGATACCAAGGAATGTCCTTCATTACCCAAAGTCAAAGCAGTCTTGCAGGCATCTACTTCAGATGTGGAGCAAGCTTATTTTATTGCTCAGAAGAAGCCTTGGCAGCCTCGAAATCAAGGTATGAATTCAGAACCACCATCTTTTTGGAATAATATGAATGGTATGAATAATATGAATCACATGAATACACAATTCCCTTCACACTATTCTAACAACCAATGGAATCCATCTCAAACCTCAAAGCAAAATCCTAACCCTTGGATGTCATGAGCACAACAATCAAACCAGCAAGCTCCCTGGTCTCCCAATTGGAGAAATTCCTACCTAGGAAACAATTTCCCCCATCACCAAACTCCTTACCAATAGTATCCTCCTCGCAGTACCCTCACCAATAGTACCAGCAGCCACAGCTACAACTCCCAAACAATGTCACGCCTATGAATGCACCACTACGACCACAGCTACCTGCACAACCTAGCCCCAACCTGAATAATAAAGCAGTTCATCAATTTGAGACTGCCGACATGCCTACTTATTCCATTACCTCCATTCCCTGTAATGATATACATCTCCGATCGGGAAGAGTAGTGGAACCCATAGTCATTGAGGATGTTCCATCTTTTGCGACTGAAGCCGGAATGGATCAACAATTCAAGAATTCAGCTGATACAACAATCCCCATTATTGAGGATGTTGAAATTCCTACCGAAACAATAGCTGAAACATAGGAAGCAACACACGATGAAACAAAACCTACACAGCTTATAAGAGAACCACCATATCCTGAACGATTGGCCCTACAGAAAACAGTGGAACAACCTAGATTCAATGTCTTAGGGGAATTGAAGAACTTATAAGTCAAAATTCCACTGTTACAAGCCCTTCATGATGTGCCTATTTATGCCAAGACCGTTAGAGATCTATGTGTTAGAAAACCAATTGTGAAATTAAGCATAGCAGATCTAATGAACAAGTAAATCAATTACAATAGATGAAACTCAGAAAATATGTGTAAACTGTGCCAAAGGCTTGCAGCAGTGCTCTATTGAACTCAGAAGTAGAATACAATACAAGATGCAGTCACAATTATTGAATGAATTTGAATTAACCAAGGAGGTCATTCGAAATACTGCATGGAATAGCTTGGCTCCAACTAGGAGTCCTCATCATTAGATCAGTGGAGTCATCAATGCACTAGTAATTGTCAACCAGGTGTCAAACTGAGTCTAACTGAGTGTGGTAGGTTTAACTGGCACATGTAGGCACTAATTGAATGAAGGAGGCTCAGTGGAGGGCACATGAGGATCTAACTGGAGTTAGAATAGGAAGTCTAGTCTCACTGGGGGTCCAACGGACTGATACAATCAGTTAAGAGTGAATCTAGCCTTAAATCAAGGAAAGACAACCAACTAACTGAAGTGAACTGAGTGGTAGGTGAATAAGTGTGCCTTTATCAGGTGGTAGGTCAGAAGTGGGCGCCTTACTGACTAGGAGGGATAAAAATGCAAGGTAAGAAGCTCCTTGGTGCTGGCAAAATGGGGACAAGGTGCTGCAGGCATCAAACTGTTGACAAGGATGCATGCATATAACAGGGATGCATGCAAATGCATGCACGCATGCAAAGTACAAAACTGAATGATTAGATATCCTAACACCCCCCCTGAAGCTATACTATGATCTAAAAAATAATAACTGAATAGGGCCCTGGTTACTGAGACCAAAGGTCACCCCGATACAATAATCCAAAAAATGCTAGAAATAAATCTAAGTGAGGAAAGAGGGAAAACCCAATGGGAAGAAATCCCCCCTTCAAGCTAAACATAGAAGGATATAATCTATCTCCACCATGATGGAATTCACCCCCAACAGTGAACGAAGGTAAGAGAACTTCGTCTCAGTGAAGCTCTTGGTGAAGATGTACTCAATTTGCTCATCGGTAGGGCAATATTGCAAAATAATGGTTCTTTCATGCACAAGATTTTGGATGTAGTGCATGTGGATCTCAATGTGCTTGGTCCTCTGTCTTTGGAATGGATCCATCAAGATCTTGATATCACTTTGATTGTCACAAAAAATGACAGTCGAAGTAGTACTACCAATATCAAACTCTGACAAAATACCCTCCAACCAAACTGCCTAAATGCAAGCATTGACTGCTCCTCGATACTCTGGCTCTGCTAAAGATAATGCAATGGCTTCCTACTTTTTATTTGACCATAAAATAGGCCCATTACTTATCATAAAAACATAACCAGAAGTGGAGTTCAGATCAATACCATCACCCGCCCAATCTGAATCCATGTACCCAATCAAATCTAGGTCACAATCTGCAGCATAGTGTATGCCAAAGTGTCGAGTACCCTACACATAGTGTAATATCTTCTTGGCTGCTCTCCAATGGAGCCCATGGGGATTCTATGTATATCTTGATATAGGACTCATGGCATAATATATATCAAGCCTTGAGTGTGTCAAGTATAGAAGAGAACCAATCAACTGACGATACAATGTAGAATCTGCAAGCGATGTAGAATCTCCCTCCTCAAGACTGATTCCTAAGAGGAATGGGAAAGGGGCTGCCTTACAATCTGACATGTTGAACTTTTTTAATAGGTCTGAAATGTATTTTTATTGAGATATGGTGATCCCATCAAAATTTTGAGCAATCGCAAGCCTCAAAAATTGTTTTAGCAAGCACAAATCGCTCATGTCAAAATCTAGATTTAAAGCAATTTTTAACCTGTCAATTTAACTGAGAGTGCTACCAGCTATCAAAAGATCATCAACATAAAGAACTATAATCATAAAATTACCTTCAGTTTGTTGTAGGTACACATTTGGATATGATTTTCATCTTCTAAATTTTTGGGAGAGAAGGAAGGAGTCCATCTTAGCATACCAAGCTCTTGGGGCCTGTTTTAAGCATAGGGGCTTTACTAGAAGGCAATATAATATCATGTTCATTCATATTGCGGTATTTAATATTCATGAAAACCTAAAAATTATATTGCTTATATATTAAGGGTCAAATGGTTTTTTTTTATTTAATGTAACCATACAAAAATACTTTGGGGCCTTTTTTATATGGGCAGGCTAACAAATATCCGCCAAATGGAGATGGCGGGATCATGGCCGGATGAGAAATCGGGTTGAGGCAAGGCTCGGGCTTACCAGTACACAGGGAAATCGTGTCTTGAGGCATACTTGAGTCCAGGGGTTTCATGGTGAAGTGGGATTCCATTCGATCATAGTCGAGAGACAGTGGTCATTAATAGCCAATTGGTACCAATAACACTCAGCCAGGTTTTACCAATAGCCTTGGGAGGCTCTAAGCCTCCAGGGCCTATTATAGGCCCTCGATAGGCCTTGGGGGCTTGAATACACAAATACTTGTTCCTATTATAGGCCTTGGGAGGTTTAGTCATCATCCTAGAGCTTGTTACATGCCCTGGGGGCTTGGATACCTAACCCACAACAGGCTTAGTCAGCGATCGGGGAACTGCAACATGCAATCTAAATGTTGTACTATGTGCAATGTCTCTAGTGACATACAAGAAGTGATCTCCTATCTCTTCATTAGACCATTAGATGTTGCAAATCATAATGATATGTGGTTTAGTAATTGCAATGTGGGTGAAGTAATGTGCATCCACAATATACATCGAAAGAAGCAAGGTGCATTGTAGAATGCATGTGGGGTCATAATAGGGGTATCATATCAATATACCAGGTAGAAATATAAAGGGGTATAAAAAATGTTAATGAAAACATTGATACATACAATATCTAGTGAAAATAGGGTTTTTTTTTAATTGGGAAAGAATATTGGGAGGGGGTTAAAAAATGATTTTGGAAGGTATTTTCCAATATTTAGTGAAATTAGGGGTATTGTTTCATATTCCACGAATGAACGTGCTATGATAGCGGTTTATTGAGTGAATCCCTCATGGTTTTAAGCCATACAATGACTTCTTCAATATGCATACTAACTTTGGATCTGATATATATCCTTCTGGCTGCTTCATATATATTTCTTCTTTCAAATCTCCATGGAGAAAAGCACTCTTCACATCCATATGGTGCACTTCCCAGTGCTTGGATGCGGCAATAGCTAAAACAAGACGGATAGAATCCATCTTTGCAACCGGTGCAAAGGTCTCAGTGTAGTCCACTCCTTAGAATTGGGAGAAACCTTTGGAAAGCAACCGAGCTTTGTATTTGCAGGTTGAGCCATCAGCAGCAACTTTTGTACCATAGACCCATTTACATTGGACTAATTTTCTCTCGGGTGGAAGAGAAACTAGCTCCCATGTAGCATTCTTTTGAAGAGAACTGTACTCTTCATCCATGGTCGTTTGCCATCTCAGATCTCGGTGGAAATAATAATATGATTTAGGATATGAACCTATCATCAAAAAACACTTCTCTAAAAGTAAAGGATCATAATAAGAAAGAGCCATACCCTCTCTTTGAAAGGCTGCTCGAGTCCTCCTTAGATAGGCAGGATTTCCAATGTTTTGACCAGCAGAATTGAGTGTATTTTGGGACCACTTTGGAAAGTGTTGGGGCACAACTGGATCAGCTTCTGAACCTTATATATCATGTTCATCAAATTCTGATAAGCCTCATCCCAAAGGTTTTCATCCAAACCTTTTGATTCAATCATACAAGTTGCCATCTCTTTCAGTGATATGTTCTTTCTTTCCGCTACACTGTTCATCTGCAGCGTGTAGGAGACTGTTTACTAGATCTTAATGCCGCTTTCAACACAAAGTTGCAGCAGCTCTGATTTGATATATTCACCTCCATTATCATATATAAGAGCATTTATCTTCCTCTTGGTGGAAGTCTCAACAAAAGCCTCAAAAAACTTGAATTTTTCTAGTACTTCTGACTTGTTTTTGAGAAAGAAAACCCATGTAAATATGGAGAAGTCGTTGATGAATGTCAAAACATACCTTGAGCCATTCATGGAGGTATGTGGTAGCGTAACATTGATATCAGAATTTATCAACCCCAAAATGCAAGAAGCTCTGCTAGCTTTTCCTCGGTCAAATTTGTGCTCGGGGTGCTTCCCAATGATGAACCTTTGCATATTCCTTTCCAGGATTTGATCGTCGGAAGGCCATCAACCATGGATTTTTTCTATACCAGCTGCAAATATTTATAATTTAGGTGTCCAAACTTCTCATGCCATATCCTGCTAACCTCATTTCCATGAGTCAAAAGGGTGGTGGGATTGTCATGCGGTAGAAAGTGTGAAAATTCATATGCTTTTTAAGCATGATTTGCTTTTCCGACTACAATAATTTTTCCACTTTGAATATTAGAAATTTAAACTTTGTTAGGGAAGAATACAACTTTCTTTGGTGAACCAGTGTGATTCATCTAATAAATGAAAAGAAGATTCGAATCTAACTACGGAACATAGAGCACATTGTGAAAACTTCCATGCTCTAAATGAATAGTACCTTTTCCCTTTGAAGAGATCTGAGAGTCATCTCCCATGTGGATGGACTGATGGTGCTGTTGGGATCAAATGATGATAGAGAATATTTATTTTCAGCCATGTGGTTCGAAGCTCCAGAATCAATGAGTAGTGTTGGAGGAGTCGAAACAATTGCCATGAGTGCATGACCTCTCTCGAGATGATCATTTTTCTCCTTCTTCCTTGCACCGTCAGAAAGGGTTATGTTGTTTTTCTCTAAAAGAAGGGCCATCTGATATATGGTTTTCTTCATGCATGAGCTTTCAGGATGATATCCATTGCTGCAATATTAACATTTATATTTCTATTTTCCCTCTTTCCCTTTTTGCTTGTTTCTTGAACCGGATGGCTCATCCGATTGCTTTGTCTTCTCTCTTTGCTTGGATGGATCAGACTTTGGCTTCTCTTTATTTTTCTTCCCTTTGACATTCATAGATTTGGATCTTGCAGCAAATAATGCTTGGTATTTGGAGCATATGGTCCCTATTTGAATGAGTTTATCATGCTCCTTCGTCAGAGATTCAATGAAGGCACTTAAGGTAGGCATTTTCCAATTCGAGATTGTGAGCTTTCCCATATTGAAAGTTGAAACAAAAACTAAATAATATTTCCCAAGTTTTGAAATAATGTATAGGATCAATTGTTTATCATCTTTTTCCACTCCACATTGCTTCAATAGCATAACCAATCTTTTAAACTTAGTGAAAAATTCATTGATGGTTTCGAAACTGTCAAGATTGAGGACAATTAACTCATTCTCTAGTTGATAAGATCTCATATCTTCCTGCTTTCCAAAGAGTGTGGCAAGTTTCTCCAATACTAGTAAGAAAGCCTAGGGATCCTCCCACTATCCATGTATTGGGAAAAATTTCTGAATCAATAATGGGTAAGACTCATGTGGCTAAATATGATGATCCTGGAAACCCTATTGTTACAGTACACATAGGACACACTCAGATACTGAATGTATTGGTAGATTTAGGTGCAACCATCAATGTTATGACCATCGAAACTGTGAAAAAATTGGGACTCACTAATATTTGGCCAACCCCTACCATTTTAGAACTTGTTGATAGATCAACAATCAAGCTCGAGGGAATCCTGGACGACCTGGTAATCTTTGTCGTTTCGTGGGAATACCTTGCAGACTTCTTGGTTTTACAACCGAATTCACAGCTGGGGGGACACCCGCTGATCCTGGGAAGACCTTGGTTAGCTACAACAAATGCCTGTATCAGCTGTCGGTCGGGATCCATGACCATCTCAGACAGGACTGATACTAAAATCCTAACTTTATACCCCCCAACCAAACCAAGCCTGGAAGCTGAAACACCAATTTGGGTGGATCTGGAGGAGGAAGAAGGAATTCAACCATTATTAACAATAGGGAGAGCCTTAACTTTTAAAGATGAAATAGAAGAAGAAACTATTAACAGTTTCATCAGTAAGCCCACGTCTATCAATAAACATGTCTACCAAATTATGAGCAGTACATTAGATGAAACATAACAAGAAAATATAACAGAAGAGACTCTATCCAATGATGCCAATATAATTCCAGTACTTAAAAATTTGAAAAGTCTCCTAGTAGAAATTGAGCTAGGAAAAACATTGAACATTAACCTGAATCTTGTGCCCAATGAGCTGGAACAGATGATCACTTTGCTCAAAAAACACAAAGGAGCTTTCGCATGGGAATACACAGATATGAAGGGTATTCCTTCTAATCTATGTACCCAACACATTTATATCAAAAGTGACTCTAGACCAGTCTGTCAACCACAATGAAGGATGAACCCAAACTTAAGGGACATAGTGAAGGAAGAAATCCAAAAAAAATTGGAAGCAGGATTTATATACCCAATTTTAGATAGTGAATGGGTTTCTCCACTCATGATTGTACCAAAAAAGAATGGGAAATGGAGGGTCTGCGTAGACTACAAAGAATTGAATAAAGCAACGCAGAAAGACCACTTCCCCTTACCTTTTATTGATCAGGTCCTTGATACCTTGTCTGGAAAGAAGTATTTTTCCTTTCTGGATGGATTTAGTGGTTACAACCAAATCCAAATTTCTCTAGAAGACCAAGACAAAACTACCTTAACCTGTCCCTGGGGCACTTTTTCTTACAGGGTACTTCCTTTCGGGTTGTGCAATGAAACGACCACATTTCAGAGAGCAGTGATAGGGATCTTTTCATAGATGGTAAATGAATGCATGGAAATTTTTATGGATGACTTCACTCCATATGGTAGTAGTTTCGAAGAAGCATTGAAAATTTGAGAAAAGATTTTGGAATGCTGTGAACAAAGCCAGCTATCTCTAAGCACTAAAAAGTGCCATATGATGATGAGCGAGGGCATAGTTTTGGGGCACTTCATCTCTGCTAATGGTATCCAGGTAGACCCATCCAAAATTAAGGTAATTGAAAATATACCAACTCCTGGAACACAAAAAGATGTACGTAGCTTCTTAGGGCATGCTGGTTATTACAAAAGATTAATAGAAAAATTTTCCGAACTAGCTTCTCCTTTGTTTACCCTATTGATGAAGGATGCATAGTTTGATTGGAATGATGCATGCCAAACAGCGTTTACTGAACTTAATAAAAGGCCATCTATAGCACCTATCTTATGAGGGCCTAATTGTGATCTTCCTTTTCACATATTCTCTGATGCTTCAGATACTGCCATTGAAGCAGTATTAGGATAGCAGGAAGGTCATGCTCCCTATGCAATTTATTAAATTAGTAAGAACCTGGCCCCTGTTGAACTGAAATACACTGTTACAGAGAAGGATTTCCTTGCCATTGTCTATGCCATCACCAAATTTAGACACTACATTACTGGATATTCCACTTTTGTGCACACCAACCATTCAGCCATCAAATAATTAATGAATAAACCTATCACGAATGCTAGAGTAACTAGATGGTTGTTACTGTTACAGGAATTTGACATTACAATTATTGATAGACCAGGAAAGGAAAACGTTGTTGTTGACTTTTTATCTTGACTTACTAATAATGATGACAATTTCCCATATGAAGATTCCTTCCCTGATGAACATTTGTTTGCAGTATCAGCTCATTCCCCATGGTACCCAGATATTGCTAACTATTTGGCTGCAGGTAAGCTTCCAACACATATCTCAAAGAAAGAAAAAAGAAGGATCATACAACAGAGTTCTAGGTACTACTAGTTGGATGGACATCTTTTTTGCATAGGTCATGATTTGGAAATCAAAATATGTGTAAGAGAAGATAAAATTTACAGTATCCTGAAAGCTTGCCATGATGAGCCTCGTGGGGGACATTTTGCTGATAAAAGAACAGGTCATAAGGTTTTAAGGATGGGATATTATTGGCCGACATTGTTTAAGGATGTGAAAAAGTATGATCAGGCTTGTGACAGCTGTTATAGGATGGGCCAGCCGAATAGATTAGATGAAATGCCTCTTCAACCACAGCTTGTGGTTGAACCTTTTGATAGATGGGCTCTGGATTTCGTAGGGCCTATCAGCCCTCCCTTGAAGCAAAAAGTTCACATCTTGGTTTGAACAGATTACATGACCAAATGGGTGGAAGCTGTAGCCTTGGTCAGAGCCAATGATCAGGATGTAATTGATTTCCTGTATGAAGAAATTTTTACTCGGTTTGGAGTACCCAAGGAAATCATTACAGATGGTGGACCACAGTTCGTGTCTTACAAATTGGAAGCCCTGTTACAGAAGTTTCACATTCAACACAAAATAACCTCAGCATATCATCCACAAGCCAATGGCCAAGTGGAAAGCACAAATAAGGTCATTGAGGCTATTTTAACAAAACAGTGAAAAGTCATCGTAAAGATTGGGCTGACAGACTTCCAGAGGAACTATGGGCTTATCGCACCACATGGCACAACACTACTATTTTTTCCCCATATGAATTGGTGTATGGAAAAAATGTTGTCTTCCCGATTGAATTTGAAATCATAACTTTGAAAACAGCCATGGAAGCAAGCCTCGATGTAATAGAAGCTCAGAGGAACTGTTTCAATCAGCTTAATGAGTTGGATGAGAAGCGCACAGCTGCAGTTCATCATACAGCCTTGATCCAACAACTGCGCTTCAAGTGGCATGACAAATTTATAAAGAAGAAAGTCTTCTATGAGGGAGACTGAGCTCTATTGTATGATTCATAGTTTAAAACAGATTTCAAAGGAAAACTACGTTCAAGATGGCTAGGACCCTACCAGATATATAGAGTGTTTGACAATGGAACAATTCGGTTGATCACCATCGATGAAAAAAAAACACCATTATTTTCCAATGGTCATCGGCTGCGAGTGTATCATAAACCAGTTTCAAGGGATGCATTTATTTCACATGTTGTAGCTGATCTAGGTTACCAATTGATTCAGGAGCAAGGATTTTTCCCTACCCCTGATAATTCTTAAAAGGCTGTTGCAGTTCTGCATATATTTTTCTGTATATAAATAAATCATCATTTTTCTTTTATTTTGATTCTATTTTTTTGAGCTTTGATGGGTTTTTGTTTTTTTTTAAGAACTCTGAACAGGTTTTTGCGTGGAATATCACTCGAATGGAGGTAGTCGCAACTCGAGCCAAGCGACTGTGGGATTTTGGTTGATCCTCCGGTGTGTGAATGATTCCTTGGAAGAAAATAATGTTGTAGCAATGGTTACTTAGCAAAATATGGCTCATTTCTCTTTTTCCCGCAGTTGCAACACTGCTAAAATCCCACCCAAGTCTCTATTTTTGCAGCTGCAACACTGCTCCATACAGCTTATCTCTTTTTCCTGCAGCTGCAACACTGCTAAACTCCCACCCAAGTCTCTATTTTTGCAGCTGCAACACTGCTCTATATGGCCTATCTCTTTTTCCTGCAGCTGCAACACTGCTAAATCCTTCCAAAGTCTGTTTTCCCGCGTAGCTGTGACTCTGCCAAAGTTGCCTATCTTTCCCATTTTGCGTAGTTGAAACACCGCTAACTGTGGCTTATTTCTCTTTACCGCAGCTGCAACATCACTAAAATTGCCCATTTCCCCTATTTTTAGTAGCTGCCACCTCACCAAGTTGCCTATCCTTCCTATTTTGTGCAGCTGCAACATCGTTAAAATTGCCCACTTTTCCTATTTTAAGCATTTGCGACTCTGCCAAGTTGCCTATACTTCCTATTTCGCGTAGCTGCAACACCGTTAAAATTGGCCACTTTTCCTATTTTTAGCAGCTGCGACACCACCAAGATGTCTATTTTTCCTATTTTGCGCAGCTGCGACACCACTCAAAGTGACTCTTTTTCCTATTTCGAGCAACTGCAATAGCTAAATTTGCCCATTTTTCCTATTTTTAGCAATCGCGACTCCATTAATTACTCATTGAAACCTCATTATATCTTTGCTCATTGGTATTAGCGCTCTCCAAATTCCACAATGAACATTAAAAGCTTACACGTTTGCCACATATTCTTATGATCTACGCTAGCATGGATGTACTTTATTTGCCACTCGACAATATCCAGCTCATGGGTGCATGTGAGAATTGATGATCCTATCAGCGATGTGACCGTGGAAAGGCGCCACCTTACAACACGACGATTTGGCATTACATTTAAAGGTACGAAGTCTTAATCATAAACATTATTAGGCATGACTAAATGCAATAATCAACAATGAGTATATTTTGTCGTTAGTCCATGTCATTTATCCTTAGCCAATCCACTGAGATGGAAACTACGTCTGATTCGTCCTTTGCTTTTGGTTTATGACCGCCATTCGACCTGCCCCGTGTGAAAACCTGTCACCAGTTTTATACCAAAAATGGTCGTGCCAAATCCCAAAAATAATTGTGCCACCTTTCTGAAAATACCCAAACCAACCTTTGGCTATCCATTTCTCATTCTGCATGCAGTAGCTCGACGTCTGAGACTATAACTCATTCCGCTGGTAGCAAACTTTACAGACAGTTTCGCAAAATGGGCATCCCAGTACGACATGAGCCTATCACCATAGAGCCTCTGCTTGCAAACAGAGAATTTTTTACCATCTTTCAGGAAGCTAGATGGATTGAATATTTCCAGTGTTTGCATGATTTTTATGTCGAAACCGCACTTGAGTTTTCCCCAAATCTAACCAGCACTCATTCAAAGGTTTGAGGTATAAGAATAGATGTTTTAGAAGCAATCATGGAAAAGGTAACAGGGTTTCCCAGAACCGGGATGCAATGGTTTGGTCGGAAGTGACATAATTCAACTGCAACTGCGGACTTTTTGGCTGCAGGAGAGGTTGTTCGACCACATGGTCACGGAGTAGCACTGGAATCCTTTCCAAACCCTTGGAACCAGGTGGCGACCTTCATAAAGAAATACATTTCCTGTGAAGGTAGGTACAAAGTAGTTTACAAATATGAATTTTACCTCCTTTCACATTTACGCCACCGCAGATTGTTAAATATGTCGTTTTATCTTTTACAATCTCTGCAAACTATGGTTGGGTATGTTAAGGGTGCTCGACATCCCTTATCTTCCCTCTCAAACCACGGGCTAATTAAACTATTAGTATTACGGGCCCTTGCACACCAAAATTTGACATGGGAGGAATTTGTTGCTCGGCCAAGGGTACCCCGAGCACCTGCCATGGAAATAGGAGGGGTTGACATGGTAAATGAGGACCAGAGTTCCTCTAATTCAGTTGGGGGGAGGGATGGAGCATTGGAAGACCAAGTGGAAGAGGTAAATATGGGGAATCTTCGACAACAGTGAACCCTGTTGCAGAAGGAGATATGATGGAACCGACGACAAATGAGGCAATGGTATTGGAAGCTGCAATAGTAGCAAACCCTATTGAAGAAGAAATAGACCCAATAGGAATTGTAGCTAGGGTGGCAGCTAAAGCAGTAGGGATGGCATCATTAGCATCTAAAGCAGTGGAAGTTGAAACTGGAGTAGTTGTTGAAGCTACGACAATGGAAACTGAAACTGCTGAAGTTGGAATGGAAGAGGGAGAACATCATGCAGAGGTGGTAGAAGAAGGAAATACATAGGTGATGGATGTCGCATCCTCCCCTAAAATAAGGGGAACTATCATTGAATAGGAGGAGTTCATGTCTCTTTCTAAAAATTTAGAAACCCTTGTGTCACAAAAAAGAAGAAAAAGGTTAGGGAATAAGGGTCATACATCTACCTCAGCGAAGAAGAGAAGAACCAGAGATGTTACAGCAACAGTTGCAGCATGCAGTGAAGGCCAGCCATCGAGAGTTGGGAAGAAGATAAGGAGTCGAGTTGTTACAGCAGCAGAAACAACATGTGCAATTGGGGCAAACATTGAAATTCCCACAGCAAAAACAACATGTGCAGCCAGGGCAGGTATCGAAATTCCCATTCTAAACCCCAAATCATTGGTTGTTACACAAGAACCTGTTGTGGAAGAACCCCAAATTGAAAACCTTCTTTTTGAAAATGAGATGCTAAAGGAGGAGGTGCAATTGCTTTGGAAGGAATTGGAAAAATGGAAGGAAGCAACCAAAAATCGGGCAGAGAAGGGTTTGAATACCTTAGTGGAGGTTGCAGATCTGTTAGAAAATTCATCCCTTGTTGTGGGAAATGAAGAACAAGAGAAATGGTATGCCCAGAATGTGGAGACATATTTAAATCTGCAAGGCATAGAGTCATAGTGTTGGGTTTGGTGGCACAAGAGCCCGTACAAGCAAAGCAAGAAGGAGAAAGTGTACCTGTAGTGGAGCCGATGGAGGAGAATGAGCCAGAAATAGACCTAATCCCTAATTTGGAACTAGGGGAAGATGAAGGAATGTAATCCCAGCCATCAGGAGATACTGAATTATGCCAGGACCAGTCTCATCTTTCAGAAGACATCGAGGTAATTCAAGAACAACCTCAGCAATTTGAAGAAATTGACAAACATGGTGTTGTTACACAAGAACCAGCATCGTTGAAAATATTTTGTGAAGTTGCAACCCAGACAGCAATTGCTGATATTGAGGCACAAGAGAAATATGTTATACAAGAACCAGTGTCTTTAAAAATGTTTGCTGAAATTGCAACTCAGACTGAAGTTGTTGAGACTGAATTGAAGAGAAAGGATGCTGCCACATAAGAACCAGCATTCCTAAAAGTATTTGTTGAGACTAGAACTCAGATTGAAGCTGCTGAGTTTGGTATTCAGGGAGAGAATCTTGTTACACAAGAACCAATATTCTCAAAATTATTTGTTGACTCAGCAACACAAATTGAAGCTGCCGAGGTTGAAGTACAGGAAAACGATGTTGTTACATAAGAACCAGCATCCTCAAAATCAACTGCTGAGATTGCAACACAAGCAGAGGCCATTGCAACACTGATGGAAGAGGAAGTTGTTACACTACCAATCTAAAATGAGGAAGCTAGGACATCTGATGACAAGGTGAGAGTGCAATTTTATGAAGAAATCATTGATTTAGATTATGATGATGAGAAATATGTGGAGGATAGAAGGATTCAACAATTGGAGAAAAAGCTTTCTTTTTTATAGTTGGAGTTAGCTAAATGGAAAAAGAATATTGATCAGTATCGAGAAGGGATGGTCCCTCTCTCTGAACATAGAAAGACTATCAAAGAATTGAGGGAGAAGTGGGCAAAGGAATCAACTCTTCAAAGAGATCAAATGGAAGAGATGCAAAAATAATTGAAGTTGAAGGAATTCAAATCCATGCAAAAATAAAAAGACAAAATGTATGCCCTCTCTCAGGAGCTGCTGAGTTCAAGAGCCCCATCTCCTTCCTACCCGGTATTCCTATATGAACAAATGACCCTGTTCAAATTAAAAGCTTTACAGGAGGGTAGACCTTATCAATTGTTGATCCCTTCCCAGTTTGTAGAGACCTTTTTGTCAAGCAGTTTTCTTGAGCAACACTTGTTGTGTGAATTATATTTGCATGATATGGCATGTCTTGGTGAATCTCGCTCTAGTCTTATTCCCTATGTAGGGGATGTTCAGTTGAGAGCCTTTTCCTCTCTTGTTAATAATCATGTGCAGTGGGAAGATGCCTTCCAGACAATCTCTAGGAATGATGCCAGTGCCAATCTATGGATTAGGAGTGAACCCCAATCTCCTCATGTTATTCTTATAAACCATGGAAGGTATTTATTATCTCCTTTGAAGACTCGGCATTTGAAGAAGATGCAAGAGAAGGTTATCTCTACCTGTGTTGACCTGATCTCCAAACAATAGCATATTTCCTTAGAGGGTAGCACACACGGGTGGCAGAATTCTTCTCCAGCTTTGAAAAAAAGGGATCCTTATTGCCTTAAGAATTTTAAACTGGCTCTTCCAAGGGTAGCAAGGTATGTCAATTGCATGAGAACATGTGGGTTACACTGGCTCGGACTGAAGTTCAAATTTCCACTCATATTGTGGTTAGGAGGGCAATACAGGGATAATTATACACTGACCAAGGCAAAAGAGAAGCATTGTTGGGAATATTGGGCTGCTTGCAATGGGTTTCTAGAGGCAGGTAAGGAACCTCACATTTCTTTCAATTTTTCTTCTCGACATGAACTAGGACCAAACACAGACTCAGATTAGTTAGTTGTTGCATGAGGACATACAATTGGATAGCTGGGGGGAGATGTTGGGCCCCAAAATAGCCCTTTTTTGCCTACACCTATCTACACCTTTTTCCCTGTTTTGCCTCATTATTCCTCGATCTAAGCAGATATTTTCCCAAGCAAAGCATGGATTGCAACAGGTATAATCTATTATTGTTTTATTCAATCAATGCCTAATTTGTTTATGGTTTTGTACTCTATCTTTTAAGGTTGTGCTAATATTGATTGATTCGATAAAGATAGTCCATAAGACTTTACAAGACTGAAGGTGTAGCAGCTTGCTAACCTTTTGGGAAGAGGCATATGTGGCGCTAGCTGTCCCTTCTTGAGATCAGTTACACTTATTGCTGCAATAGTTCAAGCATTCCTCCACATGGCCAGCTGTGACTGAGCCACAACAGAGCATCCGAGTATTAGGCATCCCAATCAGTTGGAATCTACTCTAGGCTGCGAATAACATGTAACAGTTCAGGCCCTAATGCAACGATTTCATTTAAGTCCACTTATGGATGTAACTTTTTGATTGTAAATCGGAAGCCTAAAGATCGTAGATCTTCATGGCTGCCCAATATTTTGTGAAACAATTTTCATGTCATTTGGGGTATAAATGTAAAGAGGAATTCTGAGCCTGGGGTTGGAGAATTTATAGTTGTATAAGTTGAAATAGAGAGTTGTGACTATGATTCATTATTTCTAATACAAGGAGTAGAGTTTCTTATATTTTGGTGTTTAATTTGTGTTATTCTATGGCATCTCTGTTAGGATAGGGCCTGCCTCTTCACAGAGATGACCGATTTAAGTAGGTAGTTTAATTTCTTTCCTGTTGTGTGGTGTTGAATTGCATTAGATGTGTTACTGCAAGCTACAACAGTGAAATGATAATTGAATTCTTCTTTGGTAGTTTATAATTGCATCCTGAATAGCTGCAACTATGTGGTGTGATAGTCAACTGTGTAGGTTAGTTTATTTGATGCATGGTGTGTTAGATCAACTGTTACAGCCAACCTCAGCTCTGATTTCTTTCAGTCATTTATTCTTTCTAGGATTTCCAATTTAATCAAATTAGAGTTCAAGCTTACTTCTAGTCTCTGATTGTTGTTTATATTTCTCGAATTCATTAGATTAGACAAATAATGATTGAGTTACAGTAGCTGCTAGATAAATTAGATCAATATATATTGAATACTGTAGTTTGATAATTATAGGATTCAACTTCTTGCAAAATTAAGTCTAGTTCATTTCATTCCTAGATCAGTAATTGTTGGATTGATACTTGTAGGAAGATAATTGTATTTTGAATTCCTAGATGGATAAGTTAGATTAGTTTTAGATATGAGATGATTTTGGCTGAGAAGATAGGTAGTATCATTTATCTCCATTTATTTAATCAGCTACTTGAAATGTTTATGCATAGACTATGCTAAATACAATTGAAATAAAAGACTTCCTTGGGTTGACAATTCATATTGAGCATCCTGTGTGTTAGTTGTAATTAATTGGCTTATAGGGTGACCAACACTCATAATGAAAAATCTTGTTTCAAAAATAATATATACATATTAAATAAGCTACTTGAAGAGCATAACATTGATGTTCTAGATTTTGCAAGAAAAGAAGAAGCCAAGCTCTGTTTGGAACAAGACAATTGTCTCCATGGTACCTGCAAAAGTAATAAGTTGTATGATTTGGGTGATAGAGTTAAATATCTTTCTGATTCACATTCTGATATATCATATTCAGAAATTTCTATCCTTTCCTTGAAATAATCTCCATCCAGTTCACCAAAGTTTCCTCCCAATACTAGTTTTTTTCACTAGTTTTTGGCATGCCTTCTGAAAGCTCATTCCAACTCCATTCAGATCCTTCCCATTCTGATATGAAAGGTGATATGCAAGATGGTATACAGGTTATGACAACCATCAAACCATTTTCCCAACCATTGGATGCGAAAATACCATACAACCCCCAAGTTCTCCAGTTGGAAAATCTCACAATTTCATTGTTTCCAATACTATGTCACTTATCTATGTTGTCTTTATGTCTTGCATATCATTCTTTGGTTGGACAACCATTTAATTGGATATCATGCGACTATTTTTCCACATGTCTGGACCTGATCTCACCACCTATGGTTCAAAACTCAAGTCTCCAGACCCTTCAAGTTCACTCAACTGTCAGTGTGATCGAGTTGCACACTCCCTTCTTATTGTAAAGCCATTCACTCATGGAGACATTATACCTCTATTGTTTGCTGCTCCATATGACTCCTATTATGATATTGCAGAGCCTCATGAGCTCTGTTGCAGACTTGGGAAGGTGCTACGTCATTTTGGAAGAAAGATACATGGTTTGATTTTCCATATGCCAGCTACTCAAGAAGCTGATTTTGTTGAGTCTTTTGATGTTCTTTGGGAAGTATTTTGCAGAGATATCTTTTCCATTATTGATTATGTATTCAGATCAGAGTATGTATGCAGCAAGAAGCATTCTTATGATTCTCCTCCATCATCAAATGATGAGTTTCAATGATACTCCCAACATTTTTTTTGTCTACATAACATTGATGCATTGGTGCATGATCATGGCATCCACAACATCTTCACCAAGTATTTCACCAAGAAGTTATTCATTCAACTCATTCAAGTGAAGAACAAAACCTGTTGAAGTCATTTTTTTCATCTCTATGTCATTTCCATTCTTGAGGGAGGATTTTCCCCATGTGGTTTTTCCTCTTTCGTCATTTTACATGGAAAAATAAAATTTATGTTGTAAAAGGTGACTTGAGCCTTAGTTGCCAAGGCCTTATTTTTGATATTCCACTAAGTCTAGCTTATGGCCAGGGGGGTGTTAGAGAAATAGTATTCCTTAGTACCTTAATCATTAATTAATTGATGGTTATTAGGTGCTAAACTGGTTAATAATTACATCCCTAGGTGTGAACAAGGTTATTATAAGTTGGCTAGAACTTGTTTGGGAAAGGGTGAACTAGATAACAATGTATGGGCCAAAGTATGGGCGAAGGGTTCTCAAAATAGCTATTGGGATCTCTACCACATGCATTTATTACCACCAACATTCCTAAGGTGCCTTCCTTCCCTGTTTTATGGATCTGGGTTTGACCATAGGTGCACATGCATTGAACCTAGTCATTTGCCCTTCTTTTGGCTATTTTGGTCTAACCTAGCCTACTTGACTTCCATCGAACCTTATCCTCCACATGTGTGAACCTCATTATGACTTCCCATGCTCACCTAATGTTCACATGGTTATTTTTTACCTGTTTTGGATATTTGGGAACCATTTGGTCAACCTGGGGGGGATTGTGGCTCAATCTAAGATAACTAAGTGTAGACACTCCAAGTGCATCATATTTCTTCCTATTTATATATAAGGATGATCCAAAATAATTGTAATATTGGACAATTAATAAACTCTGATATTTGATCATTTGTGTTTCCTGGTTTTTTATCATGTGTGCTGATATTTGATCATTTATGCCTTGTTTTTTATCATTTGTTTTCCAGAAATGTATATGCACTTGTTTCTTGCATAATAAGTTAAATATTTCAATTGTGAGGTATCTATAGTAGCTAGATCCTACCATTATAGATATTTTACACAATCCATGGTTAAGGCCAATATGGGCTCACAAACTCCTTGAAGCTGATGGGAACATAGATGGGGATCCATCTGACTACAGAACAAACAAATCTCAGTATCATGCAAACCTTACACTATGTCATACATATCCACTTCTCTCAAAGAGGTACCACATGATGGTGGGGCTTGATCCACAATCCTTCGAAGATACTTTCCATGATGGATCTACAACCAAGTACAATGTTGGTTTGATTGAAAAAAGGTACTTAAAGGCTCATCATTTGGACTAAAATTAGTCATTCTCTCCAGTATCAAGAAGGGTTGTTGGAAGACTTTTTTTGGAAAATACTACTTCGACATAGTGGGAAGTAAATCAGAGGAGCAGATCCTGATCTAGATCTATATCCAACACTTGCATTACTATCCTCCATAGGATCATATTGACTACATGTTTACAAAGACTTTCACTCAGGAAATTTTTTCCATCTCTACTTAGTGTGAAGGATGTTTGAGTTCCCTACTATTCATTTTTTAAGGGGGGTATTTTTACCATGAGTTTTTTCCCAATTTCCTTATTGCATGGCCAGTTATTTTATTTTCATCATTTATTTGATTGTATGGGTGACCTTGGTCTTAGTAACTAGGGCCCGGGATGCCCAAGTTTAGATTAAGGGGGGGTGTTAGGATAATTAATACTCCATCCTTGTCCTACTTAGCATTATTTTCATTTACCTAGCAATTGATGATGTCATTTTCCCCCCACTGGAGTCAAGCTATCATCTTGGATCCATCATCCACCTAATGCATCCTGCATGCATCATTTTAGGACCACTTGAGCCAGTTCCCTACATTTTAGGAGCCAACTCAATGTTCTAGTTCAATCCACCTAAGTTAGATGACTCTTGTGGGGGGTTTATGCTCTGATAGCCACTATTTTTGGCCTCATGCGCCATTTTATGAGTGATTTTAATGTAAAAATCATGATTTCACCATCCTTTGTGAGTTAACTGATAGTGTCTTCAGTTAATTGAGAATATTTGGTTGAGTTTAACTGAGTTTGGGAGCTCCAGAGCACTAATAGAGATGACAATTCGTATGCTAGATTAACTGAGGATTGAATTCTCCTAGGTGATTAAAATTATCTCCATTGTAAGATCATTGTTGACTATATTGATTATTGGATCATGTGACATTATTATGTTCCTATCTGAGTTCGCATGCATGATTAATTATCTACTCATTTTTACTGCAATTTCCATTGTAATTCATCTTTTATGCTCATTCTTTCTCTATGAGGTATACTCAGCTCCATAATCTGTTTTGATTTACAATTTCACATCCAGGATCTCCATAGTAAATACACAGCTCTTCCCTACCTCAAATCCAATGGCAGTGGATGTTGACACAAACCCAGTCAACAGGGGTTCCACACAGTGTCGACACCAACCCACCGCGATCTCCTTGAGCACTGGACAAAACAGGTTTTACCCTGTCTAGCAACACCTATGGAGCATATGAGGTCTTACCCGAGATGTTCAAGGGAGAGTTGACGGAACCATGCTTCTGTTGAATGAAGGAGGATGTCGTGCATCAATTGACTAAATTATTGCAACATTCAGAAATAGATCTAAGCATTCAACTCAAGCATTACTCATAATCGCGACATCATTCAACAAGAACAGAAACATCATTGCAACAGATAAAAAAACAATGCATTAATTGCAGCAAGGAAACATTGCATCATTTATATATTCATATCGCAAAATGCATTACCACAGACAAATGGAATGACGCAAAGGTTCTCCTCAAAAAATCTGTCACATCATATTATCTCCGCGAAAACCCAGATACAATGCGATACAAAGTTCGGATCAAGATTTTCAGATTCAACAACAAGTTCATACCCCCAAAGATTGATATCAACACTTATCAACCTACATCTATTTATAGGCTTATGCCTTTACAATTATGGTCCACTTAGGAAACCGCCTATCTACTTCTTAACAAACTTCTACAACAACTAACCCAAAATCCCACAAAATGTGGTCAAATGACCCAAAACTCCCATAGTGCAGTCTAAATGACCCAAAATATACATGACGTGGTCCAAATAACTAAAAACTACAAAAATACTTGTCGCCTTGCTTCGTTGTTTTCCTCCTTTCGCGGTATCTCTGGCCTTGCGCAACATCCATGATGAAGACTCACCAAACCACCTGCCAATAGGCCCCCAACACAATCTTGTGGCTCACCCTTGAGCCACGTCAGGAGGACATGGTGTACTCAGGCTCGTCTATCGCTGGATTGTATCTCTGCAACTGTTCTTGCTATCTGGATCTCGCTATGATGTACTGCTCCCTCTACTGTGATGATCACCGGTTTGCTGTCATGTACTTCTCACCCGAAAATGGTCATCCTTCGGCTTGGTGTCATGTATCTCTCAAACTCATCCTCTAGTCTCTAGGAACCCAGTGCTGATTGAGGAGAAGTTCATGAACAACTTCGGGGTGTGAAACAGGCCAATGGCTCTGGCACATCTGTTTCACGCTGATAACCACATACTAATGGGACCAGGGGGCTGCCACCCCCATCATATTTGTGGTTGCAGGGACCACGAGGCTTTGAACTACCACCATATGCCTAGACATCTCGGATGAGACTTCGTTTGTGTGACACCCGAGTGTCCACGGCACTTCTTTCTCTAGGAGCTCATGCACGCTAGTTGTTCGGGCCCTCAGCGCACCTGGTGTGCTCCCATGTAGAATGAAATGAACCATTTCCACAGCCTCCTTGGAATTCCTAACTTAACTAGAAATCAGGCCCTCTCGCAGCATGAATTCCTCTGCTCAGGTGAATACCACATTGTTTGGCTAGCCTGCAGTACTTGTATTTATGCATCGCCCCTGTCTAGATATCTACCTAAATGATCATCTGTAAACCTATTCATGTAAGGTGCCCATCATGCCATCCCGTTGTTTCTGGCGTGCGTAGGCCATACTACTGACGGGCGGAACAGTGACCATACTCCTTCCAGCTGCCATACATGCCGAAACATGCTACCCATCACCCTTGCTACCACCGGCCATACCACCATGGTGTGCTCCATGTCCCAATCGTGCATTATGCCAGCGCCAATCTGAGCCAACTATCAAACATACAAGTCCACTCTGCTAACAAACCATACAGAGTGTCGATTTGACGTGCTCACGACCCTGCCGCTATCGCGAACCTGCTCCAAACTGCAATGCAAACACTTTGTCTTGCACATTCCATCCCTGTTGGTGCGCCATCCTGCCACCGAGCATCCTGCATTTTTTTTTAATTTTTTCGATACGACTCAGGCATCGCGCTGCTCCAAGCTTAACCTATAGGGCTTCAACCTGCTACCATTGATCAACTTTGGGAGCATCACTCCATCTAACTGTTGCAACTGTACTGCTCCTCCTAAAGTTATACTACTGACGTGATATGGCCCAATCCAATGCATCTGTAATCTCCCTGGATGCTTCATAAACTTGCTGTCATACAACAGCACCAAGTCATCTTGTTGAAACTGCTTGTTCTTGATATGGCGATCATGCCAAGCCTTTTGACGATCCTTCTCCACGCTCTGGTGGAACCCTATGATAAAGCGGTCTTCCTCAAGCTGTAATAGTTGCGCCAGGCATTCTCCTAATGCCGCTTCATCATCCATACCTATTGCTACCACTATGCACAGAGTCGAAACGATGTATTCCATAGGAATAATTGCTTCTTTCCCATACACCAACTTGAATGGTGTCTGTCCCGTCAACCTTTTACACGTGGTGTGATACACCCACAAAATTGCTGGAATTTCTAGGTCCCAGTCATCGTGATTCACATTACAAACCTTTGTCAGTGCATGCTTCAAGACCTTGTTCAAAGCTTCTACTGTCCCATTGGCCTGTGGATGATAGGGCATTCTTTTCTTATGTTGTATCTATAATTTTGCTGTCAATGCACTGACGGTGCAATTAATAAAATGGCTACTGTGATCGCTCATCAACACCTTCGGACAACCAAACTGAGTGACAATGTTGTCGAACAAGAAATGTGCTACTGTGGTAGTAGTGCAATCTACGACTGGTGCAGCTTCTGCGCATCTGGTCAAATAATCTGTTATAGTGATGATGTATCTTGCACCAGTACTCTTCCCAGGTGGGTTGATAGGGCCCACAAAATCCACTACCCACTTATCAAAGGACTGTAGCGTAAATTGAGGTTTCAATGGCATCTCATCACTGCTAGACGGTTTCCCAGTTCGCTCACAGACATCGCAAGTCCGCGCATAATATGTTGCATCATTGTGAAGCATGGGCCACCAAAGCCTGACACAAAGCACCTTCCTGGCCGTCGCCCGACCACCATAATTCCCACCAGCTACTCCTGCGTGTGCTTCCAACAAGATATGCCCTTGCTCATGTGGTAAAACACAACGCCTTAATATCTCGTTCGATCCTAGTTTGTATAACTCACCTGCAATTAGCTGGAAGTTTATGGCCTTGACCACCAACTGCTTCTTCTGAATAGTGGTAAATCCCTCCAGTGCGGTACCTGTCGCCAGAAACTGAAGGATATCTTCATAGTAGTCGTCAGCTATTTTAACCTTAAACAGTTGTGCACTAGGAAACCCATCTTCAATGTTAGTTGACTCCTCTCCTATTTCAATCCGTGACAGATGATCGGGTCCTACATTCAAACATCTTGGCTTCACAATTACTTCAAAATCAAACTCCTGAAAAAGAAGTAGCCAACGACATATATTCCCCCCCAACATAGGATTATAGACCAGGTATTTTAATGCAGAGTGGTTTGTGAACATCTTAAAGTGTCCTCCCAATAAGTAGTGCCAAAACGTTTGCAGCACATAGACCATCGCCAGGCCTTCCCTCTCTATAGTGTTATAGTTCCTCTCTACGGACGACAACTTGCGACTTGCGAAAGCAATGGGGTGATCCAGGTTCCCTTCCCCAGGTTGCGCCAACACCACTCCTATTGCGATCGATGATGCATCAACGTGGACATGGAATTCCTTACTCTAGTCCGGAAATACCAGTATTGGCACTGAAGCCATCTTAGCCTTCAATGTTTCAAAACTAACTTGACATTCAGGACTCCACTAAAAGACCGCATCTTTCTTCAGCAACTTCTCCATAGTAGTTGTGATCACTGCATAACCCTTGATGAAATTGCAATAATACCCAGTGTGTTCCAACGTCGTTCTCAACTGCTTGATATTCGTCAGTGGTGTTAAACTTTGAATGAGCGCAATCTTTGCTGGGTCGACTAACAATCCCTGTTTGCACATAATGTGACCTAGTAATATTCCAAATGGTGCACAAAAGATGCACTTCTTCAGGTTAAGCGATATCTGATGCTGTCGACAACGTTCCAACATAAATCATAGATTGGCCAGATGATCGTTGATCAAGCCGTAGACTGTCTAGTCGTCCATGTACACCTGCAAAAAATTATGAATGAAATCCCAGACGGCAACAACAACTACCCAAGAGAATATTGCCGGTGGATTCTTCAATCCAAACGACATCACTATGTACTGAAAACAGCCCCATTCTGTCACAAAAGTTGTCTTGTGGCAATCTTCTTTCGCGTCTGCGCTGATGATAACCAGAGAACCCATCTGTGAAAGAGTACATCTCTTGGCCTCCCACGCCTTCGAGCACCTCATCAGTAAATGGATTTGGAAAGGGATCATGTAAGCAGGCGTCATTCAACTTTCGCAACTAGACACAAATGCGCACTTCACCGGTCTTCCTGTCCTGCACCACCATAGGACTAATCAAATCCGACTCCTCAACCGGTTCGATGATTCCAGCATCCAACATGTGGTCAAGTTCTATCTTCACCCACTCCTTATGATGTGGATTTAGTCGATATGGTCACTGTCTAATTGGTTTGGAATCATGTTTCAATGGGATCTTCATCTCCCCTAAATCCCCCAAGATCCCCTTCATCTCTGAAAACTTCATGGGGAATAAGTCTTGGAATTCATGCAACAAGTCGGTAACTTTCCCCATCATCTCATTGTCCCAGTAGTCCTCGACATTCGCAAAGTTGGGACTTTCCTCTGTTCCAATGTTGACCTTCCGGAGCTTCAGTGGCTGACTGATTGGATCGGTTGGTGCATTAGGTGCTACCACATCGCAACTGCCTTCAGATTCTGGAATATTGACATTCTGCGGATCATCACCATTTTCTGGCCCACCAGTGATATTATAACATTCCATCATGGATTGCATCTTGCAGTGCGTATGTGGATCCGCAGGATATGCCACCGGAACAACCTTCAAAACCACGCCGCGGATAAGCTGCAATGCATTATGGACATCTGGGTTGGCATCCGCGAAGCTGAACGTATGAGTAAAACACATTATCAACTCTAGCCAAGTGGAAATTTCCCCTCCCAATTCGACTGCAGTATACCACGATCAGGGCATCTTGTCCAAAGTATGGACAAAGGCATGGACCCGCTCATCCCTTGTTTGTGATGCCCACAACATCTGATACTCCATCAAATGACTGCCAGGGTCATTTTGTCCATCGTACCTCCCTGTATGGGAAACTTCAGTGTCGCCAAAGCGAACCATCATCAATCTTCGGCACTGCAGCCACCCTGTGATCGACTTCTTATGGGTCACCCACCAATGTGCTGGAGTAGCCTTCAGTGCTTCCTCCAATTCCAGCAATCGTTGTGGTTCCGAGACCTTGTCCTCGAATGCCATGAGGAAATCAAATAAACCGGGAAACCCTTCATATACTGGCAGGGAAACAGTTTCGGTTGTAATTGTATTGGAGAAAACTCGCTATGGCTTGGGAATACCACAATAGACAGATTACTACCAGAAATCTACTCAATTCTCAAAACAATGCTATTATAAATGACAATGTTAAAAACATGGAGAAATGTAACCAACCTCGATCCAACGTTTGATGTAGATCCCCGTTGGAGCTTTCAATCCACGCACATCCAAGCACTTGTAATATGCAAATTAGTCTTGACAACAAATATCTAACAAGTACATGTGATATATAAATAACATTAACATCATCAATAACAATGGTCCATAATATCATGAGCAAATACAACCCAATGTATAATAAATGACATTCACACCATGAATGGATGAGAACATGAGTATTTCTATTAATGAAAACGAAGAAGTACAAAGTGATACGACCTCTTGCCGGCAACCAATCTGAACCAAGATCTAGATCAATCCACTTGTTCCTCCACCACTTCAATCCTCCATGAATGGCAAACTCAAACTAGAAAGGAGTTTGGAAGGTGAACATAACTGGTTCACAACTACAAGGATCAATGAGTGCAGACTCAAGATAGGGAAAAAATCCACTAGAGTGCCTTTACTATTCTCTTCCTCCTCCCGTCCATAAGCCATATGTGCTCAATATATAGTCCTCTCAAAGGTATGTGAAAGGACTCATCGAGACGTTACTTTGGCATATGGAGAGCCAAAGGTCACCCAATGACCGCTTTTTGGGAGTAAAAAGTAATAAAATAGTGGTTTTTACCATTTTACTTGATACCCGCGGGCTATAGAGATGCAACTCATGGGTACGCATGCTATAGTGATGCAACATGCGGGTAGGAACAAAAATAAGATAAACTAGTATCACTGAAGGATGAAAATGGATCTGAGTCACTGAAATGGATCCTACAGGCCAAAGAATGCTGATGCTCACAGGGTGGAAGATTTCTGTGTAACAGTAATGCGGCATAGTGACTATGTGACCAACCCACATTTCTGGAGCGACACCTCGTGTAAGTGATTCTGCCAATTTTCCAAGGCGTCATCAAAGTCGAAAGATGCAGAGCTAAAGCTGACCACTCAAGCTCACCATTGGCATTCAGATGAATATAATCTTTTTAAATATTGTATGCCTAGTCCCATCCACTGGGATCTTCATCCCTTACTGGTTCAATATATCTGCATCCTTCAGCCAGATCCAACGGAACGACGACTCTGAGGTCGCGGTTTTCAAAAGTCACCATCCGCTTTTTAAAGTTGATTACTGCAGCACTATTGTTAGCCCATCCAATACCAAGCAACGCGGGATAGGAGCTTCCCCCTTCAACTAATTCGATCACATCGAAGTCAGCATATGTCTTCATTCCCTCAATTTCCACAACTAGGCATGGAACTCTCCCAATTGGTGTCACCTTGGCCTGATTAGCTAGACGGAGCTGGACGAGAGACCAGTTCAGCGTTGGACTCCCCATTTTCTGCCAAGCCTGCTTGGTTAAGATGTTGACATCCGAACCAAGATCAAGAATCACTGAATCAATGTCATAGTCTCCAATCTGAATGTTCATATGCATTTCCTTACCTATCATCTACCTTTGTAAGGATTTTACTACGGATTCTTGCCGTCCCCTGGTAGGTCGCTGCAACAGTCCCTCGATCTTTGCAAGAGCATGAGGATCCCTTGCCAGCAATAAACAACTCTAAAAAATTTCTGCAAAGTTCCAGACTGCTGCGATGGACCTGCCTCTGAAGTGGCATAAAAAATAGGAGGCATGTCCCAAATAATAGCCTTACCATGATCTTTTTCCATTGCTCGACGCGCCTGAAAGAATGCCTCACGCTCGGAGTCAATGTCAAACGACACCTTCTCTTGCCCTTCCAACCAGATGAGTATGTGTGGGATATCCTCTCCTATTGTCGTACCTCCATGATTGATAACTGTGACAGCAGCATCTTGCGGCCTTGGATCCATAGAAATTGTCGTGATCATTGCACCCTGAGTCTGATTCAGTGGTGAATTCCCAGGTTGGTTCACGATTTAGTTAGCATTTTGATTCGAGCATTGGTTTTGGTTCTGTAGTGGTTGCTATACTTGATTATGCACTGGCTTTTGCACCTGATTTTGATTCTGCACCTGTGGAACATTCCCGGCCTGCCATTGCCCAATCAAGTGTGGGCAATTTTCAACCATGTGATCGGTAACAAAACAGAACGTACACTGCATCTTCAATTGTGGGAAATCTCCCTGGTAATTTCCCCAAACTCCGCAATGATAGCACTGAACCGGTTCTCAACCTCTGCATCCTCCTCCGCGACCAAATCCTCCACCACGTCCTCCCCGGAATCCTCCCTACTGTTGGTACTGTGGTTACAGCATGGGATTCGGTTGCGGTTGCGCATACTGCTTGGGATGCACGCACTGCGACTGCTGAATATACTGGGGCTGCTACACAGCCATTTGCATCGAAGCATATTGCGGCATAAACTATCGTGGTTGTTGTTGGGGTAGAAACTGTACCTGCGGTTGAGGTAGTGGCTGAGCTACCTGTGGCTACGGTTGTACAACACATTGGTTGTCCTTCACATAAAATGCCTCATACATTAGTTCCTGAAGCAACCCATACACCCGGCAGTCTTTGTCATCATGTCCCACAGACTTGCACAATCTACAATACATATTCATCAGGGTGGTGACCATCTTCTGCATATAGTGACAGTCCTCGTGGCAGTGCTCATATACCTGACAAATGCGACACCCAGGCATGTTGCCTCCATTCAATGGATTCGGTGCCCCTAAAACTAGATAGTTGTGGAATTCTAGGTAATTATCCTTAGTGTGCCCCTCTCCTCAACATCGCGTACACCATACTTCTTCATGCTGTTCCTTACCCTTCTTAAGGTCTTGCAGCTGTATCATCAATTTAGCCAATTGTGTCTGAATTTGCAACATGCCTGCAGCATTCTCACCAAGCGGCGAAGCTTCCAGCCGCATCACAATCTCTAGCGCTTCACTTGGTGTTGTAATGTTCTATTGCATCAACGATAGTTGAATGTGCGGGATCAATGCCGTGATGAACCATTCTTTGTGCTGAACAACACTCATATCAAAGCTGACCCTAGCCATCAATGTTTTAAATCAATGGTCAAAGTCCCACACAGTCTCATTGAGGTACTGCTTGATTTCTTTTAGTTCTATAATATAATGTGCTTCGGACTTGGGTTTCTAGAACTCTGCGATCAATCCAGCTCGAACCTCATCGAGTGTCTTTTCTACAGCTCCTATGGGAACCTGCACAAACTTCATAAACCAGTCTAATGCGCAACCCCTAAAGGTTGTTTCCAATTGTCCCTTCTTAGCGTTATCATCAGTAATTTGCTTCACAGTCCATACGGCTTCACATAGAAACCAGTACTGCTCAGGGTTATCTGTTCCATTTCCGTGGAACAATGGTAATTTTTCGTCCTCGCCCACCATCCTGGGCTTCCTTCCTGCAGTCACTGAGCTACTAGCAATTAAATTCTATTGTCTTGATGAACACGGTGGTGTCAAAGTTGTTTTCATTACTGTTTGAGAGATAGTGAGTGGAGGTGTGGGTACACTGCAGTCGGTGTTTGGTCCTGCCTCTATCTTAGGCGTAGCCTAGTTCTCCTTGTCAGCACTAAGAGGTCACTTCGTCCCATGTGGTCTTCCTTCGCGGCCTTTCATTTTGATCGCAGTAGGACCTTCTCCTGTTATCTACCTCTTTTCCTGTTAGAACCTTACTCCTCCCCTTGTAAGACCACTCTCTTCCTTAGCTTCACTCACAGTCTCGTCATGACCTACACCCATCAACTCCTTATCATTCCATGCACCACCCCCCTGCCGTCCCAGTATCCACGACCTCCGCCCACCAAGGTTCTTACTTATCCAGGTGCATCTTCAGTATGCCCTTCTCGAAAATGAGCATTTTATTGGACAATTGTAGCGACAACAGAAACCTACCCCTGGGTCTGTTGAAGAACTCCCTTTCTGCTTCACTATAAGACTTATTTGTGTCAACTGCAAACTCAGTGATGTAACCTTCTAGTATACTGTCAACCCAAACTGCAATAGCCCACGACGCTTTGTTATCGACTTCTTGCAGCTCCTGGATCAGTTCTGGGGTCCAGGTCATCGATTCACCACCTTGGAAATTCCTCTTCTAGAAGGTTAATTTGGCTAACCAGTCATACAGGATGATTGCGAACTCGCAGAAAAAATATTTGTGCAGACCATCGTGAATATATTTCGCCAACCACCAATCTGTCGACAACCCAGGGTTCTTGTTTTCTTTTTTAGCGAACTGTCGCAGCTTTAGGTCAAACCAATCCTGGATCTCTGGTCTTTTCAGATGCCACAACATATCCTCCTTTCTCTTCGCACTACGGTCTTGACAATGGAACCATTTGTTGACACAAACCTAGTCGACATGGGTTCCACACACTATCGACACCATCCCACCGCGATCTCCTTGAGCACCGGCCCAGACAGGTTTTACCCTGTCCAGCAACACCTATGGAGTAGATGAGGTCTCACCCGAGATGTTTAAGGGAGAGTTGACGGAACCATGTTTCCTCCAAATAAAGAAGGATGTTGTGCATCAATTGACTAACTTATTGCAACATTCAGAAATAGATCTAAGCATTCAACTCAAGCATTACTCATAATCGCGACATCATTCAACAAGAACAGAAACATCAATGCAACAGATAAAACAACAACACATTAATTGCAGCAAGGAAACATCGCATCATTTATATATTCATATAGCAAAATGCATTACCACAGACAAATGGAACGCAAAGGTTCTGCTCAAAAAATTTGTCACATCATATTATCTCCACGAAAATCCAAATACAATGCGATACATAGTTTGGATCAAGATCTCTCACATTCAACAACAAGTTCATACCCCCAAAGATTGATATCAACACTTATCAACCTACATCTATTTATAGGCTTATGCCTTTACAATTATGGTCCACTTAAGCAATCGCTTAACTACTTCTTAACAAACATCTACAACAACTAACCCAAAATCCCACAAAATGTGGTCAATTGACCCAAAACCCCCATAGTGCGGTCTAAATGACCCAAAATATACATGACGCGGTCCAAATGACCGAAAACTACAAAAATACTTGTCTCCTTGCTTCGCTATTTTCCTCCTTTCGCAGTATCTTTGGCCTTGCGCAACATCCGCGATGCTGTGATTGTTAGGAACCCATGTCAACCCTTCTATTTACTTTGTTAGTATATTGCTGTTGGACGCATATGCTTTGTAAGTCGTCCTGTAGTATTTGTTGATCCATAGTTTGTCTTATTTTTGTTGGACGCATATGCTTTGTAAGTTGTCCCATAGTAATTGTTGATCCATAGTTTGTATTGGCCCATGGTTTGTATTAACACATGGTATTGACCCATGGTAATGGCGCCTAGACTTAGTATATAAGTTTGTGTTGAGACCAATGAAGGGACAGTGAAGTTATTTTGTATTGAGCTTGCTCAAAGGAGGTTTCCCCCTCGAAGTGGCATGCGATCAATAAAAGTGATTATGAGTTCTGTTATTTCCGCTATCTCGTGTATTCTCATTAATTAATTGTTGCAGGTTCTTCACATCTAGTATCAGAGCACTTTCTTGGGCTTGTTGGGTGAAATTTCTACCAAATTTTCTTTTCGGATCTGCTGCAGCTTCAGATTTGGGAATAATCCATATCCGCTTAACTATGGGAAGTACTTGGGCATAAGCCCTAAAACTCATTGTGAGGAGTACCACAGGAACTCTGAAGTAGCTGGCCCATTGAGAGGACCTGCCAACGAAAAGGGCAACAACCCCTACCTGATTGACTAGTTCCCACCCGTGAGGTAAACCAAGAGTTGTCATTTGTGGCAAAGAGGTTATCAGTTTTACCTGAGCCATCAAGTGAGGGGTGCTGCCCCAATACGCAAGCCGTCAGACAGCATTGGTGGCTGAGTGAAACCACTGAACTGTTAGGAAGCCGCACATACCTAGGGTCCATATCTATTTTTAGCTGAACTGTTGCTGATCACTTCCGCGCTGTTTCAGATCTAGCTGTTTTAGATCTATTCTAAAAGCCTTTCCAGATCCATCCATTTCAAATCTATTCTGAAATCCGTTTCAGATCTAGCTGTTTTTTATCCATTCGGTGTCGTTTTAGATCCATTTGTTGTCAATCCCTTCTACGCCATAGCAGATCTATTCTCAAATTCATTTTAGATCCAGCCGTTTCTTATCCATTCAGCGTCGTTTCAGATCCATTTGTTGCCAATCCCTTCCGCGTCGTAGCAGATCCATTCTGGAAAAAAAAATCCATTTTTTCGCCATATCTCCCTTGTTTTAACTTGATTTCCCTTGAAACTTCCTGGACATCCTTGCAATCCCATTCTACATATTTCATTCCTGAGGGCCCTATCCCAAATTCTACTTCCCAAAGCCAAAAATGTCACATTTGTCTATTTTTAGGGTTTGCCATAACTTCTTCAATTTTCACTCACTTGCCTCCAAATTTTGCCACCGTGTTCATTCCCTAATTCTGTGTCTTTGTCTCTCTTTGACCAATTTTCTCATTCTTTCACCCTGCTTCTGAAATCGCCATTTTTTGCTTCCCTGTCCATCAGAAAGTGTCCAAAACCTAGTCAAACTCCAATTACCCATCTGAGTTTTTCCCAAATCCAAATTTCCCTTTACTAAATAAGCGTTTGTTTGTGTTTTTCTATCCATTCCACCCCCCAAAAAAAAAGAAAAACTCCTGGATCTGGTTTTCACCCGCGCAAGAGCAAAAACCATGGAGGAAGCACTTGCAGCCATCCAAACCAAACTCCAAGATCTGGATGAAAAATTTCTCATCCTCCATCTTCAGCATTCAGCCATGAACAATAACCGACAGCAAGAATCTTCTCTAGCCAATGGGTTATCTTCTTCCAGCAATTTCTATGGTCCGAAGCTTGAATTTCCTTGCTTCAATGGTACTAATCCAACTAGATGGATCTATCATGCAGAACAGTATTTCAGTCTACATAATACTTTTGATATCCAAAAAGTTCCACTTGCATCCTTTCATTTGTAACAGGAAGCCCTTCAATGGTACCGTTGGTACATCAAGGCTCATGACTAGCCAAAATGGACAGATTTTTGCCAACTCCTTTTGCAACGATTTGGTCCTAGTGCTTTTGATGACCTCACCGGAGCACTCACTAAACTTCTTCAAAGTGGCACTGTGAGAGAGTATAAGACAGAATTTGAGAAACTAGCCAATCACACAAAAGGATTGTCTGATGAATTCTACAGGAGTTGTTTTATCAGTGGTCTTAAGGATGAAATCTGGTTAGAGGTTAAAATGTTCTGTCCCACCACAATGATGGAAGTCCTAGGGTTGGCTAAGTTGGAAAAAGACAAGATTGTAGCCCAACAACGCTACAAACCCACTTTTGTTCCCTTCCGAAATATGGGTTCTTGTAATACCCCCAATTCGACCCTTAGGATATATTAGCCTTTAATGTAAATAATGTGTACATGTGATGTATGTTTTCCTAGCATGGAGCTCAAGGCCAAGGCCCTGCTAGTGAAAGCCTGAATTTTGATTTAAAAGGGCAAGCATTGATATTTGATGCCCATGTGCTCTTAAGCCATGGAAATTGTAATAGGATGTAAATAAACATCATGCAATATAAAATTTCAAAACTGGCTACGGAGGCAACGAATGAGAAGGGGCCACGTGTATCCACTAGGGAGTGGTGAGGGGGCTATGGGACTAAACCATAGGTTGCCATATGTCATTATGAGAACCCATTTGACTTTTCTAGATGACATTTATTCCTATTGTAAGGAAGTGGTTGAGATGTCAGCCCATGGCTTCAATGGAGCATGAGCAGCCCTGAAATTCGTATGGGTAGGTATGGGCTCTGTTTTCTTGTACAAGAAGTCACTCAACCTCATGAGAGATTGCTTCATTATCATCCCCATTCCATGGTGAAAGAACCCAGCATCATTCTGCATCCAAAAACGAGCTCCTAGCAGAGAGAAAACCAAAAATCGCGACTGTGAGAGAACCCACGTTTTGGGAAGCCAGAAACGTCAAAATTTGGTATTGGACAGTGAAATCCAATGGGGGATCCGTTGCTATGAGCCTTCGGGTGAATTTGAGAGAAATAGCTACCCCAAAATCCATGGAAAAACCCAGCTTTAATTGCCCAAAAAATCAGTGAGGGATTTGGGGTTATTTGTGACAGAGTTGTGAGAAATCCAGTGGTGGATGTATGAATAGAGGAGGGGATTGTTGAGTCCAGCTTGAAGTGTATGTGGCTCTGGGATTGAGCTCAGTGGACTAGTATCCTCCTCCATCTCCTATTGCATGCTTGAAAAACCCAACTGTGTGTTGGCTTAGCATGGTTGTTTGAGCGAAACCCTGACTGTGAGGGAGCCATCTAGTTCCTCCTTAGTGGATACACAGCCCAGCTCGGGGGTGATCTCTCAGCTGAAAGAATACAGGCTGGACAGAGATCTATGGTTGGGTGGAACGTTGCTCTCACGTAGCCAGTCGTTGGACATTTGCGTTGCAAGATAAGTATTCTTCGTGGATTAAACTATATACAATATGTGTTCTGCAATGTGCTAAACCTAAATGTTATGTATGCATGAGGTTGAAATCGATATGATGTAGCTTAAGTAGGGGATTGAATTCTCTGCCTATTGATTGCTTGAGATAAATATGCTGAAGCGAATCTATGCTTATATGTGTTGTTATGTTAAATTCCGCTGTGTTTTATTGAAGTTTACATATGTATAGAGAAGTTTTTAATTGTTAATATTTTATGAGTAAAAATATTGGGGCTAAGTTTACAAAAGCCCGGTGTGTTGTTAATGTTTCCTTCCCTGCATTTGATGATGGGCGAAGGGGACATTACAGAGTGGTATCAGAACCCTAGGTTCAACACTATGGCTGTTGGGCCCTTCACAGAGATATAAATCATTGTGTGTACATGCATTTTGTATTTGGAACTAAAACGCATTAAAGAAACCTCAAGATCGCATGGCTTCTATTTGTTGGAATGGGAAATCATTTCCATGACTGTTTGGGGATTTTTGCAAGCTGCTTGCATTGATTACATTCTATTAAATAGAGGAAGGAGGGGCAACCTCTGCCATCTTATACTGTTTTGTTGTTTTGTTGTTTCATGCTTAACATGAAGAGGTGCATTTTCTTTTCTTGAAATACTATTTTGTTGCAAATATGATTCTGTTTGATTAAATTCCTGAGTAGAAGCATGAACAGTCAGCTGTTACAGCCCCATATCTCAATGATGATTTTTACTTGCAATGAACCCATATTGTGTGGCTGATTGATGGTTTTCGGAAGTGAGGAAAGCATGCAAATTACGCCCTTATACTCATGAGTTTCCTTGCCCATGCTTGTTGGCTGCTTGGGGGATTAATTGTGAATCCATTGGTTGGATGGTTGAATGTGAGATGAAAGAAAATTTCAAATTTTTCCTAAGTGTCTTTGAAAAAAATTCGTTTAAGTCTGTTTCGGGAATAATTCCCGAATATCTTCCCCAACTGCGGAAGCATTCGGCGAATTGCTCCAAAACTGCGGAAGCATTCCGCGAGTTTCTCCTCAACGCGGAAGAGTTCGGGAAGTCGCCCCGAAATTTGCGGAAGGAATTCCCTTCCGAAATTTGCGGAAGGAAATCTCTTCCGAAATTTGTGGAAGGATTTCGCGAGTTGTCCCGCAACGCGGAAAAATTCGGCGAAATGCTCCGAAAAAGCAAAAAAATTTCTAAGTGTTTGGCATCGAAAGGAAAAATTTCGGAAGGATTCCGCGAATCATTCCGCAACGTGGAAGAGTTCGGCGAGTCGTTCCGAAATTGCGGAAGACTTCGGCGAATCGTTCTGCAACTACGGAAGACCTCGGCAAATCGTTCCACAATTTCGGAAGCATTCCGCAAAACCACCCGAAACCGGAGAAGCATTCCACGAACGGCTTCGAAACGGCGGAAGCCTTCGCCGAATGGCTCCGCAACGGAAGCCTTCGCCGAATGGCTCCGCAATTGCGGGAGCATTCGTCGAATGGCTCCACAATGGAAGTCTTCGCCGAATGGCTCCGCAATTGCAGGACCATTCACAGAATGGCTCCGCAACTGCGGGAGCCTTCTCCGAATGGCACCGCAATTGCGGGAGCGATCGGCGAACCAACCCAGGAAAAAAAAAAAAAAAAAAAAAAAAAAAAGGTGACCAAAACTTGATTTTTGGATAGCAGGAGCATCCGGACTCAGAATGGAATGATTCCTGTGAGGCTCGGAGGCCATTGATGAAGGCCATGAAAGAACCAGTGAAGACCCCAAGCCCATTACTCTCTGAATTGACTGAAAATGGGGAATAGTGACTTTTGAAGGACGGAGTCGCGAGGCTTGACGGAAAGTCGGTTTGAGATGAAATTGATCAGGCACGGCCATGAAGCAGGCACGATGTTAAGTTCAGAATCTTGGAGCCAAAATCCAAGGGATGTGAAATCGGAGTGAGTAAGAAGGCCAAAAAGCACTGTTCTTGGCCACTTTTTCGGGATTTTGAAAAGCTTGTAGGTAGTAAAAGTGACCCTAGATGTGGGAATCAAAAATTTTACTGAACTAGACATTTCATATTCTCATTAAGACGGACAGTTTCCGTTAGACGAAGATTTTCTAGAAATGCACCGTTTGGGAGATAGCCATTTTTGGCCCAAATTTTGGAATTTTGGAAAAATGTGAAAAGTGAGAACTAGTGAAACCCAAAAATTCATAGAAGATGAATGGTGCATCGGAATTGAAATCCGTGAATTGCTGAGTGTTCCTTGTTATAGGGACTAACTTCGCCCGATAGATAAGTTTTTGTGATTCCTCATAGATTTTATTCCACGGGTGGCTAAAGTTGGCATTCTGGACCAAAATGCAACTGTGTAAAATGTGCAGAATTGGGGTGAAAGTTGTCATTTTTGAAGAGATGCAGTTTCCGCACCTGATGTCGGAATGGAGCATGAAGACAGGCATTGGAAATCTTGTCCAGCAGGGAACAATGATGCATGACCAGAGTTTGAATCAGGTCTACATATATCATAGATATTTGGTGCAGAAGAGTACCAGCGGCTGTTTTGACCAACAAATTTTGTTGTCAATATGGGCAATTTTTACAATTGCATGATATGGAAGAGGAATTCCATGTTACCATGAGGGATCAAAAAGGGAAGAATTCTTTAAACCCCTATTTGTTATCATACTTATAATTATGAAATTGTCATATGGCATAAAAATGTTAAAAATGTAAGGGATTACATAGATGTATATGCACTAAATGGCATCTTAACAAACATTGCATAGTGCATATGGAAATACTTGTGCATAAATGGGATATTGCATATTGGTAAAATAATGAAGTCTGCATAGGCAATGAACCACTAATGGAGAATATTGTGGTTGATAATCACTATTGATGTTGGTATTGGCTGTAGGACGAAAGATAACAAAGAGCATGGCTAAATGTGCTGAGGATGTTGTTGCATGAAGCTAACAACCTTATGCAGAAAGGATGGTGCAACAAATCTATGATCATAAAGTTGGAAAAAGGATTGAGCAGCCTTGGTAAGAGGCCAACTGATCAGGTAACATCATGCGATGTTAATGGTAACCATGCAGGTAATGATTATTGGTGCCAAATTGCATGAATGTTGAAAGAGGATTTGGTAAGATCTCTTCAACTATGTTTGAGCTATGTTGAGTTAGTTTGCATGTGATATTGAATACCGATTGGGACTGTTAACCTACCAAGCTTGGTGAGGTGTGGGTAAGTGAAGGAAATGATCCTTACACCCTATGATTGTTTAGAAATCTCAATGCATTCATATGAATTTATATCATGCCATGTGTATGTTGGTCATGTGCTTGATAATCAAAGCAAGTGAGGACTGGTGGTCCTGATTATGGTAATGCAAGTTATATGAGATAGTCATGTTTTGATCATAATATGCGTGAATGCATAGTACTCATGAAACAATGCAAGGTAGCATTAAGTAGATGAGCATTAAGAGATTTTATAAATCTTGTGATGCATTGTATGAATGTATAGGGATGATGCATATGCTATTGCAAAAGAAATAATGAATGAAATGATGAATTGATGATAATTCTAGGATCATTTCATGGGCTGTTATGAATGCAGAATAGTAAGTGCATGAAGAGCCCAATCATGATCGATGGATTGCTAGAATGCTTTGTGGAAGGACAGAGTTGTATGAATGATGTGACTGTACCTTGCAACTGAGTATGCTAATGATGCATGTGAAGTAAATAAATCTTGGTGATATTGATATATTAACAACTGAAAATTTTGAATTATGGAATGTTATAATTTTGAAAATGTTTCAGTAACTGTTACAGTAATGAAACATTATATGAATAGAGACTTACGAAGTGTTTGGATGATTGATGTTTCAATTTCCGGCAGGAAGGTCTTACATATGGCAGTGAGGATAAGTCCATAGTAGAGACCGGGATCTACCACATGCAGAAGCCAAAGGTTATGAGAAGGTTCTCATGGTTGAGATCTCTAAGTTCTGTCAGTAAGAACAGTTGTAAATCTCAGATTTGTAAATGTGTGGATTTGAAATTTTGCTAATAATTGCTAATGACTGTTTGGCTTATATGAAAATGTGTCAGGAGGACATGCTATAAGTGGATTCTCATGTATGGCAGCGTACATAAGACCATAACGGGCAGAGTGGTGTCGCTTACAGGAGCCAAACCAAATGAGGATAGCCTCATGGATAAGAAAACCAATTTCTGTAGTAGATAGAGTTGCAAATTCATACTGAATTTAATTATTAGTGCCATGGATGGGTTATGGAACAATCGGATTTGAATTGTATTGCTAAATGTTGCTGACTGTTTGGTTGTTTAATAAGTGTGCCAGGGAGACACATTGCAGTAAGACCAATAGAGAGGTCCTACAGAAGCCAAACTTCATGGGAAGAGATTCCATGATTTGAAAATGGGTTTCAGGTGAGATGCCATAAGACATTATTAATGTCTCATCTGCACTACATGATTGGTAAACAATATGAGTGGGATGGTGAAGATTATGTCAGTAAGACATATGAAGGATATGTAACATCAAAAGGAATTGGGATGGCAAACCGAGGGACTGTCAACTCAGAGAAGGAGCCTCCATTCCTCATTAAAGAAGAGAAATAACATCTGCAAAATGGATAAGTGTTCCATAAACCCTAAATGATATATATATATACATACGTGCAAGTCTAATTATTAGAGTTAATATACAGAGTAGGTTTGATTTTATTTCCATTATGGCAGACTGCTTGAAGTATGATTAGGACCTTCATAGTTCACATCAGTAAGGAGTGCACGCCTTTCTGGTGCTGAGTTATGTTAGGGATGCCAATATTGACTATGCCTTAAGGGAATGGACGCATTCCTGGTGTTTCAAGGTTGGATAGTGAATGTTATGAAATATGTTTACAGTTTTAGAACAGCAATACTAATGAGCTTGCTATCCATTTTGTGTTGACAGATTATACATATGAAATTCAGTGCTGCACATTAAAGGGAAAAGTGAAGAAAAGAATACTCAAGAGGACTGTATGAACAGTGGTAACCCTTGTGTAGGGTGAGTGGGTATCATGGGGCCATGATAGCCTGCAGTTAAGAAAGTCACCTAAAGAATTCCTTAATGGAACCGCCGGCTTACACAAGAGAAGAAGTGCCACCCTTGTGTGGGTGAAGAATTGTTATGCGCATTGAGGGATTGTGATACATGTGAAAGGCTGATGCAAGCCTAAGGCAGAGTAGTGGAGCCTTGACCTGTAATGATCGCTGACGCAGTTACCTTCCATTAGCCAATGACCCAGACGTATGTGCTGGCTCGGCAATGGAGAGGGCCAACTAGGTATGGGACTGGTTGGGCACCACCAAATGCTTGGTAAACCCAGTCGGCGTGAAGGTGTACTGGTAGGGCATTAATTATTTGATGATTTGGAGCAGCCTGCATGCTAGCCAAACATCCTAGTCCGCAGGAGGATCCCAAGGCTTATAAAGTAAAAGCAGGACCATGTGGACCAGAGAAGAAATGCACCATACAGATAAGTATTCAATTTCATTTATTTCTTGTTTGGAATAATGAAGATTACAAGTATAAGTCTTGTAACAGTTAAGCTGATGCACTATTGTTTCTTTGTTGGAAACCTTGGTCATACAGGAAGCAAGGACCCTGAAAGAACTATAAATTGCTTGGTAAATCCAGAGAGTGGATGGTTGGGTAAGATTATTAATGTTGTGGAGAAGCCTGCGTGCTGGCGAAACATGCAAGATTATTGATGATTTGGAGCAGCCTGCGTGCTGGCCAAACATGCGAGATTGTTGATGATTTGGAGCAGCCTGCGTGCTGGCCAAACATATAAGGTTATTTGATGTTGTGGAGCAGCCTGCGTGCTGGACAAACATACAAGACTATTAGATGTTGAGGGGCAGCCTGCGCGCTGGCCAAACACCCAAATCCATAGGCGATTCCAAGGCTTGTAAAGCAAAGAAGGACCCTATGGAATAAAGTGAAGACATCTAGTGCAGAGGTGGAAATTGAATCAATTGGTTGCAGCCGGTGCAGGTAAGTGTTGCTAGTGAGCAAAGTGTGGTCAGTTGTTTCCATTGACCATGGTGACAGACCAAGGGCTATTAGAATTGGCTGGAAGTCTTCTTCAAACAATTGCCAAGACCCAAGAAAATCTTGGAGAGATGCTCAAGATGCAAAAGCAGCAGAACGAAATGAACCACAAGGTCTTGCAGGACTCTATTCGTCTGCAGAAAGAGGTGAAAAGCATTATGAGGGAAATCAGTAAGGGAAATAAAGGTGGATCAATGAAGAATCATTCATCCAATCGTTCGATTAAGAAACGCTCCAAGTGGGAAGACTCAAAGGAAATTGAGCAGGTAAAGATGAAGCAACCCATGAAGTGTTGGAAATGTGGAGGGGATCATTACCTCCGCAATTTCCCAACAAGAGAACCTCAAGAGGGTAGTAGCCATAAATTTTTTAGACTTATGGATGAGCTGGAAGATCCGAATCAGCAGGAGCAGCTCGTGAAGATCAAAGGACTTGGTCCTGAAAGTTCAAAGTAAAGGAAGGAATGCAGGGCAGATCTGCAAAGTTTTTGAAGTTTTGGACATGTGTAAATTGTTTATGTATGCCTAAGTCTTGGAACACCGAGGACGGTGTTGTTCTAAGGGGGAGGGGAATGTAATACCCCCAGTTCGACCCTTAGGATATATTAGCCTTTAATGTAAATAATGTGTACATGTGATGTATGTTTTCCTAGCATGGAGCTCAAGGCCAAGGCCCCGCTAGTGAAAGCCTTAATTTTGATTTAAAAGGGCAAGCATTGATATTTGATGCCCATGTGCTCTTAAGCCATGGAAATTGTAATAGGATGTAAATAAACATCATGCAATATAAAATTCCAAAACTGGCTACGGAGGCAACAAATGAGAAGGGGCCACGTGTATCCACTAGGGAGTGGTGAAGGGGCTATGGGACTAAACCATAGGTTGCCATATGTCATTATGAGAACCCATTTGACTTTTCTAGATGACATTTATTCCTGTTGTAAGGAAGTGGTTGAGATGTCAGCCCATGGCTTCAATGGAGCATGGGCAGCCCTAAAATTCGTATGGGTAGGTATGGGCTCTATTTTCTTGTACAAGAAGTCACTCAACCTCATGAGAGATTGCTTCATTATCATCCCCATTCCATGGTGAAAGAAACCAGCATCATTCTGCATCCAAAAATTGAGCTCCTAGCAGGGAGAAAACCAAAAATCGCGACTGTGAGAGAACCCACGTTTTGGGAAGCCAGAAACGTCAAAATTTGGTATTGGACAGTGAAATCCAATGGGGGATTCGTTGGTATGAGCCTTTGGGCAAATTTGAGAGCAATAGCTACCCCAAAATCCATGGGAAAACCCAGCTTTAATTGCCCAGAAAATCAGCAACGGATTTGGGGTTATTTGTGACAGAGTTGTGAGAAATCCAGTGGTGGATGTATGAATAGAGGAGGGGATTGTTGAGTCCAGCTTGAAGTGTATGTGGCTCTGGGATTGAGCTCAGTGGACTAGTATCCTCCTCCATCTCCTATTGCATGCTTGAAAAACCCAACTGTGTGTTGGCTTAGCATGGTTGTTTGAGCAAAACCCTGACTGTGAGGGAGCCATCTAGTTCCTCCTTAGTGGATACACAGCCCAGCTCGGGGGTGATCTCTCAGCTGAAAGAATACAGGCTAGACAGAGATCTATGGTTGGGTGGAACGTTGCTCTCACGTAGCCAGTCGTTGGACATTTGCCTTGCAAGATAAGTATTCTTCATGGATTAAACTATATACAATCTGTGTTCTACAATGTGCTAAACCTGAATGTTATGTATGCATGAGGTTGAAATCGATATGATGTAGCTTAAGTAGGGGATTGAATTCTCTGCCTATTGATTGCTTGAGATAAATATGCTGATGCGAATCTATGTTTATATGTGTTGTTATGTTAAATTCCGCTGTGTTTTATTGAAGTTTACATCTGTATAGAGAAGTTTTTAATTGTTAATATTTTATGAGTAAAAATATTGGGGCTAAGTTTACAAAAGCCCGGTGTGTTGTTAATGTTTCCTTCCCTGCATTTGATGATGGGCAAAGGGGACATTACAGTTCTCAACGACCTCCCATCTTGTCAGCTCCTTGACCAACTCCTATCAAGCATTTGTCTAAAACAGAGATGCAGGCATGCAGAGAAAAAGGGCTTTGTTATAATTGTGATGAGAAATTCACTCGGGGACATAGATGTGTTCAACAAAAGCTCTATCTCTTGGATATGGATTCTCCACCTGCCTATAAAATTGGTGAAGAAGCTCCATATACAATGGATGATCAGGTCGACATTTAGGAGCTGCCTATTGACACCCCATCTCAAGATGAACAACCAGAGATATCTCTCCATGCTTTATCCAGCGTCACCACCCCCCAAACAATGCGGGTCAAGGGTTACTTCAAGAAGCTTCCTCTTACAATACTCATTGACTCTGGTAGCACTCATAAATTCATTGACCCTCAGATTGCCAAACATGTTGATTGTTTTTTCCATCCTTGCTCCAACTTTGAAGTCATGGTTGCCAATGGGGGCACCTTACCTTGCAAGGGGAAGTGTCACAATGTGCGTATCTCTCTAGAATATTATAACCTACGCTCTGACATGTTTTCCTTATCCGTAGGCAGATGTGATGTGGTTTTGGGCATTCAATGGTTATGCACACTTGGCCCCATCTTATGGGATTGTGCTGAACTTTGGATGCAGTTTTCAGTCAATGGGAAACAAAACAAATTTAAGGGCTTACAACAAGGGTCTCTCCGCATCATCAGTTCACATCACCTAGAAAAGTGTTAAGATTCAATATGTGAAGATAGAAAATTTCAGCATTACATTCCATTTCACAATAATAGCATATACAGGATCACTGAAGAAACAACAAGCACAACATAAATACAAGAGACATAGATTTATCTTGGGAAACCCTCATGGGGTAGAAAACCCGGTAAAGCTTCCTCAATATAGATGACCAACAATATACAAAGATGCAAACCAAAGACATGATCTCCTCCTCCTCCATAGCAGACCTGTCTCTCACAAGTGTGCTACATTTCAAGTGAGGGAAGTGTGTGTGTAATGAGGAACACACCTCCTCTATTTATATGTTAAATTTTCTGAATTTACTTCAAAATGATCTAGGATCTTAACTGAGAGAACAACATGTACAGCATATCTACAGCATATCAATCATGGAGACAATAATGCAAGCACACAAGAGACACAAAGATTTACTTGGAGAAAACCATAAAGGTGAAAAACCCCAATAACTTCCTCAGAGATAGATAGAGCAATGATACAACCAACCAATAGAGATAGCCATAACCTAGCAGCAATACTCCTCCTCCATAAGTGCGCCTCTCCTCCTTGAGAGCATGTGTGAGAAGTGAGTGAGTAAATAGAGTGCCTCCCGCACTCTATTTATACTTGACTTGACTTGCCTTTTTACCTAACTCATGTAGGCTCGAACTTAACCACATAACATAATGCTGACTGGGCCGACCCCCAATAGGGTGGTCTAATAACCCTTAGACCCACATGGCCGACCCCCAATAGGGTGGTCTAATAACCCTTCGACCCACATGACTTATACAGGGCCGACCCCAAACAAGGTGGTCTAATAAACCATCAAGTATAAGTTACGACACTTACAATATAAATGACGACACTTCCTTATAGAGGAATAATACCATCTCTATAGGAATACAATATACATATATGTGAAATACATTCCGAAGTTACATATACATCAACACTCCCTCTTAACTAGGAAGGTATTTCTCAGCACAGTTCTTCTAGCACAAGTCATCTTCTCTGGATCATCGTCACTGGATAATCGTCATCGAGTCATCATCATCGTCACTGTTGCTGCTATCTCAATCAATCTCTGAATCTACTCGTCATAGGAAGTTCTACAGAGCCAGTCCTTTTTCATACTGGATGTAGGCCCACCACCTGCAGGTCTTCGTCATCACTGGCCATACTGTGGAATCCTTAGGACTTTTACGTGCGTCACAAAACCTCGCAAGAGCATCCCAGGCTGTTACGAGCACACATCTCTACCTATAGGATCTCCCAGGGCAACGAATTACATGTGACCTCACCACAAAACCTCGCAAGAGCATCTACCAGATATCCCAGGGAACCGAATTACATGCCATAGGCAAAACCTCGAAAGACTATCTGCAGATCTCCCAGGGCACCGAATTACATGTGGTCATGGAAAAACCTCGCAAGAGCATCTGCCAGATATCCCAGGGAACCGAATTACATGCCATAGGCAAAACCTCGAAAGACTATCTGCAGATCTCCCAGGGCACCGAATTACATGCCATAGGACAAAACCTCGAAAGAGCATCTGCTAGATATCCCAGGGAACCGAATTACATGCCATAGGCAAAACCTGATCCACGGCCACAGAGTATCAACCTGATACTCACCATACATCATCCTAATGTATCCATGATCATCCTGATCATCATCACTGCAACGTCCTGCTGCATGTCATCTTGAGCAACATCCTGAAGCTCGTCATCTATGATCATCCTGATCATCACTACAACATCCTGCTGCATGTCATCTGGAGCAACATCCTGAAGCTCGTCATCTATGATCATCCTGATCATCACTGCAACATCCTGCTGCATGTCATCTGGAGCAACATCCTGAAGCTCGTCATCTATGATCATCCTGATCATCAATGCATCTACCTGATGCATACCAAGTATCTACTTGATACATATCATCATACATGATCCTCCTGATCATACAATGTATCCACCTGATACAAATACATGATACATATCATCATACATGATCCTCCTGATCATCAATGCATCTACCTGATGCATACCAAGTATCTACCTGATACATATCATCATACATGATCCTCCTGATCATCAATGTATCCACCTGATACAAATACAAATACATGATACATATCACCATACATGATCCACCTGATCATACAATGTATCCACCTGATACATATACAGATACATGGTCCAAGCATCCAACATGATGCATATACAATATACGTATACATGATCCAACTGATCATTTCCAGCATCAACATGATGCGTTCATACAAAAATGATCCAACTGATCATATCCAGCATCCAACATGATGCGTACATACATACAAAATGATCCAACTGATCATATCCAGCATCCAACATGATGCGTACATACACTCAAAATGATCCAACTGATCATATCCGGCATCCAACATGATGCGTACATACATACATAAAAATGATCCAACTGATCATATCCAAGCATCCAACATGATGCGTACATACATACATAAAAATGATCCAACTGATCATATCCAAGCAGAAACCAGAACATCATCGTGATGTTCATCATCCAGCGCTTACATCCACAGCCATGTGAAGGATCCTCCTTCCAACATGCTTGGAATGGCTTCAGCAAATGTGTCCATCACTTCTTCCTCGAAGTGTCCTCGATATGAAGAACGCCAAGCCTCTCTCTGAAGTACTCGAACTTCACCCTGGCTAGTGGCTTCGTTAGCACGTCTGCAATCTGCTCGTCCGTCGCAACATACAGGAGCTTCACAGCTCCTCTCTGCACCATATCCCTGATATAGTGATATTTGATCTCTATGTGTTTCGATCTGTCATGAAACACTGGGTTCTCGGACAGCTTCACACAACTCTGGTTATCACAGAAGATACCAGTAGCCTCCAACGGGAGATCAAATAACTCAGACAGTAGCTTCCGTAGCCATACTGCCTCACAACTAGCTGAACAGGCTGCAACATACTCTGCCTCAGCTGTACTCAGTGCTACACAGGACTGCTTCCTGCTAAACCAAGAGATCACACCTGATCCCATACTGAAGCAACACCTAGATGTGCTCTTCCTATCTGCAGCACTGCCAGCCCAATCTTTATCAACATAACCCTGCAGGTTAAACTTTTGATTCGCCTCATACCTGAGCCCATAATCCACTGTACCCTTCAGGTACCTCAGAACATGCTTTACAGCAACCAGGTGAACACTCCTCGGATCCGTCAGGAACTGGCTCAATGTGTTCACAGCAAAGAAAATGTCTGGTCTCGTGTTCGTCAGGTACATCAAGGACCCAATAATCTGACGATACTTAGAAACATCAACTGGCTCAGATGAAGCATCGCAAAGAAGCTTCAGATTCGATGCCATAGGTGTGGCCATGGCTTTGCAATCCATCATCCCAAATCTCTTCAGGATATCTACTGTGTACTTCCCTTGACCAAGGAAGATCCCACCTGCATTCTGCCACACCTCCATACCTAGGAAATAGTGCATTATTCCCAAATCTTTCATATCAAATTCAGCTGCAAGCTTCCTCTTGGTATCTGCAATCATTCTGTCATCTCCTGTCACAAATAGGTCATCCACATATAGTATTAGAATCACATTATTCCCTTCCTCAACCTTGTAGTAAAGGTTGGAATCCGCTTTACTCTTGGTAATGCCCAAACTGGATAAAAAGTTGTCTATCCTACCATACCAAGTTCTGCACACATATATGACTACACCATGCTGTCTTGAAATCCATCTGGTGCATCTTCTATTTCATCACTTTTATATTTCTCAATGCTGCCATCTGCAACATGCTTGATCTGATAGTTCCGTTTGGAAGTCATAGCAAACTTCCCTTCATGTCTTGGGATTACATCCCAAACATCATTCTTCATGATCGACGGATCATGGCATTTCATTTCTTCATCCCAGATCCTGGGAACTTTAATATCTTCAATATCTTCAATAGATATCTTTGTTGCTGGAACAAATGTTGTAGTCCTTTTGTAGGTGAAGATATACGGTCTTTCCTACAAAATAGGTTAAATTGCATGATTAGAAACATCTCATAATTTTCAGAACAAATTTTTACACATAAAGAAATATGTCATACAGTCATGCAATTATCTTAGCCAATGCTTCAATACAACATTTATCCATATTCCGTAACTTTCTAGATGCCTTCCAATCTCTACCAGAACATTGTTCAGAGTGTGCACAACTCTCAACATGTCAGCAAAGAGGTTTCATTCTAGATAAGTAGCAATGGAATGTTGTACAGTGCCATAGGCCACTTACCCATGTATATTAGTAGTATACTCTTCATTAATGGGACTATTCTACTATGCACAATACATATCCTAAATCTAGGAACATGAGCATATACATCATTGAACAATTTTATTTAAACAAGCAAATATGCAAGAAATTAAAATACTTATCTTTGTTTGTTCGTTGGGTGGACTCCCTCTGAGTCTTTGCTTCCTTACAGGAGCTGTTGCAGTCCTAATCTGAAGTAGCTTCTTCTACACCTTTCTGTTGTGAGATGGTCAACTCCCTCTGAATATCTGCATCCTTGCATAAACCACTGGAGTGTACTCCCTCTTGATCTTTGCTTCCTGGATTACCTGTTCTTGAATCTCATATTCATCCTTGGTCCCTATGCATGCTTATTAGTATCATGAATGTGTTATCCTTGTGATCTCATATAAAATCATACATTCATTAGTATACTAATAAAACACAATAATCTCAAGCATGTATAGTCATGATCATTTCAAACAGAAATAATAAGCATTAGCATTCAAGGTTTATGTAGGATTCTTATGGTTAGTCAAATCATAATAAACATAACATGTCTAAACCTGTAATTACTCAAACCTATGACTCTTCAGGTTCGTTGAATCATCAATCAAGATAAGAGATATAAAATGTATAAAACCTGTGATTATTCAAACCTATACCATCATGATTTTTCTGGTTAGTCATATCATCAATTATGGTAAGAAACATAATATGCATACAATCATGATTATTCAAACCTATGACTTCATGAATAATCATTATCAACAACAGTATAAGATCCTAACCCAAGGTAGGATTCTATCTTGATATAGGAAAAACATACCTGGATTAGCATGCTAGCTATTTATGTCTAACATACCCGCATAATGTCTTCTGGTTCTCTTTAGTGACTTGTGCTAGTAACCTGCATGTCTCATAAGTTAACCATTATAAAACCAAGTTATACATACCTCGAGAATGGATCTCTTATGAGATCCATGGCAATGGATGAATCTTTGTTCTTGAACCAGAACATGATTTGTCTTCTTGGTGTACCTTTCATGTTAGTAGACAACATAAAACTCATACAACATCACAATGTGTTAGTACAAACATAAGTTTCATACTCCTAATAAATGAATGACTTCTATCATGCATTCATAATTTTATTAAGGTGATATGATAAGTCTAAAATCAAGATTGTACTAACCGTGATAACATGAAGACAAACATACCATAAACTTAATTATGAACAAATCTCAAAACATACCTCGATGAGTCATACTTGTCGAGATCACTTGTAATCTTCTTATGTAAGGCCTTAGCCTCATCTCCCTCTGAAACAGGAACTTCTTCACTTATGCAAGTGACCAATCCATCTTCTTCTAGGATCAACCCAATCCACTTGATTTGCAAGAACTGGACCTGGAGCTGGATATGGGTTTGTCAGAGAGACCCCAAAAATTCAAACTTTGAATTTCAAACTTCCGAAAGGATAGGAATATGCGCCTTGATGAACTGATCAAACTGGTATATTCAGAATTTGAATACTGCAAAGTTTCACTCCTCAATTTTTCCTTTGAAACTTCCAAATTCACTGGACGTGACTCTGAACTGGGGTTTGATGAATCCCACTCTTCTACCCAATCAAAATGTTTGATCCAAATCTCTAAGCTTCTATTTTTCTGAGGAGCTTCCAGCCGTGGTCACAGATTTCAAAAATTCCCATTTTTACAGAAGCCCTAATTTTCCATTTTTCTAATCAAAGTCCCGAACTAGGGTCTGATCAAACCCGGCCTTCTACCCAGCCAAAAATTCTGATCTTGGTCTCTAAATTTCTATTTTGATGAGTAGCATCCAGCCGTGGTCTCCGATTACAAAAATTCAAACTTTCTTCAAAGCCCTAAATTCCGGAAGCCATGAATGAAGGTATCAAAAAAATAATTCTGTTTTGACAGAAATATGTACCTGATTGTTTTTGGTGTAACTCCGAAATTTTTGATCCACAGGGTCTGAAAAAGTTTTCTGAGATAGCCTGACCTGTTAGCTTTCCATCCTGATAGGTCTGACCTCAATTGGATGTTCTGAGAGAGAGTTATGCCAAATGTCGCAACGTGACCTGTTTTGGGAAAATACAGGAGAGCGAACTTGTACGGCGTGCCACGTGTCACTGTTTGACCTTCGGCCTCTGAAAACGTTTTCTGAGATAGATCGGCCTGTTATCTTTCCATCCTTACAGGTCTGACCTAAATTGGATTCTCTGAGAGAGAGATATTCCAAGTGTCGCAACGTGACCTGTTTATGGGATAATACAGGAGAGCGAACTTGTACGGCATGCCACGTGTCACTGTTTGACCTTCGGCCTCTGAAAACGTTTTCTGAGATATCTCGTCCTGTGTACTACCTGTCACTTTTCACGAAATTTCATTTGGAGCTTCCTAGCCCAAGTTATGACCTTTTTCCCAAGGTCACCTGATTTTGACTCAGATCTGGAAGAGGCAGAAACCCTATATTGTACAGATCATAAATCACAAAGTACAACGAATTAGAGGTTGTCCTTTGGACACAAGATACCTGGAGATCTTAACTTCGGCCTGTAACAATTTCAGATCCGAAAACTTCGCCAAAACGGATTTATAGCGAAAGTTCTATGATGACTGGTTTTTGCTATATCAAGCCCTAGCATCGTAAGTGCAACAAGTGTCATACATGCCATATCATGCCTTCTTTCAGGCTAGCTCTGATACCATGTTAAATTTTCTGAATTTACTTCAAAATGATCTAGGATCTTAACTGAGAGAACAACATGTACAGCATATCTACAGCATATCAATCATGGAGACAATAATGCAAGCACACAAGAGACACAAAGATTTACTTGGGGAAAACCATAAAGGTGAAAAACCCCAATAACTTCCTCAGAGATAGATAGAGCAATGATACAACCAACCAATAGAGATAGCCATAACCTAGCAGCAATCCTCCTCCTCCATAAGTGCGCCTCTCCTCCTTGAGAGCATGTGTGAGAAGTGAGTGAGTAAATAGAGTGCCTCCCGCACTCTATTTATACTTGACTTGACTTGCCTTTTTACCTAACTCATGTAGGCTCGAACTTAACCACATAACATAATGCTGACTGGGCCGACCCCCAATAGGGTGGTCTAATAACCCTTAGACCCACATGGCCAACCCCCAATAGGGTGGTCTAATAACCCTTCGACCCACATGACTTATATAGGGCCGACCCCAAACAAGGTGGTCTAATAACCCATCAAGTATAAGTTACGACACTTACAATATAAATGACGACACTTCCTTATAGAGGAATAATACCATCTCTATAGGAATACAATATACATATATGTGAAATACATTCCGAAGTTACATATACATCAACATTATACACATCTCCGACTTGTACTTTATATTAACTAGGTCGGCTCCAACTTTACCACTGGGTTAAACACCCCACGACAACTGACTAGGCTGACCCCACTAGGGTGGTCTAACAACCCTTTGACCCACATAACACATACAGGGCTGACCCCCACTAGGGAATTCTAATAACCCAAGTTACCACATTCCGACGGAGGAATAAACATCTCCAGATATACAATAAGATCTTTACAGAGGAATGAAACATGTCTAGAATAATAAAGTAGAAATATAATATTCTTTGAAGTTACAATATCTCAACACTCCCCCTTAACGAGAAGGATATTATAACAGCATCTGCATGAGCAAGGAGTCATAAACATCATACATGATACATCTATAAATCATTGGAAGCTTTCTCAACATCATTAGTAACTCAAGCAGTTACTGGAACATCTTCAATACTGGAACATCAACATCTTCAGTACTGAGTCTTTATCTTCTGCAGCACTCGAACAGCTACAGCAACATCAACATCTGGATCCTCACGATCATCAGCATCTTCATCACATGATCATCAGCATCGTCATCACACAATCATCAGCATCATCATCACATGATCATCAGCATCGTCATCTAGACCATCACGATCAATAGCATCATCATCACACGATCATTAGCATCGTCATCACACGATCATCAGCATCGTCATCACATGATCATCAGCATCATCATCTAGATCAGCACGATCAACAGCATCATCATCACACGATCATCATCATCGTCATCACATGATAATCAGCATCATCATCACATGATCATCAACATCGTCATCTAGATCATCAGTATCGTCATCACATGATCATCAATACAAGTATCCTCATCAGTCAAGAAGCATACTCTGCAGTACACATGATCCTTCCTTTTGGAATTACGGGATCAATCTCATCACAATCATGTTTAAGACTATCCTTCCTTTCAGAATTACAGGATTTACAGTCTAAGGATGATTAATCCACACCATTCATTTAGGACTATGTCCAAGGATGATTTAATCCACACCATTCATTTAGGACTATGTCCAAGGATGATTTAATCCTCACCATTCATTTAGGACTATGTCCAAGGATGATTTAATCCACACCATTCATTTAGGACTATGTCCAAGGATGACTTAATCCCCACCTTAGATTTAGGACTATGTCCAAGGATGACTTAATCCCCACCGTACATTTAGGACTATGTCCAAGGATGACTTAATCCCCATCGTACATTTAGGACTATGTCCAAGGATGAATTAATCCCCAACATACATTTAGGACTATGTCCAAGGATGAATTAGTCCCCACATGTCCATCAAGGACTTCATTCTCGAAGACCATACGTCTATGGATCAATTCAAGGGACCGAAGTCCGAGGATGATACAATCCCCACTTGTCCACTAAGGACTTCATTCTCGGAGACATAGGTCTATGGCTCACTTTAGGAATGAAGTCCAGGGATGATCCAATCCCACACCTATCCACTAAGGACTTCATTCTCAGAGACACACGTCTACGGATCAATTTAGAACATGTGTTCAAGGATGATACAATCCCTCTTCTTTCTTGGAGACATATGTCTACGGATCCTTTTAGAACATGTGTTCAAGGATGATGCAATCCCCTTGTCAACTTAGACCCTGTCTAAGGACCATCTACCAACCTCTCTGTCGGCATCACGAATATAGGTATCCATGTCATCGACCTCACTGTTGATGCAAAAAATCTCATCATAAGTGACCACATCACTCCGCCATTCGAGGAGGGTCCTTCTGAACTACACCAAGCTTGTCTCGGAAATATTCAAACTTTTACTTGAGGTAGAGGTTTGGTTAGTACATCAGTAACTTGTTCACTTGAGGTAGAGGTTTGGTTAGTACATCAATAACTTGTTACAAATTCGAACTTTATAGTTCCTTTCTGCACCATATCTTGTCAAATCTCTATGTGCTTTGACTTATCATGGAACACTGGATTCTCTGCCATCTTGATACAACTCTGTTTGTCACATAGGATCACAGTTGGTTCTATCTCTAAGTCAAACAATCCTGAAGCCATACTTCTTCACAACTTAGCAGAGCAAGCAGCCATATATTCCGCTTGTGCTGAGAGTCACACTAGACTGCTTCCTGCTAAACCACGAGATCATGGCCGATCTCATACAATAACATCCTCTCGATGTGCTCTTCATGTCTGATACACTTTTTGCCCAATCAACATCTGTGTATCCATCTGAAGTCATGATCTCCAAGATAGCATGGATCAAAGTCTATCGTATCCTTTAGGTACCTCATCACATTATTTGCAACTATCAGGTGAACACATCTTGTTTCCACTAGATACCGACTGAAGGTGTTCACAACAAAGCATATATCTAACCTAGTATTTGTTAGATACATCAACGACCCAATAATTTGTCTGTACAGAGTTATATACACTAACTCTGATGAGTCATCTGCTAACACCTTCAAGTTGGAATCCATGAGAGTGGCCATTCCAACATATCAAGTCCTTTTAATATTTCTTGGCATACCTTCCTTGGTTGAGAAATATTCCTTTTGAGCCTTTCCATACTTTCAGAACTAGGAAGTAATGCATCAATCTGAGATCTTTCATTTTCATTTCTGCAGCCATCTATCTGTGCCATCTCTTGTCAGATGGGTCTACTGATATGAGCCTCAATATCATCCGAACTCTGTGGTGAGTTCCTTCTTGCATCTATGTCATCTATGTATAGAAACCATAGTCAACCTTGTAGCAAAGGTTGAGATCCACATCACCCATGCTAATCATTAAGCTCATCGATTGACTATCGATCCTGGGCACCCATACAGAACCTGATTCACACTTCTTCTTTAATTACACCATTAAGAGAATGGTCTTATCTAGCTACTTGGAGCAAACATATCGTCATGATTCTCTTCCTCCTTCTAAGAGAATATTCTAGCCACAAGCCTTCTATATTTTTTTTTATTTGTAAATCTTCTTGTTGAACATCCATCACTTGTTCGGTGTTCATCATTCTTCATGATCTTTCCTACAAATCAAAATTAAGTACATGATTAGTAATACTTCATAATCATGAAATCATGTTGACATGATAACCTATTATGCATACAAATATCATTTTCATAGTTATGCAGCTATCTTGACCAATATTTTGGCACAACACTTTTCCATATCTTGTATGCATATGGTGGCTATCTAGATGCCTTCCATCTCTTCCAGAACATACTATCGAGAATGTGCACAACTCTCAGCATGTCAGCAAAGAGGTTTCATTCTAGACAAGCAACAATGGAATGTTTGTCCAACTTACCAATCATATGCATATTAGTAGTATACTGTTCAATGCTATATGAATGCTTACACTTAGCATGATATATTCTAGGAATACAAATATGCATACAACCTATTACAAGCAATATCATTTACTATTTCAAATAACAACTCAAATACTTATCTTTTATGTTTGTGTGGTTGCCTCCCGCTTGATCTTCTATATGTCTTTTAAACTTCTATTCATTTTGTACCACTGTGCATGCTCAAGTGTGCACTAGTGTCATCCCCATGATCTCATGCACAAACATACATTCATTAGTATATTCTCAATATTATCAAAACATTATAATTCTAAATAATCTTGAATATGTATAGTCATGATCATAGATAATAAACATTAGTATTCAAGGTTTCAGGGAAGTCTTCTTTTACTCATGCATATTCTTGTTTGATCATAGGACTCTTCTGGTTAGTTAAATCATCAATCAAGATAAGAGACATAATATGCATAAACCCTTGATTACTAACTTTATGAATAAGAATAACCAATCATACAAATTATACTTATATAAGGGATCCTAACACAAGGTAAGATTCTAACTTGATATAGGAAAACATACCTGGATTAGTATACCTAAACAATATCTTCTTTGTTCTCTTCAATGATTTAGAGATCCTGTGCTGGAACCTGCATATCTCATGGGTTAAGCATAATAGAAAAAAGTTATACATACCTCTTAAGTGGAACTTCTATGTGATCAAATATTATGGAGGAGTCTTTTTCTTTATGTTGTCATGGTCATGGAACTTGATTTGTCTTTCGTGATGTACCTGTATCTTGTTAGCAGACAACATCAACCTCATACAACACCACAGTGCATTAGTAAAATCATATAATCCTAATCAATGAATGTCTTCTATCATTTACATGTATTCATACTTTTATTAGGATGATAAGACAAATCTAACATTAATCAAGATTGTACTAATAAATAATATGAAGACAAACATATTATGAACTTAATCAAGAATCATATTTCAAGACATACCTGTACCTCCTGAAGTCATACTTGTCGAGACTTCTTGTAGTCTTCTTATGTAAGGCCTTAGCCTCAACTCTCCCTAAAACGTGATTTGGATCTTGATTAGGGTTTGTTAGAGAAACCCTAAAAATTCAATCTTTGACTTTCACACTTCTGAATGGATGGAAGGATGTGTCTTGCTGAGTTGATCAAACTTGCATACTTCAATTTTGAAATCTCCAAAATTTGACCCCTCAAAATTGCCTTCAAAACTTCTGGATCTTCTAGATAGGATCCCGAACTAGCGTTTGATGAAGCCCACCCTTCTTTCCAATCAAAAGGTTTGATCCAAGGCTCTAAACTCTTATTTTTTTTAGGAGCTTCCAGCCGTGGTCACAGACTTCAAAACTTCCAACTTTTTGGTGAAGCCCTAATTTTCCATCTTTCCGATCAAAATCCCGAACTGGGGTTTGATCAAGCCCAGTCTTCTACCCAACCAAAAAATTCGATCCTGGTCTCTAAATTTCGATTTTCCTGAGTAGCATTCAGCTGTGGACTCTGATACCAAAAATTCTAACTTTCTCCGAAACCCTAAATTCCGGAAGCCATGAATGAAGGTGCTCCAAAAATAATTATGTTTTGACAGAAATATGTACCTGATTGTTTCTACTGTAACTCCAAACATTTCGATCCACAAGGTTTGAAAAATTTTCTTGTGGTATTCTGACCTATCATCTTTCCATCCCGACAGGTCTGACCTCAATTGGATTTTATTATAGAGAGTTATTCCAAGTGTCGCAACGTGACCTGTTTATGGGATAAAACAGGAGAGCGAACTTGTACGGCGTGCCACGTGTCACTGGTTCAACTTTGGCCTCTGAAAACGTTTTATGAGATATTACAGTTTGTGTACTACCTGTCACTTTCTACGAAATTTCATTTGGAGCTTCCTAGCCCACGTTATGACCTTTTTTCCTAGGTCACCTAATTTTGACTGAGATCTAGAAGAGGCAGAAACCCTAACTTGTACTAATCATAACATACAAAGTACAATGAATATGAGGGTGTCCTTTGGATACAAGATACCTGGGGATGTTATCTACGACCTGTAAAGGTTTTAGATCCTGAAAAGTTGCAAAAATGGATTTATAGTGAAAGTTCCACGATGACTGGGTTTTGCTATATAAAACCCAAACCTTCAAATTGTCGCAAGTGAAGCAAGTGTCGTAAGTGCCATACATTGCCTTCCTTCAGGTTAGCTCTGATACCATGTTAAGATTCAATATGCTAAGATAGAAAATATCAGCATTACACTCCATTTGACAATAATAGCATATACAGGATCACTGAAGAAACAACAAGCACAGCATAAATACAACAGACACAGATTTATCCTGGGAAACCCTCATAGGGTAGAAAACTCAGCAAAGCTTCCTCAATATAGATGACCAGCAATATACAAAGATGCAAACCAAAGACATTATCTCCTCCTCCTCCATAGCATACCTCTCTCTCACAAGTGCGCTACATTTCAAGTGAGGGAAGTGTGTGTGTAATGAGGAACACACCTCCTCTATTTATACACATCTCCGACTTGTACTTTATATTAACTAGGTTGGCTCCAACTTCACCACTGGATTAAACACCCCACTACAACTGACTAGGCCGACCCCACTAGGGTGGTCTAACAGCCCTTTGACCCACATAACACATACAGGGCCGACCCCCACTAGGGAAGTTTAATAACCCAAGTTACCACATTCTGACGGAGGAATAAACATCTCCGAACATACAATAAGATATTCACGGAGGAATGAAACATCTCCGGAATAATAAAGTGCAAATATAATATTCTTTGAAGTTACAATATCTCAACAAAAAGATACTTAAGAAGAATTCACATGGTGTCATCACTCAACTCCATTCCATTCAGATGCACCCATCAACGCTCTCCCCTACTTCCTTGGATAGATATGCAATTGTCCTTACTGAACTAGTGGGCTTGTCGCCTTCAAGAGACCTTTCCAGTAAGAATTTAGCCACATTCCATCTCAGCAGGAAATGATGGCTATTTGCATGTAGTATAGAAGTGGCAGCCATACCTATTAGGGAATTATTTCTACATCAATAGTGATCTTCGGAGTCTGGAAAATTTCCTGGAACAATGGGTCTCCTCCCTAGCACACCTGAAATGGGTTATCCAACTCATGGGTTATGCCTATGCGATCACTTACAAGAAGGGCAAGGAAAATATGGTGGCAGATGCTCCTTATCGCACATTTGATGACCTAGTTTCTCTTATAGCTATTTCTTTGCTTGTTCCAAATTGGTTGCAATCTGTTCAACATGGCTATCTCTTCTATGAACTCCATGCTTCTTCATCAGCAGGGCACTCTGGGTTTCTAAAAATGTATGACCGGGAACAATGTAACTTCTTTTGGCAGGGACTGAACATGACAATTCAACAGATGGTGGCTGACTGCAATACTTGCCAGGCCAACAAGGGTGAAACGACACTCCTTTTAGGACTGCTCGAACCCTTGTCGATCCCTACAGAGATTTGGACAACTATTTCTATGGATTTCCTAGAAGCGCTCCAATGGTACAATACCACATCTAAAAGGACACCATATGAAGCAATCTATGGACATGCACCACCAATTCTTCTTCCATACACCCTCAGCAGCTCACCAGTTCAAGCAATTGACTTGGTTCTTCAACACCGCGATCAGATTCTTCTCATTCTATAGGACAATCTTCACATGGAAAGAATTCAACTGAAACAAAAAGCTGATCAACACCGTTCTGAGCGCACTTTTCATGTAGCTGATATGGTTCTTCTTCATCTACAGCCTTCCAAGGAACTCTCCCTACAACTCAAAAGGCATCAGTGGCCCGTAATGCAACTCGAGGATGCTACAGGGGCACCACTCCTTCATATTTTGGATCAATTTCCACATCTAAAGCTTTGAGGACAAATCTTTTTCTAAGGGAGAGAGGATGTTAGGAACCCATGTCAACCCTTCTATTTACTTTGCTAGTATATTGTTGTTGGATGCATATGCTTTGTAAGTCATCCTGTAGTATTTGTTGATCCATAGTTTGTCTTATTATTGTTCAACGCATATGCTTTGTAAGTCATCCTGTAGTAATTATTGATCCATAGTTTGTATTGGCCCATGGTTTGTATTGACACATCGTATTGACCCATGGTATTGGCACCTAGAATTAGTATATAAGTTTGTGTTGAGACCAATGAAGGGATAGTGAAGTTATTTTGTATTGATATTTCTCAAAGGAGGTTGCCCCCTCGAAGTGGCATGTGATCAATAAATGTGATTTTGAGTTCTGTTATTTCTCCTATCTCGTGTATTCTCATTAATTAATTGTTGCAGGTTCTTCACAGCGATGCTGACTCACCAAACCACCTTCCAACAGTGTACCTTACCCCTGCTGCCAATCCAATATATCCATTGGGAATTCTAGGACATACACCAGTTCCTTTAGAGTAACTCATATTGGTTATAGGATCCACAAGGGAGTAATGACTAGCAAGGATCTCATACCAATAGAAACTAAATCGAACCACAAGTGCCAAACACAAGCACAACAGAAAAAGCATGAACCAACACACAAGTGTGACTAGCCAACTTAAGCAAAATGAATTCCTTCATGATCAATTTGAATTGGGAGAGAGACATACAGAAGGGATGAGTTACATTCCAAAAATAACAAATAGGATTTACACATCGTGAGGCTACACTAAGAGGCACACTAACCCAACTCAAGGGGTTGCAATAGGTGAGAGATAGAGAGAGAGAGACTCTAACATTAATAAAAATTAATCCCAGAATAAATGAAACCTAGGAGTAACATAACACATGAGGGCTCACATACAAGAGGTTCCACTAGGTCCACAATAAATTAGGGTGTATAACATAAACATAGACACAAACACAGAGGTAACACTTTTCCCACAATCCCTTGCTTGTAACATCATGGTTCCTCATACTCTCTTTTGTGGCATCGGTTGTCCGATTGTTTCTATTTTATTAATTAATTAATAATGTCCAAGATAATAAAAGTAATAATAATAATAATGTGTGAACCATAGTCCGCGAACCTTCTTCCATAATATCCAACATAACAACAATAATAATATGTCCATGGGATAAACCAAAGGGTACTACATCCCCCTCCCCTTAAACCCTGCAGTGTCCCCGATTCACATTACATACTCGCCTTTAAAAAAGGATAACATACATGCCCATACATGCCCAGAAAGATAACATCTTTCAAAATCTCATAGACATGCCCATATATGCCTCAGAAAGATAACATTTTTCTAGCCACGATACTTCCCACTACCACCTACTTTCTTGTCTGTCTCCACTACCCATGGGATAATTGAGACTAGTAGAGTGGACTCAAGGAAGCAATGGTTGATCTTCAATCCCCATGATAGGGTCTTCAAACTATTTACAAGGCCTTCAAACTTCAATAAGGATACATCCTCTTGAAAATCATATTTCAATCACCCTGTTAGGAACCTGTGTCAGCCCTTCTCTTTACTTTGTTAGTATATTGTTGTTGGATGCATATGCTTTGTAATTCGTCCCGTAGTATTTGTTGATACATAGTTTGTATTATCCCATGGTATTTACCCATAGTATTAGACGCATATGCTTTGTAAGTTGTCCCGTAGTATTATATGTTCCATGGTATTGACCCATAGTATTGGGCATAAACTTAGTATATAAGTGTGTGTTGAGGCCAATGAAGGCACCGTGAAGTTATTTGTATTAAGCATGCTCATAGGAGGTTGCCCCCTCAAAGTGGCATGTGATCAATAAAATATTATGTGATCTAATATATCGTGCATTTATGAATTAATTGTTGCAGGTTCTTCACATCTGGTATCAGAGCATTTTCTTGGGCTCATTGGGTGGAATTTCTGTCAATTTTTTTTTTCACTTCTGTTGCAGGTTTGGATCTAGGAATAATCCCTATCCTCTTAACTATGGGAAGTACTTGGGCATAAGCCCTAAAACGCATTATGAGGAGTACCAAAGGAACCCCGAAGTAGCTGGCCCATTGAGAGGACCTACCAGCGAAAAGGGAAACGACCCTACCTAATTGGCTAGTTCCCACCCATGAGGAAAACCAAGAGTTGTCGTTTGTGGCACATCAGTTATCAGTTTTACCTAAGCCATGGAGTGAGGGTACTGCCCCAATATGCAAGCCATTAGACAGCATTGGTGGCTGAGTGAATCCCCTGAACCGTTAGGAAGTCGAGCATACCTGGGGTCCATATCTATTTTCAGCTACTAAATCGCAGATTACATCTGTCCATACCTGTTGCTGATCACTTCTGCACCATTGCAGATCCATCTGTTTCTGATCACTTTCACATCGTTGTAGATTTATCTATTTCCAATCACTTCTGTGCCACTGTAGATCCATTTGTTGCTGATCATTTCCGCGTCATTGTAAATCCATTTTGAAGAAAAGAGAGAAAAAAATTCTATTTTTTTGCCATAACTCCTTTGTTTTAACTTATTTTCCCTTCAAACTTCACTTACATCCCTACAATCCCATTCTGCATATTTCATTCCTGAGGATCCTATCCCAAATTCCACTTCCTAAATCCAGAAATCCCACATTTGTCTATATTTAGGGTTTTCCATAACTTCTTCTATTTTCACGCAATTGCCTTCAAATTTTGCCACCATGTTCATTCCCTATTTCTGCTAGTTTGTCCCTCTTTGGCAATTTTTCCCATTCTTTCACTCTGCTTCTAAAATCCTCATTTCCTGCTTCCATGTCCATTCGAAAGTGTCCAAAACCTAGTCAAACCCCAATTGCCCATCATATTTTTTCCCAAATCCAAATTTCCCTTTACTAAACAAGCTTTAGTTTTTGTTTTTCTACCCATTAACAAAACAAAAACTCCTGGTTATGGTTGTCACTCGCGCAAGAGCACAAATCATGGAGGAATCACTTGAAACCCTGAAAACCAAAATCCAAGATCTGGATGAAAAATATCTCAGCCTCCATATTCAACATTCAGCCATGAGCACTAGGTTCTCTTCTTCAAACAATTTTCATGGGCCGAAGCTTGATTTTCCTCGGTTCAATGGCAATGATCCGACTGGATGGATATACCAAGAAGAACAATATTTTAGTCTGCATAGTACTTTTGATGTCCAAAAAGTTCCACTTGCATCCTTTCATTTGGAACATGAATCCCTTCAATGGTACCATTGGTACATAAAGGCTCATGACGAGCCAAAATGGACAGATTTTTGCCAACACCTTTTGCAACGATTTGGTCCTAATGCTTTTGATGACTTCACAGGAGCACTCACTAGACTTCGCCAAATTCGCACTGTTAGAGAGTATCAGACAGAATTTGAGAAAGTAGCCAATCACATAGAAGGATTGTCTGATGAATTCTACAGGAGATGTTTTATCAGTGGTCTTAAGGATGAAATCCACTCAGAGGTTAAAATGTTATGTCCCAACACAATGATGGAAGTCCTAGGGTTGGCTAAGTTTACGGAGGACAATATCACATCCCAACAACACTCCGAGTCCACTTTTGTTCCATTCATAAATATGGTTTCCCAATGACCTCCCATCATGCCAGCTCCCCGCACAACTCCTATCAAGCATTTTCCTGAAGCATAGATGTGGGCACGTAGAGAAAAAGGGCTTTGTTAGAATTGTGATGAGAAATTCACTCGGGGACATAGATGTGTTGAGAAATAGCTCTATCTCTTAGATGTGGATTCTTTGCCTGCCTCTGAACTTGGTGCAGACACTCCAAATACACTAGATGATTAGGTAGACATTGAGCAGCCGCTTGTTGACCCTCCGTCTCTAGACGACCACCCAGAGATATCTCTCCATGCTTTAGCCGGAGTCACCACCCCAAAAACAATGCAGGTCAGGGGTTACATAAAAAATATCCCTCTTACAATACTCATTGATTCTTGTAGCACTCATAACTTCATTGACCCTCAGATCGCCAAACAGGCTGATTGTTTTATCAATCCTTGGTCCAACTTTGAAGTCATGATTGCCAATGGGGGCACCTTAACTTGCAAGGGGAAGTGTCGCAATGTGCGTCTCTCTATGGAATATTATAACCTGTGCTCTGACATGTTTTCCTTATCCTTAGGCAGATGTGATGTGTTTTTTGTCGCTCAATGGTTATGCACACTTGGACCCATCTTATGGGATTTTGCTGAACTTTGGATGTAGTTTTCAGTCAATGGGAAACAACACACATTTACGGTCTTACAACTAGAGTCTCTCTGCATCATCAGTTCACATTGCCTGGAAAAGATCCTTAAGAAGAATTCACATGGTGTCATCGCTTAGCTCCATTCCATTCAGATGCACCCATCAACGATCTCCACTACTCCCTTGGATAGATATGCAGGTGTCTTTTCTGGACCAGTGGACTTGTCCCCTTCAAGAGACCTTTCCGGTAAGAATTTAGCTGCATCTACATCTGAGAAGGAAATGATGGCTATTTCGCATGCAATACAAAAGTGGCATCCATACCTATTAGGGAATTATTTCTGCATCAAGACTGATCACAAGAGTTTGAAAATTTTCCTGTAACAAGGGGTCTCCTCCCCAGCACACCTGAAATGGGTTATCCAACTCATGGGTTATGCCTATGTGATCACTTACAAGAAGGGTAAGGACAATCTGGTGGAATATGCTCCTTCTCGTACATTTGATGCCCAAGTTTATCTTTCATCTATTTCTCTGCTTGTTCCAAATTGGTTGCAATCTATTCAACAGGGCTATGTCTTCTATGAACTCCATGCTTCTCCATTAGTAGGGCAATATGGGTTCCTCAAAACGTGTGACCGGGAACAATGTAACTTCTTTTGGCAGGCACTGAAAATGAAAATTCAATAGATGGTGGCTGACTGTGATACTTGTTAGGTCAACAAGGGTGAAACAACACTCCTTCTGGGACTGCTCGAACCCTTTCCCATCCCTTCACAGATTTGGACAACTCTTTCAATGGATTTCTTTGACGTGCTCTGATGGTACAATACCAAATCTAAAATGACACCATATGAAGAAATATATGGACAAGCACCACCAATTCTTCTTCCATCACCCTCAATAGTTCCCGAGTCCAATCAATTGACTCGATTCTTTGAAACCGTGATCGGATTCTTCTCATTTTGCAGGACAATTTTCACATGGCAAGAATTCGAATGAAACAACAAGCCGATCAGGACCGTTCTGAGTGCACTTTTCAAGGAGGTGATATGGTTGATTTTCATCTATAGCCTTCCAAGAAATCCTCCTTGAAACTCAGAAGGTGCCAACTTCTCTCTCAATCTATCACAAAGGTATTAATTTAGGGGAACAAAATGCAACCCAAGGATGCTATAGGGGAACCACTCCCTCATATCCCGCATCAATTTCCACATCTAAATCTTTGAGGACAAAGCTTTTTCTAAGGTAGAGAGGATGTTAAGAACCCGCGCCAACCCTTCTATTTACTTTGTTAGTATATTTTTGTTGGATGCATATGCTTTGTAAGTCGTCCCGTACTATTTTTTGATCCATAGTTTGTATTAGCCCATGGTATTGACCCATAGTATTGGGTGCATATGCTTTGTAAGTCATCCTATAGTATTACATGTTCCATGGTATTGACCCATATTATTTGGCATAGACTTAGTATATAAGTGTATGTTGAGGCCAATGAAGGCACCGTGAAGTTATTTGTATTGATCTTGCTCAAAGGAGGTTTCCCCCTCGAAGTGGCATGCGATCAATAAAATATTCTGTGAGCTAATATATCGTGCATTTATCAATTAATTGTTGTAGGTTCTTCACACACCCATATGATTAACATCGGGCATAAAAATATATGATACATGATATTCTTCATCAAGGATACTTTCTTCACATTCCAACAACACACGGTTAGCAAAAAATATATATATACTATTCAGGGTGGGTGCATAAATTTTCTCCCCAAACATATTGCAACGAGGTTGTGCTTGCGGGGATAAAACGAAGGCATGCACACACCTAAGGAAGCATGCACACACCGTTAGGTTCAATACTGAACCGAGGTGCATGTGCATTGCTGCGCGTGGACATTTTTAGCACATATGCACTCAAAAGCGCACACGCGCTCCTGTTAATCAAAATAAATAAAAAAGAAGGGCACAGGCATTCTATTTCCTTCCAATCGGTCGAGCCTCACTCACACATCACGTACGTAGAGCAAGAGACTACAATTTTCACCTATTGCACTAAAAAAATCCCTCAATCCATCCGTCGAGTGATCATCAAGTGCATTAAATAGGTAAGATCCATGTTTTTTGTCATTTTATTGATTTTTGTTTGTTTATTAAATTTTTAATATTTCCCAAATTAGTAAAGTAATAGAGAATTTTTCAATTGCAAAGCCTAAACCTATACAATGAATGAACAAAATGTTAACATGGAGTCCGGTGGAACACAAGAAAACACAAATCTTGGAACCAATGAAAACCCTCAACAAAATCAAAATGCCAAAGAAAATCAAAACCCCCAACAAAATTTCGATCAAGATGACTTGAACCATTACGTAAATGAAATGAGAGTACACACTCAAGAACTAAGAAACACAGAGGAACCATCTTGAGTGTCCCTTGCCTCCTCAATTGAGATCTAAATTGACTCGCTCATCCATGCACATTGCCAATTGACTGACATGACTAAATATAGAGCTAGGATGCAGGAATATTATTCCACAGGAATTTCAAAGGAGAAAATAAAAGCATGGAATATAACAAAGGCCCAATCATATAGTATGTTCACCAATCCAAGAACAAAACAACCAACAGACAATAGAAATCCACATGTCTGCATGGATTGGTGTCATTTCCAACCATGGAGGGACAATTGGATGCATAGGTGGTTCATGGTTTACGATAAACCTCCCTACAATAATAGGGATCTTCCACAATACTTCCTTCGGAAACTTTGGGCTGATTTTGCACGCGGTTTACATGTCAACTATTTTGACATAATCGAGTTCCAGGGTGTTGGGTGTGGCTCTGCCCAAGATCGACCTACTTCCAAGATGAACCACTCAGAGAGCCACCATCTCCTAGGCGCAAGCCTAACCCCTCTCCCCAGCCACCTCAGTTACCCCACAAACTTGATCATATCAAGAGGGCGATGAGGAGTGTTGCACATGGACTCCTTAGACACACCGCCTTTGTAGAAGCAACTACAGTGGAGAGACAGGTTGACCCTGATAAAGACTCAGGTGTAGCGCCTTCATGAGAGAGTCAAGATAGACCTATGACTAGTGGTAGCCATGTTGGGCCTTCTTGTTCAAAAGGGACAATGCCACGTATTTGTGCCCATTGCGGACACACTTTCCCTGTCCCAATCGAGGGCTTGCAGGTTAGCACTTTTTTTAATGTGTTTTCAATCACTTGATAATTTGTAAAGTAATTTTAAAGTATTTTTGTTTGACTTAAAATATTATTTCAATGTACAATTATTTAGATTTGAGATGTCGTCATGGGAGAACGTAGGATCTCCCAACCTAGACACAGCAATGGCAGCTGCAACTGAAATTGCGGCACCTCACACAGGGGTATTTTCAATACCTCACACAATATTGTTATTACTTATGGAATTTCTATTATTTATGTATTTATATTTATGACATACACGATGATAGTTCGTACAATATTTTGATTTCCTAAATAATTACTTGTTTAATATGTTCATAACGTGCATGCATTTTTGTGTCCACGGGTATGCCCATAATACGATGATTAGTCATTTCCTCCAGGGATTGACAGATCACCATATACATAGTGACAACGTGTAGTTAAAAGCATGCTTTTAATTTGAATTGTTACGTCTTACTATGGTTTAATTTGGTTTTTGTTTACTAAACTATGATATTACAATGTGTATGCAGGGGCCACCAACAACTGCAAATGACATAGTTCCCCATTCCCATTTTAGTCCCATGTTTCAACCATCTCCCATGGGACCCCCCCCCCTCGCTTCCATACAGAACCCTCCCTCCCTCCACCCACTCCCTTCCATACATCCTTCCCTCTCCGTCCATACTCCCCCCTTTGTCCATCCTCCCCCCTCCATCCATCCTCCCCCATTCATCCACTCCCCCTCGTCTATACATCCTTCCCCATTCATCCGCTCCCCCTCATCTATACATCCTCCCACATTCACCCACTCCCCCCTATCTATACATCCTCCCACATTCATCCACGCCCCCCTGTATATCAATCCTCCCCCATTCGCCTGTGCCCCCCTTTCCATCCATCTTCCCCCCTTCTTCCACAACCTCCCTTTTATCCATCCTTCTCCCTCTATCCAGGACCTCCCTCCCATTCACCATCCCTCAACATCCCCCCTATCCCTTTTGGGTCAATACCCCCTATCGTACAACCAATAGGGATTCATCGTCCATAATTCCCTCCTCCACCCCATACCACCATGGCCTCTTCCACCATATCTCCTCCAATTCCCGCCACTATTTTGGAAACTACTCTTCAAGTATATGCCCATGTATCTACAGTGGTTTAACTCGTAATTGCTGCAACTATATATGCACCCCCCCCCCTTGACTTCCTAGGAGCAGGTTTTCCAGCCAAATGCTCCACTTGCTAGCCCTGAAGCCCAATCATTTCCATTGTCAGAGGTATTCATGGTGATAATCAAGTTAATTTATGAAAATATTTTGATACATTAACGAAAATTAATTTAAGAAATTATTATTTTTCAATGAAATGAGTGATGTAAATGTTGTAGGTTGGAATTGGGGAGAGGCTCAACAGATCCAGGACACCCGCCTCACATCTCCCACTCGCATCAGCGGTGAATTATTTAAGATTTGAATTCTACATTAATTTTAGAAATGTGGTAAATGTTACAAATTCTTGAAAATTATGGTATCTTATATCATTTGTTTTAGAGCCTGGAGAGATGGTCTACTCCTAGATGAAAGAAGACCCAAGATACTAGTAGCTCCAAGAAGAGGAAGATCAATTTTGGATATACGCCTAGGAGTGACGGGGATGTTCACAATGCTTGACACACCATGTTATGTACATTAGCTATGATGTGGCACTTTTGGGAACCAATTTCCATGTACTTGGTATCTACGGCACGAGTTGCCATGTATTTTGGATCTACAACATGAGTTGTCGGATTTTGTATAGGGCATGAGTTGCCATGTATTTTGTATCTATAGCATGAGTTTCCATCGTATGTACATTGGGAACCATGTTCCACTATTTGCCAAAATATTTATATGTTTGGACGAGTTTTGTAGCCTTCATGTACATGGATTTTCAGTTATGTGATTTATATTGATGTTGTCTATATTTGTATCTTGTTGTCACATGTTGTGTGTAGTTTCCTAATAAACAACATTATGATTTTAAAACAAATGGTTGAGTTTGAATGGATTTTGATATGATTTCCTTCGTTTAGGTTTAAGTGTGAATTTAGATTTAGAATTGACATAATGAATATTATTTCAATTGGTTTATATTATGAAATCTATGTTGATTGTAAAATGTCATTCTAATAAGATCCAACTATTTTGTATACATCACAATGCAAGGATGAAAGTTCGATGGTAAAATTCAACACATTGAGTAGTTATTGGAGAAATGTTATGGGGCCCTTGATACAATTTCCCACAAAAAAAATTATTTACATCAATTTGTGGCATCTTTAAATTGACCCCTTGGAATGCTAAGTGATGAAAATAGTTAGCATGTTTCCCCAAAACAAATTCTACATAGATTTACCTCAAGAAGCATATTGAGATTTCTCTATTGTTATGACATGTCACATTGAAATGCATTCATTCCATAAATTTGTTGTCTTCAATTTGCTATTTTACTAGACATACAATAATGCAATATTTTGTAAAAGGATATAAAATATGGGAGGTATTGAATGTAAAAATAAATGGATTGAGAGAATGTACTATGGTTTTATCTCATGTATTGGGCAATATGGTAGAATGTACATGTTGGCCTAAGCTTTACTAATGTTATGATCATATTAGGTTTTCCATCCATTGAGAAGGTTGTCACAAGTGTACATATCCATCATATAAAACATTTCATGCTACAATCAATTTCAAACCATTGAGGGGATGAACATACACCATGCACCCTAAATATCATGAGGCACCCCAAACATGTTGTAAACACTTTCAAAATAACCAAAAAGTGTACCCTCCCCTTTACAAGGAATATTTTTACACCAACACTTATCAAATCCCTTTACAACTCAGCCAAATCAATTATCTTCAATAAATACTAGTTATGCTCTTAGAATCAACCACGATTATTCAAAAAAAAAATTTCAACCATGCCATAACAACATTTCAATCATCTAAGATATAATTAGGTTTCTGGTGCTAGGTACAATTTTTTTCTAGTTGTATGCACCCTTTCTATATAGATGAGAAACTATGCATATATGTGTATAATTATTTGGATTCAAATGTATGCACATGAATATATATGTACAATGAAAATGATTTAATTTTTATATGTGTTATAATTTAGGAAATGGATTAGGCTACATAATAGAGTATCATTGTGATTAGAATACAAAATAGGGTTTACGCTACCAACTAGGGTTTTTAGGCTAGGATATCGTGTTTATAGGCTAGGCTCCAAGCTCTAGGGTTATGTAATGTCCCTTGTTAGGAATTTTATTAAAAGGACCAATTTTTCACTTTTTCCCCAAATTCGACCTTTGACTAGTTCTGATGCCTAGGTCTCCAATTTGCCTTAAATGCTCCCAAATATTATGAGAAGGTATATGGATGATTTTAGAACATAAATATGTGTTTCATGTATTATTTTGAACCTTTAAATACTTCTGCAAATCCTCTTTCAATTCTGGCCAATGTAGGGAACTTTACTAGCAATTTCCCTTTGACTAGTATTGGTTTCTAGGTCTCAAATTGGCTCCAAATGCCTTCAAATATTCAAGTAAGGTGTATGAATTATATTAGGACTTTAATATGATTTTTAGGTATTATATATGGCCACCAAAATAGCTCTGCAAACTCTCTTAATATTCTAGACCAAGTATGCAATTTTACTAGTAATTTGGGGTTCAAATCCCCCTGGGGTAAGTACTGAAAACGACTTCCCAAATGCCTCCAAAACCACTCAAATTTCTGAAAAGAGGTAGGGGATTTCTGAATTATGTTATTAAATTCCCAAATGAACCATTCATTAGTTATGAAGTCTTTTCCAAATCTCTCCCAAACAACAGCAAAAATCAATAGCTCGACCCTTGGGGAAATGGCACCAAATCTTCTCCAAATGTAAATAAACTAAGTAAAATGACTTCAAATGCTTGAGCACTTAACATGAAACTTGTATAATACATCAATAAAATTCCATTCATCAATAAACCATCAGTATTTTACTTATCCATTCGAATCCATCAACATTACATCGGTTTACAACAAGGTAGTGGGGAAATGGCACTTTTCTTTCATTAAAAATGAGATTTATACATTTCTACTTGGAATTTCGACCTCAAAATTTCTGGAGATGAATAACAGAGTGTTTAATTCATATTATAAAATAAATTGGGCATTATAATATCCCCCAAAGAGTACAATAGCTCACCAAAAACTCCCTCCCTCAAGGATCAAGAATATGCCATCAAAACTAGAAATGGTTGAAGGAGTGAACTAAAATAGAAGAAACCATGAGCAGCTCTGTAGATTGCACCTGCAAATAAAGACTCCATTAAATATCCAAATTAAATTTTTGAATGGCCTTTCCAATTACCAACTTGGATGGGAATCTTTCACCCCCGAAATTGGCTTAGGCAAGAAACTAGTCATCCACTAGCTCTCCCTCTTCACAAATGCAATTGCAAATTCTAAAAATGATAAAAAGCTGCCATTATTCTTTGTTCATGAATTTTATAAACTTATAATGTCCTCCATGGGTCTAATTCCTTCCATGAGACTCATGCCAACTCAAGTTGGGAAGAGATTCCAAAGAATGCCACTTGTACAACAATTCCTAGTTTCCCACTTTCACCAAATCACATGTGGAAGCATCTTAGCTGCCCTAACTCCCTTGAGAACGCTATTGGAGGCTATTTTTAGCCCTGATATGTAATATATGTCATATGTCATACTTCATGTCTGATTTGTGTCATAGGTGTCATAGCATCTTCATCATTGTTGTCATAGAGCTAGGGAATCTAGCCCAAGTGTCCCACTAGCTCCAAATTGCCTCTTCCTCTTCCATGGGAGTTACTCTTCCTCTATATTTCGACCTTGGATGATTCATGCCATGAATAATACCTTTTGAACTCCCCCAAGTATGTTACCATTCACCTTGAATTTGAATTGGTGAGAGAATGATGCCAAGTGTTGTGGGGAAATCTAGCCATATGTGGGTCCCACTTCCTGCATGTTTCTTCATGATCGAATGCCACTTTGATTTTCACTTGTATATATTTATTTAACCCCTTTTATTAAATATTTATGTCATTCTAATGTTAAAACATCATTTATTATCCCCCTTATTCCAAATCCCAAAGCTTCCACCCCTAACCTAGGAAACTAGTAATTTTCCTCCTTGGCAATTATTTGACCCTTAACATCAATTTTAAAAACTCTAATGAATATGGCCAATGTGATTAGGCCATTATGACCCAATGCCAAATTTGGGACATGAAAAATCCTCCCTTCCCAATATTGCTTGTCCTCAAGCAATTTCAAACATGGGTGTTGAAGAACCTGCTTTCTGTATAATTCTTTGAACTTGCCATTGAATTGCCCAACCTTGAGTCTTTGAGTTTCCATGAAGATTTTATAGAGGAACCACCATGCTTGTTGCTTCGCTAATCTGATAAAAATCACATTATTAAGTGGAAAATCCATCTCCCATACTGCTTGTTTCCCCCAAAAATTTGAAACCAATGAGATAAAAATTATTCCAGGGTCCCACTGCTTGTATTGCACCCCAACAATTAAGAGTTCTCTCCAACCCACACCATTAGATAAGACAATTCCTGGATCCCATTTTCTTGTATGCATTCTTCCAAACAACATGAGTACAAAATATATATCATCAAAGTACATAACAACATAATGAAAATGTATATCAAGGAGGTGCTTCGTCCAAGAATCATGAAAGTGCTTATACCTCCAAGTAAGTAGACCACCATTTTCTAGGTGCATACAAGCATCGAGTGAACAATAAAATCTGATCCAATGACATGGGTGAGTATCCCATGTCCTATAATGCTGCTACAAAAATATGTAAGATGCATCAAAACAGTCATCCTTGTATTCTTTCATCCAAGTAGTTAATGAAGTTCCTCCAACATCAATTGAACTAAGCAAGGAGTAAGAAAGATCATGAGTCTTCAAGTAACTCAAGTGAACATCAAAAGTGTATCCATGAAGATATGTATCATCATAAGAAAAAAAAAATATTCTTCAAATGTAAATAATGAGGTGCTCTATTCATGTCATCATCAAAAGGAGAGGTAGGCGTTTCATACCCCTCATGTGGCACCACTAGAAAAAAACCTTTCACCCAATTTTCATCCCCAATTGATGTGGCTGAAAAAGAAGTAGGGGGTGAGGAATTATGAACCAAACTTAAATATTTACAACTCTTACCCATCGAAATCTTTAATTCATCTTTTCCATAATTGGCTGGTCCAACTGTTGTGAGATCATGTGCCTCCTTCAAGACTTTGCAACTCTCTCCATGAGGCAACTCATAATCCCTATGAACAAAGACAAGTGCTTTCCCTTCTTCTTGTTTGAGTGTAGCATCTTCAAGCACCTGCATATCAACATGTACCCCATGTTCCACCATTACATGAGGTTCCTCCTTTGTGGCATAAATTATTTCATCCATTTCCTTCTTTTCCTTGAAAAGAGAACCATTGCTCATTCTTTTTTCCAAGTTGCTTTCAAGTCGACTAACCAACAATTCGAACCCTTGCATGAATTGCCTCCACTTGTCTTCAAAGGATGGTTTCAGTAATTTTATAAACTCCTCATTCTCCTCTAAGGTTCCTTTCTCATCCTTACTCATGGTGACCAAGGGATGCACTTCTTCTTCTACTTCTTCCCTTTCACCAAAGTACATCCAGTTTCAGTTTCTAAGGGTGGTGGGTTATCTCTTTGACTCCTGGTCTTCATTAATATTCTACCACATTAGGTTCCAATACCAGGCTCTGATACCACTGTAATTTCCCTTGTTAGTAATTTTATTAAAAGGACTAATTTTTCACTTTTTCCCCAAATTCGACCTTTGACTAGTTCTGATGCCTAGGTCTCCAATTTTCCCCAAATGCTCCCAAATATTCTGATAAGGTGTATGGATGGTGTTAGAACATAAATATGTGTTTCATGGATGCTTTTGGCCCTTTAAAATACTTCTGTAAATCCTCTTTCAATTCTGGCCAATGTAGGGAACTTTACTAGTAATTTCCCTTTGACTAGTATTGGTCTCTAGGTCTCAAATTGGCTCCAAATGCCTTCAAATATTCAAGGAAGGTGTATGAATGATATTAGGAATTTAATATGATGTTCAAGTATGAGATATGTCCACCAAAATACCTCTGCAAAATCTCTTAAGGTTCTAGATCAAGTATGCAATTTTACTAGTAATTTGGGGTTAAAATCCCCCTGGGATAAGTACAGAAAATGACTTCCCAAATGCCTCCAAACCCACTCAAATTTCTGAACAGAGGTAGGGTATGTATCAAGGATGTTATCAAGGTCCCAAATTCACCATTAATTAGTTATTAATTCTGTTCCAAATCTCTCCCAAACAACAGCAAAACTCACTAGTTCTACCTTGGGGGAAATGGCACCAAATCTTCTCCAAATGTAAATAAATTGATTAAAATGACTTCAAATGCTTGAGAACTAAACATGAAACTTGTATAATACATCAATAAAATTCCATTCACAAATAAACCATCAGTATTTTATTTATCCATTCGAATCCATCAACATTACATTGGTTCACAACAAGGTAGTGGGGAAATGACACTGTTCTTTCATTAAAAATGAGATTTATACATTTCTACTTGGAATTGTGACCTGAAAATTTCTAGAGATGAATAACAGAGTATTTAATTCATATTACAAAAGAAATGGGGCATTAGAATCTCCCCTAAAGAGTACAATAGCTCACTGTTGTTCCGGAATTCTACCCTATAGCGAGGAGAGGGACACTACCAACTTATGGGGTCACAGGTAAATACATTAATCATATCACATAGGATTCTACAAAAGGAAATAGATCGAGGTTCTTGAGGGCATACCTTATTAACGATGTTCAATCCTAGCTTTCGCTTGCTCCTTCGATCGATCCTCCACTTGATCTTCCGCTTGATGAACCTGCGGTACAAAAGATACCTTCCTCAGCATATCTTGACTGATATAACAATGATGAAATTGAAATACAATTTAGAGATCAAATATAATCAAGCATTAAAACAAACAAATATGCAATCCATTAGACATTTGATTGGGACAGGAAGGGTATTTCCACCTTTATTGTCAAAAGCAAATAATCAGTACAATTATACTTGATCATTCAGAGTGCTTGTGCAACCGGATCTTGGGCTCCTGTTCTTCACACTAACTTTGGAATTCCTCCAGCATAACAACCCTTAATGCATAGTTTCTCCTCCTCTCTCTCATCTATCCCCCTCGTATTTATGGGACAAGGTAGGCAGTTTGGATCGAGAGGTAGTTTGATTGGGAAGTTGGGGAAGTTGCAAAACCAACTTCAACTAATCCCAATTCGTCAAATTAGTATATTGTTTATTACATTTTAAGATGTGTGTGATTATTTTATAGTAGAGTAGCGCACAATATGAAACTTCACTGCTTTACAACCAGCATTTGCAAGATTTTTTAAGGTGTGCGCTAGTTTGCTTAAGTAAAGTAGGGCATACTAGTAGGTGTTCGCTACTATTATAACTGTGGAGTAGGGCACACTTCAAGAAATGGGATACTATATTTCCTGTAGGGTAGCTCACGTGTCAAAAGGTAGGTTAAAATAGGGTTTTGTCAACTAATGAGGGGTAAACCAAGTCCATGTATCATCTAGGGCAATCTTGCTATTCAATCCAAGTTGTCCTTTTGTGTGATCGACAACTTAATGTGATCACAAATGGAGAAGTGCAGATTTGACCTATAATAGATGCCCCCTAATGTGTGAGGTCAGAGGGAAACGATGGCTGAAATACATTATAATTCCAAGTCAGTGGAGGAGCAAGAAACCACAGAACCAAGTCACACAAGTACCTGAAATAAAGATCAAGGTCAGCGAGCAATTACAATCTTGAAATCATATAGATGTGTAGCATGATACAACAAGATCTCTGATACATAACTAGGAGATGTATATATAGCATGGCCACTGAAATACAAGCGTAGATCCATGTTAGAATGAGAGATCATATCCATAACAACAAACTGGATCTATGTCTCATGGAGAGCCAAAATGAGTGAGGCTCAGTCTTGCGCAACTTGGGTGATAACACAATGAGGTAATTCTATCGAAATCCCAAGGTCTTCATCCAAACAACCCAAGGTACAAACCCTAACCATGTGAATAAATGAGCTGAAGTCAAACATGGGGGGAATCGTTTAATTGCCGGTCATTGATCTATACTGTTAACAAATGCAAGGGCTTCCACCAATAATGATAATGGGGCCCAAGGTACCTAGTACGATCCAACAAGTGTGAATAAGAGGACTTGAAGTCGAACACTTGAGGAACCCGTCGAATAAAAGACATTGATGTATTCTCATTATTTGACGATGAGGGAAACTGCCACTGATGCAATCCCCAAGGTACTAACCGAAACTCTAAACTTCATTCCCAGAGCAAAATGAGTTGATGTCGATGGGAAGAATTCCATTGGAAGGGAGGCCTTAAGGCATCCTCCATCATCCAACACGAGGAACAATCAAATGGTATGAGTTGATGTTGAGTAGGACATGTAACAAGACTGACACTAGGATGGTCGACACATGAGGTCAAGGTAAACTACAGAATGGCCAACACAGGCTGTATCCTTGAACAGTAAGCTTGACACAAAGTGACTTAGGCAGTTTTCAATATGATGGGGAAGTCATATAAGCCTGCAATGTAGGAGACATTAGCAGACCCTCCATATGGTTGGAAGAATAACCAACCGGGGGAGTAGACAACTTGGAGATCAGGTTCACCCTAAGGTCAAAAACTAAACCCAACTGAAATGATAGACTCAAATAGGTGTTGTGTTCAAGGATATGACTAACTGAACTGCCTTTGAAACTAAAAAGATGTGATATACCCTTCTTATCCCTTATTCTTTTTAGATAAAAGAATACCTTTCTTGTTGTTTTAATGAGTCCAAGAAATAATGAAAAACTCAATAGATCCAACCATGTAAAGAGTTTAACAAGCCCATGGGAGGAAGACTCAGGACCTTCTTCATTGTTTACAAAGTTTGAAGAAGAGATAGAAGAATACTCTATAATACTGATCTCTGGATTTTAATATCGAGCCAAGATCTGTTCTTGCTTGCCGATGTTTTCAATTTTAAGGAGTCTGAAAAACTTAAACAATAACTCCATTAACCTACTCATGTATTTTAATATCGATCCCAAGTAGGTTTGCTCGTCGGTGTTTTCCTGTTTATAGAGTCTGAAAAACTTAAACAATCCTCTATACACCCTCTCGTGGATTTCACATCGAGCCCCAGTAGGTGAGTGCTTGCTTGGTGTTTTCATGTTTCGAGAGCCTGAAAACCCTAAAGAAGGCTCCAAAAGGTCCTTTTTCGTAAAGTTATTCTCCTCCCCCCCAAAAGTGTAAAACAATGGAAGAAGAACTCTTCTAGCCATGGATGACTAGAGTATTCCTGTTTCGTAAGTAATCCGCAAAAGTCTGGAAAAGGGTTAAACTTATACTTAAGCAGATGTCGCTTCAAATCCTTTAACGAGACTAAAATGACAACTATACTCAGAAATCTTGTCATATTTAAAGAGTCTAACAAGACCTTAGAGAGAACTCCATAAAAATCTTTTTCATAAAATTTTAGCGAGCCCAAAAAAGTAAACTCGTGACCTCCTTACTGTTTTTAATGAGCTCAAAGGAGAGATAGAAGAACGCTCATAGCCTCCTTACTATTTTTAACGAGCTCAAAGAAAAGGTGGAAGAATGCTCGTAGCCTCCTTACTATTTTTAATGAGCTCGAAGAAAAGGTGGAAGAATGCTTGTCGACTCCTTCAAGTAGGGTCGATGCCTAGAATCTCCTCATGAGACTAGGCAATGATGTCATAGAATTCATTAAAAAGATTGGTATACAGAATGGTATCTTCAAGATAACAGTCTGCTCCAATGAAGATGTTTTCGGTGACCCCAGGTTCAGTGGAAATGTTAATCGAGATGGTTCTCGCTATACTCCCCGCGTATCCCCTTCAGCGTAAACAACTTGTGAAGTAGAAGGGATAGTGGACAAATCAACATTCTCACCGGGTCTCGTAGAGAACTCACCTCACTCTATCAGGTCTAGAACAGGAATTAAATAGGAACAGGGGTGTAAATGTTCCCAAGGGTGATTCTGGTCCGTCATAGCTTCCAACATATCTTCATCAGAAGGAAGAACCGTGTCTAAACCATCCAAAGAGTGAGTAAGATATGATGATCGTGCAGATGCATGATCCATATCTGACTCAGCAAAGACCAACAAAGTCATGATATGTTCTATTGTAGGTTGTTGTGAATCCAAGTAGGTTACTTCTGCAACAGATTGAGGCACACTTGGTTTTGGTTCAGTGGGAAGGGTCCATGGATCATTCCTTAAACTGACGGTGAAATTTTTAATATATGTACCTTCATCAGAATGCATGAAAAGAATGGGAGCAAGTAGGTCAAAAGTGCCCATTAATGACCCATAAAGTCCTGCTCCTAAACTCTCACTTGCTGGGGCAAATTGATAAACTAAAGGAATTGTGGATTCCGATGAAGTTTGGTTGCTTCGCCGAGAGAACGAAAGTTGATCGACCGTGACGATCTTGCCTTCGTGAGGGAACATTACAACTCGAAAAACTGTTGATGGAATAGCTCACATGGAATATGTACAGCTCCTGCCTAACAACATATTGTAATCAAGCGGAGCATCCAGAACTTCAACCTCTACAGCAACTATCTTACCGGCAAGTGTGACGTCAAATGATGGCAAGACTCCGTGTGTACGGAAGGTTCTGCCATCAAATGCAGTAAGCAGTGTGTTAGAGGGGGCTAACTCGAGAGAACCCAAGGATTTCCAACAAGAAATTGAAATTACGCACATAGACACGCCCTCATCTACGATAGCTCGTCCAATGGTCATAGGACCATGAACTACCTCTATCTGAAGAGCAACGTGGTACAAAAACCAGTACTTGATATCAGACATATCAAAATGCACAGTCATGTTGGATGATTCCATACTTCCAATCACTACCAGAAGTGCATTTCATTGTAATGGACAAATTTGCAAAACTTCTAAGGTGGACATGGCATAAGGGGTCTGGGCTAGATCTTCAACAACATTGTAGTTGGCAGCAGCCCGTGTGTTGGGATTGTGCGAAGCCCATTTCAAGACACCTTTCAGGATCTTGGGCAGTGAATCCATAGGTATGTGGAGAGGAGTGGAAGATTCAGGAATATCCTTATTCTGTGAATCTGGGGTGTAATTTCTTTCCCGCGTTTGTAAAAGAGCGTCCGAGTTAACCATATTAATAAAATTTTGATCAACTGAAGCATTGGTGGTGCCCCCAGCATTGGAGGTGCGCTTCTAGGCTTCTTCGATTAGAGGGCATTGATAAGTGAGGTGGTCCTCCTTGCAAAGCTTGCAAGGGAACTTAACCGTCTTCTTTTCTCTGTTACCCTCCTTGGCATTTTCTTTGTTTTTTGGCTTTTATTGGTTCCCCTCTCCTTTCTTGCCCTTCTTTTTATTGTTGGGCTACCGAGGACCCTTTTGATTAGTCTGAACCTGCTGTACAGATTCAGTAGTAGAAGGATAGGTTGTGACGGAAGTCACTTCTGCAGTCAATTATTTGACCGATAAGGCATGAACCTGTTTATTCAATGCTTCGAAAGCTACAAAATCAACTGAACCTACAATGCCGTCAGCATGTGGTCTAGGTTTTGGTCTACCTAGATCAGTGTTTAATTGCGGTGCGTCAGGTATAATCTCTTAAAGGAGCCTACACTGAGCCTAAAGCAAGTCTAGTTGTTGGGTCCTTAAAATGGCTTCTTCTTCCGATGACACCCCAGAAGTAGCTACTTCCTTAGATACATAAGGAAGGAGTGATTTCAGATACCACTCTAATAAGAACTCTGGGGGGATATTGGCCTTAATGAGCCTCTTCCTTCTTCACCACTCTTAAATATGATCAGATAAATGGGTGGCTTTGTTTTGTCTAAAGGTAGACAAAAGATCTGTCCCGACATCATACCGAACAGGAAGCTGGAAGTGGTTCAGGAAGACTATGGTGAGATCCTGAAAGTTGAAAAAGGTGGCTGCAGGTAACTCAATGTACCATTTGGCTGTAGCACCGGTCAAGGTTCTTTGAAAAAGTCTCAACCTAACGGAATATTTGTTCAACGAGTTCGAAGAACACAAGAGATGAAAAGTGGTAACATGATCACCAACATCCTCACCAGTTTTACCTTCGAATTTTGGAATGTTCGAAGGTAGCTTAATGGGAACTGGTGGCGACGTAACGTTATGGAAAACTGGATCGTTCATTAATTTGGAAATATTTGGCAAATTCAGAGTTGCCAAAAATGGTAAACGAGGTCTATAAGATGGCATTTGATAATCTGGAGTCATGAAGGGGGAACCTCCCATAGATTGACCCATAAACTACTAGTTAGGGTTTCCCCCAGCCATTTGCTGATAGGGGTTGCCCCCAGCCATCTGCAGGTAGGGGTTGCTCCCAGCCATCTGTTGTTGTGTGAAAGTGTTGTTGAAATTCTCCCACCCAAATGAAAGTGGGTTGGCACCCTATGCGTTTGTCCACTTTGGCCGGGTGTTAGCCCCGCCATACTGTTGGTTAAAGATATTACCCCCTCCTCCAGAAAACAAAGAAAAGGGGATATTTCCTGTAGGTATATTACTTTGATTCATATTGTGACCTGCAAAGGTGTTAAAACCAGGGGTAGTCGAGGTGGACGGTGCAGTCATGGTACTCATGACATGCATAGTTGCCGAGGGATTTGGCCCAACATTGGGTGTGGAAATCCAAGTACTAGGTATATGGTATGACTGTTGAGTCGCAGTAGGTTGAGTGAAATTCACTGCATTGTTGGGTCCAAAAGTAGGGGTGGAAAATGAGGCAGATGTCAAAGCTACTGAGCTAGGCATGCCTAAAGTACCAGTGTTAAAACTAAAAGACAGAGTTGAAGCAGAAGCTTTCTGCGACAAACTCAGTGTAACAGTGGAAGAAGGATTCACAATCCTTGTATTCATACCCATTGTGAGAGTCTGTGGGACTCCCTGCTCGTCTCCTGGGTTAGTCATAATGAGACCAGGTATGAAAAGATATGCACTATACTCTGGTTGCTGGAAACCTAAAGGTACCAGAAGTGGATCCTTAGGTCCAGTAAGAGGAGGGTTGAAAGGAGTGTTAAACTCACCAGCAGTAATATCCTCAACCTAGACAGTATTAAGAACTTTTCGATCCAGATTTTTGGGTTGTGGTTCCCCAGGAACCTCTATTTCACCAGTAAGTTCAAAAAGACCACTGGATTCTATCCTCTGTCATGGTGGTGGCGGTAGTGGCTCCACAATGAGTGGGGGAAGGTTTTGCAACCTCTGAGACCTATGAAGCTGTTGGTATTCCACAATTATAAAAATAAACTAAGTAAAAACCTAGTGGCCACTAAGACTAAGGGGCAAACAGCATACCACTAAAAAAATCCTAAGTAATCAAACCAATCAAACAGATAGCAAATACTCTTGGAAGCAATTCTGGGATGATTAGGGCCCATATAAGACTAACAGAGTACTAATGGTCAGTTTCATAGCGTCCACCGAAGGTCCACTAGGTGCAAGCACTTGAATCACCAAACCGCTTTCTTGGGAGTACTGCCAGAGGGTTACCTTACACGCCTGCCCGAGGAGAAGTGGGAATAACTGCCCACTCTACCTATGTAGAATCCTAAAGTTCTAATACTAAGGCTACCATAAATATGAAATAACCTTGGGGGACAGTTGTCAGCCTAGTCAAAATGCATGGGCAGGGTATCAAAGCCCAAAGTCCGAAAGGACCCCCGTACGCGAATTGACTCTGGTTTATGGTCAAAAGGAAAGTGAGGGGATATCCTCAACAATTTCAGTCTTCCACGACCTCGTACTTAACTCTGGTTTGTGTTAACACCCAAAAATTGCTCACTATCTCATTCCCATATCCTCATGACCCATTTTTCCACTTTTTCCACCATTTGAGTCTCTAAAACCTTAAAAAGGTCACCAAAAAGACCAAAAACCCATCTTTTTCCACTCAAAATATGTATTTTTCCTCAAAAAACACAAAAAAACCCTCAAAAAGGGTCCAAAATTCCCAAAAATATTAAAAGGGAATAAAAATATAAAAAATATAAAAAAAGGAAAAAGAGGGAAAAAGAAACCTAAACCATTTTGGTCAATACCATTGGTTTCCTCAAACCATAATGGTATTTCCCATCACCAAAAAACTATAAAAAAGTGATAGGGGCTCGTCACTATTCATCCACATTTCATCCTATCCTTATGCTGCCAAATTCCCTTTGAGAGCCCTTTCCTCCCATTTCGAGTTTGAAGATCCCCATTGAAGCATTGGAGAAGAAGAGACCATTCGACATTGGAGCATCTCAACCTTGGAGCTGCTCAAAACTCACAATCCTCACCATTTGAGGTAATAGAAAATCAAATTTTTTAATTTCTCGTTTTTCTTATAGATCTTATTGCTTATGTTCTTAAATCTAGTTTTTATTTCTTTGCACATGTTAATGTTAGATCATATTACATTAGTTTCCACATATTTTTATTGAGACTGCTGCTACTAGTTAGCAGGTGCATCCTTGCACATGCTTAGTTGAAAAACCAAGCAATAGTGTTTGGCGACTTTGCTAGTTTTCGAACTTTAAATCTTTTCTTTAGATCTTTATTTTAGTTTTTTTTCCCACTTAAAACTGTAGATCTGCCATACTAGTTAGCTTCTTGATAGCTTCCCTAGCCATTGGCCTTTTATGTAGCCCAAAACAACCCAAAATTTCAATTTTTGGGTTCATTTTTCGCCGGCCGATTTCCATCTGTACATCGCGACTTTCGGCACAAATAGTCACGCGGTCCATCACGGCAATGCGCCTTTTTTCCGCACAATCCATCATGGCTCTGAGCCTTTTTTCCTCGTGGCACATCACGCCCGAGCGTATTTTTTCCGCGCTGCCCATCGCGGCTGGGAGGCCTTTTCCCGCACGGTCCATCGCAACTTTTTGGCATTTTTTTGCGTGGCTCATCATGACCTTTGCCCACCATGCCGTGATTCACATCGCGACTTTCACCCACATGTTGAGATATTGTAACTTCAAAGAATATTATAATTGTACTTTATTATTCCGGAGATGTTTCATTCCTCCGTAAAGATCTTATTGTATATCCGGAGATGTTTATTCCTCTGTCGGAAAGTAGTAACTCGGGTTATTAGACTTCCCTAGTGGAGGTCGGCCCTATATGTGTTATGTGGGTCAAAGGGTTATTAGACCACCCTAGAGGGGTCGGCCCAGTCAGTTGTAGTGGGGTATTTAACCCATTGGTTAAATACGAGCCTACATGTACTTGTGTAAAAGATATGTCAGAGTAGTGTATAAATAGAGGAGGTGTATTCCTCATTTGACACACTCACTCACTTGAGAGAGGCGCACTTGTGGAGGAGAGGTCTGCTATGGTGGAGGAGGAGATCATGTCTTTGGTTTTCATCTTTGTATATTTCTGGTCATCTATATTGAGGAAGCTTTACTGGGTTTTCTACCCCATGAGGGTTTCCCAGGATAAATCTGTGTCTCTTATGTTTATGCTATGCTTGTTGTTTCTTCAGTGATCCTGTATATGCTATTATTGTGAAATGGAATGTAATGCTGCTATTTTCTGTCTTAGCATATTAAATTTTAACATGGTATCAGAGCTAAACTGAAGGAAGGCAAGGTATGGCACTTACGACACTTGCTTTACTTACGACAATTTGAAGGTTAGGGTTTTATATAACAAAAACCAATCATCGTGGAACTTTCTCTATAAATCCATTTTGGAGAAGGTTTAGGATCTAAAACCTTTACAGGTCGTAGATAATATTTCCAGGTATCTTGTGTCCAAAGGGCACCCTCATATTCCTTGTACTTTGTAAGTTATGATCAGTACAAGTTAGGGTTTCTACCTCTTCCAAATCTCAGTCAAAATCAGGTGACCTAGGAAAAAAGGTCATAACTTGGGCTAGGAAGCTCCAAATGAAATTTTGTAAAAAGTGACAGGTAGTAAACAGACTGTAATATCTCAAAAAACGTTTTTAGAGGTCGAATCTGAACCAGTGACACGTGGCACGCCGTACAAGTTTGCTCTCCTGTTTTATCCCATAAACAGGTCACGTTACGACACTTGGCATAACTCTCTCTCAGAGAGTCCAATCGAGGTCAGACCTATCAGGATGGAAAGATAACAGAGCAAGCTATCTCAAAAAAAACATTCAGAGGCCGAAGTTCAAACAGTGACACGTGGCACGCCGTACAAGTTCACTCTCCTGTATTATCCCACAAACAGGTCACGTTGCGACACTTGGCATAACTCTCTAAATCCAATTGAGGTCAGACCTGTTAGGGTGGAAAGATGACAGGTCAGGCTACTGCAAAAAAAAATTTCAGACCCTGTGGAGTGAAAATTTCAGAGTTATATCAGAAACAATCAGGTACATATTTCTGTCAAAACAGAATTATTTTCAGAGCACCTTTATTCATGGCTTTCGAAATTTAGGGTTTCGGAGAAAGTTAGAATTTTTGGAATCAGAGTCCACGGCTGAATGCTACTCAGGAAAATCGAAATTTAGAGACCAAGATCGAACTTTTGGTTGGGTAGAAGACCGAGCTTCATCAAACCATAGTTCGGGTTCCTGTCCAGAAGATCCAGAAGTTTCGAAGGCAATTTTGAGGGGTCAAATTTTGGAGATTTCAAAATTGAAGAATGCTAGTTTGATCAGCTCAGCAAGACACATTCTTCCATCCATTCAGAAGTGTGAAAGTCAAAGATTGAATTTTTAGGTTTTCTCTAGCAAACCCTAATCAAGCTCCAGATCAAGTTTCAGGGGGAGTTGAGGCTAAGGCCTTACATAAGAAGACTACAAAAAGTCTCGACAGGTATGACTTAAGGAGGTTCAGGTATGCCTTGAAATCTAATTCTTGATTAAGTTCATAACGTGCTTGTCTTCATGTTATTTATTAGTACAATCTTGATTAATGTTATTAATTGTCTTATCACACTAGTAACAATATGAATGCATGTGAATGATCGAAGACATTCATTTATTAGGGCTATATGATTGTACTTATGCATTATGGTGTTGTGTGAGGTTGATGTTGTCTGCTAACAAGATACAGGTACATCACAAAAGACAAATCAAGTTCCATGACCATGACAACATGAAGACAAAGACTCACGAGGTATGTATGACTTTGTTATATTATGTTTAACCTATGAGACATGCAGGTTCTAGCTCAGGATCTCTAAATCATTGAAGAGATTGTTTAGGTATGTTGTACATAACTAAGCAGGTATACTAATCCAGGTATGTTTTCCTATGTCATGTTAGAATCTTACCTTGTGTAAGTATACTTGGTATGATTGGTTAGTAATCAATGCTTTATGCATATTATGTCTCTTATCTTGGTTGATGATTTAACTAACTAGATCAAACAAGAATATGCATGAGTAAAAGAAGACTTCCTTGAAACCCTGAATACTAATGATCATGACTATACATATTCAAGATTATTTAGAATTAGAATGTTTTGATAATATTGAGAATATACTAATGAATGTATGTTTGTGTATGAGATCATGAGGATGACACTAGTGTACACTTGAGCATGCACAGTGGTACAAAATGAATAGAAGTTCAGAAGACATACAGAAGATCAAGCGGGAGGCAACCACACAAACATAGAAGATAAGTATTTGAGTTGTTATTAGAAATAGTAAATGATATTGCTTGTATGCATATTTGTATTCCTAGAATATATCATGCTGAGTGTAAACATTCATAAAGCATTGAACAGTATACTACTAATATGCATATGATTGGTAAGTTGGACAAACATTGCATTGTTGCTTGTCTAGAATGAAACCTCTTTGCTGATATGCTGAGAGCTATGCACACTCTCGATAGTATGTTCTGGTAGAGATGGAAGGCATCTAGATAGCCACTGTATGCATACAGGATATGGGAAAGTGTTGTGCCAAAGTATTGGTCAAAATAGTTGCATAACTATGTAAATGATATCTGTATGCATAATAGGTTATCATGTCAATATGATTTGATGATTATGAAGTATTACTAATCATGTACTTAATTTTGATTTGTAGGAAAGATCATGATGAATGATGAACTCTGAACAAGCGATGGATGTTCAACAAAAGATTTACAAATCAAACACACTATAGAAAGCTTGTGGTTAAGAGATTCTCTTAGAAAGAGGAAGAGAATCATGATGAGATGTTTTGCTCCAAGGCACTAGATAAGACCATTCTCTTAATAATGTAATCAGGTTCTATATGGGTACCCAGGATCAGAAGTCAATTGATGAGCTTAATGATCATCATGGGTGATGTGGATCTCAACCTTTGCTACAAGGTTGAATATGGCTTCTATACACATATGACATGGATGCAAGAAAGAACTCACCACAGAGTTTGAATGATTTTGAGGCTCATATTAGTAGACCCATCTGACGAGAGATGGCACAGATAGATATGCAGAAGATCACTCAATGCAGAGTGTGAATAATGGACAATTGACAGCTTCATGACAAAGCTTGGGCTTTACCAGAAGTAAAGATGTTCCTAACCTTTACCTTAAGGTTGTGGATGATGAACCTATCATACCATTATTGTATGACGATGATCTCTTTCTGACAAGGAATGAGAAGCAGGTCATGAAAATGGCTGCAGAAATGAAAATGAAAGATCTCGGATTAATGCACTACTTCTTAGGAGGTCTAGAAGTATGGCAAGATCCAAAAGGAATCTTTTAAATCAAGGTAAGTATGTTGTGAAGTTTCTAAAAAGATTTGATATGTTGGAGTATAAAGCCATGGCCACTCCCATGGACTCCAACTTGAAGTTATTAGTTAATGACTCATCGTATTTAGTGGACCTAACCCTATATAGACAAATCATTGGGTCATACTAGGCCAGATATATGCTTTGCTGCAAATACCCTAAGTCAGTATCTAGTAGAACCTAGAAAGGTTCACTTAATAGCTACAAAGCATGTAGTGAGGTACCTAAAAGGTACATTATATTTTTTGGTCTATATTATCTTGGAGGTCATGAACTCCGTTTACATGGTTACTCAGATTCTGATTGGGTAGGAAGTGTCTCAGACAGAAAGAGTACATCAGGTGGATGTTATAGTCTTGAATCTGCCATGATCTCATGGTTCAGCAAGAAACAATCTAGTGTGGCTCTCAGTACTGCTGAAGCAAAATATATGGTTGTTTTCTCTGCCAGCTGTGAAGCAGTGTGGCTTCAGAAGCTATTATATGGAGTGTTTGACTTAGAAATGGATCCCACTGTGATTATGTGTGACAATCAAAGCTGCATTAAGATGACTGAAAATCCTGTGTTCCACGATAAGTCAAAACACATAGAGATCCGATACTTCTATATACAAGATATGGTGCAAAGAGGAGCTATCAAGCTCGTATATATAAGCACTAAGGATCAGATTGCTGATATCTTGACTAAACCTCTGTCTCGAGTGAAGTTTGAATACTTTTGAGACAAGCTTGGTATAGTTCAAAAGAACTCTCCTCGTAAGGGGGAGTAGCATAGTATCTGATAACAAGTCTGTCTCATCAATGATGAGGTTACCTATTTATTGCACTTAGTTACTTAGAATTATTTAGATTTAGGAATCTTATATTTTTTCTTTTGATGATAGATGTATACATGCTTTTGATGATAAATGCATACATGCTTTTGATGTTAGATATACATGCTTTTGATGATAGATGTGTACATGCTTTTGATGATAGATGTTATGCATGAGGATACATGTTTTGCTATACATGTTTTGATGATGAGGATACATGTTTTGCTATACATGTTTTGATGATGAGGATACATGTTTTAATGATGAGGATACATGATTGACACATGTCTTGATGAAGTTATTGGTAAACATGTGAGGGGATTGGATCATCCCTGGACTTCAGTCCGAAAGAAGAGCCGTAGACGTATGTCTTCGAGAATGAAGTTCTTGGTGAACATGTGAGGGGATTGGATCATCCCTGGACTTCAGTCCGAAAGAAGAGCCGTAGATGTATGTCTTCGAGAATGAAGTTCTTGGTGAACATGTGAGGGGATTGGATCATCCCTGGACTTCAGTCTGAAAGAAGAGCCGTAGACGTATGTCTTCGAGAATGAAGTTCTTGGTGAACATGTGAGGGGATTGGATCATCCCTGGACTTCAGTCCGAAAGAAGAGCCATAGACGTATGTCTTCGAGAATGAAGTTCTTGGTGAACATGTGAGGGGATTGGATCATCCCTGGACTTCAGTCCAAAAGAAGAGTCGTAGACGTATGTCTTCGAGAATGAAGTCCTTGGTGGACGGTTGAGGATTAAGTCATCCTTGGATGTAGTCCTAAATGTACGGTTGAGGATTAAGTCATCCTTGGATGTAGTCCTAAATGTACGGTGGAGGATTAAGTCATCCTTGGACGTGGTCCTAAATGTACGGTTGAGGATTAAGTCATCCTTGGACGTGGTGCTAAATGTATGGTTGAGGATTAAGTCATCCTTGGACGTAGTCCTAAATGTACGGTGGAGGATTAAGTCATCCTTGGACGTGGTCCTAAATGTACGGTGGAGGATTAATTCATCCTTGGACGTGGTCCTAAATGTACGGTGGAGGATTAAGTCATCCTTGGACGTGGTCCTAAATGTACGGTGGAGGATTAATTCATCCTTGGATGTGGTCCTAAATGTACGGTGGAGGATTAAGTCATCCTTGGACGTGGTACTAAATGTACGGTGGAGGATTAAGTCATCCTTGGGCGTGGTCCTAAATGTACGGTGGAGGATTAAGTCATCCTTGGACGTAGTCCTAAATGTACAGTTGAGGATTAAGTCATCCTTGAACGTGGTCCTAAATGTACGGTAAGGATTGGATCATCCTTGGACTTTGGTCCTGTGAACTGAGCCGTAGACATGAGGTCTCTGAGAATTGATAGGACTGGATCGTCCCTGGACTTCGCTTCAAAAGGTACATGACAGGACTGGACCGTCCCTGGACTTCAGTTCAAAAGGTACATGACAGGACTGGATCGTCCCTGGACTTCGGTTCAAAAGGTACATGACAGGACTGGATTGTCCCTGGACTTCGGTTCAATAGGTACATGACAGGACTAGATCGTCCCTGGACTTCGGTTCAAAAGGTACATGATAGGACTGGATCATCCCTGGACTTTGGTTCAAAAGGTACATGACTGGATTGCATCATCCATGGATGTATGTCCTAAAGAGAGCAGGATTGATCACCCTGGAAAATGTTGATCGTATGATAACGATGCTGATGACGATGCTGTTGATCATATGATGATGATGATGATGACGATGTTGTTGATCGTATGATGACGATGCTGATGTTCGTATGATGACGATGCTGATGATCGTATGATGACAATGCTGTAGATCGTGATGAACCAGATGTTGTAGATCAAGATGATGTGACAACGCTGATGATCGTGTGATGACGATGCTGATGATCGTGTGATGACGATGCTGACGATCGTGAGGATTCAGATATTGATGTTGCTGTAGTACTGCAGAAGATAAAGACTTAGTACTGAAGATGTTGATGTTCCAATATTGAAGATGTTCCAGTAACTGGTTGAGTTACTGATGATGTTGAGAAAGCTTCCAATGATTTATAGATGTATCATGTATGATGTTGATGACTCCTTGCTCATGCATATGCTGTTATAATATCCTTCTCGTTAACGGGGAGTGTTGAGATATTGTAACTTCAAAGAATATTATAATTGTACTTTATTATTCCGGAGATGTTTCATTCCTCTGTAAAGATCTTATTGTATATCCGGAGATGTTTATTCCTCCATCGGAATGTAGTAACTCGGGTTATTAGACTTCCCTATTGGAGGTCGGCCCTATATGTGTTATGTGGGTCAAAGGGTTATTAGACCACCCTAGAGGGGTCGGCCCAGTCAGTTGTAGTGGGGTATTTAACCCATTGGTTAAATACGAGCCTACATGTACTTGTGTAAAAGATATGTCAGAGTAGTGTATAAATAGAGGAGGTGTATTCCTCATTTGATACACTCACTCACTTGAGAGAGGCGCACTTATGGAGGAGAGGTCTGCTATGGTGGAGGAGGAGATCATGTCTTTGGTTTGCATCTTTGTATATTGCTGGTCATCTATATTGAGGAAGCTTTACTGGGTTTTCTATCCCATGAGGGTTTCCCAGGATAAATCTATGTCTCTTGTGTTTATGCTATGCTTGTTGTTTCTTCAGTGATCCTATATATGCTATTATTGTGAAATGGAATGTAATGATGCTATTTTTTGTCTTAGCATATTAAATTTTAACACCACATCGCCGCACGGCTCATCACGGCTTTTAACCTCACATCCGCCATATTTCCTGTTTCGGTTCGGCCAATTTTTCCAGAAATTTTTGCCCAACCAGCCCATTTTTTCTAGCATTAATTTCTACAATTTTTTACAGCCTACTATGTTATTATTGCAGCATTATTAATTGATATTCGGTTATATGCTTCACTTATCTTTTTGAAAATTTTCAGTTAATTGAAAGAAATATTTGTTAAGTATTTCTGAGATTGTAAGTTTCAAACATTGCAAGGTTAGAACCATATTTCTAAACTTGCTCAATATTTTTCCCAAGAAAGACTTTAGAAATCCATTTATTTTTACATATGTTATTCGCTTTACCTTACAAAACCTTTTAAAGAATCCATATTTTTTGAAAAGATTATTAAAGCATTTATGTTTGAAATGTCTTTCATTTTTTCGCAAATTGGAATTCTTATCTTAGTTTGTGATTAAATTGCCCATGTGAGGCAAATTGTTTTGATATACACCCACACCAGCACACAATCTGTCACAATAATTACAAGTTGTTGGGCACTCTATATGTCAGTTAATTAAAGCTAACACACAGAATTATCAATATAAATTGTCAAACCCAAGAAGGTCTTTTATTTCAAAGGTAATAAGCACAATATATGCATAAACAGATTAAGCAGTTGATTAATGAATGTAAGTAATGATCCTACCTAGATGCTCAGCCAGCTCATTCCCTAAGCAACTAATGTAATTCACACATCTACAAATCCCAATTGAAACAATCCTTCTTACAGAATCAATCCAGAAAGTTAATGATCTAATAATGAATGAAACGAGATTACTTTTTCAAGAAGTTAAATCCTTATGATCATCAAACTACAGCATTCAATCTTTACCAAAATGATCTATCCAGTGACTACTGTAACTCCATCATTATCTATCTAATCTATGTATGCACTTAAAGATACAACAGCAACCAGAATTGAAATACAAGCTTGAACTCTACTGATGATTACTGGAAGTCCTAGAAAGCATAAATAACTACCAATTGATTGGGATCGAGCTTGGTTGTTACAGCTGATTAAAACACACATGCAATTTAATTGAATTGCTCTACACAATCGACTGTCACACCACTCTGCTACAACTCATTCAAGATGCAATTTTAAACTACCAGCAAGGAAGCTAATCTCTGTTACAGCTATCAGCAATGCTTACAATATTCCACACCACACAACATAAATGAATTTAAACTATTCTCTGTTACAACTATCAGCAATGTCTGCAACTTTCCACACCTCACAACAGAAATGAAATTAAACTATTCTACCTACTTAAATCGGCTATCTCTGTGAGAAGGCGGGCCCTAGCCTTCTAACAGAGATGCCGAGAGTCACATCTAATTAAAACTCAGAAGTGAAGAATTTTTGCTCTCATATTATTAATGGAAGACCATGAGCTTCAATGCTCTGTTACAGCTTACACCAGTAATGATTATCCAACCCCAGGCTATGAGAGGCTTCTGGAATTTATATAAAAAAGAAAGACAATTTCAGATCCACAAAAATAGCACAGCAGTGAAGATCTATGATCTTCATGCTACGCAGTTACAGCTAACTGATACAGCGTGTTGAATAGTGTTGTTAATACCGAAGGATGTTTCTGTCCCGATGGCAATTGGATCAACAGACTTGACAGCTGGAATGCCACCTATCTGTTGCAGCTAAGGTCTTCTTCAATGGGATCTGTTACAGCTCGCGAGGAGGATGCGTTGTCCCTTAGAATATGAGGAGCTGACGTTGAAGAGTCACAGCTGGCACTGCTAGGCTGATACACCTGCGCATTTAGACCTTGGCTAAATAAAGTCACATAAATTAGTATAAACCAAGGACTAAGATCCATAATCTTTAATAGTCTTAGGCATAAAAACAAATAAATTAATAGCAAATTATACCTGTCAATGTTATAGATTGATCTGGAAAGACATTGATATAGCTCATGAAAATAGGATGGAATTAGGGCAAAAAGGTGTAATAGAGGTAGCCAAAAAGGGGCATTTCCTGGACCCAGCATCTCCCCCCAACTATTCAATTGCATGTCCTCATGCAACAACGTCCTTTAGTCTAAATCTGAATCTGAGTGAAATCTGTGGAGATTGGTGATGTTATAAGCAAATTCTGGTGCCTCCCCTCGAGGGACAAACCCATAGCAGTATACCCAATGCTCCCACCAACTCTCTTCTTCTGCTAATGTTAGAGCATAATTGGTTCTGTAAGAATTGCTTATAGGCAACCAAATGAGTGGGAACTTAAATCTTAAACCAATCCACCAAGGTCCACACCTCTACATGCATTGCACATATCTAGGCACCCTAATAAAGGCTTGCCTGGAATTTTCGAAGCCATATGTGTCCATTTCCTTCAGAGATGAGGATGAGTATAGCCATCTGTATTCACTGCCTTCTAGGGCATCCTGCTGCATATTAAGAATCATTGGGAAACATGTAGTAAGGAGTTTATCTCGCAGGCTCTCAAAATATTGAGCAATTAAAGGAACCCTGAGGGATTTAGCATGACTGGCCATAAATGCCGGTGGATTATGAGGTTCCTCCCTAATCCAGAGAGTAGAATTCTCCTCATTTTTTAGGATGGTTTGGAAAGCATCCTTCCATCTTACATGGTTAATGACAAAGGAGGAAAATGCCCTCAGCTGAACATCCCTAAGAACAGGTAAAGGGTCGGATGGAACGAAAATATAGCAAGCCCTATCATGTAAATATAACTCACATAACAAATGATGATCCTCAAAGTCACTCTTCAGAAAAGTCTCCAGAAATTGATCAGTTGTTGCCAACTCAAATGATATTCCATCTTTGAGAGCCTTCAATTTAAATCAGGTTGTTTGCTCATAGAGGAAGACAGGATAATAGGGGGATGGAGCTCTACAACTCATCAATTCTATAGAAAGATTATACATTTGGTTATTGTCCTACTATAGGGACTCAAGCTTCTTCAAACCTTCCAGTTTTTCTTGGAGTTTCTCCCACCGAAGTTTCTGGAAGAATAGCTCCTCAGCCCATATTTCTCTTAGTCCCTTAATGACATTCCTATGCTCCTAGAGAGGGATCATACCTTCTTTGAACGGTTCAATCCATTTGAGCCATTTATCCAGTTCAAGGTTTAACCAGAGAATTTTCTTCTCTAGTCGTTGAATCTTTCTGTCTTCTACCTCCTTTTCATCATCAGAATCTAGATGAATGACTTCCTTGTCTTGCCTCTACACTGTGACAGCTTCATCTTCTATCGGGATTGCAATGGCTTGTGCATGTGGTACAGTATCAGCCATAGGATTTAAGGATGCTGGTTCTTGTGTAACATCATTCTTCATATCCATATCCATCTCAACTTCCTCAGTCAGTGTTACAGTCTCAGTTAGTATTTTTAGGGTTGCTGGTTCTTTTGTAACAGCACCCAAGTCTTTCATTTCAATCTCAGCCATCTCAATTTGTGTTGCCACTATAGCAAATGATTTTGGAAACACTGGTTCTTGTGTAGTAGTGTTTCCCTCCTGATTCTCCACATCAAATGTTGCTATCTAAGTTGCAGATTTAAACATTCTGAAGGGTAGTGGTTCTTGTGTAACAATCCCCTGTTCCTCTGTTTCTTTAAACTGCTGAGATTGTTTCTGATTTTTATCAGATCTTTCTGACTGGTAAGACTGGTCCTGAAGGAGCTCAGTATCCCCTGATGGTTGGGACTGTGCCATTTCATCCTCTAAATTCAAATCAGGGATTTCTTCCACTCTTGGTTCATTCTCCTCTATCAATTCGATCCCTGGAATTCCTTCTTTCACTTCCTTTATCTGTACATGACTGTGGGATGCAAGTCCCAACACAACAACTGTGTGTCCTGCTGAAGCAAATATATCTCCACATTCTGAGAAAATAGTCTCCCCATACTTCTCATTTTCAAATGCAAAAGATGGGTTTTCCAACAAATTTGTAGCGTTTGATAATGTATCCAAATTTTTCTCTGCTTGTCTTCCAGCTGCTCCCTTCCACTTTTCCAATTCTTTTCTTAATGTCTGCACTTCCTCCTTTAATAATTCATTTTCAAACAAGAGGTTTTCAATTTGGGATTCTTCCCTAGAGGGTTCCTATATAGAAGTAGGCAATTTGGGGTTCAAAATAGGAATCTCTATATCTACCCCTACTGTATGTGCTTCTTCCAAGGCAAGTGACCCCCTATTCCCTTTAACTACTCCTATCATCTCTGATAGGGGTGTTCCACTGTTACCCCCAATAGCATTCACTGTATCATCTTCTGCTGTTGTCCCTGTTAATTCTGTTGCCATTATAGTTACTTCTGCTACTGCCACTGTCACAGCTGCTTATGCTGCTGCTACTAACCGAGTTCTTCTTTTCCTCAACAATCCCACTAGTTGTTCCTCACCACTTGCTACTACTGATGCTTTGACAGTCCACCTCTTCTTCCTCTTTGCTTCCATGGGTGTATGACCCCTGTTTCTTGATTCTATTCTTTGTTTCTTTGACACATGGGTGTTCACCTTGGTTTCTTCTTCTTTAATAATGGTGCCCCTTATTTATGAAGGGGACTCCACTTCCAAGACTTTCACAGTCCCTTCTGCTACTGTTTCTGGTCGAAATCCTTCCTTCTGAATCCCTACTTTTTCAATTGCAGCTTCAACTGTCGCAACTTCAACAGCTGCTCCAATTTCAGCTTCTTTCAATTGAGTACTTGACTCTGCAATTATAGATTCCAATTTTTCTACCTCCTGCTCTAGGGTTTCCATCACACTTCCTTCAATTATAGGGTTTTCTGCTACTCCATCCTCTTCTTTACTTACTTCCCCTTCATTATTGGCCTGACTTTCTGTTACTCCAACCTCCCCCCCAACTGGGTTTGAGGAACTCCGGTCCTCACTATCCTCACCAACACCTCCCTCTTCTAATACAAGTTGTCTGATTGGTGCGTCCCTAGCCAAAAATTGCTCCCATGTTAAATGATGACTTGCAATGGCTCCTAGGACCAATAATTTAATTAAACCATGATTAGCTAGGGAGGAAACTGGGTGTTGGGTAGTTCTTGCATAGCCAGCCATGGTTTGTAGGGATTTAAACAGATAGAATGGTATATTTACTAAGATACCATGTCATAAATGAGATAGTAAGGGAAGTTCAGAGAATGAAACAACTTGGTACCTACCTCCACAAGAAATATATCTCTTCACAAAGACTGCAACTTGATTCCAGGGTGGTGGTAAGGATTCCAGTTCCAGCCCACGGAGCTATGCAATAACCTATTCTCCTACTGACAGAAATTCCCTCACTGCATTCACATTATGTACTTTTTGCCCAAATGACTTCTTTCCCACCATGGGAAAACCAGTAACCTCAGCTATGATTTCTTTTGTAACATCCACGCGCAGTCCTCTGACCTCGGCATGAGTATCAGTTATGCTGAGGGCGAATTGCAATGCGGTTTCAGTGTGAAAACCATTCAACCGTTCAAAATACTCCATCCAACCTGCTGCTATAAAAATATTGAGAACCTCTGCATTGGCACGCACAGCGTCTGTATTCACAGGTTCGTGTCTGACTGGATTTCCCATTTTAACCTCTCCTCAAGGTTCAGACCTCAACAATTTCTGGTTTAGAAATGGAGAGTTGCAGCTTACGAACATGCAAAGGGTCGTTGGGGTTCAAGAATCAGGTTTCAGGCTAGTCTATAATAGTATGAACGTTCTATGGAAGCGACGAGGTTGGCATATAGGAGTAACAGGTGCAAAATCAGGTAAGGTGACAGAAAAAAAATATCACAATTATGACCTTTAATTTAATATTTAAAGTGTGATTCAATTCGGTTCATTGATCGAGGGTTATGATAGGACATAATCGTTATTACTGTATTAATTCTTTGCCAAATCATGTAAAAGATAGGACCCGTACCTTGCATTTATGAATTTGAGCCATGAATTAATCATTTCTGCTGGCCGTCGTCCGGGCGGATGTAAATGCACATGTGCCGAAGTATGTGGCCCTTGCCACCCAGGCTGACAGCTACTCAAGGAATCCGAATTGTCCTTCATGGTGGATCATGGTTGGACCGTGTGGAGTAAGTGCCAAAACTGATGCCTAGTCACAACGTTATTGGCATCATTAATCAAAGAGCAGACAAACTGGCGGAGTATCAGTTGCGAAATCTAGCAAAATAAACAAAAAATGGCGGAGTCGCAGTTGTACGGAAGGAGCTATAATGAAGTGGAAGGAATGGAGTCACAATACTAGATTTAGCAGAATGGACAAAGGTCGCAGAGTCTCAACTACTATACTTAGCGGAATGGACAAAAGTGGCGGAGTCGCAGCTGCGAATTTTGGCAGAACGAGCAAATGTGGCGGAGTCGCAGCTGCGAATTTGGCAGAATGGGAAAATGTGGCAGAGTCGTAGCTATGAATTTGGAAGAATAGGAAAATGTAGCGGAGTCGCAGCTGCGAATTTGGTAGAATGGACAAATGTGGCGGTGTCGCAGCTGCGAATTTGGCAGAATGAGCAAATGTGCCGGAGTCGTAGCTGCGTGCAATTGTAGTATAAGCAAATTTTATTTGTGAAAGACCATGAAATATCCATCTTCTTCAAAGAGCTTTATTAGATCAGGAACAAATATGGGGTATCTGCAGTCATCTGGCCCAGTCACGGTTGTTGCTCCTCCAATAAGTTCCTGCACACAGTTCTTAAAACAAACCGATCAAGTGCAAGAAAAATTTTAAAAAATAGATAAAATACAGAATGAAAGAAAAACCGATTATTTATGTACAAAAATATGTGTGGAAACTGCAACTTTTAGGAATTCACAGGTCCTGACATTAACTGATATTCTAGATCAGATGCAACTTGTGAAATAAAAGCCTCCCTTGAGATCGGCCTGTGATACAATCGTATCCGATGACCATTTGTGAATAATGGTACTTTGTTCTCATCAATGGTGATCAATCAGACTGTTCCATTATCAAATACCCGATCTATCTGATAGGGTCCCAACCAACAGGTGCGCAATTTGCCTTTAAAATCCCTCTTAAACCGTCAATCATACAATAGGGCCCAGTCTCCTTCCTGGAAGACTCTTTTCTTTATAAATATGTCATGCCATCTAGAGCGTTGGTGTTGGATTAAAGCTATATGATGGACTACAGCTGTGCGTTTCTCATCCAATTCATTGAGATGATTCAGTCGATTCCTCTGAGCCTCTGATAAATCCATATTTGCTTCAATAGCTGTTTTCAAAGTTCTGATTTCAAATTCAATTGGGAAAACAACGTTCTTGCCATATACTAACTCCTATGGGGAAAACCCAGTGGTGTTACGCCAAGTAGTATGATAGGCCCACAGTGCCTCTGGAAGTCTTTCATCCCAATCTTTACGATGGCTCTTCACTATTTTTGTCAAAATAGCCTCAATAACCTTGTTTGTGCTCTCCACCTACCCATTGTCCTGTGGATGATATGGTGAGGTTATTCTGTGCTGAATATGAAATTTCTACAACAGTGCTTCCAGCTTGTGAGATACAAACTGTGGTCCACCATCTGTAATGATCTCCTTGGGTACTCCAAAGCGAGTAAAAATTTCTTCATACAGGAAATCAATCACATCCTAATCATTGGCCTTAGCCAAGGCTACAGCTTCTACCCATTTAGTCATATAGTCTGTGCAAACCAAGATATGAACTTTCTGCTTTGAGGGAGGGTTGATAGGCCCTACAAAATCTAGAGCCCACCTATCAAATGGTTCAACAACAAGCTATGGTTGTAAAGGCATCTCATCTAATCTATTGGGTTGGCCCATCCTCTGGAAACTATCACATGCCTGAACATACTTCTTCGCATCCCTGAATAATGTAGGACAGAAATAGCCCATTCTCAAAACTTTATGACTTGTCCTCTTGTCAGCAAAATGTCCCCCACAGGGCTCATCATGGAAAGCTTTAAGAATGCTGAAGATTTCATCCTCTCTAACACATCTTCTGATTTCTAAATCAAGCCCAGTGTAGAAAAGATGGCCATCAATCCAACAGTACCTAGCACTATGTTGTATGATTTTCTTTCTTTCTCTCTTCGACAGATGCGTTGGAAACTTACCTGTAGCCAGAAAGTTAGCAATATCTGCATACCATGGGGAATGAGTTGATACTACGAACAAATGTTCATCAGGGAAGGAATCTTCGACTGGTAAATTGTCATCACTGTTAGGAAGTCGAGATAAGAAATCTGCAACAACATTTTTCTTTTCCTGGTCTATCAATAATTGTGATATCAAATTCCTATAGCAGTAACAGCCATCTAGTAACTCTAGCATTTGTGATTGGTTTATTCATTAAATATTTGATGGCAGAATGATCAGTGTGAACCAAAGTAGAATATCTAGTAATATAATGCCTAAACTTATTGATGGCATAAACAATGGCAAGAAATTCTTTTTCTGTGACAGTATAATTCAGTTCAGCAGGAGACAGATTTTTACTAATATAATAATTAGCATAAGGAGCATTACCTTCCTGCTGTCCCAAAACTGCTCGAATGGCAGTTTCTGAAGCATCTGAAGAAATATGGAAAGGCGGAGCCCAATTGGGTCCTATCAAGATGGGTGTTGTGGACAGCCTCCTTTTTAGCTCAGTGAATGTTGTTTGGCATGCATCATTCCAGATAAACTGTGCATCCTTCATTAACAAAGTGAACAAAGGAGAAGCCAGTTTGGAAAAATTTTCTATGAATCTTCTATAATAACCAGCATGCCCCAAGAATCTACACACATCTTTCTGAGTTCCAGGAGTTGGTATGTTTTCAATTACCACGATTTTAGATGGGTCTACCTGGATACCAACAGAAGAGATGAAGTGCCCTAGCACTATGCCTTCACTCATCATCATCTAGAACTTTTCAGTGCTCAAAGAGAGTTGACTTTGTTCACAGCGTTTCAACACCTTTTCTAAGTTCTTCAGTGCTTCTTCATAGCTGTCACCATATGGATTAAATTCATCCATAATGGTTTCCATGCAATCATTCACCATTTCTGAAAAGATTCCAATCACTGCCCTCTGAAATGTAGCTGGTGCATTGCACAACCCAAAAGGAAGTACTCGGTATGCAAAAGTCCCCTAGGGACAAGTGAAAAAGGTTTTGTCCTGATCTTTTGGAGTAATTTGAATCTGGTTGTAGCCACTAAAGCCATCTTGAAAAGAGAAATACTTCTTCCCAGACAAGGTATCAAGGACCTGATCGATGAAAGGTAAGCGGAAATGGTCTTTCTGCATTGCCTTGTTCAATTCTCTGTAATCCACACAGACCCTCCATTTCCCATTTTTCTTTGGCACGATCACAAGTGGAGAAACCCACTCACTGTCTAAAATTGGATATATGAATCCAGCTTCCAACAGTTTCTGGATTTCCTCTTTCACTATGTCACTTAGGTTCGAGTTCATCCTTCATTGGGGTTGGCATATAGGCCTGGAGTCACTTTTAATATAGATATGATGAGTGCACATATGAGAGGGAATTCCCTTCATATCTGTGTACTCCCAAGCAAAAGTTCCCCTACGCTATTTCAGCAGAGTGACTAGCTGTTCCAGCTCGTTGGGTGCCATATTAGGATTAATATTCAATGTTTTTCCTGGCTCAACCTCCACTGGAACACTCTTCGAATTCTTAATTACTGGAATTACATTGTCATCACCGATCAGAGTTCCTTCTATAAGTTTTTCTTGTTCTGTTGTAGCTAAAGTACTGTCCAAGATCTGATAAACATTCTTATTGAATGACATGGGATTACTAATGAAACTATTAATGGCATCATCCTCTGTTTCATCTTTAAATGTCAAGGCTCTCCCTATGGTTAATAGTGGATGAACTCCCTCTTCCTCCTCCAAATCTACCCATAATGGAATATCAGCTTTTGTGCTTGGTCGAGCTGGAGGGTATAGGGTTAGATTCTTGATCTTAGTCCCATCTAAAATGGTCATAGAACCTGACCGATAGCTGATACAGGAATCAGCTGTGGCCAACCATGGTCTTCCCAGGATCAATGGGTGTCCCCCCAACTGATATTTTGGCTATAACACCAAAAAGTATGCAGGGTATTCCCACGTGTCCACTAAGATTACAAGGTCATCTAGAATTACTTCAGGCTTGATCGTTGATCTATCAGCAAGTTCCAAAATAGTAGGGGTTGGCCGAAGATTAGTGAGTCCCAATTCCTTCACAGTTTCTATGGTCATAACATTAATAGCTGCGCCCAAATCCACCATGACATTTGGAATCCATGTGTTCCCTATGTGCACTGTAACAGTCGGGTTCCCAGGGTCATCATACTTTGCCACAAGGGCCTTTCCCATTATCAATTCTGACTGTTTTCCCAACACGTGGACAGTGAGAGGATCCCTGGGCCTTCTTCCTGGTTTCTTAACACACAAATATTTAACTGTCTTAGCATAAATAGGCACATCATGAAGGGCATGTAACAGTGGAAATTTAGCATATAAATTCCTCAACTCTCCCATGAGATCAAATCGGGGCTGTTCCACTGTCTTCTGCAGCTGCAATTGTTTAGGATATGGTGGTTCTCTGTTCAACTGTGTAGGCTGTGGCAGATTGTGTGTTGCTTCCTGAGTTTCAACTGCTACTTTAGTAGGAGTACCAACATCCTCAATAATGGGGCTTGTTGAATAGTGTTGATTTACTCCAGTTTCAATCACTAGGGATAATATATCCTCAGTGATAATAGGCTCCACTACCCTCCCTGATCGTAATTGTATATCATTGCAGGGAATCTGAGTAATGGAGTATGCATGCATGTTGGCAGTCTCAAACTGATGGACTGCTTTATTGTTTGGGTTCAGGTTAGGTTGTGCTGGTAGCTGGGGTCGAAGTGGTGCATTCATGGGTGCGACATTGTTCTGGAAAGAGAGCTGTGGTTGCTAATACTACTGGTGTTGATACTGAGTCTGGCGACGGGGAAATTTATTTCCTTGGTAAGGGTTCCTCCAGTTGGAATTCCAAGGAGCTTGGTTTGACTGTTGTGGCCAAGCTGTCCATGAATTAGGATTTTGCATTGGCTTCTGAGATGGATGCCACTGGTTGTTGGAAAAATGTGAAGGGAATTTTGTATTCATATTATGCATGTTGTTCATTCCATTCATATTATGCGGAAAAAATGCTAGATCTGGATTCATACCTTGGTTTCTAGGATGCCATGGTTTCTTCTGTTCCATAAAGTATGTTGGATCTACATCAGGAATAGACGCATACAGGACTGCTTTAACCTTAGGTAATGAAGGACACTCTTTAGTTTCATGCTCGAGTTCACATATCCTACATACCTCTGCTTTGTCCAATGGGCACTCCTTCAGTGGATGCTTCTTTCTACATTTGGGATAGAATACTCCAAGTGTAAGATCTTCTATTACTTGTTTCTGTTTTTTCTGTTTTTCCTTCATGGCATCCAGCTCTGAGGACAGGGAACTCATCATATTTGTTTTAAAGTTCTCCAGTAGGTTTCCTATTTCTGCTCGAGTGGCACCTCCTCCAGCTGACTTCTGAGTCCTAGTGAAAACAACTTGATCTCGATCCTTGTCTCGTTTGTTGGTTCTGGAAGATCCCTTGGAGTACCTTCGGCATAATTCAACAATTTTTTCAAAAGGTTCCTTCGAGATATCCCCTTTACCAAGTAGATCAACATGTCAAGGAAATCTTCCCTAATTCCTCTTAGCAAGATGATCTTGAGCACATCCTTGGCAATCTCAGCATGACCAGATCTTTGCAAATTGTACAGTAATCTCTCCACAAAGTCTTCCAAACACTCTTCATCCTTTTGAACCATTTTGAACAACTCTTCCTTTCTATCTCTAGTTCTGCAATATTCTTGATATTTAGAAAGGAAGGTGTTCTTCATTTGGTCCCAAGTAGTAATGGTCTCACGACCCAAACTCATGAACCAACGCAGAGCATTTCCTTTCAAGGTGGTTGGGAATAGCTTCAGCTTCTGAGCACTGGAGGTGTAATCATAGCTGCGACAGAGAATATCAAACTCAAAAACAAACTCATCAGAATCTTCAAAGGACTTACCATGGAAATTATGCAAGACTGATAGTGAGATATTCTTCATAGGAGCTGCTCCAGGTGTCTGAAGCATAGGGAATTCTAATGTAGCCACAGTGTTACCAGGATGATTATTTTCTCCTTCTTCCTCCCGGTGGTCCTCATATTCATTCTCACCCCCCTGTCCTCTACCAGCCATGGTTCTGGTCGAAAATTCAATAGTCTCTTTTATGCGTTCTTCCTCTGCCTTAGCTTCTTCCTCTTTTCTCCTCTCTTCTTTTTTACTTCTTTCTTCTTCTGTTATTCTGTGAGTCTCCAACCACACCTCTTTAGTAACTCTAGTTCCATCAATATGATAAATATCCTCTCTATCTGGTGAACCTACAGCACTTCCCTTATCTTCAGGAGGTTTACTTTCTGCAACAGGAGTTGAACGTCCTGTTGTATTCTCCACTGTGGATGATGAATGTTCAATATTAGGAGGAATAGAATTTCCCTTGCCTGTAGAGTTTCACTGTGGTCTAGTGGAAGAATCAGCTCTAGCAATTATCTCGTCAATATAAGTGTGTCTCCCCTAACTTGCATTACGACCTCGACCTCTTCCACCTACGATGTTAGTATTCAAACGGGGTTCCCGATTTGTTTTTCTTGTATTCATCCATGCCGTAAAAAATATTGAACTAAAGTAAAATCAAATGAAACCAACTACTAACCTTGTCTATCTATTACCTTCCCTGGCAACGGCGCCAAAATGTTGGGCACTCTATATGTTAGTTAATTAAAGCTAACACATAGAATGATCAATATAAATTGTCAAACCCAGAAAGGTCTTTTATTTCAAAAGTAATAAGCACAATCTATGCATAAACAGATTAAGCAGTTGATTAATGAATGTAAGTAATGATCCTACCTAGATGCTCAGCTAGCTCATTCCCTAAGCAACTAATCTAATTCACACATCTACAAATCCCAATTGAAACAATCCTTCTTACAGAATCAATCCAGAAAGTTAATGATCTGATAATGAAATGAAACGAGATTACTTTTGCAAGAAGTTAAATCCTTATGATCGTCAAACTACAACATTCAAACTTTACCAAAATGATATATCTAGAGACGACTGTAACTCCATCATTATCTGTCTAATCTATGTATGCACTTAAATATACAACAGCAACTAGAATTGAAATACAAGCTTGAACTCTACGGATGATTACTAGAAGTCCTAGAAAGCATAAATAACTACCAATTGATTGGGATCGAGCTTGGCTATTACAGCTGATTAAAACACACATGCAATTTAATTGAATTATTCTACACAGTCGATTGTCACACGACTCTGCTACAGCTCATTCAAGATGCAATTGTAAACTACCAGCAAGGAAGCTAATCTCTGTTACAGCTATCAGCAATGCTTACAATATTCCACACCACACAACAAAAATGAATTTAAACTATTCTCTATTACAGCTATCAGCAATGTCTGCAACTTTCCACACCACACAACAGAAATGAAATTAAACTATTCTACCTACTTAAATCGGCTATCTCTGTGAGAAGGTGGGCCCTGGCCTTCTAACAGAGACGTCGAGAGTCACATCTAATTAAAACTCAGAAGTGAAGAATTTCTGCTCTCATATTATTAATGGAAGATCATGAGCTTCAATGCTCTGTTACAACTTACACCAGTAATGATTGTCCAACCCCATGCTACGAGAGCCTTCTGGAATTTATACAAAAAAGAAAGACAGTTTCAGATCCACAAAAATAACGCAGTAATGAAGATCTATGATCTTGATGCTACGCAGTTACAGCTAACTGATACAGCATGTTGAATAGTGTTGTTAATACCGAAGGATGTTGCTGTCCCGATGGAAATTGGATCAACAGACTTGACAGCTGGAATGCCACCTGTCTGTTGCAGCTAAGCTCTCCTTCAATGGGATCTGTTATAGTGGAAATCTGTTACAGCTCGCGTGGAGGATGTGATGTCCCTTAGAATATGAGGAGCTCATGTTGAAGAGTCACAGCTAGAACTGTTGGGCTGATACACCTGCACTTTTAGACCTTGGATAAATAAAGTCACATAAATTAGTATAAACCAAGGACTAAGATCCATAATCTTTAACAGTCTTAGGCATAAAAACAAATAAAGTAATAGCAAATTATACCTGTCAATGTTATAGATTGATCTGGAAAGACATGGATATAGCTCATGAAAATAGGATGGAATTAGGGCAAAAAGGTGTAATAGAGGTAGCCAAAAAGGGGCATTTCCTGGACCCAACACAAGTGAGCCTTAAAATCCTCTTAACTAAACAAACATTCTAACCCCACTTGGGGAACACCAAAAGAATTTTGTACCTAGGTAGGACTGAGGGGGATAAGTATCCAAATAACACCCCTCACTCATTTTTCATGTTGAGACATAGTGGTTGACATTGAGTGTACCAAAATCCCTTATTATTTGTTGACACGGTTTAAAACCAATTCGTCGGGAAGGCCTCTCCCTTAGGAGGGTTGAAGTAGCTAGACTGGTTCCGGAAACCTGAGTGGAATACCGCAATCCATTCAGTAACCGAAGGATACCTTTCATAGTTCTCGTTGTACCACCCTTATGGGAGTACAGCGGTGATAGAACAAAAATGTAGATTCACCCAACCGAACGTGTCATGAATGGGGTATCTTAGTGGCTAAAATTATAGGATTGTCTACCCGGTGTCCCTCCTGATAGGGGGATATATAGCCTTTGATTATACAATTTATATTGTCTGACTTGGATTTCATCACCTTGCAAAGGATATACCTTGTTGAGTCATAATACTTTTTAGTTAGGTGTTTGCATGCTCCATTACCTCCCTTTGGTCAGTGAGTACACCTTTTTCTATTTTTAGGAGCCATTTGCATGTTGGTTTTCCGACCACATTTTTTGATTGCTCCACTTACTATAGCACAGCTGTTATGGTAAGGGTTTTGAGTTTGGTTGTTGGCCTGAGTGCCATTATTTTTTATTCTCCCCTCTTGCACACACAGTTGCATTAGGGATTTCGAGCTTTCCACTCATCACCACCTAGTAGATTTAATTCACAACTGTCACCATTGAGTCCCCGAGACGTTCTTGACATTTCCAGGGTGAACCCCGTAGTATAGTTCCCTTGACTCCACTTGTCATCGGCATGGAACCTTATCATCTAATTCTGACATGCCTCATTTCACATCTAACTTTGAGGCAGAATCCAAAAATCCCACATACACTGCACCCACTAGCCCCATGGCTGGTTCGTATTACGACAACTTTTTCACAGGGACTATTGGTGGAACATCATCCACCCCCGCCACCACAACAGCCACCATGGTCGCCACAACTACCACACCTCCATTAGGTATGCCTAACATGGGACCCCTGCCCAATACAGGACCCCCACCTAACCTAGGCATGCCCACTATGGCGACTATACCTACTATCCCCGCTACCACTCAAATTCCAACACCTCTTGGACATCTTCCCAACCCATCTGTGACTCCCATTGCACTTGGTGGTGCGGGCCCCACCCACACTCCTATGGGAGGAGGGCACATACCTCCCATGAAAAATATCCCCCTAGGGGGCAGTGGCCTAATACATAACGCTACCACCAGCACTTATGCCCCCATGACAACATCATACCCCTCCGCCAGTTTGCCATTTATGGCTAGCCTTAACCTACCAGACTTGGCTAAGCTAACAAATGATCCCATCTGGCATGACCCTACTTGGCCCCCTATGCCCACAAAGCTCCCCTCAGACATCCCAAAATTTGAAGGAAAGGCTAGGGAAGACCCCCAAAACCATATCATGTTGTTTCACCTATAGTGTTCGTCAAACTCCATAGTAGATGATTCTATTCAACTCCGAATTTTACAAATAAATTTCACTGGCTCCGCAACCAAATGGTATATTGAGCAACCACATGGGACGCACCCCATGTTTACATCCCTCACCTCAACTTTCCTTTAGTTCTTTCAACTACCAGTACGCTATGATGCAAGAGTGGAAATAGTGCTATCTTGTAGACAGAACACTGCTACACACATCATCGATCATATCCATGAGTGGCGTAAGCATCGTAGTCTCTGCAAGATAAAGCTTGACGACCGTACCTTCCTAGATTGGTTCCTGAAATCACTCCTCCCTATCATAGCCAAGGATGTAGCTTCTGAACGACCCGAGTCGAAAGAAGAAGCCATCTTAAAAGCTCAGCAATTCAACCTCATATATGCCCAGTCTGGATATTTATACACCATATTACCTGATGCCCCGTGCGGAGATCCATCCCAGAATGATGCGCCAGGGGCATCCCATGCCGTTGATGGTATTATCGGCTAGGTTATGGTACAAAACAAACCTTTCACCATGATGAGCACAAACAGTGCCCCAGAGCTTTCTAGGGATACATCTCATTCTGGAGCTACAACTTCGTATACTCCAGTAACGCACACCCACTAAATTCATGGACCCTCATTTCCACCACAGTGTTATGGGAAAGCAACATTAGCTGATGCACCACCTCCATATTATAACCAGCAGGCCCATCAAACTCTGGTTCACCCACAAGTCCAATTGGCTTATTATCCTCAACATGAAGCACCCCTTTCTCCAACACTTCCAGTAGCTCAAGGATACCCACAACCATAATAAGCACCAGGTCCACCTCAGAACCCTCTTGCTTACTATCCACTGTAGCCTGCTCTAGTGCCTACATGACCTCAGAACCCACCTATTGCCCAAGGGCATGTATACACACAACAAAACCAACCTCAAAACAAGAACAACCAGCGTAATCAAGGAGGTCAACACAATCACGGAAGAGCATGCAACCGCGGAAATAACCAACAGAAAAACCAAGGAGGACGTCCACCTAATCCTCCCATTGATAATAACACTGCTCCTGCAAATCAAAACCTTGATCGTCCTGCAAAACAGGGCAAAAATCCTAATTTGAGAACAAACCACCCGTGTTCCATATGCAGGGTCTACGGCCATTACATGCATAATTTCCCCCATTTAGATCGAGTGCATCAACTCTGGATCGACGACACCCAACGACAAGGACATGCTGCATAGCTAGCACCACCTCCTCAGCCACAACCCATGATATTGCAAAATCCTCTACCCAACCAAGGAGTGGTAAACACTCATCCAATGGATCCCCCATAAGGATCCGCTGCAACACACTAGCAAATTACCTATGCGGCAACCGATTACTAGCATACAGAGTCCAACACTCACCATTTGCTAATGATGTCAACCTTCAAACCCGCCGAAATCAATACGGCTCAGCCCCAGAGGCCACGCTCACTGATCCATCTTCGAGTACCCTCCCAACTGATCAGCCACTTTGCATACCTAATATTCCCATGGACGGGGGTCCAAAATCACCTCGCTTCCCTTTACGATGAATCAACAACAACCCTAATGCTCATGCAGCTTCGAACTATAACATTGTAGAAGACCTAGCCCAGTCCCCCGTTGCTATGTCTGCTCTAGAAATCCTAAAAACTTTTCCTGCACAGAGAAAATTGTTATTATTCGCCATTGGTGCCGTAGACCCTAATGACTCCAATATGATGGCTTTCGACTTAGACCAAGATGAACCTCGTCTTCCTTCATCTCTAGCTTTTCAAGTTTCTATGTCCATTCGCAACCTCATCGTTCATCAATGAAGGTGCCTCCACTTACGTTATGTCGACTTTCGTCTGGCAGAAACTTGGATCCCCAACGCTACAACCGTCAACTACCGCATTGCGAGCTTACGATGGTCATGCAGCTCAACCTCAGGGTCTGTTAGTAAACATGCCCATACAGCTTGGGGGAAAACTGGTTCTCATAGATATAGAGGTCATCAACGCCCAACTTGATCACAATCTCTTTCTGGGACAAAGCTACATGTATAAAATGAAAGCTGTCGCTTCTTCAATTTTTTTCCTCATGATGTTCCCCCACGAAGGACGCGTAGTCAAAATCGACCAGATAACATACTATGATCCCAATGCCCCTACAGTGCCTAAAAATGTTCTTCCCATGATCGAACAACCCATTCAAAGTGCACCCACATCATTCATCTCCTCAGTCGGACCCGGGATATATTCGGATACTCCCATGACCACCACTTTCCCATCTATCCCACCCCCTCTCCGGATAACTGAAATATCTGATTTGTGCACGCTCTGGTACAAAACACAGCAGCATACTCCACAACCTCAACCACTGCCACAACCACCCACAATGCCTAGTCATATCGAAACAACACTGATTCACACTATCCCATTTTTGTTTACATTTTTAGGAGTTTTCAGCATGCCAATATGGTACCTACCTGCCCTAACCCCTCCACCAACACTGATTCACACTATTACCTGTATGGTACCTACCTACCCCAACCCCTCCACTGACATCGACCATTGTTTTACAACCGGTACAACCCATCAATATTTCGAACCATCCACCACCTGGCATACCGAACCCCCAAAACCATCCACCCCCTGGTGTACCGAACCCCCAAAACCATCCACCACCTGGTGTACTGAACCCCCAAAACCGACCACCTCCAACAAGGGCCACTACATCAACATCTAGTTATGTCCCCCCTTAATCCCACCACAATGGGGGCAGAGGTCCACAAACCTACACCACTGGACCCACAACTCGCACCCCCCCAGTGACCCCCAAATTAGCAAAGAATCCCCCAACAATCCATATACCCCCTAAGTGCTCCTTATGCGACGATATAGGCCATGCTACCCATCTATGCCCACAATTACCGGCACTTCAAGAACATATGAATATGTTGGATGATGACACGAACATTCCAGTTGTTAAACTTCAGCTAGCCCCTTATCCTCGCGATAAATGACTACGTACAAACCACCCTTGTGCGATCTGTGGCATCTACGGCCATTATTGACATCATTTCCCCGATCTCCCAAATTATAGAGAAGCACTATATGAATTGAATAATGTTGAACTAGAGATATCCCTGCCACTCATTGAGGAAATATTCCCCCCAGAATCTTCCCCTTCAGAAGAAATCAATACCATTTATATGATTTCAACCACCTACAAGCCTGAACCAATTAATTTGATGACGCACTACTTCCGTAGTGATGAGGAAATCCTAGAAACACTTATTGCACCAGACTACCACTGGGATGATATGCACCATCGATCATACTTCATCCCTAAGGCATCTACCTCCACCACGGCGAACCAACTATCCGTTGAATCCAAAGACTTCTCACCAACCAAGGTCGATTGGTTCAAAGATCCTATCCCAGCTCCAAAAGTCTTTGAAGAAGGTAACATGGCCAACATTTCACCAATCATAAAAATTGACATCTCCACCACCCATGAAAAACTCGAGCTTAACTCTTTAGGCGCATCCTGCACTAAAAAGGAAACCCAAGCCTATAAGAAACTCTTTCAAGAATTTCGAGATGTCTTCGCTGGTCTTATACCGAGATGCCTGGTCTTGATCCTACCATCGTAGAACATCACATAGACACTTGGCCCAACATATCACCGGTTCGCCAGAAACAACGCCCCATTCACCCATCCCAGCTTCCAGCCATCAAAGTGGAAATTGAGAAGCTTCGAGCAGCAGGCTTCATATATTCTATTGCTTATAACACCTAGGTTTCCAACCCAGTTCCAGTCAATAAGAAGGTGGGCACAATTTGTGCCTGTACTGATTTCCGAGATCTCATTCTAGCTTATCCAAAACACAACTTCCCAACACCATTTATCGATCAGCTAATTGATGCATGTGCAGGGCACAAGATACTGTCTTTCATGGATGGTTTCTCTGGGTACAGCCAAATCCATATCCGCAAAGAAGATCAATACAAGACCGCTTTCAATACCCCATGGGGCACCTTCTCCTATCGCGTCATGCCTTTTGGTCTCAAGAACACTGGAGCCACTTTTCAGCAAGCTATGACTTATTGTTTTCATGACCTAATTAACATCATATTGGTTTATCTAGATGACCTCACAGCTCGATCCAAAAAATGATTCAACCATTTAGACAACCTCCGACAAGTCTTCTTGCGCTGTCACAAATACCAAATATGCTTGAACCCACTCAAGTGTGTATTTTGCATTCCAGCATGCCATCTGTTGGGTTTCATCATTTCTGAAAAAGGGATGACCGTCGACCCTCTAAAGGTCCAAGCCATAGTAGACCTACCGTCACCTCGTACATTAAGACAGCTACAAATCCTTCAAGGGAAGTCCAACTTCCTTCGTCGCTTTGTCCCAGATTACGCCACCACAGTACATGGTTTCCTCCGTTTGTTATGCCTTCATACCCATTTTGTATGGGACAACCAAGCAGAAGGAGCTTTCACAGACCTGAAGAAAGCACTTACAAGTGCCCCCTTGATTTCTCCTCCAGATTTCACAAGAGACTTTACCCTTTACATTTCGGCATCAGATTACACCGTCTCTGGAGTACTCGTCCAAGAAGACTCCGCTCTCCAAGAGCATGTTATTTACTATGTGATCCAAACTTTATCAGGCCCACCACTTCGCTACCCACATGAAGAGAAAATGGCCCTCGCCTTCATCTTTTCAGTAAAGAAGCTGTGACATTATATTCTCCTCAGCCATACCACGGTTGTGGCAAATTCCAACCCAATGGTCTATCTCTTGAATCACCACCTTCTATAAGGCCATGTTGCCAAATGGGTGATTATCTTACAAGAATATGACCTGACTTTTAAAAACCCGAAGAGCACCAAAGCACTAGCACTTGCTCAACTCATTACGAACCTACCATCTTCGTCGTCATCACCAGCTATCCATACTGATATAATTGACAAACATTTGTTCATCATCTCATCTGACGACCCTTGGTACGGAAACATTTTGGTATACCTCCGCACACAGAAGTTTCAGCCCAATATCGACCGTGACGGATGCCATCACATTTGTCACCATTCCCCCCGTTATCTCCTCTTGGGTGATGTCCTCTATCGACGTCGTGTTGACACAATCCTACAATGGTGCCTTTCCCAAGAAGAAGCAGAACAAGTCCTTAATGACTGTCATAGCGGTGCCTGCGGCGACCATTTCTATGGAATGGCCACCACCCAAAAGGTAATTCACGTAGGTTATATTTGGCCATCATTATTCACTGATTGTATCACGGCAGTCAAACATTGCCAAAATTGCCAGCTTTTTGCCCCCAAGGTGAGAACCCCCCCCACCCCCCTTCATCCAGTCGTCATCGTTGGACCATTTTGCAAATGGGCCATTGAATTCATGGATTTCCATCCCGCATCATCTAGTGGCCATGAACACATTATTGTGGCTGTCGATTACTTTACCAAATGGGAAGAAGCCATGCCTACTTATAATTGCAAAGCCGACACTGCAGCCCGTTTTTTCCTCAACCATGTTATCGCTTGTTTCGGAGTACCAAAGCAACTCGTCTCAGACCACGGCTCTCACTTTGAGGACTCTGTTTGGTGAGAATTGTCAACACTCCTTAAGTTTGAACATAATTTATCCTCTGCCTACTACCCCCAAGGGAATGGCCAAGTCGAAGCAGTTAACAAAATTTTGAAGACCATCCTCCAGTGCACTGTCGACCGACATAAATCCAATTGGCATCACATGCTTTTTCCTGCATTATGGGCTTACCACACGTCCACTAAAACTACCATTGGCTTTACCCCCTTCCATTTGGTGCATGGTGTGGAATCTGTCCTCCCCATTGAATGCCAGATACCAATATTACAAATTTCCGTAGAACTCCTCCCGGATACTTCACTAATTGAAGAATGCCTACTTCTTTTAGAGTAGGCCAAAGAAGATCGCCGTGCATCTCTCCAAACAATTGAAGCCACAAAGAACAAATCTAAACTCAATTACGATAAACATGTTCACCTGCGAGCATTTAGTGAAGGAGACCTGGTACTCGTTTATGACCAAGCCCATGACAAAACATGCAAAGGAAAGTTCGAATCTATGTGGCAAGGCCCATATATCAGACACACTTGCCTTGGACATGGGGCATACCTTTTGACTAACTCAGAAGGCAATCCCATTCGCAACCCCCATAATGGGTTGTACCTCAAAAGATTCTACCCATAGAAAATCTCCTAGACACCACAATCCATATTGTATAGTTTTTTAAATTATGTTTTCATTGTAAACTTTCAAAACCTTACATTTTCATTTTTTCCTGCATGAACACAGATGGATCTTGTTCCACTCTACCATATCAGCTTTGCCAATGGTGCAAGTCATTCATCTCCAAATCTCACTTCAGCAACTTGGGTAATTTATTCCCCTTCACATGAGTTGATCCACCTCGATGGAGTGTGCATAGGTGGTGCCACAAACAACCAAGCTAAGTACGATGCCGTGACTGGTCTACTGGCCGCTGCTCTCCAAATGGGCATAAGTCACCTTAGTGTTTTCCTAGACTCCCAGCTCCTTGTTTCCCAGCTCAACAATTGTTACCAGGTACACGATCCCTGTCTATTTATAAAATTCATGCACACTAAACAAATGATTCGACACTTTGAATCCATTTCATTCACTCATGTCCCAAGAAATCTAAACAGTGTAGCAGACCAAATGGCTAACAACATTCTAGATTGTCACGTCGACCAAAACATGAAGGGCATCACGACATGCATCACATAGACATCCAAAAATCAAATAAAACAAAATAAATAAATCATCATAACATTACATCCACGTGCATAACATGTGCCTCCATGGGCATACAAAAAAAACAATATTGCATCCATGTGCATCGAACGTGCCTCCACGGGAAAACAAGCAACATACAATTGCATCCACATGCAACAAGAAATAAAAGCAATGACAAAGATGTGCATCCATGTGCATACGCAACTATATAATCAAAACACATCAATAGGCATAAATACATATATCATCATATAGTCACAATGTCAAGAAGTGCCCTCAGCACCCAAATATACAAAAAGTACACCAACCGTACAAAATGTGTATCAACAAAATACATCCCCATATGCTCATCAGCATTTGGGGGCAGGTACAGGATAACCTAATGATCACGGTCACCTAACTCCTCTGGCTCCTCTGGATCATATAGATCTTGAGCCCTCCTCTCAGCTGTCACTATAGCTACTCTCTGCAGGATCGATCTCCACTCACAGGGCGCATCGTAACAACGATCGAGAACATGCTGATATAGATCCCTCCAACCATCATCTGGTACATCCACTAGCAGCGCCTCCAAGGTATCACGTACGTCCTTTAGGGAATCATGTCTATGATGCACAACTTCTTGTGCACGAGGCGGGGGTGTCGCTACCGGTGGAGGTACCACCACCATCACCCATCCCCTATGGCCCATATGATCGACTGTAGGCCTCGGACCAACATATGCCATGACCCACACTGAAACAAGTCAGTATCATATAAACATCTCTAGCTATACTCATAAAAAAACATCTAAAGATGATATAATAGAGAAATAAAAACAAATATGTACTGTATAACCCCCAAGCCTATCCCTGAGCTCGAGGCATCTCGGGGTCTCCCCGAAAGTCCATAGCCTGATATGGATAGTCGTCAATCACAACGGGCATCTGCTCCCACTCTTCATACATCTCCAATGAGAAGAACCGTCGAATGCCACCACCACCCCAGGGCATCATCTCCCCCCACCGCACCATCTGCGGCTCACTCCTCAGCCCCTCCCAAATGGCACGCGTGGCCGCAAGGTAGGTACCCGCTCGAAAAAGAAGCAACAGAGGAAAGAGGCATAACTAAACTCTCCTCCCTCCTGCCTATCCTTGTTCAGCTCTCACCGAACACAGGCCAGAAAAATATGGCCCCAAGCAAAATAGGTCCCCATCAAGACATGGTGAACCATCATTGTTTTCCCCCCCGACAAATGATGGGGTGCCTGTGAACCAAGCACCCGCAAAACACAAGCCACCATCGCCTGCATCTCCAACTCTCGTAGATCTGAGATACTCAATGCACTATTCTGTGCACGGGCCCCCTCAAACACAAAATCTCTCAAGGAGATCCTCAATATCCATACCAGCCGGAATCCTCGGCTAGGTGTCCCCTATCTCACCCAAACGGGGCAAGCCAGTAAGAAAGTACACATCAATCAAGGTGAGCTCCAGTCGCTCACCTTGCACCATAAAAGCTACCTCCTTCGGGTCCCAAAATTCAATCAACTTGTTCAGTAGATCTTTCACTGAACGCATAAGAGGGATCTGAGCGAACTTCAGTAGTCCGCCCAAAGCCAAGGTCGCCCGCACATGCAAACTCTCCCAAATTCTCTCCATCATCCCCTCATCAATCTCCCTCTCCCTCCACGATACCTGCGACATCCTCAGCATCCTGCGAAAACAACACAAATTTTTTTAGAAAAATATTAACTAAATTTTTCCATGGTGAGCAATCCTCATCGCGACTTTGGGCACCCACAGCTGTGATGCACATCGCAGTTGTAATCCCTCATAGCCGCGATGCACAAGGCGGCTTTAATCCCTCACAGTCGTGATGCGCATAGCGACTGTAAGACCCCACAGCCGCGATGCACATCGCGGTTGTAATCACCCATAGCCACGATGCACATCGTGGCTATAAGCACCCACAACTGCGATGCACATCGCGGCTGTAAACACCCACAACCACAATGCACATCGTGGCTGTAAGCACCCACAGCCGCGATGCACATTGCGGCTATAAATCCCATACCCGCGATGTGCATCGCGGGAAAAGCCCCAAAACCCGTGATATTTCGCGTTGGCAAGCCAACGTGGAATATTCGCCACTTCTGAGACCCTGACGCTCAACAAACATAAATAAATGGAAAGGATAAGGAACATAGGCTTACCTGAAACTCACAGAATTAAAAACCGACAGTCGAATCTCCCACAAATCAAGAAAATGCTCTGCCCAACTAAATTACTCTGTGAAACTCAACGATGGAAATGACACTTGTCACATTGGGTCCACTTTCTATTTATAAAAATTTGACCAATTTTCAATCAACCATTTTGGCATCATACGACGTCCATTTTTCAAACCGTTGGAATCAGCACAACGAGAAATTCACGATAGTCCACTCCTTTTCTCGATTCCACCAGGTGCCATTTTAGGACATTTTTTTTTCATGCCCCTCGTCGACTCGATGTGCGTGCCACATCGATCGTTATCCATTTTTGACGAATTTTATATCGCTGGATTCGGTTTTCTGCTCTCGTGACGATGCTTGAGATCATTTCTCGCTCTCACCCCCAGTTTTTTCAGGCATTTTTTCCATGCCCCTTGTTGCCTCGATTTGTGTGCCACATCGACCATTATCCATTTTTGACGAATTTTATCTCACCAGATTTAATTTTCCACGCTTTTGACGATGCTCGAGATCAGTTCTCGCTCTCACCAATACCTTTTTTGTTCGGTATAATTTTATCCCTTTTTCGGGCCAAGCAATTCCTTTATGAAAAAGGCACTTAGGGAGTTTCTGTTAAGCTCTTTTCTGACTCCTAAAACAATGAAAATATCGCCAAGCAATCTTGCTTCCTTTCATGCTTGCTAAAAAGTATCTAAAAGGGCATCTACCTGGTATAAGTTTACCCCTTTTCCGGACCTTGTAGACTAATTATGAAAAAGGAATACTCTGGTCACATCGGCTAGAAGAGTTCTCCATTTGCATCATTTTATGCTTTTTCAGGCCTTGGAGACTAACATATGAAAAAGAACACCAATGGAGTCTACTTACCGCTTTCAGACTCTCTAAAATTGAAAGCAACCATGAGCAATCACCGCCTTGGGCTCGTACAAATCCACAGGACGGTACTCCTCCACCAATTCAGAGTCTTCTTATCATTTTCAGACTCCTTAAAAATGAAAGCACTCACGAGCATGAACAGTTCTGGGCTTGCATAAATCCACAGGACAGTACGATTTCAGAGCACACTTTTATCCCTTCTTGGAGCTCATTAAAACCACGAAGAAGGACCCAATGGTTCTTTTTGGCACCACAATAGATCATGTCTACTCATATGGAAGCTTCCCCATTATGGTCTCCTTTGTTCAGAGCATTCTGCAGTATGTCACCCTGAGAGTCTCCCAATAGAATCCATCAGCTTGTCCTCCCAAAGTCACTCCAGTCTACAATACATACCCTTGATCCCTTAAGCTGTGATCCCCACACCTAAAAGTCATTTTCCTATGCTGCCAAGTCAACCATGTCATCATGCTCTGAACAAAGGAAGTTTGAGTCCACCCACTCTATGACCCTAGTTATTCTCTATCCCCACAATATGTCAGTCCTACCATCAGTACTATAACACTTCAGTTATACACCTCGCGCTCCTATCAAGGAAACATCATTGCATTGGTAGGTGTTGGTCTCCCTCTGTCAACACCAACCAAATCTATTCCAGAGGATAGACCTAGAGGTCTCTGTGCCTTGGACTCATCACCATTAGTAATGAGTTCCTATGAATCATTTTGAAAGGAGTCCTCAGTGCCTCTCCAAATGATTGTTTCTCACATGCTCGACATCAACACCTTGATTGCATCATTGAGACTCGTATAGGGTATCGGTCCTTTCAGTTTTTTGTTGAAGACCCCGGATATCACCTAACTCTACCACATTTGAGAGTCTAATTGAGGAAACAACTAGTTACACATTCCTATGGATATTCGGGTTGCACTTGGTGACACTTTTCAGATGTACCCCAGTTTTATACTCCCTCGAGTATACAGTTACATATACTCCTTAGAAGTTGATTCATAGTCATTGAGTCCCTATAGATGTTGGACACCTTCAAATCTAGCAGTTCATCAACCCTTCTGACACCTTATTCAGAATGGCTGTTGCTCTTTTCCAGTGTATCAGTCCTTCAGATGAGTCATGGTATGACCATGAGTATGTCTCAGCATTGTGTCCCCTCTGGACTATCATGATGTACCAACATATTTTTATGTATTATTCAAGTCCCCCTTCTTGGGCCTAATTGTTATGTATATGTCTTGATACGAGCATGGGTATGCCCGCCTCATCCATTATCATAGATTATTCCTCATTCATTTTGAGGCCATGTAATTTTTCAGTTTTTTGCAGCTTTCAAGGGACCATTGTTCCAGTCTCCAATCAGTCTCTTCTCTTCTCCAAACCCCAGGACAAAAGACAAAAGAAATATGATGTCTATCGGCCATACGATGAGCTCCTGCCCTCACACATCAGGGGGCAATCTGTTAACACCCAAAAAGTGCTCACTATCTCATTCCCATATTCTCATGACCCATTTGTCCACTTTTTCCAGCATTTGAGCCTCTAAAACCTTAAAAAGGTCAGCAAAAAGACCAAAAACCCATCTTTTTCCACTCAAAATATGTATTTTTCCTCAAAAAAACCCTAAAAAAGGGTCCAAAATTCCCAATAATATTAAAAGGAAATAAAAATACAAAAAATATTGAAAAAAGGAAAAAGAGGGAAAAAGAAACCTAAACCATTTTGGTCAATACCATTGGTTTCCTCAAACCATAATGGTATTCCCCATCACTAAAAAACTATAAAAAGATGATAGGGGATCCTCACTATTCATCCACATTTCATCATATCCTTATGCTTCCAAATTCCCTTTGAGAGCCCTTGCCTCCCATTTCGAGTTTGAAGATCCCCATTGAAGCATTGGAGAAGAGAGACCATTGGACATTGGAGCATCTCAACCTTGGAGCTTCTCAAAACTCACCATCCTCACCATTTGAGGTAATACAAAATCAATTTTTTTAATTTCTCATTTTTCTTATAGATCTTATTGCTTATGTTCTTAAATCTAGTTTTTTATTTCTTTGCACATGTTAATGTTAGATCAGATTAGCAGGTGCATCCTTGCACATGCTTGGTTGAAAAACCAAGCAACAGTTTGAGTAGAGCATCCCAGGACTATTTGATATATATGGATTTACCTAAGTGAAAGTCGTACTATGATTGTTGCGTAATGAAGCCAGTTCCGAGTAGTTTAAGGTGATTTAAGCTCAAAATTCTAGCCTAAGCTAGTTGATGTCGTGTATACCTAAAAAGAAAAATGTTTCTAATTGATTTTATTAAAATTTCTTTTTAAGGCTACTTTTTACTCAACAGGGTAGTCCATTGTGTGGAAATGGTTTGAGAAAGTAAAGTGCAAAAGAAATAACTTTCAAAGCAACAAAAGACTCTTTTTCTTTTTTCCGTTTATGCTCTTTCCAAAATGAAAACTAAGCAAACCAAAAACAAGTTTTTTTTTTTTTTTCTTTTCAAATTGAAAAACAAAGTGAACTACGCTACTTCAAAATGATCATAAGTCTTACTACTTTAAACTACCAAACTCATTTTTTTCCTTTTCTGATATATGTAAAAGAAAAAGAACTCCAAAATGGAAGCAAGTAAGACCTACAAAAAGCAATGCAAGTAAGTAAAAGCAACTCTAAGGCTCACAACAATCAAATCGATGATTTGACGAAGACTTGTCCTACAAATTTTATTAAAGGAAAAATTTTGGGCTTGGAGAACAAAGTGAAAAGAAAACAGGGATAAGAGATGCTTAAAATGGAAAGGAAAACCTGAAAGGTTGCTCCAAAGCACCAAGAACCCTAAAAAATCACTAAGCCAAGCAAAAGGTAGGAAAGTGAACCAAAGATTACCTTACAATCACAAAGACTCGAATGGAAGCAAACTAAAAAACTTCAACTTACTTGGACTAAAACCGACAAAGCAATCAGGAAGTGTCTAGACTCAAAAAGTTTTTGAAAACACCCTAAGGACTCCAACTTGGGGTCAAACCCTAAATCAAAGGTCAAGACACCGTCAAAGTGTGCTTAGTGTTGCCACAAACAACAAATGTTACGAAACAAAGGTTTGTATACCTGCAACAAGCATCTAGGGTACATAAGTGCAGCTATGTCCAACAAGGAACAGTAAGCGGTCTATAAAAAGAGTCACAAACAAACAAGACACCTCAATAGTACTCAAGCAAGTGAAAGATTACCTAAGGGACTTAGGAGAGGCAAACAAGACTCAACAAGGGAAAAAAGACCTCCTAAGGGACTTAGGAGAGGCAAACAAGACTCAACAAGGGAAAAAAGACTTCAAGGATTAGTTAAGAAGACAAAGCAAGAGACTGGAAATCAAACCAAACAAGTGGAAATCAAATCCACATAGAAAATAGAGAGTTATAGGATTATGCCCTACTGTGTAGTGCATAAACTAGCACACATTGGGAGATGTGCCCTACCATACATTAGTGAAAGCAGCGCTCATCATCAGGTATGCACTACTGTGTATAAGGAATACTAGCGCACATGTAAGAGGAGGTCAAAAATAGGCCTTGCAATGTCATACTGGGATGAGTCAAGCAATGGAAATAGGAAATAGTGACCTACAGAGCCTCTCAGAGGATCAAAAAGACCAAATAGTACTGGAAGGAAAACTAACTATGTCTCCTAAAGCAGAAAACAACTGGTCCCCAACCGAGTCACCAGTCCGTTGTTCGGGAATTCTACCCTATAGCGAGGAGAGGGACACTACCAACTTCTGGGGTGACAGGTAAATACATTAATCATATCACATGGGCTTCTACAAAAGGAAAGAGATCAAGGTTTTTGAAGGCATACCTTATTAACGACGTTCGATCCTAGCTTTCGCTTGCTCCTTCGATCGATCCTCCACTTGATCTTCCACTTGATGAACCTGCGGTACAAAAGATACCTTCCTCAACATATCTTGATCGATATAACAATGATGAAATTGAAATACAATTTAGACATCAAATAAAATCAAGCATTAAACCAAACAAATATGCAATCCATTAGACATTTGATTGGGACAGGAAGGGTATTTCCAGCTTTATTGTCAAAAGCAAATAATCAGTACAATTATACCTGATCATTCAGAGTGCTTGTGCAACTGGATCCTAGGCTCCTGCTCTTCACACTAACTTTGGAAGTCCTGCAGCATAACAACCCTTAATGCATAGTTTATCCTTCTCTCTCTCATCTATCCCCCTTGTATTTATGGGACAAGGTAGGTGTTTATGCCAGAAATTGTTACTAAGACTAGGGTAACAAGCCAACACAATCTCAAGAGTAAAACTCAATTCAAACTAGGGTTTAGGGTTTTGTTTTATGTGTTTTTGGTCATAAACTTCAAAAACATGCAGGGAATACATTCAGCAGATAAGCAACAACTAAATCATACACATATACTGATAAAGATGCATATATATCACAAAAATCCAACAAAAGACTGTACTGAAGTTCACACATAAAGGACAAGCACTACTAGAAAATACACATTAACCAGCAATGAATTTGTCATTCATGAAACTAAACAAGTTCAAACATGAAGCCAACACAGACCAAATGAAGGGGAAAGAGTCATATATTCATAATTTCATCAGTAAATGCATATAAGAGTTACAGTACCTATCTCTGAATAAGTCTGAAAGTACAAGCAGCTAGCAGAGCTCCTGATGCTCCCAAAAATCAGAACCTTCACAATGTTTTGCTCACCTTTCTAAATAGTTCTCTTCTCAAAAACAGTTAGGTTTTTCCTCCTAACTCTCCATCGAATCACTAGGCTAGGTAAAGTAAAATTTACAGTTTTTACAAAATTACAAGGTTGCTAAAAATAGCAAATTCTTAACCAAAACCAAAATGCTTATCTTAAATAACCCCTAACTAATAACTGCCTCATATCTCCTTCGCTGCCTCCACAAGAAGAGATATACCATCTAGACTTGAAGACCTCTTCTTTGCTCTTTTATACTTCTTCTCCATATCAGCTATCTTTTTCTGAAGGTCTTCATTTTCCTGCTGTAAACTTTCAACTGTCTTTTCCAGCTTTGAACAGTGCCTGTCAGAAGCCCTTTTCCTTTTAAGTGCTTCTTTTGCATCAGCCACTAGTTCCTGAAAATTGTCATTAATATCCTGTAGATCTTCCCTTAATCTTCTATTGGCCATCATCAAACCATCGTTGACCTCCTGCATATAATTCATTTGGTGCTTATATTGCTTGACAGTCTTCTGTAAATTTTCCTTGTCATAATGAGCTATTTTATCCATTGCAGAATCTTGATCTTCATTAGGTTTCCAAGGGATGTCAAACTTCTTGAAGATTTATGTCTCTTCCATCAACAGCTTCTTAGAAGTGTCCTCAATGCTGGGCTTTGGATCTTCTTCACCTGCTGCTTCTACTGAATTAATCTCTTCTTTTAAACATGGCTGCAATTTATCTATTTCTGATTTGTCATCATCCATGGACCCTTCATCTAAGATAGCCACCTCATCTGTTTTTAATTTAGGATTTAGCAACTTCTTCATGTTTAATCTCAATTTATTTTTCGACCTAGTTTTAGGTCTCCAAAATGTAGTTGCCTCTCCCATCATCTTCAGTTCTTTCCCTTGGTGTTGAATAGCAGCTAATTCCACCACTTCCAGCTTGTTTATTTTCTTGTTAGGCCTTGTGGTTTTGCCATCTGAAACTTGAACTTCTTCAATTTCAGTTTTGACTTTAATCTCAGAAATAGGCTGTTCTTCTTCTAACAGATAACCTTCATCATCTGAAAGAATTGTGATGGGACTTCTTGGCTGAATGTGGATCTCTTCTTTAGCTACATGAACCATTTTAATGTCAACCTTTTTCTCCTCCTGAGGATCTGCTATAGGTGCTGGATTCTTTTCAGGTAGTTCCTTTTTGTCTTCAAACAGTGTGAACTTGCTTTTAGGGTAATCTGAAACCACTTTGAGCTGACTGTCATCCTGTCTCTGTCCTACTACCTGCTCTATCACCTTCTTGGCTTTAACATCATCTTTACTTGTAGATTTGACTGAGTGACCTAACTTTTTCATCATTACCTTCCCCTTGTCAGTCTGTCTCTTTGGTTGCTGGTCTTCTTTTTGAGAATGAACATCTGACCAGAACAAAAAGAAATCCCAAGTCCTTCCCTCATGTTGCAACACTGTGGTGATGATCAGTTTAATGAGACCATGGTGAAAAAGTGATTGGGAAGTGTGATCATCATGTTGCTTTATCTTGCTTGACATATTCTGCAGGCTTTTTAAGAAAAAGAAGGGCAGATTCATTTTAGAAACTCCTGCTATGTGTTGAAGGAACCTGAAATGATATTTAAATACAAATGAATATCTTCCTTCATAGGTCACATAACTTTGAAGTATCCTTATGGGCTCAATCCACTCCTTCCTGAAATTTTGAATGAGGATACCCTTGTTCCAGTCAAGAGTCACATTAGGCAACAGGTACCTTTGGGGTTCAAAATCAAAAGGCAATTTTTTAAAACAGTGCTCACCCTCATTGTTGATCTTAGTAGCTTCTGCTGTTAACTCCACAGTCAATTTGAATTTCAAAGCATCCATCATGATCATATCATCTTTAAGTCCCTTAGCAAACTTGCAGGACACCTGAGCATTGAAACCATCTATCTTCTTGAAAAACTTCAACCAACCTGCCTGCTGAAACAGTTCTGCACAGTCGGGAAGCTTCTGAATCCAGGTTAGGTCTGTGGGCTCAGCCCTGTTGACCTTACCACTTTTGCCACTTTTCCCCATATTCTTCTTTCAGAAAACAGAAACAGTCTGGCTTTAGGTTTCAAAAATGTTTTGTAAACTGGTTTCTTGTGCTTTGAGCTCCTTCAAAATTTGCTACACACTCCTGGACAGGCCTTCAAGTTCAATGTTCCCTTATCTCATCCATACAACTAGGTCTATGGATAGATAAACTGAGACAAGATCAATCATAGATGAAAACTATCATAAGAACAATATAGCACTGCTTAATTTCAAAATGCACCATCAGGCATAATGTCGAACTGTTTCAGAATATAAGCCACTCAAACTCCTCGTTTTAGGGTTAAGGAGACAAGCAGTATGATATGTCTTCAGACATAAACTCCTTCCTTATTACAAACTGATTCACATCATAGAATACAGAACTTTGATCAAACTCAGTGTTCAGACTGTTCAATGAGATTGAAAACTGTCAATGGATGAAGTTGTTCTATATTTGATATTTGCTCCTCCTTCAGTACAACTGATTCAAATCACTCAAAACAGCACTGCAATGTCCAGACTATTCAATGTAATGGAAAACTGTCAGTGAATATGACTGTTTTATATCAGTCTTTCACTTTAATCTCTGTGTATCAACCAGTCTAGATTTTCAAGCCCTAAAACTCTCACTGCTTCAGATTTTCCAGCATAACATCAACCACAGGCTTATTTGACCAACTGGAGACTGATAGCATGAGAGGAGAGAACAAAAACACCACTGTCTGCAATATATTCTCCCTAGCCAAAAAAAACTGCCATTCAAACCTGTATATGAAAGCCAACATGTTCTCCAAGCAATTGAACATGGTTCTCCAAGCAAGTGATTTCACAAATCATAACAATTTTCAACAGCTTTCAAACCACTTAAACAAACCAACAAAACACCTTCTGTGTAAAAGATGAGCATAACAAATCAATCTATGAATCCTCTCAATGCTATTTCCTGTAGATTCTGATTTACAATGGCATTAGGTCATGAGAAGAATCCATTCAATTAGCTCATTATAACCAATATGCATCACTATCAGAGTTTTTGAATGTATAGGAGAGCAAATGATAAACAATCTTCGTTCAAACTGTCATTAAAATTTCACAGGCTGAATACTTTAAGCTTAAGACTACTTTGCTGCTCTGTTCATGCAAATTCCTCATAATAGCTTCAGATAGCTATTTCTATGGTGAAGTGTTTATTTTATGACCTATTCTATCATCTCCAGCAACCAATTTCTTCAGATAATCGTGCAGCGAGAAAGACCCAAATTTTTCAGTTATAAGGGTTTGTATCGGAATACCTGTCAATTACTCATCTGTCGTGGCTTAAAGCTTCATTTTGGGGTATCAACGGTCTCTTCTTATGAGAATAGGTGTCTTCATATCATTTCTTTGACTGCTGGTAAATGAATTTGGAAGCCCTAATTCTCGCTGGCGTTAAAAACACTGTCTTCTCTTCACAGCAACACAATCCACCTTTTTAGCAGTTAACTCTTCTTCACGAACACTCCTCTCCTCTAATAATGTGTGTAGAAAGAGAAATTTGACAGCTTAGACCAGGATTTGCTGGTTTTTGTCCAATTGATTCTGCATAATATGCAATGATGAGCCTGCTCTGCTTCGTGACTGATAACCAACTAAAATCATGCTTAAACTGCAGTAAACACGTGTTAAAACACTCACACAAGGTGATTAGTCACTCACATACTTCAATCATGATTGAAATCCGTTTGAAATTTTAAAAAACAAAGGGGTCGCGATATTCTTGTAGCGCGCCCTTTGTTAAAATTTTGTCTAGCGCTACAAGAATAGCTGCCATGCCAGAATTTCGTAGTTTTTCAACTTTCTGCTAATTTGTCGGAGGTTTTAAAAGTTACATGGTTTAAGAAACAAGTTTAACTGCTCTCTAAACACATTAATGAATCAACTTTTGAAAATATGACCTTCTTTAACCCCCTTTAAAATATAAAAGATCAACAAAAATCAAATAAAACCTAAAAAGAATGGGCTCAAAACTTAGTCAATCACCCATAGAGTTTCTAAGGAGACTAAAACTAAAACTTAAAACGAAAAATTTAACTGAGGTAGATTGAAAAACAAACCAAAACTGGAGAAAATAAATCAAAAATGGAGAAAAATTTACTGACTTAACAGTAGGCAATTTGGATAGAGAGGTAGTTTGATTGGGAAGCTGGGGAAGTTGCAAAACCAACTTCAACTAATCCCAATTCGTCAAATTAATATATTTTTTATTATATTTTAAGATGTGCGCGAGTATTTCACAGTAGAGTAGCGCACAATATGCAACTTCACTGCTTTACAACTAGCGTTTGCAAGATTTTTTAAGGTGTGTTCTAGTTTGCTTAATTAAAGTAGGGCATACTAGCAAGTGTGCGCTACTATTATAACTGTGGAGTAGGGAACACTTCAAGAAATGCGCTACTATCATGCCTGTAGGGTAGCGTACATGTCAAAAGGTAGGTTAAAATAGGGTTTTGTCAGTTGCTAAGGGGTAAACCAAGTCCATGTATCATCTAGGGAAATATTTCTCTTCAATCCAAGTTGTCCTTTTATTTGATCGATAGCTTGATGTGATAACGGATGGAGAAGTGCATATTTGACCTATAACACTCACCAAAAACGCCCTCCCTCAAGGATCAAGAATATGCCATCAAAACTGGAAATGGTTGAAGGAGTGAGCTGCAATAGAGGAAACCATGAGCTTCCCTGTAGCTTACACCTACAAATAAAGACTCCATTAAAGCTCCAAATTAAAGGTCTAAATGTCCTTTCCAATTACCAACTTGGATGGGAATCTTTCACCCTCGAAATTGGCTAAGGCAAGAAACTAGTCATCCACTAGCTCTCCCTCTTCAAAAATGAAGTTGAAAATTCTACAAATGATCAAAATATGCCATTCTTCTTTGTTCATGACTTTTATAAACTTCTAGTGTCCTCCATGGGTCGAATTCCTTCCAAGAGACTCATGCCAACTCAAGTTGGGAAGAGATTCCAAAGAATGCCACTTGTACAACAATTCCTAGTTTTCCACTTCCACCAAATCACATTTGGAAGCATCTTAGCTTCCCTAACTCCCTTGAGCGCCCTCTTGGAGGCTATTTTTAGCCCTGACATGTCATATATGTCATATGTCAGCCTTCAAGTCTGATTTCTGTCATAGGTGTCATAGCATCTTCATCATTGTTGTCATAGAGCTAGGGAATCTAGCCCAAGTGTCCCACTAGCTACAAATTGCCTCTTCCTCTTCCATGGGAGTTACTCTTCCTCTATATTTCGACCTTGTATGAGTCATGCCATGAATAATAACTTTTTAACTCCCCCAAGTATGTTACCATTCACCTTGAATTCGAATGGGTGAGAGAATGATGCCAAGTGTAGTGGGGAAATCTAGCCATATGTGGGTACCACTTCCTCCATGTGTCTTCATGATCAAATGCCACTTTGATTTTCACTTGTATGTATTTATTTAGATCCTTTATTAAATATTTATGCCATTCTAATGTTCAAACATCATTTATTATCCCCCTTATTCCAAATCCCAAAGCTTCCACCCCAAACCTAGGAAACTAGTAATTTTCCTCCTTGACAATTATTTGACCCTTAACATCAATTTGACAAACTCTAATGAATATGGCCAATGGGATTAGGCCATTGTGACCCAATTCCAAATTTGGGACAAGATAGGTTACTAGCTTAATGTTGAACTCCACTATCATGACATCATTGTCACCAACACCATGCCCACTACCATAATCACCATCAAGCCTCATCATTCTCTTTCTCGTGGTGCCACCATCCTCGTCCCCATAAATCATCCATCATCCACCATTAACCTAATGCACTTTGTCGCATTATCACCGTCACCATCCCTATCCTCACGCCAATTATCACCATCGTCATCATTGTGCTCATTGCCACCATTGTCACCATCCTGCTCATTGGAGTCTAGGCCATTTAGCCTCTTCGTTTATGTATTTTGGGTCAGATATGCATTGCACTTGATTTTTTTTTAGTTGTATGCACCCTTTCTATATACATGTCATAAACTTTGCATATAAGTGTATAATTATTTCGATTCAAAACTAGGTTTTTTAGGCTAGTCTCTGGGGTTTCTAGGCTAGGATCTAGGCTCTAGGTTTATGGGATTAATGTTGAGCTCCTTTATCATGACCATAACAAAAATGTAACCCTCACTTATGCAAAACCAATTATTAGGCATGGGAATCTTTTTATACCTTATTTTAACACTTGCATTAGGAAGTTTCATCAAATCTTAGAGGAATGACTAATTTCCTCATAGGAACACCTTCGAGATTCAAGGTAGAGGCAGGGGCTAAATCCTAGATTAGGGGGAACATGGTGCTATTTATAATTAGGATCCCAATATAGGAAAGGATTTTGATATGTATTTATTTGTTGTAGCTTGAAATTTTCTACACTCTATAGAAAATTTAGGTCATTTTCACCATAACGCCATCTCCATGTTCATATTAACCATCCCCATTCTCATTGTGCCATGAACATCATGTTTCATAATCACCATGCCCATTGCCACCATCAATTTCACCACCATCCTCCTCATTCCCATGTTATCACCATCAACACCATGCCCATTGCTATAATCAATATAACCTTCATCCTCATCATTCCCATGTTGTCACCATCGCCATTGAGAGGCATTGGAATTTTTGAAAAAAGCAATGCAATTTCATAATGTTGGATATTGTTGGAGATATTTTTCTTGTGTGATGCTATGGATTGCACCATCCATATATGTTTTATTTTGGATGATCATTCAAGAGTCTATATATTGGCATGTGATATGCATAATATTCTTAGATATGTGCTCATATATGACAAAATGCAATGACCTAAATTTTGAAGATATAAACTTTTCCAATTCCCATTTTCTTCTCATTGAATCTTTCAATGTTCATTCTTTTTTTATAATAAAATAGAGTTAGATCAAAGAACACTTAGTAGCAATCATTTTGAAAATTCTTCCACTTACATGTGAAAATTTTAAGACCAAATATTGAACGTCACATTTAATTCCACAAATATGTATTTCAAGTATTGTTTCAATCGGTGGCTCCAAAAGACAAGTGTAAGAAGGAATTCAAAAGATGCGATGATAGAGGTGCATCACTTGGGTACAATTGAGCTCTATTAGCTCTATTGAGACCAACAGTAGTGGATCATCAAGTAAGGTAATTAGAATTAGTGTTAGGGTGAGGCATATTCAAACTTATAAATGCAATTGTGCTAAAAGTGGATGTGAGGACAAAGGAAACCATATAATAGTTGCATACATGTTCTTCTTCTTGAAGGTAATCTAGTTGCATACATGTTCTCCTAATGAAGTATGTTTCAACACTTGGGAGCCAAAGAACCATAAGACATGTCCTATATGGTAGTTCGAAAGCTCCTTTATTTCCCTTGATCGTTAATTTTGTGCATTTAGGGAATAAATCCTAGGTCTCTAAATTACCTTAATTACCTGTGGTTAACCTAATCCTATTATATTCCCACAAAGAGAAAAAATGCACCTAGTAGATGCCAAGTGTTATGGTCCAAGACCTTGCGCATGGTCGTCAAGGCCTAGAAGCTCCAATACAAATTTTATAATGTTTTTTACAATTGTCTCTTCATGTTTTGTTTATTTATTATTGCATTTGGTCCTTCTAAAGATGGATAATTGACACAATCAACCAAAAAAATTGACCGCGTCAATTTCTACATAAACAACATGCACATATACAAATATCTACACATACATACACACATAAGACCATGCACATACACAATAAATAAACACTAGCTTGCAGAAGACCATGCCAATCTTGATCAAGGGGTTCATTTATTATCTTAGAGCTCTTAGGAGAGCATGGACATCCTGAACACATCCAAAATGGATGTATGCACGTGGGGGGGCTGATAGAACCCCGTTCCGCTTGCCTGTTTGGGTTCCGTGCCCCCAGAGCAAAACCTCAAAGTGTCCCTAAATGGCCATGGGGTTCCTGGAAAAAATGCCTGCAACACCAAAACCATGACTTCGATCACAAATCTATCTATTTTGATGGATTTCGAACCCTGCATTTCAGCTAGGGGACCCCCACACCGTGCCTTGAAGGCTCGAAAATCGTGCTATTGTGCCATCTTAGTAACTAGGTTTTTGCTCAGTGAAGGCCATGCCAATCTTTCTCAAGGGGGTCATTTATGATCCAAACACTCCTGGATGAGTGTGGCCATCATGAACACATCCATAATGGCCACATGCATGTGTGGGAGCTGACGGAACCCAAGTTTGTTCGTCGGTTTGGGTTACGTGCCCCTGGAGCAAATCTTCAAAGTGTCCCTAAATGGCCACATGGTTCCTGACAAAAATTCCCATAGCACCAAAACCATTACTCCGATCATGAATCCGTCAATTCCAATGGATTTGGGACCCCTAGAATCAGCTAGGACACCCCCCACATTGTGCCTCAAGCGCTCATAAACGGTGCTATTCTGCCATCTCAAGAACTAGGGTTTTTCTAAGTGAAGGCCATGCAAATCTTGCTGAAGAGGTTCATTTATGGTCTGAAGGATCCTGGGAGAGCATTTCCATCTTGACCACATCCACAATAGCCATATGCATGTGCAGGAGCTGACAAAACCCAAGTCCGCTCATCGGTTTGGGTTCCATGCCCCTGAAGCAAATCCTAAAAGTGTCCCTGAATGGCCATGAGGTGCCTAACCAAAATTCCTGTAGCAACAAAATCGTGAATCTGATCATGAATCCATCGATTATGATGGATTCTAGACGTTGGGTTTCATCTAGGGGATCCCCCACACCATGCCTCCAATGCCCGAAAATGGTGCTATTGTTCCATCTCCAGAACTAGGGTTTTTCTCAGTGAAGGCCATGCCAATATTGCTCAAGGGGGTAAATTCTCATCCAAAGGCTATCAGGAATGTGTGGCCATCGTGAACACATCCACAATGGCCATATGCACATGTGGGAGCTGAAAGAATCCAAGTCTGTGTCAGGAAAGATATATGATTTTAAATTCGACATTAAATTGTCAACCCGGGGCTCATAAGCTTTGAGGTGCTGACACTGTATGTGAAGGGTTGAAGGCTAGCTTAATCTAACCTATCCTAGTCTAATGCTGACAAACACAATCAATTTGCGAAAAATAACTATGAACTACCAAAGAAATTTTACATTCTAAAAGTAGCTATTTTATGCATCTATCGGATTTAACATTAAAATTAAAGCACTTACTTTATCAAATGTGAAAACCATAAAATTCTAGACTAACCTATAAACACCTAAACTAAAGCACATGCCATGAAACCAATTTGAAATAAAATAAATTAAAGCAAAATCTAAACTATGAAAATCCATAAAAATCTAAATTTTCAAATTATGAAATCAGATTGGAAATACAAATTAATTAATCCAGATAAGTTACTTTCTTTGAAAGTTTAGAGCGTGTTAGTCCCAAAGACGTTCTAAGGTTGTTTTAGAATTGTGCTTGGGCATCAATAAGTTTCAATGTTTTTCATTTTATACTTAATAAAAATTACATTTATTGGATACAATGCTGATAACCAAACTTAGAATAATGTGGGAAGTACTTCAATATGTCCGTAAAAACTTCAATGGATTTGTGTTAATGAAATGCCACAAGAAAAGGTACTCAATATAAGTAAATATTTATCTCATGCATCCAGAAAAACGTACTGAGCCGAAAGGAATTCAGTAGTTTACGCAAAATGATCACAAAGATAAATCCAAATGTTATGAGGGGAGGATAATATAACCAGATCATATACCATGCATACTTCACAACATAAAATATATAGAAACAATATTTTAATCCAAGAGAACTCATATTTGAATCCATAATAACTTTGCAAATCATGGAAAATATATGAAAGAAGGGATGAAATCACAAAAGAAGAGATTACTAACTGAACATATCAAAGCTTTGAATCCATAGAACATCAAGATGGAGCTTGAAGTTTCTTTCACTATATCTTGATCAGACTTCAATTATCTGAAGTTACACTTCTTACAAAAATAATCAACCCTGGTCACCATGGCCTTTTCTTCTATCTATAGCCTTCATAGACTGTACAAAATTTACACATGGTTTGTTACACCCCAATGGGTTACAGTTTTTCGGTTTGCGTTTTAAACAAAAATTAGTTACAAAAAGGTTAGTCTGTTGGACTAGTGATGACTTGTCTATTGTGGGGATTGGGGTCCACCCTACCAAGGTGAAAGAACATACTACTACGTAGAAGATGTTCCCGCTGCTGAATATGTTGGGTACGTTCCGACCATTGCTTGTGCCTTCGTAGACTGTTCTAACTACTGGATCTGCGAAATTTTTGTGTTGCCTTTCCAATCCTTACCCATAGGATATTGAAAAACACTTAGCTCTCAGAGGGATGAATCCAACTCAATATAACGCTCGAAAGAGAACTTTGAAAGACTTATGAAAATAGACCGAAGGCAATCAAGCATCTTGAAATTGGCATGGAATTTGTCTACGATCATTCTTCCATTAAGATCCTGGAGAGTATCCGCCATGTTAACATCAGAGTTCCTTCAATCTAAAATAAAGGCATTATAATGCTCTTTCGGATATAAATCCCCATGTCCATCCCAGAAGGATGGGAGGCCAAGGGGAAAAACTATTTTAAATAGCTCTTTGAATAAGTGACCATATCAGTGACGTTTTGAGCCATCATTCCCTTGGTAATCACTTTATTGGTTTCCGTGATCACTTCAATTCTATCCCAGATGCCATACATATGAATCTATTCAAAGGTTTTCTCATTTAAAAAGTCGATCGTCGGTTTGGCTAAATTGGTATTCTTACCTACGTTGTTTAAGGATGATTGAGCATATTGGGTGGCGGCTTCAACAATACCCGACTCTTCCTGCATCATGACGAAATGGCTCCACTGTGAGGTTATCAAGGCTGCTACTTGCTCCTAGACTACGAATTTGGCACATTTTAGAAGGGGGTTACCAGTTAGTTTTTTAGACAGCTCTTGGACGTCATTCCGGAAATCCTATTTAGATTGTTGTAGCTCTGTGATGACTTGATCTCTTCTAACGAAATTTTCACTCATGTTGAATAGGTCCTCGCACTTGGCCTTTAGCTGGTCTTGCACTTGGTTTAGCTGGGCATCCTTGAGGCTCATTTAAACAACTTCCTAGGCGAGTTTTTTGGTAGGATCTGCAAATGACGAGACTTGTAATGAGGAGGCCTTTTGTTGGAGGATGTCTTGATTCAACTTTCTTAGATCATCCAACTCACTTTCTAATGAAACAATCTTCTCTTTAAATTCCTAGCCATCATCCATTTCTTTCTCTAGCTCTGACTGTATCACCAACACTTCGGCCCTTTGTGAATTCTCAACCATGGGGATGCTGAGTTTCTTAGTTAGCCTGAAATTTCTTTGTCTTTCTACTTCAACATTGCTTGTAATGGATCCATGTCACTTGGATTTTGCACCATTTTTACAATTTGTTGCTCTAATTCATCCATTTTTAACTTATTAGACTTGTTAGAATATTTCTCATTCTTCAATTGTTTCTCCAGCCTCTGGGCAGTGGCCTGCAGCTTACTTTTTCTCATGGTGTACTTCATCATGTCTTTGTACACTCCTTCACCTGTTTTCTAGTGAATCTCCTTGATGTCTTTGGAAGGGAATGCATCCAAATCTATCGTCACCTAAGTAGTCTTGAAATTTGAGGGTACTTTATTCCCCCTAGGCACCAATGGTTCTAGAATTTCCATCTTCAGGGTAGCCTGTCTCAAATCTAGTGCAGACAGCATCCTAGATTGTTTCCCTATTTCAAGTTCCCTTTTCAAGAACAAAATCTTCTCAAGGTCAATGTTCTCATCTTTAATCTGAGCGTATAACCCAAAAAGACATGATTTAATAGGTGATGTGGTGACCAAAGCGCCTTCTGTGGACTATGCTTCCTGCTTTTGAGGCCATGTTGCGGATGGGAAGCTTTCCAGGATGACAGGTGCCAAGGAGGTGGTCATTGGCACGAATTTCAATTTTATGTTGGACATTCGGTCCTCTTTTGATCTCTTCGTTTTCGATCCCACGCTCTCTAATATATCTTTTTCAGCTTCCGAGGCAGGCTCTGGTGTGCTCCTTTTTCCTAATATGTCCACTTTATGGGGAATTGGGATGATTAGTGCCCTGACGGCCTTGCTAGGATCCAGCACGGCTTGGCTCTGCTCATAGCTATCTAAGTTGGCCATTTTGTCCAATAGTGAATGTGGTTCATGGGAGTATGTTGATGACCTGGAATCTTGTCTTTTTTGGGAGATGATCCCTATAGGATCGTATTTGCACACTATGCTTAATGGGAAGATGAAATTCGCTACTATTTCTTCAACTACTTTCTAAGCAGCTCTGCTCCTACACTTGAATGGTCAAGCCTCATTGGGGACCTTGAAAGTATTGACATTGTTTCCCTTCATAAAATATACATCGTCGCAGTTGAATCTTTGGTGGATGTAATCCAAGGAAAATATTATAGGAGTTAAGAATAGTGGGAGCTTGTAAGGATCTAGCTCTACTCCATACACCTAGATTTTAATGTGGGTCTCAAAATAGAACAAGTCTCCAACAACCTCATTCGGGTTGAGATGAAGTAACTACATACACTATGGGAAGATTGTGGGAGGAGGAGGATCAAATAATAGTGAATATAACTTAGACATAATAGTGTCTATGAATATAGAAAAACCTTCCTGTGGGGATACTAGAACAACTGATTTGTCAATGTCACCTCTACTGAAGAAACTCCTATTGTGATAGATAATCATAGATGAGAGGAAATTGTTGAATCTGAACATATTCCTGGATGAAAAACTTTTGAACTGAAGGTGGATGGACTGGGAAAGGAAAGACGACAAATCTAACTTGACGAGGGTCTCCTGCTGAGATAAGCTCAAAAGAAAAAGGAAACCTAGAGCCAGCTCGTCGATCATCAGCTCGTGGTCCTATCCGAGGACCTGACGTATCATTGACAATACCAGCCTAGTTGGACCTACAAACACATCCAGAATTAACATAGACTAGGAATTGCAAAAACTAGCTTCAGGAGAGACTATCATATGGACGAAATCCTCTCTGATTTCTGAGGATAGGTCTCTAATATTTCCTGCCAAGACTTCCTCATCGAACTCAATCCTTGAGGTGTCTTCCTCGATATAGGTCAAATCCATAATGAGTTCTTTGGTAATCGGGAAAACAAAAGTTCCCAACCTGGAAATGATGACGCTTCTCTCAGGTGCATACCCATTGTACCATCTCAGGGAAAATCCTAGCCTATGGTAAAACCATTTTGGCTAATCCAGTTTCCATAAATTGAATAGGTCATTGCCACTTTTTTCCTGTTCCTTGGCTTCCCTGGATAATTTATGCAGGTTTGGGAAAGAGGAGAACAGATCATGAACATCAAAAAACTCATCTCCAAGGTGATCATCTTGTCTAAGAATTGTTGATGCAGAGGGATCTTTGGGGGTCGAAGCAGAGGCCATGGTGATGCTGGTATGGCGAAGAGAACGATGGTAAATGCTCAGCTCTGGGAAATGGGAAGGTTGGTGTAGAGACTAGTGGAGGAGGAGCTCAGAGTGCCAGGGACAAAGTGACCAGTGAATTCCCCGGAGACGTATTTATAGGGAGAAGTTTGAATTTGGTGGGTTTTAAATGCGGGGTGGACATGGCACTCGGAGATTGGCTCTCCATCCGAGGGGTAGTTGGTTCTTTAAATGTAAAGGAGCGTTTACCTCCTAAACAACGGTGTTAATGACCATTAGGGGTGGCTTAAGGAAAATGTTGAGGAAGGTAAGCCGAGGGAAAAGGCGGAGAACTACAAACTATAAGTTTTTTCAGGGCTCAGATTAGACAATTTAGGAAGACTGCTTTTTGGGCCCTGAATGAACGTGAAGCTTCCACATGGAGATGGTGGTTTTCATTCAGAGGTGCATTTGGAGTGTTAAACTCCGAATGCTTTAAACATCCTGAAGATCGGGTCACCGTCGATATCCCTTCCTTGTATTCTCGATATTTGCGCCAAGTGGACAAGACTTTATGGGCGGGCCCTCTTTTTCTGACTTCCCACTAATTGGAGGCTCATGGTTGTAAACCACGATGGCGGCTTCTTAATGGTTTCAGGTCTTAAGAAAAGTGGTCATGGGGTGCTTCGAGATTGATAAGCATCGTGCACCTTGAGCCCCTGAATGAAATATCAGTCGTTTATTTAGATCAAGCATCCATATCGATTGGAGTTTCCTTTATCTCTTTGATTTATCATTATCTGCTTTAGGATATGACCTCTCTTTCCACCTTCCCGTGTCGTAGCCATTTTGAATTCTTGTTAGAGATATACATCGGGTTTGCGGACTGTAATGTTTCCTTCGACCGACCGGATTGCAAATATTCCTACTAACATTGGCTTCAGTGGGGACATCCTATTTCTTTAAAATAGGTTGAGAAGAATAGACTAGTTCCTTTAATTCCATTGGGTTGTGGAGTCATATCTGTCTTTTATTTTCAAAATCAAATAATAGGGAACGTGAGAGAGAAAATTAAAATGTGAGCATAACATAACTTTTTGTAGAAAGAAAAGGGAAAAATATATATTACATATATGATACAGAGGATCATTGATAGAGTAGGATAGAGATCAATATTGAAACATTTGTTTAAGGAATCCTCTGTTTACAGGATTTTCGAAGATTTCATCATTGAGTTGCACCAGTTCATACGTGTTGTTGTCATGGACTGCAACAAAATTGAAAGGGATGGCCTAGCCATAAGTTGTCAAATTTCCCATGCTTATATCTCTCTTCCCTTCTAGCATCCCATTTCATAACAAGTTATCCATGTTGAAAATCCCAAGCGATGGCCCTTCGGTTAAATGTTTCCTTAATCTTGTCTTGGTGCATCTTGGTAGTTTCATCCAACTTTTCCCTAACATGTTGAATTTCGATCAGTTGATGAATCCTTTTCTCCATATCATTTGGTTCTTCATGCTCTAGCTGTAATAGTTTCATCACTGGTAAACCCAACTGAATAGGAATGACTTCTTCTTTTCCATAGACAAGTTGGAATGGTGAAGTTCCTATAGCATGTTTGACACTAATTCTATCCGCCCATAGCACAAATTTTAGCTAGGAGTCCAAAGACCTTTTATTTGTATTCAACATATTCTTAATGATAGTCACTAAAATTTTGTTAGAGGAATATGCCAAGCCGTTTCCCTGGGGTTAATAGGTTGTTGAATGAGTTAATTCAATGTTGTAGTTTTGACATAAACTTATCATTTTGGAGGATTTAAAAGCTTGAGCATTGTCTGTAATGATTTTTTTTGGGCAACAAAATCTTGCTAGAATATTCTCTTCCATGAAATTTATTATGACTGTATCATTAGCGTTTCTTGTTGGAATTGCCTCCACCCATTTTGTGAAATAGTCAGTGTCTGTAAGAATCCATATATGCTAGCCACTGGAATGGGGGTTTATCTCTCCTATAAAATGAATGCCCCATTATTGGAATGGTGCTTCCACCTTGATTGGTATAAGGGGAAATGGTTTAATTTTTTGCTTTCCAGCAAATAACTAGAATTCCCTAAACGATCTAACAATCTTATTATCATCAGTGAACATTGTAGGCAAAAAATAACCATCTCGCAGGACCTTGTAGGGAGTGGCTCTCCATGCATGATGTCCTCCGCACATGCCTTTGTGAAACTCTACTATTGTTCCTTCAGTTTCTTCTTCAATAATACAATTTAATAAAATTCCAAGAGGATCCTTCCAAAAGAGATATCCATCTAGATTGCAATACTTGAAAGCTTTGAGTTTAAGAGATCTCATTTTGAATTTATCCAGATTAGGAGGGCAAGTTAGATGTTGTAGGTAATAAACAATGTCTTTGTACCATCCTGAACAAGAAAAATTTTCAGATACGTTATCAGGGATATTTTTTTGAATACCTTCTTCTTCCTGACTAGTAAGTCGATCTATCAGATTGATCTCAAGAACTTGATAGTTTGACTTGGCTAGGATTTTTCCTAGTCCTTGTCCTTTCACCAACTTAGTAGGCTTGATTTCCATGTCATATTCTTGGATTTTGTAGATCCACTTTCCCCTTCTTCCTCTGATGTCTAGTTGACATAGGATATCCTTGATGGTGCTTCCTAGGATGTAGTCGATGATGTTAGAGTGCAGTACATAATTCCAAAATGACTTAAAAGATTTCAATAGTGCATAGTCCTATTTTTCCATCGTGATGTATTTCATCTTAGCATCTCTCAATGCTCGGCTAAAAAAGGCGATGGGTTGCTCGTGTCCTTCGCCATTCTTCTATAATAGAACTGCTACAATGGTGACCTCAAAGGAAAATGAGAATATAAGAAACTCCTTTGTGTAATCAGGAATAGTAAAAAAAGGTGCTTGTCCCAAGGCATCTTTTATCTGTTTAAATGAATCTCTTGCATCTGTGGTCCATTTGATCTCAATGTTTTTTATTAACATATTAGTGATTTATTTCATTATTTCAACAAAGTTGGGGATGAACCTTCGTAGAAAATTTATTTTTCCAATAAAGGACTGTACCTCCTTTTTATTCCTTCGAACATCAATTAGTTTGATAGTGGCTACTCTATCAGGATCTATCTTCACTCCATATTTAGAGAAAATGTGTCCCAACAACTTTCCCTCCATCATTGCGAAAAGGGATTTTTTGGGATTGAGAGACAAAGCAAATTTTCTGCATTTTCTGAAAGTCTACTTTAGATGTTGAAGATGGTCTTCATCAGATTTTGAGAATACTTTCATATCATCTAGATATATAACAATATTTTTTTCCTTTTAACCTATGAATTCTATATCCATGGCCCTTTGAAATGTTGCACCAGCGTTAATAAGACCAAAGGGAATTTTATCGTACATGAAATTTCCCCAAGGTGTGGTAAAAGTTGTATTTTCCCTATCATATAGGTGCATGGTGATCTGGTTATAGCTTGAAAATTCGTCCATCATAGACACTCTTGTTGACCCAACCACTTTCTGGAGAATGTGATCCATTTTAGGCAAAGGGTAATTTTCCTTTAAAGATCACCTATTCATATTTCAGAAATCAACACACAAACAGATTTCTCCATTCTTCTTCCTGACTGGTACTAGGTTAGACATCCACTCTGAGTATATGAGATGGATGATGATTTTTTCATCAAGTAACTTCCTCACTTCTTTCTCAATTACAAGGAGTAAGATAGGATTCACTTGCCTCAACGTTTTCTTTACTAGCTTAGCATCTGGCTTTAGCAGGATCCTGTGTTGTATGATAGTTGTATCATAAGTTTTCAAATCCTCATAAGTCCAAGAAAAAAAATCTATGTAATATTTAAAAAGGTCCTTATACTTTTTCTTTTGCTCGGTTATCAGAGACAATGAAAGTTTTATGAATTTTGGTTCTTTCAAGGTACCAACATTCACTTCTTGTACACCCTCAGTAGTTGGTTGCACTGCTGGTTTCACCAGGATCTCATTATTGTCTAACAGTTTTTCTAGAGGAATTATTCCTTTAGGAATAAATTTATTTTTTAGTTGAAGGATCTTGTCGCCAGCAATATGTTGTGTTAACCCATGGTTTTTTCCATTTTCTATCTGCACGATATTTTCTCCTTCCTCTTCTTTGTCGCTGTCTATATTGGTACTTGAAAAATCGTCCATAAGCTGCAAAAAATGTTTGATCTGTTGATCGTCCTCAAAGACAGGCCAATTGTTTATATTGTCAGGGATAGAGGGGTGATATCGTATTTCCACTTCATAGTTTAGATTTGGTTTCTTTGGAGGTTTGAAAGAGCTAGCTGCCAAGGTAAACAAATTATCCTATTGGTTGCATTTCCTAGGGACAAAAGTTATATTAAAAGCATCAAAGAAATTTTCAATAAGATCCCATGCAATATTTTAGTATTCTTTGATCCTTGGATGTTTTGTTTGATAAACACTTTTGATTTGGTTCACCACCAACTCAGAGTCTCCAAAGACTTCCAACTTAGTGACTTTCAAATCTTTAGCGGCTCGGAGGCCTAGGATGAGGGCCTCATATTCAGTGACATTGTTAGTATTATCAAAATATAGCTTATAAGACAAACTAATTTCTTCTCCTTCCGGTGATGATAGTACTACACTAGCTCCAGACTCTTCTTTGGTCGAGGCTCCATCAAAGTATAGTTTCCAAACTTGATTTCGACTATCCTCAACAATAGGTTTAGTCACTTGAGGTTGCACAATTTCCTCTTCAGAGGGATCAGCTAATGAAAACATATAACAACCCATATCTCATTAGTTGAATATATAGGATAATTCATAAGACTATCTTGATCACTTATTACATAGGAAAACATAGCTTCTCTGTACAATCGTCTAGTCTCCCCAACAAATACGGGCATTGTAGTGTATTTCATATCCATCTGCATGGTGCCTCCCAATTTTTTAGCCCAACTTCTTGATAGAAGCATACCATATTTGGCTGGGACATCTGCTACTACTATGTCCAGCATTACACTTTTGGCTGGTAATTGGGCAAGAGTGACTACCAAAACTTTTCTCATACCTATACACTTTACTTTTCTAGAGTCAAAACTGTAGGGATCTTGATATCTCCTAGTAATTTCTAGTCCCATTTGTTCCATGATAACTTTGGGAATCAAATTGTGATATTCTCCAGAGCCCAGCATACAATTGTGGAGGAGTTTATCATGCACATTTAGGGTAACGTAAAAAGGAGCAGTGGGCTCTTCTTTATCGTTGATTTGAGGGCCACATTGAAAACATGGGGCTTTGTCATTCAGATTTATAGAATCCTGCTGGTCAATGTTTTCAAATTTGTGCAACATCTCATCGATTTGTTTCTGATACAGAGGATTCTTTATCAATTCATACAGGGGAACATCTATTTTAGTTTTCTCAATTCATGTTCCAAATTGAAAGTTGTAGGGAATTCTTTATGCTATTTAGGATCTGGCTCTATTTTCTTATGAGGGATGATGCCTGGATTTGTTTGTCCATTTGGAACAAAGGATTTATTAGCTTTGTCCTTTGATGGGTGTCTTCTTTTTAACAGGGGGGGTGCTTGAGAAGGTTTATATTGGACCGAGCTCTGGGGAGAGATCTTGGGAGGATTATCATTCCGCCTATTTATTGACTCTGGTCTTGGACTCAGGTCATACTTCTTTTGCAACCCTACCTATTGATTATTTGGGAATAATGGATACTCACTGGAGAAAGAATCATTTTATTGTGGGTTTTTAGGGTATCTACCCATATGGTTAGGTGGGAGTGAGTTCTCATAATCGTCTCTAGTGAGGTGCATGAGATAAGAATCTTCTTCCATCCAGTTTAGTTGTTCTTCAACTTCCTCATATATTTCTTCATCCGGTATTTCGATCATATTGTTATCGTTATCTCTGACTAGAGGCCTTACTGGTTGTTCATCATCTTTTTTTATCAGTATGCCATCTGAGGGTTATAAGGCCTTCAGAACTGAGTAGGAGGACAGGAAGGAGATTCTATGTTAGGACTGATACTTTCTAATTTCATTCAAGTAACTTTATTTGACAGGTTTTTTATAATGCAATTCATTTCATCAATCTTTCCTTCTTGAAAATCTTTAACTCATGAGGAGCTACTCGCTTCTTTGAACTTCCCTTTGTCCTTTTGTTCAATATCATTGGTTAATTTTATCTTTCCTCCTGCCCTCATATTTCCTTCAACATCTATAGCATCATATTGCATTATACTAAGGGAGGGTGATCTACACTCCCTTAGAATGATGGCGGAATCAGAGGGGAAGGATCCTGCATATGTGGCTCAGGTCGCATCTTCTGTAGGTCGGATATCCTCGGGGATTCTATAATATAATTTGTTGAATCTTGTGGTGAAATCCACCACATTTCAGAAGTGCTCTTTCTTAGGGCGGAAAATTATGTTAGATAGTACAGGTTATAACGCTTAATTCCCCATTTCTTAATGAAGGTGGTTTCCAGATTTTCCATAGTGTTTATGGAAGCATTAGGTAGTGATCTGAACAATTTTTTTGATTCTCCCACTAGTGATTGGGTAAAGACTCTCATGAACACATCATCATGTTAGATAAGAAGGTTGTTAGTGAAATCTTGGAATCGATCTACATGATCTTCTACAAATGTTTCCTTACTGCCATCATACTATGGTAACATCTTTAGATAGTGGGTAGGCATATCATTTAAGGGTGACGGCAATTGTACAGGTCCATACCGACTAGCCACCCATCGAGGTGTTCTGGGTGGTGGTGGTTCTCCACCACCTCCTCCTTCTGACATGAGGTGATCAGTGATTAGTTTCTTGGCCTGAGGAGTAATAAAGGAATTGAGCAGATTTTTACGAGTTGAAGATTTTCTGCTTCCTATGGGAATAGCTTGAGACTCAGGTAGACGAAAAGGAGTGTGGGGATTCTGGGGAGAAGGTTCTCTTTGAGGGGTTTGGAAAATAAACTCAAATTCAAGGAATCGAGGGCCAAACATAGCTAGGGAGAAACTTTGTCGGTGTCCTAGTGAAGTGGACTAATATTTTCTATGTTTGTGTCTCCAAGAGAGAGAATCTTGTAGAGCCACTAATTCTTCATGGCTAGGGTTTTGGAAAGTATGTCTACGTCCAGATTCTAGGTTTGCTTCGGTGGAGTCGCTAAGTGGATTACAAACTGCTTGTTGTTTTCATCCACTATGAAACCAGGAGCGTATAATTTGTCGTTGTCCCCGAGGAATATTTATATTCTTGTTTATGTCCCCGACAACGGTGCCAAAAAAGATGTTAGTCCCAGAGACATTCTAAGGTTGTTTTAGAACTATTCTTGGGCATCAATAATTTTCAATGTTTTTCTTTTTATACTTAATAAAAATAACATTTATAGGATACAATGTTGATAATCAAACTTAGAATAATGTGGGCAGTACTTCAATATACCAGTAAAAACTTGAATGAATTTGTGTTAATGAAATGTCACAAGAAAAGTTACTCAATAGAAGTAAATCTTTAACTCATGTGTCCAGAAAAACGTACTAAGCCGAAAAGGATTCTATAGTTTACATAGAATGATCACAAAGCTAAATCCAAATGTTATGAGGATAATATAACCAGATCATATACCATGAATACTTCATGACATAAAATATCTAGAAATAGTAATTTAATCCAAGAGAACTCATATTTGAATCCATAATAACTTTGCAAATTATGGAAAATATATGAAAGAAGGGATGAAATCACAAAAGAAGAGATTACTAACTGAACATATCAAAACTTTGAATCCATAGAACACCAAGATGGAGCCTAAATTTTCTTTCTCTATATCTTGATCAGACTTCAATTATCTAAAGTTACACTTCTTACAAAAAGAATCGACCTTGGTAACCTTGGCCTTTTCTTCTATATATAGCCTTCATAGACTTTACAAAATTTACACATGGTTTTTTAGAGCCCAACGACTTACCATTTTTCTGTTTGTGTTTTTAACAAAAAAATATTTACAAAAAGGTTAGTCTATTGAAATAGTGCTTACTTGTCTCTTGTGGTGACTGGGGTCCACCCTACTAAGGTGGAGGAACGTACTCTTGCATAGAAGATGTTCTTGCTGCTGGATATGTTGAGGATGTTCCGACCGTTGCTTGTGCCTTCGTAGACTGTTCTAACTACTGTATCTGGAAAATTTTCATGATGCCTTTCCAATCCTTACCCATAGGATATTGAAAAACTCTTAGCTCTCTGAGGGATGAATCCAACTCGGTATAACGCTCGAAAGAGAACTTTGGCAGACTTATGAAAATAGACTGAAGGCAATTAAGCATCTCGAAATTGGCATGGAAATTGTCTATGATCATTATTCCATTAATCTCCTGAAGAGTATCCGCCATGTTAAATTAAGAGTTCCTTCAATCTAAAATCAAGGCGTTATAATGCTCTTTCGGATATAAATCCTCATGTCCATCCCAGAAGGATGGGAGGCCAAGGGGAAAAACTATTTTAAATAGCTCTTTGAACAAGTGAATATCATGCTTCAACTGAGCTACCATATCCGCGATGTTTTGAGCCATCATTCCCTTGGTAATCACTTTATTGGATTCCATGATCACTTTATTTTTGTCCCAGATGCCATACATATAAATCTCTTCAAAGGTTTTCTCATTTAAAAAGTCGATCGTCGCTTTGGCTAAATCGGTCTTCTTACCTAAATTGTTTAATGATGATCAAGCATCTTGGGTGGTGGCTTCAGAAATCTCTCACTCTTCCTGTGTCACGACGAAATAGCTCCACTGTGACGTTATCAAGCCTGCTACTTGCTCCCAGACTATGAATTTGACACCTTTTAGCAGGGGGTTACCGGCTAGTTTTCTAGACAGCTCTTGGACGTCATTCCGAAGATCCTCTTTAGATTTTTGTAGCTCTGCGATGACTTGATCTATTCTAACCAAATTTTTACTCATGTTGAAGAGCTCCTCACACTTTGCCTTTAGCTAGTCCTGCGATTGGTTTAGCTGAGCATCCTTAAGGCTCATTTCAGCAACTTCCTGGGCTAGTTTTAGGTAGGATATACAAATGACAAGGCTTGTAATGAGGAGGCCTTTTGTTGGAGGATGTCTTGATTCAACTTTATTAGATCATCCAACTCACTTTCTAAGGAAACAATCTTCTCTTTAAATTCCTAGCCATGATCCATTTCTTTCTCTAGCTCTGACTGTATCGCCAACACTTTGGTCGTTTGTGAATTCTCAACCATGGGGATGTTGAGCTTCTTCTTTAAGCCTGAAATTTCTTTGTCTTTCTTGTTGGCTATAACTGACCCAGAGGTTTTCTATAAGACCTAGGTTCTTTGCGGTTTCCCCCTTGACCAACAAAACCCCTTCGCACCGGCCCTTTCAGCAACAACCTGCAAGCAGGCTGAGGTCTCACCCGAGGTGTATCTATGGGGTATTGCGGAATTAGGTTTCCACAGTAAGTGATGAGCTGCTTGGACGAACGTACTACACAGCACAACAGATGAAATATGCTGCGAGGTGAGACTGCACAGCGATTGGAAACGCTGCAGTCTGCACCACTATGTTCTTCTACCGCGGGACTTCTACTGAAACTACGAACAATCCAACTCTATTATGTACTAGATTATCTTGAAAGTACTTAACGTACTGAAATGAATATCACGCGTCCATTCATTTAGACACTTAACTTTCTATCCTTATAACATTCATTCATTCACTCAGGATGTCATGATTTGAACATAGCCGATTGATCTAATCCACTGTTATACATTCCTTTATGCGCGTGATAAAGTACTTAACTAAATGACTGATTCACTGCCTTCATACACAAGAATACATGTTCACCATTCAACTATTCATGCAAAACTTAAAATATCATTTCCATACTTCTCTAATGGAAAATGCATATAAAATCTCTCTCATAACAACATGCAAGGAACATCTAGACATTCATTGACAGAAAACACAAGTAAGCATTCATTCATAAGCACAATCACACCACACGATATTTAACGTGGTTCACTCCCCCGGGTGGGAAGCTACGTCCACAAGAACGGTTGGTAATATATTTCTTTTAAAAGGGATGGGGAGAACCGTTGTTAGTCTATGCACTCAGCTGCAGACTCTCCTTCCTCTCAGATAGGTCTCTGCGCACACAGTTGCAAAGCCTTTACAACTTTCTTAGCTCAGATAGATTTTACAATGCAATAACAAGAGTAACTCCAAAACGTAACAAAACAACAACTGGAACCTCATCCCATACAAAATTGTCTTCTTAAATAGATCATGCCTCTAAGGTCATGTCTTTACACAGTCGAAGACCTAAACCCAAAAACCTTAGGGTTTACAAAACTGCATCGGTTTCCCTAAACCAACTTGCTGGCGTCTGGTAGCATTTGCTTCATCATGGCGGTTTTCCATATCTTCAATCTGTCGCTATCGGCCTTCCTGTCGCACGTGTGCCAACAGGCTGCTTATATCAAACAGTTTCTCTCTAACGGTTTCTCCCACCAGGTGTGCCAAGAAGTCGCTTTCCTCAACAAACTCGTGCGTTGGCCGCCTTCCTGATTTGCTCATGCCCGCCGCTCGGCACTCCTGGAGCATCTTTCCAAAATTAGACCATTATTGGTCCATCCGATACCTGCACCTGATCCATGTCCAGCACTCCACTTTGCTGGCTCCACATGTCCGAACTACTTCGCAGCACTGCTTCCTCAAGGCACTGGTCTTCGCGGTGTTTCCAAAATTCGGATGATGTGCACAGCTTCACAACCTGATCAGAACTTGGATGCTGTGCACATCTCGGCAGCGCCCTCAACACTTAGGCAAAATTATATTTCTGAGCTGTGCTCAGCTCAAATTTCCCTACTTATCAAAAAGGTTTTATCAAAACTTTGTCTCAATCTGGGCCCAACATGCCCCTAACACTTACATGTGGCTCGTCCCCAAGCCACTTGCTGCTTCGGTCGTCTCACTTTGCTCTGCGACTGGTGGAACTAATTTGGCTGTGAACTCATTATATGCGCCAAGCAACTGCTTCTCTGGTATCATGTTCAACCTGCTGTATTGTTTCAAGCAGTGCTGGAGTTATCTCTGCTCCAATCTATCCCTGAACCTGCTCCTGGTTTTCGCGCAATTCCTTTACCTTGTCTTTTATCTGCTGCGACACTGCTGTAGCATCCTCCAGGAGCTACTGTGACTGATTATCCATCTCAGTATCTTTCGCTCATAATGCCTGGACTTATTTTTTCAAGCCTGATACTTCCTTATACCTGGACAGCCTCTCCCTATGTGGCAGAGCCTTGAGCTCTACATCCAACTTTTATACTGTGGTCTGCTTTTCTTTTACCGTGGTCTTTACCTGCAGTAGCCCTTGATCCTCTTCAAGGGAAGTGAATGCCTTCAAGACTTTTTCCAACATATATTAGCACTTAGCCATCTCACTCGCTATGTTCTGCGCGGCGGCACTCACTGCTTGCTCTCTTAACTACTACTTAGTTAATGGCATCTGCTTCTTCAGCTTATCCTTCAATGTGGCGATCTCGTCCTCATAAAAAATCTCTTTATCCTACATCTCCGACTTCAAGGATCTCACCTTATCTCCAATCCTCAGAACTGTGTCCGTAGGATTATCCTGGATTTCTATGCCTTCAATATTCATGGCAACATTAGATATGGTAGTCTCCAAGTTTTGTCGGCAGTCCTATTCATTTCGTAGCTGCATTTCTGCGCGCAACTCGAGCTGCCTGTTTTTCGCGGTGAGCTTTGCTTGTGACTTCATTGAGTTGACTATTCGTTCATGCATCTCCTCAACGATCTATGTGTGGATGAAGTGCAATCCTAGTAAGGGGATTTTTGCCAAGTCGAGCTCTACCCGCTCGACACCCTTTGTGTCAAGGATGATCTGTTATGCCATTGGTAGTGCAACAGCCAATGGGTCCACATGGACAATTCTGGTCTTTGACGGCAGCATTATAGATAGCTGCGGTGGCATCTGCTGCAAGGTTCCTACTGTTCTCCCTTCAGTTCCTGTGTCGCGCAATAAGGTTAGTCTCTTTTGGACATCATCCATTTTCTTCATGAGGCCTTGCAGTGCGAGCCTCGTCTTTTGCAGGTCATCCTGGATGACCTTATCCTTTTTGTCCTTATCTGTCACTAGCTCCTGCATCTGGTCTGAGACCCTTTCTGCAATCATGTCAAAGTCATCGTCGTTCAGCACTGTCTTAGATTAAGTCTTTGTAGCCTTCATCTTCTTCCATGCCTTCGGCTTCTGCGGAGTCTCTGGCTCTTTTCGCTTTCCTGTTTCTTCCACAATCTAGCATGCCAGCGGGATTGGCTCGTCTTCGTCAGAGTCTGTCTCGACATCCATGACTTCCACATGGAAGTTGGCAAGCCAATCCTTCATGAGGGCTTCGATGTCCTCCTCATACATATGGTAGTTCCTGGAAACCATTATGGCTTCTTCATTCTTGCCTTGGGTGAAATGAAGATACATCACATGTCTGCGTTGAAGTCAAGAATGCAAATGTACTTCGATGTTATCTTCTTTGTGATGTGTGGTGTATTGATAATCGCATCGCGCAACTGAATGTAATATTGATAGAAAACCTCAACTATCGCATGCTATCGCTCTGCTATGACATTTGCCCAGAGGTTGGCATACCGAAATCCTCTAGGATCATTGGTTTCTATATTGACACCCACATAGTCCCTTGGCTCCTTCCATCCGAAAAAGGCGATGAGGATGATCAGCCATGTGAAGTGGAACTGTCCACCATTTTCCTGGATATCATTGCGTTCATCCAAGAACTCATTCAGAAGAAATTGACACCAATTGAACTCGGTGCCTTCAACCGCTACGGCACCAAGTAATACTGCGCCCGCAGGAACCTCTGGAGGCCTAGCCGTTCTAAGGATTTTTCCTACGATTAATTGGGTGACAAATTTTGTCGTTCTGTCTTCAATGTATTCTATGGGAAACCCTCTTTTCCCCTTCACCAATGCCTGGCTTTTCTTCATTTTCTCGACAGCTTCTTTTTCCTTGCTCTTCCCTTGGAAGAACTGCTTGGGATCCTTATCGCACTTGTTGATACCTATTATGCAGTGGATCAAGGCAATGTTGACATCAATATTTTTGTCTAGCCACAGGTATCCCTAGTGGATTTGTGCCATCAGCGTGCGAACCACTGCATTAACTTCCAGTGAGATATCAAAATGTGGAAATCTGAGGAGTTTCAACAATCCTAACTGAACTACCGGTGTTAGCCAGCTTTCGGCAACCAAGTTAAGTGAGCCCTTAGCATCCTTTTTCCAGCACATATACTAGTCAGGATGGAACTGTGGGTACTTAGGCACGTGGGGCTCTTCCTTTTGCATGCTTAGGAGGTCAAAATCTTCCCACTTATAGTCCAAAATTTTTTCGAGCAGCTTCTTGGCAACCTCTACATGCTTTGAGATCGGCGATAATGGGATCTCATATTTAGCGCTTTTGACCAATTTAAAGACTGGGGCATCCAACGCCCGTGGTGATATATACTCTGGTGTCAACTTCAATGGTTCTTTCTGAAAGACCGATGATTTTTTTGCCATCTGACCTATCTTTAGGGTCTTGCTTCTTGGTGCAGTTACATCTTTCGCTTTATCTTTCCCTTTGTCCTGCATGACCGAAGTATGATGAGGTGATCTTCTGAATGCTTGACCTGGTTCAATTACAACCTTCTTGGTAGGGGTTTTCATTAACTCTGCAGTTTCCCCATGCTGAAAGACTCTAAGTGCTTCTTCAATGGTCAGCTCTTCATCTCTATAGGAGGGTTCAGACATTCATTGGTTATCTAATCAGCTGTGATAGTCAAATGATAGAGGGATATTAGCTCAAGGAATGATCGTAAGAAAATTCTAAGTACTGAGCAATGCTCGCGAGTCCTGTAGCGGTGTTATTTATAGGCACAGCTGGGTCCTCCCCATGCCTCCCAACGGCTATCTGAGCATTTAATGAGTTGTCCGTTGGCCAATTTGAGCAAATCCTTCCGTCTCTTCCATCGTTAGCGTGTTCAGAATGGCTATCTTTCCTTTAAATGCTCGAGCGATTCATTGTAACGGTCACATAACGGCTATTTTTTTTTTCAACAGTAGTATAACGGCTATATTTTCTGAATGCTGTGCCCGACTGCGCGGCAGTCATCTAAGATCCTGCGCTGATACTTCGCAATGCCGTAATTTTTCAACTGGGCAGTTCCTTTTCCCTTTCCTACTTCTTTTTTTTTTTTCTCCCGCGCAGCTTCAGCAGTGCTGCACGGTACACACATTGTTCTACTTAACATATATGTACAGACTCTTTTCCATTTCCAGTGTCCAATTTCAACTGTACCTGACACTTGGAAATCTCTTTCTTTTCTTATCATTCAGGATTCTGTGAAGCAGGGCTGTCATGATACAACTTTAGCCTACTTCCATTTATCAAGGTTGGTAAAGTATCGCCAGCTAAGTTGGCTAACTGGACTACACCAGTGTTAGTGACATGTATTACAGTATATGGACCAAGCCAATGCATCTTAAATTTACAAAGAAACTTCATGAATTTGCTATCATACAGGAGGACTAGGTCACCTACCTGAAAGCACTTGCTCTTTATATGGCGATCATGCCAAGCTTTCTCTCGGTCTTTCTGAGCTTGCTGGTGGAAGCCAACAATGAAGCGATCTTCCTCCAACCCAATGAGGTGTAGCAACCTTTCTTCTAATGCTACACGGTCTGCCATCCCTGTGAACGCAACGATCCTTAAACTAGGAACAATGTACTCCATTGGCATTATAGCTTCCTGCCCATAAGCCAACTGAAAAGGTGTATGTCCTGTCAATTTTTTGCATGTAGTCTTGTATGCCCATAACACAGAAGAAATGCACAGATCCCAATCATCTCTATTCACATTGCAAACCTTAGTCAGTGCATTCTCCAGAATTTTATTGAAATCCTCAACAGTGCCATTCGCCTGTGGATGATATGGAGTACTGCGCTGATGACGAATCTGGAATTCCTCTGCAAGTGCCTCAATAGTCTTGCTCAAAAAATGAGTACCTTGCTCACTCATCAAAATCTTTGGACAACCAAATCTTGACAATATTTTTTCAAAGATGAACTGCACAGTAGTACTGGTGCTGCAGTCCTTGACTGGTTTTGGTTCTTCCCATCTGGTGAGGTAATCAATAGCAGTGATAATATACCTCTCACCAATTCTCTTCCCTAGTGGGTTTATAGGACCCACAAAATCAATTGCCCATTTCTCAAATTCCTGTAAGGTCAACTATGGATTTAATGGCATTTCATCTCTTCGTGAAAGTCTCCCTGTCCTTTGACAGACATCATAGTTCCTGCAGTATTCTTTGGAATCTCTGTGGATCGTGGGCCACCATATCCCTGCACGCAATATCTTCTACGTAGTGGATCTTCCTGCATACTGACCTCCCGCGACCCCTGAATGTGCATCGGCTAGAATCAATGGTTTCTCATGATCTAGTACGCATCATGCGTAGGACTTCATCTGGCCCGAGTTTGTATAAATGGCCTGCAATTATAGTGAAGTCTGCGGTGCGCACCACTAGTTGCTTCTTCTGCTGGACCGAGAATTCCTGCGGTGCCAGCCCTGTTGTCAGAAAATTAATGATATCCTTATAGTAGTCATTGGAAACCTATATACTAAATAACTGCGCATCAGGAAGACTATCTTCAATGTTCATTTACTCTTCTCCTAACTCAATCCTTGATAGGTGATCAAGTCCCAAGTTTAGTCTACCTAGCTTAACAACAATCTCAAAATCATACTCCTGGAATAGCAACAGCCATCTGCATATGCACCCCCCTAACACTAGCTTATTCACCAAATACTTCAATGTAGAATGGTCAGTGAACATCAGGAAGTGAGCACCCAGCAAGTAATGCCTAAATTTCTGTAGGGCATATACCATTGCAAGGCCTTCCCTCTTGGTAGTGGTATAGTTCTTATCTGCTGTTGAGAGCTTCCTACTCAAAAATGCAATGGGTTGGTCAATACCTCCTTGACTCGGTTGAGCTAATACAATTCCTAATGCAATGCATGATGCGTCAACATGGACATGAAATGGCTTCCTCCAATCTGGAAAAACTAGAATTGGCGCAGTCACCATCTTTTATTTTAGTGTATCAAAACCTTGTTCACAGTCCGCGTTCCAGATGAACGGTGCGTCTTTCTTTAGCAACTTTTCCATTGGTGCGTTTATCTGTGCATAACCCTTTATGAATTTCCTATAGTATCCAGTATGACCTAAGGTAGAATGCAACATCTTGACTGAATTTGGTGTTGGTAAGTTCACAATAATGGCAATCTTCGTAGGGTCCACCGTCAGTCCTTGCTTACAAGCAATGCGTCCAAGTAGGACACCATAAGGAACACAAAAAATACACTTCTTTATATTTAAAGAGATCTGATGCTGTCGACACTTTTCAAGCATCATTCTGAGCTTCACACAATGGTTCTTTAATAGACTAAACACAGTCCAATCATCAAAATAGGCTTCTAGAAACTTATGCATAAACTCTTTAAATGCTGCAACAACCACTCTGGAGAATATGGCAGGTGCGTTCTTCAGGCAAAAAGGCATTACTGTATACTGGAACGACCCCCATTCTGTAGCAAAAGTTGTCTTATGCCTATCTGCAGGATCAATCCTTATCTGATGATACCTCAAAAAACCATCAGTGAAAGAATATGCCTCATTCCCTCCAACATTATCAAGCACTTCATCTATGAAAGGAGTAGGGAATGGGTCGTGCATGGAAGCATCATTCAATTTTCTGAGATCAACACAAATCCTGATCTCACCCTTTGCTTTCTTATTTTGAACGACCATGGGACTAATCCATTCTGATTCCTCAACAGGTTCGATAATTCTTGCTTCAAGCATTTTATCTAGCTCTGCGTGTACTCTTTCTTTGTAGCACGGGTTTAGTCTGTACGGTCTCTGCTTCACAGGCTTTGCACCTGGATTCAAGGGTATTTTCATGACTCCTAGGTCTCCAAGAATTCCTTTCATTTCTGTAAAAATTTTCAGAAACAGCTCCTGATACTCATGCAAGGTGTCTGCGATCTCTGCAACAGTTTGATCATCCCAATAGTCTTCGATTGCTACGAACTTTGGTTCTTCTTTTGTGCCAATATTCACTTTCTGTGTTTTTACTGGTCCGCTCATATTTGGGATTGCTAATGGAGGTCCTTCTATGTCACGCGCACCCTCCGACTTTGGTATGTTTATATTGCACAGATCGTCGTCATCATCTTCATTTCTATCATCAATGTCTTCAGCTAGGTTGTAACACTCGATGAGGTGTTCTTCATGTTCCTTCCATTTCGTTGCAGGTGCGTGGGAACATGATCTGCCCCGAAAAATTCCTCCAATGTCATATTTCTGTGAGGACAGTCTTCCCTAAATATGCGTTCCTTAATTATTTTCAATGCCTCATGGATCAGGGGATTCTCGTCCTCAAAGCTGAAGTCCTTCTGGAAGTTGGCAGTCAACATTTACCAATCAGTAGTTTCTCTGTGCAACTCCAGGTCTAGGTACCATTTCTTTGGAATGTCATCATCCAGTGTATGTACAAAGAGATGCACCCATTCTGTGTGTGGCCTTTTTTCCCATGCCTATGAACAGACTTGAATGTGTTGACTAGGGTCTGTCTGTCCATTAAAATTTTAAAAAGCTAAGGTAACCTTTTCAGCAAACTGAATCTGCATCTTAATTCTGCATTGATCCCAAGTGTTCAATGTCTGCTTGTGTGCATTCCACCATCTGGCGGGTGTGTCGCGCAGTGCCATATCTAATGCTGCTAATCTGTGCTCATCTGCAATAATTGTAGTGTATTCTTGGATGAAAGTATAAACATTAGCAGAACCATCATATGTGGGAATAGGACTTACCTCCCCGATCCAACGTAGTGATTTCATAACCTACGCGCACCTTCTTGCTGATACTTCATGCATCCGGATTTGCCAATTTTCCAGCCCTGCCTCCAAATCAGATATGCATGAGCTGTCACATCTCCAACTAAGTGTGCCATCTGTGGTAGGATTGATGTAATCTTCCTGGTTCGCTGTGAGCTGGTATAGTCTGTCCAAGTCTTGAGCCTTGGATTCCTCCTGAATCAGCTCGCTATATCTGTCACCATCTACAAGATCCAACGGTGCGATGAACCTAAGATGCTTTCCTTCAAATATCATCTTCTTTGATTTTAAGTCTATCATAGCCAAGTTATCCATAGCCCAGTCAATTCCTAGCAGTGTAGGAAAAGGCTGACTATCATCCACAATCTCGATAACTTCAAAGTCTATATGACTTTGGACTCCGTCGATGTCGACTATCACGTCAGCTAACTGGCCAAAAGGTATGACTTTCTCTTGGTTATCCATTCTCAACTGGATAGGTGACCATGACAACTTTCGTCGATCCATCTGCTACCATGTCTACTTAGTTAAGACATTTACTTCAGATCCCAGATCAAGTATGACTTCATCCATTTCAAAATCTCCAATCTGCGCAGTAAGTCTCATTTCTCGGCTCGTTCTTTTATGCTTCTTTGTGTGATGTACTGCGCTGTCAAAAGTCTTTGTTCTGGTCTGTGACTCATACTGGTTTATGAGCTTCTATAGCTCCACTATGGCATTTGCACTTTTTAGTAACTTCATGCAGCTTCACAGGAACTACACAACGGAGGTGCTGACATCCGTCGCAGTGCTTGTTTTGTCATAGGCCACTGGAATGTCTTCAACATGTGGTGCTTGACTGTGCAACGGGATCCTCTATGTTTCTGTTGCTAGTTCTCTGAAGCTATCTCGGGCGTCGATAAAGACTTCCTTGTTCTTTTGTAAGTCGGTAGCAGGTATTTTTCTCGGATCTTTCCTTATCCATACTGTCTCAAGTGGAGGCTGCTTTGTGTGAGCCTCTCCTGACATGGAAGCTTCTGCTCCCCTATCGCGGCCTTTCTGCACGCCACTGCGCGTGACCACATTGATGCTTGGGTCTGCTTGTCTTTTCTCTGCTACGATCCACTGGACGTTCATATTTGGTGCATCTGTCCGTCTTCATTTCTGCATTTCCACTTCTAGCACTGGGAAATCTTCAATAACATGGTCAAATGATTTACAATAATTACACGTAGTGCATGGGTTAACACAATCTCTGGATACGTGACCTGGATGGCCACAATTATAACAAATGACCTAGCCGCGGCCTCTCCCCTGCGTCGGGCTAGCATTTCTTCCTCTGCCGCAGTATCCACCACCATGACCTCTGTATCCTCCTTGGTCATATTGTGCATTCTCTTGTTTTGGCTGGGTATCTTCTTATACGCAGTACAAGCTAGTGCCTCTCATTGAGTCCATATCTCGTTTTCTTTCATTCATTAGCTCATATGCACAGCAGTTGGATTTATCATGTCCAACTGATTTACAGAAATTGCAGTATAAATTTTTAGGTGTTTTCACATATTTCTGTATAAGATAGCAGTCTTCAAGTCTGTGTCCTGTAGTTCTACAGATTTCACACCATGCGTCCTGATTCTGATTCAATGGGTTGGGCGCACCACTGTTAAGATAGTTGCGGAATAACAGGCAATGCTCTCGGTCATGGCCTTCTCCTTTACAACCTGTACACCAAACCTCATGTCTAGGTTCATACCTTTGTTCTTTGCCATTCTTCATGCTTTGCAACTCTAGTGTCAAGGTGGTCAGCTGGTTCTAGATCTGAGACATCCCTAAACTCGTCTCACCAATCGGCAAAGCATCTAGCTTCATTGTGATCTCCAAGGCCTCTACCTGCGACATAACCTTCTGCTACATCAATGGTAATCTAATATGGGGCAACATCGCAGCAATAAACCATTCCTTGTGTTGTTCCAGAGCTATGACAAAGCTCACTTGGTCTAATAGGGTCTTGAACTTCTGATCAAACTCCCAAACCGTTTCAGTCGGTTTTTTCTTTATTTCTTTCAACTCAGTTATACATTGAGATTCATATTTAGGTTTCTTGAACTCAACCACAAGTGCAGCTTTAATTTCTACGAGGGTTCTGGGCTATGTGGTAGAGTATTTCATGAACCATTGTAAAGCTCTGTCTCTAAAAGTGGTGATGAGCTGTGCTCTCTTCACTGCATCATCCTGGATTTTTCTTACACTCCATACGGCTTCACAAAGGAACCAATGCTAGTCAGGGTCTTCTAGGCTAGTTCCTCTGAATATCGGGAGCTTCATATCTATGTTTTCCATTGTGCTACTAGGTGGTGGGGCGCCCGAATTAGTGTGCGGCTGCTGTAAAGGGCTCTGTGCGGTGAATATAAATGGTCTTACTATGATAGCTTTACTTGGTTGAGTCTTCTGCGGGGTGAGCTGAGTATTCTGCGGGGTGGGCTGCGTATTGGGTGGGTTTTGATATGAAGGTGGTGCGGTCTCTACAGCCGGTGGTTTCTCAGGGGTAACTGGCGGTGTGGCTTCATTGTCAATGTTACATGGGATCTCAGTATTAATATGAAGTCCAGGGCCTCCACTGGTCTTATTAAATTTATATCTCTTACCACTTCTAATATTATGGGTCTCTTCGTCCGAATCACTAAATATGTTGTTTACCATGACAAACTTAAGAATATTACTACATTCTTAAAACACCTTTCTCAGCTAACAACATCTTAATGTATAGACTGAGATTGTTCAGGAACTTACCTTGAAATTCTTCGAAAAAGTATGCTTCTGCTTGGCTGTAGGATTTGAGTGTGTCTACAACTGCACGTGAGCTCGGGAGTCCACTCTGTAGGAAATCCTCCTTGAAAACAAGTTTTCTTCTCTGCGAGCCACGAGATCCACGAATGCAGCTCGTTGGGAAATGATGCCCAGAAAATCTTGTGAATGTTGTTGAATAGATACCTATCCGACCACTATGTGTCACTTAGACACAGATGTCTATTCTCTTTTCTTTTAAAGTATCTTATGGTCTTGTCCCACCAAGCTTGGATTTATGTCTTTTCAGGATGCCAGTTGTCAGATCCTTCCAGGAACTGGTATTCTTCATCACACATCACAATTGCAACTCACTATGTATTCTAGCATGGCAATGGAACAATTTTTTGGCTATAACTAACCCAGAGGTTTTCTATAAGACCCAGGTTCTTTGTGGTTTCCCCCTTGACCAACAAAACCCCTTCGCACCGGCCCTTTCGGCAACAACCTGCAAGCAGGCTGAGGTCTCACCCGAGGTGTATCTATGGGGTATTGCGGAATCAGGTTTCCATAGTAAGTGATGAGCTGCTTGGATGGACGTACTACGCAGCACAACAAACGAAATATGCTGCGAGGTGAGACTGCACAGCGATTGGAAACGCTGCGGTCTGCACCACTATGTTTTTCTACCGCGGGACTTCTACTGAACTGCAAACAATCCAACTCTATTCTGTATTGGATTATCTTGAAAGTACTTAAAGTAATGAAATGAATATCACTCCTCCATTCATTTAGACACTTAACTGTCTATCCTTCTAAAATTCATTCATTCACTCAGGATGTCATGGTTTGAACATAGCCGATTGATCTAATCCACTGTTATACATTTCTTTATGCGCGTAAGAAAGTACTTAACTAAATGACTGATTCACTGCCTTCATACACAAGAATAAATGTTCACCATTCAACTATTCATGAAAAACTTAAAATATCATTTCCATACTTCTCTAATGGCAAATGCATATAAAAGCTCTCTCATAATTGCATGCAAGGAACATCTAGACATTCATTGACAGAAAACAGAAGTAAGCATTCATTCATAAGCACAATCACACAACACGATATTTAATGTGGTTCACTCCCTCGGGTGGGAAGCTATGTCCACAAGAACTTTTGGTAATATATTTCTTTTAAAAGGGATGGGGACAACCGTTCTTAGTCTGCACACTCAGCTACAGACTCTCCTTCCTCTCAGATAGGTCTCTGTGCACACAGTTGCAGAGCCTTTACAACTTTCTTAGCTCAGATATATTTTACAATACAATAACAAGAGTAACTCCAAAACGTAACAAAACAACAACTGGAACCCCATCTCATACAAAATAGTCTTCTTAAATAGATCATGCCTCTAAGGTCATGTCTTTACATAGTCTAAGACCTAAACCCAAAAACATTAGGGTTTACAAAACTACACCGTCTTCCCTAAACCAACTTGCTGGCGTCTGGTAGCGTTTGCTTCATCATGGCGGTTTTCCACGTCTTCAATCTGTCGCTATCGGCCTTCCTGTCGCACGCTTGCCAACAAGCTGCTTCTCTCGAACCATTTCTCTCTAACGGTTTCACCCACCAGGCGTGCCAAGACGTCGCTTTGCTCAACAAACTCGTGCATTGGCCACTTGCCTGATTTTCTCGTGCCCGCCGCTTGGCACTCCTGGAGCATCTTTCCAAAATTAGACCATTACTGGTCCATCCGATACCTGCACCTGATCCATGTCCAGCACTCCACTTTGCTGGCTCCACGTGTCCTGATTGCTTTGCAGCACTGCTTCCTCGCAGCACTGGTCTTCGCGGTGTTTCCAAAATTTGGATGTTGTGCACAGCTTCACAGCCGGATCAAAACTTGGATGCTGCACACATCTCCGCAGCACCCTCAACACTTAGGCAAAATTATATTTCTGAGTTGTGCTCAGCTCAGCTTTCCCTGCTTATCAAAAAGGTGTTATCAAAACTTTGTCTCAATCTGGGCCCAACATTTCTCCTTCAACATCGATTGTAATGAATCCATGTCACTTGTATTTTGCACCATTTTTACAATTTGCTGCTCTAAGTCATCCATTTTTAACTGATTAGCCTTGTTAGAAGATTTCTCATTCTTCAATTGTTTCTCCAGCCTCTGGATAGTGGCCTATAGCTTGCTTTTTCTCATGGTGTACTTCATCACATCTCTATACACTCCTTCACCTATTTTCCGGTGAAGCTCCATGATTTCATTGGAAGGGAACACATCCAAATTTACCGTCACCTGAGTAGTCTTCAAATTCGAGGGTACTTTCTTCCCCCCAGGCACTAGTGGTTCTAGAATTTCCATCTTCAAGGTTCCCTGTCTCAAATCTAGTGCAGACAACATCCTATATTGTTTCCCTGTTTCAAGTTCCTTTTTTGGGAACAAAGTATTCTCAAGTTCAATGTTCTCGTCTTTAATTTGAGCATATAACCCAAACAGACCTGATTTAACCAGTGATGTGGTGACCAAAGCACCTTCTGTGGACTCTATTTCCTGCTTCTGAGGCCATGTTGCAGATGGGAAGCTTTCCAGGATGATAGGTTCCAAGGAGGTGGCCATTGGAATGAATTGCGATGTTACATTGGACATTCCCTCCACTTTTGATCTCTTCGATTTCAATCCCATGCTCCCTGATCTTTCTTTTTCAGCTGTATAGGTGGGATTCAGTGTGCCCCTTTTTCCTAATGTGTCCAATTTATCGGGTGTTGGAATGATCGGTGCCCCGATGGACTTGCTATGATCCAGTGTGGCTTGGCTATGCTCCCAGCTGTCTAAGTTGGCCATTTTATCCAACAATGGATGCGGTTCATGGGAGTATGTTGTTGACCTGGAAGCTTGTCTTTTTTGGGAGATAATCCCCCTAGGATCATATTTTCACACTATGCTCAATGGGACACCAAAAGTCGCTAGTAGTTCTTCAACTACTTTCTGAGTAGATCTACTCATAACCTTGAATGGTCCAGCCTCATTGGGGACCTTGAAATTCCTAACACTTTTTCCCTTCATAAAATGTACATCGTCACAATTGAATCTTTGGCATATGTATTGCAAGGAAAAGATTCTAGGAGTTAAGAATAGTGGGAGCTTGTAAGGATATATCTCTACTCCATACAACCAGATTTCAGTGTGGGTCTCAAAACATAACCAATCTTCGACAACCTCATTCGGGTTGAGCTGAAACAACTGCTTGCACTATGGGAAGACTCTAGGAGGAGGACAATCAAATAATAGTGAATATACATTAGACATAACAGTGTCTATGAACATAGGACAACCTTGTTGTGGGGGGACTGGAACAACTGATTTGTCAAGGTCACCTCTACTAAAGAAACTCTTATTGTGATCGATAATCATATACAAGAGGAGAGAGTTCAATCTAAACATCTTCCTAGATGAAAAAATTTTGAACTAAAGGTGGATGGGCTGTGCGAGGAAAGACGAAAAATCTAACTTGACGGGGTTCTCCTGCTGAGATAAGCTCAGAAGAAAAAGGAAACCTAGAGCTAGCTTGTCGATCATCAACTCGTGGTCGTATCCGAGGACCTAACATATCATTGACAATACTAGCCTAGCTGGACCTACAAACACATCCAGAATGAACATAGACTAGGAACTGCGAAAAATGGCTTCAGGAGAGACTATCCTATGGATGAAAGCCTCTTTGATTTTTGAGGATATCTCTCTAATATTTCCTTCCAGGACTTCCTTGTCGAACTGAATCCTTGAGGTGTCTTCCTCGGTATCGGTCAACTCCATAATGATTCCTTTGGTAAGTTGCCACGTGGAGATAGTGGTTTTCATTCAGGGGTGCATCTGGAGTGTTAAACTTCGAGCGCTTTAAACATACTGAAGATTGGGTAGCTGTCGATCTCTTTTCGATGTCTTCACAAGATTTTCTCCATGCTGGCGCAACTTTATGGGGCGGGCCCTCTTTTTCTGACGGCCCACTGACTAGAGGCTTGTGGCTATAAACCACCGTGGTGATTTCTTAATGGTTGCATGGCTGAAGAAAAGTGGTTCGGGAATTCTTCTTTTAGGGCCCTGAACAACTCTGGAGCTGACATCTGTCCATAGCGGTTTTCATTCATGGGTACTCTGAGCTTGATAAACATCGTGCACCTTAATCCTCTGAATGAAATATCAGTTGTTGATTTATATCAAGCTTCCATCTCGATTGGAGTTTCCTTTAGCTCTTCGATTGATCATTCTCTGATTTAGGAGATGACCTCTCTTCCACCTTCCTGCACCGTAGTCATTCTGAATTCTGGTTAGAGATACACATCGGGTTCACAGACTTTAATGCTTCCTTCAGCCGACCATGTTGAGATATTGTAACTTCAAAGAATATTATATTTGTAATTTATTATTCCGGAGATGATTCATTCCTCCGTGAATATCTTATTGTATATCCGGAGATGTTTATTTCTCCGTCGGAATGTGGTAACTTGGGTTATTAGACTTCCCTAGTGGGGGTCGGCCCTGTATGTGTTATGTGGGTCAAAGGGTTATTAGACCACCCTAGAGGGGTTGGCCCAGTCAGTTGTAGTGGGGTATTTAACCCATTGGTTAAATACGAGCCTACATGATTTGTGTAAAAGACAAGTCGAAGTAGTGTATAAATAGAGGAGGTGTATTCCTCATTTTACACACACTCACTCACTTGAGAGTGGCGCACTTATGAGAGAGAGGTCTGCTATGGAGAAGGAGGAGCTTATGCTCAGGGTTACATCTTTTTTATTTGCTGGTCATCTATATTGAGGAAGCTTTGCTGGGTTTTCTACCCCATGAGGGTTTCCCAGGATAAATCTGTGTCTCTTGTGTTTATGCTATGCTTGTTGTTTCTTCAGTGATCCTGTATGTGCTATTATTGTGAAATGGAATGTAATGCTGCTATTTTATGTCTTAGCATATTAAATATTAACATGGTATCAGAGCTAACCTGAAGGAAGGCAATGTATGGCACTTACGACACTTGCTTCACTTGTGACAATTTGAAGGTTTGGGCTTTACATAGCAAAAACCAGTCATCGTGGAACTTTCGCTACAAATCCATTTATGCAAAGTTTCAGGATCTTAAAAGTTTATAGGTCGTAGATAACATCCCCAGGTACCTTTTTTCCAAAGGGCACCCCCAGATTCGTTGTACTTTGTGAGTTATGATCAATACAAGTTAGGGTTTCTGCCTCTTCCAGATCTCAGTCAAAATCAGGTGACCTAGGAAAAAAGGTCATAACTTGGGCTAGGAAGCTCCAAATGAAATTTCGTAAAAAGTGACAGGTATTACACAGACTGCACTATCTTAGGAAACTTGTTTAGAGGCCGAAGCTGAACCAGCGACACATGGAACTCTGTACAAGTTCGCTCTCCTGTTTTATCCCATAAAAAAGTCACGTTGCGACACTTGGCATAACTCTCTCTCAGAAAATCCAATTGATGTCAAACCTATTGGGATGAAAAGATGATAGGTTAGGCTACCACAGAAAAAGTTTTCAGACCCTGTGGAGCGAAACGTTCATAGTTACAGCAGAAACAATCAGGTACATATTTATGTCAAAACAGAATTATTTTTGGAGCACCTTTATTCATGGCCTCCGGAATTTAGGGTTTCGAAGAAAGTTAGAATTTTTGGAATCGAAATCCACGGCTGAATGCTACTCAGGAAAATCAAACCCTAGTTTGGGATCCTGTCCAGAAGATCCAGAAGTTTCAAAGGCAATTTTGAGGGGTCAAATTTTGGAGATTTCAAAATTGAAGTATGCTAGTTTGATCAACTCAACAAGACACATCCTTCCATCCATTCAGAAGTGTGAAAGTCAAAGATTGAACTTTTAGGGTTTTTCTAGCAAACCCTAATCAAGCTCCAGATCAAGTTTCAGGGGGAGTTGAGGCTAAGGCCTTACATAAGAATACTACAAAAAGTCTCGACAGGTATGACTTAAGGAGGTTCAGGTATGTCTTGAAATCTGATTCCTGATTAAGTTCATAATGTGTTTGTCTTCATATTATTTATTAGTACAATCTTGATTAATGTTAGAATTGTCTTATCACCCTAGTAACAGTATGAATGCATGTGAATGATCGAAGACATTCATTGATTAGGGCTATATGATTGTACTAATGCATTATGGTGTTGTATGAGGTTGATGTTGTCTGCTAACAAGATACAGGTACATCACGAAAGACAAATCAAGTTCCATGACCGTGACAACATAATCTTTGATCACATAGAAGTTCTACTTACAAGGTATGTATGACTTTGTTCTATTATGCTTAACTTATGAGATATGCAGGTTCCAGCATAGGATCTCTAAATCATTGAAGAGAACAAAGAAGATATTGATTAGGTATGTTAGACATAACTAAGCAAGTATACTAATCCAGGTATGTTTTCCTAAGTCATGTTAGAATCTTACCTTGTGTTAGGATCCCTTATATAAGTATACTTGGTATTATTGGTCATGCTTATTCATAAAGTTAATCAAGGGTTTATTCACATTATGTCTCTTATCTTGATTGATGATTTAACTAACCAGAAGAGTCCCATGATCAAACAAGAATATGCATGAGTAAAAGAAGACTTCCCTGAAACCATGAATACTAATGATCCTGACTATACATATTCAAGATTATTTAGAATTATAATATTTTTGATAATATTGAGAATATACTAATGAATGTATGTTTGTGTATGAGATCACGAGGATGACACTAGTGCACACTTGAGCATGCACAGTGGTACAGAATGAATAGAAGCTCAAAAGACATATAGAAGATCAAGCGGGAGGCAACCACACAAACATAAAAGATAAGTATTTCAGTTGTTATTTCAAATAGTAAATAATATTGCTTGTATGCATATTTGTATTCCTAGAATATATATCATGCTGAGTGTAAACATTCATAGAGCATTGAACAATATACTACTAATATGCATATGATTGGTAAGTTGGACAAACATTCCATTGTTGCTTGTCTAGAATGAAACCTCTTTGCTAACATGCTGAAAGCTGTGCACACTCTCGATAGTATGTTCTGGTAGAGATGGAAGGCATCTAGATAGCCACTGTATGCATACAGGATATGGAAAAGTGTTGTGCCAAAGTATTGGTCAAGATAGTTGCATAACTATGTAGATGATAACTGTATGCATAATAGGTTATCATGTCAATATGATTTGATGATTATGAAGTATTACTAATCATGTACTTAATTTTGATTTGTAGGAAAGATCATGATGAATGATGAACACTGAACAAGCGATGGATGTTCAACAAAAAGATTTACAAATCAAACACACTATAGAAGTCTTATGGCTAGAAGATTCTCTTAGAAAGAGGAAGAGAATCATGATGAGATGTTTGCTCCAAGTGGCTAGATAAGACCATTCTCTTAATGGTGTAATTAAAGAAGAAGTGTGAATCAGGTTCTGTATGGGTGCCCAGGATCGATAATCAATTGATGAGATTAATGATCACCATGGGTGATGTGGATCTCAACCTTTGCTACAAGGTTGAATATGGTTTCTATACACAGATGACATGGATGCAAGAAGGAACTCACCACAGAGTTTGAATGATATTGAGGCTCATATCAGTAGACCCATCTAACGAGAGATGGCACAGATAGATATGCAGAAGATCATTCAATGCAGAGTGTGAATGATGTTCAGTCACAAAGGGAGAATTGACAGTTTCTTGATAAGCTTGGGCTTTACCAAAAGTAAAGTTGTTCCTAACCTTTACCTTAAGGTTATGGATCATACTATTATTGTATGTAGATAATATCTTTCTGATAGGGAATGAGAAACAGATCATGAAAAGAAAGAAGAAGATGGCTGCAGAAATGAAAATGAAAGATCGCAGGTTGATGCATTACTTCCTAGGTCTGGAAGTATGGCAAGGCTCAGAAGGAATATTTCTCAACCAGGGAAAGTATGCTGAGAAATATTAAAAGGACTTGATGTGTTGGAATGGCCACTCTCATGGATTCCAACTTGAAGTTGTTAGCAGATGACTCATCAGAGTTAGTGGATATAAATCTGTACAGACAAATTATTGAGTCATTGATGTGCCTAACGAATACTAGGTCAGATATATGCTTGCTGTGAACACCTTGAGTCAGTATCTAGTGGAAACTAGATGTGTTCACCTGTTAGTTGCAAAGCATGTGATGAGGTACCTAAAGGATACGATAGACTTTGATCTATGTTATCTTAGAGATCATGACTTTAGATGGCTACACAGATGTTGATTGGGCAGAAAGTGTATCAGAAAGGAAGAGCACCTCGAGAGGATGTTATTGTCTAGGATCAACCATGATCGAAGCAATCTAGTGTGGCTCTCAGGACAAGCAGAATATATGGCTGCTTGCTTTGCTAGTTGTGAAGCGGTATGGCTTCAGAATTGTTTGACATAGAAATGGACCCAACTGTGATCCTATGTGACAAACAGAGTTGTACCAAAATGGTAGAGAATCTAGTGTTCCATGATAAGTCAAAGCACATAGAGATCTAACATTTCTATATATGAGATATGGTGCATAAAAGAATTAAAGTTCGAATTTGTCACAAGTTACCAATGTCCTAACCAAACCTCCACCGATCCGATGTACTAACCAAACCTCTACCTCAAGTAAAGCTTTCCGAGACAAACTTAATATAGTTCAGAAGGACCCTCCTCGAAAGGGGGAGTGACATGATCACTTATGATGAGCTTTCCTACATCAACAGTGAGGTCAATGATATGGATACCTATATTGGTGATGCCAACAGAGAGGTTGGTGGATGGTCCTTAGACAGGGTCTAAGGTGAGAAGAGGGATTGCATCATCCTTTAACATATGTGCTAAAAGGAACCATAGACAGGTGTCTCCGAGAAAGAAGACGGATTGCATCATCCTTGAACACATGTTCTAAAAGGAGTCGTAGACAGGTGTCTCCGAGAATGAAGAGGGATTGCATCATCCTTGAACACATGTTCTAAAAGGAGCCGTAGACAGATGTCATCGAGAATGAAGTCCTTCATGGACATGTGAGGATTGAATCATCCTTGGATTTTATTCCTAAAGTGAGCCGTAGACAGATGTCTCTGAGAAAGAAGAGGGATTGTATCATCCTTGAACACATGTTCTAAAAAGATCCATAGACGTATGTCTTCGAGAATGAATTCCTTAGTGGACATGTGAGGATTGGATCATCCCTGGACTTCAGTCCTAAAGAGAGCCGTAGACATATGTCTTCGAGAATAAATTCCTGAATGAATAGGTGGGGGATTGTATCATCCCCGGACTTCGGTCCCAGAATTGACCCATAGACATATGTCTTCGAGAATAAAGTCTTGAATGAACAGGTGGGGGATTGTATCGTCCTCGGACTTCGGTCCCAGAATTGAGCCGTAGACATATGTCTTCGAGAATAAAGTCCTGAATGAACAGGTGGGGGATTGTATCATCCCCGGACTTCGGTCCTAGAATTGAGCCATAGACTGGGTCTCCGAGAATGCAGTCATGAATGAACAGGTAGGGGATTGTATCTTCCCCGAACTTTGGTCCCAGAATTGATCCGTAGACTAATGTCTCCGAGAATTGAAGATAGGACTGCATCGTCCCTGGACCTCGGTTCAAAATGTATGTGAGGACTACATCATCCATGAACTAGGTTCAAAATGTACGTGAGAGGACTGCATCATCCGTGAACTGGGTTCAAAATGTACGTGATGGGATTGCATCGTCCCTAGACATGAGACTTGTCTTAAAGTGATAAGGATTGATCATCCTGGAACTTGATCTGGATTGTATCATCCATGGACCTATGTCCTAAAGAGAGCGGGATTGATCATCCTGTAATATGATCGTGTGTGTTGCAGGGTATGCTGCTATGTATTGATGATGTGTATTGATGAGGATACTTGTATTGATGATATGTATTGATGAGGATACTTGTATGTATACTTGTATTGGTGTGGATACTAATACAGATGATCCAGATGTTGTAGATAGTGATGATCTAGATGCTATAGATCATGATGATCTAGATGCTATAGATCGTGATGATCCAGATGCTGTAGATCGAGATGATCCAGATGTTGTAGATCGTGATGATCCAGATACTGTAGATCGTGATGATCCAGATGCTATAGATCGAGATGATCCAAATGCTGTAGATCGAGAAGATCTAGATGTTGTAGATCGTGATAATCCAGATGCTGTAGATCAAGATGATCCCGATGCTGATGATCGTATGATGACGATGCTGATGATCGTTAGGATCCAGATGTTGATGTTGTTGCATCTGTTCGAGTGTTGCAGAAGATAAAGACTCAGTACTGAAGATGTTGATGTTCCAGTATTGAAGATATTCCAGTAACTGCTTGAGTTACTGATGATGTTGAGAAAGCTTCCAATGATTTATAGATGTATCATGTATGACGTTGATGACTCCTTGCTCGTGCAGATACTGTTATAATATCCTTCTCGTTAAGGGGGAGTGTTGAGATATTGTAACTTCAAAGAATATTATATTTGTACTTTATTATTCCGGAGATGATTGATTCCTCCGTGAATATCTTATTGTATATCCGGAGATGTTTATTCCTCCGTCGGAATGTGGTAACTTGGGTTATTAGACTTCCCTAGTGGGGGTTGGCCCTGTATGTGTTATGTGGGTCAAAGGGTTATTAGACCACCCTAGAGGGGTCGGACCAGTCAGTTGTAGTGGGGTATTTAACCCATTGGTTAAATACGAGCCTATATGATTTGTGTAAAAGACAAGTCGAAGTAGTGTATAAATAGAGGAGGTGTATTCCTCATTTTTCACACACTCACTCACTTGAGAGTGGCGCACTTATGAGAGAGAAGTCTGCTATGGAGAAGGAGGAGCTTATGCTCAGGGTTACATCTTTTGTATTTGCTGGTCATCTATATTGAGGAAGCTTTGCTGGGTTTTCTACCCCTTGAGGGTTTCCCAGGATAAATCTGTGTTTGTTGTGTTTATGCTATGCTTGTTGTTTCTTCAGTGATCCTGTATGTACTATTATTGTGAAATGGAATGTAATGCTGCTATTTTCTGTCTTATCATATTAAAGCTTAACAAACCAAAACACGAATATTAGTACTAACAGTGCCAATATCGACAAAATATGTTCAAAATAAAACTCACTCTACAAACTACAAATCAAATACTACAAATTTACTAATACAAATTATAAACTAAAAGAACTAAACTAACTAACTAAGCTAATATACATTACAAATTAACTAAACTAAATTACAAGTTTCAAACTAAATTTACAAACTAAATTACAAACTATAAATTATAAGCTAAATAAGAAAAAGTACAAACTAAACATTTTAAATTACAAACTAAACATTTTGAATTACAAACACTATTATAAAATTCAACTAACGAAAGCTAAACTAAATTCTACCAACTAAATCAAAGCTACAAGATATAATAAAATGATAGACATCTTATCAATCACTAATCATAAATCTAAATTCCTGTAACTCATAAAGTTGATTCCTGTAACTTTAACTTAAACTCCACCTGTATACATTTTAATATGCACTATGTTATGCATCATGTTACATTCAAAAGTCAATTCATGGGTATAAAACTCTTCACCACACGATTAATTTATAAAAACTTATATGTTAATATTAAAATACATTTTTTTATTGAAATTTTCATTTTTTCATGTCATGGGAACCTCAAAAGTATGCATTGTGGGTATGGGTTGGATGCGTAATTAAAATTCGCATCCAATGAGTGCCCAAACTTGAAATTTGGCTAAACTGTTAAGGAGATATGTCAAAAATACGATAAGAAAAAGTAGTTTTTTGTTTTTCCCTCCAATTTGTTTTACAAATTTTACCCTTATGGTTGACATCATCACCTTGAATCTTATTGGTTCTTATAAAGTGAATTTCTATGGTACATTTTTTTTTTTAGGCCCGTTTTTTACCTCAAAACTCCCCTAATGCTTAGTGTCGGATGGAGTACCGAAATAAGGGTTGTTTGCACAATATTACATTTAATCCATCAAAAGTAATAGATCAAGATTCTTTTACGTTTACGAGTTTTGATTAATAAAATAAATTAAAATATAGCCTCTTTAAAGATAGATGTACTAAATTATAGGTAAATGGGATGTGAAATTATTGATAATAAAGTCATGAAAATGAACAATTCTTGGAGCCCATAAGTCCACTCGCCGGTTTGGGTCCCGTTCCCCGGAAGCAAATCTTCAAAGTGTCCCTCAATGGCCACGAGGTGCTTGACAAAAATTCCCATCGCACCAAAACCTTGACTGTGATCGTGAATCCATCAATTCTGATTGATTCGAGACACCATGTTTCAGTTGTAGGATATCATGCAACTTAATTCTGTTGTCTGGTTTGAATTCTATGGCCCGATAGGGATTTTCCATGTGTCCCTGAAAGCTTCTGGGAGGTGAGTTTAAATGGGTCATAATCACCGTGGCTTGGATTGATGAACTAGAAACTCTGTTGGAATAGGGACATTAGATTAATGCTAGGAGTTCCTATCTCCTCTAAGCCTATTGCCTGAATCTAGTCTTGTTTGACAATTTGAAAACTAGGGTTTCCCTTAGTAAGAGGCATTGAATTTTTTGCACAAAGTAATTTCTTGCATAATATTTGCAGATTGATGATGATGGCGGCGGTGTTGGTAGTGGTGGTGGCGGTGGTGATGATGATGGAGAAAATGATGATGATGATGATGATGATGAAGCACCAGTGGCCACCATGGTAGTGATGATGATGGTAATGTAGACACCAATGGGCACCATGGAGATGACAAACAAACATTATTTTTTTTTTTCCAAGCTATGAACATCATTATGATGTTTTGTACACAACATATGGGTCTTAAGACCTTAATCATAGTTGATGAGGATCACCAACATATCAAGGCACAGATGATGTTTTCATGGCTCTTGAGACATGTGTAGGATATTAATTCACCACATAGGCCCTATAAAGGAAATATTTGACTCATGAATCGAATATGGGAAACCTTATGCCTTTTCTCATACCAAGGACATGTGTCATTTCCAACACCATATTTTTGTGATGAAAAAACATTCCTCGGGTCCCAAAACAGTCTTTTAGGGTTCATTAGCCATGCATCTTGACATAGTTCTGTCGACAAGGGTTCACTTCGCACTACTGTCAACAAACACCAACCAAACACCCTTAAACATTGGCCCATAAAGGTTTTACCCTTTCCAGCAACACTCACGGAGCGAGTGAAGTCTCACCAGAGATGATTAAGGGGGCTCTTCTTTACACATGTTTGGAATCACTTTGGTTTACTCACAACCATCATTTCCGACTGAGAGGCCATATTTCTCAACATCTTTTGGAAGACCCGCTGGCAACAGCTAGACACATGACTCTCATAGTCGACAGCTTTCCATCCTCAGACCGATGGACAGATGGAAGTTGTGAATCGCTTAGTACTACAACTGCTTCGCATGTACAATCACCAACATCGACGCATATGGGATGAAATTCTTCCATACATCCAACACAGCTACAATCATGCTCAACACAACTCTATAGGCAAGAGCCCCTTTGAAGTTTGTTACAAATTTCAACCCTCAGCGCCCATCGACTTGATCAGCTCCTCGACACAACCGAACTCCGACTCAGATCATAGCCAACGAGAAGTTGACGAAGAAGTCAAGTTTCAAGAACAGATTTGTGACATTCAACGACAAGCAAAGGGTATGTTGCACATATCAAACGAAAAAGATAAGGCCAGACATGACAAGCATCGTACTCCTCATACTTTCCAAATTGGGGATAATTTATGGCTACATCTAAAGAAGGAGCGCTTCACTGGTCCATTCAAGAAGCTCAAACCTTTGCGATATGGTCCATACAGTGATCTTTGACAAATTGGTGAAAATGCTTTCCAGCTCGACATTCCTGCTTTCCTGGGTATGCATCTAGTATTCAATGTGGATCTACTTCAACCATACCGTACACCTTTGTTGGAACAAAACGACTTCTCCACAGCAACACCCGAAGACATCCATCCAGATGTTTAGGAGCCTCTTCCTTGCGACACCATTGTGGGCTGACAAGTATGCCTTACAAGGATGAACATAGTTCCCTTGTTTCGGGTTGCCAAAGCTGGCCAAATCCCATCTCAAGGAAAGTGGTACTCTGTTACTGAAGTAACAGACAAGTTTCCTCACCTTCACGAGAAAACAATGGGGTCCATTGTTTCTTAAGGAAGGAGTTCTGATCCACATCGCAGTTGGAATTTGTTGTCGGACGCTAACTTCGACACATCTTCGATCAGTCATCGTTTTTGATACAACTTCGACAAGTTTCGACGCGACATGACTTCGACAACTTCAACACTTCGATAGGTTTTCGATTTTGACACAACTCCAACGAGTCTCAATTTTGACATATTGCAACATGTTCCACACCTTCGACATGCAGCGTTGACATGCGACCAGTGACTGTCGAACTTCGACAGACTGTCTCTCTGTCTTCCACTCGACTGTAATAGTTAAACAGTTGAACCGCTCTAACTTCTTCTTTGTAATTGAACGTAACAGGCAGTCACCCAAGCATCTCAAACTTCTTCATAAGCATGTAAACTATTGTAACATACATCTTATCAGAATTAATCAGTTTTTGATCTGTTTGCAAGTAATCGAAGAACAGTTCGCATTCCTGCATATTGTCTATGCATATTTTTGTTTATCTGTATTGCGTAATCCTATTTTTTCTCATCTTGTTTGTTAAGCTTCTGCCATGACAGAGCCAACTCATTCAGTCGAACTGTTGTCCCCCTCGTTCTTCCTGGACACGAAACAAATCATTTTCGTTGGAGAAACTGAACGTTTGGCTAAAGCCAATAGTTAGTTGTTCCCATGAGCTTGTTCCGCGTCGCAACTCTATTGTGATATACCAACTTCGTGGTACTTCATCTAGTGTGTGAATGAATGTGTGGACCCATTCCTGTTTCGCTCGTGATCCCCATTTTCTTTGACATTCATTCAAATGCTCCTTTGGATCTCCTCTGTCGTCGTACTTCCTTTTGTAGTATCTTGTTGTGTCACCGAACCTAACCTCCATTAGGTGTCAACATAATGGTCAGTTTGTTATGGTTGATTTGTGCACCGCACATCATTGCGTTGGTGTAGCCTTCAAGGCTTCCTCCAAGGCTAGTAGTCGTTGTGGTTCTGCCACTTTTTCTTCAAACTTGGTGATAAATGTAGTCAAGTTGGGAAACCCCTCATACATTGGTAGTGCGCACTCTTCTGTAGCTACCCATCGCAAGGACTGGGTGATCCGTGCACACCTCCTAAACGATACTTCATCTAGTTGATTCTGCGAATTTTCAAGCGCTTCATCTGAATCTGACGACACTGAACTAACGCTGTGCCATCCTAACTCTCCATCTGCAGTAGGATTGATGTAGTCTTATGATATGTTGTAGAGAGTGTCCCATCCCTCCGTGAATGCATTCCTTGTCAGATCAACATATCTCTTCCCTTCTGCAGCATCAAGAGGTGCAACTACCCTCATCTCGTAGTTTTCGAACGACATGGTTCATTTCTTGAAATTTATGATGGCTCAATTCTCCACTGACCAGTTTATCCCTAGCATCACTAGATAGGGGCTTGTGTTGTCGACAATATTGATCATGTCGAATTCTGCGTATGTTTTGAGTCCTTCTATCTCAACTAAGACCTGGCATAATCGACCAATCGGGGTGACCTCACTTTGATTCGCTAGTCACAGTTTTACTAGGGACCATGCCAACTGAGGTTTCCCCATCATTTCCCAGGTCTGTTTTGTTAGGATCTTTACGTCTGACCCCAGGTCTAAGATGATGGAGTCGACATCAAATGATATGTTTTGTGTAGACATCCTCATTTCTCTTCCTATATTCCTCTTATTTATTCGATTGACCGTGCACTCCTGTCATGCACCCTCCTTTCGATGAAACAAGATGGATATTTCAGCTAATGCGTCCTAATCTTTTGCCAACTCCAGGAAAATTTCCAGGAAGGCTCTTAAGGTGTTATCCTTTTTCTGCGAATTCATCGTGTCAAATGTCAGCAGCATGTCATAAGTAACTTCTTTCTGGTGAAGAGGTGGCTGCCTCATGTGTCTCATGAAAATATCCCTTTTTGCTTCCGCATTGAATGTGACCTACTTTCTTGTTGTCAGTCGGACGCTATCCTATGACCTATCGGCTCCTGTCACAGCTCCTTCTCGGGTCACTATGCCAACAGTCACAGTTTGACTTCTGAACTCTACTGATATCTTCTATGCCATTGGTGGTGGATTCTGGTTCAAATTCTGATTTGCTGGAGGTGATGGTAGGCTCTTAGTTTTCCACTTTGTGATGAGTTGAAGACAATCTTCAACACCATTGTCCACAACTCTATAGTAAGTGCATCGTGGGTTTGGATTCAGGAAATCCCTCTGGTAATGCCCCTTCTAACCACAATTGTAACATATGATTGCTCCTCGACCTCGTCCAATAGCTCCTCCTCGGCCGACACTAGTACCTCGGCCTCCACACAACCCCCCTCTGAAACCTCCTCACAATGGCCTGTATGGCGGGTACTACGACTAACCATACTGCGGTTGTTGATATTGCAGCTGACCATACTGCGGTGGTTGATATTGTGGTTGTGAATATTTCTCTTGACCATACTGCAGTTGCCAGTTATAGTGACGCTGATGTTAATGGTATTGCGGTTGCTGCTTTATCAGTGGTTTCTCTTCTCCCTTAATGAAAAATGTATCTGTCGTCCATTCTTGGAGTAAGTCGTAAGCCCTACAATATTTTTCGTCATGGCCAACTGATCGAAAGAATTGAAATAAAAATTTACTTCCTTTGACACCAGTTTCTATAGGTACACGCATTCTTCTGGTCGATGTCCTTTCGTTTGATAAACGTTACACCAGGGTATCACTCCCCGACAAAGGGGATTCGATGCACCTGACTGCAATAATCTCGAACTTATGGGAACTGCTTCTTGTGATGTCCTTCCTTTTTGAATCTACTGCACCATATGTCTTTGCGGAATTCTTTTCCCTTCTTCATATCTTGTAGCTGGAGCATCAAATTTTCCAACTACGCTTGTATTCGATCCATGCCTATGTCTATTTCACCGATTGGTGAAGCCTCCAGCTTCATTGTAATTTCCAATGTTTTTGCTTGAGTCGATACCTTATGTTGCATCAGCATCCCACGAATGTGTGGCACCAACCCTGTGATAAACCATTCTTTATGCTGCATGTTGCTCATCCCGAAACTCACCTTTGTCATTAACGTTTTATACCATTGGTCGAATTCCCATACTGGTTCGTTTGGAAACTGCTTGATTTCCTTAAGCTCTGTGATGTATTGTGACTCAGATTTCGGTTTTATAAATTCATCAATCATTTCCTCCTTGATCTGTGGCATTGTTTTGTTTGGAGTTCCTATTAGTACCTTAGTAAATTTCATAAACCAATCTAGTGCACAGCCCCTGAGGGTCGTCGCTAGCTGTCCCTTTTTTATTTTTTCATCTTGGACCTGCTTCACAGTCCATACCGCTTCACACAACAACCAGTACTGTTCGGGATCTTCGGTCCCGTTACCCTAGAAAGTTGGCATTTGTTCATCGTCACCTACCATTCTTATGCTCCTGCTATTATTATTTACTGATGCGCTACTCCTACTGTTGTTCTGGCACGTAGGACAACTCTACGAATAACTTGTATTTCTTCCTACAAATTTATGGGTTGTGCACGGAGTTGAAGGTACATTGTAGACTACGATCCGTACCTCTTTGGATTCTAGGGTAGCATGTTCACCTTCTTCTTCATCGTAATAAGGTTTCTTCATCCCTTGTGGTCCCGTTTCACAGTATTCCGTACCGGTCCCCTCGGGAGACTCTCTCTCAGTCCTCCTCTTCTTCTCTGGTCGCCTGAATATCACCTCACTTCTCAAGGTACCACAATCTTCCTCAGCCTCCCTTCAAAATTCGTTGTCACTCATGTCCATCTACCCCACATCTTTCTATCAAACCCACATTCACGCGGTACCCACAACCTCTGCACACCGATCTTCTATTCATCGGAATTCATCCTCAGTATGCCCTTTTCGCAGATGAGCATCTTAATCCACCACTTCAATGATAGTAGGAATCTCCCTCTAGGTCCCGTGAAAAATTTCCTTTCTGCGTCACTGTATGATTTGATTGTATCAACAACGAACGTAGTGATGTATCCCTCTAGGATACTGTCTACCCAGAAGTTGACAGCCCTTGATACCCTATTGTCGACCCATTTTAACTGTTGGATCAGTTTTGGAGTCCAATGGTTAGGTTCACCTCCTTGGTAATTGTTCTTCGGTCATGTCAGTTGCACCAACCACTTGTGCAACAATACTGGGAATTCAAAGAAAAACACCTCCTGTATATCAAAATAGATATGCTTTTGCAGTAAGCTGCTTGTCATCTGCCCAAGGTTCCGATTTTCTCCTTCCGCGAATTCTTCTATCTTCTTGTCAAACCAATACTGAATCTACAATTTCGTCGGGTTCCATAGCATGTCCTTTTCTTTCTTCTTCACGGTACTGGAAACAGAACCATTTGTTTACATAGTTCCGTCGATAGGGGTTCACTTCACACTGTTGTCAACAAACACCAACCAAACACCCTTAAACACTAGCCCATAAAGATTTTACCTTTTCCAGCAACACTCATGGAACGAGTGAAGTCTCACTAGAGATTATTAAGGGGGATACAGTAACCAGATTTCCGCAGTGGGGGGAGGACATGCATCTATTATCACTCTATCGCTACAAAAATGAGAGATTGTATCTTCACATCATTCTTAATAGTTCATACATCCATTCATCATTCGCATATTCAAGTGTAATCGACATTCACACTAACATGGTAAAACTAGCAGTCGCATCAGCATAACTTAACCAACAGAACTTTAAACATATCATAGCTAGCAATCACATTCATCATTCAACAATGACAGAAACATAATAAATAACCATAGCCGAACATCTTCATGCATTAGCTCATTAAAAACCTGTGGTACAACCTTCACAGGTATAGTTCCAAACCACTTATCACATATCCATACAAAACTTGCCGAAAATAGAGCAAAACATTACACAAATCATCCACTTGTCTTCTTTTCTAACTCTAAGATAAGATACGTTTAGGATTACAATCATAGTCCTATTTATAACCAACTAAGGCGGTTACAAAATGGTCCAAATTCCCATTCTAACTAACTAAACTAATATTGTGCTTTCGCCGGCTCCTTGTTCTCCACGAATGGTCCTTTCTTCCGCGGATGGTCATTCTCATCGATGTTGGCTTCCACACTTCATGCAGTCTAACCCCATGCCAACAATAGACATGGTTTATAAAGGGAATATTTGGATGATCAATGTAATATTGACATCAGTATGAGGATTTAGGCACCATATATGGGTATTGGGGCCACCTATATTGGGTAAGCTGGAACACCAACATCTTAACTCCCTAAAATGTTATTTTATGGTTCATGAACCATGCATTGGGTTCCAAAAGACTATGCATACCCTATATACAAATTATTTGTTCCATAGGTGTAATATTTGTGTCAATACAAGGTTTTTCCCATAATTTATGGGTCTTAGGTACCACTAGTGTCATGGGTTATAAAGCATGTTTTTAGGCTTCATGGGTCGTGCACATGGTTCCAAGCCAATACATATGCCTTGCAAATAAAAAATTTGTTCTATGGGTGTAATATGAGTTCCGACAATGTTTTAGACATGACATTTTAGGGAACCATTACGAAATTTATCATCTAAGGGATGGGAATGTGTGTAATATGGACACCATTACAAAATTTATCATATAATGGATTGGCCCTAGCTACAATATAATGATGAAAATGTTTGTCTTATCCTTTAGGGCCTAAAATAAGCTTTTAGGTTCATGAGGCACACATAAGGTCCAAAATATCAATGCAAGCCCTATATAAGATTTTATTTTTGCATATGAGTATAATATCAACACGTTTATAACATTTTTTGCACCACAAATGGGTCATAGGGACTTGAATGTGATTTGGGGTTAACATTAGCATTTAAAGGCCTACAAGATGATTTTAGGGCCCATGGCAATGCAAAGATTCCTAAAGAAACATAGATTCCCTATAAAGGGAGTATTTTCCCCACCAATGAATATGGATTCCATGACGAGGTTTTATGTACCAAGGATGAGTCCAAGGCCCTAGATGTGAGATTTTCAATTGCTAGGAACTATATTTATAAGACAATTTCACATGGAATATTTCAGACAATGAGAGAAGAAGAATAGAGAAGATAAATTGTGGAAATCACTTTGTATCATATTCATCAATATGATAACAATATATAATACATATTCCATGTAGAAAATCAAATTCCTTGGAGGAAATTTGGAAAGGACAAAAAGAAAAGGCTTAAATAAGGCAAAAACCCCCCTAGGTGGAAAAAACAGTTTCCAAAACTTTCCTAGAGGCTCATGAAATTAGTAAGTATGGTATGGAAGCTCATGAGTGATGTAAATGGAATGTATTAATGGATTTAGGAGAGAATATATGATGTGGAGGTTGAATTGGTCAAGTGGCAAGAGTTTCCAAGTCAACTAGCTTTTCCTTTTCCACTAGAAAGTAGAAAAAACAGGATAAAGCTGTCTAAATCAGGAAAGTGTCTTTCTAATTCAGGAAGAGAATAAAATCAAAAAGAATCCAAGGAAATATTATCCAGAATCCATCCAAATTCATTTTGTTGAGTTAGGATGGTATGTGGTCCACTAAAAGACAAAACTAGCCTATTTTACCTAGTCAAAACTCAGGAAATTAATCATAAATGATTAATTAATTTATCCTAATTCTATAATGACATAGGTGGGTTTTTGAAATATACCAAAACCCCCCATTAAGCCTAACTTTATGTGATGGGAATTAAAAAAAATCCTAAATATAGGGCCCAAGCAACAAGGCTTATGGTCACCCCAATACAAAAATAACTAGTCCATGTAAACCAAGGAAATAGGGAAAACCTCATGGGAACAAAACCCTCCCTAAAAAATGGACATGCTTGATGTCTTGATACTGTCATGTTGCTCATTTGAATGAGTTGAATGAACTGAATTGGTTGCTTCTGAGTAACAGATTTGATGAAGATATTGTAGATGTCATGATCATGCACCAGTGCATCAATTGTGTAGGAAAGAACCATGTGTTGAAGCTCTATGAAGCTCATAGTCTAGTAATGGAGGAGCATCAAATAAATTTTTCTTTCTTCTGTAACATATATAATCAGATCTGAAAACATAATCAATGATGGAAAGAAGATCTATGCATACTCCTTCCCAAGGAGAAACAAAGAACTCAACATGATCAATTTCTTTTGTAGTTGCAATGTGGTGCGCTAGTTCTTGTACCTTCTTCTCAAACTAATGTAGAGCCTTTATGATATTTAAAATGAGATCATGTAGCTATGAAATATCAAAATGTGAGTCATATGTAGCAGCAACCAGCAGAGATGGGGAGTCTCCATGATTGAACATATTTTCAGTAGGAAAAGTGTGAGAAACTAGGTCACCCTGGCAGCTGAGCGATCCTGGAGAGTGTGAGGACTTGAATTTTGAACCATGAGTGATGGGTTCAGGTCCATATGTGTGAAATATCAGTTGAAGGATGGCCAAAAACATGGCTTTCCAACCAATGAAATATATGAATGACAAAAGTGCAACAGAGGCAAGTGACACAGTGTAGGAAAACATAGAATTGTGTAGTTTCTTAACTATAAATTATCTTCTAAATAAGAATCTAAAATATTTGAATCGAGGTGGAAAGACCTTTCAGACGACAAGTCAGAATCTAGTAAAAAATGACTAGTTTTGAGAGTAGACTTGGATGAACTAACTGAAGACTGTTCCAAATAAGAAGTGGAGGTTTCTGATTCTGATATATTAGAATGTGAATCAAAATCAGATACATCAAAATTATATTTCACTCTAGTACTCAAAGAATAAGCATGATTACCATTGGGAGAGGCTTGGAAACAATGTTCTTGTTCTACAACAAGCTTGCCTTGTTCTTTCTTTGCAAAGTCGGGGACATCTATGTTATGCTCTTCAAGCATATTGGCCATGATGTCCAACTTATTCTTGAGGCAAGATTTCTCAGGATGAGTGCCTTTGTAGCAATAAGAACACTTGGGATTCTCCTTCTTCATCTTCTTGGATTTGGAATATCCATCAGAATCCTCTTCATATGACAATATATTTTGTTTGGATTTGTCATTCTTGAAACTCTTTTCTCCATGAGCAGCAAGTGAAAAGTCCTTGGAGGGTGTTAGATCCTTCATTTGGAGAAGCTTGTCCTTCTCCTTAGTGAGTGAATCAATGAATGAATACAAGACTGGCATCTTCCAATTAGGAATTACAAGTCTTGTGGTATGAAAAGTAGACACAAATACTGAGTATTCTGAGTTGAAGAACTAGGTTATTTAATTTTGAGATGAACTTCTCCATAGAATCGAAATTACTTGGACTAAGAGAGATCGACTCAATCTCCAACAAATGACCTCTGAGCTCGTCCTGTTTTCCATAGAGAGATTCTAGCTTTGTCCACACTTGATTTGGAGTGGATAGAGAATCAATATGGAATAGAAGATATGCAGATACAGAGAGGCAAAGTAACCCATAAGCTTCATCAATCCTATTGAAACATTTGGATTTTAATGCAACATCTCTTGGCTCAATTTCAAGCCCCATAGTAACTCTATACAATCCTTTGCTCCGAAGTTGGATGATCATATGCACCTTCCAGTCAAATAAATTGAAGGGAGTGAGAGTCACAACTTTGGATTGTTTTTTATACATACTTATGAGCTCCTAGAGATGGAAATACCTACCAAAAACACTCTTGTAAATTTTTGTGAATCAAGCTAGCTCTGATACCATGTGATATTTTCAATTGCCAGGAACTAGATTCATAAGACAATTTCACATGGAATATTTCAGACAATGAGAGAAGAAGAATAAAGAAGATAAATTGTGGAAATTACTCTGTATCTTATTCATCAATATGATAACAATATATAATACATATTCCATGGATAAAATCGAATTCCTTGGAGGCAATTTGGAAAGGACAAAAATAAAAGGCTTAGATAAGGCAAAAAAACCCCTAGGTGCCAAAAGCAGTTTCCAAAACTGTCCTAGAGGCTCATGAATTTAGTAAGTATGGCATGGAAAATCATGAGTGAGGTAAATGGAATGTATTGATCAATTTAGGAGAGAATATATGTTGCAGAGGTCTAATTGGTCAAGTGGCAAGAGTTTCCAAGTGAACTAGCTTTTCCTTTTCCACTAAAAAGTAGAAAAATAGGATAAAGCTGTCTAAATTAGGAAAGTGTCTTTCTATTTCAGGAATAGAATAAAATTAGACAGAATCCAAGGAAATCTTATCTAGAATCCATCCAAATTTGTTTTGGTGAGTTAGGATGGCACGTGGTCCACTAAAAGACAAAATTGTCCTATTTTACCTAGTCAAAACTCAGGAAATTAATCATAAAATGATTAATTAATTTATCCTAAGTCTAGAATGACATAGGTAGGTTTTTAAATATTCCAACACTAGCCATGTTCTAAATATGAAAATCAATTTCTTTTGACCTAGCATATACTAGTGCACCACAAATATAGATTTGGAGCATAATTATGCCTCAAGGAGAATAGTAGTGTCTTAAGAGACCCGAGATTGTATTTGGAGACATCCTCATAGTCATGCATGAAACCTGAGATTGTATTTGAAGACACTATGTATTTTGGTTTTCTAATAATGTTATGAGACTATTAATTATGTATTTGAACTTGCTTCCAATTTTTATTTTTATCATGGAATCATTTTTCATTTGACTACTTTATTTTTTGCATACAAATATTAATTGTGTTATGTTGTATATTATCATAGTTTATGAGATGATGTTATGCATTTTTGCATAGAATGTGGTTCAATCCTAGTATGAAGAATATTTTATTTACTTATTACCAATAAGATCCAATTATATATAGAGGACCAAGCATCATCAATATGATCATAGTCATCATAATCATAATCATAATCATCATAACCATTCATCAAAACAAATAAACAAACACTTCGATCCATAAAGGACATGCGCTGGAATTTACACACACACACACACATGCCAATCTTGCTCAAGGGGGTCATTTCTCATTCCAAATCTCTTGAGCATGTGTGGCCATTTTGAACATGTCCATGATGGCCATATGCATGTTTGGGAGCTGAAAGAATCCAATTTCGCTTGTTGGTTTGGGTTCCGTTCCCCCTAAGCAAATCCTCAAAGTGTCCCTGCATGGCCACGCGGTGATTGGAAAAAATGCCTGTAGCACCAAAATCGTAAATCCACTCGTGAATCTGTCAATTTCGATGTTTTTGGGACCCTTGGTTTCAGCTAGGGTACCCCCCACACCATGCCTGCAACGCCCGGAAACGATGCTATTGTGCCATCTCCGGAACTAGGGTTTTTCTCAGTGGAGGCCATTCCAATCTTGCTCAAGGGGGTCATTTCTCATCCCAACAATCCCGGTTGTGCCTGGAAATACTGAACACATCCATAATGGCCATGTGTACATGTGGGATATGAAAGAATCCAAGTCCGCTTGCCAGTTTGGGTTATGTGCCCCCGGAGCAAATCCTCAAAGTGTCCCTGAATGGCCACGGGATGCCTGAACAAAATGCATGTAGCACAAAAACCATGACTCTGATCATGAATACATCGATTCCGATGGATTCAAGACGACGGGTTTCAGTTGGGGGTCCCCCCACAACGTGCTTCCCACACCTAGAAATGGTACTATTGTGTCGTCTTAGGAACTAGGGTTTTGCTCAGTGAAGGCCTTGCCAATATTGCTCAAGAGGGTCATTTATGATCTGAATATTCCTGGGAGTGCGTGGCCATCATGAACACATCCAGAATGGCCATATACATGTGTGGTAGCTGAAAGAACCCAATTCCGCTCGTTGGTTTGGGTTCCATGCCCCTAGAGCAAATCCTCAAAGTGTCCTTGAATGGCCACGGGGTGTCCGACCAAAATGCCCGTAGCACAAAATCATGACACCGATCATGAATCCATCAATTCTGGTGGATTTGAGACGCCATTTTCTAACTATGTGACCCCCCACACTGTTCCTCCACACCCATAAATGGTGTTATCGTGCCATCTCTGAAAGTAGGGTTTTGCTTAGTGAAGGCCATGTTAATCTTGCAAAAGGGGGTCATTTATGATCTGAAGGCTCCCTGGAATGCATGGCCATCATCAACATGTCCACAATGGACATGTGCACATGCGGGATCTGACGGAACCCATCTCCACTTGCCGATTTGGGTTTCATGCCATCGGAGCAAATCCTCAAAGTGTCATTGAATGGCCACGGGGTGCCTCACCAAAATTCCCGTAGCACCAAAACCGTGACTACGATCACGAAGCCGTCGATTCCGGTGGATTCGGGATGTCGGGTTCTAGCTAGGGGACCCCCCACACCATGCCTCCAATTCCTAGAAATGGTTTTATTATGCCATCTCTGGAACTATGGTTTTGCTTAGTGAATGTCATGTCCCCAATTAAATGATTTTCAGATAAATAATTAAGTTCGCCTACCCAATCCCTAAGGGTTATGTGCAAGAATTAAAATATTGACATTTAACCCCAAGGTCTATAATTTCTCATGAAAATTCAATAGTCTAAATTTATGGTGGAAAAATAGGCCAATAAATTATGGAATAAATGTTAAATGCTCCAAAATTAAGTGGCATTAGGTCCTAGTTTGACTTGGGGGTGCATAAGTGGACATGTGGGGTCCACATTAGAGAATATTCCTCCTTTAAACAAGGATCCATCCCCAAATTCGAGTTGGAAGGGAAGAGGTAAAATTCATGAAGGAAGAGGAAGAGTGATAGGGCTTAAAATAGGAAATGATAGATTCTATGACAACTATGACAAGCATTATAACACTTATGACAAATTCTATGACATCTATGACACTTATGACATATTCTATGACACTTATGAAAGATTCTATGACATCTATGACAATGTAAGAGATAAAAATAGACTAAGAGGGAGCATGATAGGAGTTAAACATCTCCAAATCATCCAAAATATTCCCCAATTCGAATTCATAGAGGAGTTGGAGACAAAAGATGAGCCAATTGTCATTTGGGGCCAATGAAGGGTCATAAACCCCACTAATTTGAATTTCATGAGTAATTAGGAGATAATTTGAGTTCTAAGCAGGTAAATGAATCAATTAAATTTATTAAAAGGAGGCCAAGTTGAAATGGAGTAGCTTTTGATCATTTTTTATTTGCATCTTTGCAATTTGGATAGCTTCAAGCTTGTCCTTGGATAGTGGATGTTCATCATCCCTACCATAGTACCAATTTCGAGGGTACAAGATTCCCATCCAAGTTGGTTGTCGGAGATGCCATTCAGACCTCTGAATAGAGATTCATGGAGATGTTTTGATGCAGTTTCAACCCCCATCTGATTTCAAGTTCATATTCTCTCTTCCTTCTCTACTATCATTCTCCTATCGTTTTCTCAATGTTCATGTAAACTGAGATAGTGCACTCTTTGTTTCATATAGATAATGGAATGATGTTGTTTATACCTTATGGAATTTTTAATGGATGCATAACTCTGTAATGTATAGTTCATGAGAGCCACATCTTGAAATACTAAGCACTTCATGTACTATTTCTCCAAGTAACATTGATATTCGAGCTAGTTTCCTCTTTCTCTCAATGTCATGTAAAAGTGTGATGGCACACTTCTTGTTTCATATACCTAATGGAGGATTTCTATTTCGACCTTATGGACATGTTAGTTGTTGCATAAATCTTTAATATTCATATTATGAGAGCCACGGCTCAAAATCCCTTGGACCATTTAAGAAAACTCAAGCAAAAACCACCATTTTGAGGCATTGCACCCTTGTATATATTTATAAAACTTTGAGCATTTTTATATCCATTTTGTACCAGAATTCTTATGAGTTTTGTATCTGTTTGAGAATAATATTATTTATTTTACATGATACATAAATTTTATATAGACCCCTTTTTCATTTGCTTAGAATTCCATGTAAAATTCTATGCTATATTGCTCACAATTTCCAAGCAGTGAATGTGTTTTGTAACCTTCCGTTTTAAGAGTGCCTTAGAAAGATATAAATATGAATAAATGATTCACATACATGTATTTGGAAGTCCTTGATATTATCCAAGTGTCCTTTCTGAAATTTGGGAGGGTCGTACATCATTTGGAAAGCCAAAAGAGTCATATACCCTTGGGGGTTTCAACATCGATTTTCCTAGTATTTTTGTCTTTCATTCTCTAGTTGTAAATGCAAGTTGCTGAAGTATTTAGAAAGTTTAAAAGGATCTAATAGCTGCATTGGTGTGACCTAATACACCTCAATCCATTCTAGAAATAATTTGAAACCATTTGGGATCATTTGGGACAGTTTGGGGTTTCACTAGTCCAAGGTTCGAAAATTGGGTAAATTTTCAAATTGGGGATATTGCAGTGGTATCAGAGCATGGTCCTTGCACCTATGCATTAATATCATACATTGAAGAATAATTTGAAGCCATGTCTTACTATTATGATAAATCCTATGAGTACAATGCTTATGATCAGTATGAAGATGATTGTGAGCAATATGAAGAAGAATGTGAATGGTATGAGAAAGAGGTCCCATCATGCAACACGTATTACAATTTCATAATGAATGAAGGTTATTCTTATGACCCTATGTATGATGAATATTTATTTGTTGAACCACCAAGGATAATTCTATGAATGAATTACAAATATTGAGAGTAACATGTAAAACCTTTCCCCAACAATATTAGGCATATCTTGATCTCTATAAGGGAGATACACAAAATTCCATTCCTTTTGAAGACTTTGTTGATTGAGTGTTTGAAAATAGGCCCAAAAATGAAGATGCAGAGTTAGTGAATACAGGTCTATGCCTTCTTGCAAAATACCTTGGAGAGAAACTCATATATGTTTGAGTGAAAATGAGGAGACCCATGAGCCACCTAGTTCTGAAGGTGTTGAAGTAGAAGAAGAATTACATGGAGAGCATCGAAAGTCACTCCCAAGTGAATTTGAAAAAGATGAAGAAACATCACATGAGCATGAATAAGATTCCATTGAAAATACTAAAGATAATTCTGAGAAACACTCTACCTTGGACATGAATCAAACAGCATCTCTTGATGGATGTTTGAACTGTGAAGGAGTACCTACTTGTTGGGCGAGGCCCAAGTTGGAATAATTTGCACAAGTACTAAAAAGTGCGCATTGCACGCGACGACAGGCTATAGGCAGTTTTGAGGAATTGCGCATGTAATGTGATGGCAATGGCAAAGGCATGGTCACGCAGTAGGACGATGCGCATCAGCTATTTTTGTTTCATAACATGGGTAAAGGTCAAACGAGGATATGACCTATTTTGGGTAAGGAACAGGTGGAAGGCAAAGGAAAGTGACCTGTTCGAACGAGTGGCGGAAAGCAGTTGAGAAGATAGGCCACTACATCAATGGCAATAGGAAAGCAAGAGGAGTGGAAAGGGACATGCCATGATCCAATTGTAACCGTTTTGAGGACTGCAGCTGTAAGAAGACTGTGTGAGCCACGAGTGGCCCAGCAGGAGCAGGTGGAGCAGGCTATCAACAGCGACAGCTAGGGTGGCAGTTAGCCACGCCAGTTTTGGAAACCTTAGGGTTTCGGCCCAATGATTGTAAAGAGACGACCCTTGGGCGTGATCTATAAATAATGGATAATTGTATGGGAAAGGGTTAGAGATCTCTCATAGAGCTAGCTATTGTTGAGTATTGTAGCATCTTTTGAGTTGTGAAGCTATTGTAAAGGCTCTGCAGCTGAGTGCGCAGAGACCTAATTTTGAGATAGAAGAGAATCTGCAGCTGAGTGTGCAGACTAAGAACGGTTGTACCCTTCCCAGAAAGAGCAATATTAACAACCGTTCTTGTGGACATAGCCTCCATCTGGGGGGTGAACCACATTAAATTTTGTGTTATGTGATTAATGTGTGTTTATGATTGTTCATTTGCTTGTTATGAATGTTTAATACTGTAGTTATCTATTATTTGATCGATTTTATATGTATTCGCCGCAAGAGAATGGGAATAATATGTTAAGTAATACATGCATGGAGGAATGTTTAGTATTCAACACTTACGAGTTTGGGAATGTATGAATCTGCTAATTAGACACATACGTGAACATTGAATTTAAGCGCATTATTGGAGCGTGCAATAATGTATGTTTATTCATTCACCTGCAACATAATGATAAGAACTTGAATGATTTGAAGGGATAAAGAATGCTAAGTAGGATTGGTTAGAATTAATTGCCTTGGAAGAGATGCGTGGTCTAGCTGATGCGCTGAACCGTTGAGATTCACTGTGAAGTAAGTTATTGATATCTTATTGTCGTGATGCAAGAAGTATCCTGTACCGCACAGTCATTGGAGGCACTAGTGCACAAGCACCTCTGCTTGCCGAAGTATCCGACGCAGAATAGGGGTTTCGCGCAGTTGTCTTTCCACAACAGTCCACAAGGTATTGCATTGCTTATCAGTTGTTCCACCCTCGCATCACCCGGTTGTGGAAACTTGATTCCGCAACCACCCCCTCAGCTTCACCTCAGATGAGACCTCAGGATGCACGTAGTCTATTACCGAAAGGGCTAGTGAATAGGGGTTTTGTTGGTTCTTTAAACTACGAAGTACTTGGGTCTATGTTGAAAACCTCCGAAAGGTTATATTACAGCCAACAAATGGTTCTGTTTCCTAGCTAAGACCAGTGATGCGATAGTGTGGTTGGAAAGTAATGTGTGAAGAGGAATACCAGTTCCCATTGGGTTCAAACAATTGGCATCCTAAAAAGAAAGAGATCTGGGATTGGTGTGACAAGATTGAAAGAGATATTGCAAAGAAAGAGAACAGACATTTGCGTCTCACCAACGTATAGTGGTTGAATAGATACTTGTGGAGAGAGATTCACGAGATTTTTGGGGCTTCGTTTGGAAATGAGTTGCACGAGTGGATCTCATGACTCGCAGAAAAGAAAACTTGTTTTCAAGGAGGAGTACCTATAGAGTGGACTCCATATCTTACAGCATAGCTCAAAGCAATAGACAGCCCACTGACGTGAGCAGTCGACTTCTAGGTTGATAGCACACTTGAAGGATTTGTAAAAGAATTTGCTGTAGACACGCTGAAGTCCTACAGTTGAAAGCCGAAGCATACTTTTTTGAAGGATTCAGAGGTAAGTTCCTGAACAACCTAAGTCTATACATTAAAATGCTTTTAGCTGAAAAGGCATTTTAAGAATGCAGTAATATTTTTGCATCTGTCATGGTCAATAGCATATATAGTGATTCTAATGAAGAGAAACATAACCTGAGAAGTGGAAAGAGATACAATTTTAATAAAGAAAATAATCCGAGAGGACCTGGACTCCGCATGAATACTGAACTCCCATGTGACCTTAATAATCAAACCGTACCATCATCAGCCACCATCCATCCTATTACATCGCAGAACCCACCGGTTGCAGATACCGCGCCACCCCTGTCTCAAAACCCTCCCCAAAATCAAAACACCAATACACCATCAGGAAGGAGAATGATAGATAACGACATCAAACTGCCGATATTCAAAGGAACGGGTCTGGAAGACCCTAATCAGCATTGGTTTCTATGTGAAGCCGTATGGAGTGTAAAGCAAATTCAGGATGATGCTGTGAAGAGAGCGCAGCTCGTCACTACTTTTAGAGACAGAGCCCTTCATTGGTTTATGAAATATTCTCAAGCACAGCCAAGAACCTTAGCAGAAATAAAGGCTGTGATGGTAGCAGAGTTTAAGAAACCAAAATCTGAATCCCAATGTATCACAGAGCTGAAATATATTAAGCAGAAACCTAATGAAACGGTCTGGGAATTTGACCAGAGGTTTAAAACACTCCTAGACCAAGTAACATTTGTGATAGCTCCACAACAGCATAAAGAATGGTTCATTGTTGCGCTACTACCTTACATCAGAAAACCATTGATGCAGCAGAAGGTTGCATTGCAGGCAGAAGCCTTAGAGATCGCGATGAAGCTAGAGGCTTCACCGATCGGTGAGACTAGTTCTGGGATGTCAAAGATCCAAAACTAGCTGACCACGTTGACACTAGAACTGCAAAGCATGAAGAATGGAAAAGAACAAAGATATGAACCAAGGCACGACGTCTAGTGTACAAGTTGTAAGGGAGAAGGCCACACCATGTTGAAAGTATTCAAATAACTTAGAGGGGGGGGGGGTGAATCAGTTATTACTGTGCTTAAACAATCTTACATTCCTTTTCCCTTTCAACTTTGATGAAGTGTGATGATCAATATGATATTAGATGTTCTATGCACATTCCTTTATAGCAGGTATATTGTTATAACATAATTAAATATAAGGCATATAAACAATGTTCAATCACATAAATATGTAGAGGCACTGATTTTCCTCAAGAAACCCATAAGGGGAAAAAAACCTCTTCTTCTTAGTATGAAAGGAAATCTCCAACTTCTCTTTACTTCTATTTTATCTGATCTACAACCCAGATGAGACTGCTACCTTTGTTTCTTCAGCACCAACTGAATGGAAGCTACAACTCCCAAATGTACAAGCACCAACTTGCAAAGAAGACTTTATAGTCCTCCCTTGCTCCTCCCTACCACCCTATGTAAGAAAAAATTCAGTCAATTATATCACACTGGTTCAGATATTTCAGTACACACACTTTTTATTTTGTTCTATGCTACTACAGCTTGAGTTTCTGGGCATTCTGTGCTTCATTAAATCAAGCCATACATTTTTGTTCTCATTTTCTTCGAATCACACCTTCATCAGCAACCACTCCTCTTCATCCTCTCGATTCTCACATTTATTTTTGTTCTCATCAATTGTTTTTTATAGATGCTGATGTTATATGCCTTGGTCTCTTTAACTTCCAGATATACCAATTCTAAAACTGAAACTGTCTTTTTAACTCCCAATTCGAAAATTGAACTCTCTTTGACTTCCACAATTTACACGATGTAACTGATATTTGAACTGTCTCTTTGAATTCCAGAATTTACACGCTGTAACTGACTAATTAAAAAAAAAAATGTTTGTGAGTCGCAGCTTGTTTGAGTCATGGCTGTTTGAATCACAGTTGTTTCAACCAATTGCTAATTTGTAAAACAGGCCGCAACAGTAAATCTGAGAATTACATGTTTAGAGAACCACTTGTATAGCTCAAAATGTAGCTTTGCTTGGCAATTTCCTGCTGAACCAAGTAAATGAGGCCATTGCACACAAAACCCATGTCCCAGATTTTCGAGATTCGTCTCCAGCTGCCCAAAAATCGAGACCCAAATCACTGTGTTCTTATCTAAGTCACAGTCGTCTGAGTATCAACCATCTGAGTCACGGCTGTCTGAGTCGCATCCATCTGAGTCACAACTATATAAGTCACAGGTGTCTGAGTTATAGCTTGTCTGAGTAGTAGATGTTTGAGTTGCAGCCGTATGAGTCACAACTTGTTTGAGTCACAACTATCTCAGTTATAGCTTGTCTAAGTCACAGCGGTCTGAGTTGTAGCTTGTCTAACAACATTCTTTTCTTGTATTTAAAAACTCAGTCACTGCTTTCCAACCATCAATGAAAACTGAATCAAAGTGCCAACAATCTCCCCCTTTGGCATTGATGGAAACCTAAAATTTATGATGTTGCAAGTGTAATCATTGACTGCTTGTTATCTGCAACTACCTGAACTTCTCCGCCTTTGACATCAATGTCAAAGAAATCATGAAAATACATCTCCCCCTATCAATATTAACTCAAAAACAAGCAAATAAAACATTCTGGAACCATCTCAGAATTACATCAGATATGCAATAAGCACAAACTCCCCCTGCCAAAGTGAACAAGTTAGTTGGAACAAGATATGATACCCAACTTCTAGCGTAGATATTCGAACTGGATTTTGGATAAGGGTTTAGTAAAGATATCAACAATTTGTTCTTTAGAAGGAAAGAAATGTAATTGGACAACTCTGTTTGTAACCTGCTCCCTTAAAAAATGATACTTGATTGGAATGTGTTTGGTCTTGGAATGAAGAAGAGGGTTCTTTGACACACTAATGGCACTTGTGTTATCACAGTGAATAGGAAAAGGTTCAGAACATTGCACCTCCAAATAAGCAAGAGTTTGTATCATCCATAATACCTGAGTACAACATGTTGCAGCAGCTATGTATTCAGCCTCAGTAGTAGATAGAGAGATAGAACCTTGCTTTTTACCCATCCATGCTACTAATGAATCGCCGAAGAAGAATGCACCTCCACTAGTGCTCTTTCTTTCATCCAAACAGTTTGCCCAGTCAGCATCTGAATATGCAATCAACTAAAAAAATTTATTCCTAGGATACCAGAGACCATAAGTCATTGTACCTTTCAAGTATTTGAAAATTCTCTTCACAGCTACCAAGTGACTTTGTTTGGGAGCAGACTGAAATCTTCCTACCATTCCAACAGCATGCATAATATCAGGACGAGTTGCAGTAATGTACAGAAGACTTCCTATCATTGACATATATGTTCTTTGATCAACATCTGGTGAAATATAATCTTTGCTAAGCTTGCAGCCAACAATCATAGGAGTACTAACAGGTGAAGAATCCTCCATCTGAAATTTCTTCAACATCTCTTGTAGATATTTCTTTTGAGAGATAAATAGTCTTTCAGAAGTTTGAGTAATTTGAAGACCAAGAAGTATGACAGTTCTCCAATCATGGACATTTCAAACTCAGATTGCATAGCATTAGCAAACCATTGAATGGAAGAAGCATTAGTACATCCAAAAATGATATCGTCAACATAAACCAAAACAACTAATAAGTCATCACCTTCTGTTTTGATATACAGATTACTATCAACATTGCCTTTCTTGAATCCTTTCTCTTGTAAATATTTATCTAATCTATAGTACCAGGCTCTTGGCGCTTCTTTCAATCCATATAGAGCTTTCTTCAATTTGCAGACATGATCAGGATTGTATGTTAGAGAGAATCCTTCAGGTTGTTCCATATAAACTTCTTCTTCTAAATCTCCATTGAGAAATGTTGACTTGACATCCATCTGATAAATTTTGAACTTCTTCTGACAGGCATAAGCAAGAAATATTCTGATAGCTAGCATTCTTGCCACAGGCACAAAGGTTTCATCAAAATATTGTCCTTCAACTTGAGCATATCCTTTACAGACAAATCTAGCTTTATTCCTAACAATTTGTCCTTGGTCATTCATTTTATTCTTAAACACCCATTTCGACCCAATCACATTCTTGTCTGTTGGCCTAGGAACAAGTTCCCAAGTATTTTTTTTTCAATCTGATCAAGCTCTTCATTCATAGCTTTTATCCAATCTTCATCTTTGCTGGCTTCATTCAAATGCTTGGGTTCTATGACAAATAAAAAAGCAATGTGAGACTGTTCTCAATTCTTAAGTAACTTACTTCTTGTCTGAAGACCTTCATTCTTGTTGCCAATAATTTGACTTTCAGGATTATTCTTTTGAATAATTTTTGAAGAAGGATTTACTGGTTGTTGCTGTGTACCTGTACTTTCATTTTATGACTCAGAGTCTTCCTTTTCTGATTCTTGGACATGTTCTTCTTCGTCTTCAGCTACATCTTCTGTGTCAACATTGTTTTTCTGAATATCTTTTACAAGCATACCTTCATCAATCTTAATGTCAATGCTGTCAACCATTTTACGTGACCTCTTATTGTAACATCTGTATCCTTTACTATTTGTAGCATACCCCAGAAAGATACCTTCATCAGCACTCTCATCATATTTGCCAAGATGTTCAGCATTGTTTTTGATATAACATTTACTTCCAAAAACTCTAAAATGCTTGATTGAAACAGGTTTCCCAAACCACAATTCATAAGGAGTTATATCACTGTTGGGCCTTAAGTGAGCTTTATTAAGAACATGAACAGCTGTGTGAATTGCTTCTACCCAGAATGTCTGAGAAATGTTTTTTTCGTTCATCATTGACCTTGCCATCTATTGAACTGATCAATTATGTCTCTCAACTACTCCATTTTGTTGTGGAGTGCCTGAAATTGTATATCCTCTTTTGATTCCTTGTTCATCACATAATTCTTTGAATTCCCTTGAAAAAAAATCTCCTCCTCTATGAGATCTTATTGCTTTTAATCTTTTTCCTGTTTGATTCTCAGTCAAAGCTTTAAATACTTTGAATTTTTCAAATGCTTTAGATTTATCTTTCAAGAAAGCAACCCATGCTAGCCTAGAGTAATCATCAATAATCAACATAAAATAGTTTTCTTTACCTGTTCCTTCCTTTCTTGATGGTCCACATAAATCCATATGTACTAATTGAAAAGGGTTATCTGTTGACATGAAGCTCTTAGATTTAAACTGAGTTCGAGTCAATTTTCCCATTTGACAAGGTTTACATACAGCATCATATGGTTTTGAAATCTTAGGAAAATCTTTTACAGCTTCATTGTTGCTAAGTTTGATTAAATGATCAAAACTCAAATGTCCAAGTCTTCTATGGCATAACCAACTCTCATCATACTTGCTTAGATGACACTCTTCCTTATCTTCTTTCAAAACATAGACATTATTTTCTGTTCTTATACCTTTGGAAACCAATTGTCCTGAAGATACATATTTTATTTTGCATTCTTTAGAATTGAATACAACTTCACATCTTCTATCACATCCCTGACTGACACTAAGAAGATTATGCTTCAATCCATCGACAAATAATACATTTTCAGCTTTTCCTTTACAAGTTAGATGTACCAATCCTTTGCCATTGATTTTTCCTAGAGCATCATTTTCAAAAGTTACATCTCCTGATTTGTGTTCACTCAGAGATAAAAATTTACCTTTATCTCCAGTCATGTGCTTGGAACAACCACTGTCAATATACCAGGGGTTCTTTTTCCTTTGAGCAGAAAGCACTAATCCACATTGGTTGTTTTGTTTCTTCTTCCATACTTTATCCTTTTGAACAGAAAAATCTATTCTTGAATCTGATTCATAATTCTTTAAATGACAGTCTATGGCCTTGTGTCCAAAATCTTGACAAATATAACATTCTGGTTGATTGTACAAAGACTCAAAAGAATTTATATTTCTAGCATAATCTGTTCTCTTGTTGGAAAAGGTGTAGTATGATACTCTTGTTTTCTCATTGATTGTTTCTCTTTATGTTGCAGCACTTGATTACTGTTAAACATTCTTCGTTGTATGTTTCTAAAGTGAAAAACACAATTTGCAGCTTTATGACCAAAATCAGAACAACAATAACAGTATCCATTGAAAAAAATTTCATACCTAAATATTGACTGTCTTCTTGAAATAGATGGCCATGTAATTCTGTTCTTTAATTCTTTTTCTTGTCTTCTTGACTGCAGACCAGTAGCTATATCATCTTTTCCACTCATTAGATTAACTTTACTTTTGTCTTTATTTTCTTCAGTTTTGCTGAAACTTGTTGGCTTTTTATATTCTGACTGATTGTTGTTCTGAAAGTTAATTACCTTAGTTGTTTCTTTGTTTTCGGACAAATTTCTACTCTCTTCTTCATAACCTAAACTAGTCTTGATCAAAGGATATCTTTGTTTATTCATAATGTTATTTCGTTCTTCTGTTGATTTAATACTTGGCAAGTTTTGATGATAGAGAGATTGAAATTTTTCTAATTCTTTTCTGAATTTTACAACTTCTTCCTCTAATGCTTCACATCTCATCTTTTTCTGGGATAATTGTTCTTTTAGAACGTCATTTATCTTCTTTGTTTATTCTACTTCTATCTTTAACAAGCTACAGTCTGTACTCGGTTCTTTAGCATTCTTTTCATACTGCACTAAAAACTCTTTTTGTTTCCTCTTCTTTAATCTGAGTCTGTCAATTTCTTCCAAACACTAATCAACTCAGCTTCCATATCAACAATAGCATCTTCATCATTCATATCGCTTCCATCATCTTCGACATCTTCTATGGCCATAAGCACAAAATCATTCATTTTATCTTCACAAGGTTACTCACTGTCTGAAACTTTTGAGAGGTCAACATCATTTGCACATAAACTTTTCTTTTTGTAGTTATTATTTTTATTGTATCTTTTAAATGTATGTTTCTCTTCATCAATAGAATTCTAACCTTTTTCTTTATACGGACATTTAGATGCAAAGTGCCCTACCTTACCACAATTAAAACATTTAAAAGGAAACTTCCCTTTATATTTTCCTGATCCAGTTTTCAGTCTTCTTACAAATTTTGCCTCAATCTCTTCCATTTCAGATTCTATCTATTTATCTGCTTTAAAAGATGCTTCTCTAACGGTAGCTTTATCTTTACTGATTCTCATTTCATAGGAAGTTAAAGTTCCTAGAAGTTGATCAATAGATAAAGTTTTCAAATCACTCATTTCTTCTATTACAGAGACTTTTGGATTGAACTTATCATGTAGAGATCTCAAAATATTTTGATCTAGAGGAGCTTCTCCAATCTTCTCACCAAGACCCTTCATGGCATTCACAAGCTCTTCAACTCTCAAAAAATATTTGCTAACAGACTCATCCTCATTCATCTTTAGCTGTTCAAATTTCATTCTGTAAGTTTGAAGTTTGGCATCTTTTACTTTTTCATTTCCTTCATAGCTACTAATGAGTTTATCCCACATTTCTTTGGCAGATTCAAGATGCATTACCTTTACAAATTCAGATTCAGAAAGACCAATCAGAATGGCATTCATTTCCTTTGCATTAAAACTAAACTCTAGCTTATCATCTTTGGAAGCTAGTACAATAGGTTTTGTATATCCAGTTTCTACCACTTCCCAAACATCAGCACCTAAAGACATTAGGTATGTTCTCATTCTAACCTTCCAAAAGGCAAAATTTGTTCCATAAAACAAAGGAGCTTTATTGGTTGAACCATCATGACTTGCCATATTTAAGCTTATCATATCTTCCTTAGACTAAAGGGTCTGGCTCTAATACCAATTGTTGAAAGTATTCAAATAACTGAGAGGGGGGGCGGTGAATCAGTTATTACTGTGCTTAAACAATCTTACATTCCTTTTCCCTTTCAACTTTGATGAAGTGTGACGATCATTATGATATGAGATGTTCTATGCACATTCCTTTATAGCAGGTATATTGTTATAACATAATTAAATATAAGGCATATAAACGATGTACAATCACATAAATATGTAGAGGCACTGATTTTCCTGAGGAAACCCAAAGAGGGAAAAAAACCTCTTCTTCTTAGTATGAAAGGCAAGCTCCAACATCTCTTCACATTCTATTTTATCTGAGCGACAACCCAGATGAGGCTGCTACCTCTGTTTCTTCAGCACCAACTGAATGGAAGGTACAACTCCCAAATGTACAAGCACCAACTTGCAAAGAAGACTTTACAATCCTCCCTTGCTCCTCCCTACCACCCTATGTAAGAAAAAATTCAGTCAATTATATCACACTGGTTCAGATATTTCAGTACATACCCTTTTTATTTTGTTCTATGCTGCTACAACTTGAGTTTTTGGGCATTCTGTTCTTCATTAAATCGAGCCATACATTTTTGTTCTCATTTTCTTCGAATCACAGCTTCATCAGCAACCACTCTTCTTCATCCTCTCGATTCTCACATTTATTTTTGTTCTCATCAATTTTTTTTTATAGATGCTGATGTTATATGCCTTGGTCTCTTTAACTTCCAGATATACCTATTCTAAAACTGAAACTGTCTTTTTAACTCCCAATTCGAAAATTGAACTGTCTCTTTGCCTTCCAGAATTTACACGCTGTAACTGATATTTGAACTGTCTCTTTGAATTCCAGAATTTACATGCTGTAACTGACTAATTAAAAAAAAAAATGTTTATGAGTCGCAGCTTGTTTGAGTCACCGCTGTTTGAATCACAATTGTTTCAACCAATTGCTAATTTGTAAAACCAGCCGCAACAGTAAATCCGAGAATTACATGTTCATTAAACCACTTGTATACCTCAAAATGTAGCATTGTTTGGTGATTTCCTCACTGATCAGGTAAATGAGGCCGTTTCCCACAAAACCCATGTCCCAGATTTTCAAGATTCGTCTCTAGCTGCCCGCAAATTGAGACCCGAATCACTGTGTTCTTATCTGAGTCACAGCCATCTGAGTCTCAACCGTTTGAGTCACGGCCAACTGAGTTGCAGCAGTCTGAGCCACAGCTGTCCGAGTCACAGCTGTTTGAGTTATAGCTTGTCTAAGTCGCATCTATCGAGTTGCAGCTGTCTGAGTCACAGCTTGTCTGAGTCACAGTTGTCTGAGTTAGAGCTTGTCTGAGTCGCAGCTGTCTGAGTTGTAGCTTGTATAACAACATTCTTTTCTTGTATTTAAAAACTTAGTCGCTGCTTTCCAACCATCAATGACAACTGAATCAAAGTGCCAACAATCTCCCCCTTTGGCATTGATGGAAACCTAAAATTTATGATGTTGCAAGTGTAATCACTGACTGCTTGTTATATGCAACTACCTGAACTTCTCCCCCTTTGACATCAATGTCAAAGAAATCATGACAATACATCTCCCCCTATCAATATTAACTCATAAATCAGCAAATAAAACATTCTAGAACCATCTCAGAATTACATCAGATATGCAATAAGCACAAACTCCCCCTGCCAAAGTGAACAAGTTAGTTGGAACAAGATATGACACCCAACTTCTGGCGTAGATATTCAAACTGTATTTTGGATAAGGGTTTAGTAAAGATATCAGCAATCTGTTCTTTAGAAGGAATGAAATGTAATTGGACAACTCTGTTTGTAACCTGCTCCCTTAAAAAATGATACTTGATTGGAATGTGTTTGGTCTTGGAATGAAGAACAGGGTTCTTTGACACACTAATGGCACTTGTGTTATCACAGTGAATAGGAAAAGGTTCAGAATATTTCAACTCAAAATCAGCAAGAGTTTGTATCATCCATAATACCTGAGTACAGCATGTTGCAGCAACTATGTATTCAGCCCCAGTAGTAGATAGAGAGACAGAACCTTTCTTTTTACTCATCCATGCTACTAATTAATCGACTATGAAGAATGCACCTCCACTAGTGCTCTTTCTTTCATCCAAACAGTTTGCCCAGTCAGCATCTGATTATGAAATCAACTGAAAGTTCTGATTCCTAGGATACCAGAGACCATAAGTCATTGTGCCTTTCAAGTATTTGAAAATTCTCTTCACAGCTACCAAGTGACTTTGTTTGGGAGCAGACTGAAATCTTCCTACCATTCCAACAGCATGCATAATATTAGGACGAGTTGCAGTAATGTACAGAATACTTCGTATCATTGACCTATATGTTCTTTGATCAACATCTGGTGAAATATCATCTTTACTAAGCTTGCAGCCAACAATCATAGGGGTACTAACAGGTGAAGAATCCTCCATCTGAAATTTCTTCAACATCTCTTGTAGATATTTCTTTTGAGAGATAAATAGTCCTTCAGAACTCTAAGTAATTTGAAGACCAAGAAAGTATAACAGTTCTACAATCATGGACATTTCAAACTCAAATTGCATAGCATTAGCAAACCATTGAATAGTAGAAGCATTAGTACATCCAAAAATGATATCGTCAAAATAAACCAAAACAACTAATAAGTCATCACCTTCTGTTTTGATATACATATTACTATCAACAATGCCTTTCTTGAATCCTTTCTCTTGTAAATATTTATCTAATCTATAGTACTAGGCTCTTGGCGCTTGTTTCAATCCATATAGAGCTTTCTTCAATTTGCAGACATGATCAGGATTGTTTGTTAGAGAGAATCCTTCAGGTTGTTCCATATAAAATTCTTCTTCTAAATCTCCATTGAGAAATGCTGACTTGACATCCATATGATAAATTTTGAACTTCTTCTGACGAGCATAAGCAAGAAATATTCTAATAGCTACCATTCTTGCCACAGGCACAAAGGTTTCATCAAAATCTTGTCCTTCAACTTGAGCATATCCTTTATAGACCAATCTAGCTTTATTCCTGACAATTTGTCCTTGGTCATTCATTTTATTCTTAAACACCCATTTGGACCCAATCACATTCTTGTCTGTTGGCCTATGAACAAGTTCCCAAGTATATTTTTTTTCAATCTGATCAAGCTCTTCATTTATATCTTTTATCCAATCTTCATCTTTACTGGCTTCATTAAAATTCGTGGGTTCTATGACAAATAAAAAAGCAATGTGAGACTGTTCTCAATTCTTAAGTAACTTACTTCTTGTCTGAACACCTTCATTCTTGCTGCCAATAATTTGACTTTCAGGATTATTCTTTTGAATAATTCTTGAAGAAGGATTTACTGGTTGTTGCTGTGTACCTGTACTTTCATTTTCTGACTCAGAGTCTTCATTTTCTTATTCTTGGACCTATTCTTCTTCGTCTTCAGCTGCATCTTCTGTGTCAACATTGTTTACCTGAATATCTTTTACAGGCATACCTTCATCAATCTTAATGTCAATGCTGTCAACCATTTTACGTGACCTCTTATTGTAACATCTGTCTCCTTTACTATTTGTAGCATACCCTAGAAAGATACCTTCATCGGCCCTATCATCATATTTGCCAAGATGTTCATCATTATTTTTGATATAACATTTACTTCCAAAAACTCTAAAATGCTTGATTGAAGCATGTTTCCCAAACCACAATTCATAAGGAGTTTTATCACTATTGGGCCTTAAGTGAGCTTTATTAAGAACATGAACAGCTATGTCAATTGCTTCTACCCAGAATGTCTGAGAAATATTTTTTCATTCATCATTGACCTTGCCATCTATTGAACTGATCTATTCTGCCTCTCAACTACTCCATTTTGTTGTGGAGTGCCTGAAATTGTATATTCTCTTTTGATTCCTTGTTCATCACATAATTCTTTGAAGTCCCTTGAACAAAACTCTCCTCCTCTATGAGATCTTACTGCTTTTAATATTTTTCCTGTTTGATTCTCAATCAAAGCTTTAAATACTTTGAATTTTTCGAATGCTTTAGATTTTTCTTTCAAGAAAGCAACCCATGTTAGTCTAGAGTATTCATCAATAATCAGCATAAAATAGTTTTCTTTACCTGTTCCTTCCTTTCTTGATGGTCCACATAAATCCATATGTACTAATTGAAGATGTTTATCTATTGATGTGAAGCTCTTAGATTTAAACTGAGTTCGAGTCAATTTTCCCATTTGACAAGGTTTACATACAACATCATATGGTTTTGAAATCTTAGGAAAATATTCTATCTGAGTCTCAGCCGTCTGAGTCACGGCCGTCTGAGTCGCATCCGTCTCAGTCACAGCTGTCTGAGTCACATCTATCTGAGTTATAGATTGTCTGAGTCGCAGTTGTCTGAGTTGCATCCATCTGAGTCACAACTTGTCTGAGTCACAGCTGTCTGAGTTATAGCTTGTCTGAGTCGTAGCTGTCTGATTTGTAGCTTGTCTAACAACATTCTTTTCTTGTATTTAAAAACTCAGTCGCTGCTTTCCAACCATCAATGAATACTGAATCAAAGTGACAACAATCTCCCCCTTTGGCATTGATGAAAACCTAAAATTTATGATGTTGCAAGTGTAATCACTAACTACTTGTTATCTGCAACTACCTGAACTTCTCCCCCTTTGACATCAATGTCAAAGAAATCATGACAATACATCTCCCCCTATCAATATTAACTCAAAAATCAACAAATAAAACATTCTGGAACCATCCCAGAATTACATCAGATATGCAATAAGCACCAACTCCCCCTGCCAAAGTGAACAAGTTAGTTGGAACAAGATATGACACCCAACTTCTGGCGTAGATATTCAAACTGTATTTTGGATAAGGGTTTAGTAAAGATATCAGCAATCTGTTCTTTACAAGGAATGAAATGTAATTGGATGACTCTGTTTGTAACCTGCTCCCTTAAAAATGATACTTGATTGGAATGTGTTTGGTCTCAGAATGAAGAACAGGGTTCTTTGACACACTAATGGCACTTGTGTTATCACAGTGAATAGGAAAATGTTCAGAATATTTCACCTCCAAATCAGCAAGAGTTTGTATCATCCATAATACCTGAGTACAACATGTTGCAGCAACTATGTATTCAGCCTCAGTAGTAGATAGAGAGATAGAACCTTGCTTTTTACTCATCCATGCTACTAATGAATCGCTTAAGGAGAATGCACCTCCATTACTGCTCTTTCTTTCATCCAAATAGTTTTCCCAGTCAGCATCCGAATATGCAATCAACTGAAAGTTTTGATTCCTAGGATACCAGAGACCATAAGTCATTGTGCCTTTCAAGTATTTGAAAATTCTCTTCACAGCTACCAAGTGACTTTGTTTGGGAGGAGACTGAAATCTTCCTACCATTCCAATAGCATGCATAATATCAGGACGAGTTGCAGTAATGTACAGAAGACTTCCTATCATTCACCTATATGTTATTTGATCAACATCTGGTGAAATATCATTTTTGCTAAGCTTGCAGCAAACAATCATAGGGGGACTAACAGGTGAAGAATCCTCCATCTGAAATTTCTTTAACATCTCTTGTAGATATTTCTTTTGAGAGATAAATAGTCCTTCAGAACTCTGAGTAATTTGAAGACCAATAAAGTATGATAGTTCTTCAATCATGGACATTTCAAACTCAGATTGCATAGCATTAGCAAACCATTGAACAGATGGAAGAAGCATTAGTACATCCAAAAATGATATCGTCAACATAAACCAAAACACCTAATAAGTCATCACCTTCTATTTTGATATACATATTACTATCAACATTGCCTTTCTTGAATCCTTTCTCTTGTAAATATTTATCTAATCTATAGTACCAGGCTCTTGGTGCTTGTTTCAATCCATATAGAGCTTTCTTCAATTTGCAGACATGATCAGGATTGTCTGTTAGAGAGAATCCTTCAGGTTGTTCCATATCAACTTCTTCTTCTAAATCTCCATTGAGAAATGCTGACTTGACATCCATCTAATAAATTTTGAACTTCTTCTGACAAGAATAACCAAGAAATATTCTCATAGCTTCCATTCTTGCCACATGCGCAAAGGTTTCATCAAAATCTTGTCCTTCAACTTGAGCATATCCTTTACAGACCAATCTAGCTTTATTCTTGACAATTTGTCCTTGGTCATTCATTTTATTCTTAAATACCCATTTGGACCCAATCACATTCTTGTCTGTTGGCCTAGGAACAAGTTCACAAGTATTATTTATGTTCAATCTGATCAAGCTCTTCATTCATAGCTTTTATCCAATCTTCATCTTTACTGGCTTCATTAAAATTCTTGGGTTCTATGACAAATAAAAAAGCAATGTGAGACTGTTCTCAATTCTTAAGTAACTTACTTCTTGTCTGAACACCTTCATTCATGTTGCCAATAATTTGACTTTTAGGATTATTCTTTTCGATAATTCTTGAAGAAGGATTTACTGGTTGTTGTTGTGTACCTGTAATTTCATTTTCTGACTCAGAGTCTTCCTTTTCTGATTCTTGGACCTGTTCTTCTTCGTCTTCAGCTGCATCTTCTGTGTCAACATTATTTATCTGAATATCTTTTAGAGGCATACCTTCACCAATCTTAACGTCAATGCTATCAACCATTTTACGTGACCTCTTATTGTAACATCTGTATCCTTTACTATTTGTAGCATACCCTAGAAAGATACATTCATCAGCCCTATCATCATATTTGCCAAGATGTTCATCATTGTTTTTTTTATAACATTTACTTCCAAAAACTCTAAAATGCTTGATTGAAACAGGTTTCCCAAACCACAATTCATAAGGAGTTTTATCACTGTTGGGCCTTAAGTGAGCTTTATTAAGAACATGAACAGTTGTGTGAATTGCTTCTACCCAGAATGTCTCAGAAATATTTTTTTCGTTCATCATTGACCTTGCCATCTGTTGAACTGATCTATTTTGTCTCTCAACTACTCCATTTTGTTGTGGAGTGCCTGAAATTGTATATTCTCTTTTGATTCCTTGTTCATCACAAAATTCTTTGAAGTCCCTTGAACAAAACTCTCCTCCTTTATGAGATCTTACTACTTTTAATGTTTTTCCTGTTTGATTCTCAGTCAAAGCTTTAAATACTTTGAATTTTTCAAATGCTTTAGATTTTTCTTTCAAGAAAGCAGCCCATGTTAATCTAGAATAATCATCAATAATCAGCATAAAATAGTTTTCTTTACCTGTTCCTTCCTTTCTTGATGGTCCACATAAATCCATATGTACTAATTGAAGAGGTTTATCTATTGATGTGAAGCTCTTAGATTTAAACTGAGTTCGAGTCAATTTTCCCATTTGACAAGGTTTACATACAACATCATATGGTTTTGAAATCTTAGGAAAATATTCTACAGCTTCATTGTTGCTAAGTTTGATTAAATGATCAAAACTCAAATGTCCAAGTCTTCTATGCCATAACTAGCTCTCATCATACTTGCTTAGATGACACTCTTCCTTTTCTTCTTTCAAAACATAGACATTATTTTCTGTTCTTATACCTTTGGCAACCAATTGTCCTAAAGATACATATTTTATTTTGCATTCTTTAGAATTGAATACAACTTCACATCCTCTATCACATACCTGACTGACACTAAGAAGATTATGCTTCAATCCATCCACAAATAATACATCTTCAGCTTTTCCTTTACTAGTTAGATGTACCAATCCTCTGCCTTTGATTTTTCTTGGAGCATCATTTTCAAAAGTTACATCTCCTGATTTGTGCTCACTCAGAGATAGAAATTTACCTTTATCTCCAGTCATGTGCTTGGAACAACCACTGTCAATATACCAGGGGTTCTTTTGTCTTTGAGCAGAAAGCACTAATCCACATTGGTTGTTTTCTTTCTTCTTCCATACTTTAGCCTTTTTAAAAGAAAAATCTATTCTTGAATCTTATTCATAATTCTTTAAACGACAGTCTATGGCCTTGTGTATAAAATTTTGACAAATATAACATTCTGGTTGATTGTACAAAGACTCAAAAGAATTTATATTTCTAACATAATCTCTTCTTCTTGCTGGAAAAGGTGTAGGATGATACTCTTGTTTTCTCGTTGACTGTTTCTCATTATGTTGCAGCACTTGATTACTGTTAAACATTCTTCGTTGTATGTTTCTAAAGTGAAAAACACAATTTGCAGCTTAATGACCAAAATCAGAACAACAATAACAGTATCCATTGAAAAAATTTTGATACCTGAATCTTGACTGCAGACCAGTAGCTATATCATCTTTTCCACTCATTAGATTAACTTTACTTTTGTCTTTATTTTCTTCAGTTTTGATGAAACTTGTTGGCTTTGTATATTCTTACTTATTGTTGTTCTGAAACATAATTACCTTAGTTGTTTCTTTTTTTCTGACAAATTGCTACTCCCTTCTTCATAACCTAAACCAGTCTTGATCAAATGAGATCTTTGCTTATTCAGAATGTTATTTAGTTCTTTTGTTGCTTTAATACTTGGCATGTTTTGATGATAGAGAGATTGAAATTTTTCCAATTCTTTTCTGAATTTTACAACTTCTTCCTCTAATGCTTCACATCTCATCTTTTTTTGTGATAACTGTTCTTTTAGAACATCATTTATTTTCTTTGTTTCTTCTAGTTCTATCTTTAACAAGCTACAGTTTGTTCTTGGTTCTTTAGCATTCTTTTCATACTGCACTAAAAACTCTTTTTGTTTCCTCTTCTTTAATCTGAGTTTGTCAATTTCTTCCAAAGCACTAATCAACTCACCTTCCATATCAACAATAGCATCTTCATCATTCATATCGCTTCCATCATCTTCAAGATCTTCTATGGCCATAAGCACAAAATCATTCATTTTATCTTCGCAAGATGACTCACTATCTGAAACTTTTGAGAGGTCAACATCATTTGCACATAAACTTTTGTTTTTGTAGCTATTATTTTTATTGTATCTTTTAAATGTATGTTTCTCTTCATCAATAGAATTCTGACATTTTTCTTTATAAGGACATTTAGATGCAAAGTGCCCTAGCTTACCACAATAGAAACATTTAAAAGGCAACTTCCCTTTATATTTTCCTGATCCAGTTTTCAGCCTTCTTACAAATTTTGCCTCAAACTCTTCCATTTCAGATTCTATCTGTTTATTTGCTTTAAAAGATGCTTCTCTAACAGTAGCTTTCTCTTTACTGATTCTCATTTCATAGGTAGTTAAAGTTCCTAGAAGTTGATCAATAGATAAAGTTTTCAGATCACTCATTTCTTCTATTACTGAGACTTTTGGATTTAACGTATCAGGTAGAGATCTCAAAATATTTTGAACTAGAGGAGCTTCTCCAATCTTCTCACTAAGACCCTACATGGCATTCACAAGCTCTTCAACTCTCAAAAAATATTTACTAACAGACTCATCCTCATTCATCTTTAGCTGTTCAAATTTCATTCTGTAAGTTTGAAGTTTGGAATCTTTTACTTTTTCATTTCCTTCATAGCTACTAAGGAGTTTATCCCACATTTCTTTGGCAGATTCAAGATGCATTACCTTTACAAATTCAAATTCAGAAAGACCACTCATAATCGCATTCATTGCCTTTGCATTAAAACTAAACTCTAGCTTATCATATTTGGAAGCTAGTACAATAGGTTTTGTATATCCAGTTTCTACCACTTCCCAAACATCAACACCTAAAGACATTAGGTATGTTCTCATTCTAACCTTCCAAAAGGAAAAATTTGTTCCATAAAATAGAGGAGCTTTATTGGTTGAACCATCATGACTTGCCATGTTTAAGCTTATCATATCTTCCTTAGACTAAAGGGTCTGGCTCTGATACCAATTGTTGAAAGTATTCAAATAACTAAGACAAGGGGGGGTGAATCAGTTATTACTGTGCTTAAACAATCTTACATTCCTTTTCCCTTTCAACTTTGATGAAGTGTGACGATCAATATGATATGAGATGTTCTATGCACATTCCTTTATAGCAGGTATATTGTTATAACATAATTAAATATAAGGCATATAAACAATGTTCAATCACATAAATATGTAGAGGTACTGATTTTCCTGAGGAAACCCATAAAGGGAAAAAAACCTCTTCTTCTTTGTATGAAATGCAAGCTCCAACTTCTCTTTACATTCTATTTTATCTGAGCTACAACCCATATGAGGCTGCTACCTCTGTTTCTTCGGTACCAACTGAATGGAAGCTACAACTCCCAAATGTACAAGCACCAACTTGCAAAGAATACTTTACAGTCCTCCCTTGCTTCTCCCTACCACCTTATGTAAGAAAAAATTCAGTCAATTATATCACACTGGTTCAGATATTTCAGTACATACCCTTTTTATTTTGTTCTGTGCTGTTACAGCTTGAGTTTCTGGGCATTCTGTTCTTCATTAAATCGAGCCATACATTTTTGTTCTCATTTTCTTGGAATCACAGCTGTTGATGTATATGTAACTTCGGAATTTATTTCATTTATGTATTTCATATATATTTATTGTACCCTTATTAGAGATGTGTTATTCCTCTATAAGGAAGTGTCGTCATGTGGATTGACAAGTGTCGCAAGTGTACTTGGCGATGGGTTATTAGACCACCATGTGTGGGGTCGGCCCTAAAATATATATTATATTGTGGGTGTACCTAGCTAGACAAGTTGACCCCATAAAGTCACTGGGAAAATAGCTTAGTATAAGTAGAGATCAGGAGATCTCTAATTAGATCATTCGGAAATTCATCTCTCTCTCACTCAGAAAGTGGCGCACTAGTGAGGAGGAGGATCATCTGCTTCTAGGAGACTATCTCAAGTGTATTTTGGTTGTACTTTGGTTGAGCCATTGCTCTCTCTATCTCTGAGGAAGTTGTGGGGTTTTTCACCTTAGGGTTTTCCCCATGGAAACTCTGTGTCTCTTGTCTCTCATGCTTTTGATTCTTGTGATGCTTGTCATGCTTATTGTGATTGTTATGCATTGATATACTGTATATGTTATTCTCTCAGTGAAGATCCTAGAGTATTGTGAATTAATGCTCAAAATTTAACATCGTATCAGAGCTAACCTGAGAAGAAGACATTTTGTAGTGATGAAAACTTGAGTTTCTTGTTTATTGGGTTTCTCTCCACAGATTTTGGAAAAGCAGTATAGTAGATTGACTCTACTCATCAAGGAGAATCTATCTGCCCAATCAGAATTCAATTCTGAGCATTTTCAGATTTGGCCCAAAAAATTAGGGTTTCCACAAAAATAAAAAATAAAATGAAATCTGAAGACATAGCTGGAAGCTCCTTGCAAAAATCAAAGTTTAGCGCTTTGGATCGAGATTTTTGGCTGGGTAGATCTCCGGGAAACTCAAACCCTAATTCAGGGCTCTCCCTAGTGAACGCGGGAGGACAAAAAGGCATATCGGAAGGGTAAAGCTTTGCTGATCTCAAATTCTGAATACACGAGGCTGATCAGCTCATCAAGGCGCATCTTTCTATCCTTTCAGAAAATTGAAATTCATATTTTGAATTTTTATGGTTTTTTTTCGACAAACCCTAATCTGAGACCAGATCCAGTTTTCAGTATTTCAAGTGGTAAGACCTAAATCTTTTCTATTTCCATTTGAAGTACTCTTTAAGATGTCTCACCACACCAAGCTTGAGGATAAGCTTGAAGGAGCTGATAAATTCTGAGCTTGGAAGTATAGGATTGGGTTAATCCTGGAAGAGAATGAGTTGGACTCATATGTAAAAGAAGACATCCCTATCCCAGAGGATGAAGAGGCTAAGGTATTGCATAAGAAAAACTTGGTCAAGGCAAAGAGAATCATTGTTGATTCTATCAAAGACCATCTCATACCCCATGTGTCTTCTCTAAAGACACCCAAGGAGATGTTTGACTCTTTGACCAATCTATTTGAAGGGAGGAACATAAATCGGAAGATGACCCTGCGGAACCAATTAAAAGGAGTAAAGTTTCAGAATGGAGAAACCATTCAATCTTATTTTTCAAGGGTCTCCCAGATCAAGGAACAACTAGAAGCAGTGGATGAAATGGTGGAGAATGGTGAAGTGGTGATGACCACTCTAAATGGCCTACCCAGGTCATGGGATTTTTTTATTCAAGGAATTTGTGCAAGGAAGAAGTTGATCTCCTTCAACAGATTGCGGGAAGAATGCTCTCAAGAAGAACATAGGCTTATGGCCCGAGAAGAAAAGATGGGAAATGAAGATCAAGCTCTCACAGCACATGCCAGGAAAGGTAAGTCCAAGAAGGAATCATCTCATAACAGAAGATTCTCACACCACCATTATCATCAAGATAAGAAAGATCTCAGATGCTTCAATTGCAATGAGAAGGGACACTTTGCTTCAGATTGTCCCAAGAAGAAGAAAGACAACAACAACAACTTCAATAAGAAGAAGAGGAATAACAAAAGAAGATATCATGCTCATGCTGCTGAAGATGATGAACCCCCAAAGAAGAAGGCTAGGGCAGAAAGTGATAGTGATGATGACTCATCAAGTGAAGAAGAATATGTTCTAATTTCTACTGTCACAGGTACTATCTCCCATGGTTGTAATGATTGTTTGATTGATAGTGGGGCTTCCAAACACATGACTGGGTTTAAGGAATGTTTTGTGAATCTATCTGAACATGAATCACCCCATAAGGTGAAACTTGGGGATGATTATCAATACCCAATCAAAGGAAGTGGTGAAGCCTCCTACAACCTAGATTCTGGAAAATCTTTGGAGATGAAAGAAGTCCTTTATGTACCTGGGCTCAAGAAGAACTTACTCTCCATCTCTGCATTGGATGCAAAAGGTATGAGGGTTGCATTTGTGGATGGCCAAGTCCTAATGTGGCCAAAGGGAAAGAACATAGATGATGCAGTAGTGATTGGAGAGCAAGAGGGAGGCTTATATAAATTGAAGGGACAACCTGAACATGCCATGGTACATGAATCCATGGAGCCAAGTGAACTTTGGCATAGAAGACTTGCTAATATACACTATAGGGCTCTTCTAATTGCAAGCAAGGTTGTAGAGGGTCTTCCTAAAATCAAGACCAAACATGAAGGTGTTTGCAAAGGATGTGCAAAAGGTAAGAACATTAAGAAGGCTTTCCCAAGCAGTGAAAGCAAGGCAAAAGACATCCTGGAAATCATCCAATCAGATGTATGTGGTCCTATGTCATCCAGTTCTCTAAGTGGGTATGTTTACTATGTCTCATTTATTGATGAATTTTCCAGGAAGACTTGGGTATACTTCTTGAAGAGCAAAGATGAGGTGTTTGATAAATTCAAGGAATTCAAAACCTTGATGGAGAATCAAACTAACAAGAAGATCAAAACATTCAGATCCGACAATGGTGGAGAATTCACCTCAGGTGACTTCAAGAAGCTTTGTAGTGATTCAGGGATTAAGAGGGAGTTGACTGCTCCTTATAATCCTCAACAAAATGGAGTTGTAGAAAGGAAGAACAGAACAATCATGGAAGCAGCAAGGGCAATGCTGCATGACCAGGATCTACCTATGCATCTATGGGCAAAAGCAGCTAGAACAGCTATATATGTGCAGAACAGAACACCCCACAAGATATTGGATAACAAGACACTATAAGAGGTCTTTTCTGGTAAGAAACCTATAGTCAGCCATCTCAAAATATTTAGTTGTCCAGTATACACTCATGTCCCAAAGGAAAAGAGGACTAAACTAGATCCTTCAGGAAAGGAGGGTATCTTTGTGGGTTACAGTGAAAGCTCGAAGGCTTACAGAATATACTTTCTGGGTTCAAGAAGATTGATGTCAACAAGGATGAATATAAGTTCAAGGACAGGTAATCCAGGAAGCAAAGATCAAGAGGGAGCACACTCCAGCAGCTCCTGCAAGGATGCAGATTTTCAGAGGGAGTTGACCATCTTCCTACATTCCACAACAGAAAGGTGTAGAAGAAGCTACTTCAGCAGCTCCTGCCAGGAAGCAAAGACTCAAAGGGAGTCCACCCAACAAACAAACAAAGATAAGTATTTCAATTATCATTTCTTGCCTATTTTTGTTTAAATAATATTATGCTTATGTTCCTAGACTTAGGAGATGTATTGTGCATATTAGAATGATTGCATTAATGAATAGTATACTACTAATATGCATTTGATGGGTAAGTGGCCTATGGCACTGTACAACATTCCAGTGCTACTTATCTAGAATGAAACCTCTTTGCTAACATGTTGGGAGTAGTGCAAACTCTTAACAATGTTCTGGTAGAGACTGGAAGGCATCTAGAAAGTTTTGGAACATGGATAAATGTTGTATTGAAGCATTGGCTAAGATAACTGCATGACATATTTCTTTATGTGTAAAGAATTTGTTCTGAAAATTATGAGATGTTTCTAATCATGCAATTTAACTTGGTTTGTAGGAAAGACCGTATATCTTCACCTACAAAAGAAGAACTACAACATTTGTTCCAGCAACAAAGATATCTATTGAAGATATTGAAGTTCCCAGGATCTGGGATGAAGAAATGGAATGCCATGATCCGTCGATCATGAAGATGATGTTTGGGATGCAGTCCCAAGACCTGACAGGGAGTCACATGTGTGTAGATTGAATAAAGCCTTGTATGGCTTGTAGCAAGCTCCTAGAACTTGGTGTGATACAAAGAGGAAGCTTGCTACCGAGGTCGATATGAAAGATTTGGGAATGATGTATTATTTCCTAGGTATGGAGGTGTGGCAGAGTGCAGGTGGGATCTTCCTTGGTCAAGGGAAGTACACAGTAGATATCCTGAAGTGATTCGGGATGATGGATTGCAAGGACATGGCCACACCTATGGCATCGAACCTGAAGCTTCTATGTGATGCTTCATCTGAGCCAGTTGATATCTCTATGTATCATCAGATGATTGGGTCCTTGATGTACCTGACGAACACGAGACCAGATATTTGCTTTGCTGTGAACACATTGAGTGAATTCCTGATAGATCCGAGGAGTGTTCATCTGATTGTTGTAAAGCATGTTCTGAGGTACCTGAAGGGTATAGTGGATTATGGGCTCAAGTATGAAGAGAATCAAAAGTTTAACCTGCAGGGTTATGTTGATTCAGATTGGGCTGGCAGTGCTGCAGATAGGAAGAGCACATCTGGGTGCTGCTTCAATATGGGATCAGGTGTGATCTCTTGGTTTAGCAAGAAGCAGTCCTGTGTAGCACTGAGTACAGCTGAGGCAAAGTATGTTGCAGCCTATTTAGCTAGTTGTGAGGCAGTATGGCTACGGAAGCTACTGTTTGAATTATTTGATCTCCCGTTGGATGCTACTAGTATCTTCTGTGATAACTAGAGTTGTGTGAAGCTGTCTGAGAACCCAGTGTTTCATGACAAGTCGAAACACATAGAAATAAAATATCACTATATTAGGGATATGGTGCGGAGAGGAGCTGTGAAGCTCCTGTACATTACGACGGATGAGCAGATTGCAGATGTGCTGACGAAGCCACTAGCCAGGGTGAAGTTCGAGTACTTCAGAGAGAGGCTTGGTGTTCTTCAGATTGATGACACTTCAAGGAAGAAGTGATGGACAAATTTGCTGAAGCCATTCCAAGCATGTTGGAAGGAGGATCCTTCACATGGCTATGAATGTAAGCGCTGGATGATGAACATCAGGATGATGTTCTGGTTTCTGCTTTGTAGGATCAGTTGGATCATTTTTATATGTATGTATGTATGTATACATCATGTTGGATGCTGGATATGATCAGTTGGATCATTTATATGTATATGTATGTATGCATCATGTTGGCTACTGGATATGATCAGTTGGATCATTTATATGTATATGTACGCATCATGTTGGATGCTGGATATGAACAGTTGGATCATTTATATGTATGTACGCATCATGTTGGATGCTTGGACCATGTATCTGTATATGTATCAGGTGGATACATTGTATGATCAGGTGGATCATGGATGGTGATATGTATCATGTATTTGTATCAAGTGGATACATTGTGTGATCAGGTAGATCATGTATGATGATATGTATCAGGTAGATACTTGGTATGCATCAGGTAGATGCTTTGTATGATCAGGATGATCATGGATGACGAGCTTCAGGATGTTTCTCCAGATGACATGCAGCAGGATGTTGCAGTGATGATGATCAGGATGATCATGTGTACATCAAGATGATGTATGGTGAGTACTAGGTTGATCCTCTATGGCCGTGGAACAGGTTGTGCAGATAAGCATGTAATTTGTGCCCTGGGAGATTTGCAGATAGTCTTTCAAGGTTTTGCCTATGGCATGTAATTTGTACCCTGGGATATTTGGAAAATGCTCTTTCGAGGTTTTGCTTGGGAGGACATATAATTTGTGCCCTGGGAGATCTGCAGATAGTCTTTCGAGGTTTTTCCTATGGCATGTAATTTGTGCCCTGGGATATCTGGGAGATGCTCTTTCAAGGTTTTGTCCTATGGCATGTAATTTGTGCCCTGGGAGATCCGATAGGTTGAGCCGTGTGCTTGTAATCAGTCCTGGGATGCTCTTTTGAGTTTTTGCCATGACCACATGTAATTTGTGCCCTGGGAGATCTGATAGGTTGAGCCTTGTGCTCGTAATCAGTCCTTGGATACTCTTTCAAGGTTTTGTGGTGACCACATGTAATTTGTGCCCTGGGAGATCCGATAGGTTGAGCCTTGTGCTTGTAATCAGTCCTGGGATTCTCTTTCGAGGCTTTGTGGTGGGGTCACATGTAATAAGTCTTGGAGATCCGGACAAGATGAAAAAGGCCTCAGATGCTCTTTAGGGTTCTTGCTAGTCAAGAGACTCTTTTAAGGTTTTGTGACGCACATAATAAGTCCTGAGATTTCCACAGTATGTCCAGTGATGACGAAGACCTGCAGGTGGTGGGCCTACATCCAGTATGAAAAAGGACTGGCTCTCTAGAACTTCCTATGACGAGTAGAGTCAAATATTGGTTGAGATAGCAGCAGCAGTGATGATGATGATGTCAATGCAGCGATGACGATGATCCCGAGAAGAAGACTTGTCTAGCAGATTTGTGTCGAGAAATACCTTCCTAGTTAAGAGGGAGTGTTGATGTATATGTAACTTCGAGTGTATTTCATCTATGTATTTCATATATATTTATTGTACCCTTATTAGAGATGTGTTATTCCTCTATAAGGAAGTGTCATCATGTGGATTGACAAGTGTCGCAGGTGTGTGTACTTGGCGATGGGTTATTAGACCACCATGTGTGGGGTCGGCCCTGAAATATATATTATATTGTGGATGTACCTAGCTAGACAAGTCAGCCCCATAAGGTCACTTGGAAAATAGGTTAGTATAAATAGAGATTAGGAGATCTCTAATTAGATCATTTGGAAAGTCATCTCTCTCTCACTCAGAAAGTGGTGCACTAGTGAGGAGGAGGATCATCTGCTTCTAGGAGACTATCTCAAGTGTATTTTGGTTGTACTTTGGTTGAGCCATTGCTCTCTCTATCTTTGAGGAAGTTGTGGGGTTTTTCACCTTAGGGTTTTCCCCATGGAAAATCTGTGTCTCTTGTCTCTCATGCTTTTGATTCTTGTGATGCTTGTCATGCTTATTATGATTGTTATGCATTGATATAATGTATATGTTATTCTCTCAATAAAGATCCTAGAGTATTGTGAATTAATGCTCAAAATTTAACAACAGCTTCATTAGCAACCACTCCTCTTCATCCTCTCGATTCTCACATTTATTTTTGTTCTCATCAATTGCTTTTCATAGATGCCGATGTTATATGCCTTGGTCTCTTTAACTTCCAGATATACCAATTCTAAAACTAAAACTGTCTTTTTAACTCCCAATTCAAAAATTGAACTGTCTGTTTGACTTCAAGAATTTACACGTTATAACTAATATTTGAACTGTCTCTTTGAATTCCAGAATTTACAAGCTGTAAATGACTAATTAAAAAAAAATTGTTTGTGAGTCGCAGCTTGTTTCAGTCACGGCTGTTTGAATCACAGCTGTTTCAACCAATTGCTAATTTGTAAAATCGGCCGCAACAGTAAATCTGAGAATTACATGTTCAGAGAACCACTTGTATAGCTCAAAACGTAGCATTGTTTGGCGATTTCCATGAAAGTTAGGTAAATGAGGCCGTTGCACACAAAACCCATTTCCCATATTTTTGAAATTCGTCTCCAGCTGCCCGCAAATCGACACCTGAATCACTGTGTTCTTATCTGAGTCACAGCCATCTGAGTCTCAGCCGTCTGAGTCATGACCGTCTGATTCGCAGTCGTCTGAGTCACAGTTGTCTAAGTCACAACTGTCTGATTTATAGCTTGTCTGAGTCGCGGCTGTCTGAGTTGCAGCCGTCTTAGTCACAGCTTGTCTGAGTCACTGCTGTCTAAGTTATAGCTTGTCTGAGTCGCAACTGTCTGAGTTGTAGCTTGTCTAACAACATTATTTTCTTGTATTTAAAAACTTAGTCGCTACTTTCCAACCATCAATGACAACTGAATCAAAGTGCCAACAATCTCCCCCTTTGGCATTGATGGAAACCTAAAATTTATGATGTTGCAAGTGTAATCACTGACTGCTTGTTATCTGCAACTACCTGAACTTCTCCCCCTTTGACATCAATGTCAAAGAAATCATGACAATACATCTCCCCTTATCATTATTAACTCAGAAATCAGCAAATAAAACATTCTGGAACCATCTCAGAATTATATCAGATATACAATAAGCACAAACACCCCCTGCCAAAGTGAACAAGTTAGTTGGAACAAGATATGACACCCAACTTCTTGCGTAGATATTCAAACTGGATTTTGGATAAGGGTTTAGTAAAGATATCAGCAATCTGTTCTTTAGAAGGAATGAAATGTAATTGGACAAATTTGTTTGTAACCCGCTCCCTTAAAAAATGATACTTGATTGGAATGTGTTTGGTCTTGGAATTAAGAACAGGGTTCTTTGACACACTAGTGGCACTTGTGTTATCACAGTGAATAGGAAAAGGTTCAGAATATTTCACCTCCAAATCAGCAAGAATTTGTATCATCCATAATACCTAAGTACAACATGTTGTAGCAGCAATGTATTCAGCCTCAGTAGTAGATAAAGAGATAGAACCTTTCTTTTTACTCATCCATGCTACTAATGAATCGCCTAAGAAGAATGCGCCTCTACTAGTGCTCTTTCTTTCATCCAAACAGTTTTCCCAGCCAGCATCTGAATATGCAATCAACTGAAAGTTTTGATTCCTAGGATACCAGAGACCATAAGTCATTGTGCCTTTCAAGTATTTGAAAATTCTCTTCACAGCTACCAGGTGACATTGTTTGGGAGCAAACTGAAATTTTCCTACCATTCCAACAACATGCATCATATCAGGACGAGTTGCAGTAATGTACAGAAGACTTCCTATCATTCACATATATGTTCTTTGATCAACATATGGTGAAATAGCATCTTTGCTAAGCTTGCAGCCAACAATCATAGGGGTACTAACAGGTGAAGAATCCTCCATCTGAACTTTCTTCAACATCTCTTGTAGATATTACTTTTGAGAGATAAATAGTCCTTTAGAACTATGCGTAATTTAAAGACCAAGAAAGTATGGCAGTTCTCCAATCATGGACATTTCAAACTCAGATTGCATAGCATTAGCAAACCATTGAATAGAAGAAGCATTAGTACATCCAAAAATTATATTGTCAACATAAACCAAAACAACTAATAAGTCATCACCTTCTGTTTTGAGATACAAATTACTATCAACATTGCTTTTCTTGAATCCTTTCTCTTGAAAATATTTATCTAATCTATAGTGCCAGTATCTTGGCACTTGTTTCAATCCATATAGATATTTCTTTAATTTGGAGACATGGTCAGGATTGTCTGTTAGAGAGAATCCTTTAGGTTGATCCATATAAACTTCTTCTTCTAAATCTCCATTGAGAAATGCTGACTTGACATCCATCTGATAAATTTTGAACTTATTCTGACAAGCATAAGCAATAAATATTCTAATAGCTTCCATTCTTTCCACAGGCGCAAAGGTTTAATCAAAATCTTGTCCTTCAACTTGAGCATATCCTTTACAGACCAATCTATCTTTATTCCTGACAATTTGTCCTTGGTCATTCATTTTATTCTTAAAAACCCATTTGGACCCAATCACATTCTTGTTTGTTGGCCTAGGAACAAGTTCCCAAGTATTATTTTTGTTCAATCTGATCAAGCTCTTCATTCATAGCTTTTATCCAATCTTCATCTTTACTGGCTTCATTAAAATTCTTGGGTTCTATGACAAATAAAAAGGCAATGTGAGACTATTCTGAATTCTTAATAACTTACTTCTTGTCTGAACACCTTCATTCTTATTTCCAATAATTTGACTTTCAGGATTATTCTTTTGAATAATTCTTGAAGAAGGATTTACTGGTTGTTGCTGTGTACCTGTACTTTCATTTTCTGACTCAGAGTCTTCATTCTCTGATTCTTGGACCTGTTCTTCTTCGTCTTCAGCTTCATCTTCTGTGTCAACATTGTTTATCTGAATATCTTTTACAGGCATACCTTCAACAATCTTAATGTCAATGTTGTCAACCATTTTACGTGACCTCTTATTGTAACATATGTATCCTTTACTATTTGTAGCATACCCCAGAAAGATACCTTCATCAGCCCTATCATCATATTTTCCAAGATGTTCAGCATTATTTTTTATATAACATTTACTTCCAAAAACTCTAAAATGCTTGATTGAAGTAGGTTTTTCAAACCACAATTCATAAGGGGTTTTATCACTGTTGGGCCTTAAGTGAGCTTTATTACGAACATGAACAACTGTGTGAATTGATTCTACCCAGAATTTTTGAGAAATATTTTTTTCGTTCATCATTGAGCTTGCCATCTATTAAATTGATCTATTCTGTCTCTCAACTACTCCATTTTGTTATGGAGTGCCTGAAATTATATATTCTCTTTTGAGTCCTTGTTCATCACAGAATTCTTTGAAGTCCCTTGAATAAAACTCTCCTCCTCTATGAGATCTTACTGCTTTTAATCTTTTTCCTGTTTGATTCTCAGTCAAAGCTTTAAATACTTTGAATTTTTCAAATGCTTTAGATTTTTCTTTCAAGAAAGCAACCCATGTTAGTCTAGAGTAATCATAAATAATCAACATAAAATAGTTTTCTTTACCTGTTCCTTCCTTTCTTGATGGTCCACATAAATCCATATGTACTAATTGAAGAGGTTTATCTGTTGATGTGAAGCTCTTAGATTTAAACTGAGTTCGAGTCAATTTTCCCATTTGAGAAGGTTTACATACAACATCATATGGTTTTGAAATCTTAGGAAAATCTTTTACAGCTTCATTGTTGCTAAGTTTGATTAAATGATCAAAACTCAAATGTCCAAGTCTTCTATGCCATAACCAACTCTCATCATACTTGCTTAGATGACACTCTTCCTTATCTTCTTTCAAAACATAGACATTATTTTATGTTCTTATACCTTTGGCAACCAATTATCCTAAATATACAGATTTTATTTTTCATTCTTTAGAATTGAATACAACTTCACATCCTCTATCACATACCTGACTGACACTAAGAAGATTATGCCTCAATCCATCCACAAATAATACATCTTCAGCTTTTCCTTTACTAGTTAGATGTACCATTCCTTTGCCTTTGATTTTTCTTGGAGCATCATTTTCAAAAGTTACATCTCCTTATTTGTGTTCACTCAGAGATAGAAATTTACCTTTATCTCCAGTCATGTGCTTGGAACAACCACTGTCAATATACCAGGGGTTCTTTTCTCTTTGAGCAGAAACCACTAATCAACATTGGTTTTTTTTTTTCTTCTTCCATACTTTAGCCTTTTTAACAGAAAAATCTATTCTTGAATCTGATTCATAATTCTTTAAACGACAGTCTATAGCCTTGTGTCCAAAATTTTGACAAATATAACTTTCTGGTTGATTGTACAAAGACTCAAAAGAATTTATATTTCTAGCATAATGTCTTCCTCTTGTTAGAAAAGGTGTAGTATGATACTCTTGTTTTCTCATTGACTGTTTCTCTTTATGTTGCAGCACTTGATTACTGTTAAACATTCTTCGTTGTATGTTTCTAAAGTGAAAAACACAATTTGCAGCTTTACCAAAATCAGAACAACAATAACAGTATCCATTGAAAAAATTTTGATACCTGAATCTTGACTGCAGACCAATAGCTATATCATCTTTTCCACTCATTAGATTAACTTTACTTTTGTCTTTATTTTCTTCAGTTTTGATGAAACTTGTTGGCTTTGTATATTCTGACTGATTGTTGTTTTGAAAGTTAATTACCTTAGCTATTTCTTTGTTTTCTGACAAACTGCTACTCCCTTCTTCATAACCTAAACCAGTCTTGATCAAAGGAGATCTTTGTTTATTCATAATGTTATTTAGTTCTTCTATTGCTTTAATACTTGGCAAGTTTTGATGATAGAGAAATTGAAATTTTTCCAACTCTTTTCTGAATTTTACAACTTCTTCCTCTAATGCTTCACATCTCGTCTTTTTATGTGATAACTGTTCTTTTAGAACATCATTTATTTTCTTTGTTTCTTCTACTTCTATCTTTAACAAGCTACAGTCTGTACTCGGTTCTTTAGCATTCTTTTCATACTGCACTAAAAAATCTTTTTGTTTCCTCTTCTTTAATCTGAGTCTGTCAATTTCTTCCAAAGCACTAATCAACTCACCTTCCATATCAACAATAGCATCTTCATCATTCATATCACTTCCATCATCTTCAAGATCTTCTATGGCCATAAGCACAAAATCATTCATTTTATCTTCACAAGATGACTCACTGTCTGAAACTTTTGAGAGGTCAACATCATTTGCACATAAACTTTTCTTTTTATAATTATTATTTTTATTGTATCTTTTAAATGTAGGTTTCTCTTCATCAATAGAATTCTTAATTTTTTCCTTATAAGTACATTTAGATGCAAAGTTCCCTACCTTACCACAATTGAAACATTTAAAAGGAAACTTCCCTTTATATTTTCTTGATCCAGTTTTCAATCTTCTTACAAATTTTTCCTCAATCTCTTCCATTTCAAATTCTATCTGTTTATCTGCTTTAAAATATGCTTCTCTAACGATAGCTTTATCTTTAATGATTCTCATTTCATAGTCAGTTAAAGTTCCTAGAAGTTGATCAATACATAAAGTTTTCAGATCACTCATTTCTTCTATTACAGAGACTTTTGGATTGAACTTATCAGGTAGAGATCTCAAAATATTTTGAACTAGAGGAGCTTCTCCAATCTTCTCACCAAGACCCTTCATGGCATTCACGAGCTCTTCAACTCTCAAAAAATATTTACTAACAGACTCATCCTCATTCATCTTAAGCTGTTCAAATTTCATTATGTAAGTTTGAAGTTTGGCATCTTTTACTTTTTCATTTCCTTCATAGCTACTAATGAGTTTATCCCACATTTCTTTGGCAGATTCAAGATGCATTACCTTTACAAATTCAAACTGAGAAAGACCACTCAGAATGGCATTCATTGTCTTTGCATTAAAACTAAACTCTAGCTTATCATCTTTGGAAGCTAGTACAATAGGTTTTGTATATCCAGTTTCTACCACTTCCCAAACATCAACACCTAAAGACATTAGGTATGTTCTCATTCTAACCTTCCAAAAGGAAAAATTTGTTCCATAAAACAGAGGAGATTTATTGGTTGAACCATCATGACTTGCCATGTTTAAGCTTATCAGATCTTCCTTAGACTAAAGGGTCTGGCTCTGATACCAATTGTTGAAAGTATTCAAATAACTGAGAGGGGGGGGGGTGAATCAGTTATTATTGTGCTTAAACAATCTTACATTCCTTTTCCCTTTCAACTTTGATGAAGTGTGACGATCAATATGATATGAGATGTTCTATGCACAATCCTTTATAGCAGGTATATTGTTATAACATAATTAAATATAAGGCATATAAACAATGTTCAATCACATAAATATGTAGAGGCACTGATTTTCCTAAGGAAACCCATAAAGGGAAAAAAACCTCTTCTTCTTAGTATGAAATGAAAGCTCCAACTTCTCTTTACATTCTATTTTATCTAAGCTACAACCCAGATGAGGCTTCTACCTCTGTTTCTTTAGCACCAACTGAATGGAAGCTACAACTCCCAAATGTACAAGCACTAACTTGCAAAGAAGACTTTACAGTCCTCCCTTACTCCTCCCTACCACCCTATGTGAGAAAAAATTCAGTCAATTATATCACACTGGTTCAGATATTTCAGTACATACCCTTTTTATTTTGTTCTGTGCTGCTACAGCTTGAGTTTCTAGGCATTCTGTTCTTCATTAAATCAAGCCATACATTTTTGTTCTCATTTTCTTCGAATCACAGCTTCATCATCAACCACTCCTCTTCATTCTCTCAATTCTCACATTTATTTTTTTTCGCATCAATTGTTTTTTATAGATGCTGATGTTATATGCCTTTGTCTCTTTAACTTCCAGATATACCAATTCTAAAACTGAAACTGTCTTTTTAACTCTCAATTCGAAAATTGAACTGTCTCTTTGACTTCCAGAATTTACACGTTGTAACTGATATTTGAACTGTCTCTTTGATATCCAGAATTTACACGTTGTAACTAACTAATTAAAAAAAAAATGTTTGTGAGTCGCAGCTTGTTTGAGCCATAGCTGTTTGAGTCACAGTTGTTTCAACCAATTGCTAATTTGTAAAACTGGCCGCAACAGTAAATCTGAGAATTACATGTTCAGAGATCCACTTGTATAGCTCAAAAGGTAGCTTTGTTTGGCGATTTCCCCATGAGTCAGGTAAATGAGGCCATTGTGCACAAAACCCATGTCCCATATTTTCGAGATTCATCTCCAGCTACCCGCAAATCGAGACCCGAATCACTGTGTTCTTATCTGAGTCACAGCCATCTGAGTCTTAGCCGTCTGAGTCACAGCCATCTGAGTCGCAACCGTCTGAGTCACAGCTGTCTGAGTCACAGCTATCTGAGTTATAGCTTGTCTGAGTCGTAGCTGTCTGAGTTGCAGTTGTCTGAGTCACAGCTTGTCTGAGTCACAGCCATCTGAGTTATAGCTTGTCTGAGTCGCAGCTGTCTGAGTTGTATCTTGTCTAACAACATTCTTTTCTTGAATTCAAAAACTCAGTCGCTGCTTTCCAACCATCAATGACAACTGAATCAAAGTGCCAACAATCTCCCCCTTTGGCATTGATGGAAACCTAAAATTTATGATGTTGCAAGTGTAGTCACTGACTGCTTGTTATCTGCAACTACCTGAACTTCTCCCCCTTTGACATCAATGTAATATCCCAACTTTTTGACTAACGATGTTATGATGTCATGTCGGGTCACGGCCGAGTATATGTGATTTTTATGTTTACATAGCATTAATATGTTTTTATTTAGTTTCCTTTATGAGTTGATGTATTGGGCATGGACCCTGATTTGTTTCATTGTTGAATATATGCGGGACAAGAAAGCCGAATGAATAAACTATGTTGTATTTCGAGAAGTGATTACAAAATTATGATATACTGAGATTTTCTCTTTTGTTACATTATACTGTGCAGAGCATGAATTACATGGTTGATTAGTTAGTGTGTTGAGCGTGGACTCAGGAACACACAAAAGACCTATATATTGGGCCTAAGCCTCGAAGTATTTAGAGAATTCTATTTCGTACTGGGCCTAAGCCCCAATGTACGTTGAGTGTTGGGCATGAGCCCTGGAGCACTCCAAGCTTGAAAGAAATGATTACCATATCCGAGGACATTTAAGTATCCTAGATGTGCCTCACAACCACATTCTAGCTCTAGTGTTGAGCCGAGGCTCTAGAATTGCACTAGCGTAATGCCCATGTGAGAGTGTTGAGTTGAAAGGCTCTGAAGAGCACTTGGGGGTTACTACGTCTCAAGTGTTGAGTCAAAGAGGACTCTAAATAGCACTTGCATGTCTCATCACAATTATTTCGACTTGATTAAATAAATATTATTATCATCATCTACTGTAGGAACTACCATGTTAAAACGAGGGAATCTGACATGCAAAGGGAGAGACTAGAGGTGCCTTTACCAGCTTACCAAAACCGTCCAAAGAAGTGGACCCTTTCCTTAAAAAAAAAAACTAAAAGAGGCATCTTGTGAAACAAATGCTTAAAGACCACCAGTAGTATTATTATTTAGGAGCTTCAATTATATATTGGTTAAATATTATATACATATATATATTCTTTTATAAATGTGTACACTTTATAGATATATATAGTTATGCATAAGTGGGCTGCCACCTACTAAATATTAATTATTAATGTTTAGGTGGTATTATAAACTGGATACTATTATTATTATGAAAATATCTAAAAGATTAAATAAACACTTTAATCAATAGGTTGAGAGGTCTTAGTTCCTAATGAACTAGCAGTTAAAGTAAACAAATATTATTTTATAAATTACTTATTTTAAAGAAACCAGTAAATTCCAACAGTCCTAATTTCAAGATTTTCCTACTTAAGGAGGACAGACCCCAAAGTTTGGGGGATCATCTTTCTTTTTCTTTTGGTATTATTGTGCCAAGAAGAACTCTGCTCCTAATTTTTCCAAATCTAAACCAGTTACCATCTAGGGCCTCTATCTCTCAGTTGCATGTCAGAACCAGCTCGGGGGGATTCTTACTGAACCAGGAACGGTTGTAGAATCATGGTTGGGAGGAATGTGGTAGTCCCAAAGTCATCCATCCAAGATCAGTGAACAGGTCAGCTAAGAGTATAGTAGTTTTGCATTTACTAGTTGGCTGAGCGTGTAAGACATTATCGACAGGAGTAGGCTACAGGGATCAGCAGGGCATTATAAACAGGAGCAAGCTGCAGAATCAGCAGGTACACAATTGCTATGAGATTTCCCCATGTAATTAATTCTTTTATAAATAAAATGATAAATTAGCATGAGTATCTATACTAACTGTTGGCTGCTTTCTTGGGCAGACCCGGGTTTTAATGAAGTGCAGCAACAAACCCCTTGGCGCACTGGCCCTCTCGGCAACGAGCTGCGCAGCAGCTCGAGGTCTCACCCGAAGTGGCTATGGGGGGGCTAAGGAATCAGGTTTCCTCAACCGTGGTGACGCGAAGATTGTTCTTTCCTCTTCTGGTTCCTCAGATATCGGCGGTCGGACTTTCCCGCAGGCCCCTCGGCGCAACTGCGCGGATTCCTTCCTCTCTGGCGCAGACGGCAACTATTCCGTGCGTCGAAGCGTTAAGTACTTCCTCACCCTGCGCACCCAGCGCAGTAACGCATTCCTCGCTCACTGCAGCGACAGCGCTCCACGATTTCTTCAGTCCTTAACACTTATGGCTATCAATGGACCTTCCCAGACTCAATCAAACCGTCGCAAAGGTAATACACGAGTTAGCATACACATGTGGGGAACTTAAACAGTTAATCATTCACACAAACATTATAACAGGAAGAAATATGTGAAGCTCGTCTCCTCGAGGCAAACCACGTCCACGGGAGTTTATATTAACCAGAAAACCATAGAGTTATACAATACGCTGCGCACACAGCTGCAGCCTTAGATCTTTACAGGAAACTCCACGCACACAGCTGGGAGCCCTTCTCTCAATTTGGTCTCTTCTCTATAGAGATTACAAAGGCGCAGACGTCACACAGACTGTCTGGCAACTCGGGGATTAGCTCCTCGGCTATCCGATTCTTCTCTAGTTCTACAGACTCGGTAGAACACTTAACAAAGGATAATCAACACATGATCTATCCTCGAGACTGACTATCTAACAGTCTAAACATCAATCTATCCCAAGAGTATCTAACTCTTACTCTCTAACTCTAACTAACATCTATCCATTACAATTATTCATATATATAGGTGGCCATGGCGGTCGCACCTTTACAAAACTGTGGTCCTTTCCCAACAGTGATTCCCAAAAACCCTAACCATGCACATGGCTAGGTGTACTGTAGTCGCCGCTTGCAGTCACGTCGCCGCTTCCTGCAGGCTCCTTGACTTTCGGCGCAGATTGTGGGTATGGGCTCTTGTCCTTCGCCTTCAATGCTCTGGTCCGTTGCTCCTCCTTGATCCGAGCAACCATAACTTATGTACTAAGCCTTTAAATGAGGGTAGCTGAGCCCTCTACTCCATCGCCTTATTTATTATGGTAGCTGAACTTTCTATTCAGCCTTCATTCTCTTCTGTCGTGCGCGCAAGCTCCGCGATTTCCGGTCCGTGATCTTCGCTGAGCTTGTCTATCTGGCACCGTACTGCGCACCGTCTCCTTCTTGCCCAAAACTTAGTGCTTGTCCCAAAATTAGCACTTTCCTTCCATACTTGTGCTTTTTTCCCAAAATTCGCAGCTTTTACCGTAGCTACGACCTTGACTCCAACACTAACCTAAATTCGACCCAGGATCTAATGGCTTGTCTAGCAGGTCTAGTAGCTAACCTTTGCTAGCCAATCATAATATAGTTTTTACTACATCGAAAACAAATCTTTATTGTATCTCGTATCTGCCTATGATGTCTTGTTTAAAGTTCCTCATAGTTATTTAACCACTGGGATAGTTTTAGTAGAAATTGTTAATTAATAGAATAAACTATTACAAAACTAGTTATTCGTTTTTACATCAATTTCAGCCATTGTTTATTACAGTCAATGGTTTACATCCAAACTCAAATCAGGGTTTGATATTTTTTCCCTACTTCAACGAACTAAAATAGTTTCCCTATTACGTACAGTTATTCCATTACAAAAATTAAACAAGTCAGTAACTGGGAAAAAATTACCAACACATAGATTTAATATCATATCCAAATCTCGATTTTATACCAACAACCATACAATACTTTCAATGAAGAATACAAGTGTGGCAGGATTATACACAGGCATCTATCAAGACTTAGGTCAAGGGTCGAACCCCCTGGCGTCTTCAAACATTAAACTGGTGAATGCTCCCTACAGGAGGCACGCCTACGTATGACAAAACGTTGTGTGTAGCCCTGAGTTTTTCATCAAACAAATATTTATATAACCCTAAGTTTTCATCAACCAAATATATATATATATCCAACTACGTCTACCAAAACCAAATGCGTTTAAGCCAGTACTCATTTAGAATGTTTGAACAGTAATCTACCAAATAGAAACCCATAGGGTTTTCCCATAGCACTTAGTATCAAACCATTTCGAGATTTAATGATTAGATTCAAACATGAATACAAAATAGCAATACCATTTGTTATCGTTGCAAATTCACACAGTTCACAGTATGGGTGTAAATCTTAAAGAAAATATCATATATATATAGGTGATAGCCACAACAAAGGGATAAAACCCCAACACCACACATTGTGCCAAAAATTACAAAGTACAAAAAAATCCAACCATGATATCGTTACAATTTACTGAAATCTTATATATCCTACCTTTCAAATGAAAAATGCATTGTACAGGACTGGAACCCGATTAATAGGAAAAGACCCAGTTCCTAAAATACATTCAGTTACATTACAAAGTTCTCTTCCATATTCAAATACCCTGAGACACCATGTCAAGCCCCTAGTCAAACCTTAAGCGACCATTATTTCTCCCAAAGTGGATCGGTAATCCAAATGCTTACGGGAGCTTCCTTCGAAACCAGGACAAGACGCATACACATCCCAGCAAAGTCACTAGAGGTAGGATAATGAAGGTTGGTTGAACTTACCATTCCCCTAGTCGCGTTGGCAGAGCTTCAACTCACCATAGCTTCTACATCCACGGCTCTTTGTCACCTGTTTCCATACAGAAAGCCACCAGTTAGCAACTCTGCGTATTGGAAACGAATAAGCAAGAAACCACGAGATAAGGAATTTAACTCACCAGTTAAGATTATGGTGCCCACGCTCTGACGAGTGTCATAGCCACCATGTGCACTGACCACGAGCATCGCTCGGGTCAGGGTACCCCCATCGTCTCACAGTCAAGAGAAGTGCAGAACTAGGGAAGTAAAACAAAATCGCAAACAGAGGCTAAATCCAAAGAAAACCCAACTAATACCAAAGCCTCGGTGATAGGCTATCCACCAACATACATTAAAAGCACATTTATTGCCCCACTAACCACATTTTAGTGGAGGCTCGATTTGTTATAAAGAGACTATAGTTTAGTCGTGCCCCTTTAAGCCACATTGCACTTCATTCAAATTACATAGAATGGTTCATAACCCTTTCCATGGAGATTTGGGCCATTCCCTTAGGATAGAATAATTATGGAGTTTGTACCTACAGAAAGACAAATTCAATGGAAGACATTAGAAAATTGCTAAGTAAGTTCAACAAACTGCCAAAGCTTACCCATACCCCACGGCAACCCTGCCGGGGTATGTAATTACCTCATCCAGATTGTTACGGCACCCACCTTAGGATCAAACAGTAACAAAGGAGCATATCACCTGGAAGTACCATTTAAACATTCACAATTTCAAACACATAAGTTATAAATCCGTAAAGATCTCTGTTCTACCTTGTATTAGTGTTACAGTTGTATGACAAAAACCAGATAGGATATTGTTTCACCCTGCTTCCGCAGACTTTGAAACTCAAACTTTAAGAAGACTATGTTTTGAAAATATCTTAGACTTATATAGTTTATATTGTGCAAATATGGATGCGCTTAATTGGAATTGAATTAACATATGAATTATTTCTCAATTAAACAGCAAATGTTGCAGACAGGAAAAAATTTAAAAATGTTGCCATTTCAGGACATTACAATCAATGTCAAAGAAATCATGACAATACATCTCCCCCTATCAATATTAACTCAGAAATCAGCAAATAAAACATTCTAGAACCATCTCAGAATTACATCAGATATGCAATAAGCACAAACTCCCCCTACCAAAGTGAACAAGTTAGTTGGAACAAGATATCACTCCCAACTTCTAGCGTAGATATTCAAACTGGATTTTGGATAAGGGTTTAGTAAAGATATCAGCAATCTATTCTTTAGAAGGAATGAAATGTAATTGGACAACTCTGTTTGTAACCGGCTCCCTTAAAAAATGATACTTGATTGGAATGTGTTTGGTCTTAGAATGAAGAAAAGAGTTCATCGACACACTAATGGCACTTGTTTTATCACAGTGAACAGGAAAAGGTTCAGAATATTTCACCTCCAAATCAGCAAGAGTTTGTATCATCTATAATACCTTAGTACAGCATGTTGCATCAGCTATGTATTCAACCTCAATAGTAGATAGAGAGATAGAACCTTTCTTTTTACCCATCCATGCTACTAATGAATCCCTTAAGAAGAATGCACCTCCACTAGTGCGCTTTCTTTCATTTAAACAGTTTTCCCAGTCAGCATCTGAATATGCAATCAACTGAAAGTTTTGATTCCTAGGATACCAGAGACCATAAGTCATTGTGCCTTTCAAGTATTTGAAAATTCTCTTCACAGCTACCAAATGACTTTGTTTGGGAGCAGACTGAAATCTTCCTACCATTCCAGTAGCATGCATAATATCAGGATGAATTGCAGTAATGTACAGAAGACTTCCTATCATTCACCTTTATGTTCTTTGATCAACATCTGGTGAAATATCATCTTTGCTAAGCTTGCAGCCAACAATCATAGGGGTATTAACAGGTGAAGAATCCTCCATCTGAAATTTCTTCAACATCTCTTGTAGATATTTCTTTTGAGAGATAAATAGTCCTTCAGAACTATGAGTAATTTGAAGACCAAGAACGTATGACAGTTCTCCAATCATGGACATTTCAAACTCAGATTGCATAGCATTAGAAAACCATTGAATAGAAGAAGCATTAGTACATCCAAAAATGATATCGTCAACATAAACCAAAACAACTAATAATTCATCACCTTCTATTTTGATATACAGATTACTATCAACATTGTCTTTCTTGAATCCTTTCTCTTGTAAATATTTATCTAATCTATAGTACCAGGCTCTTGGCGCTTGTTTCAATCCATATAGATCTTTCTTCAATTTGCATACATGATCAGGATTGTCTGTTAGAGAGAATCCTTCAGGTTGTTCCATATAAACTTCTTCTTCTAAATCTCCATTGAGAAATGTTGACTTGACATCCATCTGATAAATTTTGAACTTCTTCTGACAGGCATAAGCAAGAAATATTCTGATAGCTTCCATTCTTGCCACAGGTGCAAAGGTTTCATCAAAATCTTGTCCTTCAACTTGAGCATATCCTTTACAGACCAATCTAGCTTTATTCCTAACAATTTTTCCTTGGTCATTCATTTTATTCTTAAACACCCATTTGGACCCAATCACATTCTTGTCTGTTGGCCTAGGAACAAGTTCCCAAGTATTATTTTTTTCAATCTGATCAAGCTCTTCATTCATAGCTTTTATCCAATCTTCATCTTTACTGGCTTCATTAAAATTCTTGGGTTCTATGAAAAATAAAAAAGCAATGTGAGATTGTTCTGAATTATTAAGTAACTTACTTCTTGTCTGAAAACCTTCATTCTTGTTGCCAATAATTTGACTTTCAGGATTATTCTTTTGAATAATTCTTGAAGAAGGATTTACTGGTTGTTGCTATGTACCTGTACTTTCATTTTCTGACTCAGAGTCTTCCTTTTCTGATTCTTGGACTTGTTCTTCTTCGTCTTCAGCTGCATCTTCTGTGTCAACATTGTTTATCTGAATATCTTTTACAAGCATACCTTCATCAATCTTAATATCAATGTTGTCAACCATTTTACATGACCTCTTATTGTAACATCTGTATCCTTTACTATTTGTAACATACCCCAAAAAGATACCTTCATCAGCCCTATCATCATATTTTCCAAGATGTTCATCATTGTTTTTGATATAACGTTTACTTCCAAAAACTCTAAAATGCTTGATTGAAGTAGGTTTCCCAAACCACAATTCATAAGGAGTTTTATCACTGTTTGACCTTAAGTGAGCTTTATTAAGAAGATGAATAGTTGTGTGAATTGCTTTTACCCAGAATGTCTGAGAAATATTTTTTTCATTCATCATTGACATTGACATCTGTTGAACTGGTCTATTTTGTCTCTCAACTACTCCATTTTGTTGTGGAGTGCCTGAAATTGTATATTCTCTTTTGATTCCTCCTTCATCACAGAATTCTTTGAAGTCCCTTGAACAAAACTCTCCTCCTCTATGAGATCTTACTGCTTTTAATCTTTTTCCTATTTTATTCTCAGTCAAAGCTTTAAATACTTTGAATTTTTCAAATGCTTTAGATTTTTCTTTCAAGAAAGCAACCCATGTTAGTCTAGAGTAATCATCAATAATCAACATAAAATAGTTTTCTTTACATGTTCCTTCCTTTCTTGATGGTCCACATAAATCCATATGTACTAATTGAAGAGGTTTATCTGTTGATGTGAAGCTCTTAGATTTAAACTAAGTTCGAGTCAATTTTCCCATTTGACAAGGTTTACATACAAGATCATAAGGTTTTGAAATCTTAGGAAAATCTTTTACAGCTTCATTGTTGCTAAGTTTTATTAAATGATCAAAACTCAAATGTCCAAGTCTTCTATGGCATAACCAACTCTCATCATACTTGCTTAGATGACACTCTTCCTTATCTTCTTTCAAAACATAGACATTATTTTCTGTTCTTATACCTTTGGCAACCAATTGTCCTGAAGATACATATTTTATTTTGCATTCTTTAGAATTGAATACAACTTCACATCCTCTATCACATACCTGACTGACACTAAGAAGATTATGCTTCAATCCATCCACAAATAATACCTCTTCAACTTTTCCTTTACTACTTAGATGTACCAATCCATTGCCTTTGATTTTTCCTGGAGCATCATTTTCAAAAGTTACATCTCCTGATTTGTGTTCACTCAGAGATAGAAATTAACCTTTATCTCTAGTCATGTGCTTGGAACAACCACTATCAATATACTAGGGGCTCTTTTGTCTTTGAGCAGAAAGCACTAATCCACATTGGTTGTTTTTTCTCTTCTTCCATACTTTAGCCTTTTTAACAGAAAAAATTTATTCTTGAATCTGATTCATAATTCTTTAAACGATAGTCTATGGCCTTGTGTCCAAAATTTTGACAAATATAACATTTTGGTTGATTGTACAAAGACTCAAAGGAATTTATATTTCTAGCATAATCTCTTCTTCTTGCTGGAAAAGGTGTAGTATGAGACTCTTGTTTTCTCATTGATTGTTTCTCTTTATGTTGCAGCACTTTATTACTATTAAACATTCTTCGTTGTATGTTTCTAAAGTGAAAAACACAATTTGCAGCTTTATTACCAAATTCAAAACAACAATAATAGTATCCATTGAAAAAATTTTGATACCTGAATCTTGACTATCTTCTTGAAATAGATAGCCATGTCATTCTCTTCTATAATTCTTTTATATTTCTTATGAACTGCAGCCCAGTAGCTATATCATCTTTCAACTCATTAGATTAATTTTACGTTTGTCTTTATTTTCTTCAGTTTTGATGAAACTTGTTGGCTTTGTATATTCTGATTGATTGTTGTTCTGAAAGTTAATTACCTTAGTTGTTTCTTTGTTTTGTGACAAACTGCTACTCCCTTCTTCATAACCTAAACCAGTCTTGATCAAAGGAGATCTTTGTTTATTCAGAATGTTATTTCATTCTTCTGCTTCTTTAATACTTGGCAAGTTTTGATGGTAGAGAGATTGAAAATTTTCCGATTATTTTCTGAATTTTACAACTTCTTCCTCTAATGCTTCACATCTCATCTTTCTCTATGATAACTATTCTTTTAGAACATCATTTATTTTCTTTGTTTCTTCTAGTTCTATCTTTAACAAGCTACAGTCTGTACTCGGTTCTTTAGCATTTTTTTCATACTACACTAACAACTCTTTTTATTTCCTCTTCTTTAATCTAAGTCTGTCAATTTCTTCCAAAGCACTCATCAACTCACCTTCCATATCAGCAATAGCATCTTCATCATTCATATCGCTTCCATCATTTTCAAGATCTTCTATGGCCATAAGCACAAAATCATTCATTTTATCTTCACAAGATGACTCACTGTCTGAAACTTTTGAGAGGTCAACATCATTTGCACATAAACTTTTCTTTTTGTAGTTATTATTTTTATTGTATCTTTTAAATGTATGTTTCTCTTCATCAATAGAATTCTGACATTTTTCTTTATAAGGACATTTAGATGCAAAGTGCCCTACCTTACCACAATTGAAACATTTAAAGGGCAACTTCCCTTTATATTTTCCTGATCTAGTTTTTAGTCTTCTTAAAAATTTTGCCTTAATCTCTTCCATTTCAGATTCTATCTGTTTATCTGCTTTAAAAGATGCTTCTCTAACGATAGCTTTATCTTTACTGATTCTCATTTCATAAGCAGTTAAAGTTATTAGAAGTTGATCAATAGATAAAATTTTCAGATCACTCATTTCTTCTATAGCAGAGACTTTTGGATTGAACTTATCAGGTAGAGATCTCAAAATATTTTGAACTAGAGGAGCTTCTCCAATCTTCTCACCAAGACCCTTCATGGCATTCACAAGCTCTTCAAATCTCAAAAAATATTTACTAATAGACTCATCCTCATTCATCTTTAGCAGTTCAAATTTCATTCTGTAAGTTTGAAGTTTGGCATCTTTTACTTTTTCATTTCCTTCATAGCTACTAATGAGTTTATCCCACATTTCTTTGGCAGATTCAAGATGCATTACCTTTACAAATTCAGATTCAGAAAGACCACTCAGAATGGCATTCATTTCCTTTGCATTAAAACTAAACTCTAGCTTATCATCTTTGGAAGCTAGTACAATAGGTTTTGTATATCCAGTTTGTACCACTTCTCAAACATCAGCACCTAAAGACATTAGGTATGTTCTCATTCTAACCTTCCAAAAGGAAAAATTTGTTCCATCAAATAGAGGAGCTTTATTGGTTGAACCATCATGGCTTGCCATGTTTAAGCTTATCAGATCTTCCTTAGACTAAAGGGTCTGGCTCTGATACCAATTGTTGAAAGTATTCAAATAACTGAGAGGGGGGGGGGGTGAATCAGTTATTACTGTGCTTAAACAATCTTACATTCCTTTTCCCTTTCAACTTTGATGAAGTGTGACGATCAATATGATATGAGATGTTCTATGCACATTCCTTTATAGAAGGTATATTGTTATAACATAATTAAATATAAGGCATATAAACAATGTTCAATCACATAAATATTTAGAGGCACTAATTTTCCTGAGGAAACCCATAAAGGGAAAAAAACCTCTTCTTCTTAGTATGAAAGGCAAGCTCCAACTTCTCTTTAAATTCTATTTTATCTGAGGTACAAACCAGATGAGGTTGCTACCTCTGTTTCTTTAGCACCAACTGAATGGAAGCTACAACTCCCAAATGTACAAGCACCAACTTGCAAAGAAGACTTTACAGTCCTCCCTTGCTCCTCCCTACCACCCTATGTAAGAAAAAATTCAGTCAATTATATCACACTGGTTCAGATATTTCAGTACATACCCTTTTTATTTTGTTATGTGCTGCTACAACTTGAGTTTCTGGGCATTTTGTTCTTCATTAAATCGAGCCATACATTTTTGTTCTCATTTTCTTCGAATCACAGCTTCATCTACAACCACTCCTCTTCATCCTCTCGATTCTCACATTTATTTTTGTTCTCATAAATTTTTTTTTATAGATGTTGAATTTAAATGCCTTGGTCTCTTTAACTTCCAGATATACCAATTCTAAAACTGAAACTGTCTTTTTAACTCCCAATTCGAAAATTGAACTGTCTCTTTGACTTCCAGAATTTACACGTTGTAACTGATATTTGAACTGTCTCTTTGAATTTGAGAATTTACATGTTGTAACTAACTAATTAAAAAATAAATAAATGTTTGTGAGTCACAGCTTGTTTGAGTCACGGTTGTTTGAATCACAACTGTTTCAACCAATTGCTAATTTGTAAAACCGGTCGCAACAGTAAATCTGAGAATTACATGTTCAGAGAACCACTTGTATAGATCAAACTGTAGCTTTGTGTGGCGATTTCCTCGTTAGTCATGTAAATGAGGACGTTGCGCACAAAACCCATGTCCCATATTTTCGAGGCTCGTCTCCCGCTGCCCGCAAATCGAGATGCGAATCACTGTGTTCTTATCTGAGTCACAGCCATCTGAGTCTCGGTCGTCTGAGTCATGGCCATCTGAGTCGCAGCCGTCTGAGTCATAGCTGTCTGAGTCATAGCTGTCTGAGCTATAGCTTGTCTGAGTCGCAGCTGTCTGAGTTGCGGCCGTCTGAGTCATAGCTTGTCTGAGTCATAGCTGTCTGAGTTATGGCTTGTCTAAGTCGCAACTGTCTGAGTTGCAGCTTGTCTAACAACATTCTTTTCTTGTATTTAAAAAACTGAGTCGCTGCTTTCCAACCATCAATGACAACTGAATCAAAGTGCCAACACACTAGAGAACATTGCCATTTATTTCAAGACTATCTTAACAGCGGTGCACCCAACCCAATTAATCAAAACCAAGCACCATGGTGTGAAATCTGCAGAAGCAGAGGACACCGACCAGAAGACTGTTATCTCATACAAAAATATGTAAAAACACCTAAGAGCTTGTATTGTAATTTCTGTAAATCAGTTGGACATGGTGAATCCAATTGTCGTGCCTATGAGTTGATGAATGGAAGAAAGTGCGATATGGAAGCGATGCGAGGTGCTGGAATATATTGTGTCCAAGAAGACAACCAGCCAAAGCAATAGAATCCGTAGTATGACCAGGGGGGATATAGAGGCCATGGTGGTAGATACCACGGAAGAGGAAGAGGCCCGGCAAAAGGAAGAGGCCGTGGTCAAGTAATTTGCTATAATTGTGGCCAACCAGGTCATGTTTCTAGGGATTGTACCAACCCATGCACTACGTGCAATTACTATAAATATTTTGAGCATGTTATTGAATATTGCCCCATACTAGAGGTCGAGATGCAAAAACGCAGAAGGATAGACCGACCGACTCCAAACATTTAGTGGATTGCAGCAAAGAGGATACCTGAAGATCCAAGCATCAATGTAGTAACACGTAGCGATGTTTTGACAGGGCGCGATCGAGGAGCAGAAGCTTCAAGTTCTGGAGATTTTGGGACTAAGCAAACACCCCTTGAGACACAATGGATAAGAAAAGTTGCTGAGAAAACACATGCTTTTGACCTGGTGAAGAACAAAGGAGCATTTACGGAAGTGCGGGATATCCTTAGAGAATCGGCACCAATGTTGCCGAGGATCCCACTGCGCAGTCAAATGCCATATGTGGAAGACATACTGGCTGCTTATGACAACACAAGCACTGCAGTAGAGACATGCACCTCTGTTGCGCAGTGTTAAAATTCAAGATGCTAAGATATAAAATAGCAGCATTACATTCCATTTCACAATAATAGCATATACAGGATCACTGAAGAAACAACAAGCACAGCATAAACACAAGAGACAGAGATTTATCCTGGGAAACCCTCATGGGGTAGAAAACCCAGCAAAGCTTCCTCAATATAGATGACCAGAAATATACAAAGATGAAACCCTGAGACATGATCTCCTCCTCCACAATAGCAGACCTCTCCTCCACAACTGCGTTATCCTCAAGTGAGTGAATGTGTATAATGAGGAACACAACTCCTCTATTTATACACTACTCTGATATGTATTTTACACAAGTACATGTAGGCTCGTATTTAACCATTAGGTTAAATACCCCATTATAACTGACTGGGCCGACCCCTCTAGGGTGGTCTAATAACCCTTTGACCCACATAACACATACAGGGCCGACCCCCACTAGGGAAGTCTAATAACCCAAGTTACCACATTCCGACGGAGGAATAAACATCTCCGGATATACAATAAGATCTTCACGGAGGAATGAATCATCTCCGGAATAATAAAGTACAAATATAATATTCTTTGAAGTTACAATATCTCAACACTCCCCCTTAACGAGAAGGATATTATAACAGCATCTGCACGAGCAAGGAGTCATCAACATCATACATGATACATCTATAAATCATTGGAAGCTTTCTCAACATCATCAGTAACTCAACCAGTTACTGGAATATCTTCAATACTGGAACATCAACATCTTCAGTACTGAGTCTTTATCTTCTGCAGCACTCAAACAGCTACAGCAACATCAATATCTGAATCCTCACGATTGTCAGCATCGCCATCACACGATCATCAGCATCGTCATCACATGATCAACAACATCGTCATCTCACGATCATCAGCATCGTCATCATACGATCATCAACATCATCATCTCACGATCATCAGCATCGTCATATCATCTCGATCTACAGCATCTAGATCATCTCGATCTACAGCATCTGGATCATCACGATCTACAACATCTGGATCATCTCGATCTACAGCATCTGGATCATCTCGATCTATAACATCTGGATCATCTCGATCTACAGCATCTGGATCATCTCATCTACAGCATCTGGATCATCTCGATCTACAGCATCTGGATCATCTCGATCTACAACATCTGGATCATCTCGATCTACACCATCTGGATCATCTCGATCTACAGCATCTGGATCATCACGATCTACAGCATCTGGATCATCTCGATCTACAACATCTGGATCATCTCGATCTACAGCATCTGGATCATCTCGATCTACAGCATCTGGATCATCTCGATCTACAACATAAGTATCCTCAACCATATAAGTACATTAATCAATACATGTATCATCAAAAGTATGTATTCTCACCAATACATCTATCATCAAAACATGTATTCTTACTAATACATCTATCATCAAAAGCATGTATTCTCACTAATACATCTATCATCAAAAGCATGTATTCTCACTAATACATCTATCATCAAAAGCATGTATTCTCACTAATACATCTATCAATACAAGTATCCACACTGATACAAGTATACACAACAGCAGCATACCCTGCAACACACATGATCCAATTACGGGATGGTCAATCCCTCTCACTTTAGGACATAGGTCCAAGGATGATACAATCCTGATCCACTTATGGGATGATCAATCCCTCTCAATTTAAGACATCTCTCATGTCTATGGATGATGCAATCCAGATCAACTTACAGGATGATCAATCCTTATCCTTTTAAGACACCTCACCATGTCTAAGGATGATGCAATCCCGAATCAACTTACAGGATGATTAGTCCTTATCACTTTAAGACACCTTAACATGTCTAGGGACGATGCAATCCCAATCTACTTACAATATGATTAGTCCTTATCACTTTAAGACACCTCACCATGTCTAGGGATGATGCAATCCCAATCTACTTACAGGATGATTAGTCCTTATCAGTTTAAGACACCTCACCATGTCTAGGGACGATGCAATCCCAATCTACTTACAGGATGATTAGTCCTTATCACTTTAAGACACCTCACCATGTCTAGGGACGATGCAATCCCAATCTACTTACAGGATGATTAGTCCTTATCACTTTAAGACACTTCACCATGTCTAGGGACGATGCAATCCCAATATACTTACAGGAGGATTAGTCCTTATCACTTTAAGACACCTCACCATGTCTAGGGACGATGCAATCCCAATCTACTTACAGGATGATTAGTCCTTATCACTTTAAGACACTTCACCATGTCTAGGGACGATGCAATCCCAATCTACTTACAGGAGGATTAGTCCTTATCACTTTAAGACACCTCACCATGTCTAGGGACGATGCAATCCCAATCTACTTACAGGATGATTAGTCCTTATCACTTTAAGACAAGTCTCATGTCTAGGGACGATGCAATCCCATCACGTACATTTTGAACCCAGTTCATGGACGATGCAGTCCTCACGTACATTTTGAACCCAGTTCATGGACGATGCAGTCCTCACGTACATTTTGAACCCAGTTCATGGACGATGCAGTCCTCACGTACATTTTGAACCCAGTTCATGGACGATGCAGTCCTCACGTACATTTTGAACCCAGTTCATGGACGATGCAGTCCTCACGTACATTTTGAACCCAGTTCATGGACGATGCAGTCCTCACGTACATTTTGAACCAAGTTCATGGACGATGCAGTCCTCACGTACATTTTGAACCCAGTTCATGGACGATGCAGTCCTCACGTACATTTTGAACCCAGTTCATGGACGATGCAGTCCTCACATACATTTTGAACCCAGTTCATGGACGATGCAGTCCTCACGTACATTTTGAACCCAGTTCATGGACGATGCAGTCCTCACGTACATTTTGAACTAGTGGTTCCGGGATGATGCAATCCCCATCACTTTATTCTCTAAGACCATACGTCTACGGATCAATTCAGGGACCAAGGTCCGGGGATGATACAATCCCCACTTCTCGGAGACCTTACGTCTACGGCTCTCTTTAGGACTGAAAGTCCAGGGATGATCCAATCCCCTCAACTGTCCACTAAGGACTTCATTCTCGGAGACCTCACGTCTACGGCTCTCTTTAGGACTGAAATTCCAGGGATGATCCAATCCCTTCAACTGTCCACTAAGGACTTCATTCTCGGAGACCTCACGTCTACGGCTCTCTTTAGGACTGAAAGTCCAGGGATGATCCAATCCCCTTAACTGTCCACTAAGGACTTCATTCTCGGAGACCTTACGTCTACGGCTCTCTTTAGGACTGAAAGTCCAGGGATGATACAATCCCCTTAACTGTCCACTAAGGACTTCATTCTCGGAGACCTTACGTCTACGGCTCTCTTTAGGACTGAAAGTCCAGGGATGATCCAATCCCTTTTCTTTCTCGGAGACACCTGTCTACGGCTCACTTTAGAACAAGTGTTCAAGGATGATACAATCCCCACATGTATTCTCATCAATATACTATCGATCCTGGGAACCCATACAGAACCTGATTCACACTTCTTCTTTAATTGCACCATTAAGAGAATGGTCTTATCTAGCCACTTGGAGCAAACATCTCATCATGATTCTCTTCCTCTTTCTAAGAGAATCTTCTAGCCACAAGCCTTCTATATTTTGTTTGATTTGTAAATCTTCTTGTTGAACATCCATCACTTGTTCGGTGTTCATTATTCTTCATGATCTTTCCTACAAAACAAAATTAAGTACATGATTAGTAATCCTTCATAATCATGAAATCATGATAACCTATTATGCATACAGATATCATTTATATAGTTATGCAACTATCTTGACCAATACTTTGGCACAACACTTTCCCATATCCTGTATGCATACAGTGGCTATCTAGATGCCTTCCATCTCTACCAGAACATACTATCGAGAGTATGCACAGCTCTTAGCATGTCAGCAAAGAGGTTTCATTCTAGACAAGCAACAATGGAATATTTGTCCAACTTACCAATCATATGCATATTAGTAGTATAATGTTCAATGCTCTATGAATGTTTGCACTCAGCATGATATGTTCTAGGAATACAAATATGCATACAAGAAATATCATTTACTATTTCAAATAACAACTCAAATACTTATCTTTTATGTTTGTGTGGTTGCCTCCCGCTTGATCTTCTATATGTCCTTTGAACTTCTATTCATTCTGTACCACTGTGCATGCTCAAGTGTGCACTAGTGTCATCCTCATGATCTCATACACAAACATTCATTCATTAGTATATTCTCAAAACATTCTAATTCTAAATAATCTTGAATATGTATAGTCATGATCATTAGTATTCAGGGTTTCAAGTAAGTCTTCTTTTACTCATGCATATTCTTGTTTGATCATAGTACTCTTCTGGTTAATTAAATCATGCATAAACCCTTGATTACTAACTTTATGAATAAGCATAACCAATCATATCAAGTATACTTATATAAGGGATCCTAACACAAGGTAAGATTCATGGGAAACATACCTGGATTAGTATACCTACTTGGTTATGTACAACATACCTAAACAATCTCTTCAATGATTTAGAGATCCTGAGCTAGAACCTGCATGTCTCATAGGTTAAGCATAATATAACAAAGTCATACATACCTCGTAAGTAGAACAAAGATTATGGATGAGTCTTTGTCTTCATGTTTTCATGGTCATGGAACCTGATTTGTCTTTTGTGATGTACCTGTATCTTGTTAGAAGACAACATCAACCTCACACAACATCATAATGCATTAGTACAATCATAAGTGTCAACACCCTAACCAATGAATATCTTCTATCATGCATTCATAATTTTGTTAAGGTTATACGACAAATCTAAAATCAAAATTGTACTAACTGTAATAACCTGAAGACAAACATACCATAAACTTAATCATGGACAAATATCGAAACATACCTCAATGAGTCATACCTGTCGAGATCGCTTGTATTCTTCTTATGTAAGCCCTTATCCTCATCTCCCTCTGAGACAGGAACTTCTTCACTTATGCAGGTGACCAATCCATCTTCTTCTAGGATTAACCCAATCCACTTGATTTGCAAGAACTGGACCTTGATGAGCTGATCAAACTGGTATATTCAGAATTTGAAAACTGCAAAGTTTTACTCCTTAATTTTTCCTTTGAAACTTTCGTATTCACTGGACGTGACCCTGAACTGGGGTTTGATGAAGCCCACTCTTTTGCCCCATCAAAAGGTTTGATCCAAAGCTCTAAGCTTCTATTTTTCTGAGGAGCTTCCAGCCGTGGTCACAGATTTCAAAAATTCCCATTTTTACAGAAGCCCTAATTTTCCACTTTTCTGATCAAAGTCCCGAACTAGGGTCTAATCAAGCCCGGCCTTCTGCCCAACCAAAAATTTTGATCTTGGTCTCTAAATTTCTATTTTGATTAGTAGCATCCAGCCGTGGTCTCCGATTACAAAAATTCCAACTTTCTTCAAAGCCCTAAATTCCGGAAGCCATGAATGAAGGTACCAAAAAATAATTCTGTTTTGACAAAAATATGTACCTGATTGTTTCTGGTGTAACTCCGAAATTTTTGATCCACAGGGTCTGAAAAAGTTTTCTGAGATAGCATGACCTGTTAGCTTTCCATCCTGATAGGTCTGACCTCAATTGGATGTTCTGAGAGAGAGTTATGCCAAATGTCGCAACGTGACCTGTTTTGGGAAAATACAGGAGAGCGAACTTGTACGGAGTGCCACGTGTCACTGTTTGACCTTCGGCCTCTGAAAAAGTTTTCTGAGATAGCTCGGCCTGTTATCTTTCCATCCTGACAGGTCTGACCTCAATTGGATTCTCTGAGAGATATTTATACCAAGTGTCGCAACATGACCTGTTTATGGGATAATACAGGAGAGCGAACTTGTACGGAGTGCCACGTGTCACTGATTCAACTTCGGCCCCTGAAAAAGTTTTCTGAGATAGTACAGTCTGTGTACTACCTGTCACTTTTCACGAAATGTCATTTGGAGCTTCCTATCCCAAGTTATGACCTTTTTCCCAAGGTCACCTGATTTTGACTCACATCTGGAAGAGGCAGAAACCCTATATTGTACAGATCATAAATCACAAAGTACAACGAATTAGAGGTTGTCCTTTGGACACAAGGTACCTGGAGATTTCAGCTTCGTCTTGTAACAATTTCAGATCCGAAAAATTCTCCAAAACGGATTTATAGCGAAAGTGCTACGATGACGGGTTTTTGCTATGTAAAACCCTAACCTTCAAATTGTCGTAAGTAAAGCAAGTGTCTTTAGTGCCATACCTTGTCTTCCTTCAGGTTAGCTCTGATACCATGTTAAAATTCAAGATGCTAAGATATAAAATAGCAGCATTACATTCCATTTCACAATAATATCATATACAGGATCACTGAAGAAACAACAAGCACAGCATAAACACAAGAGACAGAGATTTATCCTGGGAAACCCTTATGGGGTAGAAAACCCAGCAAAGCTTCCTCAATATAGATGACCAGAAATATACAAAGATGAAACCCTGAGACATGATCTCCTCCTCCACAATAGCAGACCTCTCCTCCACAACTGCGTTATCCTCAAGTGAGTGAATGTGTATAATGAGGAACACACCTCCTCTATTTATACACTACTCTGATATGTATTTTACACAAGTACATGTAGGCTCGTATTTAACCATTAGGTTAAATACCCCATTATAACTGACTGGGATGACCCCTCTAGGGTGGTCTAATAACCCTTTGACCCACATAACACATACAGGGCCGACCCCCACTAGGGAAGTCTAATAACCCAAGTTACCACATTCCGACGGAGGAATAAACATCTCCGGATATACAATAAGATCTTCACGGAGGAATGAATCATCTCCGGAATAATAAAGTACAAATATAATATTCTTTGAAGTTACAATATCTCAACACGCAGTTCCTTAGAAGCTGGATGAAATTGTTAAAGAACCCAGATTCTATAACAAACCTGTAGAAGGTTATAGATCAGTATGAACCGCGCAGTGGGGAAGACACTATTGATAGCGCAGTTCATCATATCAAGAAACATAATAGAATAGGCGGAGAAATGGGACTCAATGCACAGATAGGATATTATGAAATGGATGAAATCATTCTTGACCTGGGATCAGAGGTCAATGTCTTGACTAAGCAGACATGGCAGCAGATGGGGCGACCAAAGCTATCATGGTCACCTATCCAGTTGAAAATGGCCAGTCAGGAAAAAGTCATATCGTTTGGACAGTTGGACAATGTGGTTATTGACATTGATGGAGTACAAAGTCGCGTCGATTTCAAGGTTATTGAGATTTTGGATGATATTCATCCTTTCTCGGCATTATTGGGGATTGACTGGGCTATTGATAACCTCGCAATAATAAATCTGAAGACCAGGAAGATGATCTTTGAAGGAAAACATCTCAGGGTGATTGCACCACTGGACCCTGCGGACAAAGACAGATACAGTGAGCCGATTCAAGAGGAATACCAAGCTCAGGATTTGGACTGGTTGTACAAACTGACCACGAACCAGGAATATTATATCAACCCTACTGTAGATGGTACACTCAGTTGCAGATGTGAGAGCTCTTTCATTTCAGACTTGGATGTAGGTTTGGAGAACTGGCAAAGCCGCATGCATGAAGTATCTGCAAGGAGATGCACGCAGGTCACGAAGTCCATACGATGGATTCGAAAGAAGGTAAGCCCAATCCCCACATATTATGGTTCATCTAACATTTATTCTTTCATCGGAGATTATACTACAGTAATTGTAGATGAACACCTCTTACAAGCATTAGATGTAGCATTGCACGAGACACCTGCCAAATGGTGGACTTCGCACAAGCAAACATTGACTACATGGGATCAATGCAGAATTAAGATGCAAATCAAATTCGCTGAGAAGGTTACATTAACTTTTGCAAAATATAATGGATAGACAGATTGAAGGGATCACATGGAAACTTGTTCACAAGCTTGAATGGAAAGACCAAAAACATAATGGGTGCATTTGTTTGTGCATACACTGGAAGAACCGATTCCAAAGAAATGGTACCTAGACCTAGAACTTCACAGGGGCAAAAAAGATTGGTTTACCTTGACCGTGAGCTTCCAGATAGATTTCAGTTTCGAAGATGAACATCCAAGCATCAGTGATGCATTGCAGCTTCTTCAGAAAAAAATATTCGGACCAGACTGCGCTGATGGAAATATGACCCTAGAAGAATTCTTTGGCATAGAGAGCATACCTGCGCATCTACACCCAGAATGGGAGGAGCAATTAGAGCCTACTCTTGATTGTTATAACCTCGCTTTGAATCTGTATCTCAGGCAAACAGTGATGAGGACGACCCACGAAACATAAAGATACCTGAATCAGAAGGCGCGTGCGAGGTAGAAGGACCTCCACTAGAAATCCCAGATATGAGCGGACCCAAAAAGACAAGAAAAGTGAACATTGGCACCAGTGAAGAGCCAAAGTTCGTAGCTATCAGAGACTATTGGGATGAAGACACAGTAGAGGAGGTCGTGGGCATACTATAGGAGTATCGCGAACTGTTCCCGACTAAATTTACAGAGATGAAAGGTATTTTGGGTGACTTAGGAGTGATGAAAATTCCTCTTAAGCCTGGCGCAAATCCTATAAAGCAAAGACCGTATAGATTGAATCTGCGCTATAAAGAACGAGTTAAGGAAGAACTCGATAAGATGCTCGATGTCGGGATCATTGAGCCAGTTGAAGAATCTGAATGGATAAGCCCGGTGGTTATCCAGGATAAGAAAACAAAGGGTGAGATCAGGATTTGTGTGGATCTCAGAAAGTTGAACGACGCTTCAATGCATGACCCATTTCCTACACCTTTTACAGATGAAGTGCTAGATAACGTTGGAGGGAATGAGGCATATTATTTTACTGATGGATTTTCTGGATACCATCAGATCAGAATTGATCTCGTAGATAGGCACAAGACTACTTTTGTTACAGAATGGGGGTCGTTCCAATACACAGTGATGCCCTTCGGTCTGAAGAATGCACCTGCCATATTTTCTCGAGTGGTAGTCGCAGCATTTAAGGATTTTATACATAAGTTTTTAGAGGTTTACTTTGATGATTGGACCATTTTCAGTTTATTGAAGAACCATGCTGCAAACCTCGGGATGATGCTGGAAAAGTGCAGACAGCATCAAATTTCATTGAACTTGAAGAAATGTGTTTTCTGTGTTCCCTATGGAATCTTGTTGGGACACATTGTGTGGAAACAGGGCTAGATGGTTGACCCTGTGAAGATCGCAGTTATTGTAAACTTGCCTACACCAAATTCAGTCAAACAGCTATGCACCAAATTGGGACATACCAGATATTACAGGAAATTCATAAAAGAGTATGAACAGATAACCGTAGTTATGGAGAAACTGCTAAAGAAAGATGCACCGTTCATTTGGAATGAGGACTGTGAGAAAGGATTTGACACATTAAAAGAGAAGATGGTCACTGCGCCAATCCTAGTTTTTCTGGACTGGGAGAAGCCATTTCATGTCCATGTCGATGCTTCATGTATCGCATTGGGCGTTGTTCTTGCTCAGCCAACAGAGGGAGGTAATGATCATCCCATTACCTTTTCCAGCAGAAATTTATCATCCGTTGAGAAGAACTATACCACTATTGAAAGAGAAGGAATCGCAATGGTATATGCGCTGCACAAATTCAGGCACTACTTGCTTGGTGCGCACTTCTCCATGTTCACTGACCATTCTGCCTTGAAATACCTGGTCAATAAGCCAGTGTTAGGGGGGCGCATATGCAGATGGTTACTACTATTTTAGGAGTACAACTTTGAAATTGTGGTTAAGCTAGGAAGGTTGAATTTGGGACCTGGTCATCTATCAAGGATTGAGTCAGGATAAGAACCGACGAATCTGGAAGACAATCTGCCTAATGCACAATTGTTTGCTATACAAGTTGCCGATGATTATTATAAAGACATCATTGACTTTCTGACTACTAGTTTCGCACCCACAGAGTTCACTACGTAGCAGAATAAGCAGCTGGTAGTCCGCTCAGCAGACTTCACTATAATTGTAGATCATCTATAGAAGATGGGACCGGATGAAGTACTGCGCAGATGTGTGCTAGAGCATGAGAAACCATTCATACTAGTTGATGCGCACTCAGGAGTCGCAGGAGGCCATTATGCAAGGAGAGCTACCACGTAGAAGATATTGCTCGTAGGGCTATGGTGGCCTACAATTCATAGAGATTCGAAGGAACATTACCAGAATTGCAATGTTTGTCAGAGAACAAAGAAGCCATCACGCAGAGATGAAATGCCATTAAATCCATAGCTGACATTGCAAGCCTTTGAGAAGTGGCCATTGATTTTGTGGGTCCTATTAACCCACCAGGGAAAAGAACTGGTGCGAGGTATATCATTACTGCTACTGATTACCTAACCAGATGGGTAGAAGCAAAGCCAGTTAAAAACTGTAGCGTAGCTACAGCCACGGAGTTTATATATGAAAATATCCTTACAAGGTTTGGATGCCCAAAGATATTGATGAGTGATCAAGCACTCATTTTCTGAATAAGACCATTGAGGCTTTGACCAAAGAGTTCCACGTTCATCATCAGCGCAGCATGCCTTATCATCCATGGGCGAATGGAATTGTTGAAGCATTTAACAAAGAGTTGGAGAATGCGCTAACCAAGATATGCAACGTCAATCGAGACAATTGGGACCTGCGCATTCCATCTGTACTATGGGAATACAGGACTACCTGCAAGAAACTGACTGGCCATATAGCTTTCAGGTTGGCCTATGGGAAATAAGCAATAATGTCGATGGAGTACATTGTTCCCAGCTTGAGAATAGTAGCATTTACAGGCATGGCAGATCGCACAGCACTCGAAGAAAGGCTCCTACACTTGGTTGGTCTAGAGGAAGATCGCTTCATCGCAGGATTCCACCAACAAGTACAGAAACAGCACGAAAAATCATGGCATGATCACCACATCAAGAACAAGAGCTTTCAGGTAGGTGATCTAGTCCTCCTATATGATAGCAAATGCATGAAATTTCCTGGAAAGTTTAGATGCATTTTCTTGGCCCATATACTGTAATGCATGGTACTAATGGTGGCGCAGTCCAATTAGCTACATTGACCGGAGATACCTTTCCAAGTTTGATAAATGGTAGCAGACTAAAGCTTTACCGCGATAGTCCGGCTGCAAAGAGTTCTGTATGATTCAGGGAAGTGTACCGCGCAACACTATTGAAGTTGCGCGCAAAAAAAAGAAAAAAAGAAAAGGAGAGCAGCTGCGCAGAACAAGTCCAGATACTGATCACGCAGAGAAGAAGGAATGATAGTCGCGTAGAAGATGACACCAAGTGCGTGTCCCAACGTAAACGTCCTGTTAGACCGCCAACACATTATGACGGAAACCATTACCATGACATATGTCGGCAAGTTAGTGGGCCGTTAACCAAATTGGCGGCACTTGGGAAATTTAAAATTTAAGGGCGGATGTGACATTTTGGAACCCATTAAAGACCGACGTGACCAGTTAGCATCGAAATTCGGCTGGTAGGCTGAGCCATTAATGCTGATTCAATGGAGTTGACAAGCTGGCTTCCCAAGCAACCTTTTGGCATTTAAGGAAACAACATTGGCATGATGAGAAGGATCGATGAACAGTGTGAAGATCATACGCACGAACTGGTAATGAATATGGCATTTAGTGCCTCAGCAACTGCAGAAGGCCACGTTTCATACCAGCAGCGGCTATAAATAGACCTCACTCGACCACTTAACCATTTTCACGAAGCATTTGAACTATTTGAGAGTCGAGTGACCAGAGCATTGTATGAGTGAAGCGGTTGAGTTGGCAGATATATCCTGGTTATTTGAGCAAGCAGGGATTCCAGCAGCAATGACGACGACGAAGACAGGTGCATCTAGAAGTTCAACACGCCAGGCTATAGGAAGCAGCAAGGGAAAAGAGACAGCTTCAGAGCAGGGGGGTCCGAAGTACCATTGCAGTAGTCGGCTTTGGCTGAGGACCTACCCATTTATCTGGTACCCGAATACATCCCTCCATGGAAGCTCGATGCCCCACTAATCCACATAGAAAAGAATTTCAATTATGAAATCCTGATGCCCACTATCTCTACCAGGGTGAAAATTGAGGAGAATCTGATGGGTGGCGTACCAAGTTGCAAGCTGGACGACCTGGACATACTTGAAAATACGCTGGTGACATCGAAGACTTACCCACAATTTATACTAGACGCATATATCAATTGCATGAAGGACACACAGACTGGCGTCGACAGGCTGGAAGTCCAAGAATGGTTAAGGCCCATCCGTCCATCAGGCTTGTTAAATTTACTGCAAATGCTGCACTTTACTAAGAGCCCCGATTTTTCCACGGTAGTGCGCACGTTACTCACTTGCGTACATGAAGGCTTCTTATGGCTATATACCTACATTTATATCAGTATTGATATGATCCATCACATTACAGGCCTGAACAAAAGAGGCGAGGACCCTGCTGACCTCCTCATCAAGAGGGCGCAGGATAGAAATATGAGCGTCGAAGTCCCTAAAGAATTTGGCATAGTGCGGAAGGGACGTGGGTTCCCAACAGTCAACATAAATGACCGCGCAACAAAGTTTACGAACCAGTTTCTTGCAGGAAATCTTTTGCACAAGTGTAGACCACCGGCGGTCGCAATCAAGGCAGCATCTAACATATTGCGCAGAAAGCATTATATTTGGTGCTTGTTCCTACTAAATGATCTTCTGGTAGATAATCAAGAAACGCATGATAATGGAACACCATTCCATTTCAGCTGGCTACTAGTGCTCATAGCCTTTATAGGATGGAAAGAGCCAGACACATATCAGGGAGCTCCAACCTTGACAGGACAGGGACGCGGAACATGTTTTACCAACTTATGGGCGAGCTCAAAGGATTCAAGGCAACGACATACCGTCGAAGTCTTTTATGTCTATTATCACCAGTTGCGCGAGGTGATTATGGAAACGCCATGCATTTCCCAACCATTGACCGACAAGTATACATGCATCATGAGGTTTAGCATGAGAAGGGACCAGTTGCACATTTAGCCAAGGGCTGATGCGCAGGAAGGATTATGGTATCCAGGGTTTTACTGACTCAATGAGGACACCATCGAGGCCATGATGGAACATTGGGATGCCAACTGGAAAGTTCCCTCTTCGCGAGATGATGCGTCTGATTATGAACAAAAAATCCCACCCATCTCGTTGGCCAACATCAACATAAAAAGCTTCGATGAAGAAGATATTGAACGGGATAGTGAAGACATAGCAGCAAAGAAGGAAAAGAAGGGTGGGATACCTACAGGAACTCCCATTGAGGAAGAAAAGGATGACACGCAGAGTCAACATACAATGATGTCAGTGGGAAAAAGAAAGGCCACTGAAGGCCCCTCACAATCACAAAGCCGATGCATAAAGAGGAAGGTTGAAAAACTCGAGCTCGGGCCACAACTACATCCAGATGATTGCGAGATCATCGCAACAAAAGTACAGGAAGTATGGGAAGAGACTCGTGCTGAAAAAGAAGCCAAGCAAGAACAACTGCAATTGACCATAATCCAAGCTATGGAGGAGGTCAATACAATGGTAACCTATATGGGGTTGGGGCAGCCAGGTTCAGGTTCTGACGGGAAGTCAGGGGAACCAAGTGCACAAAGAAGACCACCTATTGCTGGAAGTAAGTATCCGTCCATCTTGAATCTGGAACCAGGCTCCCTCATTTATTCAAATGAAGCGGTTAAGGAGGCAATAAAGACTAGTCGCCTTGAACTGAATATTGGGGCTCTACCCCTAGAGGAACTGAACGAGTTGCACATTAGGGTTGCGGAAGAAATTAATGAGAGAGGCCTAGCCTTATACAATCAGTGTGCATAGTTAACTGAAGATATCAATCAGTTAAGGTAGGAATCAGATAACAACAAGCAAGAGTTGAGCGCAGCCAGGGAAAAAGGCCGGAAGCTGAAGGAGACCGTTTCATCGGTGTGCACAAAAATAGAAGAATGCAAAGAAGAGGATGATGTGGAAGACACGATAAAGAAAATTGGGGCCAAGGTAGACTCCCTCACCTCTGAGAGAATACAAATGGAGGCCTCTTACAAAGGAAAGATCGCAGAGCTAGAAGCTAGGCACCCTTTCATTCCACCGGATCAGTGCCCAGCTCCAGTTGAGGACGTCAAAGAAACCATGGATGGCATTTCGACGGAAGTGATGAAATGCTAAGACTTACTTGAACAGCTAACTACAACAGTCACCGGGTTGAATGAGGATCCTGCGCTCCAGTAGGTAAAAGTGGAACTATAACAAAAGCAGCAGCAGGTAGATGCTGCAAGTGTGGAGCTGAGGAATGCGTCGGCAAGGGATAAAGTGCATAAATTTAATGAGGTCAAGGACCTACAGAAAGAGTTGGTGACACTAAGGGAGAAAGAGGCTGCTACATCGGACATGATGCAACCCATTGAACAGGAAGGACGAGAATTGATGTAGCAATTCGATGCAAAGTTCAGAGAACTTCAAGCAACAGAAGGAACCATGAAAGAACAAGTGGCTAGGGAAAAGGTCTCGCAGGCAACTCTGGAGACGCTTCAAGGTTTCGAACAAAAAGCCAAGGAGATAGTTGTAGAGATAGCAAGAACTCTGCAAAAATTTACATCAAATCTCAGTACAATGGAGGCTGTGGCACCAAAGTCCGCAGGTAGAAGTGGCTAGGGACGAGCCACAGGTGAGTGTTAGGGGCCTGTTGGGTGGGGCCCAAGTTGGAATAATTTGCACAAGTACTAAAAAGTGTGCATTGAGCGCGGCAACAGGCTACAGGCAATTTTGAGGAATTGCTCATGTCACGCAACGGCAGTGGCCAAGGCACGGTCGCGTAGTAGGACAATGCGCATCATAGCGCATCAGCTATTTTTGGTTCATAGCATGGGTAAAGGTCAGATGAGGATATGACCTATTTTGGGTAAGGAAGAGGTGGAAGGCAGAGGAAAGCAACCTATTTGAATGAGTGGCGGCAAGCAGTTGAGAAGCTAGGCCACTACGCCGATGGCGATAGGAAAGTAGGAGGAGTGGAAAGGGACAGGCCATGATGTAGCTGTAACTGTTTTGAGGACTGCGGCTGTCAGAAGAGCGTGTGAGCCACAAGTGGCCCAGCTGGAGCAGGCGGAGCAGGCTGTTGATGACGACAGCTAGGGTGGCAGTTAGCCACGCCAATTTTGGAAACCTTAGGGTTTCGGACTAATTATTGTAAAGACACAACCCTTGGGCGTGATCTATAAATAAGGGGAAATTGTATGGGAAAGGGTTAGAGATCTCTTGTAGAGATAGCTATTGTTGAGTATTGTAGCATCTTTTGAGTTGTGAAGCTATTATAAAGGATCTGCAACAGAGTGCGGAGAGACCTAATTTTGAGAGAGAAGAGAGTCTGCAGCTGAGTGCACAGAGACCTAATTTTGAGAGAGAAGAGAGTCTGCAACTAAGTGCACAGACTAAGAACGGTTGTACCCTTCCCAAAAAGAGAAATATTAACAACCGTTCTTGAGGACGTAGCCTCCATCCGGAGGGTGAACCACGTTAAATTATGTGTTATGTGATTAATGTGTGTTTATGATTGTTCATTTGCTTGGTATGAATGTTTAATACTTGTAGCTAGGGTTTTACCCCTAGCTTGTGCAAATGGGCACCTACTAAGGAGAATGGACTCCTTAGTAGCATTTCAGTAAATGTAAATAATTAAGCTAAAACAGAAATAGAAACTACTCTAAAACATGTGCATGAAAAATAAACAACAAATTGTAAACAAGGGTTTTGTATTAATATTACCTTCAATGTGAAGGTTGATGAAGCTCCTTGCAATGTCCAAGAGGGTTGCTCCAAGCTCCAATGTACTCCTTCTCTTTCTCCAATGGTGGGAATGGGCCAAAAGAGGCTCTCAAGGTGAAAGTAGTTCAATGGTGAACTAGGGTTTCGAGAGAGATTTTGGCAGAGTAAGGGTATACTTGATTGTGGATATGGAATAAGGGATCTCCATCACCTATTTATAGTTTTTTGGTGGTGGAGTGCTGACCCATGGTTTTAGGAAACACATGGTTTAGGGCAGCTGTATAGTGTTTTTTCCTCATTTTCCTCATTATTTTATATTTTTTATTCCCTTTTTAGGGGATTTTTGCTATTTTTAGAGGAATTTTGGATATTTTTGGAGGAAAAATGGTTTTTTAACCTTTTTGAGGCTATTTTGATGGTTTTGTGGCCTTTTGGAGGCATTTTAGGCCTTTTGGAGGCTTTTTAATGGGATTTTTTGGGATTTTAAGGGAAATATGGTAGGAAAATGGACAAATGAGCCATATAATGTGGTAGATGAGGTAGTGAACACTTTTTGGGTGTTAACAATACTGCAGTTATCCGTTATGTGATTGCTTTTATATGTATTCACCGCAAGAGAATGGGAATAATATGTTAAGTAATACATGCATGGAGGAATGTTAAGTATTCAACACTTACGAGTCTGGGAATGTATGAATCTGCTAATTAGACACATAGTTGAACATTGAATTTAAGCGCAGCATTGGAGCACGCAGTAATGTATGTTTATGTTAGGAACCCATGCCAACCCTTCTATTTACTTTGTTAGTATATTGTTGTTGGATGCATATGCTTTGTAAGTCATCCTGTAGTATTTGTTGATCCATAGTTTGTCTTAATGTTGTTGGACGCATATGCTTTGGAAGCATCTCATAGTAATTGTTGATCCATAGTTTGTATTGACACATGGTATTAACCCATGGTATTGGCACCTAGACTTAGTATATAAGTTTGTGTTGAGACCAATGAAGGTACGGTGAAGTTATTTGTATTGGGATTGCTTAAAGTAGGTTGCCCCCTCGAAGTGGACTGCGATCAATAAAAAGTGATTCTGAGTTCTGCTATTTTTGTTATCTTGTATTTTCATTAATTAATTGTTGCAAGTTCTTCACATCTGGTATCAGAGCACTTTCTTGGGCTCGTTGGGTGAAATTTCTGCCAATTTTTTTTTCGCATCTGTTGCAGCTTCGGATCTGGGAATAATACCTATCCGCTTAACTGTGGGAAGTACTTGGGAATAAGCCCTAAAACTCATTATGAGGAGTACCACAGGAACACCGAAGTAGCTAGCCCATTAAGAGGACCTGCCAGCGAAAAGGGAAATGACCCCTACTTGATTGACTAGTTCCCACCCGTGAGGTAAACCAAGAGCTGTCATTTGTGGCAAAGCAGTTATCAGTTTTACCTGATCCATGGAGTGAGGGGTACTACCCCAATATGCAAGCCGTAAGACAGCGTTGGTGGCCAAGTGAAAACCTTGAACTGTTAGGAAGTTGCACATACTTGGGTTCCATATCTATTTTCAGCTGAACTGTTGCCGATCACTTCCATGTCATTTCAGATCCAGCCATTTCAGATCCATTCTGAAATCCGTTCCAGATCCAGCCATTTCACATCTATACTTAAAGTTGTTTCAAATCCATTATGAAAGCCATTTCAGATCCATCCATTTTCGATCCATTCGGCTTTGTTTCAGATCCATTTGTTGCCAATCACTTCCGCATCAGTGCAGATCCATCTGTTTCTGCTTCCTTCTGCGCTATATATCCCTTGTTTTAACTCCATTTCCCGGGAAACTTCTCGGACACCCCTGCGATCACATTCTGCATATTTCATTCCTGAGGACCCTATCCTAAATTCTACTTCCCAAAGCCAAAAATCTCACATTTGTCTATTTTAGGGTTTTCCATAACTTCTTCAATTTTCATCCACTCGCTTCCAAATGTTTCCAGCATGTTCATTCCCTATTTCTGCTTCTTTGTCCCTCTTTGACCAATTTTCTCATTCTTTCACCCTGCTTCTGAAATTCCCATTTTTTGCTTCCCTGTCCATCAGAAAGTGTCCAAAACCTAGTCAAAACCCAATTACCCATTCGAGTTTTTCCCAAATCCAAATTTCCCTTTACTAAATAAGCTTTCGTTTGTGTTTTTCTATCCATCCCCCCCCCCCAAAAAAAAAAAAAAACACTCCTAGTTATGGTTGTCACCCGCGCAGGAGCAAAAACCATGGAGGAAGCACTTGCAGCCCAAACCAAACTCCAAGATCTGGATGAAAAATTTCTCAGCCTCCACCTTCAGCATTCAGCCATGAACAATAACCGACAGCAAGAATCTTCTGCAGCCCATGGGTTCTCTTCTTCCAGCAATTTTCGTGGTCCGAAGCTTGAATTTCCTTGCTGCAATGGTACTGATCCGACTGGATGGATCTGTCGTGCAAAACAGTATTTCAGTCTACATAATACTTTTGATTCCCAAAAAGTTCCACTTGCATCCTTTCATTTGGAACAGGAATCCCTTCAATAGTACCATTGGTACATCAAGGCTCATGACGAGCCAAAATGGACATATTTTTACCAACTCCTTTTGCAATGATTTGGTCCCAGTGCTTTTGATGACTTCACCGGAGCACTCACAAAGCTTCATCAAAGTGGCACTATGAGAGAGTATCAGACAGAATTTGGGAAACTAGCCAATCACATAGAAGGATTGTCTAATGAATTCTACAGGAGTTGTTTTATCAGTGGTCTTAAGGATGAAATCCGGTCAGAGGTTAAAATGTTATGTCCCAACACAATGATGGAAGTCCTAGGGTTGGCTAAGTTGGCAAAAGACAAGATTGCAGCTCAACAGCACTCCAAACCCACTTTTGCTCCCTTCCGAAATATGGGTTCTCAATGACCTCCCATCCCACCAGCTCCTATCAAGCATTTGTATGAAACAGAGATGCAGGCATGCAGAGAAAAAGGGCTTTGTTATAATTGTCATGAGAAATTCACTTGGGGCCATAGATGTGTTCAACAGAAGCTCTATCTCTTGGATATGGATTCTCCTCCTGCCTCTAAACTTGGTGAAGAAGTTCCAGATACAATGGATGATCAGGTCGACATTCAGGAGCCGCCTATTGACCCCCCATCTCAGGATGAACAACCAGAGATATCTCTCCATGCTTTATCCGGTGTCACCACCCCCCAAATAATGCGGTTCAGGGGTTACTTCAAGAAGCTTCCTCTTACAATACTCATTGATTTTGGTAGCACTCATAACTTCATTGACCCTCGGATCACCAAACAAGTTGATTGTTTTGTCCATCCTTACTCCAACTTTGAAGTCATGGTTGCCAATGGGGGCACCTTACCTTGCAAGGGGAAGTGTCACAATGTGCGTATCTCTCTGGAATATTATAACCTGTGCTTTGACATGTTTTCCTTATCCCTAGGTGGATGTGATGTGGTTTTGGGCGTTCAATGGTTACGCACACTTGGCCCCATCTTATTGGATTTTGCTGAACTTTGGATATTATTTTCAGTCAATGGGAAACAACACAAATTTAAGGGCTTACAATAAGGGTCTCTCTGCATCATCAGTTCACATCGCCTGGAAAATATCCTTAAGAAGAATTCACATGGTGTCATCGCTCAAATCCATTCCATTCAGATGCACCCATCAATGGTCTCCCCTGATTCCTTGGATAGATATGCAGGTGTCCTTGCTAAACCAGTGGGATTTTCTCCTTCAGAAAACCTTTCCGGTAAGAATTTAACTGCATCTACATCTCAGCAAGAAATGATGGCTATTTTGCATGCAGTACAGAAGTGGCAGCCATACCTCTTAGGGAATTATTTCTAGATCAAGACTGATCTCCGGAGTCTGGAAACTTTCCTGAAACAGTGGGTCTCCTCCCCAGCACACCTGAAATGGGATATCCAACTCATGGGGTATGCTATGCGATCACTTACAAGAAGGGTAAGGACAATATGGTGGTAGATGCTCCTTCTCGCACATTTGATGACCAAGTTTCTCTTACAGCTATTTCTCTGCTTGTTCCAAATTGGTTGCAATTTGTTCAACAGGGCTATCTCTTCTATGAACTCCATGCTTCTTCATCGGCAAGGCACTCTGGGTTCCTAGAAATGTATGACCGGGAACAATGTAACTTCTTTTGGCCGGGACTAAACATGAAAATTCAATAGATGGTGGCTGACTGTGATACTTTTCAGGTCAACAAGGGTGAAACGACACTCCTTTCGGGACTGCTCGAACCCTTTCCCATCCCTACAGAGATTTGGACAACTATTTCTATGAATATCCTAGAAGCGCTCCAGTGGTACAATACCACATCTAAAAGGACACCATATGAAGTAATCTATGGACATGCACCACCAATTCTTCTTCCATCCACCCTCAACAACTCCCAAGTTCAGGAAATTGACTTGGTTCTTTGACACCGCGATCAGATTCTTCTCATTCTGCAGGACAATCTTCACATGGCATGAATTCGACTGAAACAACAAGCGGATCAGCACCGTTCTGAGCGCACTTTTCACATAGCTGATATTGTTCTTCTTCTTCTACAGCCTTCCAAGCAACCCTCCCTGCCACTCAAAAGGTGTCAGTGGACTGGAATGCAACCTGAGGATGCTACAAAGGAACCACTCCTTCAGATTCTGCATCAATTTCCACATCTAAAGCTTTGAGGACAAAGCTTTTTCTAAGGGAGAGGGGATGTTAGGAACCCATGCCAACCCTTCTATTTACTTTGTTAGTATATTGTTGTTGGATGCATATGCTTTGTAAGTCGTCCCATAGTATTTGTTGATCCATAGTTTGTCTTATTGTTGTTGGACTGATATGCTTTGTAAGTCGTCTGGTAGTAATTGTTGATCCATAGTTTGTATTGGCCCATGGTTTGTATTGACACATGGTATTGACCATGGCATTGGCGCTTAGACTTAGTATATAAGTTTGTGTTGAGACCAATGAAGGTACGGTGAAGTTATTTGTATTGAGCTTGCTCAAAGTAGGTTGCCCCCTCGAAGTGGCCTGCGATCAATAAAAAGTGATTCTGAGTTCTGTTATTTCTGTTATCTCATATTTTCATTAATTAATTGTTGCAGTTTCTTCACAGTTTATTCAATCACCTACAACATAATGATAAGAACTTGAACGAGTTGAAGGGATAAAGAATGCTAAGTAGGATTGGTTAGAATTAATCGTCTTGGAAGAGACGTGCGGTCTAGCTGACGATCTGAACCGTTGATATTCGCTGAGAAGTAAGCTATTGATAGCTTATTGTCATGATGCAAGAAGTATCATATACCGCGCAGTCATTGGAGGCGCTAGTGCGCAAGCACCTCTGCTTGCTGAAGCATCCGACGCGGAACTGTTAGATTTTCAGAATTTACTTCAATCTGATCTAGGATCTTAACTGAGAGAACATGTACAGCAAATCTACAGCATATCAATCATGGACACAATAATGCAAGCACACAAGAGACACAGAGTTTACTTGGGGAAAACCATAAAGGTGAAAAACCCCAATAACTTCCTTAGAGATAGACAGAGCAATGATACAACCAGAATAAGAGATAGTCTTCTCCTAGCAGCAGAACCTCCTCCTCACAAGTGCGCCACTTTTCGAATGAGAGAAGTGTGTGAATGAATGATCAAATAGAGATCTCCCGATCTCTATTTATACTTGTTCTGTCCTGCCCAATAAACTAATGGGGCCTACATGTCTAGCTTAACCCATGGTTAACTTAATCCGGGCCGTCCCCATACTTGGTGGTCTAATAACCCTTTGATCCACATGATCGACCCCCAATAGGGTGGTTTAATAACCCTCTGACCCACATGACTTATACAGGGCCAACCCCAACAAGGTGGTCTAATAACCCATCAAGTATAAGTTACGACACTTACAATATAAATGACAACACTTCCACTATAGGAATACAAACACTTCCGTATAGAGGAATAATGCCATCTCTATAGGAGTACAAAATACATATATGAAATACATGGGTGAAATACATTCTGAAGTTACATATACATCAACACTCCCTCTTAACTAGGAAGGTATTTCTCGACACAGGTCTTCTAGTACAAGTCTTCTTCTCTGGATCATCATCAGTGAATCATCATCCTTGAATCATCATCATCATCACTGCTGTTGCTATCTCAATCAATCTCTGAATCTAATCGTCATAGGAAGTTCTACAGAGCCAGTCCTTTTTCATACTTGATGTAGGCCCACCACCTGCAGGTCTTCATCATCACTAGCCATACTGTGGAATCCTTAGGAATTATTACGTGCATCACAAAACCTGGCGGTAGCATCCTAGACTGTTACGAGCACACAGCTCTACCTATCAGATCTCCCAAGAGCACATTACATGTGACCCATCACAAAACCTAGCTGAAGCATCGCAGGCTATTACGAGCACACAGCTCTACCTATCAGATCTCCCAGGAGCACATTACATGTGATCTCACCACAAAACCTGGCTGAAGCATCCCAGGCTATTATGAGCACACAGCTCTACCTGTCAGATCTCCCAGGAGCACATTACATGTGGTCCACCACAAAACCTGGTTGAAGCATCTGAGGCCTTTTTCATCTTGTCCAGATCTCCCAGAAGCAAATTACATGTGGTCATGGAAAAACTTGGCTGAAGCATCTGAGGCCTTTTTCATTCTGTCCAGATCTCCCAGGAGCAAATTACATGCCATAGGAAAAAACCTCGCAAGAGCATCTCGGGATGTTACGGGTACACAACTCCAACTTGAAGATCTCCTAGGGCACAAATTACATGTCCTCCCAGAGCAATGTCTAGAAAGAGCATCCCAGGCTATTACGGGTACACAACTCCGACCTATAGGATCTCCCAGACATGCTCATCTGCACAACCTGATCCACAACCAAAAAGTATCATCCTAATACTCACCATACATCATCCTGATGTACACATGATCATCCTGATCATCATCACTACCTCATCCTAATGGATGTCATCTGGAGAAGCTCGTCATCCACGCTCATCCTGATCATACAATGCATCCACCTGATGCATACCAAGTATCTACCTGATACATACATAGATACATGATCCACACAATGTATCCATTAGCATACATGATCTACCTGATCATACAAAGATACATGATCCACATAATGTATCCATCAACATACATGATCTACCTGCTCATACAAAGATACATGATCCACACAATGTATCCATCAACGTCCAACATGATGCGTACATACATAAATGATCCAACTGATCATATCCAGCATCCAACATGATGCATACATACATAAATGATCCAACTGATCATATCCAACATCCAACATGAACCATACATACATAAATGATCCAACGGATCATATAGAGCAGAAACTAGAACATCGTCCTGATGCTCATCATCCATGATCCTCATGATCATCATAGCATCGTTCTCTTTAGATCATCTCATCGTCCACGAAGCACAACCCAGATGCATATCATTCAGCACTTACGCCACTAACATGGGAGAACACATCTACCACCATTTGGGGAAGGATCCAGCCCTTACTTTTTCACCATGGGAGAACACATCTACCACCATGTGAAAAATGGCTCAGCAATTACATCACGACCAAGGGAGAACACATCAACCATGTCATAAAAGCTCATGTGCATCTACATCTTCTGGACTCATCACTTCCTTTTGGAAGGAACCTCGATCTGAAGTGCACCACGCCTCTCTCAGAAGTACTCAAACTGCACTCTGGCCAATGGCTTGGTCAATACATCTGCAACTTGCTCATCCATCGCAACATACTCTGCTTCGACTGTACTCAGTGCTACGCAGGACTGCTTCCTGCTAAACCAAGAGATCACACCTGATCCTATCTGCAGCACTGCCTGCCCAATCTGAATCAACATAACACTGGAGGTTAAACTTTTGATTCGAATCATACTTGAGTCCATAATCAACTGTACCCTTCAGGTACGTCAAAATATGCTTTACAGCAACCAAGTGAACACTCCTCGAATCTTTCAGGAACTGGCTCAATGTGTTCACCGCAAAGCAAATATCTGGTCTCGTGTTCGTTAGGTACATCAAGGACCCAATCATCTGACGATACATAGTGACATCAACTGGTCCAGATGAAGCATCACACAGAAGCTTCAGGTTCGATGCCATAGCCTTGTAGTCCATCATCCCGAACCTCTTCAGGATCTCTACTGCATACTTCCCTTGTCCAAGGAAGATTCCATCTGCACTCTGCCACACCTCCATGCCAAAAACAAATAGTGCATCATCCCCAAGTTCTTCATCTAGAACTTGGCAGCAAGCTTCCACTGCGTGTCGGCAATCAATCTATCTTTACCTGTGATAAACAGGTCATCCGCATACAAAATTAGTGTCACTGGATTGCCTTCCTCAACCTTGTAGTAAAGGTTGGAATCTGCTTTACTCTTGGTAAATCCCAAACTGGATAGAACGTTGTCTATCCTACCATACCAAGTTCTGCACATATATGACTCCCTATCATGTGTCTCAGAACCAAGTGGTTGCTCCACATACACTTCTTCTTCAACTACACCATTCAAGAAGGCTGTCTTGAAATCCATCTAGTGTATCTTCCATTTCATCACTGCAGCCAGAGCAAGTACTGATCTAATGGAAGTGTATCTGGCTACAGGAGCAAAAGTCTCTATACTACCACCTGCAGCATGCTTGATCTTGTATATCCTCTTAGAAGTCACTACAAACTACCCTTCAGGTCTTGGGACTGCATCCCAAACATCTTCATGATCGACTGGTACTCCTCGATCATGGCATTCTTCCCAGATCCTGGGAACTTCAATATCTTCAATATTTTCAATAGATAACTTTGTTGCTTGAACAAATGTTGTAGTCCTTCTTTTGTAGGTGATGGTATACGATCTTTCCTACACAACAAGTTAAATTGCATGATTAGAAAACATCTCATAATTTTCAGAACAAATTCTTACACATAAAGAAATATGTCATACAGTCATGCAATTATTTTAGCCAATGCTTCAATACAACATATATCCATATCCCGTAACTTTCTAGATGCCTTCCAATCTCTACCAGAACATTTTTAAGGGTATGCACAACTCCCAACATGTCAACAAAGAGGTTTCATTCTAGATAAGTAGCAATGGAATGTTGTACAGTGCCATAGGCCACTTACCCATCAAATGCATATTAGTAGTATACTGTTCATTAATACAATTATTCTAATATGCATAATACACAACCTAATCCTAGGAACATGAGCATATACATCTTTGAATAACATTATTTAAACAAACAAATATGTAAGAAATGACAATTCAAATACTTATCTTTGTTTGATTGTTGGGTTGACTCCCTCTCAGTCTTTACTTCTTTTCTGCAACTCCATTCTGATGTGGATTGTGAGAAGTGGTCAACTCCCTCTGAATATCTACATCCTTGCAGAAACTACTGGAGTGTGCTCCCTCTTGATCTTTGCTTCCTGGATTACATGTTCTTGAACTTATATTCATTCTCGATCCCTATGCATGCTTGTTACTATCATCATTGTGTTATCCTCGAGGTCTCATACATAATCAAACATTCATTAGTATAATCTTAATATTATCAAAACACAATAATCTCAAGCATGTATAGTCGGGATCATTTCAAACACAGATAATAAACATTAGTATTCAAGGTTTCAGGGAAGTCTTTCTTTTACTCATACATATTCTTATTTGATCATAGGACTCTTTTGGTCAGTTAAATCATCAATCAAGATAAGAGATATAATATGCATAAAACCATGACTATTCAAACCTATGACTTCATGAATAATCATTATCAACAACACAAAAGTATAAGATCCTAACACAAGGTAGGATTCTAGCTTGATATAGGAAAAAACATCCCTGGATTAGCATGCTAGCTATTTATGTCTAACATACCCGCATAATGTCTTTTGGTTCTCTTCAATGACTTGTGCTAGTAACCTGCATGTCTCATAAGTTATCCATTGTAGAACCAAGTTATACATACCTCGTAAGTAGATCTTCTAAGTGATCCATGACAATGGATGAATCTTTGTCCTCATGTCATCATGATCATATGTTCTTGAACTAGAACATGATTTGTCTTTCTTGGTGTGCCTTTTATGTTAGCGAACAACATAAACCTCATACAACATCATAATGCATTAGTACAATCATAAGTGTCAAAACCTTAATCAATGAATATCTTCTATTAAGGTGATACGACAAGTCTAGTAATTAATCAAGATTGTACTGTAATGATATGAAGACAAACATATCATAAACTTAACCATGAATATAATTCGAAACATACCTGTAAGCCATACCTGTCAAGATTGCTTGTAATCTTCTTATGGAAGACCTTAGCCTCATCTCCCTCTAAGACAGGAACTTCTTCACTTATGTAGGTGACCAATCCATCTTCTTCTAGGATTAACCCAATCCACTTGATTTGCAAGAACTGGACCTGGAGCTGGATTAGGGTGTAATGTCCCCATCTTGACCCTATTGCATTAATATTGTAAATGATGTAAATATTGTTATTTAGTCATGGTGAGGGGCTCAAGTCCAAGGCCCTGCCATTGATTTATCATTCTATGTATCGGCAATTAGAATAGATGCATATGGTTCTTGTGCTAGCCGTGCACAATGTAAATTTGGACATCATGTAAATATGCAATTTTAATGAAAAACCCACAACCAGCTATGCAATGCAACAAAGAGATGGGGCATGATCTTACAAGGAATAGGGAGGAAAAATAACCAAACCCTTGAGCCATGGAGTCAATCCATGTGTCAATGAGAAAACCCATGAGATCCCAACTACCCATTTTGGCTTATGCCCCAATCATTAAATTCATCCAAGAGTTGGTTGAGGTAGTTAATGCCTTGGGAATGATGAGGTATGGAAACCAATTTTGGGTATGGGCAAGCCATCAATCTGGGAATTCGATTTTTTGCTTGCAAGGCAAGAAATCACCCATGTTTTGCCTTCCCAAGCCATTCGAAACCACGGTTTTTCCTCTCTCACGCAGCCTGGGGCGAACTGGGGTTTTTCCTTCACGTTTTCACCATTTCTCTGCATTCTTCCATGCCTGGGAACTCGTTTTTGGTTAGCACTGTGGTTGGGAGAAGAGAATTGTGATGAACCTGCAATAATTAATTAATGCAAATACACGGGATATCAGAAATAATAGAACATAATCACTTTTATATTGATCATGGGCCACTTCGAGGGGGCAACCTCCTTTGAGCAAGCTCAATACAATTAACTTCACGATGCCTTCAATGACCTCAACATACACTTATATACTAAGTCTATGCCCAATACTATGAGTCAAAACCATGGGACATATAATACTACGGGATGACTTACAAAGCATATGCGTCCAATACTATGGGATAATATAAACTACAGATCAACAAATACTACGGGATGACTTACAAAGCATATGCGTCCAACAACAATATACTAACATAGTAAAGAAAAGGGTTGACATAGGTTCCTAACAAGAACCACGATTTTCTGGGGTTATAGAGGCCGTTTCTGCCCATGGACATTTTTTTGAAAACGATTATGCTCCTGGAGTTGTTTTCCCATTTTCCAATTTTCATTTTGGGCTTTCCCACGTTTTTCTAAACTAGTTGAAATCCCATCGTTGGGAATCCTACTGCAAAAACGTCTAGCACTTGTATTTCTGGCTATTATGTCCCTCCCTGTTTAGTTTGAACCTGTGAGCAGGAGATTCAAGATTGGAAGAGGACAGATTTGGATTGATGAGCCCAATGAAATATCCATAGCTCAATGGTTGAGCCACTAGCCTAGTAATTCACCTCTGTCCATCTCTTAGCAGCCTGAGAAACCCCACTGATGATTGGTTTGGCTGATTCTGGTGTATCTTTGGCTATGTGAGAGCCTGCTTTCCCCTTTTCCTTGTGGAGATCATGCCCAGCTCGGGGGTGGCAGTGGTGCTGAGGGATTGAGGAGCACACTGGTCTACAGTTGGGTGGAACGTTGCAGAAGCGTAGTTGGTTTCTTAGGGACTACTTGGTTTAAGATAAGTATTCTCATTTGTTAATTTGATATTGCTTAATTGATGAATGACATGAAAATATGGAATGTATGATGGATGTGTAATCGAATTAAATTCTGTTGTGTTTTCAAGATTTTATGCATTTGCATATCTCCATCTATGATTTATATGAATGCTTATTTGATTAAGTATGGGACTAGATGTCTAGTATTATTGTTAGTGTCCTCTCCATAGCCTTGTAGGATAGGAGGGACATTACATTTTGGTATCAGAGCTGCTGGTTGCAGCATTGGGCCTTCATGGGCTACCTGTCACAACTTGAAGAGGTAAGTATGCTTCCTGCCCAGCATAGAATGTAAAGAAAAATTTCAAATTTTCAAAATTTATCAAAAAAATTTCTATGTATCTATGAGTTTTCTGCCAAAAAAAAAAAAAAAAATTGAGCCGGCGGAAAAACTCGGTGAGTTCGTCCGCAACGGCGGGAGGACTTGGCAAGTTGTTCCGCAATGTGGCAGGAAATCAGTAAGTTCACCGAAACTGCGGAAGAACTTAGCGAGTTGTTCCTCAACGGCGGAAGAACTCGGCAAGCTGGCCCGAAGTTGCGGAAGTGCCCGAGGAAGGGAAGAAAAATTTCAAAAAAAAATTCTAAGTGTTTTTGGCAGCCGGACTCGGTGAGTTGGCCCAAAACTGTGGAAGGACTCGGCAAGTTGTTCCGCAACGCGGCAAAACAAATCAATAAGTTCGGCAAAAAAAAAAAAAAAAATCGGAAGAACTTGGTGAGTTGCTCCAAAACAGCGAGAGAACTCGGCGAGTTGCTCTGAAACAGCGGGAGAACCCAGCAAGATGGTCCGAAACGGCGGAAGGTTTTTCTAAGTATTTTTTGGCATCCAAGAGAAAATTCGGAAGAACTTGGCGAGTTTCTTCGAAACAGAGGGAGAACTAAGCAAGATGGTCCCAAACGGCGGAAGATTTTTCTAAGTATTTTTCGGCGTCCAAGAGAAAATTTCGGAAGAACTCAGCAAGTCGCCCCACAACGGCAGAAGGACTCGGCAAGTTGGTCCGCAATGGATCGGAAGGAAAAACTGAGTCTTCGACCGGAAGAACTCGGCGAGTTGGCCCGAAACAGGTCAGAAGAACTCGCTGAGTTGCTCCAAAACAAGGAATTTCAGCCATTTTTCAGAGAGATGTTTCAAGCGCCGAAAGTTGAAAAATGCCATGGAACTTGTGCGCCAGATTGCGCGAAATTGAAGCCCCCTTGACCCCCGTCATCCCCCGGAGACAGTCATTGAAAGTGTGAAATGCACTCTTGGGATGAGGAGCACGGATTGCATAAAGGGTGGTGGAATTCTCAGCAAGAGAAATTGGTTGTGATATCCATTATGGAAGATGAAAGGGGAAATTCCTCACCTTAAAACTAATTCTGTTTATAGCATAAGAATTGCATATTGGAAAATAGCAAGAATGAATGATTGCACATATGTATATGTTGAATTGCTAATTCATGATAATATCATAGCTAATGATTGCTTGTATGCTTGGTAGGGAAGCCAAGGAAAGGATTAGCTATGATGTGGATGAGGAACTCCATGACAGAATGAGGAATTGGGAAGAATTCCTTAACTCCTCTCTCGCTATCGTATTTATATACTGGAAAATTATGGCATAAGGATGCTAGAAATGCAAGAGAGTAATAGATTAAAAATAAATATTGCACGGTGCATGTGAAAATTTTTGTGCATGTATATGATATTACATCTTGATAAAATAGTGAGGTTTTACATATGCAATGAGCCACTTAAGATAGTCATTGTGGCTGCTAATAAGTAGTTATGTTTGCATTGGTCATAGGATCAAATACAACCGAAGCATGGCTGAAGATGTGGATGATGATTATTGCATACGACCAACAACCGTATGAGGAAGGGATGGTGCAACAAATCTATGATCATGAGGTTGGCAAAAGGACTGTGTAGCCTTGGTAAGAGGCCAACTGATCAGGTAACATCAAGTGATGTAAATGACAGCCATGTAGGTAATGGTTATTGGTGCATAAATTGCATGAATGTTGAAAGAGGATTTGGTAAGATCCCTTCAACTATGTTTGAATTATGTTGAATGCATAGTACTCATAACTTAATGCAAGGTAGCATTGAGGAAATGTGCATTAAGATATTATGCACAATATTGTGGTTATGCATTGAGTGAATGCACATTAAAAGATTATGTGAGTGATGTAAATGTGCATGCATAGGTATAGGTGCACATGATGAGATGCATTGTGAGAATGCATGATTGTGATGTATGTTTCATTGCAATTAGATAATAGATGGAATGGTGAACTATTATCAATCTTAAGAGCAAGAGAATAATTGCATAAAATGATGAAATCGAACCATGCAACTCTAGTATGGTAATAATTCACAGGAAGTAGATTGTTTTGGTGATATTAAAATGCTTCAGTGACTGTGACAGCAATGAAATATTATATGCATAGAAACTTACAAAGCATTTGGCTGATTGAAGTTTCAGATTTCAGGTAGATTGTTTTAGGCATGGCAAATATGGATAAGTCCATGATGAAGATTGGAATCTACCGTGAACAAGAGCCAAATGATATAAGAACACGATCATGGCTAAGCGAATCAATTTCTGAAGACACATTGCAGGAAGACCAGGAGTGATGGTCTACCAAAGCCAAACCAAATGGGAAAGACTCCATGCTTTGGAAACGGGTTTTGGGTGAAACGCCATTGATAATGTCTCAGCCAAACCGCATGTCAGTAAACCATGAAAGTGAGATGGTAAAGCTATGCCCAGAAGGCATGTGAGACACATCTGCAAAATAAATGAGTATTCTGTGACCCTAGACAAGAAAATGCATGTCTAAATTATTAGGGTTAATATGTAGAGCATGCTCTATCTTATTTATATCATTGCAAACTGCTTGAGTATGATTAGGGCCTACATGGCGCACATCAGAAAGGGGGTGCACACCTTTTCTGGTGCTAGGTCATGATAGGGTTTTCAATATTGACTACACCCTAAGGGAATGGACGCATTCCTGGTGTTTCAATACTTGGTAGTGAATGATATGGAATGTGGTTAAGAATTGAACAGCAATACTGATGAGCTTGCTTATCCTTCTTGTGTTGTCATCCCACACAGATGCAGATTGATACTGCACATTAAAGGGAAAAGTGAAGAAGGGTACGCAAAGGGACTATATGGGAATTGGCAACCTTTCTATGCTCACGTGAAATATTACCAGAAGGGATGGACAGGCCCGAAGAGCTGTGTAATAAGAGAAGGTATCATCCTTGTGTGAGTAGGGGTCATGTTAACCTGCAGTCAAGAAAGTCACCTATAAAGTTCCTAAAAGGAACCACCGATTTGCACAAGAGAAGGAGTGGCGTCCTTGTATAAATGAAGAGTTGATGTCTATGAAGGGTTACGATGCAAGAAGGTGTGGTGACATTGGTAAAGGGATAAAATCTCTACTGGGACAGCAGTGGGAGGGAGGGCGTCGAGGACTGACTGAAAACCCTGAGATGCCTATGGCTCCATAGTAGAGCCTTGACCTATAATGGTCAGATGGTACAAGAAGGGTGGTGGCATTGGTAAAGGCATAAAATCTCTATTGGGACAGCAATGGGAGGGTGGGCGTCGAGGACTGACTGAAAACCCTGATATGCCTATGGCTCCATAGTAGAGCCTTGACCTATAATGGTCAAATGGTACAAGAAGGGTGGTGGCATTGGTAAAGGCATAAAATATCTACTGGGACAGCAGTGGGAGGGCAGGCACCGAGGACTGACTGAAAACCCCGAGATGCCTATGGCTCCATAGTAGAGCCTTGACCTATAATGGTCGGTGGAGCAGTTTCCTTCCATTGGTCGATGACCCAGACGAATGTGCTGGCTCGGCACTGGAGAGGGCCAACCAGGTATGGGACTGGTTGGGCACCACCAAATGCTTGGTAAATCCAGCCGATGGGGAGGGGTACTAGTTAAGCATTAACTATATCCAAGTCCATAGGCGATCCCAAGGCTTGCAAAGCGAAGCAAGATCCTGTGGACCAGAGGGGAAATGCACAATACAGATAAGTATTCGTTTTCATTTATGTCTTGTTTGGAATAATGAAGATTTCAGGTATAAGTCGTCTAACAGCTAAGCTGATACACTATTGTTTCTTTGTTGGAAACCTTGGTCATTGCAGGAAGGCAAGACCCTGAAACACTATAAATTGCTGGTAAATCCAGAGAGTAAATGAGTGGGTGATATAAATTGTTGGTAAATCCAGAGAGTAAATGAGTGGGCGATATAAATTATTAAGAAATCCAGGGAGTAGTTGGTTGAATGCTATAAAGTTCTTGATAAGTCCAGAGAGTGACTAGTTGGGCATTAACTACTTGATATGGTAAAGCAGCGTTTACGCTGGCCCAACACCCCTTGAACAATTGATAAAACCAGTCGGAGCACTGGCCTAGCATATTGCTAAAGGAAATGATTGATAAACCCAGTCGGCGTACTGGCCTGGAATTGCCTATTCGAATGATTGTGGAGTAGCCTACGTGCTGGCCCAACATTCATTATTGTGTTCACGGGAAATCCAAGGCTCGTAAAGCAAAGAAGGATCCCATGGAATAAAGTGAAGACATCCAATACAGATAAGTATTCAGTTACCTTGTAGTTTCTTGCTTATCAATATACGTGTGTATATGATTTGGTTATGATTTCCTAAACTCTTGTTTAGAGATAAATCCTATGAAAATGAACTAAACATGTGAATTGATTCAATGTTTGAGTGTAGGTATTGCTGGAAGCAAGGATTATGAAGGAATCCTAGAGATGCATGTGGACATGTGACTATCCTAAAGAGCTCAGTATGAGCAGTAATGAAAGATGGTGCTAGTGGATACAAGTGGATCCTAACAGCCAAAGGTTTTGTAGGCAATAATGGGAAGGGTGCCCTAGCTGAAAATCCATATACAAACCTTAGACACTAAGTGTCATAGCCAAGAAAGGAAAGTCAAAGCATTCACATTGAAGTGAAAGAGACTAAGGAGCATGAAAACACAGCGATGGTGTAGCTCCATAATAGAACAAGACTAAGAGGGAGAAACCCCTACTCTTCTCTTTCCTTTTGATTGATGCATTTATAAAAAAAAAGATTGTTGAGTGCATATCATGGCTGAAAATAGATTGTGTTTAATTGCTTGAGATGAATTGTGAATGCTGAAATAGTAAATTTCCTGTGAAGGGATGAACATGAATGAGTTCATGTGTATGTTGGGAAAGCATGAAAAGTGTGGAAGTCCCGTGAATAAAGCATGGAAATTCCATGTCAATTGGTAAAATAATTGACTAATCTTAATGTTTATGTTATGCTTGTCCTAACAAAGAATTCCCATGATGAATTTCACAGGTAAGAAAGTGAAACAATTGGTTGCACCGGCACAAGAAAGTGTTGCTAGTAAGCAAAGTGTGTTCAGTTGTGCCCATTGACCATGGCAGCAGACCAAGGGCTATTAGATTTGGCTAAAAGTCTTCTTCAAACAATTGCCAGGACCCAAGAAAACCTTGGGGAGATGCTCAAGCTACAGAGGCAACAGAATGAGATAAACCATGAGGCTTTGCAGGACTCTATTCATCTGCAAAAAGAGGTAAAAAGCATTCTGGGAGCAATCAGCAAGGGAAAGGAAAGTGGATCAATGAAGAAGCATTCATCCAATCGTCCGATTAAGAAACGTTCCAGGTGGGAAGACTCAAAGGAAATGGACCGGGAAAAGGTAAAGCCACCAATGAAATGTTGGGGATGTGGAGGAAATCATTGCCTTCGTGACTGCCCAACAAGAGAATATCAAGAGGGTAACAACCATAAATTCCCCAGGTTCGTGGACCAGTTGGAAGGAAAAGAAAAGGAAGGAATTGTTTTGGAATGATGTCCTCATGTAGAGCTAGAAGGTCCGAGCCAGCAAGAGCAGTTTGTAAAGACCAAAGGACTTAGTCCTGAAAAACCCAAGTAAAGGGTGAAATGCAGGACAAACCTAGCACATTTTGTGAATTTTGGACATATGTAAAGTGGGTATTTATTTTTCGAAGTGTTGGAACACCGAGGAGGGTGTTATTCCAAGGGGAGGGGAATGTAATGTCCCCATCTTGACCCTATTGTATTAATATTGTAAATGATGTCAATATTGTTATTTAGTCATGGTGAGGAGCTTAAGGCCAAGGCCCCGCCATTGATTTATTGTTCTATGTATCGGCAATTAGAATAGATGCATATGGTTCTTGTGCTAGCCGTGCACAATGTAAATTCGGACATCATGTAAATATGCAATTTTAATGAAAAACCCACAACCAGCTATGCAATGCAACAAAGAGATGGGGCATGATCTTACAAGGAATAGGGAGGAAAAATAACCAAACCCTTGAGCCATGGAGTCAATCCATGTGTCAATGAGAAAACCCATGAGATCCCAACTACCCATTTTGGCTTATGCCCCAATCATTAAATTATTCCAAGAGTTGGTTGAGGCAGTTAATGCCTTGGGAATGATGAGGTATGGCAGCCAATTTCGGGTATGGGCAAGCCATCAATTTGGGAATTCAATTTTTTGCTTGCAAGGCAAGAAATCACCCACGTTTTGCCTTCCCAAGCCATTCAGAACCACGGTTTTTCCTCTCTCACGCAGCTTGGGGCGAACTGGGGTTTTTCCTTCACGTTTTCACCATTTCTCTGCATTCTTCCATGCCTGGGAACTCGTTTTTGGTTAGCAAAGTGGCTGGGAGAAGAGAACCACGATTTTCTGGGGTTATAGAGGCTGTTTCTGCCCATGGACGTTTTTCTGAAAACGATTATGCTCCTGGGGTTGTTTTCCCATTTTTCAATTTTCGTTTTGGGCTTTACCACATTTTTCTGAACTAGTTGAAATCCCATCGTGGGGCATCCTACTGCAAAAACGCCCAGCACTTGCATTTCTGGCTGTTATGTCCCTCCCTGTTTAGTTTGAACCTGTGAGCAGGAGATTCAAGAGTGGAAGAGGACAGATTTGGATTGATGAGCCCAATGAAGTATCCATAGCTCAATGGTTGAGCCACTAGCCTAGTAATTCACCTCTGTCCATCTCTTAGCAGCCTGAGAAACCCCACTAATGATTGGTTTGGTTGATTCTAGTGTATCTTTGGCTATGTGAGAGCCTGCTTTCCCCTTTTCCTTGTGGAGATCATGCCCAGCTCGGGGGTGGCAGTGGTGCTGAGGGATTGAGGAGCACATTGGCCTACGGTTGGGTGGAACGTTGCAGAAGCGTAGCTGGTTGCTCAAGAACTACTTGGTTTAAGATAAGTATTCTCATTTGCTAATTTGATATTGCTTAATTGATGAATGACATGAAAATCTGGAATGTATGATGGATGTGTAATGGAATTAAATTCTGTTGTGTTTTCAAGATTTTATGCATTTGCATATCTCCATCTACAATTTATATGAATGCTTATTTGATTAAGTATGGGACTAGATGTCCAGTATTATTGTTAGTGTCCTCTCCATAGCCTTGTAGGATAGGAGGGACATTACATAGGGTTTGTCAGAGAAACCCCAAAAATTCAAACTTTGAATTTCAAACTTCCGAAAAGATAGCAATATGCGCCTTGATGAGCTGATCAATCTCGTATACTCAAAATTTGAAAAATGCAAAGTTTCACCCCTCAAATTTGCCTTTGAAACTTTTGGATTCATTGGACATGACCCCGAACTAGGGTTTGATAAAGCCCACCCTTCTACTTAATCAAAGGGTTCAATTCAAAGCTCCAAGCTTCTATTTTTCTGAAGAGCTTCCAGCCGTGGTCACAAATTTCAAAAATTCCAATTTTTGCAGAAGCCCTAATTTTCCATGTTTCCGATCAAAGTCCCGAACTGGGGTTTGATCAATACCGGCCTTCTGCCCAACCAAAAAATATGATCTTGGTCTCTAAATTTTTATTTTGATGAGTACCATCCAGCCATGGTGTCTAATTACAAAAATTCCAACTTTCTCCGAAACCCTAAATTCCGGAAGACATGAATGAAGGTGTTCAAAAATAATTCTGTTTTGACAGAAATATTACCTGATTGTTTCTAGTGTAACTCTGAACTTTTCGATCCACAGGGTCTGAAAATTTTTATTGAGATAGGACGACCTGTCATCTTTCCATCCCGATAGGTCTGTCCTCAATTGGATTCTCTGAGAGAGAGTTATGCCAAGTGTCACAACGTGACCTGTTTATGGGATAAAACAGGAGAGCGAACTTTTACGGTGTGCCACATGTCACTGGTTTAACGTCAGCATTTAAAAATGTTTCCTAAGATAGTACAGTCTGTGTACTACCTGAAACCTTTTACTAAATTTCATTTGGAGCTTCCTATCCCAAGTTATGACCTTTTTTCCAAGGTCACCTGTTTATGACTGAGATCTGGAAGGGGCAGAAACCCTATATTGTATAGATCATAAATCACAAAGAAAAACGAATTAGAGGTTTTCCTTTGGACACAAGGTACTTGGGGATCTTAGCTTCGACCTGTAAAAGTTTCAGATCTGAAACGTTTGTCAAAATGGATTTATAGCGAAAGTGCTACGATGACTAGTTTTTGCTATATCAATACCAAGCATCGAAAGTGCACAAGTGTCATACATGCCATACCATGCCTTCTTTCAGGCTAGCTTTGATACCATGTTAGATTTTCAGAATTTACATCAATCTGATCTAGGATCTTAACTGAGAGAACAACATGTACATCAAATCTACAGCATATCAATCATGGACACAATAATTCAAGCACACAAGAGACACAGAGTCTACTTGGGGAAAACCATAAAGGTGAAAAACCCCAATAACTTCCTTAGAGATAGATAGAGAAATTATACAACCAGACTATAATAGATAGTCTTCTCCTAGCAGCAAAGCCTCCTCCTCACAATTGCGCCACTTTCGTAATGAGAGAAGTGTGTGAATGAATGATCAAATAGAGATCTCCCGATCTCTATTTATACTTGTTCTGTCCTGCCCAATAAACTAATGGGGCCTACATGTCTAGCTTAACCCATGGTTAACTTAATCTGGGCCGACCCCACACTTGGTGGTATAATAACCCTTTGACCCACATGGCTGACCCCCAATAGGGTGGTCTAAGTACCCTTCGACCCACATGACTTATACAGGGCCGACCCCAACAAGGTGGTCTAATAACCCATCAAGTATAAGTTATGACACTTACAATATAAATGACAACACTTCCGTATAGAGGAATAATAACATCTTTATAGGAATACAAACACTTCCGTATAGAGGAATAATGCCATCTCTATAGGAGTACAAAATACATATATAAAATACATGGGTGAAATACATTCCGAAGTTACATATACATCAACAGGAACAAGGGTTTCTCGCAGTTGTCTATCCGCAGTAGTCGACAAGGTATTGCGCTGCTTATCAGTCATTCCACCTTTGCATCACCCGGTTGTGGAAACTTGATTCCACAACCACCCCCTTAGCTTCTCCTCGAATGAGACCTTAGGATGCGCACAGTCTGTTTCCGAAAGGGCCGGTGAATAGGGGTTTTGTTGGTTCCTTGAACCGCGAATTACTTGGGTCTATGTTGAAAACCTCTGGAAGGTTATATTACAACCAACACTACTGATGGGTGCTCACACCTCTATGTTGTTGACATAGAGATCACTTTTGAAAGCGTTGTTGCAAGCCAAAGTTCCATTAACCATGGATATGAATACCTTGTATAATTTGAAGAAGAACCAAGATCAACTTCTTAATCACCACTGGAGCTTCATGATTTGGTCCAAGCAAGAAGGAAGAATATGAGGAGGTTCATTTGCAAGAGCCTCTTTTTCTTGAAGGGTCCTTGAGGATGGATGAAAATAAGATTCAAGAGTCCTTGAAAACTCTGCATGAGACACATGCATTGGTTTTGAAATTTTGTTTATGTGTGGAGGAGAAATCTTCCCTTTAAGACATGGAGAAAATCCAGAAGGCAATGTTTGACACCAAAGGTAATTTTTTGAATTTTATTTTTGATAGAGATTATTTAATTGATATTTTTGGTTTGTATCATGGAATAAACTTTAAGGATGTAGAATAGAATGATAAGCTCTCAAATGAGTTGGCGTCCACCCAAAATACACTCCAAAAATCTATGGTGCAGATTGAGCAACTTCAAGAGAAGTTGCAAAGGTCCTTTACACCCTCCTACATATAAGAAAATTATTCAATGGCTAAAATAATTTATGCTACAAAGTAGGAATCTCATGTGATGGTGGAACATCAGTTACATGTTGATATGTAGGTGATTGAAGAGGCTACATTCAAACAAGAAGGAATACAAGCACTTGTTCTTGCTCAAGGGGATTATGAGCTGCCTCAAGGCGAGAGTTGCAGAGCCTTGGAGGAGGCACATGATCTCACCATAGTTGGACCAGACAATTATGGAGAAGATGCATTAAAAATTTTGATGGGTAAGAGTTGTTTATGTATTTGTAACTTCGGAAGATATTCACTTGTATATTGTATGTATTACATTTGTACTTTATTGTATCCCCAACGGAGATGTATTATTCCTCCAATTGGAAGTGTCATCATTTGTATTCTATTGATGTGCCTCTGACGGAGATGTTTGTTCCTCCGGGTCGGAGAAGTCATTATTGTACTTGATTCATGTAAATTCATTGAGGTCCATCCTCCCATGTATGACAGGGCATTAGACCTCGGAGTAGTGTTGCAAGTTATATTGTAAGTGTCGTAACTTATATTTTATGGGTTATTAGACCACCTTTGTGGGGTCAACCCTGTATGAGTCATGTGGATCAAAGGGTTATTAGACCAAACTAGTGGGGTCGTCCCAGTGACATGTGGTAATGGGTTATTAGACTCTCCTAAGGGAGGTCAGCCCAATTAGAGTAAAAGGCAAGTCAAGTCATTGTATAAATAGAGAGTGTGTGTCTCTCATTCTGTTCATTCACACACTCACTCACTTCGCATTAGTGAGAGAGAGGAGGAATGCGCATAAGTGGAAGAGGAGAAGATGCAAGGAGAATATATCTTGAAGTGGGGTTTGATCTTTGTTATCTTTGTATTGATGCTCATTCTATCTCTGAGGAAGTTGCGGGGTTTTTCACCTTCTTGGCTTTCCCCGGTGAAATGCTTTGTGTCTCTTGTCTCTTGTGTTTGATATGTTGTACATGTTGTTATCTCAGTTAAGATCCTAGATCAAATTAAACTAAATGATGAAAAATTAACATGGAATTAGAGCTATCCTGGAGGAAGGCATGGTATGGAATTTATGACACTTGTTGCACTTGCGACAAATTGGAAGCTAGTGCTTGGTATAGTAAAAACAAGTCATCATGGCACTTTCGCTATAAATAAGTTTTGATGAAGGTTCAGGATCTAAAACATTTACATGTCGAATATTAAATGTCCATGTACCTTGTGTCTGAAGGAAAGCCTCATATTCGTTGCACTTTGTCAGATATGATCCGTACAAGTTAGGGTTTCTGCCTCTTCCAGAATGCAGTCCTAAACAAGTGACCTAGGAAAAAAGGTCATATCTAGGGATAGGAAGCTCCAAATGGAATTCCATAAAAAGTGACAGTTAGGGAACGGAATTTAGTTTCACAGGTCTAGGTTTCAGAGGCCTAATTTGAAACAGTGACATGTGGCATGCTGTACAAGTTCTCTATACTGTTTCATTCCATAAATAGGTCACGTTGCAACACTTGGCATATCTCTCTCTCAGAGAATCCATTTGAGGTCATATCTATGGCATTGGAAAGATGAAATATCAATCTAGAATAGGCCAAAGTTTCATACCCTGAGGATCCAAAATTTCAGAGATACATTAGAAACAATATGGAATATATTTTTGTCCAAACAAAATTGGATTTTGAGCACTTTCATTTTTGACTCGTCACTGCTACGGGAAATTAGGGTTTCTGAAAAAGTTGGAATTTTTGGAATCTGATACCAAGGCTAGATGATCCTCATCAAAATCGAAATTTAGAGACCAAGATCAAAGTTTTTGGTTGGGTAGAACCCCGGGCTCTATCAAACCCTAGCTCGGGATTTTGATAAGGAAACCAGAATTTGACAGAAGTTGCAGACCAGAAACTTTCAAAGTCAATTTTGAGGAGTCAAATTTTGAAGATTTCAAAATTGAAGTATGCTAGCTTGATCAGCTCAGCAAGGCACATCTTTTCATCTAATCAGAAGTTTGAAATTCAAAGTTTGAATTTTTAGGGTTTCTCTGATAAACCCTAATCCAGCTCGAGATCCAACTTCAACAAATCAAAGTGGATTGGGTTAATCCTAGAAGAGAATGAATTAGACACCTACATAAGTAAAAACGTTCCAGTTCCAGAGGGATATGAGGCTAAGGCCTTACATAAAAGACTACAAGCAATCTTGACAGGTATGACTTGAGGAGATACAAGTATGTTTTGAAATCTATTCATGATTAAGTTTATGATATGTTTGTCTTCATATTATTGAGGTTAGTACAATCTTGATTAATTTTAGACTTGTATTATCACCCTAGTAAAAGTATGAATGCATGTGAATGATAGAATACATTCATTGATTAGGGGTATGACACTTATGATTGTACTAATACACTGTGGTGTTGTATGAGGATGATGTTGTCCACTAACATGAAGGGTACATCAAGAAAGACAAATCAAGTACTAGATCAAGAACATATGACCATGATGACATGAAGACTAAGACTCATCCTTAGTCATGGATCACATAGAAGCTCTACCTACGAGATATGTATAATTTGCTTCTACAATGGTTAACTTATGAGATATGCAGGATACTAGCACAAGTCATTGAAGAGAACAAGAAGACATTATGTGGGTATGATAGACATAACTAGCAAGCATGATAATTCAGGTATGTTTTTCTTATATCAAGTTAGAATCCTACCTTGTGTTAGGATCTTATATAAGTATACTTGGTATGATTGATAATTCATGAAGTTATAAGTTTGGGCAATCATGGGTTTATGCATATTGTGCTTCTTAGTTTGATTAATGATATGACAAACTAGAAGAGTCCTATGGTCAAATAAAATATGCATGAAGTCCTCCCTGAAACCTTGAATACTAACGCTTGTGTATGAATGATCATGACCATACATGATTAAGATTATTTAGAATCATAATGTTTTGATAAGTATTGAGATTATACTAATGCATGTATGATTATGTATGAGATATTGAGAATGACACAATGATGACACTAGTGCACACTTAAGCATGCATAGTGGTCTAGGATGGATAAGAATTTCAAAGACATATAATCATGATGATATCATAAAGGAAGCAAAGATCAAGAGGGAGCACACTCCAGTAGTTCCTGCAAGGAAGCAAAGATTGAGAGGGAGTCCACCGAACAACTAAACAAAGATAAGTATTTGAATTGTCATTTATTATATATTTGATTACTTAAATGATGTTGTTCATTCATGTACATATTTATGTTCCTAGATTTAGGATGTGTATTATGCATTTTAGAAAAGTTGTATTAATGAACAAGATACTACTAATATAGTAATGGGTAAGTGGCCTATGGTACTGTACAACATTTAATTGCTACTTATCTAGAATGAAACCTCTTTGCTGTCATGTTGGGAGTTGTGCACACTCTTAACAATGTTCTGGTAGAGATGGAAGGCATCTAGAAAGTTACAGTATATGGATAAATGTTGTATTGAAGCATTGGCTAAGATAATTGCATGACTGTATGACATATGTCTTTATGTGTAAAAATTTGTTCTGAAATCTATGAGAAGTTTCTAATCATGCAATTGAATTTGACTTATAGGAAATATCATGTACAATCACCTACAAAAGGACTACAACATTTTTTCCAGCAACGAAGTTCAAAGAAAACTATCTATCGAAGATATTGAAGAATCTCAAGTTCTCGGGATCTGGGATGCAGTAATGGAAGAATGCCATGATCAAGGAATACGAGTCGATCATGAAGAATGATGTCTGGGATGTGGTCCCGAGACCAGAAGGGAAGTTTGTTGTGACTTCCAAGTGGATCTACAAGATCAAGTATGCTGCAGATGGAAGCATAGAGAAATACAAGGCAAGGTTTGTGGCTCATGGCTTCTCTCAGAAAGAGGAGATAGATTATGAAGAAAATTTTGCACCTGTAGCTAGATACACCTCCATTAGAACAGTACTTGCCCTGGATGCAGTAATGAAATGGAAGATACACCAGATGGATGTCAAGACAACTTTCTTGAATGGTGTAGTCGAAGAGGAAGTGTATGTGGAGCATCCACTCGGTTTTGAGACACATGACAGGGATTCATATGTGTGCAGATTGAAGAAAGCCTTGTATGGATTAAAGCAAGCACCTAGGACATGGTATGGCAGGATAGCTTCCTGTCCAGTTTTGGCTTTACCAAGAGTAAAGCAGATTCCAAACTTTACTAAAAGGTTGAGGAGGGAAATCCAGTGATACTTCTATTATATGTGGATGACTTGTTTGTGGTACTTTTATCCCCAAATTCGAGTTGTAAGGGAAGAGGTAACATTCATGAAGGAAGTAGAAGAGTCATAGGGATAAAAATAGGCAATGACATATTCTATGACAACTATGACAAGCATTATGACAGATTCTATGACACCTATGAAACTTATGAAAGATTATATGACATCTATGACAATGTAAGAGCTAAAAATAGACCAAGAGGGAGCATGAGAGGAGTTACACATATTCAAAGCATCCAAAATATTCCCCAAGTCGAATTCATGGAGGATTTGGAGACAAAAGATGAGCCAAGTGTCATGTGGGGCCAATGAAGGGTCATAACCCCCACTAATTCGAATTTCATGAGTAATTAGGAGATAATTTGAGTTCTAAGGAGGTAAATGACTCAAATAAAGTTATTTAAAGGAGGCCAAGTCAAAATGGAGTAGCTGTTGATCATTTTTTATTTGCATCCTTGCAATTTGGAGAGCTTCAAGATTGTCCTTGCACGGTATTTTTTCATCCTCCCTTCCTTAGTACCAATTTCGAGGGTGCAAGATTCCCATGAAAGTTGATTGATTGAGAGTCCATTCAGACCTCTCAACAGAGATTCATGGAGATATTTTGATGCAGTTTCAACCCCCACATAATTTCAATTTCATATTCTCTCTTCCTTCTCTACTATCATTCTCCTATCGTTCTCTCAATGTTCATGTAAAGTGAGATAGTGCACTCTTTGTTACATATAGGTAATGGAATGATGTTTCTTAGACCTTATGGAATTGTTAATGGATGCATAAATCTATAATGGATAGTTCATGAGAGCCACAACTTGAATTACTAATCACTTCATGAACCATTTCTCCAAGTAACATTGATATTCGAGCTAGTTTCCTCTTTCTTTCAATGTCATGTAAAAGTCTGATGGCACACTTCTTATTCCATATAGCTAATGGAGGATTTCTATTTCGACTTTATGGACATGTTATTTTTTGCATAACTCTATAATATTCATATTACGAGATCCACAACTCGAAATACCTTGGACCATATAAGAAAACTCAAGCAAAAACCACCATTTTGAGCCATTGCGCCCTTCTATACATTTATGAAACTTTGAGCATTTATATATCAATTTTGCACCATAATTATTTTGAGTTTTGTATCTGTTTGAGAATACTATTATTTACTGTACATGATACATAAATTTTATGCATACCCCTTTTTGCATTTGCTTAGAATTCCATGTAAAAATATTTTCTATATTGCTAACAATTTCCAAGTAATGAATGTGTTTTGTAACCTTTTGTTTTAAGAGTGCCCTAGCAAGCTATAAATCTGAATCAATGCTGCACCTAGGTTTTTTTGGAGGTCCTTGATATGATCCAAGTGTATTTTCTGAAATTTTGGAGGGTTGTACATCATTTGGGAAGCCAAAAGTGTCCTCTACCTTTGAGGGTTTTAACATCGATTTCCCTAGTATTTTTTCCTTTCATTCTCTAGTTGTAAATGCAAGTTGTTGAAGTCTTTAGCAAGCGTCCAAGAATTTAATAGATTCATTAGTGTGTCCTAATACACCTCAATACACTCTAGATATAATTCGAAACCATTTGGGATCATTTGGGACAGTTTGGGGTTTCACTAGTCCAAGCTTCGAAAATTGGCCAAATTGGGGATATTACAATGAAGGCCATTCAAATTTTGCTCAAGGGGGGAATTATCATCCGAAGGATCCCAGGTGTACATGGCCATCATCAATACATACACAATGGCCATGTGTACGTGTGGGATCTAACAGAACCCAACTCCGCTCGTTGGTTTGGTTTCAGTACCCTCAGAGGAAATCCTCAAAGTGTCCCTGAATGACAACAAGGTTCCTAAAAAAAATGCCCATACACCAAAACCATGACTCCGATCAAAAATCCGTTGATACAGGTGGATTTAGGACTTCGGTTTCTATCTGGGGGGAGGCACACCATGCCTCCAATGACTGGAAATGGTGCTATTGTGCCAGCTCTGGAACTAGGGTTTTGATCAGTGAAGGCCATGCTAATATTGCAAAAGGGGTTCATTTATGATCTGAAGGCTCCCGAGAGTGCTTGGGAATCATTAACACATCCACAATGGCCATGTGCATGTGTGGGATCTGACGGAACCCAACTTCGCTCGCCGGTTTGGGTTCTGTGCCCTCAGAGAAAATACTCAAAGTGTCCCTGAATGACCACGGGATGCGTGACCAAATTTACTGTAGAACTAGAACTATGAATTCGATCACGATTTTAGAAAAACAAGATCGCAGAGCAATAACAATAAACAAAAATGCAAATATAATCACACATACACATTACAAGAGAGACACAGATATATCCTGGTTCACCCAACTTGGGCTACGTCCACACTGAAGTTGCCAGTCCTTATTATTATTCCGTCCAGCAAAGAGAAGGGATACAACGTGTAGCACAACCGCTGCACTTCCTCTTCACTGTCTCACAGCCTCTCTTATGATCTCAGAGATATTTACATTGCATAAAACCTAATACATCAACCCTAGCCGTGTTACAATGTCTTTCTTTTATAAGGGAGATTCAATGGAAAAATACCATGGGTTACCCAAAACCATGGGCCCATAAAACGACCCCAAAAATTTCCTTCGGGGGCTTCGCCCCTGGACCCCCCAGCTGGGGTTATAACCCCCAAACCCTGGTAGGGGGAGGATTCGCCCCCCCCCACACCCCCCCAGTTGGGGTGAGTGTACAGTCCTTTTTACATATCATATAAAGCTGGGGTACAAACACGGCTAAATAATAATATCTCTGAATCTGGAGATCAGGCTCCACAACCAACAATCTCCCACTTGGAGACTGATCACAACAACTCCACCACTGCTGCACTTGTTGGACTTGGACTTGGCAACTTTCTCCTCTTCACCTTCATGCTAGAAGGCCAACTGAAACCGAGCAAAAACTCAATTTCTCTTTGGTCACTACCTTTGTGAACATGTCTGCAGGATTATGGCTAGTGTGTATCTTTTCCAGCTTCAACAGTTCATCTTCCAAAACAGAGCGTATGAAATGGTACTTCAACTGTATATGTTTAGGCCTGGAATGGAATGCTAAGTTCTTTGCAAGATGAATGGCACTCTAGCTGTCACTGTACAACCTGCTATCCTTCTTCTTCTTACCCAATTCCTCCATAAACCTATGCAACCAAATCATCTCTTTATTAGCCTCTGTAACAACAACATACTCTGCTTCTGTTGTTGAAAGTGCAACAACCTTCTGCAATTTCGAAATCCAACTTTTTGTTGTTCCACCTACAGTAAACACATACCCTGTGGTGCTCCTCCTACTATCCTTATCACCTGTCATATTTGCATCAACATATCCTTGTAGAACAGTGTATGAACCTCCAAAACATAATGCATGAGTGGTAGTACCTCTCAAATACTCGAGAATCCACTGTACTGCCTTCCAATGTTCTTTACCTAGATTGTTCATATATCTGCTCACAACTCCCACTTCTTGTGGAATATCTGGTCTTGTGCACACCATGGCATACATCAAGCTGCCAATTGCTGATTGATAGGGAATCTTGGACATGTAATCTATCTCTTCCTGTGTCTTGGGACACATTTCCTTACTTAGACTGAAATGGCTAGCCAAAGGTGTACTAATTGGTTTTTCATTCTGCATTCTGAACCTTTCCAACACCTTTTGTATGTACTCACTCTGATACAATGTCAATTTGTGATTTTTCATGTCTCTTGTTATTCTCATACCAAGGATTTGCTTTGCAGCACCCAAATTCTTCATCACAAATGAATTAGCTAGCTTCCTTTTGAGTACATTTATATCCTACATGTTAGACCCTGCAACAAGCATGTCATCCACATACAATAACAAGATAATATATCTTTCATTGTCTAGCTTCTTGAAATAAACACAATGGTCAGAATGACATCTACTATAACCTTGTTCTGTCATAAACCTGTCAAATTTTAGATACCACTACCTTGGAGCTTTCTTCAAGCCATACCAACACTTTTTCAACCTACATACCAAGTTCTCCTTACCTTTGACCTCATACCCTTGTGGTTGCTATATATATCTCTTCCTCCAAATCCCCATGGAAAAAGGCTGTTTTTACATCTAACTGTTCAAAATGCAAATCTTCTAACACCACTAGACTTAAGATAGTCCTAATTGAAGTCATCTTAACAACAGAAGAAAATATTTCATCAAAATCTATACCTTTCTTCTGTGCAAACCCCTTTACAACAAGTCTGGCCTTGTACCGCTTCTTGCCTCCTTCTTCTTCCTTCAACCTGTAAATCCATTTTGTTCTGCAATGCTCTTTTACCAGCAGGAAACTGAACGAAATCCCAAGTCTGGTTTCCTACCAATGAGTCCATCTCCTCATTCATGCCTTGTTCCCACTTCTTTCTAGTTTCCACCTGCATTGCTTCTTTATAACATTCTGGTTCACCAACATCAGTCATCAATAAATAATACATTGAAGGAGAGTATCGTTCAAGGAGTCTACTTAACCTAGTAGATCTTCTTGTAGTTGCAGGAGTTTTAGGCACTTGCTACTGTTCTTGATTTTCTGGCACCTTTGGAACTTCATTTTCTGTAATTTCATCAAGTACTGTGTACTCTATGTTTTCCTTTTCCTGTTTCTTTCCCTACAACTGATATTTATACATGTCCTTTTCATTGAATATGACATCTCTACTTATAATGATTTTGTGATTTTCATAATCCCATAAACGATAACCAAAATCATCAACCCCATATCCAATAAAGGTACATTTCTTGGATTTAGCTTCAAGCTTTGTTCTATTTTCTTTATCAATATGGACAAATGCTTCACAGCCAAACGTTCTCAGAAATGAGTAGTTTACCTTTTTATCTGTCCATGCCTCCTCCGGAATACCACCATCCAAATCACTTGAAGGTCTTCTATTTATTAAATAAACAGCAGCATTTACAGCATCAGCCCAAAACTGTAAGGGCAACCCTGCATGCAATCTCATACACCTTTCACGCTCCATGATCGTTCTATTCATCCTTTATGACACACCATTTTATTGTGGTGTTCCTAGGACTGTCTTCTCTCTACGAATCCCATGGTATGAACAGTAATTATCAAACTCCTTGCCGCAGTACTCACATCCATTATCATATCTGAGACACTTCAACATTTTTCCTGTCTCATTCTCAACCAAAGATTTGCACTTCTTAAATGTAGCAAACACATCAGATTTCTGTCTAATGCAATAAACCCAAGTTTTCCTAGTTGCATCATCAATAAATGTAACATAATAATGAAAGCCACAAAGAGATTGTACCTGAGCCAGTCCCCATACATCTGTATGCACAAGCTCTAACTTTTCATTCTTCTTCTGTTTCCCAACCCTGAGAAATCTAACTCTCTTTTGTTTTCCATAAACACAATTTTCACAAAATTCCAAACTTACCTGCTTCAAATCTAGCAGAAACTTCCTTGAGTGGAGAATCTACATCCCCTTCTCACTCATGTGGCCAAGCATATGATGCCACAATGCTATATCTGTTCCTGTGGAAGCTAAAGAGATAGAATGGTCAGTATTATGAAGACATAAATACAATGTACCTACCCTATCTCCTTTTTCTATTACCATTGATCCTTTAGTGATCTTCCACCACTTTTCTCCAAATGTAGATAGACAGTCGCCATCTCCCAACTGCCCTGTTGAGATCATATTTCTTTCCATAGCAGGAATATGCCTAACATCTTTCAACAACCAATCAGTTTCATTCTTAACTTTTATCCATACCTTACCCATTCCAACAATTTTACATGGCTCATCATCACCCAATAAAACATGTCCAAAATCGCCTGGAACATAATCATGAAAGTATTTCCTATGGGGTGTAGCATGACATGAAGCCCCTGAATCTACTACCCAATAATCACTAGTATTATCTAATGCAAGAATCAAAGCATCTTGTAACACATCACCTGCTACATTTGCTTCCTGGGTAGTTTCCTACTATGCATCTCCTTTCTTCTTTAGAGATCTGTAGTCTTTCTTCAGATGCCCTTTCTTTCCACAGTTCCAGCACTCTATTTTTCCCAGTCTAGACTTGGATCTTCCCGTTTTAGACTTCCCACGATTACCTTGGCTCTTTCCTCCCTCCTTCTGTCTTCCCCTGCTCTCCATCGTCAACGCATTACCTAATGTCTCACCTGTTCTTTTTCTTCACATTTCCTCACTAAGAATAACACCAATAACATCATCAAATTTCAAGGTGTTTGAACCAGAGAGAGAGTTACTTACAGCCATGACCAAGCTATTCCAGCTTTCTGGCAATGAACACAAGATTAGAAGAGCCCTAACCTCATCATCAAATTTTACACTTACAGAACTTAGTTGATTTGTAACCGTATTAAACTCATTTAAATGATCAGTAACAGATCCACCTTCAGACATCTTCATATTAAATAAACGCTTCATTAGAAATACCTTGTTGGAGGCCGAGGGTTTTTCATACAGCTTACCCAATGCACTCATCAAACCCTCCGTTGTTGTTTCTTTTGAGATATTGAAAGCCACCGACGAATCCAGGCTCAGCCGTATTGTTCCCAGAGACTTTCTTTCAAGAACCTCCCATTCTTCATCCTTCATGGCCGCCAGCTGCTTTCCTTTTTCTCCCAACGGTAGGAATAGATCATTCTGGTACAGATAGTCCTCCATTTTCATTTTCCATAACTAGAAGTTTTGTCCATTAAACTTCTTGACCTTAAACTTTTCTTATTCCACCATTGCTCCCACTCGAACTAGAAACCCTAGCTTTCTATGGGTTTATCTGCCAAATAGACCTTTGGTTCTGATACCAATGGTTAGACAAACGGGATCATAGAGCAATAACAATAAACAGAAATGCAAATATAATCACACATACACATTACAACAAAGACACAGATATATCGTGGTTCACCCAACTTGGGCTACGTACACACTGAAGTTGCCAGTCCTTATTATTATTCCGTCCAGTAAAGTGAAGGGATACAACCTGTAGCACAACCACTGCACTTCCTCTTCATTGTCTCATAGTCTCTCTTATGATCTCAGAGATCTTGACAATGCATAAAACCTAATACATCAACCCTAGTCGTGTTACAATGTCTTTCATTTATAAGGGAGATACAATGGAAAAATACCACGCGTTACCCAAAACCATGGGCCCATAAAACAACCCCAAAAATTTTCTTTGGGGGCTTTGCCCCCGAACCCCCCACCCCCCGTTGGGGTGAGTGTACAGTCATTTTTACATATCATATAAAGCTAGGGTACAAACACGGTTGAATAATAATATCTCTGAATCTGGAGATCAGGCTCCACAACCAATAATCTCCCACTTGGAGACTGATCACAACAACTCCACTGCTGCTGCAATTGCTGGACTTGGACTTGGAAACTTTCTCCTCTTCACCTTCATGCTAGAAGGACAACTAAAACTGAGCAGGAACTCAGTTTCTCTCTGGTCACTACCTTTGTGAACATGTCTATAGGATTCTGGCTAGTGTGTATCTTTTCCAGCTTCAACAGTTCATCTTCCAGAACATAGAGTATGAAATGGTACTTGAGCTGTATATGTTTAGTACTGGAATGGAATGTTGAGTTCTTTGCAAGATGAATGACACTCTGGCTGTCACTGTACAACCTGCTATCCTTCTGCTTCTTACCCAAGTCCTCCATAAACCTCTGCAACCAAATCATTTCTTTACTAGCCTCTATAATAGCAACATACTCTGCTTCTGTTGTTGAAAGTGCAACAACCTTCTGTAGTTTCTAAATCCAACTTACTGTTTTTCCACCTACAGTAAACACATACCCTGTGGTGCTCCTCCTGCTATGCTTATCACCTGCCATATCTGCATCAACATATCCCTGTAGAACAGTGTCTAAACCTCCAAAACATAATGCCTGAGTGGTAGTACCTCTCAAATACCTGAGAATCCACTGTACTTCCTTCCAATGTTCTTTACCTGGATTGTTCATATATCTGCTCACAACTCCCACTGCTTGTGCAATATCTAGTCTTGTGCATACCATGGCATACATCAAGCTGCCAACTGCTAATTGATAGGGAATCTTGGACATGTAATCTGTCTCTTCCTGTGTCTTGGGACACATTTCCTTACTTAGACTGAAATGGCTGACCAAAGGTGTACTAACTGGTTTTGCATTCTACATTCTGAACCTTTCCAACACCTTCTATATGTACTCACTCTGAGACAATGTCAATTTGCAATTTTTCCTCTCTCTCGTTATTCTCATACCAAGGATTTGCTTTGCAGCACCCAAATCCTTCATCGCAAATGAATTAGCTAACTTCCTTTTGAGTACATTTATATCCTGCATGTTAGACCCTGCAATAAGCATGTCATCCACATACAATAACAATATAATATATATTTCATTGTCTAGCTTCTTGAAATAAACATAGTGGTCAGAATTACATCTACTATAACCTTGTTCTGTCATAAACCTATCAAATTCTAGATACCACTGCCTTGGAGCTTGCTTCAAGCCATACAAACTCTTTTTCAACCTGCATACCAAGTTCTCCTTACCTTTGACCTCATACCCTTGTGGCTGTTGCATATATATCTCTTCCTCCAAATCCCCATGGATAAAGGCTATTTTTACATCTAACTGTTCAAAATGCAAATCTTCTATCGCCACTAGACTTAAGATAGTCATAATTGAAGTCATCTTAACAACAGGAGAAAATATTTCATCAAAATCTATACCTTTCTTCTGTGCAAACCCCTTTACAACAAGTTTGGCCTTGTACCACTTCTTATCTCCTTCTTCTTCCTTCAAACTGTAAATCCATTTGTTCTGCAATGCTCTTTTACCAGCAGGAAATTGAACCAAATCCCAAGTCTGGTTTCCTACCAATGAGTCCATGTCCTCATTCATGCCTTGTTCCCACTTCTTTCTAGTTTCCACCTGCATTGCTTCTTCATAGCATTCTGGTTCACCAGCATCAGTCATCAACAAATAATACATTGAAGGAGAGTATCGTTCAAGGAGTCTACTTAGCTTGGTAGATCTTCTTGCAGTTGCAGGAGTTTTAGACACTTGCTGCTGTTCTTGATTTTCTGGCACCTTTGGAACTTCATTTTCTATAATTTCATCAAGTACTGTGTACTCTATGTTTTCCTTTTCCTATTTCTTTCCCTGCAACTAATATTTATACATGACCTTTTCATTGAATATGAAATCTCTACTTCTAATGATTTTGTGATTTTCATAATCCCATAAACGATAACCAAAATTATCAACCCCATATCCAATAAAGGTACATTTCTTGGATTTAGCTTCAAGCTTTGTTCTATTTTCTTTATCAATATGGACAAATGCTTCACAACCAAATGTTCTCAGAAATGAGTAGTTTACCTTTCTATATGTCCATGCCTCTGGAATACCACCATCTAAAGCACTTGAAGGTCCTCTGTGTATTAAATAAACAACAGTATTTACAGCATCCATCCAAAACTGTAAGGGAAACCCTGCATGCAATCTCATACACCTTCAACGCTCCATGATCGTTCTATTCATCCTTTATGACACACCATTTTCTTGTGGTGTTCCTGGGACTGTCGTCTCTCTATGAATCCCATGGTATGAATAGTAACTATCAAACTCCTTGCCGCAGTACTCACCTCCATTATCAGATCTGAGACACTTCAACCTTTTTCCTGTCTCATTCTCAACCAAAGCTTTCCACTTCTTAAAAGTAGCAAACACATCAGATTTCTGTCTAATGCAATAAACACAAGTTTTCCTAGTTGCATCATCAATAAATGTAACATAATAATGAGAGCCACCAAGAGATTGTACTTAAGCCGGTCTCGGTGGGGGAAGGCTTCACCCCCCCCCCCACACGCCCCCGTTGGGGTGAGTGTACAATCCTTTTACATATCATATAAAGCTGGGGTACAAACACGGCTGAATAATAATATCTCTGAATCTGGAGATCAATCTCCACACCGTGCCTCCAACTCTCGGCGACGATGCTATTATGCCATCTCCAGAAATAGGGTTTTTCTCAGCGAAGGCCATGCTAATCTTGCTCAAGCGAGTCAATTCTCATATGAAGTCTCTCGGGCATGCATGGCCATCGTGAACATGTCCACAATGGCCATGTGCATGTGTGGTATCTAACAGAACCCAACTCCACTCGCCGGTTTGGTTTCCGTGCCCCCGGACCAAATCCTTAAAGTGTCCCTGAATGGACGCGGGGTTCCTGAACAAATTCCCGTAGCACCATAACCATGACTCTGATCATGAATCCCTTGATTCTGGTGGATTCGAGACGTCAGGTTCTAGCTAGGGGAACCCCCAGACCATGCGTCCAATTCCTGGAAGCAGTGCTATTGTGCCATCTCCGGAACTAGGTTTTTGGTCAATGAAGGCCATGCTAATCTTGCAAAAGGGGGTCATTTATGATCCGAAGGCTTCCAGGAGTGCATGGCCATCATGAACATGTCCACAATGGCCATGTTCATGTGTGGGATATGAAGGAGGCCAACTCCACTCACCAGCTTGGGTTTCATGCCCCCAAAGCAAATCCTCAAAGTGTCCCTAAATGGCCACAGGGTGCATAACCAAAATTCCCATATCACCAAAACCATGACTCTGATCATGAAGCCATCAATTCCAATGGATTCAGAACATCGGGTTATAGCTAGGGACCCCCCCCACACCGTTCCTCCAACACCCGAAAATGGTGATATTGTACCATCTCTAGAACTAGGGTTTTGCTCAGTGAAGGCCATGCCAATATTGCAAAGGGGGTCAATAAGATAGATTGTTGATGCCCAATTTTCCCATCACTTTTGATCACTGAACGTGCTATGTTGATACTATTTTTGCGAGTTTTGGTGTATTAAGTCATATTTATTGCCATTCAGACCACCGTTCGTACTCAGGTATGAACATATTTAAATATCTCATGAATATCAATTGGTTATCATATTTTTATGATTAGTTGATGTTAAATTAACACTTCTAGAACTGTTGGGCACATAGTTTTCATTTTCTAGGCTGTGGTTTTCATACGGACGTCCATTCGGATGCTCATTCGCATCCAGATTCCCATTCGCATTCAGACATCCATTTAGACCTTTGTTCGCACCACCGAAATAGTTTGTTAGCATATTCTGGAGCATTGAAGGCGGAAACCACGACGTGGGTTTTTTTGGCCACCTGGCCCTTATGGATCGTGACCTCCTATTGGTGAAGATTCGCGTCCTCATTAGCCCAAGCTGCCAACACATCTGCTGCCCACGTCCAAGGAACCAGTATGCACGAAATGGGGAAAACATCCTGTGTGTTTTAATGAGTCGTTTCTCCAGTGTTTAAGACCTTCTATTTTTAGAGAGGTCGAACTGCTCTCCCTTTGTAAATGTTATATAAAGATGCCAAGCTTGAGAAGACTAGAGAGAAAAACGATTTGTAAACTTTTCCTTCAGTTTAATATAAAGCTATGTTTCAGTTGTTGTTGATTATTTCGTCTTCTATTAATGGTTTGTGACTGAGTAGCTGAGGAACAAACCCCTGTTGCTTGGGAAGGGACCCTCAACAACCAGAGGTTCCATTTGTGCATATCCAGTGATTTCCTTTCTTTTTGCAGATAAGTAATTTCGTTTTTATATGTATGTATTTTGTTTTCCTGTAGATGATGTTTTGTTGTTCATAAAACATAGTTTTCTTTTATTTACATGTAATTTGTATCTTCAGAATTCATACGGCCGGCCATTCGCACCTTCATTCAGACTGTCTTTCATCCTTCCATTCGCACTTAGACAGAATTTTAGTTCATTTTCCAAAATTCCCAGTCTTTTGTTTATGTAGAAATAGTTAGCTCAGGTATAGGTTATCTTTCCAACATTTCATGATGTTCTGTAGCTAGTTGGGATTCAAATCCATCTTCAGTATTTCATATTTGGTTTCATATTCACACATAGATGAATTATTTCAGTTTTAATTATGATGAAATCCATTTACATTTAGCATCTATTTTACTGTGCAAATAAGAAATAGTTTTGGTTTAAGTAGAATCAATATAGTTGTCTCTTTGATTATGATTTAGGTAGTTTATGATCTACTTTCATTTGTTTTCATGCCTAGAACCTAGAATAGCATAAACTTGCTTAATATGTTATCATAGTTCATTTCATTTCAGTAATTGCAAGTACGTTCAAAATTTCATTCTCATTTTGCATTTCGAATTTATAATTAGACTTTCATCTCTATTGACATAGCATGTATTGTTTCGTACTTTGTTAGTTCCATTGTTAGTTCAAACATTTTATTTCAGTAGGTGTAATAGGATAGAATTAACTTTCAATTGAAACTTAGTAAATCTTCTTTGAATTTACTGTAGATGCAGTAGCTTAAGTTATTGTTATTGTTTTTCAATTAAAAATCAGTCTCAGTTCAGTATAGGTTTACTTTGCAATTATAGGTCAGTTGCATCATACTTCCATGATTGAGTAAAATGCCTTAGGTTATAGTTTGATTTATTGTTGAATGAGAATAGTAGTACTATGTTTATGTTATAGGTTTGTTTACAAATTAAGATTGTTTTCAGTCATTCGAATTCTTGTCTTGTGCTTAAGTCTGCTTGAATTCCAAGTTTAGTTTGCTTCTCATGAAATAGTATGAAGTCTTGATAGTTGAAAGGCATTTGTATAATTTTGATAAGTTGGTGTTGAATAGTCATTAGAGATAAATTAACTTAGAATTTGTGTTTTCATAAGTAGCACTTCATTCTAAGTATTGTAACTAGGTCTTAAGTGTCATTTGCTTATGGATAAGAAGTAGTTTACAATGTTCAAATTCGCTTGCAATTGGTCCATTCTTAACTTGCATCTCTTTCTAGAAGTTAAATTAGATTTACTTCCGTTTTGTTTTTCTGTAGCATTCAAAAGTCATTTTGATACAATTCCTCAAGGAGAGTCGAATTAGGTAGCTTAGATAAGTCTCGAGTCATTTATTGTTTGAAATATTAATTGTCAAATGCATGAGTAGTTTAACTGTTGGATTGGATTTCTTAGGTTAATTAAGTAGTTGTCTCTTTTAAGGTAGTATAGTTTCTTGTTTCTATAGTTAGGTTTCAATTAGAAATTGTTGTGTAGCTAGGTTTATGAATTTTTTTCATAGCTATAGTTTTAAGAGTCTTCTCCATTCCTAGAATAGGATTTGAACGATTGTTTAGTAGTTTTCACTTCCGTAGAGTAGCTTGTTTTTTATTAAGTCTTGCTTCCTAGACTAATACTTTCTTTATATCTTGCAATTTCAATTCTTGTCCATAGAATAGAATAGTATAGATTGATACTATTCTGATCTGTTTGGTAGGTTAGGTCAGTTTGATAGTTTATATTTTCAAGTTTGACTCGGTTTTTCATTTTGAAAGATATTTAAATCTTTTCATTATTAAACATTTCTAGGGTCTACTGAGCCAATACCTTAGTTTCCCTTCCACCTCAACATATATTTTGTGACAACTCGAAGTGTATAAACCCTGGTTGATAATTAATATTTGGAGTATTTAATAGACATAAATAATACCAAACATTTTGGCATCGTTGCGGGAGAGTTGTAGATAGGTAGAATTTTCTTATGAAACTTAGTGATAAGTAGATATTTCTTTCTGAAACTTAGTGATAGGCTGGTGGCGGGTGAGCGGTAAGACAAGAGGTAAGAACCTGTGCATCTGTTATAACAGGAATCCCCAAAACCTAGAAGTAGTAGTAATGCAATTAGGTTTTTCTTTTGCTTTAGTTTTTCTTTCATGAATAGATCTAGAGATTTAAAAGGTAGATACATTAAAACTAGTCCCCAAAACACTAAAATTCCTACTAACCTTTACAGGGCACGTGCCACCCCAACTACTAACTCAACATAAAGGTATCAGAAAACACCCAAAGGGGATATTCCTACTTGGAAATCTAAGGAAATCCTTTCTGGAAACCATTCAGGGGGAACCATAGAGACATCAAAAAAGTCAGTCCCTAAAGAAACCCTACTAGGAGAAACGCAAGACGACATTGAGACTGAACTTAGGCAAGAAGAAGCTCAAAAAGATAAACCATTAGAACCTCTTAATCCTCCATTAGTTTCAAAACCCAAAGACACAACCTTCTCACTAGTAGGAGGTCTGAATCTCGTAGATCTTGTTGATCCTACACAGATCGACGCTCCTTTTGAAAACTCTGCAAATATAGTTGTTTCACAGATAGTAACATCAACTATAGGACCTACAATCCCTGTAGAACTAGACTCTCACGTAGCTGACAACTCTTCTCATTGGAGGAATATTTTCCCCGAACAAGAATGTTGGGACATTCCATATTCACCAAGAAAGGAACCACCTAGGTTTACTCTCTTTGGAAATCAAGTCTACATGGAAAATGAAAATGAAGATCATGTTCGACAAGATGAAGAAGAGGGAGAAAGTTGAACTGAAGGTACTTTTGGGTTTCCTATTTTAGATATTGCACAAGATCTGACCATGAAAAACATCCCTCCTGTTCGGATATCCATCATCTATTTCGGGATACATATCTATTTCAGGATCATCTATTTCGGGATACATATCTACTTCAGGATCTTGCATGATCTATTTCAGGATATGCAGTCCAGTCACCAGTTTGATGCCTCCAGCACCTTATCCACCTTCTTCTAGCACCCGGGAGCCACTTTCCACAGAGTTTTAGCCCTCCTAAGCTGAAAGGCGCCCTCTTCTCACCTACTGACAGAGAAGGGCGCACTTGCTCACCTACCACTGCAGATTCACTCTAGTTACATTCAGTTAGCTCCGATTCTGATTGATTTCACTCCGATTTCACTCCTGACTGACTGTTTCACCTCCGATTGACCTCCAGTTCGATTAGGTGACTTGCTCTGACTCCAGTTAGCCTCCCATGCGCCCCCACTGAGCCTCCAGATCCTATATCAGTGCTACACACTTCAGTTACATTTATTATGATCAGTTAGACTCAGCTTGACACCTGGATGACTGTTTGTTGTGATTGATGAGCAACACCGATGATTGATGAGGACTCCTAGATTGAGTCAAGCTACTCCATTCAGTGATTTGAATGACCTCCTTAGGAAATTCGAATTGCTCTGTTCATTGTAACAGTTTGTATTGTAATTCATTCACCCTTTCTGGGATAGAGAGCACTGCTGCATGTTTTGCACAGTTTTGCACCATATCTTCTTATTCATCTGTTGTGACTGATTTATTTGTTCATTAGATCTGTTGTGACTAACTTTACATGGTATCAGAGCCATTGCAGGAACAATATCTCTTTTCTACAGGTGTTTATACAAGAAGATTTGACTGAATTGCTAAAAATTGCAAAAAGTTTGGCATGAGATATCTCAAGGGCATTCGCTCCTGTGCATGCAAAGCTTGAAAAATACTCCAATACCACTCCAGAAGCTTGAGTTACCACATAATTCCTGGATCTGATACATTGGACCTATTCAACATTGCTTGAAATCCAATCCCAGGTGTGATGCAACTCTCAAAGGGTGGATTGTTCGACCTTATTGTGGTTGTTTTAATGTGATTTGCAGGTTTATTGTCTCCTCCAATTGCATTCGCTACCTTCTGCATGCAAGCATTTCTACAGCAATTCCATTCGCTCTAGTCTGCATGCAAGCTTCTTCTTCATCAGTTGACTCAATCCTTGCAATGGAATACTCTTCTTCAAAGCCTATCCTCACCCCATTCAATTATTTTGATTGGAAAGATGATATGGAGATCATATTACGTTCAAAAGGTTACTACCGAGTCACTCTTGGTCTTGAATTGGAGCCAAACAATGTGGCAGAAAGAACCAAACACTACAATAAGCTTGATGAAGCTTACGGTCTTCTTTGTCTCTCCATATCCAAAGATCTTCACTTCCATCTCAGCGGATTGAAGACTCCAAAGGCCATATGGGAGCAACTTGAGACACTATTCGGCAAGCAGGATGAGCTTAGGGCTTTTCAATTAGAGAATGAATTGATTGGCCTTAATCCTGAGAATTTCGAGACCATCAATGAATTCTTCACAAAATTCAAGAACTTGAACTTGCAATTGAAGAACAGTGGTGTTATCAAAGAGGATAAACAGTTGATCCTCTCCATTCTAAGCAAGCTTGGGAAAGATTATTCGGTATTTGTCTCCACTTTCAATTCCGGTCGGCTAACTACCCCGAATTGGAAGATGCCTACCTTGAATGCCTTCATTGAGTCCGTTACGAAAGAGCATGACAAGTTGATTCAAATGGGGTCCATAAGCTCCAAAGATTCAGCCCTATTTGTTCAAGGACCCAAGATTTCGAATGGTAAAGGAAAGCTAAAGAAGGAGAAGCCCAAATTCGAGCCTCACAAGCAAAAAGACAAAGGCAAGCAAACGGATGCACCATCCAGTTCGAAATCCAAGCAAAAGGGCAAAGAAGGTAACCAAAAATCTAAATGTACTTATTGTAACCGTGGCTTTCATCCCGAAAGTTCATGTATGAAGAAGACTATAGATCAAATGGCCCTCCTTTTGGAAAAGAACAACATAACCCTTCCTGACGGTGCAAGGAAGAAGGATCGGAATGACGATCATGAAAGAGGACAAGCACTCATGGCAACGGTTTCGAAGCCCACTCTCTTGATAGATTCGGGTGCATCAAATCATATGGCTGCAAATATTGATTCTTTTTCCTCATTCGATCCAAACAGCTCCATCCCCATCCATTTGGGAGATGACTCAAAAATTTCTTCAAAGGGCAAAGGTACGATTCATGTAGATCATGGATGCTTTCAGAATGTTCTCTATGTGCCTTCCTTAGCTTCGAATCTCCTTTCTGTGTATCAAATGACACATACTGGTGATCCAAAGAAAGTCACATTCAGCCCTAATACAGTTGAAATTTCTGATATCAAAAGTGGAAGACTAGTTGCGGTTGGAAAGGCAAACCACACTGCTAAATGTTATGAGTTTTCGCACTTTATTCCGCTTGCAAAGCCCACTGCTCTTCGCACACATGGTAATGAGGTTAGTAGGCTTTGGCATGAAAGATTTGGACATCTAAATTATAAGTATTTGCTGCTGCTATCAAATAAATCCATGGTTGATGGGCTTCCACAACTCCGTTCCTCGAAGGGAATATGCTCCGGTTGCATTATTGGGAAGCACCCCGAGCACAGATTCGACCGCGGCAAGGCTAGCAGAGCCTCTACTATTTTGGGATTGATCCATTCTGATATCAGCGGTCCGCTGCCCCATATGTCATTAAATGGTTCAAGGTATGTTTTGACATTTATTGATGATTATTCTCGCTTTACATGGGTATTCTTTCTCAAAAACAAGTCAGAAGTGCTTGGAAAATTCAAGGATTTTAAGGCTTCTGTTGAGACCACCACTGAGAGCAAGATCAAAGCTCTTAGATCTGATAATGGTGGGGAATATATCAAGTCCGAGTTGCTGCAACTTTGTGCCCAAAGCGGAATCAAGATCCAACATACAGTTCCCTACACACCCCAGCAGAACGGTGTAGCGGAAAGGAAAAACCGGTCACTGAAAGAGATGGCTACATGCATGATTGAATCAAAAGGTTTGGCTGCAAATATTTGGGCTGAAGCAATCAATGTTGCTGCATATATACAGAACCGTGTTCCACATTCATCCGTGAAAGGTATGACTCCTTTCGAAGCATTCTTTGGTCACAAACCGGATGTGTCAAATTTGAGAGTTTTTGGCTCTACTGCATGGGCTAGAATTCCTTCTGAGAAGAGACGAGCTTTGGATCCACAAAGTATCGAGTGCATATTGATAGGATATGGGGAAGAATCAAAAGCATATAAACTCATGGATATCAGATCTAAAAAGATATTCATAGAGCGCAGTGTGCAGTTTGAAGAACCGCTTCAAGAATTGCAACTAGTTGAGGAGAAAACTGCCGATTCACCGCCTTCACCAGAAGAAGATTCGAGCAGCGATAATGAAGGTATGAGTTCTGATATTTCTGATATTGTAGCAGCATATGATGATCATGACATATCAGGTTCGGAATCCGACCATTCAGATCCCCCTCAGTTACCAAAGTGGGCCCAAAATACTCTACAATCTGCTGGTTCGAATCTTGGAAATCCTGCTGATCCGAGACGAACAAGAGGAGACTTTCAAAGGGCAGGTATGGCTCTTTCTATTGCTGATCCATTTCTTCCTGAGATTTGTTATTTGATGGCTGGTTCAGATCCCCAATCATATTATTCAGCCCATCGAGATCCGAGATGGAAAGATGCCATGGATGAAGAGTACAGTTCTCTTCAAAAGAACAATACATGGGAGCTAGTTTCTCTTCCACCTGGAAGAAAATTAGTGAAGTGTAAATGGGTCTACCGTACTAAAGTTGCTGCTGATGGCACTATCAGCAAATATAAAGCAAGGTTGGTGGCAAAAGGTTTTTCCCAAGTCCAAGGAGTGGACTACACAGAGACCTTTGCACCGGTTGCAAAGATGGATTCCATCCGCCTTGTTTTAGCTATTGCCGCATCCAAGCACTGGGAGGTGCATCACATGGATGTGAAGAGTGCATTTTTACATGGAGACCTTGCTGAAGAGGTCTATATGCAGCAGCCAGAGGGTTATACATCAGATCCATCATTGGTTTGTAGATTGAAGAAGTCTTTGTACGGGTTAAAACAGGCCCCAAGAGCTTGGTACGCAAAGATGGACTCCTTCCTTCTTTCTCAGAATTTCCAAAGATGCAAATCTGATCCGAATGTCTATCTTCAGCGAGTTAAAGGTAATTTGTTGGTTATTGTACTTTATGTTGATGATCTGCTTATTACTGGTAGCACACTTACTTCAATAAACAAGCTAAAAACTGCCTTAAATCTAGCTTTTGACATGAGCGATTTGGGCTTGCTGAGTCACTTTTTGGGCTTGGAGATAGCTCAAAATTTCGATGGGATCACTATATCTCAGCAAAAATATGCTTCCGACCTGTTATTGAAGTTTAATATGGCTGAATGTAAGGCAGCCCCGTTCCCATTCCTCTCAGGAATCAGTCTTGAGGAGGGAGATTCCACACCGCTTGCAGATTGCAGTATGTATCGACAGTTGATTGGTTCACTACTTTATTTGACACATTCACGGCCTGATATCTCATATGCCGTGAGTGCCGTGTCAAGATATATGCAGCAGCCACATGAGCTTCATTGGCGAGCAGCCAAGCGGATCTTGCAGTATGTGCAAGGTACGAGACAGTTTGGCATACATTATGCTGCAGATTCTGAGCTAGATTTCATTGGTTTTACTGATTCAGATTGGGCAGGTGATAGCATTGATCAGAAGTCCACTTCCGGTTATGTTTTCATGATTGGTCATGGTGCTATTTGCTGGTCCAGCAAAAAGCAAGCAGCCATTGCACTTTCTTCAGCAGAGGCAGAGTATCGAGGGGCAGTCAATGCCTGCATTCAGGCAGTTTGGTTGCAGGGTATTCTTTCTGAGTTTGGTTTTGGTGGCACTACTTCGACTGTCCTATTTTGTGACAATCAAAGTGCTATCAAGATCTCCACAGATCCAGTTCAGCGGCAGAGGACCAAGCACATTGAGATTCATATGCATTACATTCGACAGTTGGTGCATGACCGCACCATCATTCTGCAATATTGCCCTACTGATGAGCAAATTGCAGACATCTTCACCAAGAGCTTCACTGAGAAGAAGTTCTCTTACCTCCGTTCATTGTTGGGGGTGAGTTCCATCATGGTGGAGACAGATTGATTCATTATTATGCTTTAGACTTGAGGGGGGGCTTTCTTCCCACTGGGTTTTCCCTCTTTCCTCACTTAGTTTATTTTTCAGCATTTTTTGGATTATTGTATTGGGGTGACCTTTGGTCTTAGTTACCAGGGCCCCACATTATTTTAGTTGGCACATCATAGTCTAGCTTGAGGGGGGGTGTTCGGATATCCATCATCTATTTCGGGATACATATCTATTTCAGGATCATCTATTTCGGGATACATATCTACTTCAGGATCTTGCATGATCTATTTCAGGATATGCAGTCCAGTCACCAGTTTGATGCCTCCAGCACCTTATCCACCTTCTTCTAGCACCCGGGAGCCACTTTCCACAGAGTTTTAGCCCTCCTAAGCTGAAAGGCGCCCTCTTCTCACCTACTGACAGAGAAGGGCGCACTTGCTCACCTACCACTGCAGATTCACTCTAGTTACATTCAGTTAGCTCCGATTCTGATTGATTTCACTCCGATTTCACTCCTGACTGACTGTTTCACCTCCGATTGACCTCCAGTTCGATTAGGTGACTTGCTCTGACTCCAGTTAGCCTCCCATGCGCCCCCACTGAGCCTCCAGATCCTATATCAGTGCTACACACTTCAGTTACATTTATTATGATCAGTTAGACTCAGCTTGACACCTGGATGACTGTTTGTTGTGATTGATGAGCAACACCGATGATTGATGAGGACTCCTAGATTGAGTCAAGCTACTCCATTCAGTGATTTGAATGACCTCCTTAGGCAATTCGAATTGCTCTGTTCATTGTAACAGTTTGTATTGTAATTCATTCACCCTTTCTGGGATAGAGAGCACTGCTGCATGTTTTGCACAGTTTTGCACCATATCTTCTTATTCATCTGTTGTGACTGATTTATTTGTTCATTAGATCTGCTGTGACTAACTTTACACCTCCCTCCTCACTACCTACCTTTCATGGGAAGAGTAGTGAGGATCCAGATACATTTCTATTCGAATTTGACATTTTGTGTAGAAGCTATAATTACCTACAAGATGGCCAAAAGTTAAAACTTTTCCCTGCCACACTGAAAGATTTTACTCTAAGATGGTTCATGGGGTTAAGAGAATCTAGCATTAGAAATTGGAAAGACATGAAGACTGCATTTCTACGGAAATATTAGGATTATTGTAAACCTAAGGACTCTCAGAATGACATTTTTAAAATACAATAACTTGAAGACGAGATCTTAGAATATTATCTCGAAAGATTCAATTATGTATAACATAAATTGAAATATATCAACCTTCGAGAAGATGCAGTAAGGACTCTCTTCCTTAAGGGAATTTCAGAATCCTTTTTAGAAAACCTTAACCTTAGGGCATCTTGGGATGTCTCTCGGAAAACATTTGCAGTGATTTGTGAGATGTGTAGGAATTACTATAGAAGTAGAGGAAAAAGTAAAAATCACTTTCGGGAATCTTATAATAGAAATATAAAAGGAAACACCTCTAGTCTGGGTGGAGTCACAAGGGTAGAATTGGGAAACATATTAGAAAACTTCAAAACAGATATCTTAGGAGCAATGGGTTCCCAATTAGATGCATTACAAGCTAAGAAGAGACAAGAGGAAGAGCGTGCAACAATGAGCATTTTATGTCCTAGATGCAGGACTAAACATCCCCAATGGGTTGAACAATGTTTCAGTATGCCACCTTTGCACAGAAGATTGTCCAATTGAAAATTGTCCATCATTGCCTGGGTCACAAGCCATATATAAGGGTGGGAAATTTGGTGAAGCATCTAGGAGGCCTTGGAAACCTAGAGACCAACAATCCTATCAGGATCCATCATTACAATTCCCGCCCTATTATCATCCTTATCAACCACCTCAACAATGGAACACTTCGAATTGGCAAAACTGGCCACCTCAGTATCCTCCTCAAAATGCTCAGTATCAACAATGGTCACAAGGGTGGAGGGGTCAAGAATATGCTTATTCTCCACCTACTCCTGTGCCTAACTATCCTTACCCACCTAATATCTAGCAACTCTTGCCCGGATTTGTGCCTCCTTCACTACCCCCTATCACAAATCAACCCCACCATTTCCAGAATATGAATACACCAAGACCCACAATATTACCTATACAACCGATACAAAACCCTAACAATAAACCAGCTCAAGCTCTTAACAGCATTGGGTTGCAACCTCTTCTGTCTTATGTCATTTCGACCGCACTAGTGCATGAAATTCAATTGCGGTCTGGAAGAGTTCTGCAAGATCAACCCAAATCATCAGTTGTCATTTGTGAAGAGAATGAAGAAGAAGACATACCTAGTGAAATCTTGAATGATGCCATTCTCAAAAATGTAGTTATTCCAAAAGTTTCAACACGTGACCACCCTCAAAAAGAAGCAACTCTAGGAGAAAATTTACCCCCATATTCATAGCTTCTAGCAATAGAGAAACCTGCAATTCATCTAGAGTATGATATTATTAACAAATTGAAAAATATTTGTATCAAGATCCATTTATTACAAGCCATTAAATATATACCAATTTATAGTAAAGTGATAAAGGAAGTCTGTATTAAAGTACCAGGTAAGAAACATAAAGACCCTCCGACAATTCATGTCATAGGTTAAATGTCTAATTACATAGCAAATCAACCTAGAATTCCAAAATATACAAATCTACAAAACCCTATGGTAACTGTTATTATCAATAACACTACTATAGGAAACACACTTATAGATCTATGGGCTTCTATTAACCTAATGACCACCACGATTTTGGAAGCGTTACAGTTAGGACAGTTTCTCCGTCCTATCCCAACAATGTTGGAATTAGCAGACCACACTATGGTATAGCCTGCTAGAGTCCTAGATGATATTATTGTATCAGTGGCTTAATGGGAATATATTGTGGACTTTATGGTCATTCAATCAAAGGATCCTTCTAAAGGACGTCCTATTATTTTAGGAAGACCATGGCTAGCCACTGCTAATGCATTTATAGGATGTAGGGATGGAGAGATGGTCATCTCTGATGGGTTATCTACACGAAAACTTGCCTTATAACCACCAGCACAACTAGTAACCAAAAACTTGATTTGGTTAGATTATCCTTTCAGGGATGAAAATTTGGAAGAACTTTCACTTGTTAGTGACTACTCCTAGGCACTTCAAGATCAAACTACATAGAATGTGTTGAATCAATTTGTCTCTTCCAAAACATATATAGACTTTCCCTAGTCCTTTGCCCAACTTGATCAAATTTTTGGAGATGAATTCCAAGAGAACATGAGCCTCTCTAAATTTACAAACACACCTTATGTCTTTGCAATCGAAGAACATATAGGATCCTATACCATACCTTGTGAGGTCAGTCCTGAAAAGTTTCTACATATAAACGCAGGTTTAAATGAAAATCAACAAGAGCAATTACTAAAAATTCTTAAAATTCAAATTGGAGCATTGGCATGGGAATACACCAATATGAAGGGTATACACCTAGATACTTGTATTCACCATATTTACACAGATGCAAACATACAACCTATAAGGTAGCCTCAGATAAGGATGAATCCCACCTTAAAGGATATAGTTAAAGATGAATTACAAAAACTCCTAAGTGCTTGTTTAATCTACCCAATTTCTAACAGTAAGTGGGTATCTCCTCTGGTGGTAGTTCCAAAGAAAGTCACAGGGAAATGGCATATATGTGTTTAATTTCGAGAGTTAAACAAGGCCACTCTTAAGGATTATTTCTCTTTACCATTCATTGACCAAGTGTTAGATACCTTATCTTGGAAACAATACTTTTCTTTCCTGGATGGTTATAGTGGATACAACCAACTCTTGATAGCACCTGAGGATCAAGACAAGACCACCTTTAGTTGTTCTTGTAGAACATATGCCTATAGAGTTTTTCCATTTGGCCTATGTAATGCACCTGCCACTTTCCAACGTGCAGTCTTAGGAATTTTTGTTGACCTTATACATGACTGTGTAGAAGTATACATGGACGATTTCAAATTATACAGAAATACCTTTCAAGAAGCCCTTGATAGCCTTGAAACAGTTCTTATCCAGTGCCAAGAAACAAACCTAGCCTTTAGTCATGAGAAATACAAGATGTTACTAACTGAGGGTATAGTTTTGGGACATCATGTCTCTTTTCAAAGAATCAAGGTGGATCCTGCCAAGATAGAAGTAACTGTCAATCTTCCTTCTCCAAAAACTCAAAAGGAGGTGAGGAGATTTCCTGGCCATGTAGGCTACTACATACATTTTATTGAAAAATTTACTAAGATAGCTACACCTATGTTCAAATTACTCATGAAAGATACATGTTTTCAATGGACTGAACCTTGTCAGCATGCTTTTGAGACCTTAAAGGCAAAGCTATCAGTGGCACCAATACTTAGGGGCCCCAATTGGTCCCTTCCTTTTCATATATCCAATGATGCTTCTGACATGGCATTAAGAGGAGTCTTAGGTCAAAAGGAAGGCCAAGCATCATATGCCATTTACTTTGCTAGCAAAAATTTGACTCCTACATAATCAAAATACACTGTTACTTAAAAAGAGTTTCTGGCAGTAGTCTATGCTATCGATAAATTTCGTCACTACATCACAGGCTACGAAGTTTTTGTACACACATACCACTCCTCCATTAGGTTTCTAATGAAAAAACCAATCACCAATGGCAGAGTGACTCGGTGGCTTCTTTTACTACAAGAATTTAACATCATTGTTGTTGATCGTCCCAGTCGAGAAAATGTGGTAGTAGATTTTCTCTCTCGTATTCAACTTGACGATAGTGCTAGTCCCGTCGATGATAGTTTTCCTGATGAGCATCTGTTCACTATGTCTGTTCAAACCCCTTGGTTTGCAGACATAGCCAATTATTTAGCAACTGGAAAGTTACCAAACCATCTCTCCCCACCTGAGGAACGTCGAATCGTAGTCCAGAGTTCTAATTACTCTTGGGTGGACAATGACCTATTTCGTACTGGACCTGATCTTATTATTAGATTATGTGTATGAGAGGATGAGATGGCAGAGATCCTCCATGCATGTCATGGTGGACCATGTGGTGGGAACTTTTTCGACAAAAGAACAGCTTACAAAGTGTTGCACTCCGTATATTATTGGCCGAGCATCTTCAAAGATGTTGCCAAGTATGTCAAGGGATGTGACAGTTGTCAAAGAATGGGTAGACCTACGCCATGTGATGAGATGCCCTTACAGCCCCAGGTTATGATTGATCCTTTTGAAAAATGGGCTCTGGATTTTGCAGGGCCAATTTCCCCTATGCCTCACAAAAAGAAGTATATCCTAGTTTGTACAGACTACATCACTAAATGGGTGGAAGCTAAAGCTTTATTCCGAGCCACAGAAAAATCTGTGGTGGAGTTTATATATGAAGAGATATTTACCCGATTTGGTGTACCTAGGGAAATTGTCACTGATCAAGGATGTCAGTTCACCTCCAAGTTAATGAAGGAACTTACTGAAAAATATGGTATCAAACATTGTAAATCTTCACCATATCACCTACAAGCCAATGGTTAGGTAGAATCTACAAATAAGGTATTAAAAGCCATCCTGACCAAGACTATCCAACTACACCACAAAGACTAGGCAGCAAGGAAGATTTTAAGACCCCCCCCTAAATTTCTATATATCATAATTGGGTGAATCCCCATGATATACAGGAAAATATAAAGGATATTTTATCAATGTTATATTTTTTATATATAATTTTTTGGCGAATCTCTCATTGAAATATATAATCTTGTAAAATCTTGGAAAATCTTTCACTAAATTATAAAGCCTTTTAAAGTCTTGGCGAATCTTTCACAAAATCATAAAACCTTATAAAGACTTGGCGAATATTTTACTAAATTATAAAATATTGTGAAGTCTTGGTGAATTTTTCGATAAAGTTTAAAACCATGTATAGTAATAGTAAAACATATTTAAAAAATACTAATAGGAGATAAATATTAATAAACCATCACATAGCAAGCCCTCTTTTGGTGGTATTTTTGTACCTCACTCTAACTATCACAGTACATAGACATTTACAATACTCTCGGAATATTCTTGAAAACAACAATAGAACCACACTCCATTTGACAATGCAACTCACAAGTATCATACCCCAACTATATTATAACCATACAATTTCCATTCAAATACAAAACACTTGCCAAATAAATGCAAGGAGCCATACTGTACCCATCCCCTTTCTACAAAATGTCGATTTTCAACCCTTTTGGCTAAAATACAGTTCCTGTCATGTTTGTCATGCACACCATTGACTGTGTAATTAAAGAACCCCCTTGAATAAGGGCTCATCTCCAAACAAAAACATCAAAAAATTGTTTTCTTTGGCTTATTGGTCATATTTGCATCTAGTACCCATAACCTACAACAAAATCATATTCTTGACTATTAGATAAAATTCACGGCTAAACCGCAATCCCTTCATTTGAAGAAATAATAATTGAAAAAGCAGGCACAAAATCAAACGTTTCTTATGCTAGACCTGATTTCTCCATGGGTTTTGGAGATGTAGCAGGTTCTGGTTCCTTTATGTCAACCACAACAACATCTGATGTTAGGAAGGTATTTTCCATGGATTCTACATGGTCAAAGCAACACCTAATCACATGCTTTCAAGAACAACAATTGAGAACAACATCAAGCAATAATTGGGGATGTTGACATAAAACAAATTGTCAAAAATAGTAATTTGCACATCGTTCAAACTTTTTGTATGTAAAGAAGATACAAAATGACCCTTAAAATTTGGATGAAGTATTCTATCGAGTGAATAACCTGTGCAAACTGGGTGGTAAAAATTGGCTCCTACTTGGGGATGTGTGCTTGATATTTGGAAAGCGAATGAGAATCCAAAATTTTCAATCTGTGACCTATCAAAACATTTCAATCGTGATAGGAAAACCTTTAGTACCACATGTTTGTATAAAATCCATCCAAAATGAAATGCCAATTGCATTATTAGAAAATGAAACTAACTAACAAATAAAAACTACCATTCATAAGTACATAAAATGAAATGAATGAAATTAAATGCTCATTCTTAGGAGCTTATTTATCCTACTCTATATATGAGATGAAGCCAAATTTTATGTGAAATCATAAATCCAATATAACCACCTTTAACATTTTATCAATGTAAATCTTTTTCCCTTGTATTTGGTTACCAAACAAAACAAGGACACATTGATCATCAGATGCAAACCTATTGGGAACTTCATGATGGCAAATCAAAACCATCAAACTTCATCTTCAAAGTTCATCTTAACGGATATATGTTTAAACAAGGTAGATGGAAGCAAAGCTTCTAGTCCCTGCCAAAACTAAACGAGAAAATGCGAACAATGTATATCCCAATTATGTATATTAGGTTTACAGTTTTATATATGGGTTTGTGCACAAAATTGAGGGACCCTTTAGGTGCAATTATGCACCTAAATATGCATGTTTTTCACTGCTCTCTACAGCATGACATACATGACCATTATTCACAAAATTTTAGGCATAGATAGAATTTTTTATGCAAATTCCAAATATGTAATTTAAAAAAAATATATTGAGATTTTCTATTTATTTCTTAATTTTCTTGTTTTATCACTCTGTTGGTCAAAAAACATATTGTTAGTGTTTATTCCGTAACGTTTTCATTTCACAACCATTTTAAAAAATATTGTATGCTGCACTAGAAGACACCGACCTCTACATGCTATAAAAAATCCAAGTCGAAATAACTGAATTAAGACCTTAAAAGGCTACACCCACATTTGACGTATCGCTCTCGAGGTTTGATCACTTACATAACTAAAAAAATTAAAAATTAAATATTTAATTTTGGAAAAATAGCGCTGCACTAGTGCTACGGGTTCTATACATGTCTACCAACTTTTGTATCCCGAAACCGTCATTTAGGCATTGAAAGGATGCACCCACAAAAACATATAACTTATCATTTGCCAAAAAAATAAAAAGTGACTGTTAGAAAACATGAAATTTGACACAGTTATGTAAATTTTCGATAATTAAAACTTATATATTCGGAAACGTGACTCAATTTTCTACGTTTCATCTTTTTTACTCGATGCAAGATATCTTGTGTAAGAATGTAAAAAAAACCAAGTAAGTTGAGGGATGCCTGATTTTTCATTTTTTTATTGCATCTAACGTGCCAAAAGTGACCCTCATTAGCTTGCACATGCCCATATGGAGATCTCATTTAAGTAATATTAGGTATACAATTTTATATATGGAATTCTCATTTAAGTAAATGCTTCTATTAGTATATGATAAATTTTGTCAAATTGAAAATAATAGCTTAATAACAATCCATGACGTGTAATAAGTTAGCTTATGTAAAGTTTACAAAAAAATATTAATATTTAAAATAAAAAGATTGACTTAAAGTTCTTTGTTTGCCATGGTAGTGACAACCGAAACTATAGAGCATGTTAGCTATGTATAATACTAGTCGCAGTAGTTTCAGTCGATCATTACATTGATTTTACAGTTATCCAACATCATTTAGCCAAGCATTGATATCACGGTTATGGTACCCACAAATCTTAGGAAAAATGCTCGCGGCAATGTGAAAAATGCCCATAGGCATGAAGAAATGCTCACCAAAAGATGAAATGCCCCCAGACGATGATAAAATGCCCATAGGTTATGCAGAGATGATAATATACCTTATTTTGTATCATTGACACTGTTTCAACCTTCAACATATATTTTATCTGTCATGAAACCAATTTACCACTCATAACAAGGAGAAGGAAAAAATGTCATGTTTTAATATCAATAGTTTTTTCATCTATGAAGCTTTCCAATGCCAAACACACCCACGAAACAGATTGAAACAACCGGAAAGTGGCAATTACATAAAATTAAGTAATTCATGTGGACATGATTGATATCTTGACTAGGCTAAAGAATGCTAGGAGATTACATTACCTGCCAAGATTTACATAGTTGAGCTCCTAATCCTAAAAGAAGGTAAGCATTTAGATTATCTTTGAAAATATTAATAAGTATTAATAAGGTTTTACTTAGTGATATGATCCAAGAATGAAATTAAGGGATGCCAAGGGATTATGTGGTTAAGTACTTAAACTTAAAACGAAGCTAAGTGTCATTGCAAACTTATTACTGAAAACTACTTAGTATTATTATTATGTTAAGAACTACTTAGTATTATTATTATGTTATTTAATTCCTTGGGGATGGTAATTAATTAATAAGCACTAATGGGGTTACAATAGAAACTTACTCTTACTATGAAGAGTAGTATAAACATATATTTAATTGTGTATATGTGGCTATTAAGGTAAAAGAAAAGAAAATGATTATTATTGCTTCCTTTGAGAAAGCCTTTATGGAGAGAGGGTAATAATAATTTATGGAAATATTTAATAAAATTTAAACTTATGAATAATACAAGAGGCACATCCTTTGTAAAGAGGAAAATATGATTTTATAGAGAGAGAGAGGATAGTAACAATTTATGGAAATTTGATAAAATTTAAACTTATGAATAATACAAGAGGCACGTCCTTTATAAAGAGGAAAATATGATTTTATATAAAAGTTAAAAGGTTAAAATTCCGCGAGGTACTCAAATGAATGATGTTTTTCGTTTGATTTCGAGTTCCACCTGTCGGCATTTTTCCATGATAGCGACTATCCACTAATTCATTGGTAAAGGGAAATATTAATTGCTGGCTGAATTCATATTGAGAGAGCCATGTTCTAATTATTTGTGGATTTTATATAGGCAGCGTTGAAACTCGAGTTTTCTTGCTACCTCTTTTAGTCTACATCTCTGCACAAAGGAATTACCTGCCATTGCCAGCGTTGTTGGTTGGGCATTTTTTTTAATTTATTTATGCCCCAGAAGCCTACGTGCCCATTCTTATCCTATCTTCGCTTGTTGCAACTTCACGCAATACATCTCCAAAATGCATGAAGCGTTACCATAACAAAATTAGGGTTTATGTACTATAATGCACATAGAAGAGAATAACGGTGCAGTGGGCATTGCTGAGCACCACAGTGGACATGTTTGACAGGTCAGAGAGCAAGTTGGAGGACATAACCGATAGCACATTCCTCAGAGTCAAGAATAGCTATGATACCACTATTAGGTTGCCCCAAATGGGAAAATACATCATTGGTTGAACACAAGCCAAATACAAGAAGAATATCCACACAAACAAAGAAGAATAGGTATCAAAGCACAGAATGTCCTTTGGATTCTTCTTCTAAGGTGGCTTTTGGACTCTTCAGTAACTTTTGGTCTTTCTTACACAATAATATTCCTCACACCAAAGATTAGGTTACAACACAATCAAGCATGGAAACTAACACCAAGGATTAGGCTACAACACAATCAAGCATTGGAGCTAGTATAATTGCTATAGGATATAGGACACAAGAGAACTCCTCCATAAAAATTCGAACAGTAAACCTGAGAGTATTATATATAAGTGGAATTGCATAAACAACTAGAAGATTCTTAAATTTGAGAATGGGTTACCTATTCACGTAGCTCTGCATATAGCATCATTCGTGCATGAGGAAGGAAGAGCACGAACTATACTACACAGACTCAGTGTTTTCAGGACAACATCTTTAAACTCACATCACACTGTAAATTATGGTAGAGGAATCAAGTCGAGAGTCAACCACAGGTCAATCCACAGCTCGCAATATTCATTGCCCAAACAAATGAGTTGAGTGAACAAGTGAAAATCTATTTAACAGAGCTATTCCATTAACCAAGGCTAAATGTCATTCGAATGGCGAGGGCTCTCTACCACAGGGAATAAATATCCTCCTTTGAGTGTGTAATTGCAACTGCCTGAGATCGAGTGTCCGCACTTGGTCGTGCCAAGCCCTCAAGCAATGCCGTGGGAATCACGCAGGAGAAATGAAGTGAATGTATGAAGAAGCCACTTGCAACATATGGCAAGAGAGACCTCTTGCCACCAGTAAAGTACAATTAGTATGGATCCTTCACAATGTTCCAAGGTCAAAGATTCATAGAGTCAGGGTCAACCTTTGCCAGGGATTAACACGTTCAAGTCATCTAACGGACTAATAGCTAAGTCAAAGGTTGACTTCGCTGCTTGTTCGTTAGATGGCTTGAACGTACATGTGTTTTAAGCTCAAGCTTAACTACATGAACATAAAATGTTCACACCTCAACAAGTACAATAAAAAATGGGATCCTGCCTCTATTTAAGATCAAATAAGACCTCAAATCAATTGATTGGCTGGAACACAATTATTCCAAAATTACTTTGGTTATAATGTTGTGTAAATCATGCAATAGTAATAGAATTTGATCAAATTGATTTCTATAATCCTTTTGGCTGGAACACAATTATTCCAAAATTACTTTGGTTATAATGTTGTGTAAATCACAATTATTCCAAAAATACTTTGGTTATAATGTTGTGTAAATCATACAATAGTAATAGAATTTGATAAAATTGATTTCTATAATGCTCTTGCACATACTAATAAAAAAAAACTCAAAAATAAATGAGAGAAAACTATATTGGATTTTAGGTAATATTTGTTCTTAATAAGAAAATTCCCAATTGCCAATGAGGAGTAGAATAGATAGTATAGGATGTAAGAAAAAATTTAACACTTAATTTAATCTCCTTTTTTTTTCAAATTAATTAATTGAGTAATCTATACTATCCATGAGGAGTAAAATTGCCAATGAGGAGTAGAATAGATAGTGTAGGATGTAAAAAATACGTATAACACTTAGTTTAATCTCCCTTTTTTTTCAAATTAATTAATTGAGTAGTCTATTCTATCCATGAGGAGTAGAATAGATGGTGTAGGATTAACCAAAAAAAATATAACATTTATTTTATTATTTTTCTTTCTCATCCAAAAGATAGACCCTTGTTCTCCCTTTTTTTTCAAGTTGATTAATTTAATAGTCTATACTACCCATGGCTATGAACAAGTGGATGGATAATAGCTCTTGTACATAAAACCATATGAGAATAATTGAAAGTCCAACTTATCTCATCTCCTTGTAGATTTACTCAAACTCAAGTGTGAGAATCTTGAATGCAAAATTAAATTTAGTAGGATGCAAAACAAATCATAACTCTTATTTTATTATTTTTCTTTCTCTTCTAAATGATAAATGCTTAGAATCTCCTCATTTTTTAAGTTTATTAATTGAGTATTTTATACAATGCAGAGTGTGAACACATGGATGGATGATGGATAATAGTTCTCGTGCATAAAAAGTATATGAGAATAATTGGAAGTCTAACTATGGACCACTAGAAAAAAAAATTGTTTCTGAAAATTGGACTTCAAAACCAAATAATTATGTACTATCAAAATCAACTTTATAAGAACCAATAAGATTGAATATGATAAAAGTACATACTTCATAAAGAAATGAACTTTTATTTTTTATCATATTTTAATAAGTTTGTTCAAATGAATGTTGGATGCTGAATTAAATTATATCTCTTATTTTAATATTTTACTCTCTTATAAAAAAGAATTGAATATTCTATACAATCCATGGCTATGAATAGGTGGAAATATATAATATCAAAATATTCTTTGTAAGAACCAATAAGAAATAAAATCTTATTTTAATATTTTCCTTTCTTATAAAAAAGAATTGAATATTCTATACAATCCATGGCTATGAATAGGTGGAAATATATAATATCAAAATATTCTTTATAAGAACCAATAAGAAGTAAATAGTTTTGTAAATAAAGAAAACACTTTTTGTTATCATATTTTTCAACTTTATAAAAATCGTTGAATACTAAAATTAAACTTAAAATACTAAAATTAAATTTAAAACTAAAAGATATATGCTTAATCTCCCTCCTTTTTTATAAGTTGATGAATTGAGTATTCCATACCATCCATGGCTGTGAACACGTGGATCGATAATAGCCCTAGTACGTAAAAATATTATTTGGAAAACTTTGTCAGAGACTGGACAACCATCATTTGGAAAACTTAGCGACCATCATTTGGAAAACTTGGTGACCAGTTTGGTCTGCCACATTTCCTTTATGCGCAATGGTGTCCAAACCAAACACGGCCGATTATTCATCGCATGAGGAATCTATGTTGGAGATCTCAGAAGCACCTCCTCATTCTTCTTCAGCTTTCAGGGATTTGAGGCTCTTCCCACCTGCCATCAAATTTATATTATGGAGCAAGTTCTGCGAGAGATTTTCCTACCATGGGCTGGAGGCAATCCTGGCCTTATTTCTCTCAGAGCACCTCGGTCTCTCCCAGGTCCGATCCACGCAGATATTTCATCTCTTCACAATGGCGGGCTTTGCCACTCCAATTCTGGGAGCCGTAATCAGTGACTCCTTCTTGGTAAACTATCAGAACTAATCCTCTTTAAGCCTCACACTGAATTTCATCAATACATTAAGACATTTACCTTTTTGATCTGGCATGGCAGGGCAAATACAGAACAATATTATATCTATCTCTTCTCTACGCAGTTGGGATCTGGGTGATGTCCATGGCTGCGATACCAGAACTCGATCCTCTAACTAAAAAAGCTTCGAGCTATGCCATGTGGATCACTGCCGCGGGTCTTTTATTCATAGCAGTTGGCGCCGGAGGCATTAAACCCTGTGCCCCAGCGTTTGGAGGAGACCAAATCCAATTCTCTGTGCCGGATGGTCACACCAAAAACAGGCTTCGGATGGCATTTTTCTCTGCGTTTTACTTTGCAATTAGTTTGGGCGGCTTCGTCTCGATCCTTCTTACGCCACTGTTGCGGGCCGATGTGTCGTATGCAGCCGCTTTTGGAATGCCTGCTCTTCTCATGAGTTTTTCTATAGTTATATTCTGGGCTGGCAGGGGGGCCTATGTAGACAGACGGGCTGTGGGAAGTGTTTTTTCTACTGTAGTTAAAGTCATAGTTAGTGCTATAAGACTTAGGAAGAGCAAATCTGGTTATGCAGACTATGAGGGAGTTAATTGTAGAGGAGGATCCAGCAGTGCTGCTCACTGGATTGATGCTGCTAAGCTTAGATACAGTGTAGAAGAAGTTGAAGATGTAAAGGCTCTGATTAGAGTGTGTGTTTTCCTCCTTCCTGCTCCTCTGTTTTGGTGCCTGTATGATCAGAAAGCCTCTACGTGGGTATTTCAGGCAAGACAGATGGATGGGCATGTGTCATGGCTCGGAGATGTTGTGATTAGGCCAGATCAGATGCAGGTGATCAGTCTGGATCTTGGATTATTTATCTTTAGAAGAAAGAAGGTTTTGCTTGCAACTGTATTTTTTTTCCTTGTAGTTTACCATACCATATAAAAATCACCAAAATGACCATTTTTTCCTTTGTAGTTTTCCGTACCATATAAAAATGATCGAAAATGACCAACTTAGTCTATAGTTTTGGACTTCAAATTAAAAATTACTTCTTTGGTTTTGGGCCCATGGTATGTTTAACCATTTAAAATTTGTTGTACAACTGTACTTTCTTATCACTAGATTTATCATACAGTTTGTATATTTTAAAATTATGTTGTTATCGTGACTATGTTTTAGGCGATTGGGACCTTTGAATAGTCTTTTTACTTATTTCACAAAGGTACGCAGCAGAGCTGAAAGTGATTGGATGTACTCCTCCACACAGTGTACTCTTCCACACACCAATCCACCAGTGAGCTAAGCACAGATCCAAAATGGTTCACTTCATTAGCAGAACTTTAAGCCAATCAGTGTTATAGCAAAGGATGGGTGGATGCTCTTACACATGAAATTGGGGACTTGCACTCCAAATCCTGGTATTTTTTTGACAAAGCTTTAAGCTCCTAATAAACCCTCTTACAGGTATGCACCTTAGCCGGCCTCAGACTTTCAGCATTTTTCTAGCATGAAGGGATAGCTGCTTATAGAGAGGAGAAACATTTTAACCACGTTTTGGAAACCTCAGATAAATACATGTTTTCATCTTTGTCAGATAAATACATGTTTTCATCTTTGTCCAAACGCTATCTGATCAATCCCAGCTAGAAGAACTAGTATAGCCCCTTACTCTGATCAGGGCTTACAGTGGAGCTCTGAATTCTATTTCTTCCATTTTCAAGAAGCTTCTTACTTTTTTTATGTAGTTGATAGAGCAGCATTATCGTGTTGGCATACATTTGGAAAGAAAACGTCACTAGGTTAGAACTAGAAGTATGTATGACTGGATGTTAAGAACATATGAAGTGAACTCCAGAGAAGGTAAGGTATGGTATGTACACTGGAGTAGACTTTGTAAGGAGAGGTTATAGTAAATTCAATGGTAAAAGATATAAAACTATGCGGATGAATGAATAACATGAATTGGAATGTGTATTGGCAGGCTCTTACTCCACTCCTCAGCCTCATTTTCATTCCGCTTTTTGACCAAGTGATTTATCCTTTCTTAGAGAAGAATGGAGTTTCTACAAAACCCACACGAAGAATGATTTTGGGCATGCTTCTATCTTCTGTTGCATTTTTTACATCAGGGTTGCTCCAGTTAGTAATTGATAAGGGAACCAATTCATGGTCCACAGCATCTTTTATTGACAGTTACGCAGATTCAGTGCATGATCAGGATTATATGGGATTGTTCACCTTAGCTTACCCAACTAAAAAGGCAAAGAAAATATCAATTCTTTGGCAGGTACCTCAGCATGTAATAATGACAGCAGCAGAAGTACTATTTGCTGTCACTGGATTGGATTTTGCTTATTCGCAGGCCCCTGTTTCTATGAAATCAGTTGTTCAGGCTGTCTGGTGTTTGGCAACTGCTACAGGTTTCTCCACTTTCCTCTTTTTACCTAATAAGTAAATATCAAGCGTGTCAAGGCACATTGTTGGATTTAAACACAATATTCATCCTATAATATTAAATGCTCTGCTGTGTACAGGTGAGTTCTTCACCGTTTTAATTGTGGGTGTCATTGGAAACAAGCTATCAATACCGAAGAGGTCATCTGTATTTGCACTGGCAGGCATTATTGCAGTGATGTTCATGATGTGGCTAAGTGCATGTTTCAAGGACTCAGATAATTCCAAAGATAAAGAAGTCAGGGTGAATGGTAATTCAGAGGATGACTTCACAGTCACGTGAAAAGGGGAATCAAGCTGAGCAATAAAACTAGATTTCTTTCCAATCCTCTGTTGGATTAAGTATATTTAATTGCTATGCATATGTCATTTTGGACGCTCTCCAAAGTGAAAGCTTGTATTGTAAGTCCTGTAAACATGATGGATTAATAATGTCAAGGATGATAATTTAACTGACAAGTAAACATATTTTCCAAAGATGAGGACATACAGAGAAATGCTTTTCAAAACATTTGGTGGAGCAATGTTCTTATCTTCAACTGTGTCATTGTAGATACCAAAATTCTTTTGTTTTTTCGATTGTCTGATTTCTTATCTTCATTCTTATCTTCAACTGTGTCAGTACATACACCTAAATTCAACTCTTTTGTTTTTTTCATTTGGCATTTCTTCAACTGTGTCATTAACACCTAAATTCAACTCTTTTGCTTTTTTCGTTTGGCATTTTATAAAAAGAAAGGAATAGCATCGATAATTGTGAGAGGCAGAACTATCAGAGGTTGCATAAAACTTTTTTTTTTTATAACCAGCACTACTTGATCGCTTGTAAAGTTATGGTGAATAAAAAGTAATTTAATAAATCAAGATATTTTAACAATAATAACATTATGTTAGTAACGAAAAGGTATTACTTTACCTGTGAACACGGCTTTATGTCATTTCATGATTTGAGCAGATATATTATTGCTCTGTCCCAGTCATGGCTTTCATTTCATGATTTGAGCAGATCTATTATTGCTCTGTCCCAGTTAGAGTTTAGCTCACGCCGTTTCTGTAAGGTTTGTGGCCCGGTTGGAATCGGATGGAAATGTTTTCAAAATTGGTTTAGAATGTAGAAAACGTTTTAGTGATGGAATTTGACGGTTGAATTGTCTGTGATGGATCAATTTAACCAAGTATACCCTGAAAAATGGGCTAAATTTGGCTTAGGAGGTAGAAAACGTTTTAGGATTTAATTATAACCGACAATTTTGATGGATGTCCGACATTTATCCCTCCACATTTATTCCTTATTTTTATCTTTTAGGAAGAAGTGGATTTTCGACATGTTCACAAGTCTACATTTATTCTTTATTTTATGAGACTAAGTTTGCGTACAACATCTCTCGTAGAGCACCTCACTCTTTTTGGTGCAAACATTCTTTTCTCATTGTAATAAAAAAAATGCTTTAAAATAAATATGTAATCATGTTTATTGCTGGCCTTCACCCCTCTTTTTCAAAATCACAAATGCCATGGCTACATGTGGTCTTTCATAACATAATAGATCAATGGTGAGAATTTCTTACGCAAAGATTTCCACATGAGCCTCCATGGAAAACAAATTTGCGTAGACACATATGGTCATTCGCACAAATTGAATGGATGGCATATATTGCATGTGTTGTTTCCTTCTCCTATTCCTATACCCACTCAAACTCCGTGTGTGTAATACTTCTTGTTTTGACCTTTGGAATGTATTAAATCATATTATGTAAAATAATGTAAATATGCAAGTACAGATTCCTAGTGTGGAGCTCAAGGCCAAGGCTCGACTAATGAATGGCTAGGCTTGTATAATGTAATTATTTTTTTATGGGCCATGTGGTTGATTTGTCATGATGACTCAAAAGGTACGTAAATATTATCTTGGAAAATAATAAAATGATCCAAGATGATTATGTAAAGAGCACTAGAGGGGCCATGATTTCACGCGAGGGGAAGAGGAAAGAGGGCATGTGGGAGATTAAATCCTTATTTTCCAAGTGTCAACCTTAGAACTGTCATGTCCCCACTTTGACCCTTGTAATATTTTGGGTTATAATGTAAATATTGTATGCATATTATGTATGATTCCTAGAGTGGAGCTCAAGGCCAAGGCCCCGCTAGTGAACGCTCGACCTAGAAGAGGCAAGTATTTGAAATTATGCTACCCATGTGCTAGTGAACCATGAGAATTGTAAATATGTATCTTAATATAAATGCTCACAACTAGCTATGCAATGCAACAAGAGATGGAGGCATGATGTTACAAGAAATTGGGAGGGAAATATTCAAACCCTTGAGCCAATCAAGTCAAGCCAAGTGTCAGTGAGAGAACCCATGAACCCTCAACTACCCATGTTAACTTTTGTACCCAATCATTGATTTCTCTCAAGAGTTGGTTGAGGTAGTTAATGCCTTGGGGAATGGGAGGTATGGTTGTCCAAATTCGAGTATGGGCAAGCCACCCTTCCTAGATTTCCGTGTTTGGCTTCTTGGGCAAGAAAAGGCCCACGAAATTGCTCCCTAAGCCATTATTCACCTATCAGTTTGCTCTCTCACGAGTTGGGACCTTCCTGGGCAGTTCCCTCCATGGTTTTGTTGTGTTTACCTTCATTTTCCTAGCTGGGAAGGGCGTTTTTGCTGTGGCTAATAGTGGGGAAGAAGGGAAAATGATTTGGGGGTTTTATTGAGGTCATTTGGCCCACTGAATGCTCATACATATGTAGGAGAAATCGGTTTTCTTCCCTGGGATTAATTCCCTCTTCCCACAAATCCGTTTTTGGTGTGCCTACATTTTTGGGAAAACCCCTGTCCATCTAGTTCCTAAGTCCCACTGCTGAAAGTGTGTTCCAGAGCCCATATCTAAGTTTGGTTTGCAAGAGAATGTTGGGGTTGAGATGGGTATCCATTGTTTTGGGTTGTGCTGTGCTTGAGGGTTCCCTTTTCCTTGTAGATACCATGCCCAGCTCGGGGGTGGTCTCTGAGTGCTGAAAGAATAAAGGCTGGGCAGAGACCTATGGTTGGGAGGAACGTTGCAGCGACATAGCTAGTTGTTTGGGACAATTGCACAAGAAAGATAAGTGTTTTTCTGCCTATGTGTTCTGCCTCTGCAGTGTCTAAATTAATGGTTGTTATTGATATATTGAGTGCATATGAAAACATGTGTGTGGATGAGTTTATTTCCGCTGTGCATATTTGTTTGATTTACATCTGCACACATGGATTTTAACTGTATGCATCTAATGAATTGGCTGAGTTTTATGAAAAGCCCCATAGAATGGCATCAAGTACCCTTCCTTGCACTGGGTTCAAGGGTGGGTATGTGACAGATGGTATCAGAGCGAAGGTTGCAACATTTGGGCCTTCATGGGCTACCTATCACAACTTGCAGGGGTAAGTATGCTTCCTGCTCATTATAGACCATTAAGAAAAATTTCAAACTTTCAAATTTTCGAAAATTTTTCTAAATGTTTTTGAAAAATTTTCTAAGTTTGTATCGAAAGGAACTTACGAGTTTTCATCCGCAATGGCGGCGAAACTCAATAAGTTCGTCCGCAACGGCGGAAGGAACTGACGAGTTTTTGCTGAAATGGTCGACCGGAAATTGTTTAAGTTCGCCAAACCAGAAGAACTCGGCAAGTTCGTCCGCAACGACAGCGAAACTCAGCAAGTTCGTCCGCAATGGCGGAAGGACTCGATGAGTTGGTCCAAAAAATTTCAAAATTTTTCTAAGCGTTAACGGCGGAAAAAGTTGGTGAGTTTCTGCCGCAGTGTCGGAAGAGATGGGCGATTTGCTCCACAACAGCGGAAGAGATGGGTGAGTTTCTCCGCAACGGCAGAAGAGATCAGTAAGTTTGTCTGCAACAGGTCGGAAGAGAATTGCCAAGTCTACCGAAACAAGGAATTTTTCAGATGCCGAAAGTTGAAAAATGGCTTTGAACTCATGCGCCAGATTGTGCGAAATTGAAGAATTTACAAAAAAAAAAAAAATGTGGGCGCTACCCTTGACCCACCCTGCAGTGGCACAGGGAATCCACAAGGGGGTAGGCCCCCTTGACCCCCGTCGTCCCCCAGAGACAGTCGTTGAAAGTGTGAAATGCATTCTTGGGATGAGAAGCAAGAATTTCATGGAAGGTTTGTGGAAGCCTTATTAAAAGTAATTGGCTGTGATATGCATTGCGGAAGAGCAATGGGAGCAGCAATGCAATGTTGATAAGAGGGAAACTTCTCACCTTAACTATTTATGTTATAGCATAGGAATTTCATGCTTGAAAAGTAGCAACTAAGAATGTTTTACATTTGTATGAAATTGCTACTTGGTGAGAAATGACAGCTAATGATTCCTTGCGTGCTTGGTAGGGAAAGCCAAGAAAAGGATCAACTATGATGTAGAGGAGGAACTCCATGTCATAACGAGGAAATTGGAAATTGGAAAGGGGGAATTCCTTAACTCCTCTCTTACTATTGTTTTTGTATTTTACAAGTTTTATATGCATAAAAGCTATGGCATAGGAACGATGAAAATGAAAAGGATCATATAGATGAAGTAAACGTGCACTAGTTGGTACATTAATAGATATTGCATAGTGCATAAAAAGGTGTTTATGCATGAGCATGATGCTGCATATGGGTAAGAAGGTGGTAAAGTGAATATGTACTAGTTGGAATACTAACAAACATTGCATAGTGCATGTGACAATGCTTGTACATGTATATGATACTGCCTATTGGTAAAATAGTGAGGTTTTACATATGCAATGAACCACTTAAGATCATTATGGTGGTTGCTAATAATTAGTTGTGTTAGCATTGGTTGTAGGACCAAAGACAACCAAAGCATATCTAAAGATGTGGATGATGATTGTTGCATATGACCAACAACCTTATGAAGAAAGGATGGTGCAACAAATCTAGGATCACGAGGTTGGAAAAAGGACTGTGTAACCTTGGTGAGAGGCTAACTGATCAGGTAACATCAAACGACGTTAATGACAGCCATGAAGGTAATGGATATTTGTGCTTGAGTGCATGGATATTGAAAGAGGATTTGGTAAGATCCATTCCACTATGTTTAAACCATGTTGATTTAATTTGCATGCAGTATCAAGTGCTTGAATGTGAATGTTAATCTACTGAGTATGATGAAGTGTGGGTAAGTGAGAGAAAGGATCCTTACACCCTATAATTGCTTAGAAACCTCAATGTATTCATATGAAATTATAGCATGCCATTGTGTATGTTGGGTTATAAGTTTAAATAACCAAAGAAAGTAAAGACCTATAGTCATGTTGTGGTAGTATATGCCATATGAAATAGGCATGGTTAGGCCATAATATGCAGGAATGCATAGTATCCGCGGATAGATGCAAAGTTGTATTGAGGGATTATGCATTGAGTGAATGCACATTAAAATACTATGTGAATGTTGTGAATGTGCATGTACATGTATAAGTGCACATGTTGAGATGCATTGCGAGAATGCACGGTTGTGATATAGATAATAAACGAAATGGTGAACCATTGTTAATACTAAGAGAATTTCATGAGCTGCTATGAATGCAGGAGAAAGATTGCATGAAGAAGGTAGACATGATGATGGGCTACCAGAGTGTTCTATGTAAGGACAGAGATTGCATGGAATGTGAAGTAATGAGTACTTACAATTTATTTAAATTGCATGGATAGTGTACCCATGTATTGCAATTTTATTGATGATAATGATGCATATATACATATATTTCATTGCATTTCAAATGTTAACAGCTAAAGTTGTTTGAATTATTGAGTGTTATAATTATGAGATCACTTCAGTGATTGTTGTAGCAATGAAAGGATTATATGCATAGATACTCACAACATGTTTGGCTGATTGAAGTTTCAGATTTCAAGTATATTATTTTGGGCATGGCAAATGTGGGTAAGTCCATGATAAAGATTGGAATCTACCATGAGAAAGAGCCAGACGATATGAGAACAGACTTATGGCTAAGCAAATCAATTTCTATAGAGAACAGAATTGCAAATTCATACTTGAATTGAATTATTAATGCCATTGAATGATTATTGTTAAATGTTGCTGACTATTTGGCTATTTGATAAATGTGCCAGGAAGACACATTGCAGGAAGACCATGTGTGATGACCTGCAGAAGCCAAACTCCATGGGAAGGACCCCATGCTTTGGAAATGGGTTTTGGGTGAAACACCATTACATCTATTAAGGATGACCTCTCAGCTAAGCCGTATGTTGGAAAACCATGAGAGTGAGATGGTAAAGCTATGCCAAAAAGGCATGGGTGGATTATGGAACGTGGAAAGATTGGGGTGGCAAACCGAAGAATTGTTGACTCAAAGAAGGGAGCCCCCATTCTTCGCAAATGAAGAAAAGATACATCTGCAAAAATGAATGAGTATTCTGTGACCCTAGATAAGAACATGCATATCTAAATTATTAGGGTTAATATGCAAAGCATGCTCTATTCTATTTATATGTCATTTCAGACTGCTTGAGTATGATTAGGGCTTACATGGCTCATATTAGAAAGGGGGTGCACACCTTTTTGGTGGAAGGTCATGATAGGGTTGTCAATATTAACTACACCCTAAGGGAATGGACACATTCCTGGTGTTTCAATACTTGATAGTGAATGTTATGGAATGTGGTTACGATTTTGAGAAGCAATACTGATAATATTGCTTATTCTTCTTGTGTTGTCAACCTACACAGACATTAAGAGGCAAAGTGAAGAAGGGTACGCAGAAGGACTGTATAGGAATTGGCAACCTTTCTATGCTCACACTAAATAATATTGGAAGGGATGGAAAAACCCAAGGAGTTGTGTAGTGAAAAGGGGTATCATCCTTATGTGAGTGGGGCCATGTTAACCTGCAGTTAAGAAAGTCACTTATAAAGTTCCTAAAAGGAACCATCGATTTGCACAAGAGAAGGACTGGCGTCCTTGTATGAATGAAGAGTTGATGTGTGTGTGAAGGGTTATGGTGCAAGAAGGTGTGGTGACATTTGTGAAGGCATAAAATCTCTATTGGGTCAGCAGTAGGAGGGCGGGCGCCAAGACTGACTGAAAACCCTGAGATGCCTATTGGGTCAGCAGTAGGAGGGCAGGCGCCAAGACTGACTGAAAACCCTGAGATGCCTATGGCTCCATAGTAGAGCCTTGACCTATAATGGTCAGGTGGTGCAATTTCCTTCCATTGGTCGATGACCCAGACGAATGTGCTGGCTCGGCACTGGTGAGGGCCAATCAGGTATGGGACTGGTTGGGCACCACCAAATGCTTGGTAATTCTAGCCAGCGTGAAGGTGTAACTGGTTAAGCATTAACTACATCCAAGTCCATAGGTGATTCCAAGGCTTGCAAAGCGAAGCAGGACCCTGTGGACCAGAGGGGAAACACACAATATAGATAAGTATTCGTTTTCATTTATGTCTTGTTTGGAATAATGAAGATTTTAGGTATAAGTCTTCTAACAGCGAAGCTGATACACTATTGTTTCTTTGTTGGAAACCTTGGTCATTGCAGGAAGGAAAGACCCTGAAAGACTACAAATTACTGGTAAATCCAGAGAGTAAATGAGTGGGCGATATAAATTATTGAGAAATCCAGGAGTAGCTAGTTGAACGCTATAAAGTGCTTGATAAGTCCAAAGAGTGACTAGTTGGGAATTAACTACTTAATATGGTAAAGCAGCGTGTACATTGGCCCAGCACCCCTTAAACAATTGATAAAACCAGTCGGAGCACTGGCCTAGCATATTGATAAAGGAAATGATTGATAAACCCAGTCGGCGTACTAGCCTGGCATTGCCTATTCGAATGATTGTGGAGTAGCCTACATGTTGGCCCAACATTCATAATTGTGTCCACGGAAAATCCAAGGCTTGCAAAGCAAAGAAGGATCCCATGGAATAAAGTAAAGACATCCAACACAGATAAGTATTTGAATACCTTGCAGCTTCTTGCTTATAAATATATGTGTGTATATGATTTGGCTATGATTTCCTAAACTCTTGTTTAGAGATAAACCATATGAAAATAAACTAAACATGTGAATTGATTCAATGTTTGAGTGTAGGTATTGTTGGAAGCAAGGACCAGGAAGGCATCATAGGGATGCAGATGGACATGTGACCGTCCTAAATAGCTTAGTACGAGCAGTAATGAAAGATGGTGCTAGTGGACATGAGTGGGTCATAGCATCCAAAGGTTCTGTAGGCAACTATGGAGGAGGGTTCCTAGTTGAAAATCCTTAGATAGACTTTAAACACTAAGTGTCATAGCCAAGAAAGGAAAGTCAAAGCATTCACATTGAAGTGAAAGAGACTAAGGAGCATGAAACCACAACGATGGTGTAGCTCCATAATAGAACAAGACTAAGAGGGAGAAACTCCTATTCTTCTCTTTCCTTTCGATTGATGCATTCATAAAACAAAATATTGTTGATTGCATGTCATGGCTGAAAATAGATTGTGTTTAATTGCTTGAAATGAATTGTGAATGCTGAAATAGTGAATTTCCCGTGAAAGGATGAAAATGAATGAGTTCATGTGTATGTTGGAAAGCATGAAAGTGTGGAAGTCCCATGAATAAAGCGTGGAAATTCCATGTCAATTTGGAAAATAATTGACTAATTTTAATGTTTATGTTATGCTTGTCCTAACAAAGTATTTCCATGATGAAATTCACAAGTAAGAAGGTGAAACAATTGGTTGCAGCTGGCACAAGAAAGTGTTGCTAGTAAGCAAAGTGTGGTCAGTTGTTTCCATTGACCATGGCAGCAGACCGAGGGCTATTAGAGTTGGTTGAAAGGCTTCTTCAAACAATTGCCAGGACCCAAGAAAATCTTGGAGAGATGCTCAAGCTACAGAGGCAACAGAATGAGATGAACCAGAAGGTTTTGCAGGACTCTATTCGTCTGCAAAAAGAGGTAAAAAGCACTCTAGGAGCAATCAGTAAAGGAAAGCAAAGTGGATCCATGAAGAAGCATTCATCCAATCGGTCGATTAAGAAACATTCCAGGTGGGAAGAATCAAAGGAATTTGAGCAGGAAAGGGTAAAGCAACCAATGAAATGTTGGGGATGTGGAGGAAATCATTACCTCCGTGACTGCCCAACAATGGAAAATCAAGAGGGTAGCCGCCATAAAGTTTCCACACTTGTAGATCAGCGGGAAGGTAAAGAAAGGGAAGGGATTGTTTTGGAACAATGCCCTCATGCAAAATTAGAAGGTCCAAGCCAGCAAGAGCCGTTTGTGAAGACCAAAGGACTTGGTCTTGAAAAACCCAAGTAAAGGGTGAAATGCAGGACAGACCTGGCACATTTTATGAATTTTGGACATGTATATAGCGTGTATGTATTCCTAAGTAATTGGAACACCGAGGACGGTGTTATTCCAAGGGGAGGGGATTGTCACGTCCCCACTTTGACCCTTGTAATATTTTGGGTTTATAATGTAAACATTGTATGCATATTATGTATGATTCCTAGAGTGGAGCTCAAGGCCAAGGACCCGCTAGCGAACGCTCGACCTAGAAGAGGCAAGTATTTGAAATTATGCTACCCATGTACTAGTGAACCATGGGAATTGTAAATATGCATCTTAATATAAATGCCCACAACTAGCTATGCAATGCAACAAGAGATGGGGGCATGATGTTACAAGGAATTGGGAGGGAAATATTCAAACCCTTGAGCCAATCAAGTCAAGCCAAGTGTCAATGAGAGAACCCATGAACCCTCAACTACGCATGTTGACTTTTGTACCCAATCATTTATTTCTCCCAAGAGTTGGTTGAGGTAGTTAATGCCTTGGGGAATGAGAGGTATGGATGTCCAAATTCGAGTATGGGCAAGCCACCCTTCCTAGATTTCCGTGTTTGGCTTCTTGGGCAATAAAAGGGCCACGAAATTGCTCCCCAAGCCATTATTCACCTATCAGTTTGCTCTCTCACGAGGTTGGACCTTCTTGGGAAGTTCCCTCCATGGTTTTGTTGTGTTTACCTTCATTTTCCTAGCTAGAAATGGCGTTTTTGCTGTGGCTAACAGTGGGGAAGAAGGGAAAACGATTTGGGGGTTTTATTGAGGCCGTTTGGCCCACTGAATGCTCATACATCTGTGGGAGAAATCGGTTTTCTTCCCTGGGATTGATTCCCTCTTCCCACAAATCCATTTTTGGTGTGCCTACGTTTTTGGGAAAACTCCTGTCCATCTAGTTCCTAAGTCCCACTACTGAAAGTGTGTTCCAGAGCCCATATCTGAGTTTGGTGTGCAAGAGAATGTTGGGGTTGAGATGGGTATCCATTGTTTTGGGTTGTGCTGTGCTTGAGGGTTCCCTTTGCCTTGTAGATATCATGCCCAGCTCGAGGGTGGTCTCTGAGAGCTGAAAGAATACAGGTTGGGCAGAGACCTATGGCTGGGAGGAACGTTGCAGCGACATAGCTAGTTGTTTGGGACAATTGCACAAGAAAGATAAGTGTTTTTCTGTCTATGTGTTCTGCCTCTGCAGTGTCTAAATTAATGGTTGTTATTGATATATTGAGTGCATATGAAAACATGTGTGTGGATAAGTTTATTTCCGCTGTGCATATTTGTTTGATTTACATCTGCACACATGGATTTTAACTGTATGCATCTAATGAATTGGCTGAGTTTTATGAAAAGCCCCATAGAATGGCATCAGGTACCCTTCCTTGCACTGGGTTCAAGGGTGGGTATGTGACAAGAACTCATTCAATCACTGACATGTCCCTTAAATGAGCCAATAACCTCATTTTGACTCAAATCAAATCAGTTGGTGGAAAAATTATTTTCATGTAGTTATGGAAGCATGGAGTGTATATATTTTAATGACATTTGCAAGAGTATTTCCTTCTATGGTCAGAAGTAATGTTAACTATCTTTTCATCAATCCTATTTAGGATCTATCACTCATTTCTAATGCAGATTTTAACTACATTGGGATTTCATGTTGTTCTCTCCGTGGCCATAGCCAATAACTAGATTGTGAGATTAATAAAAAGATAACATTTGGAAGAGAAAATTATAGATGTTCGAGTGAAAAGGATGGTTGTAGATTAGTGTAGAGACTAGGCAAGACAGGAACATTTACCTAGTGTGTATTTGTTGCTCTTATATGCTTGAGAAGCCTTGAATTGATGTTAGAGGAGGTTCCCTAAGAGCATACAACAAGTTGGACTCTTGTTGCACACATTAGTAAGCATTGTAAGGGTTGGATTTCCTAAATAAACTATAGAGAAGTGAAGGGAAATGCTTTTCTTGTGTTGTGTGGGGCAGTGACAAAGAGTGCCATGGCTGGGATGGTTGAGTGATATAACTGTAACTGCTTAGGCAAGAGAAGTCTGGCTTTGGAAGAAAGCGCATCTTGTTGAGAGAGATAGATGCTTGGAGTGGTTTCCTTTGCCCCAGTGGTCTCATAGCCCAAGTTGAGGGTGGAATCTATAGTTGATACGTACAGCTGGATGGAAAATCACTCTTACAAATCCAGTTGCTTGGATCTTCATCTATTAAAAGATAATTATTTCTTTGTCTATGAATGTGAAATGATTTTATTTCTTTCCTGTGATGAATATGTTTGTTTATGCATGATGTGTGTGTAAATTGCAGTTGTGAATTAATCCACTGTGTTTTATATTCGTGCACCTGCACATGCATTTCTTAGTTTATGTTTCCTATGGGGCGAAATTTATAAACATGAAATTTGTAACTACCCCCTCTTATGGTTGTAATGGGATGGGAACACTAGAGAGTGGTATCATAGCTCTTGGTTGCGGCATCCAGGTTGTATGAGCTACAATCAATGTTTACCTAGATAATAAATTTGAGTTTTAGGCAAAGTGTTAGAAGAAATGTTGATATGTAAATTGTTGTGGATATTTCACTGGAACAGTTCGTCACAACGGATCTTACCACTTAATTCATTGTGTTAGCTTAATTCCATAGGATGATAAATAAATATGAGATGAAAGGAAAATAATTAGAGAAAAACAACACATCCACATGAATAACACAAGATATACCTTGGGAAAACACACTATGGGGAGAAACCCAGCCAAAAGTGAGGACTATGCCTTGTTATTTTCTTCTCCAATATGTAATGCAAATATAGAGAAAGTGGTACTCCGTATGGAGTTACCTTTGACATTATGGCCTGCAAGGCTACTACAAGATCTCCCACTTCCTCTATTTTTTTTCTAAAATCCACTCTATTACTGCTGTTGAGCTCTGGAACAATACAATGACATCATCAGAATGGAAAAACCCCTTCTCTTCACAACGGTATAGTATTTAACATAGTTCGATAACTATTTAGGGTTTGTATGTTATATTTTTATCATTTAATTCAATATGATCTAGGATCTTATCTAAGAGAATAACAAGCACAACAAATCAATCACAAGAGATAATAGACACAAAGCATTTCACCGGGGAAACCATAAAGGAGAAAACCCCGCAACTTCCTTAGAGATAGAATGAGAAATAATACAAAAACCCAAAACAAAGAGATGGACTCTAGCAGCTCCTCCTCCTCCACTTGTGCGAACTTGTCTCTCTCTCTCACTAATGCGCAATGAGTGAGTGAGTGGATGAGTGATCAAATGAGAGAGACACTCTCTATTTATACTTTACTTCACTTGCCTTTTTCCCTAACTGGGCCAACTTCTCCTAGGAGAGTCTAATAGCCCATTATACCCTAAATTTGGGCCAACTCCTCTATGGGAGTCTAATAACCCTATAAAATACAATAAAGACCTTCCCGATCGGAGGAATAAAACCTCTCCATCGGAAGTACAATGACATATGAATACAATATAAAATATACAAGTGAAATACATTCTGAAGTTACAAATAGATTAACACTCCCTCTTAAATAGGAAGGTATTCTCTTGACACAGTTCATCGGCACAAGTCTTCATCACTCGATCATCATCAAAGCTGGATCATCATCAAAGTTGGATCATCATTGTTACTGTTGCTGTTGTCTCGATCATCAATCTCCAATATACTTGTCATAGGAAGTTCTACAGAGCCAACCCTTTTTCATGTTGGATGTAGGCCTAGCCTCCATGTAAGTCTTCATCATCTCTGTGAACAAGCCATCAAGTAGGTACATCTCAGGACTGATTACACTGCCTTTGCAAAACCTGGAAGATCTCCCAGGACTGATTAAATGCCACTGCAAAAACTGAAGGAGCATCCTAGGATTGATTATATGCCTCTGCAAAACCTATGTACCCTATTGTCACCTCATCATCTTCAGATCATTTCATCGTCAACGGAGCACAACCCAGATGCACATAACGCAGCACTTACACTCACCGGCATGGAAGGACTTTCCTATCATGATTCAAGAAAGGATCAACAATTACATCAACGAACATGGAAGAAATAACCTCTGACCATGTCAAAAAAGATTCAACAACCATGGAAGGACTAACCTCTGACCATGTTGGAAAAACTCGGCAATTACATCAACGACCATGGAAGGACTAACCTCTGACCATGTCGGAAAAGCATCGGCAATTACATCAACGACATGGAAGGACTAACCTCCGACCATGTCGAAAAATCCCAGCCCTTACATCTACACCATGGGAGGACTTTCCTACCACCATATGAGAATTGTTGATGTATTGGTAACTTCGGAAGATATTCACTTGTATATTGTATGTATTACATTTGTACTTTGTTGTATCTCCAACGAAGATGTCTTATTCATCCGATCGGAAGTGTCGTCATTTGTATTCTATTGTTGTACCTCCGACAGAGATGTTTGTTCCTTTGGGTTGGAGAAGTCATTAATGTACTTGAGTCATGTAAATTCATTGAGGTTCATCCTCTCATGTATGATAGGGCATTAGACCCCGGAGTAGTGTCGCAAGTTATATTGTAAGTGTCGTAACTTATATTTGATGGGTTATTAGACCACCTTGGTGGGGTCGGCCCTGTATGATTCATGTGGGTTAAAGGGTTATTAGACCACCCTAGTGGGGTCAGCCCAATGACAAGTGGGAATGGGTTATTAGACTCTCTTAAGGGTGGTCGGCCCAGTTAGAGTTAAAGGCAGGTCAAGTCATTGTATAATAGAGAGTGTGACTCTCTCATTCTATTCATTCACTCACTCACTCACTTCGTATTAGTGAGAGAGAGGAGGAGTGCACACACGTGGAGGAGGAGTAGCTGTTGCAGACATTTATCTTTAGGGGACTCATCTTGGTGATCTTTGTTTTGGTGCTTATTCTATTTCTGAGGAAGTTGCGGGGTTTTTCACCTTCTTGGTTTTCCCCGGTGAAATGTTTTGTGTATCTTGTCTCTTGTCTCTTATGCTTGATATGTTGTACATGTTGTTCTCTCAGTTAAGATCCTAGATCATATCGAATTAAATGCTGAAAAACTAACATGGTATCAGAGCTAGCCTGAAGGAAGGCATTGTATGCCATTTATGACATTTTTTGCACTTGCGACAAATTGGAAGCTAGGGCTTGATATAGTAAAAACTAGTCATTGTGGCACTTTCACAATAAATTAGTTTTGGCAAAGGTTCGGGATCTGAAACCTTTACAGGTTGAAGCAGAAATGTTCATGTACCTTGTGTCAAAATATCAACCTCATATTCGTTCTACTTTATGAGATATGATTCGTACAAGTTAGGGTTTTTTCCTCTTTCAGAATGCAGCCCTAAACAGGTGACCTAGGCACAAAGGTCATATCTCGGGCTCGGAAGCTCCAAATGGAATTCCGTAAAAAGTGTCAGTTAGGGCATGGACTGTAGTTTCATAGTTCTACTTTTCAGGGGCCGAATTTGAAACAATGACACATGGAAATCCGTACAAGTTTGCTATGTTGTTTCTTTCCATAAACAGGTCATGTTGCGACACTTGGCATATCTCTCTAATGGAGAATCCATTTGAGGTCAGATCTGTGGGGTTGGAAAGATGGCAGGTCATTCTACCACAGGCTGATGTTTCAAAACCTGAGGATCCAAAATTTCAGATTTGCATCAGAAACAATATGGCATATATTTATGCTAAAACAGAATTGGATTCTGAGCACTTTCATTCATGGCTTGTCACTGTTGCGGGAAATTAGGGTTTCAGAGAAAGTTGAAATTTATGGAATCTGAGACCAAGGCTGGATGCTCCTCAAGAAAATAAAAATTTAGAGACCAAGATCGAACTTTTTGGTTGGGAAGAAGCCCAGGATCCATCAAACCCTAGTTCAAGATTTTGATTGGAAAGGTGGAAAATTAGGGTTTCTGCAAAAGTTGGAATTTTTGAAATCTGAGACCACAGCTAGATGCTCCTCAGAAAAATCGAAGTTTAGAGACCAAGATCGAACTTTTTGGCTAGGAAGAACCCTGGGCATCATCAAACCCTAGTTCGGGATTTTGACCAGAAAACCAGAAATTGCAGATCCGAACATTTCAAAGGCAATTTTGAGGGGTCAAATTTTGCAGATTTTAAAATTGAAGTATACCAACTTGATTAACTTAGCAAGGCACATCTTTTAATCCAATCAGAAGTTTGGAATTGAAAGTTTGAATTTTTAGGGTTTCTCTGACAAACCCTAATCCAGCTCCAGATCCAGTTTCAACAAATCAAAGTGGATTGGTTTAACCCTAGAAGAGAATGAATTGGACACCTACATAAGTGAAGAAGTTCCAGTTCCAGAGGGAGATGAAGCTAAGGCCTTACATCAGAAGACCGCAAGCAATCCCGACAGGTATGACTTGAGGAGATACAGGTATGTTTTTGAGATCTGTTCATGATTAAGTTTATGATATGTTTGTCTTCATATTATTGAGGTTAGTACAATCTTGATTAATGTTAGACTTGTCTTATCACCTTAGTAAAAATATGAATGCATGTGAATGATAGAAGACATTCATTGATTAGGGTTATAACACTTATGATTGTACTAATGCAATGTGGTGTTGTATGAGGATGATGTTGTCCGCTAACATGAAAGGTACATCGAGATACAGACAATTCAAGTTCTAGATCAAGAACATATGACCATGATGATATGTATACAAAGACTCATTCATATCCATTGACCACATAGAAGCTCTACTTACGAGGTATGTATAATTTTGTTTTACAATGCTTAACTTATGAGACATGCAGGTCACTAGCACAAGGTCTCTAAAGAGAACAAAGAAGACATTGTTTGGGTATGTTATACATAACTCACAAACATGATAATCCAAGTATGTTTTTCCTATATCAAGTTAGAATCCTACCTTGTGTTAGGATCTTATATAAGTATACTTGGTATGATTGATAGTGATTATTCATGAAGTTATAAGTTTGGGCAATCATGGGTTTATGCACATTACGCTTCTTAGTTTGATTAATGATATGACAAACTAGAAGAGTCCTATGGTCAAATAAGAATATGCATGAGTAAAAGAAGTACTCCCTGAAACCTTGGATACTAACGCTTGTGATAAATTACCTATGTATGAAATGATCATGACCATACATGTTTAAGATTATTTAATCATAATGTTTTGATAGTATTGAGATTATACTAATGAATGTATGATTATGTATGATATCTTGAGGATGACACAATGATGACACTAGTGCACACTTAAGCATGCATAGTGGTCCATGATGGAATCTTCCTTGGACAAGGGAAGTATGTAGTAGAGATCCTGAAGCGGTTTGGGATGATGGACTGCAAGGCCATGGCCACACCTATGGCATCGAATATGAAGCTATTGAGTGATGCTTCATCAGAGTCGATTGATGCCAAGATGTATTGTCCGATGATTGGGTCCTTGATGTACCTGACGAACACGAGACCATATATTTGCTTTGCAGTGAACACCTTGAGCCAGTTCACTTGATTGTTGTAAAGCATATTCTGAGGTACCTAAAGGGTACAATTGATTATGGGCTCAAGTATGATGTGAATCAAAAGTTTAACCTGGAGGGTTATGTTGATTCAGATTGGGCAGGAAGTGCTGTAGATAGGAAGAGCACTTCGGGGTGCTGCTTCAGTATGGGATCAGGTGTGATCTCTTGGTTTAGCAGGAAGAAATCTTGCGTAGCCTTGAGTACAACCGAAGTAGAGTATGTTGCAGCTTGTTTGGCTAGTTGTGAGGCATTATGGATAAGGAAGCTACTGTTTGATTTATTTGATCTCCAGTTGGATACTACTTGTATCTATTGTGACAACCAGATTTGTGTGAAGTTGTCGGAGAACCTGGTGTTCCATGACAAGTCGAAGCATATCAAGATCAAATATCACTATATCAAGGATATGGTGCAGAGAGGAGCAGTGAAGCTCCAGTATGTTGCGACAGATGAGCAGATTGTAGATGTGTTGACCAAACCACTAGCTAGAGTGAAGTTCGAGTACTTCAGAGAGAGGCTTGGTGCTCTTCAGATAGAAGATACTTCAAGGAAGAAGTGATGGGACACATTTGCGGGAGCCATTCGAAGCATGGTGGTAGGAGGATCCTTCCCATGGCTGTGGATGTCAGCACTGTTTGATGAGAAATCAGGACGATGCTCCAGATGATATGCATCATGATGATCAGGATGATCATGCGATGATGATATGCATTAGGACGATGCTATGACGACAATCATGATGATCATGGGATGATGATATGCATCAGGACGATGCTATGACGATGATCAGAATGATCATGTGATGATGTGTATCAGGATGATGTACTGTATGATGATGATCAGGATGATGCTCTGTGCGAGGATGATCCGGTTGATCATGAGTATCAGGATGATACTTCATGGCCGTGGACAAGTTGTGCGATAAGCATATAATATTGCCCTAGGATATTTGCAGATACTCTTGCAAGGTTTTTCCTATGGCATGTAATAGTTACCTGGGAGATCTCGCAAATGCTCTTTCGAGGTTTTACTTGGGAGGACATATAATCTTGCCCTGGGAGATTTGCAGATACTTTTGCGAGGTTTTTCCTATGGCATATAATAGCTCCCTGGGAGATCTGGCAAGTGCTCTTTTGAGGTTTTGTCCTTGGCATGTAATATTTCCCTGGGAGATCCGATAGGTTGAGCAGTAAGCTCGTAATCAGTCCTGGGATGCTCTTTCAAGGTTTTTCCAGACCACATGTAATCAGTCCTGGAGATCTGATAGATTGTGCTAGGAATATAAAAGTCCTGGGATGCTCTTTAGATATCTTTTCAGTCGTGTTATGCACATAAACGTTCCTGGGAAACTCTTTTAAAGTTTCGTGGTGGTCACATGTAATATTTCCCTGGGTGATCCAATAGGTTGAGCAGTAAGATCGTAATCAGTCCTGGGATGCTCTTTCAAGGTTTTGTTGATGCACATAATCAACCATGAGGATTCCACAGGATGGACAGATCAAAGAGATGATGAAGACCTACAAGAGGCTAGGCCTACATCCAGCATGAAAAAGGGTTGGCTTTGTAGAACTTCCTATGACGGGAAGAATTGAGAGATAGAACCAGTGATCGAGATGACGAGTATAGCAGCAGTGACGATGATACTCCGATGATCCAGTGATGATGATCCAGTTCCAGTATTGAAGACTTGTGCCTATATGTATTGATGCCTATGTCAAGAGAATACCTTCCTAGTTAAAAGGGAGTGTTGATGTATTGGTAAATTCGGAATATATTCACTTGTATATTGTATGTATTATATTTGTACTTTATTGTATCCTCGACATAGATGTCTTATTTCTACGATGGGAAGTGTCGTCATTTGTATTCTATTGTTGTACCTCCGACGAAGATGTTTGTTCCTTCGGGTCAAAGAAGTCATTATTGTACTTGAGTCATGTAAATTCATTGAGGTCCATCCTCCCATGTATGACAGGGCATTAGACCCCAGAGTAGTGTCATAAGTTATATTGTAAGTGTCGTAACTTATATTTGATAGGTTATTAGACCACCTTGGTGGGGTCGGCCCTGTATGAGTCATGTGGGTTAAAGGGTTATTAGACCACCCTAGTGGGGTCGGCTCAGTGACAAGTGGTAATGGTTATTAGACTCTCCTAAGGGAGGTTGGCCCAATTAGAGTTAAAGGCAGGTCATGTCATTGTATAAATAGAGAGTGTGACTCTCTCATTTTATTCATTCACTCACTCACTCACTTTGCATTAGTGAGAGAGAGGAGTATTGCGCACAAGTGGAGAAGGAGTAGCTGCTATAGACATTTATATTTTGGGGACTCATCTTGGTGATCTTTGCATTGTTGCTTATTCTATCTCTGAGGAAGTTGCAGGGTTTTTCACCTTCCTGGTTTTCCCCGGTGAAATTCTTTGTGTCTCTTGTCTCTTGTCTCTTATGCTTGATATGATGTACATGTTTTTCTCTCAGTTAAGATCCTAGATCATATTGAATTAAATGTTGAAAAACTAACAAGAATGGCCCAACCCTTACATCTACACCATAGGAGGACTTTCCTACCACTATGTGAGAATGGCTCATGTGCATCCGCATCTTCCAGACTCATCACTTCCCCTTGGATGGAACCTCGATCTGAAGTACACCAAGCTTCTCTATGAAGTATTCAAAATTCACTCTGGCCAGCGGCTTGGTCAATACATCGACAATCTGCTCGTCCGTCGCAACATATTGGAGCTTCACTACTCCTCTCTGCACCATATCCCTGATATAGTGGTACTTGATCTCAATGTGCTTCGACTTGTCATGAAACACTGGTTCTCAGACAACTACACACAACTCTGGTTGTCGTAATATATACAAGTTGCGTCCAACTGGATATCAAACAAATCAGACAGTAGCTTCCTTCGCCATACTGCCTCACAACTATCCAAAAAAGCTGCGATATACTTTGCTTTGGCTGTACTCAGTGCCACGCAGGACTGTTTCCTGTTAAACCAAGAGGTCACACATGATCCCATACTAAAGCAGCACCCTGAAGTGCTCTTCCTATCAATGGAACTGTCTTCCCAATCCGAATCAACATAACCCTCTTGGTTAATCTTCTGATTCGTGTCATACTTGATCCCATAATCCACCATACCCTTCAGGTACCTTAGAATATGCTTTGCAGAAATCAAGTGAACATGTCTTGGATCCGTTAGGAACTGGCTCAATGTGTTCACATCAAAGCAAATATCTGGCCTCGTATCCGTCGGGTACATCAAGGACCCAATCATCTGACAATACATCGTGGCATCAAACGACTCTGATGAAGCATCACTCAATAGCTTCAGGTTCGATGCCATAGGTGTGGCCATGGCCTTGCATTCCATCATTCTGAACCGCTTCAGGATCTCTACTGCATACTTCCCTTGTCCAAGGAAGATTCCATCCACACTCTACCACACCTCCATGCCTAGAAAGTGGTGCATCATACCCAAGTCCTTCATCTTGAACTCGGCAGCAAGCTTCCTCTTTGTATCAGCAATCAACCCATCCTCACCTGTTATGAATAGGTCATCTACATACAGTAGGAGTATCACTGGATTTCCTTCCTCAACCTTGTAGTAAAGGTTGGAATCCGCTTTACTCTTGGTAAAACCCAAACTAGTCAGGAAGTTGTCTATCTTGCCATACCACGTCTTGGGTGTTTGTTTCAAACCATACAAGGATTTATTTAATTTGCACACATGAGTCTCCCTGTCATGTGTCTCAAATCCGAGTGGCTGCCCCACATACACTTCCTCCTGTACTACACCATTCAAGAACGCAGTATTGACATGCATCTGGTGTGCCTTCCACTTCATCACTGTAGCGAAAGCAAGTATTATTCTGATGGAAGTGTATCTGTCTACAGGTGAAAATGTCTCTTTGTAATCGATCCCTTCTTTCTAAGAGAAGCCACATGCCACAAACCTCGCCTTGTGTTTCTCTATGCTTCCATCTACAGCATGCTTGATCTTGTAGATCCATTTGGAAGTCACAACAGACTTCCCTATTGGTCTCGGGACCACATCCCAGACATCATTCTTCACGATCGATTGGTACTCCTCGATCATGGCATCCTTCCATTCTTTCTTCTCAGATTCTTTCTCATAGTTGGAAGGTTCTTTGGTAATGATGTCACATAGCAGGGCTACATAACTTGTATATGGCCTCAGTCTCTCGCTTTCTCTGTGCATTCCACGTGGAGCGCCATATCTCTCTGCATCTTGGATTGCTTCTCATACCCATGCTAGTTTCCTCTTGTGATAATTCTTCTCACGAGGTGGATCTACAGGTTCCTGTGGATCTTCTATCTCGCTGTCTTCTTCTGGATTTACTTCATTCATTGTTGTATCTCGTATCCTGGGTGCTTCTGGTTCTTCAATGTTTTCAATAGGTAGCTTTCTGGATCTTCATTTTTTGTTCTTCGAAACAAGTCTCTCTTGTAGGTGATGGTACACGGTCTTTCCTACAAGACAAGTTCAATTGCATGATTAGAAACATCTCATAGTTTTCAGAACAAATTCTTACACATAAAGACATATGTCATACATTCATGCAATTATCTTAGCCAATGCTTCAATACAACATTCATTCATATCCCGTAACTTTCTAGATGCCTTCCATCTCTACCAGAACATTGTTAAGAGTGTGCACTACTCCCAACATGTCAGCAAAAAGGTTTCATACTAGATAAGTAGCAATGGAATGTTGTACAGTGCCATAGGCCACTTACCCATCACATGCATATTAGTAGTATACTGTTCATTAATGCAAATATCCTAATATGCATAATACATAGCCTAAATCTAGGAACATAAGTATATATACACCATTGAAGATCCTATTCCAAAATTAAGCCAAGATCCTCAAAAGGACTTGTCCATTTGAGTCATTTTCATTCAATTTTTACAAGTAGTTTCCAAAATCTCTTTTAAAAGTGATTTTCGGCATTTCTAACACTAATTTGTTCGCTGTCCTAAATATTTTTTTGGCAAGTTTTTGGACTTTCGTGGAAAAAAATCAAGTTTGAGGCCAATCCAAGGCTTCCCAGAGCTTCCTAGTTTTGCTGGGAAACTTACACTTACAATTTTGTAAGCTTATGGATCTAAATCTATAAAGATACAAAGAATTTCTTACTTCCAAAATTCATTGTAAATCATAAATAAAAGAAGAGCAAGTGGGATACCCAACACCCACACCCCATTCCCCCTGGGGGGATTCACATTTTTTTATGGCGTGAATTTAGCTAACAAACTTTATTTCATGTTTAAATAAACCAATCTAGTACTAAAATTTAACGCTTGAAGTGTCCAATCCAAATATCGGCCTTCAAACTCACTCAAGACGTAGGAACACTTAATTTCTATTTTTTGCAGGCAATATACTTTGCATATCAAGCAAGTTTATTTTTTCAAAGTATTTTGCCAAGAAAATTAATACTAACCCACCACACTCTACCAAAGTACTGAAAGGGAAAAGATATTCGTGGTGCAGTAATTAGTCCAACAATTTACTTTCAGCATTTGATTTTCTTAAAGTAATGAACTTGGCATTGCTCTCCCGAAGTATGCTCTCGTTGTCACTTAAAGGGATTTTCCCGAGTACGTAATGAGATGATAAAAAAGAGACTCCTTTCCTGCAGTAATTAATATAACACTTTAATTCAGTTATTTACCTTTTGCAATAAAATGAAATAAACATTTAGTTCCAACTCAAAGTATGCTCTTTCTCCTCTCGGGCATTTTCCTAGGCCTGTGGGAAATCAAAAAGAGTTGTAACTAATCTTCAATTCTTCACATCTAAATAAACAACTCATAATAATAAAATTAACTACCCTGAACATAGTGAAAATCTGACACTGAGAACTTAATTACTGTGTGGGGAAATTTCTGAGAAGTGGGAACCGTTGGGAGGCAACCTCAGGGCATAGTTAGACTACACACTTGTTGGTGTAGTGTTGGACACCGCCCTTGAGACTCCATTCCATCCCACACGTCTTCGTGAGGAGCCACCATTAATTAAATTCCAGACATTACTCCTTGTACCTCACGGTATATCTATAGATCCCCCTTCCCGTAATCAAATCCCATCTCATAATAATTTAAAACTGATCAAGAAGCGCTCGCAAAACATTCGCAATACAACAACATGCTATTTCGACTCCAATATTGGCACTGATATTGTTTATATTTATTTCAATATTTGAATCAGATCTCAGTGTTTTATATGATTATGTTATGCTGTTGATCTTAATTTTGCAAGTGAATTTTGCTTTCAGTCAATCTATTTCAAAACTCCTAAACAACTTACCCAATCATAAATCCTAATAATTAATCATCCTTATTAACTCATAGGGACTACCCACCTTGGCTTCGTTAGGATTTCTACCTAAATGGAGGAGTTGAGTGTTGAGTGACAGTATCTCAACTCGAAACTTGCCACCAAGGAATGCACCTAAGCAGCTTGAATATTTCTGTTGCAATAACCCCCAGGTGCGTGTTCTAGGGGCAACATGTCCATATGATTCTCTATTGACAAATTTGAGGGTCTTGAGCTGTTTGGAAAGAGTTGTAAATTAGCAGTCTTCAGTGGTTAAATATGAACTATTATGCCATGATTTCAATTTATGTTTACGGTGCTTTTTCCCGAGAGTCTAAATTTGAAGTATTGGTCATCCTTACTACTATATTCAGTCAAACATATTTCCCTACTACTATAGTTGCTTCCATAATTGCACAAGAAGCAGCGGAGTTTCCACCGAATTCCTGGGGCCATTGCCTTGAAGCCTTTTGTCATGTCCCAAAATTTTGCATTGGGTCACAATGGCCTAAGCCCCTTGGCCATACTCATGATAGTTTGGCAAATGGATGCTAAGGCTCAAATAAATGCCAAGAATGAAGTCCAAGTTAGTAATAATGTGAAATTAGATCGAAATGGACAAGGTGGGTCACATTAAGAGAAATTCCCATTTCAAAGTTGTAATATAACCATCCAAATGAACTGCCAGGGACGAAAATTACTAGTTCCCTAGGTTGGGGGGTGGAAGCTTTGGGATTTGAAATAAGGGGGATAATAAATGATGTTTGAACATTAGAATGGCATAGATATTTAATAAAGGAGATAAATAAATATATACAAGGGAAAATCAAAGTGGCAACGGTTCATGAAGACACATGGAGGTTGTGGGGCCCACACAAGCTAGAAATTTTGTGCCACATGGAATCCTCCTCTTGTAAATTCAAATCCATGGGAAGCCTAAGGTTCTTGGGAGGAGTTGGAAGGCTCATACACTTGGAAATATGCATCATAGGTCGAATTGGGATGGAAATGTAACTCCCATAGAAGAGGAAGAGTCAAATGAGGAGTTATTAAACACTTGGACTAGATCCCCTATCTCTCTCCTACCATCTCTCAACCTATCCTATCCATAACCTCATCCACTTAGTCCTATATAAACAAGGCTCGCTCCCATACCAAAGGGGCAAAGACTATGGTATCTACATGCTGGTGAAATCTCTCTTAGACACCTTCACTCACCTCTTGGAGAATTCATGCTTCCTTGGAAGGGATTGGCAATTGGCTTGTGTGGAGAAGGGCTGCTACGTTAAGTCATTGGTTGTAGTTCTATATCTCTATCATGTACTCCTCTATTTGCAGTAATACAAATGCTTTCCACCAATATCGCTCTCATGTGTAATGATGTTGTGTTGTTTACCTACTTAACTGTTTACATAGATCTCTTATTGTATAGATGCTCTTTACTCATTTCTCTTTTATGTGTCTTAACAGGTCTTGCACCTTGGATCTGACGACCGTGGGATGTGTAGCAACATTCGGGAGAAAGAATAGCGAATCAAAGAGGTAAGACATCTAGCACTTGATCCTTAAGTAGATCTAGGAAACGTGTTTGTAGTCTGTTCTATTTGTTCTAGACTCGCATTGAGCTAGGGAGATCCGGCTCGCCTCCGATCGAGTGGATTGTCTGGTAACAAATCTAGCAACCATACTGGGGAGTATTCTTGTTTAGTGATTGTTAATCTAAGTCATTTTCAGTTGATTACTTGTCACAAGCCTTGTTGTCATTTATTTTTCCATTTTCCTTCTTAGGATTGATTCCATTGTCAGATCTTCACGTTGAAGATCTTGATCTTCTTCCTTTGAGTTTATGCAACTCAATTTCAAACCTGTTGGTGGTTCATTATTGAGAGATCTGGTTCATTTTTTAATCTAGAACTCGCCTGTTGCACCTGGGCAGTGAAAACAAAGCGACACTATGTTTTTCTGAGTCTTTGTTCTTTGACTGTTGCTTGCTCGTCGCGTCCTATGCGTTAGTAAACTGTGACATCGTCGCATCCCTCATGCATGTAGAATGCGACGTTGCACTGTCTGCAAAGCCAGAGTGCGCCAATCTGTTGAGGCTTAGCATACAGGCACCCAGCCTCTTGTTTGACAGTCTGAGCCTTGTTTTGGTGTATGAACTCCCTCTATGCTGCAACATTCAGCCAGAGCTCCCATTTTGATTTGTGTGTTGAGAGTTTGGTTTCATTTGGATTGACTTTGGGTTCCGCTTTGGACAAGTTTGAAATCGGTAGTGGCGCATACTTTTGTCTCCCCCACCTTCATCCATTCGCTCTTGCATTCCCTTCCTTCCATCCCTGATCTGATCATTTCATTGGATCACCTTCCAGACCTCATCTATTTTTGTTTTGAGCTTTGCTTGCTTAGTTTGCTTGCTGCTGCTTGATTTTGAGTTAAGTGTGTCTTTTTGCTTGGTTGAGTGCTTATCTTTTCTTGAGTTTTCTGAGTGTATGAGTTCCGCAAGTAACATTTTCTTTTCAATCATTTAGATCTGAAAGCAAAGTTGTTTTCAAGTTTATTGCTTTGATACATCCATTGAAAGATTATAAGTGCTTCTCTCCCGTTATTTCTCAAAAAGTTATTGAAGAAAGATCATTGTGCATTGGAATGTTTTGGAAAAGATGAATGGAAATATGATTGATTGTGTTTTTCTTGAATTATTAATTATTCATCTTCTTGAAAAGCTCTAGTACATTTCGTTTTTTTTCAAAAGTTGTTTCCATGCTAGGGAAATATAGGTGCATTTTTTATTTTTGTTGCCTTTAGATCATTGAAAAGAGAAAGTGAAAAGCTTGCATTTTCCGTTTCAGAATCCTCTCATTTCATTACTTAGTGTTGTTTTGATTTGAAAAATAAAAGAAAAGAAAAAAATACTTTGATTTGGATAGTAGTGTTGTGTACGTTTGTGTGTTTCGTTGAAAAAGAAAAGAGTACTTTCATTGTCAAAATTGTTTGCATTGGGAATTGTGTTGCATTGAGTTTGTTTTGGCAATACCATTGGAAAAATCTTTCTCCTTACCATAGGTAGAATTCATGAAAGAAAAGAATATTTCGTGCATGTAGCTAGGGCTTGCATTCTGTTTCCGATTATGTACTCACCTCATGCATTCACCTAACCATCCAAGATAAAATTAACGGTAGAACTAGGTAAACTTGTTAGTAACTTGTGTGTAAGTTAGAGACGTGTTCCGGCGTCGTTAAGCGTGGCAACTGTCGTTACTTGCCAGCACTATAGTCTGGGGGTATTGTAGTTTTCCATGTACATCGGTATATCAAGCTCCTTCATGTACCCACCAAGTACCATAATCCGTACTTGGCATATATCGAAGGGTGTATCACGTACTCGACATGTATATCGGAAGGTCTTGTGCCAATGGCTGTGCATTAGATAGCACCACTATGGATTTGAGCTCCCACGTACCTTGCGTATATCAGGAGACACCATTAGGATTCCTGAAACCAACCGAGTTAACCATTTGGCCGTCTTGGCAAAGCAATACACCGAGAACAGCACTCGAGGAGATTAGCACGCACGTCCTGTCCAGGTAGTCGGGTATGCAGGCAAGGGTACGGTCCCAATCCTCCTTGTCGCATCATATTGTTGGACCCTGCAGTATATTGCGGTTTGCAATGCCTTGATAATCCTGTGAGGTTCCAGAATTTTGAATCCACTTTGTCACATAATTTTGCTTGTTGCCTTAGTTTGAGTAGGTTTCTTGGACTGCTTTTCTTTTAGAATACCTTTAGGAGAAACGTTGTTTCGGCCTCTTTTGGCTGATTTTCCTGATACTCTGGCGGATTTTCCCTAGAGAAGGTCCCGTAGGATCTTGAACTTGCCACTCGAATTTCCCCTTAATACAGAGGTTATTTCGAGGGTAAGAATGGATCAGCGTAACGCGGGCGCAGTTACTGAATAGGGAACTCCACTTTAAATGTTGGCGGACTTTTGTTTCCACCAGATTCACCTGCCTCTCATCCCACGTAGGATGAAGAAGCACACACCCCCACTTCACATGACCTTCCTCCCATCATCCCGGGACAACCTGGATCGTTGGAATGGATAAACCAACCCCAGGACGACCCTGCTGCAGCTGTTGGTCCTTCAGCAGCTTGTTGGACATCTTCTACAAACCATCCAGTGGCTCATTTTTCCACCTCATCCTCACCTAGTGAGACTACCCCAGAAGACACTTTAGCTTACTTTCGTGGCCAATTGGCTCACTTTCGTTCCATGGCTAAAGAATTTCGGCAGTCAAGTCTCCAAAGGAGGGTTCAAGACCCATATTTCCCTCCTTACCAACCCATCCTAGTTCATTAGATATCTTTTGGATCACCTGAAGCATCCCACCACGTGACCACTAATGAGACTGGTTAACCCTCGCAGGAGTCCAGTCCTACACCTCAAGTGAACCAACCGGTGGAAGGACAACGGTCCAACACACCTGTCACTACCACAGTTACTTTTCCAGTTCCTCCCCCACCTCAAAATTCGAGGGGGTGGTTATCCTATTCTGGTTGGGGGGCAACCCCCATTTCCTAACCAGAACGTAGGCGGTGGAGTCCCCAACAGACCTTCTTTTGGACCTACCCAACCCGCTAGACCGTCCACCACAGGATTATCTCATGTTGGAGGGCCGTCAAATGTAACCCAACCCTCATGGAGTCAAGCGTATCCAGGTTCTGTTAACCCTACGCCGGGCCAACCTAATCCCGGAAACACGCCATACGGGATACCTTATCCCGGGAATCCATACACTCTATGGGGGCAACAACCTTTGTTGCAACATGGACCCCAATCGACTATCCCTCAAGTACCACCACCCCCGATCGGTCCTCTCCCACCTCCTGTTGGAGGCAGTGGCCCCTTGCCTAACATTGGCGGAGGCCCACCTCATTTTACCTATAACCCCCCTCACCCCTCTGGCAGTGGCAGGAATGGTCCCCCACCTCCTTTAGGCGGAGGCGGCGGCGGACCACCTTATCATGGTGGTGGAGGACATTTCCCTTTGGGTGGTAGCGGTGGTCCACCACCCCCTCTAGGCGGAGGCGGTGGAGGACCTAATTACTATGGTGGTGGCGGTGGTGGTGGAAACCCTCATCCTTCTGGTAGCGGAGGCGGTGGAGGACCTAATTACTATGGTGGTGGCGATGGTGGTGGAAACCCTCATCCTTCCGGCAGCGGAGGCAGTGGGGACCCCCATCCATCTGGCAGCGGAAGTGGTCCACCATCCCCTCCAGGCGGAGGCAGCAGTGGGCCACCTTATTACGGTTATGGACCTCCACCTCCTCCCGGTGGTGGTGGCGGACCTCCACACCCTCTCGGAGGTGGAGGTGGACCCCCACCTCATTGGAACAGACCACCATATGGTGGCGGACCTCCTTACGGTCTGGAAAGCACACCCCCCTACGGTCAGTTTTATCCTGGTACACCTTACAGTCAGTTTAGTCCTCACATGCCATATCCATATTATCAATACGCGCAGCCTAATCCACAACTGCCCTTTTGGCTACTTTGGACCTACCTGACCTCTCTCGTTTAACCAACGATCCTATTTAACATGGATCTAACTGGCCACCAATTCCGATGAAACTTCCATCTGATATCCCCAAGTTTGACGGCAAGCCGAGTGAAGACCCCAAGAACCACGTGATGACATACCATTTATGGTGTTCATCTAATTCCTTAATGGACGATTCAATTCATCTTAGATTGTTCCAAAGGACTCTCACCGGTTCGGCTTCCAAGTGGTACATTGAGTTGCCACCACACTCTTTTCCTGATTTTGGCTCTCTTGCTATGAACTTTTTGACACATTTCCAGCTGCCTATACGGTATGAGACTGGTACTGAGCTTTTAACCTCGCTCCGTCAGAATACCGCCACTCACATTTTGGACCATATCCACGAGTGGCGAAGGAGATGATGTCTCATTAAAGCTCCCATTCCAGATCAGCTCCTAGCAGACTGGTTTACTAAATCTCTTCTTCCAACCATAGCAAAAGATGTTGCCATGCGAGGTGCTGTCACCGAAGAACAAGCCATCGTGAGTGCTCATCTGTTAGACCTGGTCTGGCACTCTGTTCAATATTTTTCCTGATGCACCTCGGGATGTTAACGATCCCACAAAACCACATAAGGGACCCCAAGCTGATGGGATCATAGGTTCCCTTACCACCCAGCCTGCTGTTAGCGCTGTTGGATCATCCAACCCCACTCCGGCTGGACACAACACCGCCAAGTCCACTACTCCTGCTGTAACTGAAGAGGTGAATTATGTTCAATCAGCTTCATCTCAGAAGTTTAATGGCAAAAAGAAGAACAAGGGGAAACCCAAGATGTCTTCTGCCCAGCAGGAAACGAAGAGCACTCTTGAAGATACTAAGCAGAAAAGGAAAATGAAGTATGCTTGTCTACTGTGTGGAGAAGACCATTTCTCCAAAGAGTGCCCCCATAGAGACGAAGTGCAAAAGTTTCTTAGGGGTAAGCCGACTCCCGCAGTCCTCAACGATCTGTTTCCTGTTCAAAACCAGCAGATGATTGCTCAAAGCCCCCCAGCCTAGGGGGAACCATCCAACACTGCGCATGTTCTCATGTTGCGTAATGAGGCGATCAATTTGACTACTCGCTTGCGATCTTACGAATAGGTCCCTTCGAAGGAACCCGCCAGAAGTAATACGGAAAAAGCTTTCGACTCTTTACCTGATGTCACTGTACCATCGACCTCTCTCACCATAGAGAGACCCTCTCTAGATTCGATATTGCGTCCGCCCAAGAGCACGATTCGAAAAGCTATTTTCAATTCTAATGCTCACGCGGCACAAAATTACAATATTGTAGAGGACTTGACCCAAGCTCCTTGTGCCATGTCCACCCTGGAATTTTTGCAGAATTGTCCCAATCAATGCAAAACTCTCCTTGAAGCTATTGGTGCAGTTGACCCAGATTCCTCGAACACCATCATGTTTCGTCTTGACAACTTTAAGCCGAGTCTCTCACACCAGCTCGCATTCCAAGTTACTGCGAACCTTGCTGGGAAGATTGTCCATCGTACACTTTTAGATGAAGGAGCCTCCACTTCTGTCATGTCCATCACTTGTTGGAGAGCCATTGGCTCCCCCGAATTGAATCATTCTCCTACCACGTTGAAAGCATTTGACGGGTGTGGCTTTCAACCTCATGGGCTCTTACAAGCTCTTGCATTTGAGTTGGGCGAAAAGACTGTAACCATTAACGTGGAAGTGGACTCGGCCCCGTTAGATTATAATCTCTTGCTTGGTTGCAATTGGTTTTATATCATGCAGGCGATAGCCTCTTCAGTCTTCCGCATAGTACAGTTCCCCCACCAAGGATGAATTGTTACTATCGACCAGTTAGATTTTTGTACACCGGATGCCACTACTCATCCTGGTGACCATGTTCCTTCCATTGGACAGATGTTAAAACAGTATGAGAGTGTAGGGGTTGGCCTATTGAAATATTCATCTCTCATGGGCGTTTTTCCAGCCGTGGACCCCCCTAATCATGTTGCTACGGTGAATATGATCTCTACTGAGATTTTATCTCACTCAAACGATGCCTGGCTTGTACCAGATGAAGCCACAACACACTTGTTTGGAGATATGATACCTCCTTCACCAACTGAACGCATTTATGAGGCTATCCAATCATCTTCGGAGGACCATTTAACCATGGCCTCCCCATCTTGTTCTCTACAACGGACGTCCTCTATACCTGATCTCTTACTTCGGACTTTTCATTCAGACGAGTCCATCATAGAAGTAATGAATGTTGACGACAGTCCGTGGGATGATCTCCATCACATGTCATCTTTTCTTCCTCCTCTGGAATACATAGAGAACAACATCCATACCCTATTTTCACCAGATATCTATCCATCCCCTCAATCCCCCATCCTTACATGTCTTACGGACATGGAGGGCAACTTGGCCAACATTGAGCCAACCACCCCGGTAGACATCTCGGTGAAACCTGGTATAATGGAACACATTCGCATAGGCCAGAAGTGTTCCCCTAAAGAAATGGCTGTTAGCACGGCCTTGTTCAAGCAATTTCGAGACGTGTTTGCTTGGTCCTATGAGGAGATGCCTGAAATAGACCCCGCAATTGTTTCTCACAAAATAAAAACCTATCTCGACATCAAACCTGTACGTCAAAAGTTGCGACCGATACACCCTCGGAAGACTGCGGCAATAAAGGCAGAAATTGAAAAGCTATTAAAGGTTGGCTTTTTTTATCCTGTCCCATTGACAGATTGGGTCTCAAACGTCATTCCTGTGAACAAAAAACAGGGCACCATTTGCGTCTGCGTTGATTATCGGGACCTTAATCGGGCTTGTCCAAAAGACAACTACCCGACCCCTTTCATTGACTAGATCATCGACAACTGTGTTGGAAATGTCATCTTCTCATTCATGGATGGCTTTTCCGGTTACAGCCAAATTGAGATCAACCCAGCCGACCAACATAAGATGGCTTTCATCTGCCATGGGGTACATTCGCTTATCGCAAGCTCCCATTTGGCCTTAAAAATGCTAGCACCACGTTTCAGCGGGCTATGTCGTGCGCCTTCCACGATATTAAGGACTTTGTGGAACCCTACTTGGACGATCTCCCTGCTCATTCAAAGCAGCGCGAGTTCCACATTGATCATCTGATGGCTATTTTCCTCAGATGCAGACAATACAATATCCGTATGAATCCTCACAAGTGTATCTTTTGCGTTGAGTCCAGACGCCTCTTAGGATTTATCGTTTCGAAGGATGGGATCCGCATTGATCCCTTAAAGGTGGAGGCCATCCTCAACCTACCACCCCCGACTGATGTTACGGAACTTCAAAGTCTCCAAGGGAAGGCGACTTACTTAAGACGTTTTGTGTGCGATTTCGTGGAGAAAACTTAGGGCTATATGAGACTGCTTAAGAAGGACGTCCCGTTCATTTGGGATGATCAAGCTCAAAAATCCTTTGACAATATCAAACATGCAATCACGCATGCCCCTGTACTCCAAACGCCTAATTATTATCGAGATTACATCCTATATCTCGCCGCTTCTGCTACCACTATCGCCATGGTTTTGGTACAGGAGGATCAAAACGCTGAGGAACATGTGATATACTATGCAAGTAAGGGTCTAGCTGACACTAAAACTAGATATTCACATGTTGAAAAACTTGCTTTCGCGGCAGTCATTGCCATCCAGAAGTTCTGTCACTACATCTTGCTCTGCACCACCACTATCATTGCCGACTCGAACCCCATGTACCACGTACTGACATGTCTGGTGCTTGGGGGCAAGTATTCACGCTGGATTGTGATACTGCAAGAATTCGATCTTCTTTTCGAGAAAGCTAAGTCTAAGAAGTCTTTGGTGTTTGCCGAGCTCATTTGCGACCTTCCTCGTCCTGATGCAGAAGTTGAGCACAATGACTCATTTCTGGATGAATCATTGTTTCTCATCAGTACGACTGACCCCTGGTATGGATATATTATGTTATATCTTCAAACCCAATGCTTCGATCCTCAACTTTCCCACGACGATCGTCGTAATATTCGTCACCATGCAACATATTATTTAATCATCAATGATACTTTGTATCGTCGTGGCGTCGATTCAATCCTTCGACGTTGTCTCACTCATGATGAGGCCGAACGCGTTCTGAATGACTGTCACGCTGGGGCATGTGGCGGTCATCTCTCTGGGATGGCTACAGCCCAGAATATTTTGCGCGCAGGATATTACTGGCCTACTATCTTCAAAGATTGTATTGAGGCCGTTAAAAAATGTCCTCCTTGCCAACACTTCCACACGAAGAAGCACACTCATCCTGCCCCACTACATCCGGTTATTGTCGTTGGACCATTTGTAAAATGGGGCATCGATTTTATGCGCTGTAAGCCTACCTCGGCTAGGGGGCATAGTTACATCATCGTAGCTGTGGATTACTTCACAAAGTGGGCCAAGGCTATGCCTACATACCAAAACGATGGCAAAATCGCCGCACTCTTCATGTTTAATCATGTGATAGCACAGTTTGGAGTTCCGCAGGCATAGTTACCGATCATGGTTCTCACTTTCAGAACCATATGGTTGATGAATTGAGCGACAGGTTGGGTTTTCGCCATGAAAACTCGACACCCTACTACCCGCAATCCAATGGACAGGTTGAGGCAATTAACAAGGTCTTGAAAACTATGATCCAGAGGATGGTAGGGACACAAAAGTCCAACTGGCATAATATGCTCTTTTCAACATTATGGGCCTACCGAACTACCATTAAAACCGCCACAGGATTCACTCCCTTCCAATTGGTATATAGATTGGAGGCTGTCCTGTCGATAGATTGTGAAATCCTGTCTTTACAGCTAGCGGTCGAACTTCTTGCTAACACCACTGCTGAGGAAGAACGTCTCTTGCACTTAGCAAAACTTGATGAGTCTCGCTGTGATGCCGCTCTTGCTAATGAAGCGCATAAGAAACGCATCAAGGCCCAATATGATAAGTCGGTTGAACCTCGTATCTTTAACGAGGGTGATCTGGTCCTCACTTATGACCAGAAGCACGATAAACTAGGAGCAGGGAAGTTCGAGTCCATGTGGCATGGACCCTACGTCATAAAACATGTGTTGGAAAAAGGTGCCTACAATCTTGAAGATTATGATGGAATCTCTTTAGGTGAACCCCGCGATGGGCTTTACCTAAAAAGATACTACGCTTGATCTCTCATGCATAGACTTGCTTGTATATACTGTACATGGCGTGTTTTTGTGTTTTTTGTGTGGTGTGACGCATTTCTCTTTCGAGTGTCTTTTGATCTTGTTTCCGCTTCTTATACCATGTTCTGTCTACGTGTGCAGATGGCAACGTGCTATGGATTCGCAGACAGCGCCAGCCAGCATACCCTTCACCTTGCTTCAGCAGCCTGGGTACTATATTCCCCAACAGGTGAGCTCATTAGCTCAGGAGGAAGTTGCGTAGGGTTTGCGACCAACAATGCCGCAGAATATCAGGCAGTAATCGAAACCCTAGCTGATGCCATTTCCTTGGGTATGAACCACATTGTCATCCACATGGATTTTCATTTAGTGGTTTCTCATCCTAACCAGGCCTACGCCATCCATGATCCCATCTTACTCTGTCTCTTTAGACGAGTACGTCTCCTGGAAAGGTCATTTGAATCTGTTCAATGCCTGCACATTCCACGAGAGTTAAACACAGTTGCTGACTCGATGGCCAATTTCATTCTAGATTGGTACATTGCACACACATAATACTCATAATATGTAAAAGCATTCACAACATGTAAATATAATGTTCAGAAGCAAACATATAAACAAGATCACATCACTAATCATTTGAAGAACGCATAATGTATAAACCGCCGATAATGTATATATATACAAATCACTCAAAAGTAGTGCTGGTACAAAATCTGAAGCATGATGGCTTTCAGTGAGTCTCTACAAAAATCTGAAGCATCATAGCTTTCAGTAAGTACAAAAATATGAGGCCTCTAAGCTCTCAGTACAAGTCTAAAAGTGCAATCAAGTTGGACGCCTGACCCGTACACCCCTAGCTCTAACAGTTCTCTGACGCTGGGTGAGAAAGCAGTCTACAGTACAAGCCACCTTGCGGGGTAAGGAGTTGAAGCGCACAGACGCTCCCATCCCAAATCTCTGCATGGGCCTCGGTAAGTCATCGATGGCTGGCTATGGTACCTCCACAGTCAGCCCGGATAGGTTCTGGTACACCTCCTCCATCTCCTCGATGGTAGCATGAGAACCTACAGGAACCACTGCCTCCCCACCTCTGTCTCTCCTCGCCAGAAGGGAGAGACCTACTGGTCGCATGGGGCCCACATCTGCACACACATATTATGTACTTGTCAGCACTACATAAAATAAAATATAATTCACAAAACTAAAAAGTACAAGGGTTTTGTTCTTACCGATATCACCCCATGTTGCACCCTCTAGCAGCACTAAGTCAGGATCCTCTCGAAAGTCCATGCCGCCATATGGGAAGTCCTCGACCATAAGTAACTGGCCTTCCAGCCAGCTAAAGAACTTGGGACCAAAACTGATGATGGGACCCCAACCATGGCAGGTCATCACCTCTTCCCACCTGAGCATGTGTGGATCTCTCAAATCCCTGTCATCCCGTACCACCTGCGGGCGCAAGAGAGGAACCCGCTCCAAGAGGAACAACACTATGATCAATCTGTATCCAAACTGCTTGAGCTCCCCGCGCCGACACTTGGTCAGCTGAGCTCGGATGTTGGCGAGGAGACCCTCGCACCAGTTGAACACCATGGGAGACATATAATAATCCGCGTATAACATCTGAGTCCGAGTAGCCGTATGTGGAGCTTGTCTACCCGCCACCCTGTTAATAGTGAGCAGTATGGTCCACAGTGGACGACTCACCACATCTCTGATGAGTATCTTCCCACTATAAGGACAAGAAGAAGTTATGCAGTGCTGTGCCACCATGTCCTCCACTGTACGATCACTGGCACGTGTCCCAATGAGTTGTACAGCGCCCCCTCTTCGGGACAAACCGATCAGAAAGTAGATATCCTCAATGTCAATTGTGAGGATATGCTCACCTATAACAAAGTATTGTTGAGCCGCATCCCAACTCTGGAGCATGTGTGACAAGAACGGGATCTGGGCTCTCATCCCCTGTATCTCGAAGAATTTGAGCAACCCATAGTTTCGCAAAGCAGCCACACATTGTGGATCGTTTGCGGCTTTCTCATCTTCCACTTCATGTTCTCTTTCTCGCCACTCTAATACCATCTTTGCTTGTTGGGAACCTGCCAAAAGGGGCATTTAAAACATGTTAGGTCCTTTCCCAACTTGCACAAACTCATTTTTTGGAATATTTTTGATGTTTGAGTTGTGGGTTTCCACCGTCGCACCTCACCTTCAAGTACAGGGCGACATAGTTGTAGGTCCCATTTTCGAGGCTTGCGACGACTCAGACTCGTAGCAAGTCCCGAAAGGGCCACTTGCGAAGAGCCGAGGGCACAATGGCCCCTCCCCAAATCATAAAAAAAACTCAAAAAATGAACAAAAATGCAAAAAGTAAACCACTGGAAAGTTGCAAGACAAGATTTAGGCCTACCTGGTCCGGACGGCTGGTGAAATGGAAGATCGTAGCTCCCGGAATCAGCAAAGGAAGTTTTGGCTCCAAATTGGTACTTCTCCACCCAAATTGGCAATTTGAACAATGTTTCTATTTTTGGCCCATATTTCTATTTATAGAATAGAATGGAATATTCCTTTTCAAATATTTTGATGCTTTTGGGCCATTTAATATAGTTTTGACCATTTGTCAATATATTTGGGGCTATTTGACACTTTCTCTAGTGTACAGGAGTCGTAAAGTGGTCTTTTGTAGCGTTTCTCGCATTACCAATGGTAATTACAGGTATGAACACTCCTTTGAACGTTTTGTCATTATTGTTTTTGGTTAAGCCGTAATTATTGCATGAGGATGAGTTTACTCTTCGTTTGTTCTCGTACTCATCAAATCATGAGAACAAGTACCGAGTTATGATTTATCACTTTTCCGGGCTCGTTAAACTTCCATGGAAAAGGACACCCCCCGGAGTCCATAGTTAAGCTCTTTTCAGACTCCCTAAAATTGAAAAGATTGCCAAGCGAACTTGTCGCGTTCACGCTTGTTAAAGTATTTGAATGGTCGTCTTCCTGGTGATAGTTTACCCCTTTTTCGGACCAGGGGGCACTAATTACGAAAAAGGAATACTCCAGCCAATCATGACTGGAAGAGTCCTCTCCCGCATTGTTTTACCCTTTTTCGAGCGATGAGGCTAACTTTACGGAAAAGGCCTGTTGGAGTCTTCTTTAGTTCTTTTCAGACTCTCTAAATATGAAATGACGACCGAGTTTTCCTTCTATGGACTCGTTAAATTTTCACATTGAAGGGCCCGTCATGGGACGAACCCCTCCTATCCCAGGTTCGAAAAATATTTGGGATTGGACTCATCTATGAGATGAGCTATACCGAGCATCTGGTTACCCTCATCAAGCTCGTAAAAAACACATGAGGCACTCATCATTCATGATGGGGAAAAATGAAAGTGTTTGTGTTACATACCTTAGTGGCAGTATATAGTCGTTCTTGAACATGGCACTCATCTTCATTTGCATACAGTACTTGGGTCATCTGTTTGTCTATGAGTCCCCGCTTACTTTCTGAGTCCTATTACTCCTCTGAGTCATTCAGGAGAAAGCTTCCACTATCAGTTGCATTAGAAGTTTGCATCATTCTCATGTCAATACTGCCAAGTCATGCCATGCCCATGTTCAAGAACACATTCATTACTCATCATTTTCAGTCAGTACACACGTCATCATGTCGTTGTTACTTTGAGTCAGTCTCACATGTTATTGTACCATCCGATCCACTCTACACATCTTTTGTCATGTTTCGTGTCGATTGATGGGGGATTCATTATGGCCCTCCTTCGACCGATTCATCCTTGTTGACTTCAACACATCATCCAAGGATTGAATCTAGAAACTAGTCAAGTACCTCGGTCCTGCATACCTCAATGGCAGGTCACCTTGCTTTCATCATGAGTTTACATCATTAACTCTTGATTGAGAGATTTCATCTTGTGTTCGACGTCAACTCATTCATTCACGCTTGATGATATGTACTGTGATACCTTGGGAATCATTGACATTAATGGTGATCTCCCTCGCACTTGTTAACGGTCTACAGCAATGCCCGGTAATCAAGTGGTTTCTACCATGTTCGACGTCAAGACATTTGTAATCACATGGATAGATTCGTATCATTGCGGGTTCAGCTTGAAGACCCTGGGGAGTCATGTTTTACCCAAGTTGCAATGGAGTTTGTATTGAGTCATATTACACGGATCCACTTTTGTATTGGTCGTGGCTGTGTTATCATCTCATCATGGATCTACGCTTGTGTCTAGTAGCCATGATTGTGTTCAGTCGGTCATTACTCCCATGGATCTGCAATGTATTGATAGGCAGCCATGTTGTACTACATATGGGATTGTCAGTTCGGAGTCAGTTGTACTGCAGCAGTGTCCTTCATCCGACAAGTCTTTTGCCATTTTTTCTATCAAAGCACTTCACCTGTACATCCTTAACAGCTTCATGCTTTGGGGGGCATTCTGTTACACCTAAAATCTACCTATCATCATGATTTAGTGTATACATCCCTGAAGTCACCTGGACCAAGTACTCATTTGGGAGGATTTGTACTCAATTTGTACAACTTTTTGAGAGGTCGTCGCAGGTTGCATACTAGCAACATGTGATGTCACAGGTTGCTTCATAGCAAGGTGCGACGAGGTCTGTGAATGGGAAAAAATAGCCATTTTGAGATCTTTCTCGAAGCTTTCCCATTTGGGGGCTTATCCCTGATCTCTTGGAGAGCTGGTACTCGACCCTTAACTCATTGGGAAGATCCCCTATCTCTCTCCTACCATCTCTCAACCTATCCTATCCATAACCTCATCCACTTAGTCCTATATAAACAAGGTTCACTCCCATACCAAAGGGGGAAAGACTATGGTATCTACATGCTGGTGAAATCTCTCTTATACACCTTCACTCACCTCTTGGAGAATTCATGCTTCCTTGGAAGGGCTTGGCAATTGGCTTGTGTGGAGAAGGGCTTCTACATTAAGTCATTGGTTGTAGTTCTATATCTCTATCATGTACTCCTCTATTTGCAGTAATACAAATGCTTTCCACCAATATCGCTCTCATGTGTAATGATGTTGTGTTGTTTACCTGCTTAACTGTTTACATAAATCTCTTATTGTATAGATGCTCTTTACTCGTTTCTCTTTTATGTGTCTTAACAGGTCTTGTAGCTTGGATCTAACGACCGTGGGATGTGGAGCAACATTCGGGAGAAAGGATAACGAATCAAAGAGGTAAGACATCTAGCACTTGATCCTTAAGTAGATCTAGGAAACGTGTTTGTAGTCTGTTCTATTTGTTTTAGACTCGCATTGAGCTAGGGAGATCCGGCTCGCCTCCGGTCAAGTGGCTTGTCCGGTAACATACAGACACTGACAAATGTAGTCATGGAAACAAGGATCCCGCAAGGAGAAGTGGCGCCAAGTGCGTCAACAAGTAGGGTCGAGGTGGATATTGGCATGAAGAGGAGGATAGTACAAATACTACCTATTGCCATCAATACCAACGATGAAGACATGGATGCCGCATTGCGAGGGCATAAATTAACCAGCATAGATTTCAACATGATGCCAATGATTATGTTACATCGCACTCATACCACAAAAAGTGATGAAATTAGCGACCAAGAAGCTACAACGAACAATCAAATGGTAAAATTCAAATGACAAGTGCGGGGGACTAAGGCGGAGGTTCAATGACTCCAGGAAGAGAAAGAGATGATTATGAATGAAACAACAAAAGCAACTGAGGAGAGAAAAAGGTTGGAACATGCCATCTCCATGGCATGTGAAGACACACCAGAATTCAATAAATATATGTCGACCGGAGCAAAACCATTAAGTCTAGGCGCGGTCATTGTCGACCTGTGAAAAGAGAATGAGGAAATACAAACAGGGCAGTGCCAAGAACACCGTCGGAGCATATTCAAGAAAGGAAGAGCGTGATTGAAGAAGCTGTGACAGAGATCGTAGAACTGGAGAAAACAACGCAGAAAATCACAGAAGATGTAACAAAATTTTTGGGTATTTTAGTGCAGGACGAACAGTTGCACTAGATGAACGTGCAACTCAGAGAAGCAAAAACCCAACTCGAGGAATTAAGGGGATCACTTAAGGCGATGCCCCTATTAGAAAAAATGACATAGGAAATAGATCTGAAAGAACTGCAGCATCGGGTCAATAAGGCGCGCAGAAGGAAGCAAAGAAGAACAACACACTTGGACAAGCTACAGAAAAAAAGTAGAACAGTTGGTAGTCAAAGCAATGGAAGGAATGATGCAAATTAAGGAAGAGTTGTAGAAAGTGCAACAAATGGGTAATGAACACCCAATAGAACAAGAAGTAGAAGATTGCGCAGCACTTAAGGCGTCGGCAAAGGAATTTTGAGACCAGGTTAAGGTAGTATATGGTGAGTTCAAGATGCAGGTAAACGTATAAGCATTTTTCAGTTGAAGTGGCTCGAGGGAGAGCCATAAGTTTATGTTGGGGTCCTGTTGGCACGGGTCCACAGTGCAGAAGTACGATACCTCCAAGCGACGAAAGGGTGATCGATAAGAACAAAGGACTGGTCTCAATGTATAAAAGAGTCGACGAATAAGGAATTTTTGGTTAAGTTAGTTAGTAATGGGTCATTTGGACCATTTTGCAACGACCAAGTGAGCCTATAAATAGGAGAGAATTGTAAGCCTAAGGGCATATTTTGAGTATACATTTTGGGTACCTTCTTCATGATAGTTCTAGTGTCTTTCAGAGATATTCTTTTTTATTTCTCTGATTGCAACTGTTGTTATGAGTTTGTAATGGCTATGCAATATGCATTCTGCAGAATTCTTCAATGTATGAGACAAGTTGATGAATAATGAGAACGATTGATTGATCTATGTCTTTGTATCCTTTTGAGTTATCACAATGTGCTTGAATATGCGTTGTCACAATGTTTGATGTCACTTCGTGGCTCTATATGTTTTATGAATGAAATCGCATATATGTTATGTATATCAGATCTGTTAAGCTTGTTTTGACAATAATCTGCTATTGCATAGACCTGATTAGTTCGTCGATTGCGAAATGATAATGTTTTGATGCGAATAATGATTCTTTCGATCTCCAAGCTACTTAGAGATTTATTGTGAATGATGCATGTCCTCTTTCATCTACGGAAACGTGGTTCCTGCAGCCCCTTTAGATATCTCGGGTGAGACTTCACTCGCTCCGTGGGTGTTTTTGGAAAGGATACAACCTTTATTGGCCGATGTCTTTGGGAGTCTATGTCGAGGTTTGTTCAAGACAATGCGAATTGAACCCTTTTCAATAGATCTGCGTCAACAATTGTCTGTACTGTTCATCCTGCCATCGTGCTACATGGACATGTTGAACATACTGCATGTTCTTTTTGTAGAATTTCTTCATGAAATCACAAATTTGTACGTGGTGCCACAAAACCAAGGGAATTATTACAATATATATATATATAAATTCAACATGTATATATATATATATATATATATAAATTCAACATGTATAGTATGAAAGTATGCAAACTTAAATTACCTCTAACTTCACCTTGATGCAGTTCTTTTGCTTTCCTTCACATTGCATACTTGATATGTTACGTACTTGAAGTTCTGCGTTTCTGCTATCATTCTCCCAAATTCATGCTCCTCACTTTCATGGATGGAGCGGATCAATAATGAAAATCCACTGGACCTAGAACATGTCCCATATAAACATGAATTTTTATAATATTTTTGTCCTTCAGGTCTTGGACACATGATCCTATGGATAAATTCTCTGGATGCATTCGGTGGTTGTAACGATGGGCACTCTTGCATAATGTTAGTATGCAAATAACAAAGTATATGTCTATATTTATACTTTGTTGCGATCAATGTAAATTCTAACATACCAGGGTTTGCATTTTTCAAAGGACCTTTGGCCCAAGTTCAATTGTGTGTGCTCATTCTTTAACCTCTCATAGAGTTATGTTTGTGTCATGTCAAGGATTTTCTTCACATGGGGTTCACACCCCTTAACACATTTTCTCAACTTTAGCACATCTCTTTGATTCGATGACGGTCTAGTGTTAGCATGCCAAAAATTTTGTACTAGTTCTTTAACAACATTAATTAACTTCATGTCTGAACAAGGTATCCTACCAACAAAGGCCCAAAAAATATTTTTGTCTTGGGATCTCAAGATATTATATAATAGCATAATACTTTTGAAGAGTCTTTCTATCTAATTTAAATACTTTACATGTGTGTCATAGCATACGATGTTGCCTTGTGTATTTGTCTACAATCGATTCTGACAGTACACGATGGGCCGCATTAAGATCTTTTGTACAACAATATTTTACAATAAAATTAAATGCAAACTGTATATTTCTAACAACATGACTATTGGCCTTTGAAATTCTAACTACCTATGCCTAAAATTATCCTAACATGAGCTAGACAATGTCATTTTATCAAAGCTAGTAACAATTGACATTTTGCTACATCACTTTTGGATTCAAAAATTCTTTGATGATCTTGCTACAATGAAAATCAATATTGAGTTTAGGAAACTTACCTTCAAGTCCCGATAGGTAATTTTCATCCACATGAATATGTCTAGGATTTCTTCGTCGTCCACTTGATAGTCAAGGCAAGGGAGTTGGACAGGAAGTACGAGTCTCATCACTAGTTTGTTGTCGAACTTCGTTCACAATTTGGTCCTGAAAGGGAGTGCGTTCAACATGTGCGTGCTCTTTTTGGGGAGGTTTCTAATTAAAAACTTGTTCAACTTCCATCCCTGCATACTCAGCATCAATCAAGAATTGATTGACTTGAGCCACTTCATCATTGCTTGTTGATGGATTTTTTGTTGGATGATCACTTGACGTTGGATTTTGAGTGGGATCCATTACCCGCATCCATTTCACTTCTCCTGATGAATTCAATATCATAGTGGCATGCATTGCGCTAGGATCTAAGGCACTTCCAGTTTGATGTCTACATTTTTCCATGGACAACCTGGCCTTTTCTCTTATCTCATGGACCTTTTCATGGGGAAGATCCTTCCTTCTAGACTTTCTTTTATTAGTATGTATGTTTCCCATATTCAATATGTTCTTTAACAAAACAAGAATATCACCCTTGCAAAATAAATAACAAATAAGATATTATTTTTCAATTATGAAGTGCGGAAAACAAACTTTTACCTCGAATAAGATAGAAGGGACACAATATTTAGACAAGATTCATACATTGAGTGGTAATAAAAAATATGACTTCCAAATAACTTCAAGAACATAAGCCACTAGATGTTATCTTTAATGAAAATATAACAAATCAAATAACATCCCACAACTAAACCACAATCTTGTGAGGTATTCAAGTGAATTTTTGAAGCAACTATGATCATGGTTGAGGCATCAATACACATGGGCCTAAAGGATCATACAAGTATCCTTTGAAGCATAATACATGAATATAGTTTATAGACTTCGATATATGAGAATATTTAAAAGCTATTAGGAATGCATTGGAACAAAGGGAAGCCACTGGAGGTCATCTTGGAGCACCTTGTGGATTGTGTAGATATCTCTTGCTTCCTTGTAAGCTATATAATGTGCATTTCATTTCTGTTTTGCTAACAAACCATCCCATTAATTTGTACATACATAGAGCTTGTGTTCATCGGGTAGATAGAAAAAATTGTTGAAATTCACCTTAAAAAAAAGTTTCTAAATGAATAGAAAACAATGGGTAGGCTGCAAATTGCTTGGCTATCTATTGCTTCCCTTATGTATGTTGAGGTAACTTGCATAATGTGCAATATTTTTAAAACTCATTCTAGCAATTGATTGGGTACTGTGAAAACCTACATGTGTAATCTTCCTAAGTGTAAAATGTAAACTATAGTCATGGATGTATGTTTTGTTTTCTTGACATTGGACATATAGAGAAAACTAATATGGTAGGAAGAATGAAGGTGGAACGAGGCCATTGAAACTATTAGAAAAAATGATCAAAATGGTGTAGCAAAGATCTTTTTTTTTCTCTCAACATCCCATTAGTGTGTACATGCATAGACCTTGTGTTATTTGTATATCTATAAAAACTTGTTGAAACTCATTGCATGGCTATCTCTTGCATGGCTATTGTCCCTTACCTATGTTTTGATAACTTCCATGTAATGTGTGTGCCTATATTTTTTTTTCTTTCAACAACTGGTTAATATGTAAACACATAGAGGTTGTGTTACAGGTATAGCTAGAAAAAATTATTGAAACACTGTTAGGAACCCATGTCAACCCTTCTATTTACTTTGTTAGTATATTGTTGTTGGACGCATATGCTTTGTAAGTCATCCTGTAGTATTTGTTGATCCATAGTTTGTCTTATTGTTGTTGGACGCATATGCTTTGTAAGTCATCCCGTAGTAATTGTTGATCCATACTTTGTATTGGCCCATGGTTTGTATTGACACATGGTATTGACCCATGGTATTGGCGCCTAGACTTAGTATATAAGTTTGTGTTGAGACCAATGAAGGTACCGTGAAGTTGTTTGTATTGAGCTTGCTCAAAGGAGGTTGCCCCCTCGAAGTGGCCTATGATCAATAAAAGTGATTATGAGTTATGTTATTACTGCTATCTCGTGTATTTTCATTAATTAATCGTTGCAGGTTCTTCACATCTGGTATCAGAGCACTTTCTTGGGCTCGTTGGGTGAAATTTCTGCCAAAAAAATTTGCGCATCTGTTGCAGCTTCGGATCTGGGAATAATCCCTATCCGCTTAACTGTGGGAAGTCCTTGGGCATAAGCCCTAAAACTCATTGTGAGGAGTACCACAAGAACCCCGAAGTAGCTAGCCCATTAAGAGGACCTGCTAGCAAAAAGGGAAATGACCCCTACTTGATTGACTAGTTCCCACCCGTGAGGTAAACCAAGAGCTATCGTTTGTGGCAAAGCAGTTATCAGTTTTACCTGAGCCATGGAGTGAGGGGTACTGCCCCAACACACAATCCCCTGAACTATTAGGAAGCCGCACATACCTAGGGTCCATATCTGTTTTTAGCTGAACTGTTGTCGATCACTTCCGCGCCGTATCAGATCCATTATGAAAGTCATTCCAGATCCAGTTGTTTCAGATCTATTCTCAAAGTCGTTTCAGATCCAGCCGTTTTCAATCCATTCGTTGTCGTTTCAGATCCATTTGTTTTCGATCACTTCTGTGTTGTTGCAGATCCATCTGTTTCTGCTCCCTTCTGCACCATAGTAGATCCATTCTGAAAAATAAAAAATTTTAAAAAAATCATTTTTTCGCCATATATCCCTTGAAACTTCCCAGACACCCCTGTAATCCCATTCTGCATATTTCATTCCGAAGGACCCTATCCCAAATTCTACTTCCCAAAGCCAGAAATCTCACATTTGTCTATTTTTAGGGTTTGCCATAACTTCTTCAATTTTTACCCACTCGCCTCCAAATTTTGCCACCGTGTTCATTCCCCGGTTTTGCTTCTTTGTCCCTCTTTGACCAATTTTCTCATTCTTTCACCCTGCTTCTGAAATCCCCATTTTTTGCTTCCCTGTCCATCAGAAAGTGTCCAAAACCTAGTCAAACCCCAATTACCCATCCGAGTTTTTCCCAAATCCAAATTTCTCTTTACTAAATAAGCTTTTGTTTGTGTTTTTCTATCCATACCAAAAAAAAAAAAAAAAAACTCCTGGTTATGGTTGTCGCCCGCGTAGGAGAAAAAACCATGGAGGAAGCACTTGCAGCCATCCAAACCAAACTCCAAGATCTGGATGAAAAATTTCTCAGCCTCCATCTTCAGCATTCAGCCATGAACAATAACCGACAGCAAGAATCTTCTGCAGCCAATGGGTTCTCTTCTTCCAGCAATTTTCGTGGTCCGAAGCTTGAATTTCCTTGCTTCAATGGTATTGATCTGACTGGATGGATCTATCGTGTAGAACAGTATTTCAGTCTGCATAATACTTTTGATGTCCAAAATGTTCCACTTGCATCTGTTGGCAGGCGGTTTGGTAGAGTACTATCGCGGCATCTCCAATGCTGCGACAAGGCAAAAGATGGCGCGAATGGCGAGAAGATGACACGAATGGCGATGAGCGGAAGATTATTTATGCATTTTGGGTCAATTGTACCGTGAAATGCAGGTTTTGGATCAGTTGGACCACATATTATGTAATGTTGAGTCAGCTATACCGCAGAATGCGTTTTTTTGGTCGTTTTTGGATAAGTTAGTTAGATATTGGGTCATTCATCCATAGTGTCCGTTAGGAAGTCGGTAGTAAGTGGACAAGAGTTGTAAGGCAAAAGCCTATATATAGATAAGAATTGTAAGTGTTGATGATATGATACAAGAATGAAGAAGGATATAATTCACAGGAGAAGATTGCAAAGCTTTGATGTTGTATGATTCCCGGGTATGTTTTGATGTCAAGAGTCATTGTGGAGATCTAGTTGTTGCAGAGGCATTGTATCTGGGTTGACAATGATAATATGATGAAGCTATTTTGGTGCAATCCTTGTGTTCAATTTGTTCAGTTATGATGATGTGATATTGCACTATACGAATAATGGCATGCTTCTTTGATGCGATACTTGCTTTACAATTACTGTTGTTACCATGATGAATGTATTGGTTGAATGTCGCTTTAATACTATGTTGAATGCTTAAAGATCTCTGTCTTAATGCTGCAATAAGTTAAGTATCATAGTCGTAACCATCCTCCTTCATTCGGCGAAAACATGGTTCCGTCTACTCTTCCTGGATGCCTCGGGTGAGACCTCATATGCTCTGCAGGTGTTGCTGGACGGGATAAACCCTGTCCGAGCTGGTGACCAGGGAGACCGCGGTTGGTGTCGACAGTGATGCGAACCCCTGTCAACTAGGTTTGAGTCAACAAATGGTTCTGTTGCCGGGACATGAACCCGGGTCAGCTAGTGACATCCTTGGGTATATCCCTCTCGTTCGGTCGGATGCCACCCCATGCAAGATAAACCCAAGATAGAAGTACGGTGTGAAGATGCCGACACTCCCGGATGGAATGGAGTGCTCTGTGGATTTTGGGCTAGCATTGATGCGCCTACACTACGACAACCATGATATGGTGGCCAACCCTAACATTGCATCCGCCCCATATGTGCTGGAGACGTGCCTTTCCCTGACACCGACTACACATGACTGGGCACGAGGATTGAAGCAGGCCGACTTGTTAGGGCTTATTAACATGCGACATTTTGGGCGGCCGGCAGAAGTGAATGCATGTGTGAAGCAGCTCCTTGCGTGCTTCCATGGTGGGTCGTTGTGGCTGGACAGAGAAGTCTCGGTCACCGTCGACTTAATTTCATATATTACCGGCTTGCCTAAGAATGGAGTTGATCCGGCGCAGTTCATCCAAGGGAAGGCAAACGACAAAAAGCGGGCGCTGCAGTTGGCATAGAAATACGGCCTAGAAACGAATGGGCGTGGGTATTGCACCAGTAGCTGTAATGATCAGGCAGTACTCACGAGCATTAAGATCCTATCCTGCAAGGTGGTTAGGGGTAGCCGACCTAACCAGTGCAACTCGGGTATTGTTGCATGCGCAGAGCAATGTGCGGAAGGGGTCCAAATGAATTGGTCCCTGTATCTCTTGAATCAATTGATGGAGGACGCTGTGGCAGTCCAATCGGGAAAGGGTGCCTTCACATATAGTTGGTTGCTGCTTTTGATCGCCTTCGTCGCATGGAAAGAGCCCGGCACGTACCAGGGCATGGACTGTCCGGCTGTAGTAGAATGATGGGGCGCGCGATATCAAAATCTATGGTATGTATGGGAGCCAAAGAGACTCCAGGATTGCCAATTGCAGTTTTGGCTGTATTGGGAGATGCTTTGTGTCGCGGCAACACAGGTCTCGTGAATATCTGAAGAAACTATAGCACGGTTCAAACCTATCATGGAATTTGCAATTCAGCTGCATACCATACATATCCAAGCTCACCATGATCCTAATCGGCAATGGTTGCAGACCTCGTATAAGGTGACGTTCGAAGATTTGGAGGCTATTGTGAACGAGTGGCCAGAGCTATGACGACAACCCATGAGTTTAGCTAAGATAGAAGCCGGTGGCCCGGCGTTGGGCCCAGATGATCGAGTATTGGCATAGGATGAGCAGAGCCACCATGAATCAGGGCACTAATTGACCAAAATGATATCAGATGATAGCAACCGGGAGCTTGAAGAGAACTGCTCGAAAAGATACCAGGAGCATGCAACGATCAACAGATTGTCTTTTCCCACCGAAGCACAGTTGGGCCGTCTGGTCATAGCGATCAATACTGCATCCTCTGTGGCAGCAGACAAGATGGAAAGGAAAGCAAATGAAGGATTCCATGCAATCACCACTCAGTTAGAATCTTTGTATGACATGGTTTTCGGTAGGGCACCAGAGAAACCAGCAGCATCAACCTTTGACACAATCAGTATTAAGCTGCGGGTCAGGAATGTGGAGATTCCCCCGACTGCGATTGTGATCGAAGATGCGGCAGTAACCACGTTGCTGCAACAGCTAAAAACGGTGACCATTAATGTGAATGCCTTTCCCGCGGAAGGATTGACCACTCTACAGGCTACTACCAGCAAGGAAACGACAGACCGACTGCGGCAGATCAACGGTATGTGTGTCCGACTGCAGGCAAGCGAGGCCGATGCACAGCGCACTATCGAAGAATTGACTACCAGGGCTGCTTCCGCACAGCAGGCCGTGGATGAACTCGAAGCACACATCAAGGAAGAATGGGCTGAGACGGCCCGTGAAATCGAAGGCCTGAAAAAGGAACATGATTTCCTTATTGCGGAGAAGGCTTGTATGTGGAACGACAATGTACAGGTTGATCGGGCGATCACAGAAGCTTATCAACATGTACTGGAGCCCACTGAAGAGGTAGATGTGCTCCACTGAGTGCAGCGACTGGGGGCTGCCATTATTGAGTTGAGACAGGAGAATCATGAGTTGAAGGCCCAGATGAAACCGGGTACGCCTCAGGCTGAAGTGGATGAACAACGAAGGGCAATTGAGGAAGTTGCCACTCAGATGGAGGAGCTAGAAAGTAGGCAACCAGGCTCACAGCTTAAACAGTCCAATTTTGGGGCCGCATTGTTCAAGACGAGCAGATTGAGTAGCTCACTAAGTACCTGTAGGAAGCGGAGGGACAGTTGGCCACATTAAAAGCCGCAATGCGAACAATGCCACCACTGGAGCAAGTTGCTAAGTCTCAAGAGCTGAAAGACTTGCAACACCGTGTCGCCAAGGTGGATGAGTGACAGAAGACATTCGCGGCCCAGTTAGAAGAGTTCCAGTACACTGGCAGCAAATATATGATGCAAGTAAGTGACGCTCTGCAGGCAGTGCAAAAGTGTCGAAAGCAGGTCGTGGAAAAGCTTACAGATCACCCATCTGCAGACAACGTGGTCGATATTCAGGCAGTGGCTACGGAAGCCAAGGAGGTGGTGCGGATAGTTGAACAACCGTATGAGGACTTCAAAGTAAAAACGATGGAGTACACTGTATCCTGCTGACGTGGCTCGAGGGCAAGCCACAAGATTGTGTTAGGGGCCTGTTGGCAGGCGGTTTGGTAGAGTACTATTGCAGCATCTCCAATGCTGCGACAAGGTAGAAGATGGCGCGAATGGCGAGAAGATGGCGCGAATGGCGAGAAGATGACACGAATGGCAATGAGCGGAAGATTAGTTATGCATTTTGGGTCAATTGTACCGCGAAATGCGGGTTTTGGGTCAGTTGGACCACATATTATGTAATGTTGAGTCAGCTATACCGCAGAATGCGGGTTTTTGGTCGTTTTTGGATAAGTCAGTTAGATATTGGGTCATTCGTCCATAGTGTCAGTTAGGAAGTCGGTAGTAAGTGGACAAGAGTTGTAAGACGGAAGCCTATATATAGATAAGAATTGTAAGTGTTGATGAAATGATACAAGAATGAAGAAGGATATAATTAACGGGAGAAGATTGTGAAGCTTTGATGTTGTATGATTCCCGGGTATGTTTTGATGTCAAGAGTCATTGCGGAGATCTAGTTTTTGCAGAGGCATTGTATCTGGGTTGACAATGATAATATGATGAAGCTATTTTGGTGCAATCCCTGTGTTCAATTTGTTCAGTTATGATAATGTGATATTGCACTATACGAATAATGTCATGCTTCTTTTATGCGATACTTGCTTTACAATTACTGTTGTTGCCATGATGAATGTATTGGTTGAATGTCGCTTTAATACTATGTTGAATGCATAAGATCTCTGTCTTAATGATGCAATAAGTTAAGTATCATAGCTGCAACCATCCTCCTTCATTCGACGGAAACATGGTTCCGTCTGCTCTTCCTGGATGCCTCGAGTGAGACCTCATATGCTCTGCAGGTGTTGCTGGGCGGGATAAACCCTGTCCAGGCCAGCGACCAGGGAGACCGCAGTTGGTGTCGACAGTGATGCGAACCCCTATGGATTGGGTTTGATTCAACAACATCCTTTCATTTGGAACAGGAAGCCCTTCAATGGTACCGTTGGTACATCAAGGCTCATGACGAGCCAAAATGGACATATTTTTTCCAACTCCTTTTGCAACGACTTGGTCCTAGTTCTTTTGATGACTTCACTGGAGCACTCACTAAACTTTGTCAAAGTGGCACTGTGAGACAGTATCAGACAGAATTTGAGAAACTAGCCAATCACACAGAAGGATTGTCTATGAATTCTATAGGAGTTGTTTTATCACTGGTCTTAAGGATGAAATTCAGTTAGAGTTTAAAATGTTTTGTCTCCTCACAATGATGGAAGTCCTAGGGTTGGCTAAGTTGGAAGAAGACAAGATTGCAGCCCAATAACGCTCCAAACTCACTTTTGTTCCCTTTTGAAATATGGGTTCTCAATGACCTCCCATCCCGCCAGCTCCTCGACCAACTCCTATCAAGCATTTGTCTGAAATAGAGATGCAGGCACGTAGAGAAAAAGGGCTTTGTTACAATTGTGATGAGAAATTCACTCCGGGACATAGATGTGTTCAACAAAAGCTCTATCTCTTGGATATGGATTCTCCGCCTGCCTCTAAAATTGGTGAAGAAGATCCAGATACATTGGATGATCAAGTCGACATTCAAGAGCCGCCTATTGACCCCCCATCTCAAGATGAACAACCATATATATCTCTCCATGCTTTATCCGGCGTCACCACCCCCCAAACAATGCGGGTCAGGGATTACTTCAAGAATCTTCCTCTTACAATACTCATTGATTATGATAGCACTCATAACTTCAGTGACCCTCGGATCGCCAAACATGCTGATTGTTTTGTCCATCCTTGCTCCAACTTTGAAGTCATGGTTGTCAATGGGGGAACCTTACCTTGCAAGGGGAATTGTCACAATGTGCGTATCTCTCGGGAAGATTATAACCTGCGCTCTGACATGTTTTCCTTGTCCCTAGGCGGATGTGATGTGGTTTTGGGTGTTCAATGGTTACGCACACTTAGCCCCATCTTGTGGGATTTTGCTGAACTTTGGATGCAGTTTTCAGCCAATGGGAAACAACAAAAATTTAAGGGCTTACAACAAGGGGCTCTTCGCATCATCAGTTCACATCACCTGGAAAAGATCCTTAAGAAGAATTCACATGGTGTCATCGCTCAACTCCATTCCATTCAGATGCACCTATCAACGGTCTCCCCTACTTCCTTGGATAGATATGCAAGTGTCCTTGCTGAACCGGTGGGCTTGTCGCCTTCAAGAGACCTTTTTGGTAAGAATTTAGCCGCATCTACATCTCAGCAGGAAATGATGGCTATTTTGAATGCAATACAGAAGTGGCAGCCATACCTATTAGGGAATTATTTATGCATCGAGACTGATCTCTAGAGTCTGGAAAATTTCCTGGAACAATGGGTTTCCTCCCCAGCACACCTGAAATGGGTTATCCAACTCATGGGTTATGCCCATGCGATCACTTACAAGAAGGGTAAGGACAATATGGTGATAGATGCTCCTTCTCGCACACTTGATGACCCAGTTTCTCTTACAGCTATTTCTCTGCTTGTTCCAAATTGGTTGCAATCTGTTCAATAGGGCTATCTCTTCTATGAACTCCATGCTTCTTCATTAGCAGGGCACTCTAGGTTCCTAAAAATGTATGACCAGGAACAATGTAACTTCTTTTGGCAGGAAATGAACATGACAATTCAACAGATGGTGGCTTACTATGATACTTTCCAGGTCAACAAGGGTGAAACGACACTCCTTTCGGGACTGCTCGAACCCTTTCCCATCCCTACATAGATTTGGACAACTATTTCTATGGATTTCCTAGAAGCGCTCCAGTGGTACAATACCACATCTAAAAGGACACCATATGAAGCAATCTATGGACATGCCCCGCCCATTCTTCTTCCATACACCCTCAGCAGCTCCCCAGTTCAGGAAATTGACTCGGTTCTTCGACACCGCTATCAGATTCTTCTCATTCTACAGGACAATCTTCACATGGCAAGAATTTGATTGAAACAACAAGCCGATCAACACCGTTCTGAGCGCACTTTTCACGTAGCTGATATGGTTCTTCTTCATTTACAACCTTCCAAGCAACCTCCCTGCAACTCAAAAGGCGTCAGTGGCCCGGAATGCAACCCGAGGATGCTACAGGGGAACCACTCCTTCGGATTCTGCATCAATTTCCACATCTAAAGCTTTGAGGACAAAGCTTTTTCTAACGGAGAGGGGATGTTAGGAACCCATGTCAACCCTTCTATTTACTTTGTTAGTGTATTGTTGTTGGACGCATATGCTTTGTAAGTCATCCCGTAGTATTTGTTGATCCATAGTTTGTCTTATTTTTGTTGGACGCATATGCTTTGTAAGTCGTCCCATAGTAATTATTGATCCATAGTTTGTATTGGCCCATGGTTTGTATTGACACATGGTATTGATCCATGGTATCGGCGCCTAGACTTAGTATATAAGTTTGTGTTGAGACCAATGAAGGTATCGTGAAGTTATTTGTATTGAGCTTGCTCAAAGGAGGTTGCCCCCTCGAAGTGGCTTGTGATCAATAAAAGTGATTCTGAGTTCTATTATTACTGCTATCTCGTGTATTTTCATTAATTAATTGTTGCAGGTTCTTCACAAACTCATTCATTGGCTATATATCTCTTCCTTAGCTTATCTATGTTGATGCAACTTGCATGTAATGTTCATTGTATTTTTTTTTCTTTCAACATCTCATTAATATGTACATACATAAAGCTTGTGTTACTTGTATACCTAGAAAAACTTGTTGAAACTCATTGTAAAAAACAAGTTTCTAAAGAATAGAAAAGAATGAGATAAACTAGATTCATATAACTATATGAAGATATGAATATACCTCTAACTTGGGGTATATTAGCATATTTGAAAGCTATTGATAATTCCCTAGAATTAACAATAACATCACCTCTAGGACCTCATTTTGAAATGTTTTCTTTTCATCTTGAAACAATCAACAATAATCCTCATTTTGGTAGCTTGGAAATTGGCACATGGTCTTTTGACAGTACTTTGGGTTAGAAGATGGTATTGGATGGTGGTATGGGGTGTTAGTAGGGGCATATTTCCTATAAAAGGAGAATCTCCTACTCACTTCATTTTCATTTTTTGGATGAGGGAAAATCGCCCCTAAATATTAAGAATTGGATCCTTTTGGTGTTTGTGTGAGTTGCTGTAGTGAAATCATGAGGAATTCAACAATTTTTTGTGTATTGATGGAGTTATATGATTATGAAATGTTTGTGGTGGTAATGCAAGTAAGTTTTTTTGGTTATCTTTATGAAAGGTTGAAAGCACTGTTTCGTGCATGTTGTAGTTTTTTTTTGGTAAGATATTTTTTATTGTCTATGATGAATATTAAGAAGACTAAATTACATCTATCATACAATTCATGAGGAAAAACTACAATTCAAACAAAGTGAATGGAGACTAAAATACAATTCATAAGGAAAAAGTGTCACCATACCTCAAGGATTGCTCTTTGCTTTCAATGTAGAATGGTCTTTTGATGTGTCCACTAGATGTAAGCAAGGTTCAAGTGTGTCCAAGCAGCATGAGAATTCAATCCTAAGATCCAAATAGAGTCCAAATGGTGTGTGTATTCAATCCAAATTTCCAAATAAACTCCAAGAGGTGCGCGAATTCAATCCAAAATGCAAAAGAGAGTCAAGCACCATGTGTTGCAAATACAGATCGCAAAAATTGAGCAAAAAAATGCGGGAGAAGAGTGTGGGTCATTTGGAAATTGTCATGTTCGGCAAGGGAATGCATGTGCCATAGGTGCGCACACGCTACTAACGTGTGCGCGCTAGTGTACAACATTTCTTTGTTTGGTGGGTAACGCTTAGTGCATTTATTTCCCAATAAATCCCTATTTGTCCGTTGATTCCTAGAGCCCCTCCCCCCTAAAGGACTTTAAGCCCTCAACTAAACCATAATACCCAAGTGCTTAGGTTCTTAGGTGCTTAGAGGTATTGGGATTTAGGGCTTGTGGGTTAGGGGTTTAGGTGTTTGGGGTTAACTAGTATTTAAGGGTTAGGGTATAGAATTTGGGGAAATAATTTATCATCTACTAGTTAGATTCCATTTCACAATGGAAGTATGTTTAGAAGTGAGAAATATAGTAGGATATGAAGGATAGTGGAATTAAATCACTCACTAATATTTCCAACAACCGATGAAGGATGTCTTGATTCAAGAGTTCATAAAATTAACTTTACTTGTTATGTGGGTAATTTGTATGTTTACAATTGAAGTCATCTTTCAAAATGAGTCTCTTTCATAAATTCAATTATATTTTAGAATTCAATATAAACTTTGCTAGTTTATGAGATAAATAGAAAACAAATCCTCCAACAAATAAAGGACTTATGAAATTTGAAGAATCTTATGCTCAGGGTTAACACAATGGGGCCTCCTAGGGAAAATCAAGTAATTGTGAATCCCCAAGCAGCAATATTATATCTAGCTCATTCACATATTTTTGTTCCTAATGGACTTAGGATCATATGGGAGTAGACTTAGGATCATATGGGACCAACAATTGGGTAGAATTACACGCATTGGATCTTATTACATATCATCGGAGATTTAGTTTCATATATAGAGAATCACTTAGCCTATGTTTCATACAAACATATAGACTATGAGATCAATTCCATTATAGATGCATAATTAAAATAAGCAGTTACAACACAATTGGGATTTCTAAATCTTAAGGAGTACTTGAAGATTGTGCATCCACATCACATTTTACATGAAGGTGGGATTTTGGGGTTTTGGGATTTAGGGCTTGTGGGTTAGGGGGTTTAGATGTTTGGTGTTAACTAGGATTTAATCATGTTTAAAGCCCTAGTACTATGCATATCTAGTGCACAAAAGTTTTGAATGCTTTCCATATCACCATTTGAAGGCCATAAATACCCTCAAGAAGTCATCTATGGTGGTTCAAGGAATCATTCCAAGACCATGAGCCCTATATTGGTATTTATAAGATCCTAATGCCAAATCTTCCTTCACCAACCATGGTTAACACTCGGGAACCCATCCCTGGTGCTCACAAACTGGTAATGGAATCCATATCCAACCTCAAAGGTCAAGGATACACTCAAGAGACGGTGTGTGCTAGTTCTTGGTGAAATTATTAGCCCTAGATGCATGGAAGCTTATTTTAGGGCATCCTAAGGCCTATGTTCCTACCCCCTACCATGTCTATGCTTCCATGACCAAATCCTAGTACTAAGAACCTTCTAATGGATCCCATACCCCCTCTTAGAGGCCATAGATACCACCAAAGGATTGAACACCTAGATACTAGGTATTGAAAACCTCCTAGTGGAACCAATATACCCACTTACATACCTTTTGCACAAAATTTTTGAATGCTGCCCATATCCCCATCTGAAGGCCATAAATACCCTCAAGAATCCATCTATGGTGGTTCAAGGCATCATTCCAAGACCATGAGCTCTATAGTGGTATTTATAGGAGCTTGGTGCCCAATCTTCACTAACCAACCATGGTTAAAACCCGAGCACCCATCCATGGTGCTCACAAAATGATAATGGTACCCATATCCACCCTCAAAGGTAAAGGATACACTCAAAAGATAGTGTGTGGTGGTTCTTGGTGACATTCTTAGTCCTATATTCCTAGAAGCTTATTTTAGGGACTACTAAGGCATATCTTCCTACCCCCTACCATGTTTATTCTTCCATGACCCAATCCTACTACTAAGAACCTTCTAATGGAGCCCATACCCCTTCTCAGAGGCCATAGATCCCACCAAAGGCTTGAACACCTGGATACTGGGTATTAAAAACCTCCCAATGGCACCAATATACCCACTTCAAGTCCATCGAACCCTAGAAAAATGTTGTTCATGTATTTAAATTCATATTTACTTCCTTTTGGACCTAAGCCCAAGTTAAATCCTTTAACCGTGTTTAAAGCCCCAATACCATGCATACCTTTTGCACAAAATTTTTGAATGTTGCCCATATCCCCATTCGAAGGCCATAAATACCCTCAAGAAGTCATATGAGGTGGTTCAAGGCATCATTCCAAGGCCATGATCCCTATAGTGGTGTTTATAAGATCCTAATGCCCGAGCTTCCTTCACCAACCATGGTTAACAACCAGTCACCCATCCCTGGTGCTCATAAACTGATAATGGTACCCATATCCACCCTCAAAGGGAAAGGATACACTCAAGAGATGGTGTGTGGTGATTCTTGGTGACATTCTTAGTCCTAGATGCCTAGAAGTTTCTTTTAGGGCCTACTAATGCTTATGTTCTACACCCTGCCATGTTTATGCTTCCATGAACCAATCCTAGTACTAAACACCTTCTAATGGATCCCATACCCCCTCTGAGAGGCCATAGATCCCACCAAATGCTTGAACACCTAGATATTAGGTATTGAAAACCTCCTAATGGCACTAATATACTGACTTCAAGTCCATGGACACCCCAAAAAGGTCCTCTGTGATGGATCAATGTGTCGTTCATGGATTTAGATGTATCTTTACTTCCTTTGGGACCTAAGGCCCAAGTCTAATCCCTTGAACGTGTTTAAAACCATAGTACCATGCATACCTAGTGCACAAAAATGTTGAATGATGTACATATCCCCATTTGAAGGCCATAAATACCCTCAATATATCATCTATGGTGGTTCAAGGCATCATTCCAAGACCATGAACCCTATAGTGGTATTTATAAGAGCCTAATGCTCAAGATTCCTTCACCAACCATGGTTAACACCCGGGCACCCATCCCTAGTGCTCCCAACAGATAATGGTACCCATATCCACCCTCAAAGGTCAATGACACATTCAAGAGACGGTGTGTGTTCGTTCCTGGTGATATACTTAGTATTAGATGCTTGAAAGCTTATTTTAGGGCCTAATAAGGCCTATGTTTCTACCCCCTACCATGTTTATGCTTCCATGACACAATCCTAACTTACTAAAAACCTTCTTATAGATCCCATATCCCTACTCAGAGGCCATATATTCCATAGGAAGGTCTTGCTTGGTTCTTTAAGGCCTTGTCCATGTCCCTTGACCCCTAGAATCCACCTTTAGGGAATAAGGCCCATGTTTCATCGGCTAGCCATGGTCAAGGAACCATAACCTATACCAAGTTCTAAAAACCTCCCTATGGTGCCCTGTTGGCAGGCGGTTTGATGAGGAAAGGTCGCAGTACTGCTGACGCCGCGACACGTTGGATGAAGGCGCGAAATGAGTATTTTGGGCCAAAGGATACCGCACTTGGCAAGTTTTGGGTCACTTAGACCACATATTTTGTAGTATTGAGTCAAGTATACCGCAGTTGGCGGGTTTTTGGTCATATATTTTGTAATATCGAGTCATTGTACCGCGATATGCGGGTTTTTGGGTCATTAGACCAAGTCAATTAGTAGATTGTCCATAGTGTCGGTTAGGAAAGTGGACAAGTATTGTAATTGGCGGAAGCCTATAAATAGATGAGAATTGTAAGTGTTAGAGGTGTGTGGATGGATAGAGGGTAGAGATAGAGCTATAGGCGGAGATAGACAGAGATAATGCGGATGTTGCCTAGAGGTTTATGTATTTGGTTTGCCACAGTAATATAAAGATGATGATGATTTGGTGCAATCTATGTGTAATGTTATTCGTTGTTCTTAATGCAGTTATCTGTTTTCTACTGCTATAATACAAATGCTGCGATAATGTGTTATCTATCTATGCTGCAATTGAATTAAGATGCGATCTCTGTTTCTGGTAATGTCAAATGTTGCTATGTGCTAGAACTTCATGGTGAATGTTTGGAATTGATGTTGGTATCATAGTGCCACAACTTGCCTCCTCCCTCGGCGGAAACATGGTTCCGTTTTCTCTTCCTAGACGCCTCGGGTGAGACCTCATCCGCTCTGCAAGTGTTGCTGGGTGGGCTCAAACCTGCCCGGGCCGGTCCTAGGGAGACTACGGTATGGGTCAACAGTCGGTGGGCCCCTGTTGACTATGAGATCACCATTTGGTCAACAAATGGTTCCGTTGCCAGGACCATGTGCAGAGTAGGAAGAGGCCATGTTGTGGCACCCGACGAAGCCAGAGATAGAAAAATGGTTCAATCAGAGGTTGCAAGAGTTCACTGAAGAAGAAAGTCGGAACACGCGACTTATGGTAGACCAGTGGTTGGGAAGATATATTCACGACGGACTGCATGAATGGTTTTTCTATGAATTCCCCGTCATTTTGTATGAGTGGTTGTCAAAACTGACCTTTCAGAAGAGGAACTTCCAGGGTGGTGAACCGACGACCTGGACCTCGGAGTTGATTCAGGAATTACAGAAAGTCGATAATTAGGCATCGCGGGCTGTCGAGGTTTGGCTTGACAGCATCTTGGAAGGATACATCATGGAATTTGTGGTCAATACGAAGAAATCCTATAGTGAAGTTGAAAGATACTTCTTCGAGGGACCGAGGGGAAGGTTTCTGTTATCGCTCCAACTGTCGATTAAGATGCTAATCTGCGAGAAAGGTATATTAAAGATGCACCTTGGTCAGTAGACAGCTTGGTGGGCGGAGGCCGTGGGTACCGCGACTGTTGGGGAACGGTGCATGAAATGGTAAAGGGGTAGATGGGTGCAGACCATGAGGAGACTGTGAGTGAAGCCGAGGAAGAAAGTGGCCTTACGAGGGGAGGAGCAAGGTTCCGACAGGAAAAGAGGCAGAGGATAGGAGAAGGTCCTGCTGTGATTGGATTGCAAGACCGTGAAGGAAGGCCAAACGGGACGAAGCGACCTCACAGTGCTGATAGGAACGACTAGGCTATGCCCAAGATAGAGGCAGGACCGAACCCCAGCACCAGTGTGCCCACACCTCCGCTCACTAGCTCTCAACCAGCAAGGAAAACTACTTCGACATCGCCGAGTACGTCGACACCGCAAAAGTTAATTGGTAGTAGTAGTACAGCGACAGGAGGAAGGAAGCCCAAGATGGAGGGCGATGATGCTAAGATATCGTTGTTCCATGGCAGTGCGACAGACAACCCAGAACAGTATTGGTTTTTGTGTGAAGCGGTATGGACTGTGAAACAGATCACTAATGACGATGTTAAGAAAGGACAGTTGGCCACGACCCTGCGAGGTCATGCGTTAGATTGGTTCATGAAATTTGTCGTAGTCCCTACAGGGGCCCTAGATAAGTCATGAAATGAGATTCGGGATGGGCTGATTGCTGAATTTAGATGGCCTAAGTTGGAGGCCCAATATATTACTAAACTGAAGGAAATTAAGCAGTATCCTAACGAGACGGTATGGGATTTCGACCAACGATTCAAGATGTTGATGGAAAAGGTTAGTTTTGATATGAGCGTTGTCCAACATAAAGAATGGTTCATTGCGGCACTGTTACCCCATATTCGGCTGCCACTGATGTAGCAAAACATTTCGACGCCTAGTGAATATCTAGAAATCGCAATGCGATTGGAGGCGTCCTCGATTGGCGATAATGCAGTTGGGATGTCACAGATACAGACACAACTTGCTAACTTGACTATACATTTGCAAGATTTAAAGAAGAACAAGGAACCACGTGATGAAGTATGGTGTACGCGCTGCCGAAGAGAAGGGCATACGAAAGATGGTTGTCCGGATTTCCATAATTACTTGGTGTCAGGTGCACCAAACCCATTGAATGGCGGTAGTATGCCATGGTGTTGTGTTTGTTCGGTGTTTGGACATAGTCATGATAGTTGCCCGTATATGCAGAAAATGGTTACAACTCCGCGAAATTTGTATTGCACCTTCTGTAAGTCGGTAGGACATGATGACAAGGATTGTCATGCATATGGGTTGCTACAGGAGAGAATGTGTGATGCATTCTATGTCAAAGATGATCAGCGTACTGCACCGCTACAACCGTAGGTAGCTCAGCCAATGCCTCAAGCATAGATACAGTTTGTACCACAATATACACCAGTGAACCCCCCGCAGCCTCAGTATGTGCAACAACCACAGTATGCACCACAAGGGCAAGGGATGCCGCCAGCACCCATGTAGCAGCAGTTTAACCAGCCTCAATATCAATAGCAGGGTGGCTATCGGGGAGGCTATAGGGGCGGACGCGGTGGCGGATTTGGGCGTGGAGGAGGAGGTCGAGGTGGTCGAGGACCTATGTTACCACTGTGCGGTATGGGGGCATTATCAACGCGACTACCCACTGCTATAGAATCAGTGTACGTTTTGCTCTGGTAATGATCATACAATCGAGAATTGTCCACAGTTGATTGCAAGGTGGCAGGCTGGAAACACTCCACCGCTACAGAACCTAGTACAACAACCAGTGCAGAACCTGGTGTAGCAACCAGTTCAGAATCAGCCCCGCAACCACTGCCGAACGCTAATCCGAATGTCAATCAACCAGGGAATCTGTCGCAGAATCAGACACAAGGTGCCAATATTGCGACTATTTCAGCAGAACCGCGACCGCAAGATGCTTCGGTGGCTGTTGTCACTCGTGGAGGTAAAACAACTGGGGAAGATGGTTCGCGACCACTCATTCGCTTGGCTAGTCAAAAGACGGTAAGTTTTGAAATTGATGCAGAGTGGGATACGTTCATGGAGGCACATCGCACTTTGGAGAAAGATCGCGGTAAGGATGTTGTTTGTGATATGCCACCTATCTTTGATGCTACGTCAGACGTTGATCAACCACCACTAGGAATACTGCAGAAGTTCCTTGAAAGTTGTCTGTCATTGGCATGAGATCCGGTTTCCCTAGTTGAGATTGAGGGATGGCTGTAGCGACTTCTGAAAGGACGGCAGGAGTCGGCAGTAAACTCCTTACAGCGAAGGAAGACTGGCAAGGAAATGCGAATGAATATTTAGATTGGGGATTATGATGTTGATTCTGTGATTCTTGATCTTGGTTCGGATGTTAACATCTTAACCAAGTAGGCAAGGCAGAAAATGGGGAGTCCCCCATTGAGCTGGTCCCCTGTACAGCTTCGGTTGGCTAACCATGCGAAGGTTACACCTATTGGGCGAGTTCCGTGGCTCACAATTGATATTGAGGGAATGAAGACTTATGCCGATTTTGATGTCATTGAGGTAGTTGATGGAGGAAGCTCCCATCCTGCGCTATTGGGGATAGGATGGGCTAATGATAGTGGAACTGTAATTAACTTTAAGAAGCGAATGATGACTTTTGAGAATCGCGATTTCAGAATTATCGCTATGTTGGGTCGAGCTGAAGGACGTCGATATGTTGAACCTGTCAAAGATGACGATCACATTGGCTGGGATCACGCATTTAATATTTCTGAGGATTACATTTATCCCATTGTTCACGGTGAGTTGGAGTGGCGCAGTGAGAGCTCCGCATCTTTCGACTCCGATGATGCATTGGAACATTAGCAGAATCGCATGCATGAACTCTCAGTCCGGAAGTGTGGTTTAGTTACACAATCTTTATGTCAGGCTGCGACAGAAACAATCATGTTGCCTATCTATGAAGGGTTGCCTGGCTTAGACACTTTTGTAGCAGAATTTGAAGTCCGTGTTCCAGAACCACAACGACTGCTGGCCTTAGAAGAAGCATTGAAGGCTGCTCCAGCACGCTGGTGGGCGACGCATAAGAAATTTATCAAAGATTGGTCACAATGTCGAAGGTTGATGATGGTTCAATTTGGCAATACGGAGGTTTATCACACTGGAAGGTATGATGGCCGAACTGATCCCGGTGATCACGTGATGGAATGCCAACGATTGTGGGTAACGCGACCCAGAGATGAGTGGGTTCATGCTTTTGTCCACACTTTGGAGGAGATACCGCGCTCGTGGTATACTGCAGCTGAATTGCGCCGAGATATTACCACCTGGGGGGAGCTAACGATCTATTTCACTCATACCTTCACGTTTGCGGATGCCAACCCTGATGTCCATAACGCCCTGTAGCTCATCCACGATGTGATATTTCAAGTTGTTCCGGTGAAATGCACTATTGACCCGCACACACACAATCAGATGCATTCTCTCATGGAGTGTTTCAACGTCAGTGGAGGGCTAGAGGATGATGATGACCCCCGAAATATCAACATTCCCGAATCCGAAGGAAGCCATGATGTGGTACCACCTGTTGCGCCAAGCAATCCGTTCAATCAGCCATTGCAGCTTCGCAAAATGAATATCGGCACTGAGGCTACTCCCAAGTTTTGCTAATGTAGGGGATTATTAGGATGATGAGATGATGAGTAAGGTTACCGAGTTATTGCATGAGTTTCAGGACGTGTTTCCCACGAAGTTTTCCGAAATGAAGGGAATCTTGGGTGATTTAGGCGAGATGAGGATTCCATTGAAACCAGACGCTAAACCAGTCCGACAGCGACCTTATCGGCTAAATCCGCGACATAAAGAAAAGGTCAAGGTGGAACTTGATCGGATGCTAGATGCTGGTATTATCGAACCTATAGAAGAGTTATAATGGATCAGTCCTATGGTGGTGCAGGACAAGAAAACAAGCGAAGTGCGTATTTGTGTTGATTTGCGAAAGTTGAACGATGAAGTACTTGAAGGAGTGGGTGGCTAGGAGATGTACTCTTTCACTGATGGATTCTCTGGCTACCATCAGATTCGCATCGCCAAGGAAGATCACCATAAGACAACTTTTGTTACTGAATGGGGTTACTTTCAGTACACGGTCATGCCATTCGGATTGAAGAATGCACCTGCCATATTTTCCCGGGTCGTTGTTGCCGCGTTCAAAGATTTTATTCAGAAGTTTCTGCAGGTATATATGGATGATTGGACTGTTTATGGATTGATTCACGATCACCTGGCCAACCTGCGGTTAATGCTTGAGCAATGCCGACAACACCAGATATCACTGAATTTGAAGAAATGTATTTTTTGTGCTCCGTTTGGGATATTGCTGGGGCATATTGTGTGTAAGCAAGGATTGTTGGTCGATCTAGCCAAGTTTGCTCTTATTTTGGGGCTGCAATCGTCGACTACGGTTAAGCAGTTGCGCGCGACCTTGGGTCACACTGGATATTATCACAAGTTCATTAGGGGGTATGCTGTGATTACGACCCCTATGGAGAAGTTGTTGAAAAAGGATGCGGCATTCCAGTGGAATCCAAAATGTCAGGAAAGTTTTGAAACACTCAAAGCGAAGATGGCATTCGCTCCAATTCTGGTTTTTCCAGACTGGCGCAAGGAATTCCATGTCCACGTTGATGCCTCATCGGTTGCGCTAGGTGTTGTATTGGCTTAACCAGGCGAAGGCAACATTGATCATCCTATTGCTTTTGCCAGTCGAAAACTGTCATCGGCATAACACAATTACACTACCATAGAACGCGAAGGCCTGACCATGGTTTATGCGCTACAGAAATTCAGGCATTATTTGTTGGGTGGCCATTTTAAAATGTTTACTGATCATTCTGCATTAAAATACTTGGTCAATCAGTGTTGGGGGGGAAGATCTGCCGATGGCTGCTTTTGTTTCAGGAGTTTGATTTCAAAGTCGTTGTGAAGCCGAGGCGATTGAATGCTGGACTAGACCATCTGTCGCGGATTGACACAGGGGAGGAGCCGACTAATATCGAAGATGGGTTGCCGGATGCCCAGCTGTTCCATGTAACCGTTTTCGATCACTACTTTGATGACATTCTTCAGTTTTTGGTGACCGGCACCGCCCCTGATGACTTTACCACTTCGCAGAAGAAGCAATTGGTCGTCAAGGCTGTAGACTTTCAACTGATCGCGGGAAAGTTGTATAAGTTGGGTGCTGATGAGATTTTGCGCAGATGTGTCTTGCCGCATGAGCAAGCGTAGATATTAGCTGAGGCACATGGTGGAGTCGCAGGAGGACATTACGGCGGTCGGACAACTGCCTAGAAGGTGTTGCGTGCAGGGCCTTGGTGGCCCACATTACATAATGATGCGACAGACTACGCCCGGTCTTGTGATGTTTGTCAACGAACTGGCAAACCGTCCAGATGCGATGAGAAGCCACTACTCCCTCAATTAACATTACAACCGTTTGAGAAATGGGCTGTGGATTTTGTAGGGCCGATCAATCCACCAGGGAAGCATACAGGTGCCTGGTATATTATCACGGCGACAGAGTATTTGACCCGATGGGCGGAGGGGGCCCTTGTCGTTGATTGTTCCGCAGCGACGGTTGCTCGGTTCTTGTTTGACCACATTATCACTCGGTTCGGCTGCCCTAAGATTTTGCTGAGTGATCAAGGCAACCATTTTCTCAACCGCACCATCAGCGCATTGATAGAGGAATTGCATATTTAGCACAAGAAGAGTACACCCTATCACCCACAGGTGAATGGGAAGGTAGAGGCATTCAATAAGGTATTGGAGCACGCACTGACAAAGGTTTGCAATGCAAACTGCGACGACTGGGATTTGAGAGTTCCAGCGGTGCTGTGGGCTTATCGCACCACATGTAAAAGGTTGACTAGTCACACACCTTTTAAGCTGGTATATGGGAAGGAAGCAATTATGCCTATGGAGTACATTGTCCTGAGTTTACGAATTACGACGGCCACTAGCATAGATGATGTGGCAGCATTGGACGAGCGTCTAGCAAAATTGGTGGAGCTCGAAGATCGGTTTATTGCTGGCTTTCATCAAGGGGTTGAGAAGGATCGCCAGAAGGCATGGCATGATCGTCACCTCAAAAACAAGCAGTTTCAGCAAGGTGACTTGGTACTCCTATATGACAGTAATTTTATGAAACATCCAGGTAAGTTACAGATGCATTGGCTGGGTCCCTACCGCATCAATAATATTACTTCAGGAGGAGCGGTTCAGTTGCATTGATGGGATGGGGGGATGCTCCCCGAGTTGGTAAATGGTCGCAGGTTGAATCCCTATCACGCGGGCTCGGAGCAGTGCGCTGTATGAGATGCAGGAGGTTTCAAAAAAAAAAAAAAAGATGAAAGAATGATGATGGTTGCAATTGCTTGGTGGCAGATCACACACCAACCGAAGACATTATGCGCCAGCAGGAGAGGCTGTGCCACCGATCAGAGCATCATGATGGTGTTTCACTTAGGCTCGCTGACGAATTCGGTACGACGACTTTAGGAGAGTACGGTGAAGTGGAGGGATTACAGGCCACCCTCTCTACATATGATTGCCCCTGACCACTATGGCAGGATTCACACACAACGACGGCATGTTTTTCACGTAACACGCTAGACCGCGATGATCAGCAAGGTCGTTCACGTGATGGCACGCGGGAGCGGTGTTGGCAGCATGGTCGCCCCTCCACCGTGGCAGTTGGCCAGCTCAGACTCACAGATGAGAGGTACCTGGGCATCATTCTCCCCGTCATGGCAGAGGAAGGTCCGGCTATAAGTAATTGAGGAAGTTGGTAGTTCGCCATTCAGAAGTTGCTTCGACCAAGCGTGGTTATGTTGTTCAATCTCGGTGTCAGTTGAGTTGTGAGGAATTCTAAGGAGGCTGTGGAAATGCTCCGCTTCTTTTCCCATGGTAGTACCCCAAGAGCACTGCGAGCCCGAACAACGAGCGTCCCTGAGCGTCTTGACATCACGGGTGCACTTACGCTGTGTATGCCTGGGCCGGTGCCAGGGTGGCTGCGGGATGTGTCGACAATGAAATGGACCCTTAGTCGATCCCGCATGTTTCAGTATGTAGTAGTCGATCGAAGGGTTGTGCCATTTTTTATCCGCAGGCTGGCTGGGGCGGTAGCTCCCTGACCTCAGTAGAAGACGAACGCTGGCGCGAAACAGATGTGCCAGAGTTGTCTTCCATTCTCACCCCTTGGTACTGTTCGTGCTCTTTTTCTTTCAGTCTGCACGATTCCATGCGACTGGAGGATGAGTTCGCGATGTCCCTGACCGCAAGATAGGGGTTTCCTACTCTCGTGGAGGGCTTACAGAATTGGTAGCCGAGGATCTGTACAGCCGAACGAAGGGGACAACAATTCGTGATCCAGACAGCAAGAACAAAGGCAGTTGACATGGCTCAAGGGCGAGCCACAAGATTGTGTTGGGGGCCTGTTGACAGGCGGTTTGATGAGGAAACGTCGCGGTACTGCTGACGCCGCAACACGTTGGATGAAGGCGCAAAAAGACTATTTTGGGCCAAAGGATACCACACTTAGCGAGTTTTGGGTCACTTAGACCACATATTTTGTAGTATTGAGTCAAGTATACCGCAGTTGGCGGGTTTTTGGTCATATATTTTGTAATATCGAGTCATTGTACCGCGGTATGCGGGTTTTGGGGTCATTAGACCAAGTCAGTTAGTAGATTGTCCATAGTGTAGGTTAGGAAAGTGGACAAGTATTGTAATTGGCGGAAGCCTATAAATATATGAGAATTGTAAGTATTAGAGGTGTGTGGATGGATAGAGGATAGAGATAGAGCTATAGGCGGAGATAGACAAAGATAATGCGGATGTTGCCTAGAGGTTTATGTATTTGGTTTGCCACAGTAATATAAAGATGATGATGATTTGGTGCAATCTATGTGTAATGTTATTCGCTGTTCTTAATGCAGTTATTTGTTTTCTGTTGCTATAATATAAATGCTACAATAATGTGTTATCTGTCTATGCTGCAATTGAATTAAGATGTGATCTCTGTTTCTGGTAATGTCAAACGCTGCTATGTGCTAGAACTTCATGGTGAATGTTTGGAATTGATGTCGGTATCATAGTGCCACAACTTGCCTCCTCCCTCAATGGAAACATGGTTCCGTCTGCTCTTCCTAGACGCCTCGGGTGAGACCTCATCCGCTCTGCGGGTGTTGCTGGGTGGGCTCAAACCTACCCGGGCCGGTGCCCAGGGAGACTGCGGTATGGGTCGACAATCGGTGGACCCCTGTCGATTATGAGGTCGCGATTTGGTCAACATGCCCATATCCCAACTTAGAGGTTGATGATACTCTCAAGAACCATTGGTGGTGGTATAAGGAATTATTCTTCGAGTTGGGTGTATAAAAGCATATTTTAAGCCACAAGGGTTGGGTTTCCTCCCTTAACAATGCCCTTGGTGCCATAACCCGTCCTTGGTGCTAAAACACCTTCTAATGGTGCTCATATTTCCATTGAAATACAAATATACCATAAATAACTCGTGTGGTGGTTTTGAGGCCTTGTTGATGGATTTTGATCCATAGGAGATACTTTTTGGGCCTCATGATTGAGTTTCATTGCTTAACCATTATCCAAACCTTAAGATCATTGTTTAGTTCACCAAAAAAGCTAATGGTGCTAATATGATAACTCAAAGGTGAATATTTCTCTTGGCAGGTCATGTCTATAGGTTCATGGCATTGTTTTTGGCTCTTGATGTAGAAAATTATCCTTTAGGGACTAATGCCTAGGTTTCCTCCCATCACCTTCTTGACGGCCCTGTGACTCATACCTTCTTCTCGCAAACTCATAATGGTGCCCACATCCCCTTGGGAGGTCATTTTTTAGGTTTGAGGCATTGATCATGAGCCTAGATTTCTATCATCTTCATTAGGGAATAAGGCCTGAATTTTCTCCCTCAACCATGTCTAAGACTGTCAGACCTATACCTAGTCATCATACATTCCTAATATCATTAGTATCGCTACTCATAGACATGGATATGCTTGAGAGGTCATGTGTAGTGGACTAAGGCGTTGTTCTTGAACTTGGATGATTACATTCTTATTTTAGGGATTAAAGCCAAGGTTCCATCCCTCAACAATGTATAGGGCCCAAAAAAACCATACCTAGAATCCAAGACATTAGAATGGCCACACTGTTGGCACCCCAACAACTCCCCCTTGATTTTTTTTTGAATCAAATGGTCCCCCATCATAATTTTGTAAATATTTATCCTTTGGTTTTATTTATTTATTTATTTTTCTTACTTGGTTTTAAGAGAGTTATTTCATAGTTTTCTTTCTTTGGTCCTTCACTTTTTGCCTTACTTACTTCTTGGCTTAGTTTTCATTTTATAAAGTTTTGATGATGAATTTGGTGATTTTTCTCAATTGAAAAAACTTTATTGAAATTTAAGAAATGTAGATTTATTTTATTTAATTATATTGTAAAATTATAAACCATATTTTTATATTTCAATAAAAAAACCTTTAAGATATCTAATATTTTTATACTTTTATTAGTTCCTTTTTATTATTCGAGTGTTAATTTTATTATGCATAATTCATCATTATAAATCACCTTATCATTACGTTTAATGGATGAATATAATATACCAATTTTGTCACCATTCATTTTGATATGACATGCAACTTTACATTGATGATTATCATAATAATTAAATCACCTTATCATTACGTTTAATGGATGAATATAATATACCAATTTTGTCACCATTCATTTTGATATGACATGCAACTTTACATTGATGATTATCATAATAATTACCTTCTCATAAGCATTTCTATTTATCATATCTTATAATTGAGACATGCACGTTTTATATTTTTAGAATATCAGCTTTATCAACATTTTTATGTCGTCTAAGGGGATCATATATATATCATGCAAATCCTATTAATTTTACCTATGATTATAAATTTTTCCTCCACTCTATAGTTTTTGGTTATTTGTATATAGTTAAAAAAAAATTATTTATATAAATTTTTGAAATAATGCTAATTTGTTAAGTTTTGATTGGATGTCAGCTGATAACGTCAGCCTCAATAACCCCTTCCTATTTCGGCGGCTAAAGGTGCGTCATACATTATTAATGCTTAATAACCCCTTCACTAAATTTTAATTTAATATAATTTTGATAAATTTATTTATATATAATATTATTGGCTATAAAGAATTACCCTTATTCTTGGGCATTGTTGCCTGGCCCCGACGGGGCGGCGTGCTGAGGTCATAAGAGACGTACCAGGATGTACATTACAACAATTTGATTGGGGTTTCAACTGTACAATCATTTACGCAGGGCCGTATGGCACCATGAGTTAATGCGTTAAGAATTTTATGGGGTTGTGTGGCCCAGCCTGCGTTCAAGGAACATCTCTACATACTTTCAAATATTGATCGCCATTCAATAATATACATACTTTCAAATATTTCAACATTTATACTTTTAAATGTTATAATGTTCAAGACTATATAATTTTAAATGCTTCAAAACATATGTGTTAAATGTTATAATGCTAAGTACGGTCTTTTTAATGGTTGAACATATATACTTTAAATGTTTTAATATTTTATAATGTATGTTTACATGTATATGCTTTTAAATGTTATAATACTTGTATTTTACATTATATTTCAACGTATATACATTATAAATACTATAGGATAAGATCACCGCATGATGTCCCGAGGACATTGGAGAGGTTGAGCTTAGTGCGATGAAGGTTGAAGGTTGTTTGTTCTACCTATTTAAGTTATTTGTGTGTTTATACTTTATTATTATTATTATTATTATTATTTATTATGTATTTTTTGCGCAGCTCTATTAATCGGAGGTAGGGGGTGAAATTTTTGCCAAGTCTATGGTATAAACATTGGTGAAGTTTTTTTAATTAAAATTTTTAATAATTCAATGTCTTTTTGGCAGGGTTTCATTGGTGCTGGACAAGATGACGTGTGCCTTGATTTCTACGTCCCACAGCTCAGCGGCGTGTTGAGATCATTCAAACATTTAATAATATTTAGTGCGGTACATCCAAGTAGAGGTACTCGGTGTATGGCCAAATCTATCGCTTTCTGGTCATATCTTTCTCGTTTTTCTCCATTGAAGTTTCGCTGCACACAAACTTCCAGAGAATTCCTGTTCCTACCACACAAACCTGCCAGCGCTTTCATTCATGTTCCTACGACACAAACTTGCAAACTTGCAGCGCTTTCAGTTGCAGTGGATAGAGACCACCTTTTAGTTGCAGGTAGGATAGAGTCTAACGCCAAGCACATCACACATTGTGCCATGGGATCTAAAGCCCGGAACTGAGAGATTTTATGGTCTCGGCCATACCAATTTTACGGGCTAGAGAAGCACGGATTAGCACATAATCTATTAGATGGGAACAGTTAACCGAGAAGCATTCTGACTGTATCGAAACTCAGTCGCATCCTCATTAGCACAATTGGCATTCGAGCAATTAGTAAAGGTGGGCACCCTTATCCTCCGAAGGAAAGTTTTTTATGTTTTTTTATTTTTTTGATGAACCCAAACCGGTTGAACACCTTTTATTTGCAGGTAGGATAGAGTCTAACTTCTGCTTCTGGCTCTACAATTGCATCGCACTGCAATTCAATCTGCCATTTTCAGTTTCAAGTGCATTTATTTTCATCTTTCAGTCTTTAATAGTTCACTCAGATTGTGGGATCTAGGAAGGTATCAGATTTGTGGTATCTAGGAAGGTAGAAAACTGGGATTTAAGCATATAGACTTTGAAGGAGATTCGAAACTTATCATTGATTATCTCAACAGTAAGAATCCGCAGTTCTTCCCGGATAGAAAGTCATCAATTATGGATCCAGGAAGCCTTAGAGAACCTGTAGGTATACGAGTTCAATCATGCCAGGAGGTTGTGCAACCAAGTAGCTGGATGGCTAACAAGCAAAGTTGTATCCATGAAAGAGAACAAGATAATGAACAACACAATTGTTACTAAAGGAACAAGAAAGATGGCAAAGCTGTCTAAGCAATGTAATAACTAATAAGCAATCCCTTGAGGGGGAAGCAATTACCCTAAGTCAAAATAGGAGTATATTCCTTAGAAAATACCTCAAATCCTTAATCGATTAAAAAATCAGAAGGTAGAGAGCAATACTATTTGTTACATTGCAGAGAGGGGGAGACCATTTTTTATACCCCAAAATCCTCTGGCCCCTATTTCCTGTTCCATTCTTACTTCCTGTTTCCTGTTTAATTTCCCATTTCTCGTTTTTGGGAGCATGTATGTAATAGATTGGGACCTAAGCTTAAAAGGCCGTTACTCTGTCAGTCTGTAGCTCTTAGTTATTGTTTACTCCAGGATGTTCCTGATGTTTCGTGATGCAATGTAGGTGGGCTTCCTTTATGACCTATGCCAGTAGAAGCGTTTCCATAGACAAGCCATAGAAGTACCTGGTCCTAAATGTTGATGTATATGTAACTTCGGAATGTATTTCATCAGTATATTATATGTATATTTATTGTACCCTTATAAGAGATGTGTTATTCCTCTATAAGGAAGTGTCGTCATGTGGATTGACAAGTGTCGCAAGTGTGTGTACTTGCCGATGGGTTATTAGACCACCTTATGGGGTCGGCCCTAATCAATATATAATATAATGTGGATGTACTAAAGTAGACAAGTCGGCCCCAGTAGGTCACTGGGCAAAAAGGTGAGTATAAATAGAGATAGGAGATCTCTATTTTACTCACTCGGAAAAGTATCTATCTCTCTCTCTGGAAAGTGGCGCACTAGTGAGGAGGAGGAGGATTATCTGCTAGGAGACTATCTCTGTATTATTTGGTTGTATTTTGGTTGAGCCATTGCTCTCTCTATCTCTGAGGAAGTTGTGGGGTTTTTCACCTTAGGGTTTTCCCCACGGAAACTCTGTGTCTCTTGTCTCTATGCTTTTGATTCTTATGATGCTTGTGATGCTTGTCATATTATGATTGTCATGCATTGATATACTGTAGATGTTATTCTCTCAGCAAAGATCCTATAGTATTGTGATTTAATACTGAAAATTTAACATGGTATCAGAGCCTAACTGAGAAGAAGACATTTTGCAGTGACGGAAGCTTGTATTCCTTGTTTATTGGGTTTCTCTCCACAGATTTTTAAAATTCAGTATAGTAGATTGGATCTACTCATCAAGGCGCATCTTTCTGTCCAATCAGATTTCAGTTCCGAGCATTTTCAGTTTTGGCCCTAAAAATTAGGGTTTCCACAAAAATAGGAATTTCTGGAAACTGAAGGTACAGCTGGAAGCTCCTTGCAAAAATCGAAGGTTTGAGCTTTGGATCGAGATTTTTGGCTGGGTAGATATCCGGGAAACTCAAACCCTAATTCAGGGCTCTCCCAGTGAACCCGGGAGGACAAAAAGGCAATTTTGAAGGACAAGACTTTGCTGATCTCAAATTCTAAATGTACTAGGCTGATCAGCTCTCCAAGGTGCATCTTTCTATCCTTTCGGAATTTTGAAATTCACATTTTGAATTTTTAGGGTTTCTCTGACAAACCCTAATCCGGGACCAGATCCAGTTTTCAACACTTCAAGTGGTAAGTTCTAAATCTTTTCTATTTCCATTTGAAGTACTCTTAAAGATGTCTCTTCACACCAAGCTTGAGGATAAGCTTGAAGGGGCTGATAACTTCCGAGCCTGGAAGTATAGGATTGGGCTAATCCTGGAAGAGAATGAGTTGGACTCATATGTGAAAGAAGACATCCTTATCCCAGAGGATGAAGAGGCCAAGGTATTGCACAAGAAGAACTTGGTCAAGGCAAAGAGAATCATTGCTGATTCTATCAAAGACCATCTCATACCCCATGTGTCTTCTCTCAAGACACCCAAAGAGATGTTTGAATCTTTGACCAAGCTATTTGAAGGAAAGAACATAAATCGGAAGATGACCCTGCGGAACCAATTGAAAGCAGTAAAGTTTCAGAATGGGGAAACCATTCAATCCTACTTTTCAAGGGTCTCTCAGATCAAGGAACAATTAGAAGCAGTAGATGAAATAGTGGAGAATGGTGAAGTGGTGATGACCACTCTAAATGGCCTACCCAGGTCATGGGATTCCTTTATTCAAGGAATTTGTGCAAGGAAGAAGTTGATCTCCTTCAGTAGACTTCGGGAAGAATGTTCTCAAGAAGAAGCTAGACTTATAGCTCGTGAGGAAAAGATGGGAGGTGAAGATCAAGCTCTTGCAGCTCACACCAAAAGAAGCAAAACCAAGAAGGATCACCCTCACCCCAAAAGATTTCATCAAAAGAATAAGAAGGACCTAAGATGCTTCACATGCAATGAGAAGGGTCACTTTGCTTCAGATTGTCCCAAGAACAAAAGGGATAATAAGAACAACTCCAGTGAGAAAAAGAAGGGCAGCAAAAGAAGGTTTCATGCTCATGCTGCCGAAGATGATGAACCTCCAAAGAAGAAGGCTAGGGAAGAAAGTGATAGTGATGATGACTCATCAAGTGAAGAAGAGTAAGTTCTGATCTCTGCTCTTACAGGTACCATCTCCCATGGATGTAATGATTGGTTAATTGATAGTGGGGCCTCCAAACACATGACTGGGTTCAAGGAATCTTTTGTGAATCTTTCTGAACATGAATCACCCCATAAAGTGAAACTTGGGGATGATTATCAATACCCAATCAAAGGAAGTGGTGAAGCCTCCTACAATCTAGATTCTGGAAAATCATTGAAGATGAAAGAAGTACTTTATGTACCTGGGCTCAAGAAGAACTTACTCTCCATTTCTACATTAGATGCAAAAGGTATGAGGGTTGCATTTGTGGATGGCCAAGTCCTAATGTGGCCAAAGGGAAAGACCATAGATGATGCAGTAGTGATTGGAAAGCAAGAGGGAGGTTTGTACAATTTGAAGGGACAACCTGAACATGCCATGGTGACATAAATACAAAGATTCATCCATAGTCATGGATCACATAGAGGTATGTATAATTTGTTTTTGCAAAAGTTAACTAATGAGTTATGCAGGTCATTGAAGAGAACAAGAACACATTGCTAGACATAACTAGCAAATATGGTGACCAGGTATGTGTTTCTTATATCATAGGATCTATCATATAAGTATGCATGGCATGATTGATGATGATTGTTCATAAAGTCATAAGTTTGAATAATCATGGGCATATGCATATTATGTGTCTTACCTTAATTAATAATATGACTAACCAGAAGAGTCATAGGTTTGAGTAATTATAGGTTTATACATGTTATGTTTCTTATGATATGACTAACCATAAGAGTCCTATATATAAACCTTGAATGCTAATGCTTATTATTTCTGTTTGAAATGATCATGACTATACATACTTGAGATTATTGTGTTTTAATGAATGTATGATTTTACAAGGATAACACAATCATGATACTAATAAGCATGCATAGGGACCAAGGATGAATATGAGTTCAAGAACAGGTAATCCAGGAAGCAAAGATCAAGAGGGAGCACACTCCAGTGGTTTCTGCAAGGGTGCAGATATTCAGAGGGAATTGTCCATATCTCTACATTCCACAACAAGAAGGTTTAGAAGGACTCCAGCAGCTCCTGCAAGGAAGAAAAGACTCAGAGGGAGTCCACCCAACAAACAAACAAAGATAAGTATTTTAATTATCTTGCATATTTGTTTGCTTAAATAAAATTGTTCAATGATGTATATGCTCATGTTCCTAGACTTAGGATATGTATTGTGCATATTAGAATGATTGAATTAATGAACAGTATACTACTAATATGCATGTGTTGGGTAAGTGGCCTATGGCACTGTACAACATTCCATTGCTACTTATCTAGAATGAAACCTCTTTGCTGACATGTTGGGAGTTGTGCACACTCTTAACAATGTTCTGGTAGAGATTGGAAGGCATCTAGAAAGTTACGGGATATGGATAAATGTTGTATTGAAGCATTGGCTAAGATAATTGCATGACTGCATGACTGTATGACATATTTCTTCATGTGTAAGAATTTGTTCTGAAAATTATGAGTTGTTTCTAATCATGCAATTTAATCTGTTTTGTAGGAAAGACCGTATATCTTCACCTACAAAAAGGACTACAACATTTGTTCCAGCAACAAAGATATCTATTGAAGATATTGAAATTCCCAGGATCTGGGATGAAGAAATGAAATACCATGATCCGTCGATCGTGAAGAATGATGTCTGGGATGCGATCCCAAGAGCTAAAGGGAAGTCTGTTGTGACTTCCAAATAGAACTTTCAGATCAAGCATGTTGCAGATGGCAGCATAGAGAAACATAAAAGTGATGAAATAGAAGATACACCAGATGGATTCAAGACAGCTTTCTTGAATGGTGTAGTTGAAGAAGAAGCAGCCACTTCGTTCTGAGACACATGATAGGAAATCATATATGTGCAGAACTTGGTATGGTGAAGATAGATTGATTGCCGACACGCAGCGGAAGCTTACTACCGAGTTCGAGATGAAGAACTTGGGGATGATGCACTATTTGTTTTTGGCGTGGAGATGTGGCAGAATGCAGGTGGGATCTTCCTTGGTTAAGGGAAGTACACAGTAGATATCCTGAAAAGATTTGGGATGATGGACTGCAAGGCTATGGCCACACCTATGGCATCGAATCTGAAGCTTCTATGTGATGCTTCATCTGAGCTGGTTGATCTCTCCATGTATCATCAGATGATTGGGTCCTTGATGTACCTGATGAACATGAGACCAGATATTTGCTTTGCTATGAACACATTGAGCCAGTTCCTGACGGATCCGAGGAGTGTTCACCTGGTTGCTGTAAAGCATGTTCTGAGGTACCTGAAGGGTACAGTGGATTATGGGCTCAAGTATGAGGTGAATCAAAAGTTTAACCTACAGGGTTATGTTGATTCAGATTGGGCTGGCAGTGCTGCAGATAGGAAGAGCACATCTGGGTGCTGTTTCAATATGGGATCAGGTGTGATCTCTTGGTTTAGCAGGAAGCAGTCTTGCGTAGCACTGAGTACAGCTGAGGCAGAGTATGTTGCAACCTGTTCAGCTAGTTGTGAGGCAGTATGGCTACGGAAGCTACTGTCTGAGTTATTTGATCTCCCGTTGGAGGCTACTGGTATCTTCTGTGATAACCAGAGTTGTGTGAAGCTGTCCGAGAACCCAGTGTTTCATGACAGGTCGAAACACATAGAGATCAAATATCACTATATCAGGGATATGGTGCAGAGAGGAGCTGTGAAGCTCCTGTATATTGCGACGGACGAGCAGATTGCAGATGTGCTGACGAAGCCACTAGCCAGGGTGAAGTTCGAGTACTTCAGAGAGAGGCTTGGCGTTATTCAGATCGAGGACACTTCGAGGAAGAAGTGACGGACACATTTGCTGAAGCCATTCCAAGCATGTTGGAAGGAGGATCCTTCACATGGCTGTGGATGTAAGCGCTGGATGATGAGCATCAGGATGATGTTCTAGTTTCTGCTGGATATGATCAGTTGGATCATTTTATGTATGTATTTACGCATCATGTTGGATGCAGGATATGATCAGTTGGATCATTTTATGTATGTATGTACGCATCATGTTGGATGCTGGATATGATCAGTTGGATCATGTGTATGTATTGTTTATGCATCATGTTGGATGCTTGGACCATGTATCTGTATATGTATCAGGTGGATACATTGTATGATCAGGTGGATCATGTATGGTGATATGTATCATATATTTGTATTTGTATCAGGTGGATACATTGATGATCAGGAGGATCATGTATGATGATATGTATCAGGTAGATACTTGGTATGCATCAGGTAGATGCATTGATGATCAGGAGGATCATGTATGATGATATGTATCAGGTAGATACTTAGTATGCATCAGGTAGATGCATTAATGATCAGGAGGATCATGTATGATACTTGGTATGCATCAGGAAGATGCATTGATGATCAGGTAGATCATGCAGCAGGATGTTGCAGTGATGATCAGGATGATCATAGATGACGAGCTTCAGGATGTTGCTCCAGATGACATGCAGCAGGATGTTGCAGTGATGATCAGGATGATCATAGATGACGAGCTTCAGGATGTTGCTCCAGATGACATGCAGCAGGATGTTGCAGTGATGATCAGGATGATCATAGATGACGAGCTTCAGGATGTTGCTCCAGATGACATGCAACAGGATGTTGCAGTGATGATCAGGATGATCATAGATGACGAGCTTCAGGATGTTGCTCCAGATGACTTGCAGCAGGACGTTGCAGTGATTATGATCAAGACGATCATGAGTACATCAGGATGATGTATGGTGAGTATCAGGTTGATACTCTGTGGCCGTGGATCAGGTTGTGCAGATGAGCATGTCTGGGAGATCCTATAGGTCGGAGTTGTGTACCCATAACAGCCTGGGATGCTCTTTCGAGACATTGCTCTGGGAGGACATGTAATTCGTTGCCCTGGGAGATCTCAGGTCGGAGTTGTGTACCCGTAACATCCTGAGATGCTCTTGCGAGGTTTTGTCCTATGGCATGTAATTTGGGCCCTGGGAGATTTCAGGTCGGAGTTGTGTACCCGTAACATCCTGAGATGCTCTTGTGAGGTTTTGCCATGACCACATGTAATTTGTGCCCTAGGAGATCTCAGGTCGGAGTTGTGTACCCGTAACATCCTGAGATGCTCTTGCTAGGTTTTGTGGTGGACCACATGTAATTTGTGCCCTGGGAGATCTTAGGTCGGAGTTGTGTACCCGTAACATCCTAAGATGCTCTTTCGAGGTTTTGTGGTGGGGTCACATGTAATAGCGCCCTGGGAGATCCTACAGGTTGGAGTTGTGTACCCGTAATATCCTGGGATGCTCTTTCGAGGTTTTGTGACGCACGTAAAAGTCCTGAGGATTCCACAGTATGGCCAGTGATGATGAAGACCTGCAGGTGGTGGGCCTACATCCAGTATGAAAAAGGACTGGCTCTGTAGAACTTCCTATGACGAGTAGAGACAGAGATTGGACGAGATAGCAGCAGCAGTGACGATGACGATGACGATGCATCGATGATGATGATCCAGAGAAGAAGACTTGTCTAGCAAATCTGTGTCGAGAAATACCTTCCTTGTTAAGAGGGAGTGTTGATGTATATGTAACTTCGGAATGTATTTCATCAGTATATTATATGTATATTTATTGTACCCTTATAAGAGATGTGTTATTCCTCTATAAGGAAGTGTCGTCATGTGGATTGACAAGTGTCGCAAGTGTGTGTACTTGCCGATGGGTTATTAGACCACCTTATGGGGTCGGCCCTAATCAATATATAATATAATGTGGATGTACTAAAGTAGACAAGTCGGCCCCAGTAGGTCACTAGGCAAAAAGGTGAGTATAAATAGAGATAGGAGATCTCTATTTTACTCACTCGGAAAAGTATCTATCTCTCTCTCTGGAAAGTGGCGCACTAGTGAGGAGGAGGAGGATTATCTGCTAGGAGACTATCTCTGTATTATTTGGTTGTATTTTGGTTGAGCCATTGCTCTCTCTATCTCTGAGGAAGTTGTGGGGTTTTTCACCTTAGGGTTTTCCCCACGGAAACTCTGTGTCTCTTGTCTCTATGCTTTTGATTCTTATGATGCTTGTGATGCTTGTCATATTATGATTGTCATGCATTGATATACTGTAGATGTTATTCTCTCAGCAAAGATCCTATAGTATTGTGATTTAATACTGAAAATTTAACACTAAAGGAATCTGAAAAGACAACGAAGTGAAGAAGACATGGACAGTACCAAGAAAGGCTCATATCAATCAAGTAAAAAGAAATAAACGCTAAAGCAAATTAAAGTCCATTGGAAACCAATGAAGCTGATCACGATAGTTTCAAAACAATGGTCTTAAATCAACCTAGAATGCCTGGAGCATCTCTGCTCCAAATCTATCCATGCACAGCCAATAGAGAAACAATATACCAAAGTGGCAGCCTCATGTAGTAAAATGTGAATAGAACATCAAGCTGGGTAGTTGCAAATAAATGCCTGGCATATCAAGAATTGAACGAAAGTCCCAGTAAGATCCAACTTTAAAATCCCGGCAGATTTTATAATATGATAAAATCTGACACGTTATGTCTGGTGTGGCATATTAATAAGAACCCTTTTTTTAGAACTTTTTACAGTTTCAAGAATTTCTAACATTCCATTCCTTTGCTGTGAGAACCTAACAGCAATTAAAATTTTAGGGAAACATAATTATCCACCTGTATTGACTTCTTTCCTAGTTTTATTGTTGACTATATTCTACCATTATAATTGTCCCTACAAAAGACTCTAATGAAACTAGAGAATAGTATAGACTTGGACAATAGAGCTCGTATTTAGAAGAAATCAACCAAGAGCACTAAGAGCCATTTCCCAGTTGTCAATAATGTCGAACAAGTTCAATCAGAGATTTTTATGTGAATACTAGGTAAAGTAGCTTTCAGTACTCCGTTTAAAGTAGGTCGTGGACTATATAACAGTAGGGCGAAGCGAAATCCAAATTCAGTTGAACTCGATCCAACTTATATTCGATTTAATTACCAGAATTCACTCTACACAGTAGAAACATATAGATATAGTGTGAAAATGATCTATCATCGCTCTAGCCTACGAAAGAGAGGGGAAAATGGCTGATAATTTGTTGATTTAAAGACCATAACATAAACAATATTTTACTGCAAACGAGAAAAACCTCTGAAAAAGGAGAAAGAGTTGTAAGAGCTCAGATAAATGATTAAAAAATATCAAAAAGGAAAAGAAAGAAAAAGAAGCAGTTGGAATCACTCACAATTGAATGCGGTTGAGCAAAACCTGCAAAAGAAACCGCGACGGCGTCTCCAAGACAATCATGGCAGCCAAATCAATGGAAATATGTTTAGGGCTGGCTCTTTAGTGGCATCAGTGAGTGAGGTCCAAGGATCGATCCTGAGTCAATATCCTAAGCAGGGGTTTCAGACAGACACATCACACACAGATAAACTGTAATATGTTGCTATACATATGTTTAGTTTTGAGAATCTTATTGTTAATATGTGGACGAAATGTTAAGTTGGGCATTGCGCTTAGAGTGGTGTTTGTATGCACAAATAAAGGACTGAATCTATATTAACAACAAAGCTACCTTGAAAAAATAAGCCCTCTGGTTTAACCTAACGTCTGCAAATAACTTATGCATATTTCTGTTACCTGGTAGTTATTAAAATCCATTAGAAGAATACATTTCATTTAAAAATTAAATGGCTTCGAGTGGAAGCTCTACAAGGTGGTTTTGGTTAACCAAAACCCTGGTCCGAACATATCACTCGTTATATACACATAATATACCTGCGAGTTTTCGTCAAAGGAAAAGATGTAATTCTTAGAGACAACTAAAGTGAAACATGCACAATACACAGGTGATAAGAGAAAGAGTTTACTTGTGCAGAGGAAGGCTACTACTAAAACCCTCTCACTTCCACTAAGCTTGAACCACTCTGAGAGAAAAAAGAACCTTTTATCTAGAGGAAAATGGAAAATATAACATATGCATAAGAAATCTCTTACCAGGGTCCGGAAGAACATAAATCTAGGCAGCTGTTAGAGATATTCTTTACCCTCCAAAAGGAAAATCGAGTCTTGTAGCACACTGCAAAATAAAACAATAAATTAGTTGTCTTTCATATTTCTGGCCATAGGATTTCTGACGCTATATATAAACTCTCCGGCTTCCTTCTTTTTCACGGATTTATCAGCAGCCTGTTGGATTTCTCGGTGGCCTCCCCTGCCTGCTCTTCAGGTCCACTTATGGCTCAGAGCGGTGTAAAGAATGGTTCAAGATTTAGCGCCGCCTCTAATTCAGCTATTGTCCATTTTAAATTCACGTTTTCATCCTGTGCAACAGGGCTAATCATCAATTGAATTTTTGAACATATCTCCTGTAGCTGCACGCATCCTCCAGGCTCCTTCAATTCCTTAAGTTTCTTAGCTTAAACCTTGAGTCAAATTATATAAATCGAAAACCTTTAACGCTGTCCATTTTGAGATGCAGAGTTTCTGGCAAATTCATGGCAACACAGTTTCATCATAATGCAGATGTCCTTCCTCCTCCGTGCACCTAGATGACCTCAAAAGTGGCAACTAGGCTGTGCAATAAGCATAATAGAATGCCATGTTCAGTCCATTGTTGAAAAAAATAGTTGATAGTCTAAGATTTGCTAGATTCTCTCCTCAGTATTTGAGCAGTCTCCGCAGTCTGTGTTCTGAACTTGGCGGTTACTCGATTCCCTTCTCAATAATGTAATTGTCATTGCTGGCCATGGAGAAAATGGTTGCCTCCAAGATACATTTTCGTTCGAATACATTGACTCACATCTATGCTCTCTCCTCAAACAATCCTGAAACAAAAATCTGTCACAACGATTAAAAAGAAACAGGTGCCAACAAGATATACCGCTCATACTATGTGCTTACAGCTACCATATAACCTGGCAAATTAGCGTTTGCATGCAAGACAAGGTTAATTGTTTATAATTTTTCCATTGTGGGTAGTGTAAGTGCATTGGTAGAATGCGCCCAAGATTTTAGACGCTCAATAACAAAGGTAACTCCAACAGCCAAATGTAGCACATGCACGGAAGCATTGCTACTTGATTAGTGCTATGACATGGATACACGACATGTGTTTACATTAGTTCAATTTGATTATATTCAATGGATACATTCATAACTGTTCAACTTGTTGCAATATGTATCCTCCTTTTTCTAGGTTGTCTATATCGGTGGGTTCGGTTCAATTGTTAAAAATATATTTAGGAAAAAATATACTTTTATCTGGTACGAACGTTGATTCACTAGTTTTACTTGAATACGATAGGGTTGTGCTCATTCTCTCTATGGGAAGTTTCATGGTAATCCCTGGACTTTGAAATGATTAGTGACAAATCATCATAGGATGAATGCCCAGACACTTTCTATGTTCCTAGGATGAATGCTTAGATCTCTTGTGGCCTCGGTGCTACAAACTTCATCATTTGTGTCTTTGTTAAAACCAACGTTTGAAATTGCAGAGGGTGTCACTCCTCTTCCGACGATTCAAAATTAGGGTTTTTACATAGGTTATTGTTGTAAGTATCGAGGGAAATTTTGGCTTCGAACTCGCTTATAATATGTATATGAGTGGTATCGATTTCTACTATTTTATGGCGACCATGATTTTCTGTGTACAATTTATGAGTGCTATTCGGCTGTGGTTTTTATGCTCTTGAGCAATTTTTTTTTAATGTACAATGTTTGATGGTTTCCACTGCTGGTTTTGCCCTTGTGTTTTCTTCTATTGCAATTTAATAGTCCCTTTGTTCAACATTTTTTATTCTTTTGGGATAGGTTATATTATTGAATCGAAAGGGTTTATATAACCATAGTTTTAAAGCCCTGTATTTCGATTTTTAAGCTATTTGATGGCTAGTTTTCTTGCAATGCCATATACTTAAATATGCCTTGATAACATCTTTGACAACTATAAATAAATTTTAATTCAAAATTTAGAAAAAGATAATGTTGAATACTCCAATCTTGCTTATACCGTCCCCAATTCAACATATGTTTGCTGGGAAAATCCCCTATCTATGAGGTTGATGGATTTTGCCTTTGCATTGTTTGTCTTTTTCATTACATTTAATTAAAAAATTCATTTCTATGTGTGAACAACTTATTAGGAAATTGATTATAATTTATCGCTCGGCTTGGAGGAATGTATAAGGATAGTCAATTGAGTGTAGATCGGGTGGTTTGGACGAATGTTGTCGTCCTCCCCGCCCAGGTTCAAATCTCACTTTGTGACACTTGCTCCTTGGGAGCCGAATTCATATAATGCTAATTTAAAAATCTACTTGTCAATAGTTGATAGTGTAGTTAATAATTAAGTGTCATTCAATTTAAATTTTTATTAATTTTAAAGTTAAAAAAATAAAAAATTATTAAACTTTTTAAAAATTTATATATTATGTCGATTTGCATAGAACCTGATATTGCCGCCGCGGGTTGCCTGCAGTGCATTTTTATTAGAACTGAGAGCTAACCTCTTACCAATGACATTTGGATTGACACCTACCTATTAGCAATGACATTTGGTTTAATACGATGTGATGTTCCACTAATAGATTTGCACCGTGCTTGTCTCAAAGCCCAGAGTTTCGATGAGCGAATCTTTTGTAAATCTCTACTTTAATGAACTCATTAATTTTAAATGTGCAGCGTTTATAGCGCTCAACGGCAGCAAGTTTACTTCTCAGAAAACGAGAAAGGAAGCAACAAGAACCAGAAGCGTTTAAATTGACTAGGGTTACCATTGTGATGTCATTTTTCCTTATAGCTATATTTTATGGTGATATTATATTCTTCACAATACAATGATTGTTGCAATAAAACAATATATATATATGTTTAGCAATGTGATAGTTGTCTAAGTGTTTTCTAAGAAAAACTATTTATACTTACTTTTAATGCTTGGTTATCAATAAATCAATTTTTTTTTTTTTTAATTAGTGTTATGATAGTAAAATAGGTGTGTAGAATAATAAAGTTATGTTATCCCAAAAATAATGTAATTGTTTTTAAGGAGAAACTATTTAACAACTATTTTTAATGTCTCGTTATCAATACAAAAAATTAAGTTAAAGTGTCATAGTAATTTTCATGACTATTCATGAAAAATAGTTAAATTAAATAGAACTAAATTATCTTAATTGTAATTAAAAAATTAAGAAAGTGACATAGCACTGAGAGAGAAGCTAGAATAAAAAAGTCATGTTATAGAAATAATAATTAGCCATCAAAATTATTTGTCATGGCTATTAATGAAAAATAGTTAGATTATCTTAATTGTAGTATATTTGTTTTCACCTGCATATATAAAAACAACAATAGTTAGTTAATGCATAAAGCTTACAAAGAAGTTTGTCGTAACTATAGCAACCAAAGTATCTATTGATTATGACAAGGGGGCCATATTGGACAATTATTGACCAACTGCAATTTTAATAATAATAACTAGCAATTTCTCTTTGTAATCTTTTCCATAACTCAATCACATTACCAACTAACCATAGTCCAATTAATTCACGGCTCTTGCAATAACGCAGGACATTGCCACCTCTTGCAATTTTAATAATAATAACTAGCAATTTCTCTTTGCAATCTTTTCCATAACTCAATCACATTACCAACTAACCACAGTCCAATTAATTCATGGCTCTTGCAATAACGCAGGATATTACCAACTAACATATAACAAATTGGGTCTTTGATCATGATGAAGGATGCTTAGCACACATTTTGCATCTTATCCAAGAATCCTTGTTCTTAAATCTATTCGATGGACATTTAAGAAGGCTATTCAATTGCTCACAGCTTTGTGCAAATGGCTCCTCCCTTTGCCAATAGCTTCTCATTGCCACCTCGTGGCTCTTGTTTTTAAAGTTAAGGTGCATAAATGTAAAGTCATTTAATCCAATATTTTTTAACTTTTAATTCAGTTGCCTTTATATGAATTTCATAATTATTTTATTCCAAAATGTGTCTTAAGAGAAGGTCGTTACACTCTCATATGTCTTTTGAGAAACGGTTACACTCCAGAGATGACATTAAAGAGAATTCTGTCATATTAGATTACATCAATCATTCACTTGTCAAATTAGGGTGGCCAACAACATGATCGTGGAGATTATTTCAGGTTTCTTGGTTTCTAATCATTGCTTTTAACTCTTTCAGGGATTAATTTCAAAGGAAATCAGAGATGTAATTATATTTTACTCATCACGTCATTGAATCACAAGGTCGTAGATTTGGAGCTAGACTTTCAAAATAAGAGAGGTAGCTTCACTACTACATTAAAGCGGTAGTTAAGACGAAAATTTAAGACAAAATCTCCTTGTGTCTTAAATTACTTTTTATTTTTTTTTCAAATGTCTTAATCGAGACAAAAGGTAAAAGGGGTTTTTACTTTATTAATATCCATCGGGCTACGGCTGGGCGGCAGACTAAAATTTTTCGGTGACCCTGCAAAACCATATGCCTGCATTGTGCATTAATCACCTATATACCAATGGCTGTGGCATTATCGACTGCATTAGCAAGCTGTGTAATTTCTTTTCCAGGTTATGTTTCGTGAGGACAAATTGCTTGTTGAGGTAAACTCTACAGGCAGAGACCAGATATATATGGCGGAAATTGAAATCGCAGGGTTTCAAGTCCCTTGTGAGGCAGAACAAAGAAGAAGGTTCTACTTTTATATTCCTTCTTGGGAGTTCCAGTTAAACCAGGACCAAGCCCATCCAACACTTAATTTATCGGTCTTAAGGACTACCCCCAGCCATTTTCTTGATTGAACAGTTGGAATTGCCCCGACTCAAGTTATGTGGTAATTTCAGCTAATCCGCCGGCTCTTATCTATAAATAAGAGAATGAAGCTCAAATTAATAATATGCAGAAGCAACTGACCAGCTTTTGCTTCCTGTTTACCAGGTGAATCGCATTAGAGGATGAGGAGGAATCTACTTTCGGGTTATATAGGCTAGGGCCCATTCCAGCTTAATGGCATTTCCAGGTGAATTTCAACAACGGCTGAGGAAGAATCTACTTGCGGGTTATATAGGCCGCTAGGCCCCATTCTTGCGTAGTGTTTTTGTTTAGCTTTCTGGGTTTTTTAATAATTATTCACAGGGTACATTATGTATATATTAGATCAAACCATTCTTAATGATTTTTGGTTTGCAGGCTGCAGATTTAATCATTGGCACTGCTAAACCCCTTGGAAGCGGCTACATTCACCTACTTCTGAACAATATTGCAAATAGGTAAATAAACTTGTCCGCTACTAAGTTTCTCTTTATATTTTAAATAGCTGAATAAAATTCTCTGTTGTTAAGTTTCTTTTTGTTTTTAGCGTTGTTTTTGGATTGCTAAGTTTTTACTAGAATCAGTTTTGGGTATTTTGCCATATCAACCAGTTCCAAGGAGGGATTGTAAATTGTTTTTTGTTCTGGGTCATACAGATTGTGCCCTAGCCCTTTCTCGGGTTTCAAATTTCAGGGGTTTCAATTTTTTTTATATGGTAGTGTGAGCTCCAAGCCATAGCCTTACATCTCGAGGGATCCATGATCTCCCCATCCCATTTACCCCTTCTTCTTTGTGCCACTCCGCGGTATTTACAACTATTTGCAGATCTTACTTTGAAGCCAGAGTTCCACTGGTCTCTCTCTTTCTTGTTGGGCACTTTGGATTTCTTCCTTGATTTAGGTTTGGAATTGGGTTTGTGCTGAATGCCTTGACCAGCTGAGGAATTTAAAGCTATGTGAATCTCATGAACCAATCTCTTGTGAGATGCAGGCTTCAATTCGTCATCAGATGAGATGTCTGTGGCATCTGGGTCAAATCTCAAACGCCCAAGTAAACACTAGGCCCCCGGTAGCATTTTATGTCACAATATCAAATACAACATGTGCTAAAGCCCTAGCCGATTATAAAGTTCCATACTGTGTAGATTGCTTCCTATAAAACCCTTGAGAAAAAGCCCAGCTATAGGAGGATTCGCATAGTCATGAACTTACACAGCTGAGACTTAAACTCAGAAAATTGAAAGGAGGAAACAATAGAATCCGTAAAACATAAGTGGAAACAGAATTTATAGCATATTAAATAATACAAAGCAAATTTAAGGATAGCAGATGCCGACCCCATTTCCAGCGATGACAGTTTCTAGAGCTTTATTCACCTCCAATATCTAGCATTAGCAGTTTCTAGAGCCCCATTCGCTGGGATTTACAGCAATGGCGATATCTGGGGGTTATTTCACCCTCTAAGTTTTCTATAAATAAAAACCTTAATATTTTTTCCCATTAATAACCTACGTCGCGCTGCTAGCCTTTTGGAATTTCGGTTTCAACCTATCTGATGTGGTTCCTGGATCTTGGTATTCTGTGAATGGCTCAATGATTTTTGATGTGTTATTTAGCTCAATGATTTTCCATGTAGTGATGGGTCCATTTTCAGCATTGACTTCAATAGCTACTTGATTTTATTTCTATTACTGTTAGGTTTCATGATGTTGTCATTGATTTCAGTCAAGTCTATGTCTTTCTAACAATGAATTTATGTTGCAGAAGTGTCTTGTAACAATGTTGTCATTGGGTTAATAACTAAATATGCCCCCTCTATTATATACTGGTACCACTCGTGCATTTCCTTAGATTGTTTAATGATATAATGATAGATCTTGGATATAATATATATATTCAACAATGCAGCTTCATATTATTTTATTTGTCTGGGAAGAAATAGTGAATCCTTAGGTTGATTCTTTGTCCCACAAATTGAAATTGGTTGTGGTTTCTCCCCAAATTGAGAAGGTTAGTAGGATAAAAGTTAAAACAATTCATTTACGTCTTCCACTTGGGCTATCCCGTTCTGACAATCATATTGTTTCATAGTTGGGTTTCAATCTTTTTCTTATTCAATTAAAACTGGCATTCACGCATCTTCCATAAGATATAAAAAGTTGATCATAAGTGGGGTTAGGGCCACCAATCAACCAAAGTGGATGGCACTAACTCATCATCATAGCTGGCCACAATAAAAAGCAAAATCATATTTCTAATTTGGACGTAGTCCATATATAGGCAGGCTTCCTTTGCAGGAGATAACCGACACTCACTTCCTTTCTCTGAAGACTGATATGGCCCAGTGCCAAGCCAAGGACGGACACCAGTTTCTGGCAGTATGGAAGCTATCAATATTATAAAATGGGTATGCTAAGTGCATTCCATTCTTTATTAAAATATACATAGAGATTCTTCGATCCACTCTAATTTCTATTTGTAAAATATGAAATTTGATAAAATATGTTTTCCTTGTGTTATATTTATATTACAAGTAACTATAATATATAAGTGCATTCCATTCTTTATTAAAATATATATAGAGATTCTTCGATCCACTCTAATTTCTATTTGTAAAATATGAAATTTGATCAAATATGTTTTCTGTGTGTTATATTTATATTACAAGTGACTATAATATATATGATCATGTCGTCTTTATTGGCCAATGATTACATCATTAATAATGGCAATTTGATAGTTAAACTATGAATAGGTTGCAGCTTCTGAACAACTTTTTGTGTTTATTGCTGTTGCGGAATCAGTCCTAGTCCTGTGGCGTGGAAGATGTGGAACTTCCTTTATGTATTTTGTTAATGTTATTTATGTGTTATTTACGGCATAAAATATGGTTTTGTTTAATAAGAAGTTGGCTTTAGGGCCGAAAGAGCCAACACTTTGCACCAACCAGCAATAATGATCAGGCATCTTCCCTCCATTGGTCGGGTGGTAGCAACGGCTCGGGAGAAGGGTCGTTGGTTTAACCTGCGGTTATAGGATTTCAGAGCGGTAAATGGGATGTGGTGGATATATGTATATGATTATTGGCTTGTCGTTGTGTCAGTCAACTCAAATTTAGATATGATTGACATACTTCCAATTATAAGATGAGAAAATTAAAGTAATAAACTTCTATCTTAATATGAATTCTCGTTTTTATTTTTGTTTGCAATTTAGATAATAAAAATAAAATGACATACTTCCAAACCGATTTTGGAGGAATTAGTATTTACAATTTATTATAAGAAAACTAAATTAATAAAATTATAATACTATTATTATGAAGTTATGAATTCTCGTTTTTATTTTTGTTTGCAATTTAGACAATAAAAATAAAATGACATACTTCCAAACCAACTTTTGGAGGAATTAGTATTTACAATTTATCATAAGAAAACTAAATTAATAAAATTATAATATTATTATTATGAAGTTAGTTAAATCAACTAAGTTATTAATACTTTGTTAATATAGAATAAAAAGATATTTACTTCGTAGTTATGATAGTTGACCTATATTTTAATTAAAAAAATTAAATAATGATTAATATAAAACATATTATGGTATAGGCCAGCATATATATATATATGCATTTAATTATGGGAGATATGTCCATTATAAGAATTTCTTACACCGTTATAAAAAAAAAAAAAAAAATGGCTCTATATCTATTTGTTCTCATTTCAACCTATTGGTCCTCATTTTAATCAAATATTTATAATAATATTATTATAAAATTAATATTTCTTGCATATTTATAAACTTTTATATAATAAATAATTTTATACAGCATCACAAGCTATAAATAAATTTATAACTAAAAACAACCAATCTTTAAATTAAGTTGTGAAATATAAGGATGAGCTTGCATTGCATTAACTACATCGTTAGCTAATTTGAAAATATATTTTTACAAGCAGCATTAAGACATCCTTTACATTATCTTATTAGATCGGCTTATTATTGGACATATTATTATTGGAATTTCTATATTTTAATAATTGTGCATTCTATGCTTTATTAAAAGATATACAGAGATTCTTCAATCCACTCTATTTTCTATTTGATGGGTGTGTTTTATTTGTATTATATTAGTGTAATATATATGATCACGTCATTGAGTGTATATTTTTATTGATAAACTATTACATTATTATTAATGATAATTTGGTAGTTAAATTACTAATAAGTATTAACTTCATTAAGTGGATATACATATGATTATTGGCTTGTTTGTTGTTGTGCCATTCAACTTAAATTAACTTAAGTTAGATGTGTTAGTTATACATCCAAGTGAAATTTTTTTTTTATGAATTTTTAATAAATTATTATAAAGTTGGTGAAATTAATTGTAATAAATCTAAACTATTAATACTTTACTAATATAAGATAAGATGAGAAAATAATTTTATAATCTGGATTTATATTTATATACTTAATTTGTAGCTATACTATGTAATCGTCTCTTGTATTAAAGATATTTAATTTGTACTTTTATTATATAATCGAATTTCCTATATTTTAATTAAAAAAAAATAAAATAAAAATATAATGATTAATACAAACAATATCTAAATTATATATATATATATATATGAATGACAAATAACATGTTATACAATTACAAAAAGTATAAATAAAAAGATGGTTACATATATGTTATTCCTTATTTCATTTAAGATACTAAGCATATTATTATAGAGTTAATATTTAACTTCTTGGAGTTGAATATTTAATTATTGAGATTGAATATTTCATAACAGTTTAGAGATATACTTACAACTAGTGAATTGTCTTATTAGTTCTGCCTTGTAACTAATGAATTATTTTATTAGTTTTGCCTTGAGCCTAACATGAAATTTATGGATGACCTTGCCATAAACTCAAAGGTTTTAATTTTATATAAACCAAAGTTTTATATTAACTTCACAAATTAAGATTTGTATCCTCCAATCATATCCTTCAACACTTTTTTGTGTTATTGATTAAATACTTATATGTTTACATGTAGGATCAATTAAATTCTTTACTTTACAATAATACAAATCCTGATGAAGTAAATCTCAATTATGGTATATCCCATCATAATGGGAGTAGAATCAGTGATTACTTTTCCTCAATCAATCAATCTATGAAAACGTTGTTTTAAGATAGTGTAGCACACTAGATATTGTTGCTTGAGAAGCATAGTTCCTTGGTTGAATTGGAAGAGGTTAATAATTACAATCAATAAGTAAAGTAGTTCGAGAGAGAGGTTCAACTCTCCATTGCCCGCCTCAAGGAAGAAAAGAATTGGAAGTTGTCACCAATTGGAAAAATTGGTTATGCACTTGTCTGTGTTTGAACATTTCTCTTAAAAACTGTTGATCCCCATTGAATAAGGGTCTATTAATAATTGCAATTTATTAATTTATAATATGTCTATGAGCACACATATTTTGAACATTTTTTATGAAGTGAGATCACTTCTATAACTCTATATGAACACACATAGGAAAGGGAACAACCTCAAGGCATAGGTGTATGCTAGGTTAACTGTTGAAGGGTTTAAATCATATAGAAAATTTGTACTATACGGTTTTCCTTAGTATCACAGGTTATGTAGACAATGTCATAGGTTCTTTAAGACCAGGCCATGGCTTTTTATGCCCAAAATTGCTCTTTTTTACATTTGGCATGGAGCATACATGCAATATCCTATTTTGGAAGTTGTGGTACAATCCCCACCAAGAGACGGGTAGGGTTAAGGATGTTTGATTCATTTTGATTCTATTAAAAGAAACCCGAAATGGATTTTTGTTGTCTCAAGCCCATAATGAAGTACCCTATGTGATTGTAGACCCAATATGGCAGTTTTCATCACTAGTAACTTAGCCCCTACTGTTAGGAAATAGATTGTGCAAGATCCCAAATCGTCAAAGTGAACCAAAACAGTGACCAAGTGTTAGAGCCCAAATATGAGAAGGTAGTGAAGTGTCTAAGTGAAGTGCTAGATATCCCTAAGAGGTCACACACTTATGCTAATGAAAGGGTAATTCAAGGAAGGTGGTCCATCATAAAGGAACACGTTGGATAGATATTATATCATCATTGGGTGTGTCACACATGGACATGAAAAAAAGAGGGTCACACACTTACCTCCTAGTGGGTAGGTTTATGTGAGTCAAAAGTGAATATGGAAAATATCACCCACCATGTATGAGTTACTATCCATATTATGGGAATAGTAGTGAACTCTAAGTAAGGACTTAGGAGAAAATAAATCAACTAAAATAATACCAAAAAGGGAGTCGCAACAATAGAAAAGCAATTATACATAGAGGTTGGATGTGTGCTAGAGTGTGTGGCATTTACCTATTGTCTAGACTTGGTGAGGAAGTGGTGTCCACTACTCAACATCATTTAATTTCATGCATTTGCAAGGACACACCAGACCACAATAATCAATGTAATGTGTGAAGCTGTGAAAAACACGTGCATGGAATATCAACCATATGTAAGAGAAAGAAATAAAGAAGGATCAAGAAGCATGAGATGCATGTCAAGTTGAAAATTTCATCATGATAAAAATCTATGAGATGCAAATGAATATAGGATTTGGTAATGATTAATAAGTCTAACTATTATGTAAGATATAATTTAATAGTTGAATTACTACATTAGAGATAAGTAACTCATACTACCATGTTAGTCAAATAACAATTATAACATGAAATAAACCATGAGTATGTCTAATAACAATAATAGAAATTAAACTATGATAATTTGAATAAGATACGAAAGCATGAGTAAGATATGCATACATGTATTTAGTTATAGGTAGGATCCAGTGACAAAGGAGTAATATATTGGAATAGGATAAGTACCTACATGACAAAAGTTAGTGGCTTTCCTCGAGTGGGAAAAGGGATAATGATAACAAATCCAAAGAAAAGAAAGGAATACAAGAGCAGATGACGATAAAGAGTAGGCAACGATGCTAGGGTGGCCATAGAAAAGGAAAAAGAAGCAAGAGGAGAGAATTAAAACCCAACAACCTTTTCTAATCAGAGATATCAGTTCAAGATACAAGTACAACCAGATATATAACAGTGATTTGATACAAGAAAGATCGCATAGAAGAATAATCCCAAAAGAAAGAAACCCCCAAAAATTGCTTTCTCCTTGCTTGAGCAAACTTCTCCTTTTCTTGAGCAAATTTGCTTTTGGTGAAAATGAATGAGGCATCACTTTATTTATACTTGACTTGTGGTTGACATTTTCTTCTATTGGGGATGACTTGTCTATCTTCCTTAGCTTGACTTGTATTCTAGACTAATAAAACTACTTTTATTATTATTTTCTTTTGGCATGACTTGTGTGAGGATACGTCACGCAACTACAATCACCAACACTCCCTCTTAGATAGGGAGGTATCATCATGCTAGAACACATATGGATATCATTTGAGCATCACGACATGTCTTGAACATCTTGTCATCATAAGAAAAGTATTTCAATACAACTCAGTCCATCGAGAGGTGTCAACAACTCAACCCAGTCCATCAGGGAGTTAAAAACTCAACCCAATCCATCGGGGAGTCAACATGTAACAACTCAACTCAGTCCATTGAGGAGTCAACAAATCAACCTAGTCCAAAATGGAGTCAACATGCAATAGCGTGTAACAACTCAACTCATTCCATCGAGGAGTCAACAAATCAAACCAGTCCATTGGGGAGTCAACATGCAACAACTCAACCCAGTCTATCGGGGAGTCTACATGTAACAACTCAAATCATTCCATCGGGGAGTCAATGAGTAACGACTCAACTCAGTCCATCGAGGAGTCAACAACTCAACCCACTCCACCTGGGAGTCAGTAAAGAATCGGTCATCTCCCTCTCTCCTCCTTTCAAAGGAAAAGTCACCATTCTCCCTATATTAGGGAGAATCTCTCACTGATATTGCAACATCAATCCTCCCTCTCAACGAGGGATACATTTTGCACTACTCCAAGCTGTTCACGAAAGTACACAAACTTTGCCCTAGGCAAAAGCTTGGTGAGAATGTCGATAATTTGATCATCTCCAAGAACATACTGGAGTTGGATTTCTCCTCTCTACACAATGTCATGGATGTAATGGTACTGAATCTCGATATGCTTCGATTTATCATGAAATAATGGATTCATTGATAGATGTATGTAGCTTTGGTTATCACAGTGAATCAATGTCGGTTCTAGCATTTGACCAAACAATTCGGAAAGGATTTCTGAATCCACACTGCTTCTCGAGCTACAACACACTATGCCCTATGCCCTGCCCATATGATTAGTTGTAGGATAACTTTATTAATAAAAAGGGAACTTAGGTGTCTCACACTACGTATGTGGAGAAACATAAAGCATCAAAGGTGGACATATTTGAGGAAAGGATAGAGGTTGGGATTGGGGAACCCACTGAGGAGGAAATGGATGCCTAAGAGAGGCCATGCATTTCACAAAATTCTTTAAGGATTCATTCTTTATGGTATCTCATGTATGTCATGAGTTCATCACACCTCCTACAAAGAGTGGGAGGCTATAGGTTTACTTAGTTAGAAGGAGAGGGTAAATTTGTATGATAAGAGTTATTAGGAGCAACAACAATTGTCACGTTGGAAGGAAGTGGTGAATCTGGGTGAATCTCCTCCATGGTCAACTAGGATTATGTAGTAATAAGGGAGAATATTGCAATGTTATAAGGATAGGTAGGAATTTTTTATGAGTACCTGTAGAGCTACTGAAAGGAATGTCAATGGCACTCATCTAAGCGAGGTCGCACAGGTTAACATGTTTTGAGAGTATATCTAGTTGAGATAATCGAACACAAGATGAAAGGAGGTAGGGAAAAAAACACTAGTGAAATGGAAAGAAGACAACCCCATAATAACGAGATACAAGGGAAAAGAGACGAGAGAGAAGTGAAAAGAAAGAATTTACACTAGAAAGGATTATAAGCACAAAATGCCTTTTTCTATGAATGATGTGTAACACATTGAATAACCCGTTTATGAGCCCATGGTATCCTCTCTGCTAAGAGATTGAGTAGGGTTAATGAAGTTTTAAGTTTTTTCTTTTTGACTCCATTAATATCAACCCAAATTGGATATGGGTTTACATAGGCCTATAATGAAGAATCCTGTTTAGTTATCGACCCATTTGGGGGTTGGCACCCCCAATTTAACACCTAAGTTAGGAAATACCCAAAATGAGTTTCCTAAGGGTGAAATTGATCATAATTGATTACCAATGTCTTAAGATTTGGAAGCAAGAGAAGGAAACAAAGGGTTTTACAAAAGATAGATATCCCCAAGACGGCACACATTTGACCTAAGGTTAGAGGAACTTAAGGAGGATGGTGCCACACAAAATAAATTATGGAAAGATAGATATGTCATCATTGGGTGTGTCATGCATAGATACATCATTGAAAAAGGTCACATTCTTCCCTCCATGGTGCGTAGTAATATGTGATTCAAAAGTTTGAAACCTATATGATATGGAATGGATTCTCCTCAACCCCAAAATTAATATCAAATGGTCTTTTGATATTGTTCACATTTAAGTTACTATATGTTCCCTTGGTATAACACTATTTCATACGATATTACATAACCTAGTCACCAAATTCAAATGACTTATACTCTCAATGTTCATCTATGCACTCCATGTATTTTTTCTTTTTTGCTTCATCCTATTATGTACCTATCCATAAACCTATTTCAAGTACTCTAAAATGACTCTACATATTTGCTTCTCTAGATATCTATGCATAAGTTGATCAAAGCCACAAGTCCCTCTAAACAAGCAAATAGAAATAGTAATTTCTATCTGATTTCTCCAAATTGTTGGCTTCTCTTATGGAGATTCCAAACTCCATAATCTATTTCATATAGGAATTGGGAAAATATGATTTTTATTAAATTACAACAGTAAATTCTAGATTTATAAAACAAAAATTAAATGAATGATTTTTAATGTTTTGAGGTGGTTGAAAGAGAGGACTAGTGCCTAGATTCCAGATTGGGAAAATGGGGTCAATGGGACAGACTTAGAGGGAAATTTTGACAACGTTATCATCACAAACCAAGCTGCAGAATGCATACTATAGCAAAGATTAATACAGCTGGAACTTAATGCAGAAAAATATTAAGGAATATACAAGTTGATGCATAATATTTTCCTACTTCAAGTCAAAACACAATGGCTATATATTCTTATGAAAGCACTTCTTTTTTAACCATGTTTGAATTGTTTTTAGTGCTCAAGCTACCTTTTAGAATAATTTTAGAGATTCTTTTTTAAGATACATGTTTTCATATATTTCAACAACTATTTATGCAATGATCTTAACTAACATTCACACACTTTTCTTTGCAGATTTCTTTTAGGCCATTTGCTTGGTGCCTATAGGAAATGCCAGACCAGGTATTTCATGAGAGCTGAGTTCATCCTAGATATTTGTTTGGTTTTGTACATTAAGTTGTTTTTCACTAAAAAATTGCAAACAAAGTTTCTTCAATGAATAGTCATGGTTCTTCAGCAAATACAATTGCACTGCCTTGTATGGAGAATGGGATGATTATTTACATTTTCAATGACATGATTGTATTTTCAGCAAATATAAGTGTGCTGCCTTTGATCGAGAATGGGATGATTACTTACATTTTCAAGGATTCTTTTGAGAATTGTTAATTTTTGGAAATTGTTTTCTCATTGAGATTAAATGTTGTTAGCTTAAATAAATACTGGAATTTGTTCTTTTTTTTTCCATAAAGAATAGATATTTTAGGTAAAAAAAATTTCATAGGAAATAGAGACGTCAGTGAATTAGAATGGCCATTTGGGAACTCTGAATGTTTTTCTTTTAGCATAAATAATTTCAGCAAACTTGGATAAAGTGCAAAGAAGACCATAAAATATCAGGTAAATCTGCAGCTAGACTACACTTCCTGTAGGTTGTAGCCCATAGGGAATGTGCTTTTCTTGGTTAGAAATGAATTTACATCAATATGTATTTCCCAATGAGAAGCTCCAGATGAAAGCATGACAGGCTTTCTCTACAAGTCAAACATGGCCCTAAAAATTGAACCTATATTTTATTGAGCTGGAAGAAATAATTATTCTTCTATATATATCTATGCGTGCAAGCATTAGGAGGGAGTCACTTTTTTGGTGGATTGATCACATACAAAGTAGAAGTAGATCATGGTTTTATATGTTTTGTATAGAATTTCTTTATGAATGAAAAAAGGCAAGGTTTCTACCAATCATTGTGTTAATGTTCTTGGTGTTTATGTCTTATTAAATACTTGAGATCTCATGGTTGGTTTATTAAATCTGTACATGACCTTGATAGTCATGGTTGGTTTATTAAATCTGTACATGACCTTGATAGTTAGTTATGCAGAGTGACAGCAGCCGATGAACTCACCAGTCATGTTATCATGCTTGGAGCCATTAAATTACAAAGTCTAGAGGATATTACTCAGTACCATGAGGAGTGGCATAAGGCTACATCAAAAAGGATGTGCTACCCTCTCAATAGTAAAAGTTAAACTAAATTATTATCAGTTTGAAAATTATATTTTTCAATTTTTTATTTATGCATGTATTTACATCAAAAAGGATGTGCTACCCTCTCAATAGTAAAAGTTAAACTAAATTATTATCAGTTTGAAAATTATATTTTTCAATTTTTTATTTATGCATGTATTTATAAGAGAGAGATAGAGGAATTTTAAAAGTCTCTAGTTAAAGGGTTGGAAACCCATTAGTCCAAGAGAAGGCTATAAATGTACACTTTGTAAAGAGAAGGGGGAGTTGGATTCTTATGAGTTTTTGTATGATCTATTTTCTGCAAGTAATAAAAAGAAGCCAAGTTGTAGCCAAAGTTTTGTGATGCTTATTTCTGCTACATATTTGTTGAGACTTATCTAAGCTATATCCCATGTATGGTTGTGGATAACTGTATACTTATATAACTATGTGTGAGTGACTGCAAGGTATGAATTTTGTGAATTAACCCTGATAAGCAAAGGTTTGGTTGGCTAGAATTGTATTAAGAATTCCAAACAAGAAGGTTGAGTTAGATAGAATTTCAACAGTGAAATTCCAGTAAAGGGTGTGGCCAAACAATGGAGGGTTTGTAATTGATTCATGTTTGTATACATTCTTGTGCATGTCGAATTGCAAGAGGCATGATCATATTTGGAAAGTAATGGAATGTGGTAATTACGCTTGAGAATACATTGAGTTAAGTGGATCTGAACATCATTTTATTAATTCTTTGAGAATCCGATTTCTTGGAAATCAAAATTCATTTTGGAAGTCCATGTTGAAATGCATTGGTAATCATGCAAATCTCAATTGATTTATGAAATGAGTGGAGGCAAAGTGTTCATTGTGTAGAGATCTAGAGAGGTCGTTGTCTAATTTGCTGAAGGGAAATCTCTCCTCTTTGAAAAGGTATCACCCAACTATCATGACTGAATTTTAGCTTAAACCTTAAAAGATTGAGATAGAAACCCAAGCTCATAGGAGATAAATCTCGAACTTGAAACTAATTGTCAGTTTGCTACACTGAGTTCGCAAACAATGGATTAAATCCAGGACAACACTGTTGTGTATACATTGCACTACCTTTTGAAAATTGAGTGTGTTCATTAAAATTTCTCTGCAATTTGATGGTCATAATGATCAACATAGACTAACGCTTGTCACAGATTGATTGGCATTGCATTCAACATGAATACTTCCATTTTGTATGCCATGTATCGTTGCTTCCTGAACAAGAATAAGACTTCAACGAGTCCATTCTCACAATCCATGACCTAACGCTTAGTGTGCGCCTCAAACATATACTTTTCCCTTGGCTACATATCGTTAGGGGTGAGTGACCTTCGATTACCATTCCCAAGTACTATGAAAGTTAATTAAAGTATTAGGATCATAGCAGTCGGCTTCCACTCCATAAAATTCCATACTATGCATACCCGTCATGTTTAGACGTGACAACAATATCCTCGCTCTCAACAAAAAACTTGAAAATGACCTTTTCTATAGGTGGATATGGCATCATAATCACACCTGCAAGAGAAGTATGTAACTTTGGCAATGTCTTGTTGCTTTGCTTATATTGCACATTGAGCATTGGAAGGAATCGTTCAATGGAGAATAAACTGTAGAATGGTTCCAGCTCTTGAAAACTATGGGAAGAATTGTTGATCAATTCGTTTGATAAAAGAAAAATCACCTATGGCAGCAGGGTATTTATTTCTATAGTTCAATACATAAGTGTTTAATCAGTCACCCATCCTGAGTAATTAAGTATCGTTGCCAATTTCTTGATGACGAATCCTTTGAATTGGGGAAGGTTGATCCTTCCATAGAGTAAGGCATAGAATAGAGGTTTAAGTTCTTTGGAAATGACTACGACTTGACGTGTGCGTAAGAGATGGAATCTGGGTTTGTGTTTGGTTGAAGATGTGATAACTAGAACATAGCCATTTGAATTTGCACATCTGGACAATGAAGAGATAAATCTAGCAGAGTTATTTGGTTTTTCTGAGTACCCCTACATCAATTTCTTTTCTCTGTACATGATCAGAACTGCATGGTTGATCCTTGGAGTAGGAGAAAAACATTTCAAATAATTTGTTTATTTTTTTAAATAAATTTTTTATATTGTCTCTAGAGAGACAATAGTTGGACTTAAAGTCATATAGTTTTTATAGAGACGATATGTTTTTAATCTCAGCTATTATCTTTGGAGAGACAATACTATTTGTGTTTTATATTGTCATTATAGAGACAATTTTTTAAGACAATAATTTGAGATACTCGTTTAAAGACAATATTTAAGACAATACACAATTTTTTTTAGTCTCAAGTTTAGACAATTTAGTCATAAATTGCCTTAAATATTGTCTTAAAACCCCCTTGTAGTAATGTTTTAATATAAAAAATTAGGATGCTATTACGTCAAGGGAATATTCAACTCAAGGTTATGAAGAGAAACAATGTATTAAAAGTTACTTGTTTATAAGTATGCCGCATTCAAAGATGCCTCATTATTCAAAGCTATTAACCCAAGTTAAGAAGCCTTTTAATATATCGGTATTGTGGAGGATCCATTTTGAAAGATAGCAGGATTAATTACACTATGTATCTGCCACGTTTCTTTTGAAGAAGTAATGTGAAAATTATACCGAATCTCTAGTTTGAAATCATTTACGAATCTTTTTGATATAACGTGCCAGCTACACAACTAATAATATATTGCTTCTTATGCTACTTAAATGATGGTAGTGACACGATTTCACATTTGGTGGCTTCATTTGCCAGCTAACGATTAGTTACAACACATTTCAGAAATCCCAAGACGTGTTAGAAATTGTAATGATTACAGTCACGCTAGAATTGAAGAAGCTAACAACCAGGAAGTCGAAGAACATTCATGAGAGTACAATGAATCAATGCACGAAAAGATTCTACCAAATCATTTATTGTAGAATGATGCTACACAATTGAGTCATTGAAGGTTAAATCCAGGTCGATAATACCTCAAGGTTACAAACTTGTCATGGAATCATCACTGAAAGGTTTCACAAGGTCTTTCCATGATTTCGTGAAAATCAAGTAAAATTACTATGGAAGAGTTACCACGATATTTGGTAAAAGGAGCCTGAGTGTGTTTAATAATATTTGCGATCTTGTCGAGGGAAGTTTCATTATTTTCTTTTATGGTTTAAATTTATAATTAAAATCTTTGTTTCGAAGATAATGCTTGGATAAACGAAAATGCGATATTGAATTATATGATAGTCTTATTTTTAATTTTGACGGAGATTGTGATAATCAGCTTTGATACCAGGTGATGATCTGTAGGAAGATCTCACAGCTTTGATACCATGTGATAATTTGCAGTAGGATCTAGCAACTGTAACAAACTTCACAATCAAACTCTCAAAAAGTTGCAAAGAAGAAGAGAAGAATGTATTCAATAATCACTCATGAACATAAAAAATGCAGAATAGCAGTGTCATACATCAGCTTTGAGTTGGCACTATGAAAATTGAATACAATAATCAATAACTGTGTAGAGAATTCAAATTAACCAAGGAGGTCATCAGAATCATGCTCAAAGTCTAGCTTGGATAAAATAGGAGACATCATCAAGTCAATAGTATTAGTCATAAATGGTAATAGTTAGTCAAGTGAATCTAACTGAGTCTAACAGAACCATCTAGGCATGAATTAGGGGATGGAGACTCTAAGGAGGGTGCATGAGGTTGTCAGAAGATCAAGTGGCACTTCAGAACTAGCTAACTAGGAGATGCACGAAGTTAGCATGAGCAATCAATGGAAGAACTACTCAATCAATGCTCTAACTAACTGTCAGACACCTGGTAGGTGAGATGAGGCGCTCTAACTGAATGATAAATGGTGGTAGGTGAGAAAAGGCACGCATGTCATGCAGAAGAGTCAAATAGGGCACATCAGGTAGGTAGGAGGGCTACTAGGGGGCTGAAGACAGGCTCTAGGGAGCTGAAAATAGGCTCTAGGTGCTGTGGGGACCACCAAGATGATGACTGGATGCATTCATTTGCATGTCGATGACTGGATGCATGCAAAATGCATGCAGACATGCAAATCTGAAAAATGATGGTGAGAATATTCCAACACCCTTCCTCAAGCTATAATATGAGGTAGTAACTGAAAACTAAAAAATAGGGCCCTGGTGATTGAGACCAAAGGTCATCCCGTACAATCGATCTAAATAAACTAAGTGAAGAAAGAGGGAAAACCCAGTGGGAAGAAAGCCCTCCCTCAAAATAGACTAAAGGATGCTAATGTAGCATATCATCACTCACCCAGAAGGAGGTAAGTGTCTTTCTTTTCCGAAGAAGGATTGATCGATCTAAAATGGATCAGTAATGTGAGAAGGATGAAACCTTCCAATCTGAAAATTTGATCTGGTCCGTCTTTGATCATGTGGATCACCAACCAAATCACCCGCATATCGGAGTGTAATGGCTGTCCATCGAGGAAGAGGAGGATCATCAGGTTCTTGTGGAACTGGATCTTCCATTCTCTCATCTTCATCATCAGTTTCTAGATATTCAGGTTATTGTCGATCTGGATCTAGCATTCCCTCGTCATCATCTCCATCTTCAGATTCTAAATCTGAAATCTCATGTGAAGAAGCTTCGCTCTCTTGCTCATCATTACTTCCAAACTGAATCTGAAATCTCATGTGAAAAATCAAGTGAAACTGACTCATCATCACATACAAACTCTGAATCTGAAATCTCATGTGAAGAAGCAAGTACATCTGGCTCATCATCCCTTAAAGGAGGAACAAATCCACAAATGTGAATATCATGAAACTGTTTCAGAATGTGCATATAGTCCTTTGATGTTTCCTTTGAATCAATATAGGTGAGATCATTATCAATAGAACTAGGACATGATGATGATGGATCTCTAACAAGATCACTAGTGGATGTAGTAGTGGTGGCCCACTTTGTCATAGGCTTTGAACCAATAGGTGCTGAATCTTCAGGTTCTTGTGGATCTGGATCTAGCATTCGCACTTCTTCAAGAGTCCTCTTTTTCCCAATCTTATTTGGTGAATCTTTGCCTTTCAAGCAACCCTTGAGGATGCCTAGAGAAAAATTTCCATTTGGAGGACCATCAACAACATTTTCAGCTTGCAAGTTTTCCAAATGCTTGTAGTTGAGATGAGATAGACTACTCTCTTCATTTGCATGAGAGTGAAGAGCAGATTGCTTTGAGAGAGGTAAGAAGTGTGAAAACTCATAGAGTTTTGTCTTATGATTTGCAACTCCTTTTGCAATGATTTTCCCTGAAACCATGTGTTGTACCTCGACTTCATTTGGAGAAAAGATCACTCTTTTGGGCTCTCCAATATGAGTCATTTGATACACTGAAAATATATTTGTTGTGAGAGAAGGAACTGTTATCACCTAAACTTTAGTTACCCCTATGGATGTATCCACTCATGGATGGCAATAGGGAAGGGCAACTCAAAAGGTGCAACCACGATCACCTCGACCTCCAATATATGGTTGTCACGCCAGTCGAGGCAACCTTCACTTTATGTTATCTAGCCCAGACAACACAGGGGGAGACCCGATCTACTCCCGACAGGAGAGATCAAAACCAAGACACCAAATCAAGTTATTTCTAAGTGAAGTAAGGTGCATGGTTTATCCTAGACTTTAGGATGAAGTCACAAGACAAATGAGGAGTTTAATGAGTGTAGCTTTGGTTCATTATTGATGTGAGAGTGACTTATGATTTGTGAAATAGGATCCAGGATTGAAGTACTAGTTCAATGAGAGAAAATCCATTGCCTTGGGAATCGTGTCCAATGCACGGTAGTTTAGGGGTTGAATTGGGGCTAACTAGTACAAGTGACAAGCTTGATCATGATACATGATGACATCAAAGGGTTTAGTTCACCCCACAAAGGTCAAACCACAAGTTAATCCAACAATCTAGAAAAGTCGAATTGACTTGGAGAGAAACCGGTGCCTTGGGAATTGGGATAATGCAGTCAAAGTAAGGTTAACTTGTGGTTAAGGACTCCTATTGCATGAGACAAGTGGGCAATTAAAGTCTTGATGGATGAATAGGTCTAGATCTAGAGATTTGATGTTTGACCTAAGTGGACCACAATCCCTTAAAACAAGGAATGCTATCCCCAAGGCAAGATTTGACAAGGTGACCTATTAGACCTAGGTTTTGAATTATGCACGTTCCAAATCCACAAAGATCTCATGTGCCCATGTCCTAGAAGTGGACCAACTCACTTCTCCAAGGTGGTGCGACTTTACCCAAGGAGGCTAAAAAGTGGGATAAGTTAATCAAGACAAGTCCAATGGCATCCAAACTTTAGATCCAAGTGGTTTAAGCAAGTGAGAGTATGGATCTACAATTTCAAGGCAATCCGATGGCTAGATCTTACTAGATCTGAGTTTAAAGATACCAAGTGGTCCAAAATGGGAATTAAATCCCTTAAAATGTGGAATAGGGCCCACAAGGTAAAAATAAAAAAAGTGACAATCTGGGGGTATGTTATTGGATGTGTAGATCATGAAACAAGCGGGATCTCAACTACCCATCAAGTAGATCTAGGGTAACTCACCTTCCCCAAGGAGTGCGACCTCACTTGGAGAGGCTAAGTTGGCCTGGGAAGGGGGTCAAATGGAGGCCAATCCGCACCAAACTATAGATCTGGGATGCTGTGGATACTATAGAGGTGGGTTTTCAATATTATACCCAACAACCCACTAGATCTTAGTAGATCTGAAAAAATGTAACAATGAGGGTTTTATCAATTTATGAGCTATGTTAATGGATTGGATCAAGATAAGAGAAACAAACCTCTGGATCTTACCTGGGTAACCTTGTAGATGCCTTGATGATGATGATCTACGCAAACCCGATCAATTTGAGAAGTTTTGAAGTAGTTTTCTATGCAATCGATTTAGTCCAAGAAGCCAATGCGCCCTCCCTCCTGCACAACAAACGTCAACAATATCAGATTTGATGTAATCAAGAGATAAGACTAATGCCACAAGAGAAGTAGTAGAAAGATAGCATAGATCACAATGATACTAATGATAACCCCCTGATACAAGCAAATGCCAAGAAAGTCGATTTGAAGAAGCCTTGCAAAATCGCCCTTGCTGAAGTCGCCCTCTCGTAGACAAGACAATGATTTCCAAAATAGATAGATCTTACGACAAATTCCAAATGCTAGGTTGCAATAGACTTTCCAATCACCATCTAAGAACACTAGATGCAAAGGAGACCACAAGAATTTCCACAAGAAAGCTTTTCTATACCAATAATCCAAGAGCCAAAGACCCCTTACAATGAGAAGCTCTCTCCTTTAAATAGGAAGGAGAGGCATCAAAATCCTAACCACTTTTTGAATGAGTGGCTAAGATTAAAAGATACAAATGTCTAATCAATGGTTGAGATGAGCTCAACAATAAAATACATGGATCACTAATAAAATATAATATAAGTGGACAAAATCGCCCTAGAAGAGGGGAATCCCACCAAATCATGATGAAAAAATATAATAGGAAGCTTATGGTGGGTCCAAGGGGTAATTTTAGCCACCCTTGGTCAATCCCCATAGCACAATAATAATAAAATAGTCATCAATATACCAAATCGTGCCTCTATGGTCAAATCGTAGGCCTCAAAAGACCTCAGAAATCATCAGAAAGTGTCATAAGTGATGGATGCGGGCCTCGATGAAGCTGAAACTGCTGGAGGAGGTGTGGAAGACATCAATCCATCATCACTGATCATCCCATGCCAAGACATTACCTTAGTATCCCAAATCGAATTCCTTAATAGCCATTTCTACCAATCCTGAATTGCCTCGGGAAGCGTGAAACTGCCCCAAACTGCCTCCTGGAGTGCCTGCGTTGTCAAGATGAGGGAACCAGTGTGTCCGGGAGGGGGGTAATATGGTAAAAACAAGTGGCTGGACCACCCCCTCCAAGCACAGCGCCCTAGGTCAACCGGATAAAAATCACATCTGCTCTGACAGGGTTTCCGACAGACCAAAATTGCACTGGGATAGCCTACCAAGGCTCAATCATCACTGTAAGTACCCGGAACTGAAAACAAACTGTCTCATTGGACTCAAAAGGTCCAAATCCATCCAAGATGTGTACTCATACACCATATGAGTCTCTGCATGATCAAAATATATATCCAATATACTCGAACAGGTCAAATAATAATAATCTGTAAATGATCAAATACTACTGTAAACCATGAATCATCATCATAACCCTGTAGCTGCTGCATAGAATCATCATATACATGTACATAGACCATATATCGTCTATCCATATCATCATAAGGTCCAACCATCTCATGTCCTATGGTTGACCTTGGTCAAACTAGGTTTGACCAAGTCAACATGATCAAATATAACTCAGACCACCATCGGAAGTTGCTGCAAAGTGTCAAAGGTTAATGCATGCTCTACAAATTATTCAAATAACAATTATAACACAAAGTAATCATTACTGGCGATCTAAATCCAAATATATAATGTCATTAATTATTATTATTACTCAGACTAGACTTTCAAGATCATACTCACTTCATAGCTGTGATCAATTTGCTAGTGAAGGGTGAAGGCTAAAATAACTGGCTAGGCTAAGGGATGACTTGACCGACTCAACTTTGTGACACTTTGGCAATGGGAAAGGGAATACACACCATAGTATATACTGAATGAGCAACAACACAGGGAATGGCGGTGTCTCACAAATGGATAAGTTGTTTAGAGAGTGCTTATTCAACTTAGGCATCATGTCTACATCAAGTTGATCCAGGTTCATTAGGATCATTCAATTTCATTTCATGGCCTTTTTGGCCTACATAACCCTTCGGATCTCAGGTGTGCTGATAAGCACAACTAGTTGCAGCTTGCATCCAGGGCATGTTTTTTATACATGTATAAGATCAACAATTGTTTAGATATATCTTTTAAGAATCATTGTTTTTTTGGACCTTTCTTATACTCTTCGAGGAGTATTTTTCAGTAGTTCATCGCTCTTGCCCTTTTTAGTTTCCATGGGCGAATTTATCGGTTTCCATAAATAGTACATGAGCTTTCAGTTTTAGCCAACAACATCTCAAGTGACTAGGGGGAGTTCGAGCCAATGCCAAACATCGGGACAATCGACCAGAATGATTTAGGGCTACAATCCAACTCACCAAAGGTAAGTTTTGTCACCAACTCAGAGCTGAG